>CM062291.1:470106-1945264 GCA_031216915.1 Pictodentalium vernedei | reverse complement strand
GCTAACTTTGCTTGTGTGTAGTTAGTACGTTGGGCAGCTGACAGATGCTCTCAGTTGCTCTGTGGTTCTCTGGCTTCCCTACACCCCGAAAACTGTTGAGGTCATGATTAGCCATTGTGCAGAAATATATAACCTTAAACACCGATAAATAAATAAAAAAATAAATATTGAAAACATGTTTCTTCCTTTTTCAGGGATAGTAATACCTTGTACAGATGTACTTTCGAGGAAAGTTCCCCTTTTGAGGGTTTTAAGTCTGGTAATGATATTATATAGAGAATAATGGAGGTAATGTTTTCTTTCATATACTTTTGTTTCACAATGTTAACTGGTATAGGCGTATGGAGTACTCTTTCTAAGAGCTTTCCAGGGAATTGTGTCAAAGTCTGATGGTATAAGTTTATATAATTTGGGACTGAATATTCTTAATCATTACATTTGTACAACTTCTTTCAAGTGCCATATAATTAATATACCAGCCTCTAAGATGAGGTCAGGAACTCACATGGATCTATTCTTAACCCTTTAGCAAGCACATGCATGCTATGGAGGGAAATGCTGTTGCAAGAGATTTATGGAAATCTTTTTTCTATTATTTATTTATTTATTTAATGGGCTTTAATGACACTTTTGACAGCCATGGAGGAAGCCAATTTACCTAGAGAGAACCACCAAGCAACAGCAAGTGATTGCCAGACTCCCCAATGTACTAACTCCACACAAGGAGGGTTAGCATTGGATGAAGACAAGGGCACCATCAATGTGCAATACACCTTAGTGCACAGTGTCTCCATGCCCTGATGTGGGCAATCGGGATGAAGTGCCTTATCCAAGGACACAATGCTGTTACCCTGGTGGAGATCGACCCATGGACCTTTCGGTTTGAAGTCCGAATCCAGAACAACTGCGCCACCGCACTCTCAATCTTTCTCCTATGATTACATTATATTTTTTATATAATTAACCAAAGTTGCTTGGCCAAATGAGGAAAGTTTGAGGCGGTGAATTTTGTGGGAGGGAGGTGAGGGGTTTGGGGTGGTGAGGTTGGGAGAGGTCTGAGACATGTATTTTTGAGGGACAATGTAGTATAAATGCATGTAATCTCTGTTGTTATTTGCACATTTTATTCGTTAATGTGTAATAAATAACCACTGGTTTAGCCTGATCATTGGGAATATATCAGCACAACTGCTATGAGAGTTATTGTCACCTGTGGCAATCACGTTGTGTCCTTGGGCAAGAAACTTTACCCCAATTGGCCACATGGGAGCACAGTGACGTTGTGTTCTAAGGTGAACTGCACTTCGGTGGTGCACTTATCTTTAACCAATGCTAAGCTCGCTTGCATGGAGTTTAATATGTTCAGGAGTCTGACAGTTGTTCGCCATTGATCGATGGCTCTCTCCAGGTTCTTCTGCTTCCTCCATCCTTATAATAAATAAAGAAATAAATAAACAAATAAATAAACAAATAAATAAATAAATAAATAAGAGAGTTATTTTCCTTTGTGATGCTACTTTGCATGCACCCAAGTTGACGTATAGCTTCCTCCTATGTGGTTGAAGCCTACTGCCTTAACTGAATAGGAAAAGCACTTATGTTGCATGCTTTCATCGAAAACAAAATTTTGATCCACAAAGCTTTTTAATCAGAGTGAGAAATGTTGAAGAACATGCCTTCTCTCACTGAACATTAGGGTGTTAAGAAAGATAAAAAAGTGGTCTTCAGAGTGTTTGGTAGGCCACTATTCTTGGGGCTTAATGGCACTAAGTTAACAGTTGTTTGCATGTATCATACTTTATTCTTCTCTGCATTAAATATAGATGCACCATATACTGTTCCTGAGAGTGTGTGGACGGTTTATTTTCCACGTAAGTTCTTGTTTCTTATTAAAGAGGTCATTTCCAAGGTTACTGGATACCCTCAGTGAAATGGCTGTTTTTGATTACTGTTTTATTTTGTGATGATGTGGATTAAGTAAATATTGCTCATTAATGATGATTTGGGCAAAAAATAATCTGTTGATAGGCTTGACTCGAACTGTGTATTGTCAAGTGCATTTCAGTTGGAGGTCAAGGGCATACAGGAATGTTTAACCCTTTACCTAACATGAAAAGCAGAAGACACCTGCAAACAAAATTCTTGAATAACTAATTATTTTCATTTTTTATCTCAAAAAGATAGGTTATGACCCCTCATTGGAACGAGCTCATTGAGCTCGTTCCAATAAGGGGTCATAACCTATGTTTTTGAGACCAAAAATGAAAATATAATAAAAATTAATTGGCGATTTTTATGAATAGCACTGTCCCTTTTTGGCCATTACATTGGATAAAGGGTTAATGAGTGATTCAGACCTATTTGTGAGCTTACATTTTGGCGGTGACAAATGGGAGTATTTTTCTGTAAATCTGCTTTGAGAAAGCCTTTTTGAGAAAATGGCTAAGATGCCCATATGTTTTAGCTTTAACAGGATGTTCATGTTTCGTTGTAAAATCAATAGTGGGAAAATATAGAAATCTTATATATGCTACCAATGCTTGTAAATTGGAAATTTACCCCCAAAATGAGACAAATTTGATCCATTTTCCGAGCAATCAACTGTGTAATTCAGCTGACTGTGTTTGAGTGATATTTAGAATTTTTATTGTGTGCTGTTATCTCGAGGACAGGCCACACAGAGCATTCTGAAACTGTATGCATTGTGAGGATTGTGAATAAGGAAGGAATTTAATTGGAGAATATCCTGGGCCATGTTAATGAGAAGTTTTGCATTTTTTTTAAAACACTGATGTATTTACCCAAATAACAGTTACTGTAATGGGACCTTAAGTAGAAAACAGTATTTGGTTTTATTGCAATTTGTGGCTTTAATCTCCATAAAAAGCAACAGTGTAAACTGTAATATGTTGCAACTTGCAGGATAACTAAAAGACATATTGCTCCACATTTCACGCTCCTTGCCCACGTGGGGACATTTTGGCATTGTGCACTAAGGTATACTGCACATCAATGGTGCACTTGTCTTCAACAAATGCTAACTTTGCTTGTGTGTAGTTAGTACGTTGGGCAGCTGACAGATGCTCTCAGTTGCTCTGTGGTTCTCTGGCTTCCCTACACCCCGAAAACTGTTGAGGTCATGATTAGCCATTGTGCAGAAATATATAACCTTAAACACCGATAAATAAATAAAAAAATAAATATTGAAAACATGTTTCTTCCTTTTTCAGGGATAGTAATACCTTGTACAGATGTACTTTCGAGGAAAGTTCCCCTTTTGAGGGTTTTAAGTCTGGTAATGATATTATATAGAGAATAATGGAGGTAATGTTTTCTTTCATATACTTTTGTTTCACAATGTTAACTGGTATAGGTGTATGGAGTACTCTTTCTAAGAGCTTTCCAGGGAATTGTGTCACAGTCTGATGGTATAAGTTGATATAATTTGGGACTGAATATTCTTAATCATTACATTTGTACAACTTCTTTCAAGTGCCATATAATTAATATACCAGCCTCTAAGATGAGGTCAGGAACTCACATGGATCTATTCTTAACCCTTTAGCAAGCACATGCATGCTATGGCGGGAAATGCTGTTGCAAGAGATTTATGGAAATCTTTTTTCTATTATTTATTTATTTATTTAATGGGCTTTAATGACACTTTTGACCGTCATGGAGGAAGCCAACTTACCTAGAGAGAACCATCAAGCAACAGCAAGTGATTGCCAGACTCCCCAATGTACTAACTCCACACAAGGAGGGTTAGCATTGGATGAAGACAAGGGCACCATCAATGTGCAATACACCTTAGTGCACAATGTGTCTCCATGCCCTGATGTGGGCAATCGGGATGAAGTGCCTTATCCAAGGACACAATGCTGTTACCCTGGTGGAGATCGACCCTTGGACCTTTCGGTTTGAAGTCCGAATCCAGAACAACTGCGCCACCGCACTCTCAATCTTTCTCCTATGATTACATTATATTTTTTATATAATTAACCAAAGTTGCTTGGCCAAATGAGGAAAGTTTGAGGCGGTGGATTTTGTGGGAGGGAGGTGAGGGGTTTGGGGTGGTGAGGTTGGGAGAGGGCTGAGACATGTATTTTTGAGGGACAATGTAGTATAAATGCATGTAATCTCTGTTGTTATTTGCACATTTTATTCGTTAATGTGTTATAAATAACCACTGGTTTAGCCTGATCATTGGGAATATATCAGCACAACTGCTATGAGAGTTATTGTCACCTGTGGCAATCACGTTGTGTCCTTGGGCAAGAAACTTTACCCCAATTGGCCACATGGGAGCACAGTGACGTTGTGTTCTAAGGTGAACTGCACTTCGGTGGTGCACTTATCTTTAACCAATGCTAAGCTCGCTTGCATGGAGCTTAATATGTTCAGGAGTCTGACAGTTGTTCGCCGTTGATCGATGGCTCTCTCCAGGTTCTTCTGCTTCCTCCATCCTTATAATAAATAAACAAATAAATAAACAAATAAATAAATAAATAAATAAATAAGAGAGTTATTTTCCTTTGTGATGCTACTTTGCATGCACCCAAGTTGACGTCTAGCTTCCTCCTATGTGGTTGAAGCCTACTGCCTTAACTGAATAGGAAAAGCACTTATGTTGCATGCTTTCATTGAAAACAAAATTTTGATCCACAAAGCTTTTTAATCAGAGTGAGAAATGTTGAAGAACATGCCTTCTCTCACTGAACATCAGTGTGTTAAGAAAGATAAAAAAGTGGTCTTCAGAGTGTTTGGTAGGCCACTATTGTTGGGGCTTAATGACACTAAGTTAACAATTGTTTGCATGTATCATACTTTATTCTTCTCTGCATTAAATATAGATGCACATATACTGTTCCTGAGAGTGTGTGGAAGGTTTATTTTCCACGTAAGTTCTTGTTTCTTACTAAAGAGGTCATTTCCAAGGTTATTGGATACCCTCAGTGAAATGGCTGTTTTCGATTACTGTTTTATTTTGTGATGATGTGGATTAAGTAAATATTGCTCATTAATGATGATTTGGGCAAAAAATAATCTGTTGATGGGCTTGACATGAACTGTGTATTGTCAAGTGCATTTCAGTTGGAGGTCAAGGGCATACAGGAATGTTTAACCCTTTACCTAACATGAAAAGCAGAAGACACTTGCAAACAAAATTCTTGAATAACTAATTATTTTTATTTTTTATCTCAAAAAGATAGGTTATGACCCCTCATTGGAACGAGCTCATTGAGCTCGTTCCAATAAGGGGTCATAACCTATGTTTTTGAGACCAAAAATGAAAATATAATGAAAATTAATCGGCGATTTTTATGAATAGCGCTGTCCCTTTTTGGCCATTACATTGGATAAAGGGTTAATGAGTGATTCAGACCTGTTTGTGAGCTTACATTTTGGCGGTGACAAATGGGAGAATTTTTCTGTAAATCTGCTTTGAGAAAGCCTTTTTGAGAAAATGGCTAAGATGCCCATATGTTTTAGCTTTAACAGGATGTTCATGTTACGTTGTAAAATCAATAGTGGGAGAATATAGAAGTCTTATATATGCTACCAATGCTTGTAAATTGGAAATGTACCCCCAAAATGAGACAAATTTGATCCATTTTCTGAGCAATCAACTGTGTAATTCAGCTGACTGTGTTTGAGTGATATTTAGAATTTTTATTGTGTGCTGTTATCTCGAGGACAGGCCACACAGAGCATTCTGAAACTGTATGTATTGTGAGGATTGTGAATAAGGAAGGAATTTAATTGGAGAATATCCTGGGCCATGTTAATGAGAAGTTTTGCATTTTTTTTAAAACACTGATGTATTTACCCAAATAACAGTTACTGTAATGGGACCTTAAGTAGAAAACAGTATTTGGTTTTATTGCAATTTGTGGCTTTAATCTCCATAAAAAGCAACAGTGTAAGCTGTAATATGTTGCAACTTGCAGGATAACTAAAAGACATAATGCTCCACATTTCACGCCCCTTGCCCACGTGGGGGCATTTTGGCATTGTGCACTAAGGCATACTGCACATCAATGGTGCACTTGTTTTCAACAAATGCTAACTTTGCTTGTGTGTAGTTAGTACGTTGGGCAGCTGACAGATGCTCTCAGTTGCTCTGTGGTTCTCTGGCTTCCCTACACCCCGAAAACTGTTGAGGTCATGATTAGCCATTGTGCAGAAAAATATAACCTTAAACACCGATAAATAAATAAAAAAATAAATATTGAAAACATGTTTCTTCCTTTTTCAGGGATAGTAATACCTTGTACAGATGTACTTTCGAGGAAAGTTCCCCTTTTGAGGGTTTTAAGTCTGGTAATGATATTATATAGAGAATAATGGAGGTAATGTTTTCTTTCATATACTTTTGTTTCACAATGTTAACTGGTATAGGCGTATGGAGTACTCTTTCTAAGAGCTTTCCAGGGAATTGTGTCAAAGTCTGATGGTATAAGTTTATATAATTTGGGACTGAATATTCTTTATCATTACATTTGTACAACTTCTTTCAAGTGCCATATAATTAATATACCAGCCTCTAAGATGAGGTCAGGAACTCACATGGATCTATTCTTAACCCTTTAGCAAGAACATGCATGCTATGGAGGGAAATGCTGTTGCAAGAGATTTATGGAAATCTTTTTTCTATTATTTATTTATTTATTTAATGGGCTTTAATGACACTTTTGACAGCCATGGAGGAAGCCAATTTACCTAGAGAGAACCACCAAGCAACAGCAAGTGATTGCCAGACTCCCCAATGTACTAACTCCACACAAGGAGGGTTAGCATTGGATGAAGACAAGGGCACCATCAATGTGCAATACACCTTAGTGCACAGTGTCTCCATGCCCTGATGTGGGCAATCGGGATGAAGTGCCTTATCCAAGGACACAATGCTGTTACCCTGGTGGAGATCGACCCATGGACCTTTCGGTTTGAAGTCCGAATCCAGAACAACTGCGCCACCGCACTCTCAATCTTTCTCCTATGATTACATTATATTTTTTATATAATTAACCAAAGTTGCTTGGCCAAATGAGGAAAGTTTGAGGCGGTGGATTTTGTGGGAGGGAGGTGAGGGGTTTGGGGTGGTGAGGTTGGGAGAGGTCTGAGACATGTATTTTTGAGGGACAATGTAGTATAAATGCATGTAATCTCTGTTGTTATTTGCACATTTTATTCGTTAATGTGTTATAAATAACCACTGGTTTAGCCTGATCATTGGGAATATATCAGCACAACTGCTATGAGAGTTATTGTCACCTGTGGCAATCACGTTGTGTCCTTGGGCAAGAAACTTTACCCCAATTGGCCACATGGGAGCACAGTGACGTTGTGTTCGAAGGTGAACTGCACTTCGGTGGTGCACTTATCTTTAACCAATGCTAAGCTCGCTTGCATGGAGTTTAATATGTTCAGGAGTCTGACAGTTGTTCGCCATTGATCGATGGCTCTCTCCAGGTTCTTCTGCTTCCTCCATCCATATAATAAATAAACAAATAAATAAACAAATAAGCAAATAAATAAATAAATAAATAAGAGAGTTATTTTCCTTTGTGATGCTACTTTGCATGCACCCAAGTTGACGTATAGCTTCCTCCTATGTGGTTGAAGCCTACTGCCTTAACTGAATAGGAAAAGCACTTATGTTGCATGCTTTCATCGAAAACAAAATTTTGATCCACAAAGCTTTTTAATCAGAGTGAGAAATGTTGAAGAACATGCCTTCTCTCACTGAACATTAGTGTGTTAAGAAAGATAAAGAAGTGGTCTTCAGAGTGTTTGGTAGACCACTATTCTTGGGGCTTAATGGCACTAAGTTAACAATTGTTTGCATGTATCATACTTTATTCTTCTCTGCATTAAATATAGATGCACATATACTGTTCCTGAGAGTGTGTGGAAGGTTTATTTTCCACGTAAGTTCTTGTTTCTTACTAAAGAGGTCATTTCCAAGGTTATTGGATACCCTCAGTGAAATGGCTGTTTTCGATTACTGTTTTATTTTGTGATGATGTGGATTAAGTAAATATTGCTCATTAATGATGATTTGGGCAAAAAATAATCTGTTGATGGGCTTGACATGAACTGTGTATTGTCAAGTGCATTTCAGTTGGAGGTCAAGGGCATACAGGAATGTTTAACCCTTTACCTAACATGAAAAGCAGAAGACACTTGCAAACAAAATTCTTGAATAACTAATTATTTTTATTTTTTATCTCAAAAAGATAGGTTATGACCCCTCATTGGAACGAGCTCATTGAGCTCGTTCCAATAAGGGGTCATAACCTATGTTTTTGAGACCAAAAATGAAAATATAATGAAAATTAATCGGCGATTTTTATGAATAGCGCTGTCCCTTTTTGGCCATTACATTGGATAAAGGGTTAATGAGTGATTCAGACCTGTTTGTGAGCTTACATTTTGGCGGTGACAAATGGGAGAATTTTTCTGTAAATCTGCTTTGAGAAAGCCTTTTTGAGAAAATGGCTAAGATGCCCATATGTTTTAGCTTTAACAGGATGTTCATGTTACGTTGTAAAATCAATAGTGGGAGAATATAGAAGTCTTATATATGCTACCAATGCTTGTAAATTGGAAATGTACCCCCAAAATGAGACAAATTTGATCCATTTTCTGAGCAATCAACTGTGTAATTCAGCTGACTGTGTTTGAGTGATATTTAGAATTTTTATTGTGTGCTGTTATCTCGAGGACAGGCCACACAGAGCATTCTGAAACTGTATGTATTGTGAGGATTGTGAATAAGGAAGGAATTTAATTGGAGAATATCCTGGGCCATGTTAATGAGAAGTTTTGCATTTTTTTTAAAACACTGATGTATTTACCCAAATAACAGTTACTGTAATGGGACCTTAAGTAGAAAACAGTATTTGGTTTTATTGCAATTTGTGGCTTTAATCTCCATAAAAAGCAACAGTGTAAGCTGTAATATGTTGCAACTTGCAGGATAACTAAAAGACATATTGCTCCACATTTCACGCCCCTTGCCCACGTGGGGGCATTTTGGCATTGTGCACTAAGGCATACTGCACATCAATGGTGCACTTGTCTTCAACAAATGCTAACTTTGCTTGTGTGTAGTTAGTACGTTGGGCAGCTGACAGATGCTCTCAGTTGCTCTGTGGTTCTCTGGCTTCCCTACACCCCGAAAACTGTTGAGGTCATGATTAGCCATTGTGCAGAAATATATAACCTTAAACACCGATAAATAAATAAAAAAATAAATATTGAAAACATGTTTCTTCCTTTTTCAGGGATAGTAATACCTTGTACAGATGTACTTTCGAGGAAAGTTCCCCTTTTGAGGGTTTTAAGTCTGGTAATGATATTATATAGAGAATAATGGAGGTAATGTTTTCTTTCATATACTTTTGTTTCACAATGTTAACTGGTATAGGCGTATGGAGTACTCTTTCTAAGAGCTTTCCAGGGAATTGTGTCAAAGTCTGATGGTATAAGTTTATATAATTTGGGACTGAATATTCTTAATCATTACATTTGTACAACTTCTTTCAAGTGCCATATAATTAATATACCAGCCTCTAAGATGAGGTCAGGAACTCACATGGATCTATTCTTAACCCTTTAGCAAGCACATGCATGCTATGGAGGGAAATGCTGTTGCAAGAGATTTATGGAAATCTTTTTTCTATTATTTATTTATTTATTTAATGGGCTTTAATGACACTTTTGACAGCCATGGAGGAAGCCAATTTACCTAGAGAGAACCACCAAGCAACAGCAAGTGATTGCCAGACTCCCCAATGTACTAACTCCACACAAGGAGGGTTAGCATTGGATGAAGACAAGGGCACCATCAATGTGCAATACACCTTAGTGCACAGTGTCTCCATGCCCTGATGTGGGCAATCGGGATGAAGTGCCTTATCCAAGGACACAATGCTGTTACCCTGGTGGAGATCGACCCATGGACCTTTCGGTTTGAAGTCCGAATCCAGAACAACTGCGCCACCGCACTCTCAATCTTTCTCCTATGATTACATTATATTTTTTATATAATTAACCAAAGTTGCTTGGCCAAATGAGGAAAGTTTGAGGCGGTGGATTTTGTGGGAGGGAGGTGAGGGGTTTGGGGTGGTGAGGTTGGGAGAGGTCTGAGACATGTATTTTTGAGGGACAATGTAGTATAAATGCATGTAATCTCTGTTGTTATTTGCACATTTTATTCGTTAATGTGTAATAAATAACCACTGGTTTAGCCTGATCATTGGGAATATATCAGCACAACTGCTATGAGAGTTATTGTCACCTGTGGCAATCACGTTGTGTCCTTGGGCAAGAAACTTTACCCCTATTGGCCACATGGGAGCACAGTGACGTTGTGTTCTAAGGTGAACTGCACTTCGGTGGTGCACTTATCTTTAACCAATGCTAAGCTCGCTTGCATGGAGTTTAATATGTTCAGGAGTCTGACAGTTGTTCGCCATTGATCGATGGCTCTCTCCAGGTTCTTCTGCTTCCTCCATCCTTATAATAAATAAAGAAATAAATAAACAAATAAATAAACAAATAAATAAATAAATAAATAAGAGAGTTATTTTCCTTTGTGATGCTACTTTGCATGCACCCAAGTTGACGTATAGCTTCCTCCTATGTGGTTGAAGCCTACTGCCTTAACTGAATAGGAAAAGCACTTATGTTGCATGCTTTCATCGAAAACAAAATTTTGATCCACAAAGCTTTTTAATCAGAGTGAGAAATGTTGAAGAACATGCCTTCTCTCACTGAACATTAGGGTGTTAAGAAAGATAAAAAAGTGGTCTTCAGAGTGTTTGGTAGGCCACTATTCTTGGGGCTTAATGGCACTAAGTTAACAGTTGTTTGCATGTATCATACTTTATTCTTCTCTGCATTAAATATAGATGCACCATATACTGTTCCTGAGAGTGTGTGGACGGTTTATTTTCCACGTAAGTTCTTGTTTCTTATTAAAGAGGTCATTTCCAAGGTTACTGGATACCCTCAGTGAAATGGCTGTTTTCGATTACTGTTTTATTTTGTGATGATGTGGATTAAGTAAATATTGCTCATTAATGATGATTTGGGCAAAAAATAATCTGTTGATGGGCTTGACTCGAACTGTGTATTGTCAAGTGCATTTCAGTTGGAGGTCAAGGGCATACAGGAATGTTTAACCCTTTACCTAACATGAAAAGCAGAAGACACCTGCAAACAAAATTCTTGAATAACTAATTATTTTCATTTTTTATCTCAAAAAGATAGGTTATGACCCCTCATTGGAACGAGCTCATTGAGCTCGTTCCAATAAGGGGTCATAACCTATGTTTTTGAGACCAAAAATGAAAATATAATAAAAATTAATTGGCGATTTTTATGAATAGCGCTGTCCCTTTTTGGCCATTACATTGGATAAAGGGTTAATGAGTGATTCAGACCTATTTGTGAGCTTACATTTTGGCGGTGACAAATGGGAGTATTTTTCTGTAAATCTGCTTTGAGAAAGCCTTTTTGAGAAAATGGTTAAGATGCCCATATGTTTTAGCTTTAACAGGATGTTCATGTTTCGTTGTAAAATCAATAGTGGGAAAATATAGAAGTCTTATATATGCTACCAATGCTTGTAAATTTGAAATTTACCCCCAAAATGAAACAAATTTGATCCATTTTCCGAGCAATCAACTGTGTAATTCAGCTGACTGTGTTTGAGTGATATTTAGAATTTTTATTGTGTGCTGTTATCTCGAGGACAGGCCACACAGAGCATTCTGAAACTGTATGCATTGTGAGGATTGTGAATAAGGAAGGAATTTAATTGGAGAATATCCTGGGCCATGTTAATGAGAAGTTTTGCATTTTTTTTAAAACACTGATGTATTTACCCAAATAACAGTTACTGTAATGGGACCTTAAGTAGAAAACAGTATTTGGTTTTATTGCAATTTGTGGCTTTAATCTCCATAAAAAGCAACAGTGTAAACTGTAATATGTTGCAACTTGCAGGATAACTAAAAGACATATTGCTCTACATTTCACGCTCCTTGCCCACGTGGGGGCATTTTGGCATTGTGCACTAAGGCATACTGCACATCAATGGTGCACTTGTCTTCAACAAATGCTAACTTTGCTTGTGTGTAGTTAGTACGTTGGGCAGCTGACAGATGCTCTCAGTTGCTCTGTGGTTCTCTGGCTTCCCTACACCCCGAAAACTGTTGAGGTCATGATTAGCCATTGTGCAGAAATATATAACCTTAAACACCGATAAATAAATAAAAAAATAAATATTGAAAACATGTTTCTTCCTTTTTCAGGGATAGTAATACCTTGTACAGATGTACTTTCGAGGAAAGTTCCCCTTTTGAGGGTTTTAAGTCTGGTAATGATATTATATAGAGAATAATGGAGGTAATGTTTTCTTTCATATACTTTTGTTTCACAATGTTAACTGGTATAGGTGTATGGAGTACTCTTTCTAAGAGCTTTCCAGGGAATTGTGTCACAGTCTGATGGTATAAGTTGATATAATTTGGGACTGAATATTCTTAATCATTACATTTGTACAACTTCTTTCAAGTGCCATATAATTAATATACCAGCCTCTAAGATGAGGTCAGGAACTCACATGGATCTATTCTTAACCCTTTAGCAAGCACATGCATGCTATGGCGGGAAATGCTGTTGCAAGAGATTTATGGAAATCTTTTTTCTATTATTTATTTATTTATTTAATGGGCTTTAATGACACTTTTGACCGTCATGGAGGAAGCCAACTTACCTAGAGAGAACCACCAAGCAACAGCAAGTGATTGCCAGACTCCCCAATGTACTAACTCCACACAAGGAGGGTTAGCATTGGATGAAGACAAGGGCACCATCAATGTGCAATACACCTTAGTGCACAATGTGTCTCCATGCCCTGATGTGGGCAATCGGGATGAAGTGCCTTATCCAAGGACACAATGCTGTTACCCTGGTGGAGATCGACCCTTGGACCTTTCGGTTTGAAGTCCGAATCCAGAACAACTGCGCCACCGCACTCTCAATCTTTCTCCTATGATTACATTATATTTTTTATATAATTAACCAAAGTTGCTTGGCCAAATGAGGAAAGTTTGAGGCGGTGGATTTTGTGGGAGGGAGGTGAGGGGTTTGGGGTGGTGAGGTTGGGAGAGGGCTGAGACATGTATTTTTGAGGGACAATGTAGTATAAATGCATGTAATCTCTGTTGTTATTTGCACATTTTATTCGTTAATGTGTTATAAATAACCACTGGTTTAGCCTGATCATTGGGAATATATCAGCACAACTGCTATGAGAGTTATTGTCACCTGTGGCAATCACGTTGTGTCCTTGGGCAAGAAACTTTACCCCAATTGGCCACATGGGAGCACAGTGACGTTGTGTTCTAAGGTGAACTGCACTTCGGTGGTGCACTTACCTTTAACCAATGCTAAGCTCGCTTGCATGGAGTTTAATATGTTCAGGAGTCTGACAGTTGTTCGCCGTTGATCGATGGCTCTCTCCAGGTTCTTCTGCTTCCTCCATCCTTATAATAAATAAACAAATAAATAAACAAATAAATAAATAAATAAATAAATAAGAGAGTTATTTTCCTTTGTGATGCTACTTTGCATGCACCCAAGTTGACGTCTAGCTTCCTCCTATGTGGTTGAAGCCTACTGCCTTAACTGAATAGGAAAAGCACTTATGTTGCATGCTTTCATCGAAAACAAAATTTTGATCCACAAAGCTTTTTAATCAGAGTGAGAAATGTTGAAGAACATGCCTTCTCTCACTGAACATCAGTGTGTTAAGAAAGATAAAAAAGTGGTCTTCAGAGTGTTTGGTAGGCCACTATTCTTGGGGCTTAATGGCACTAAGTTAACAATTGTTTGCATGTATCATACTTTATTCTTCTCTGCATTAAATATAGATGCACATATACTGTTCCTGAGAGTGTGTGGAAGGTTTATTTTCCACGTAAGTTCTTGTTTCTTACTAAAGAGGTCATTTCCAAGGTTATTGGATACCCTCAGTGAAATGGCTGTTTTCGATTACTGTTTTATTTTGTGATGATGTGGATTAAGTAAATATTGCTCATTAATGATGATTTGGGCAAAAAATAATCTGTTGATGGGCTTGACATGAACTGTGTATTGTCAAGTGCATTTCAGTTGGAGGTCAAGGGCATACAGGAATGTTTAACCCTTTACCTAACATGAAAAGCAGAAGACACTTGCAAACAAAATTCTTGAATAACTAATTATTTTTATTTTTTATCTCAAAAAGATAGGTTATGACCACTCATTGGAACGAGCTCATTGAGCTCGTTCCAATAAGGGGTCATAACCTATGTTTTTGAGACCAAAAATGAAAATATAATGAAAATTAATCGGCGATTTTTATGAATAGCGCTGTCCCTTTTTGGCCATTACATTGGATAAAGGGTTAATGAGTGATTCAGACCTGTTTGTGAGCTTACATTTTGGCGGTGACAAATGGGAGAATTTTTCTGTAAATCTGCTTTGAGAAAGCCTTTTTGAGAAAATGGCTAAGATGCCCATATGTTTTAGCTTTAACAGGATGTTCATGTTACGTTGTAAAATCAATAGTGGGAGAATATAGAAGTCTTATATATGCTACCAATGCTTGTAAATTGGAAATGTACCCCCAAAATGAGACAAATTTGATCCATTTTCTGAGCAATCAACTGTGTAATTCAGCTGACTGTGTTTGAGTGATATTTAGAATTTTTATTGTGTGCTGTTATCTCGAGGACAGGCCACACAGAGCATTCTGAAACTGTATGTATTGTGAGGATTGTGAATAAGGAAGGAATTTAATTGGAGAATATCCTGGGCCATGTTAATGAGAAGTTTTGCATTTTTTTTAAAACACTGATGTATTTACCCAAATAACAGTTACTGTAATGGGACCTTAAGTAGAAAACAGTATTTGGTTTTATTGCAATTTGTGGCTTTAATCTCCATAAAAAGCAACAGTGTAAGCTGTAATATGTTGCAACTTGCAGGATAACTAAAAGACATATTGCTCCACATTTCACGCCCCTTGCCCACGTGGGGGCATTTTGGCATTGTGCACTAAGGCATACTGCACATCAATGGTGCACTTGTCTTCAACAAATGCTAACTTTGCTTGTGTGTAGTTAGTACGTTGGGCAGCTGACAGATGCTCTCAGTTGCTCTGTGGTTCTCTGGCTTCCCTACACCCCGAAAACTGTTGAGGTCATGATTAGCCATTGTGCAGAAATATATAACCTTAAACACCGATAAATAAATAAAAAAATAAATATTGAAAACATGTTTCTTCCTTTTTCAGGGATAGTAATACCTTGTACAGATGTACTTTCGAGGAAAGTTCCCCTTTTGAGGGTTTTAAGTCTGGTAATGATATTATATAGAGAATAATGGAGGTAATGTTTTCTTTCATATACTTTTGTTTCACAATGTTAACTGGTATAGGCGTATGGAGTACTCTTTCTAAGAGCTTTCCAGGGAATTGTGTCAAAGTCTGATGGTATAAGTTTATATAATTTGGGACTGAATATTCTTAATCATTACATTTGTACAACTTCTTTCAAGTGCCATATAATTAATATACCAGCCTCTAAGATGAGGTCAGGAACTCACATGGATCTATTCTTAACCCTTTAGCAAGCACATGCATGCTATGGAGGGAAATGCTGTTGCAAGAGATTTATGGAAATCTTTTTTCTATTATTTATTTATTTATTTAATGGGCTTTAATGACACTTTTGACAGCCATGGAGGAAGCCAATTTACCTACAGAGAACCACCAAGCAACAGCAAGTGATTGCCAGACTCCCCAATGTACTAACTCCACACAAGGAGGGTTAGCATTGGATGAAGACAAGGGCACCATCAATGTGCAATACACCTTAGTGCACAGTGTCTCCATGCCCTGATGTGGGCAATCGGGATGAAGTGCCTTATCCAAGGACACAATGCTGTTACCCTGGTGGAGATCGACCCATGGACCTTTCGGTTTGAAGTCCGAATCCAGAACAACTGCGCCACCGCACTCTCAATCTTTCTCCTATGATTACATTATATTTTTTATATAATTAACCAAAGTTGCTTGGCCAAATGAGGAAAGTTTGAGGCGGTGGATTTTGTGGGAGGGAGGTGAGGGGTTTGGGGTGGTGAGGTTGGGAGAGGTCTGAGACATGTATTTTTGAGGGACAATGTAGTATAAATGCATGTAATCTCTGTTGTTATTTGCACATTTTATTCGTTAATGTGTAATAAATAACCACTGGTTTAGCCTGATCATTGGGAATATATCAGCACAACTGCTATGAGAGTTATTGTCACCTGTGGCAATCACGTTGTGTCCTTGGGCAAGAAACTTTACCCCAATTGGCCACATGGGAGCACAGTGACGTTGTGTTCTAAGGTGAACTGCACTTCGGTGGTGCACTTATCTTTAACCAATGCTAAGCTCGCTTGCATGGAGTTTAATATGTTCAGGAGTCTGACAGTTGTTCGCCATTGATCGATGGCTCTCTCCAGGTTCTTCTGCTTCCTCCATCCTTATAATAAATAAACAAATAAATAAACAAATAAATAAACAAATAAATAAATAAATAAATAAGAGAGTTATTTTCCTTTGTGATGCTACTTTGCATGCACCCAAGTTGACGTATAGCTTCCTCCTATGTGGTTGAAGCCTACTGCCTTAACTGAATAGGAAAAGCACTTATGTTGCATGCTTTCATCGAAAACAAAATTTTGATCCACAAAGCTTTTTAATCAGAGTGAGAAATGTTGAAGAACATGCCTTCTCCCACTGAACATTAGGGTGTTAAGAAAGATAAAAAAGTGGTCTTCAGAGTGTTTGGTAGGCCACTATTCTTGGGGCTTAATGGCACTAAGTTACCAGTTGTTTGCATGTATCATACTTTATTCTTCTCTGCATTAAATATAGATGCACCATATACTGTTCCTGAGAGTGTGTGGACGGTTTATTTTCCACGTAAGTTCTTGTTTCTTATTAAAGAGGTCATTTCCAAGGTTACTGGATACCCTCAGTGAAATGGCTGTTTTCGATTACTGTTTTATTTTGTGATGATGTGGATTAAGTAAATATTGCTCATTAATGATGATTTGGGCACAAAATAATCTGTTGATGGGCTTGACTCGAACTGTGTATTGTCAAGTGCATTTCAGTTGGAGGTCAAGGGCATACAGGAATGTTTAACCCTTTACCTAACATGAAAAGCAGAAGACACTTGCAAACAAAATTCTTGAATAACTAATTATTTTCATTTTTTATCTCAAAAAGATAGGTTATGACCCCTCATTGGAACGACTCATTGAGCTCGTTCCAATAAGGGGTCATAACCTATGTTTTTGAGACCAAAAATGAAAATATAATAAAAATTAATTGGCGATTTTTATGAATAGCGCTGTCCCTTTTTGGCCATTACATTGGATAAAGGGTTAATGAGTGATTCAGACCTGTTTGTGAGCTTACATTTTGGCGGTGACAAATGGGAGAATTTTTCTGTAAATCTGCTTTGAGAAAGCCTTTTTGAGAAAATGGCTAAGATGCCCATATGTTTTAGCTTTAACAGGATGTTCATGTTTCGTTGTAAAATCAATAGTGGGAAAATATAGAAGTCTTATATATGCTACCAATGCTTGTAAATTGGAAATTTACCCCCAAAATGAGACAAATTTGATCCATTTTCCGAGCAATCAACTGTGTAATTCAGCTGACTGTGTTTGAGTGATATTTAGAATTTTTATTGTGTGCTGTTATCTCGAGGACAGGCCACACAGAGCATTCTGAAACTGTATGCATTGTGAGGATTGTGAATAAGGAAGGAATTTAATTGGAGAATATCCTGGGCCATGTTAATGAGAAGTTTTGCATTTTTTTTAAAACACTGATGTATTTACCCAAATAACAGTTACTGTAATGGGACCTTAAGTAGAAAACAGTATTTGGTTTTATTGCAATTTGTGGCTTTAATCTCCATAAAAAGCAACAGTGTAAACTGTAATATGTTGCAACTTGCAGGATAACTAAAAGACATATTGCTCCACATTTCACGCTTCTTGCCCTTGTGGGGGCATTTTGGCATTGTGCACTAAGGCATACTGCACATCAATGGTGCACTTGTCTTCAACAAATGCTAACTTTGCTTGTGTGTAGTTAGTACGTTGGGCAGCTGACAGATGCTCTCAGTTGCTCTGTGGTTCTCTGGCTTCCCTACACCCCGAAAACTGTTGAGGTCATGATTAGCCATTGTGCAGAAATATATAACCTTAAACACCGATAAATAAATAAAAAAATAAATATTGAAAACATGTTTCTTCCTTTTTCAGGGATAGTAATACCTTGTACAGATGTACTTTCGAGGAAAGTTCCCCTTTTGAGGGTTTTAAGTCTGGTAATGATATTATATAGAGAATAATGGAGGTAATGTTTTCTTTCATATACTTTTGTTTCACAATGTTAACTGGTATAGGCGTATGGAGTACTCTTTCTAAGAGCTTTCCAGGGAATTGTGTCACAGTCTGATGGTATAAGTTGATATAATTTGGGACTGAATATTCTTAATCATTACATTTGTACAACTTCTTTCAAGTGCCATATAATTAATATACCAGCCTCTAAGATGAGGTCAGGAACTCACATGGATCTATTCTTAACCCTTTAGCAAGCACATGCATGCTATGGCGGGAAATGCTGTTGCAAGAGATTTATGGAAATCTTTTTTCTATTATTTATTTATTTATTTAATGGGCTTTAATGACACTTTTGACCGCCATGGAGGAAGCCAACTTACCTAGAGAGAACCACCAAGCAACAGCAAGTGATTGCCAGACTCCCCAATGTACTAACTCCACACAAGGAGGGTTAGCATTGGATGAAGACAAGGGCACCATCAATGTGCAATACACCTTAGTGCACAATGTGTCTCCATGCCCTGATGTGGGCAATCGGGATGAAGTGCCTTATCCAAGGACACAATGCTGTTACCCTGGTGGAGATTGACCCTTGGACCTTTCGGTTTGAAGTCCGAATCCAGAACAACTGCGCCACCGCACTCTCAATCTTTCTCCTATGATTACATTATATTTTTTATATAATTAGCCAAAGTTGCTTGGCCAAATGAGGAAAGTTTGAGGCGGTGGATTTTGTGGGAGGGAGGTGAGGGGTTTGGGGTGGTGAGGTTGGGAGAGGGCTGACACATGTATTTTTGAGGGACAATGTAGTATAAATGCATGTAATCTCTGTTGTTATTTGCACATTTTATTCGTTAATGTGTTATAAATAACCACTGGTTTAGCCTGATCATTGGGAATATATCAGCACAACTGCTATGAGAGTTATTGTCACCTGTGGCAATCACGTTGTGTCCTTGGGCAAGAAACTTTACCCCAATTGGCCACATGGGAGCACAGTGACGTTGTGTTCTAAGGTGAACTGCACTTCGGTGGTGCACTTATCTTTAACCAATGCTAACCTCGCTTGCATGGAGTTTAATATGTTCAGGAGTCTGACAGTTGTTCGCCGTTGATCGATGGCTCTCTCCAGGTTCTTCTGCTTCCTCCATCCTTATAATAAATAAACAAATAAATAAACAAATAAATAAATAAATAAATAAATAAGAGAGTTATTTTCCTTTGTGATGCTACTTTGCATGCACCCAAGTTGACGTCTAGCTTCCTCCTATGTGGTTGAAGCCTACTGCCTTAACTGAATAGGAAAAGCACTTATGTTGCATGCTTTCATCGAAAACAAAATTTTGATCCACAAAGCTTTTTAATCAGAGTGAGAAATGTTGAAGAACATGCGTTCTCTCACTGAACATTAGTGTGTTAAGAAAGATAAAAAAGTGGTCTTCAGAGTGTTTGGTAGGCCACTATTCTTGGGGCTTAATGGCACTAAGTTAACAATTGTTTGCATGTATCATACTTTATTCTTCTCTGCATTAAATATAGATGCACATATACTGTTCCTGAGAGTGTGTGGAAGGTTTATTTTCCACGTAAGTTCTTGTTTCTTACTAAAGAGGTCATTTCCAAGGTTATTGGATACCCTCAGTGAAATGGCTGTTTTCGATTACTGTTTTATTTTGTGATGATGTGGATTAAGTAAATATTGCTCATTAATGATGATTTGGGCAAAAAATAATCTGTTGATGGGCTTGACATGAACTGTGTATTGTCAAGTGCATTTCAGTTGGAGGTCAAGGGCATACAGGAATGTTTAACCCTTTACCTAACATGAAAAGCAGAAGACACTTGCAAACAAAATTCTTGAATAACTAATTATTTTTATTTTTTATCTCAAAAAGATAGGTTATGACCCCTCATTGGAACGAGCTCATTGAGCTCGTTCCAATAAGGGGTCATAACCTATGTTTTTGAGACCAAAAATGAAAATATAATGAAAATTAATCGGCGATTTTTATGAATAGCGCTGTCCCTTTTTGGCCATTACATTGGATAAAGGGTTAATGAGTGATTCAGACCTGTTTGTGAGCTTACATTTTGGCGGTGACAAATGGGAGAATTTTTCTGTAAATCTGCTTTGAGAAAGCCTTTTTGAGAAAATGGCTAAGATGCCCATATGTTTTAGCTTTAACAGGATGTTCATGTTACGTTGTAAAATCAATAGTGGGAGAATATAGAAGTCTTATATATGCTACCAATGCTTGTAAATTGGAAATGTACCCCCAAAATGAGACAAATTTGATCCATTTTCTGAGCAATCAACTGTGTAATTCAGCTGACTGTGTTTGAGTGATATTTAGAATTTTTATTGTGTGCTGTTATCTCGAGGACAGGCCACACAGAGCATTCTGAAACTGTATGTATTGTGAGGATTGTGAATAAGGAAGGAATTTAATTGGAGAATATCCTGGGCCATGTTAATGAGAAGTTTTGCATTTTTTTTAAAACACTGATGTATTTACCCAAATAACAGTTACTGTAATGGGACCTTAAGTAGAAAACAGTATTTGGTTTTATTGCAATTTGTGGCTTTAATCTCCATAAAAAGCAACAGTGTAAGCTGTAATATGTTGCAACTTGCAGGATAACTAAAAGACATAATGCTCCACATTTCACGCCCCTTGCCCATGTGGGGGCATTTTGGCATTGTGCACTAAGGCATACTGCACATCAATGGTGCACTTGTTTTCAACAAATGCTAACTTTGCTTGTGTGTAGTTAGTACGTTGGGCAGCTGACAGATGCTCTCAGTTGCTCTGTGGTTCTCTGGCTTCCCTACACCCCGAAAACTGTTGAGGTCATGATTAGCCATTGTGCAGAAATATATAACCTTAAACACCGATAAATAAATAAAAAAATAAATATTGAAAACATGTTTCTTCCTTTTTCAGGGATAGTAATACCTTGTACAGATGTACTTTCGAGGAAAGTTCCCCTTTTGAGGGTTTTAAGTCTGGTAATGATATTATATAGAGAATAATGGAGGTAATGTTTTCTTTCATATACTTTTGTTTCACAATGTTAACTGGTATAGGCGTATGGAGTACTCTTTCTAAGAGCTTTCCAGGGAATTGTGTCAAAGTCTGATGGTATAAGTTTATATAATTTGGGACTGAATATTCTTAATCATTACATTTGTACAACTTCTTTCAAGTGCCATATAATTAATATACCAGCCTCTAAGATGAGGTCAGGAACTCACATGGATCTATTCTTAACCCTTTAGCAAGAACATGCATGCTATGGAGGGAAATGCTGTTGCAAGAGATTTATGGAAATCTTTTTTCTATTATTTATTTATTTATTTAATGGGCTTTAATGACACTTTTGACAGCCATGGAGGAAGCCAATTTACCTAGAGAGAACCACCAAGCAACAGCAAGTGATTGCCAGACTCCCCAATGTACTAACTCCACACAAGGAGGGTTAGCATTGGATGAAGACAAGGGCACCATCAATGTGCAATACACCTTAGTGCACAGTGTCTCCATGCCCTGATGTGGGCAATCGGGATGAAGTGCCTTATCCAAGGACACAATGCTGTTACCCTGGTGGAGATCGACCCATGGACCTTTCGGTTTGAAGTCCGAATCCAGAACAACTGCGCCACCGCACTCTCAATCTTTCTCCTATGATTACATTATATTTTTTATATAATTAACCAAAGTTGCTTGGCCAAATGAGGAAAGTTTGAGGCGGTGGATTTTGTGGGAGGGAGGTGAGGGGTTTGGGGTGGTGAGGTTGGGAGAGGTCTGAGACATGTATTTTTGAGGGACAATGTAGTATAAATGCATGTAATCTCTGTTGTTATTTGCACATTTTATTCGTTAATGTGTTATAAATAACCACTGGTTTAGCCTGATCATTGGGAATATATCAGCACAACTGCTATGAGAGTTATTGTCACCTGTGGCAATCACGTTGTGTCCTTGGGCAAGAAACTTTACCCCAATTGGCCACATGGGAGCACAGTGATGTTGTGTTCGAAGGTGAACTGCACTTCGGTGGTGCACTTATCTTTAACCAATGCTAAGCTCGCTTGCATGGAGTTTAATATGTTCAGGAGTCTGACAGTTGTTCGCCATTGATCGATGGCTCTCTCCAGGTTCTTCTGCTTCCTCCATCCTTATAATAAATAAACAAATAAATAAACAAATAAATAAACAAATAAATAAATAAATAAATAAGAGAGTTATTTTCCTTTGTGATGCTACTTTGCATGCACCCAAGTTGACGTATAGCTTCCTCCTATGTGGTTGAAGCCTACTGCCTTAACTGAATAGGAAAAGCACTTATGTTGCATGCTTTCATCGAAAACAAAATTTTGATCCACAAAGCTTTTTAATCAGAGTGAGAAATGTTGAAGAACATGCCTTCTCCCACTGAACATTAGGGTGTTAAGAAAGATAAAAAAGTGGTCTTCAGAGTGTTTGGTAGGCCACTATTCTTGGGGCTTAATGGCACTAAGTTACCAGTTGTTTGCATGTATCATACTTTATTCTTCTCTGCATTAAATATAGATGCACATATACTGTTCCTGAGAGTGTGTGGAAGGTTTATTTTCCACGTAAGTTCTTGTTTCTTACTAAAGAGGTCATTTCCAAGGTTATTGGATACCCTCAGTGAAATGGCTGTTTTCGATTAATGTTTTATTTTGTGATGTTGTGGATTAAGTAAATATTGCTCATTAATGATGATTTGGGCAAAAAATAATCTGTTGATGGGCTTGACATGAACTGTGTATTGTCAAGTGCATTTCAGTTGGAGGTCAAGGGCATACAGGAATGTTTAACCCTTTACCTAACATGAAAAGCAGAAGACACTTGCAAACAAAATTCTTGAATAACTAATTATTTTTATTTTTTATCTCAAAAAGATAGGTTATGACCCCTCATTGGAACGAGCTCATTGAGCTCGTTCCAATAAGGGGTCATAACCTATGTTTTTGAGACCAAAAATGAAAATATAATGAAAATTAATCGGCGATTTTTATGAATAGCGCTGTCCCTTTTTGGCCATTACATTGGATAAAGGGTTAATGAGTGATTCAGACCTGTTTGTGAGCTTACATTTTGGCGGTGACAAATGGGAGAATTTTTCTGTAAATCTGCTTTGAGAAAGCCTTTTTGAGAAAATGGCTAAGATGCCCATATGTTTTAGCTTTAACAGGATGTTCATGTTACGTTGTAAAATCAATAGTGGGAGAATATAGAAGTCTTATATATGCTACCAATGCTTGTAAATTGGAAATTTACCCCCAAAATGAGACAAATTTGATCCATTTTCCGAGCAATCAACTGTGTAATTCAGCTGACTGTGTTTGAGTGATATTTAGAATTTTTATTGTGTGCTGTTATCTCGAGGACAGGCCACACAGAGCATTCTGAAACTGTATGCATTGTGAGGATTGTGAATAAGGAAGGAATTTAATTGGAGAATATCCTGGGCCATGTTAATGAGAAGTTTTGCATTTTTTTTAAAACACTGATGTATTTACCCAAATAACAGTTACTGTAATGGGACCTTAAGTAGAAAACAGTATTTGGTTTTATTGCAATTTGTGGCTTTAATCTCCATAAAAAGCAACAGTGTAAACTGTAATATGTTGCAACTTGCAGGATAACTAAAAGACATATTGCTCCACATTTCACGCTCCTTGCCCACGTGGGGGCATTTTGGCATTGTGCACTAAGGCATACTGCACATCAATGGTGCACTTGTCTTCAACAAATGCTAACTTTGCTTGTGTGTAGTTAGTACGTTGGGCAGCTGACAGATGCTCTCAGTTGCTCTGTGGTTCTCTGGCTTCCCTACACCCCGAAAACTGTTGAGGTCATGATTAGCCATTGTGCAGAAATATATAACCTTAAACACCGATAAATAAATAAAAAAATAAATATTGAAAACATGTTTCTTCCTTTTTCAGGGATAGTAATACCTTGTACAGATGTACTTTCGAGGAAAGTTCCCCTTTTGAGGGTTTTAAGTCTGGTAATGATATTATATAGAGAATAATGGAGGTAATGTTTTCTTTCATATACTTTTGTTTCACAATGTTAACTGGTATAGGTGTATGGAGTACTCTTTCTAAGAGCTTTCCAGGGAATTGTGTCACAGTCTGATGGTATAAGTTGATATAATTTGGGACTGAATATTCTTAATCATTACATTTGTACAACTTCTTTCAAGTGCCATATAATTAATATACCAGCCTCTAAGATGAGGTCAGGAACTCACATGGATCTATTCTTAACCCTTTAGCAAGCACATGCATGCTATGGCGGGAAATGCTGTTGCAAGAGATTTATGGAAATCTTTTTTCTATTATTTATTTATTTATTTAATGGGCTTTAATGACACTTTTGACCGTCATGGAGGAAGCCAACTTACCTAGAGAGAACCACCAAGCAACAGAAAGTGATTGCCAGACTCCCCAATGTACTAACTCCACACAAGGATGGTTAGCATTGGATGAAGACAAGGGCACCATCAATGTGCAATACACCTTAGTGCACAATGTGTCTCCATGCCCTGATGTGGGCAATCGGGATGAAGTGCCTTATCCAAGGACACAATGCTGTTACCCTGGTGGAGATTGACCCTTGGACCTTTCGGTTTGAAGTCCGAATCCAGAACAACTGCGCCACCGCACTCTCAATCTTTCTCCTATGATTACATTATATTTTTTATATAATTAGCCAAAGTTGCTTGGCCAAATGAGGAAAGTTTGAGGCGGTGGATTTTGTGGGAGGGAGGTGAGGGGTTTGGGGTGGTGAGGTTGGGAGAGGGCTGACACATGTATTTTTGAGGGACAATGTAGTATAAATGCATGTAATCTCTGTTGTTATTTGCACATTTTATTCGTTAATGTGTTATAAATAACCACTGGTTTAGCCTGATCATTGGGAATATATCAGCACAACTGCTATGAGAGTTATTGTCACCTGTGGCAATCACGTTGTGTCCTTGGGCAAGAAACTTTACCCCAATTGGCCACATGGGAGCACAGTGACGTTGTGTTCTAAGGTGAACTGCACTTCGGTGGTGCACTTATCTTTCACCAATGCTAACCTCGCTTGCATGGAGTTTAATATGTTCAGGAGTCTCACAGTTGTTCGCCGTTGATCGATGGCTCTCTCCAGGTTCTTCTGCTTCCTCCATCCTTATAATAAATAAACAAATAAATAAACAAATAAATAAATAAATAAATAAATAAGAGAGTTATTTTCCTTTGTGATGCTACTTTGCATGCACCCAAGTTGACGTCTAGCTTCCTCCTATGTGGTTGAAGCCTACTGCCTTAACTGAATAGGAAAAGCACTTATGTTGCATGCTTTCATCGAAAACAAAATTTTGATCCACAAAGCTTTTTAATCAGAGTGAGAAATGTTGAAGAACATGCCTTCTCTCACTGAACATTAGTGTGTTAAGAAAGATAAAAAAGTGGTCTTCAGAGTGTTTGGTAGGCCACTATTCTTGGGGCTTAATGGCACTAAGTTAACAATTGTTTGCATGTATCATACTTTATTCTTCTCTGCATTAAATATAGATGCACATATACTGTTCCTGAGAGTGTGTGGAAGGTTTATTTTCCACGTAAGTTCTTGTTTCTTACTAAAGAGGTCATTTCCAAGGTTATTGGATACCCTCAGTGAAATGGCTGTTTTCGATTAATGTTTTATTTTGTGATGTTGTGGATTAAGTAAATATTGCTCATTAATGATGATTTGGGCAAAAAATAATCTGTTGATGGGCTTGACATGAACTGTGTATTGTCAAGTGCATTTCAGTTGGAGGTCAAGGGCATACAGGAATGTTTAACCCTTTACCTAACATGAAAAGCAGAAGACACTTGCAAACAAAATTCTTGAATAACTAATTATTTTTATTTTTTATCTCAAAAAGATAGGTTATGACCCCTCATTGGAACGAGCTCATTGAGCTCGTTCCCATAAGGGGTCATAACCTATGTTTTTGAGACCAAAAATGAAAATATAATGAAAATTAATCGGCGATTTTTATGAATAGCGCTGTCCCTTTTTGGCCATTACATTGGATAAAGGGTTAATGAGTGATTCAGACCTGTTTGTGAGCTTACATTTTGGCGGTGACAAATGGGAGAATTTTTCTGTAAATCTGCTTTGAGAAAGCCTTTTTGAGAAAATGGCTAAGATGCCCATATGTTTTAGCTTTAACAGGATGTTCATGTTACGTTGTAAAATCAATAGTGGGAGAATATAGAAGTCTTATATATGCTACCAATGCTTGTAAATTGGAAATGTACCCCCAAAATGAGACAAATTTGATCCATTTTCTGAGCAATCAACTGTGTAATTCAGCTGACTGTGTTTGAGTGATATTTAGAATTTTTATTGTGTGCTGTTATCTCGAGGACAGGCCACACAGAGCATTCTGAAACTGTATGTATTGTGAGGATTGTGAATAAGGAAGGAATTTAATTGGAGAATATCCTGGGCCATGTTAATGAGAAGTTTTGCATTTTTTTTAAAACACTGATGTATTTACCCAAATAACAGTTACTGTAATGGGACCTTAAGTAGAAAACAGTATTTGGTTTTATTGCAATTTGTGGCTTTAATCTCCATAAAAAGCAACAGTGTAAGCTGTAATATGTTGCAACTTGCAGGATAACTAAAAGACATATTGCTCCACATTTCACGCCCCTTGCCCACGTGGGGGCATTTTGGCATTGTGCACTAAGGCATACTGCACATCAATGGTGCACTTGTCTTCAACAAATGCTAACTTTGCTTGTGTGTAGTTAGTACGTTGGGCAGCTGACAGATGCTCTCAGTTGCTCTGTGGTTCTCTGGCTTCCCTACACCCCGAAAACTGTTGAGGTCATGATTAGCCATTGTGCAGAAATATATAACCTTAAACACCGATAAATAAATGAAAAAATAAATATTGAAAACATGTTTCTTCCTTTTTCAGGGATAGTAATACCTTGTACAGATGTACTTTCGAGGAAAGTTCCGCTTTTGAGGGTTTTAAGTCTGGTAATGATATTATATAGAGAATAATGGAGGTAATGTTTTCTTTCATATACTTTTGTTTCACAATGTTAACTGGTATAGGCGTATGGAGTACTCTTTCTAAGAGCTTTCCAGGGAATTGTGTCAAAGTCTGATGGTATAAGTTTATATAATTTGGGACTGAATATTCTTAATCATTACATTTGTACAACTTCTTTCAAGTGCCATATAATTAATATACCAGCCTCTAAGATGAGGTCAGGAACTCACATGGATCTATTCTTAACCCTTTAGCAAGAACATGCATGCTATGGAGGGAAATGCTGTTGCAAGAGATTTATGGAAATCTTTTTTCTATTATTTATTTATTTATTTAATGGGCTTTAATGACACTTTTGACAGCCATGGAGGAAGCCAATTTACCTAGAGAGAACCACCAAGCAACAGCAAGTGATTGCCAGACTCCCCAATGTACTAACTCCACACAAGGAGGGTTAGCATTGGATGAAGACAAGGGCACCATCAATGTGCAATACACCTTAGTGCACAGTGTCTCCATGCCCTGATGTGGGCAATCGGGATGAAGTGCCTTATCCAAGGACACAATGCTGTTACCCTGGTGGAGATCGACCCATGGACCTTTCGGTTTGAAGTCCGAATCCAGAACAACTGCGCCACCGCACTCTCAATCTTTCTCCTATGATTACATTATATTTTTTATATAATTAACCAAAGTTGCTTGGCCAAATGAGGAAAGTTTGAGGCGGTGGATTTTGTGGGAGGGAGGTGAGGGGTTTGGGGTGGTGAGGTTGGGAGAGGTCTGAGACATGTATTTTTGAGGGACAATGTAGTATAAATGCATGTAATCTCTGTTGTTATTTGCACATTTTATTCGTTAATGTGTTATAAATAACCACTGGTTTAGCCTGATCATTGGGAATATATCAGCACAACTGCTATGAGAGTTATTGTCACCTGTGGCAATCACGTTGTGTCCTTGGGCAAGAAACTTTACCCCAATTGGCCACATGGGAGCACAGTGACGTTGTGTTCGAAGGTGAACTGCACTTCGGTGGTGCACTTATCTTTAACCAATGCTAAGCTCGCTTGCATGGAGTTTAATATGTTCAGGAGTCTGACAGTTGTTCGCCATTGATCGATGGCTCTCTCCAGGTTCTTCTGCTTCCTCCATCCATATAATAAATAAACAAATAAATAAACAAATAAATAAATAAATAAACAAATAAATAAATAAATAAATAAGAGAGTTATTTTCCTTTGTGATGCTACTTTGCATGCACCCAAGCTGACGTATAGCTTCCTCCTATGTGGTTGAAGCCTACTGCCTTAACTGAATAGGAAAAGCACTTATGTTGCATGCTTTCATCGAAAACAAAATTTTGATCCACAAAGCTTTTTAATCAGAGTGAGAAATGTTGAAGAACATGCCTTCTCTCACTGAACATTAGTGTGTTAAGAAAGATAAAAAAGTGGTCTTCAGAGTGTTTGGTAGGCCACTATTCTTGGGGCTTAATGGCACTAAGTTAACAATTGTTTGCATGTATCATACTTTATTCTTCTCAGCATTAAATATAGATGCACCATATACTGTTCCTGAGAGTGTGTGGACGGTTTATTTTCCACGTAAGTTCTTGTTTCTTATTAAAGAGGTCATTTCCAAGGTTACTGGATACCCTCAGTGAAATGGCTGTTTTCGATTACTGTTTTATTTTGTGATGATGTGGATTAAGTAAATATTGCTCATTAATGATGATTTGGGCAAAAAATAATCTGTTGATGGGCTTGACTCGAACTGTGTATTGTCAAGTGCATTTCAGTTGGAGGTCAAGGGCATACAGGAATGTTTAACCCTTTACCTAACATGAAAAGCAGAAGACACTTGCAAACAAAATTCTTGAATAACTAATTATTTTCATTTTTTATCTCAAAAAGATAGGTTATGACCCCTCATTGGAACGAGCTCATTGAGCTCGTTCCAATAAGGGGTCATAACCTATGTTTTTGAGACCAAAAATGAAAATATAATGAAAATTAATTGGCGATTTTTATGAATAGCGCTGTCCCTTTTTGGCCATTACATTGGATAAAGGGTTAATGAGTGATTCAGACCTGTTTGTGAGCTTACATTTTGGCGGTGACAAATGGGAGAATTTTTCTGTAAATCTGCTTTGAGAAAGCCTTTTTGAGAAAATGGCTAAGATGGCCATATGTTTTAGCTTTAACAGGATGTTCATGTTTCGTTGTAAAATCAATAGTGGGAAAATATAGAACTCTTATATATGCTACCAATGCTTGTAAATTGGAAATTTACCCCCAAAATGAGACAAATTTGATCCATTTTCCGAGCAATCAACTGTGTAATTCAGCTGACTGTGTTTGAGTGATATTTAGAATTTTTATTGTGTGCTGTTATCTCGAGGACAGGCCACACAGAGCATTCTGAAACTGTATGCATTGTGAGGATTGTGAATAAGGAAGGAATTTAATTGGAGAATATCCTGGGCCATGTTAATGAGAAGTTTTTCATTTTTTTTAAAACACTGATGTATTTACCCAAATAACAGTTACTGTAATGGGACCTTAAGTAGAAAACAGTATTTGGTTTTATTGCAATTTGTGGCTTTAATCTCCATAAAAAGCAACAGTGTAAACTGTAATATGTTGCAACTTGCAGGATAACTAAAAGACATATTGCTCCACATTTCACGCCCCTTGCCCACGTGGGGACATTTTGGCATTGTGCACTAAGGCATACTGCACATCAATGGTGCACTTGTCTTCAACAAATGCTAACTTTGCTTGTGTGTAGTTAGTACGTTGGGCAGCTGACAGATGCTCTCAGTTGCTCTGTGGTTCTCTGGCTTCCCTACACCCCGAAAACTGTTGAGGTCATGATTAGCCATTGTGCAGAAATATATAACCTTAAACACCGATAAATAAATAAAAAAATAAATATTGAAAACATGTTTCTTCCTTTTTCAGGGATAGTAATACCTTGTACAGATGTACTTTCGAGGAAAGTTCCCCTTTTGAGGGTTTTAAGTCTGGTAATGATATTATATAGAGAATAATGGAGGTAATGTTTTCTTTCATATACTTTTGTTTCACAATGTTAACTGGTATAGGCGTATGGAGTACTCTTTCTAAGAGCTTTCCAGGGAATTGTGTCACAGTCTGATGGTATAAGTTGATATAATTTGGGACTGAATATTCTTAATCATTACATTTGTACAACTTCTTTCAAGTGCCATATAATTAATATACCAGCCTCTAAGATGAGGTCAGGAACTCACATGGATCTATTCTTAACCCTTTAGCAAGCACATGCATGCTATGGCGGGAAATGCTGTTGCAAGAGATTTATGGAAATCTTTTTTCTATTATTTATTTATTTATTTAATGGGCTTTAATGACACTTTTGACCGCCATGGAGGAAGCCAACTTACCTAGAGAGAACCACCAAGCAACAGCAAGTGATTGCCAGACTCCCCAATGTACTAACTCCACACAAGGAGGGTTAGCATTGGATGAAGACAAGGGCACCATCAATGTGCAATACACCTTAGTGCACAGTGTGTCTCCATGCTCTGATGTGGGCAATCGGGATGAAGTGCCTTATCCAAGGACACAATGCTGTTACCCTGGTGGAGATCGACCCTTGGACCTTTCGGTTTGAAGTCCGAATCCAGAACAACTGCGCCACCGCACTCTCAATCTTTCTCCTATGATTACATTATATTTTTTATATAATTAGCCAAAGTTGCTTGGCCAAATGAGGAAAGTTTGAGGCGGTGGATTTTGTGGGAGGGAGGTGAGGGGTTTGGGGTGGTGAGGTTGGGAGAGGGTTGAGACATGTATTTTTGAGGGACAATGTAGTATAAATGCATGTAATCTCTGTTGTTATTTGCACATTTTATTCGTTAATGTGTTATAAATAACCACTGGTTTAGCCTGATCATTGGGAATATATCAGCACAACTGCTATGAGAGTTATTGTCACCTGTGGCAATCACGTTGTGTCCTTGGGCAGGAAACTTTACCCCAATTGGCCACATGGGAGCACAGTGACGTTGTGTTCTGAGGTGAACTGCACTTCGGTGGTGCACTTATCTTTAACCAATGCTAACCTCGCTTGCATGGAGTTTAATATGTTCAGGAGTCTGACAGTTGTTCGCCATTGATCGATGGCTCTCTCCAGGTTCTTCTGCTTCCTCCATCCTTATAATAAATCAACAAATAAATAAACAAATAAATAAATAAATAAATAAATAAGAGAGTTATTTTCCTTTGTGATGCTACTTTGCATGCACCCAAGTTGACGTCTAGCTTCCTCCTATGTGGTCGAAGCCTACTGCCTTAACTGAATAGGAAAAGCACTTATGTTGCATGCTTTCATCGAAAACAAAATTTTGATCCACAAAGCTTTTTAATCAGAGTGAGAAATGTTGAAGAACATGCCTTCTCTCACTGAACATCAGTGTGTTAAGAAAGATAAAAAAGTGGTCTTCAGAGTGTTTGGTAGGCCACTATTCTTGGGGCTTAATGGCACTAAGTTAACAATTGTTTGCATGTATCATACTTTATTCTTCTCTGCATTAAATATAGATGCACATATACTGTTCCTGAGAGTGTGTGGAAGGTTTATTTTCCACGTAAGTTCTTGTTTCTTACTAAAGAGGTCATTTCCAAGGTTATTGGATACCCTCAGTGAAATGGCTGTTTTCGATTACTGTTTTATTTTGTGATGATGTGGATTAAGTAAATATTGCTCATTAATGATGATTTGGGCAAAAAATAATCTGTTGATGGGCTTGACATGAACTGTGTATTGTCAAGTGCATTTCAGTTGGAGGTCAAGGGCATACAGGAATGTTTAACCCTTTACCTAACATGAAAAGCAGAAGACACTTGCAAACAAAATTCTTGAATAACTAATTATTTTTATTTTTTATCTCAAAAAGATAGGTTATGACCCCTCATTGGAACGAGCTCATTGAGCTCGTTCCAATAAGGGGTCATAACCTATGTTTTTGAGACCAAAAATGAAAATATAATGAAAATTAATCGGCGATTTTTATGAATAGCGCTGTCCCTTTTTGGCCATTACATTGGATAAAGGGTTAATGAGTGATTCAGACCTGTTTGTGAGCTTACATTTTCGCGCTGACAAATGGGAGAATTTTGATCCATTTTCCGAGCAATCAACTGTGTAATTCAGCTGACTGTGTTTGAGTGATATTTAGAATTTTTATTGTGTGCTGTTATCTCGAGGACAGGCCACACAGAGCATTCTGAAACTGTATGGATTGTGAGGATTGTGAATAAGGAAGGAATTTAATTGGAGAATATCCTGGGCCATGTTAATGAGAAGTTTTGCATTTTTTTTAAAACACTGATGTATTTACCCAAATAACAGTTACTGTAATGGGACCTTAAGTAGAAAACAGTATTTGGTTTTATTGCAATTTGTGGCTTTAATCTCCATAAAAAGCAACAGTGTAAACTGTAATATGTTGCAACTTGCAGGATAACTAAAAGACATATTGCTCCACATTTCACGCCCCTTGCCCACGTGGGGGCATTTTGGCATTGTGCACTAAGGCATACTGCACATCAATGGTGCACTTGTCTTCAACAAATGCTAACTTTGCTTGTGTGTAGTTAGTACGTTGGGCAGCTGACAGATGCTCTCAGTTGCTCTGTGGTTCTCTGGCTTCCCTACACCCCGAAAACTGTTGAGGTCATGATTAGCCATTGTGCAGAAATATATAACCTTAAACACCGATAAATAAATAAAAAAATAAATATTGAAAACATGTTTCTTCCTTTTTCAGGGATAATAATACCTTGTACAGATGTACTTTCGAGGAAAGTTCCCCTTTTGAGGGTTTTAAGTCTGGTAATGATATTATATAGAGAATAATGGAGGTAATGTTTTCTTTCATATACTTTTGTTTCACAATGTTAACTGGTATAGGCGTATGGAGTACTCTTTCTAAGAGCTTTCCAGGGAATTGTGTCACAGTCTGATGGTATAAGTTGATATAATTTGGGACTGAATATTCTTAATCATTACATTTGTACAACTTCTTTCAAGTGCCATATAATTAATATACCAGCCTCTAAGATGAGGTCAGGAACTCACATGGATCTATTCTTAACCCTTTAGCAAGCACATGCATGCTATGGCGGGAAATGCTGTTGCAAGAGATTTATGGAAATCTTTTTTCTATTATTTATTTATTTATTTAATGGGCTTTAATGACACTTTTGACCGCCATGGAGGAAGCCAACTTACCTAGAGAGAACCACCAAGCAACAGCAAGTGATTGCCAGACTCCCCAATGTACTAACTCCACACAAGGAGGGTTAGCATTGGATGAAGACAAGGGCACCATCAATGTGCAATACACCTTAGTGCACAATGTGTCTCCATGCCCTGATGTGGGCAATCGGGATGAAGTGCCTTATCCAAGGACACAATGCTGTTACCCTGGTGGAGATCGACCCTTGGACCTTTCGATTTGAAGTCCGAATCCAGAACAACTGCGCCACCGCACTCTCAATCTTTCTCCTATGATTACATTATATTTTTTATATAATTAGCCAAAGTTGCTTGGCCAAATAAGGAAAGTTTGAGGCGGTGGATTTTGTGGGAGGGAGGTGAGGGGTTTGGGGTGGTGAGGTTGGGAGAGGGCTGACACATGTATTTTTGAGGGACAATGTAGTATAAATGCATGTAATCTCTGTTGTTATTTGCACATTTTATTCGTTAATGTGTTATAAATAACTACTGGTTTAGCCTGATCATTGGGAATATATCAGCACAACTGCTATGAGAGTTATTGTCACCTGTGGCAATCAAGTTGTGTCCTTGGGCAAGAAACTTTACCCCAATTGGCCACATGGGAGCACAGTGACGTTGTGTTCTAAGGTGAACTGCACCTCAGTGGTGCACTTATCTTTAACCAATGCTAACCTCGCTTGCATGGAGTTTAATATGTTCAGGAGTCTGACAGTTGTTCGCCATTGATCGATGGCTCTCTCCAGGTTCTTCTGCTTCCTCCATCCTTATAATAAATAAACAAATAAATAAACAAATAAATAAATAAATAAATAAATAAGAGAGTTATTTTCCTTTGTGATGCTACTTTGCATGCACCCAAGTTCACGTCTAGCTTCCTCCTATGTGGTTGAAGCCTACTGCCTTAACTGAATAAGAAAAGCACTTATGTTGCATGCTTTCATCGAAAACAAAATTTTGATCCACAAAGCTTTTTAATCAGAGTGAGAAATGTTGAAGAACATGCCTTCTCTCACTGAACATTAGTGTGTTAAGAAAGATAAAAAAGTGGTCTTCAGAGTGTTTGGTAGGCCGCTATTCTTGGGGCTTAATGGCACTAAGTTAACAATTGTTTGCATGTATCATACTTTATTCTTCTCTGCATTAAATATAGATGCACCATATACTGTTCCTGAGAGTGTGTGGATGGTTTATTTTCCACGTAAGTTCTTGTTTCTTATTAAAGAGGTCATTTCCAAGGTTACTGGATACCCTCAGTGAAATGGCTGTTTTCGATTACTGTTTTATTTTGTGATGATGTGGATTAAGTAAATATTGCTCATTAATGATGATTTGGGCAAAAAATAATCTGTTGATGGGCTTGACTCGAACTGTGTATTGTCAAGTGCATTTCAGTTGGAGGTCAAGGGCATACAGGAATGTTTAACCCTTTACCTAACATGAAAAGCAGAAGACACTTGCAAACAAAATTCTTGAATAACTAATTATTTTCATTTTTTATCTCAAAAAGATAGGTTATGACCCCTCATTGGAACGAGCTCATTGAGCTCGTTCCAATAAGGGGTCATAACCTATGTTTTTGAGACCAAAAATGAAAATATAATGAAAATTAATTGGCGATTTTTATGAATAGCGCTGTCCCTTTTTGGCCATTACATTGGATAAAGGGTTAATGAGTGATTCAGACCTGTTTGTGAGCTTACATTTTGGCGGTGACAAACGGGAGAATTTTTCTGTAAATCTGCTTTGAGAAAGCCTTTTTGAGAAAATGGCTAAGATGCCCATATGTTTTAGCTTTAACAGGATGTTCATGTTACGTTGTAAAATCAATAGTGGGAGAATATAGAAGTCTTATATATGCTACCAATGCTTGTAAATTGGAAATTTACCCCCAAAATGAGACAAATTTGATCCATTTTCCGAGCAATCAACTGTGTAATTCAGCTGACTGTGTTTGAGTGATATTTAGAATTTTTATTGTGTGCTGTTATCTCGAGGACAGGCCACACAGAGCATTCTGAAACTGTATGCATTGTGAGGATTGTGAATAAGGAAGGAATTTAATTGGAGAATATCCTGGGCCATGTTAATGAGAAGTTTTGCATTTTTTTTAAAACACTGATGTATTTACCCAAATAACAGTTACTGTAATGGGACCTTAAGTAGAAAACAGTATTTGGTTTTATTGCAATTTGTGGCTTTAATCTCCATAAACAGCAACAGTGTAAACTGTAATATGTTGCAACTTGCAGGATAACTAAAAGACATATTGCTCCACATTTCACGCTCCTTGCCCACGTGGGGGCATTTTGGCATTGTGCACTAAGGCATACTGCACATCAATGGTGCACTTGTCTTCAACAAATGCTAACTTTGCTTGTGTGTAGTTAGTACGTTGGGCAGCTGACAGATGCTCTCAGTTGCTCTGTGGTTCTCTGGCTTCCCTACACCCCGAAAACTGTTGAGGTCATGATTAGCCATTGTGCAGAAATATATAACCTTAAACACCGATAAATAAATAAAAAAATAAATATTGAAAACATGTTTCTTCCTTTTTCAGGGATAGTAATACCTTGTACAGATGTACTTTCGAGGAAAGTTCCCCTTTTGAGGGTTTTAAGTCTGGTAATGATATTATATAGAGAATAATGGAGGTAATGTTTTCTTTCATATACTTTTGTTTCACAATGTTAACTGGTATAGGTGTATGGAGTACTCTTTCTAAGAGCTTTCCAGGGAATTGTGTCACAGTCTGATGGTATAAGTTGATATAATTTGGGACTGAATATTCTTAATCATTACATTTGTACAACTTCTTTCAAGTGCCATATAATTAATATACCAGCCTCTAAGATGAGGTCAGGAACTCACATGGATCTATTCTTAACCCTTTAGCAAGCACATGCATGCTATGGCGGGAAATGCTGTTGCAAGAGATTTATGGAAATCTTTTTTCTATTATTTATTTATTTATTTAATGGGCTTTAATGACACTTTTGACCGCCATGGAGGAAGCCAACTTACCTAGAGAGAACCACCAAGCAACAGCAAGTGATTGCCAGACTCCCCAATGTACTAACTCCACACAAGGAGGGTTAGCATTGGATGAAGACAAGGGAACCATCAATGTGCAATACACCTTAGTGCACAATGTGTCTCCATGCCCTGATGTGGGCAATCGGGATGAAGTGCCTTATCCAAGGACACAATGCTGTTACCCTGGTGAAGATTGACCCTTGGACCTTTCGGTTTGAAGTCCGAATCCAGAACAACTGCGCCACCGCACTCTCAATCTTTCTCCTATGATTACATTATATTTTTTATATAATTAGCCAAAGTTGCTTGGCCAAATGAGGAAAGTTTGAGGCTGTGGATTTTGTGGGAGGGAGGTGAGGGGTTTGGGGTGGTGAGGTTGGGAGAGGGCTGAGACATGTATTTTTGAGGGACAATGTAGTATAAATGCATGTAATCTCTGTTGTTATTTGCACATTTTATTCGTTAATGTGTTATAAATAACCACTGGTTTAGCCTGATCATTGGGAATATATCAGCACAACTGCTATGAGAGTTATTGTCACCTGTGGCAATCACGTTGTGTCCTTGGGCAAGAAACTTTACCCCAATTGGCCACATGGGAGCACAGTGACGTTGTGTTCTAAGGTGAACTGCACTTCGGTGGTGCACTTATCTTTAACCAATGCTAACCTCGCTTGCATGGAGTTTAATATGTTCAGGAGTCTGACAGTTGTTCGCCGTTGATCGATGGCTCTCTCCAGGTTCTTCTGCTTCCTCCATCCTTATAATAAATAAACAAATAAATAAACAAATAAATAAATAAATAAGAGAGTTATTTTCCTTTGTGATGCTACTTTGCATGCACCCAAGTTGACGTCTAGCTTCCTCCTATGTGGTTGAAGCCTACTGCCTTAACTGAATAGGAAAAGCACTTATGTTGCATGCTTTCATCGAAAACAAAATTTTGATCCACAAAGCTTTTTAATCAGAGTGAGAAATGTTGAAGAACATGCGTTCTCTCACTGAACATTAGTGTGTTAAGAAAGATAAAAAAGTGGTCTTCAGAGTGTTTGGTAGGCCACTATTCTTGGGGCTTAATGGCACTAAGTTAACAATTGTTTGCATGTATCATACTTTATTCTTCTCTGCATTAAATATAGATGCACATATACTGTTCCTGAGAGTGTGTGGAAGGTTTATTTTCCACGTAAGTTCTTGTTTCTTACTAAAGAGGTCATTTCCAAGGTTACTGGATACCCTCAGTGAAATGGCTGTTTTCGATTAATGTTTTATTTTGTGATGTTGTGGATTAAGTAAATATTGCTCATTAATGATGATTTGGGCAAAAAATAATCTGTTGATGGGCTTGACATGAACTGTGTATTGTCAAGTGCATTTCAGTTGGAGGTCAAGAGCATACAGGAATGTTTAACCCTTTACCTAACATGAAAAGCAGAAGACACTTGCAAACAAAATTCTTGAATAACTAATTATTTTTATTTTTTATCTCAAAAAGATAGGTTATGACCCCTCATTGGAATGAGCTCATTGAGCTCGTTCCAATAAGGGGTCATAACCTATGTTTTTGAGACCAAAAATGAAAATATAATGAAAATTAATCGGCGATTTTTATGAATAGCACTGTCCCTTTTTGGCCATTACATTGGATAAAGGGTTAATGAGTGATTCAGACCTGTTTGTGAGCTTACATTTTGGCGGTGACAAATGGGAGAATTTTTCTGTAAATCTGCTTTGAGAAAGCCTTTTTGAGAAAATGGCTAAGATGCCCATATGTTTTAGCTTTAACAGGATGTTCATGTTACGTTGTAAAATCAATAGTGGGAGAATATAGAAGTCTTATATATGCTACCAATGCTTGTAAATTGGAAATGTACCCCCAAAATGAGACAAATTTGATCCATTTTCTGAGCAATCAACTGTGTAATTCAGCTGACTGTGTTTGAGTGATATTTAGAATTTTTATTGTGTGCTGTTATCTCGAGGACAGGCCACACAGAGCATTCTGAAACTGTATGTATTGTGAGGATTGTGAATAAGGAAGGAATTTAATTGGAGAATATCCTGGGCCATGTTAATGAGAAGTTTTGCATTTTTTTTAAAACACTGATGTATTTACCCAAATAACAGTTACTGTAATGGGACCTTAAGTAGAAAACAGTATTTGGTTTTATTGCAATTTGTGGCTTTAATCTCCATAAAAAGCAACAGTGTAAGCTGTAATATGTTGCAACTTGCAGGATAACTAAAAGACATATTGCTCCACATTTCACGCCCCTTGCCCACGTGGGGGCATTTTGGCATTGTGCACTAAGGCATACTGCACATCAATGGTGCACTTGTCTTCAACAAATGCTAACTTTGCTTGTGTGTAGTTAGTACGTTGGGCAGCTGACAGATGCTCTCAGTTGCTCTGTGGTTCTCTGGCTTCCCTACACCCCGAAAACTGTTGAGGTCATGATTAGCCATTGTGCAGAAATATATAACCTTAAACACCGATAAATAAATAAAAAAATAAATATTGAAAACATGTTTCTTCCTTTTTCAGGGATAGTAATACCTTGTACAGATGTACTTTCGAGGAAAGTTCCCCTTTTGAGGGTTTTAAGTCTGGTAATGATATTATATAGAGAATAATGGAGGTAATGTTTTCTTTCATATACTTTTGTTTCACAATGTTAACTGGTATAGGCGTATGGAGTACTCTTTCTAAGAGCTTTCCAGGGAATTGTGTCAAAGTCTGATGGTATAAGTTTATATAATTTGGGACTGAATATTCTTAATCATTACATTTGTACAACTTCTTTCAAGTGCCATATAATTAATATACCAGCCTCTAAGATGAGGTCAGGAACTCACATGGATCTATTCTTAACCCTTTAGCAAGAACATGCATGCTATGGAGGGAAATGCTGTTGCAAGAGATTTATGGAAATCTTTTTTCTATTATTTATTTATTTATTTAATGGGCTTTAATGACACTTTTGACAGCCATGGAGGAAGCCAATTTACCTAGAGAGAACCACCAAGCAACAGCAAGTGATTGCCAGACTCCCCAATGTACTAACTCCACACAAGGAGGGTTAGCATTGGATGAAGACAAGGGCACCATCAATGTGCAATACACCTTAGTGCACAGTGTCTCCATGCCCTGATGTGGGCAATCGGGATGAAGTGCCTTATCCAAGGACACAATGCTGTTACCCTGGTGGAGATCGACCCATGGACCTTTCGGTTTGAAGTCCGAATCCAGAACAACTGCGCCACCACACTCTCAATCTTTCTCCTATGATTACATTATATTTTTTATATAATTAACCAAAGTTGCTTGGCCAAATGAGGAAAGTTTGAGGCGGTGGATTTTGTGGGAGGGAGGTGAGGGGTTTGGGGTGGTGAGGTTGGGAGAGGTCTGAGACATGTATTTTTGAGGGACAATGTAGTATAAATGCATGTAATCTCTGTTGTTATTTGCACATTTTATTCGTTAATGTGTTATAAATAACCACTGGTTTAGCCTGATCATTGGGAATATATCAGCACAACTGCTATGAGAGTTATTGTCACCTGTGGCAATCACGTTGTGTCCTTGGGCAAGAAACTTTACCCCAATTGGCCACATGGGAGCATAGTGACGTTGTGTTCGAAGGTGAACTGCACTTCGGTGGTGCACTTATCTTTAACCAATGCTAAGCTCGCTTGCATGGAGTTTAATATGTTCAGGAGTCTGACAGTTGTTCGCCATTGATCGATGGCTCTCTCCAGGTTCTTCTGCTTCCTCCATCCATATAATAAATAAACAAATAAATAAACAAATAAATAAATAAATAAACAAATAAATAAATAAATAAATAAGAGAGTTATTTTCCTTTGTGATGCTACTTTGCATGCACCCAAGTTGACGTATAGCTTCCTCCTATGTGGTTGAAGCCTACTGCCTTAACTGAATAGGAAAAGCACTTATGTTGCATGCTTTCATCGAAAACAAAATTTTGATCCACAAAGCTTTTTAATCAGAGTGAGAAATGTTGAAGAACATGCCTTCTCTCACTGAACATTAGTGTGTTAAGAAAGATAAAAAAGTGGTCTTCAGAGTGTTTGGTAGGCCACTATTCTTGGGGCTTAATGGCACTAAGTTAACAATTGTTTGCATGTATCATACTTTATTCTTCTCAGCATTAAATATAGATGCACCATATACTGTTCCTGAGAGTGTGTGGACGGTTTATTTTCCACGTAAGTTCTTGTTTCTTATTAAAGAGGTCATTTCCAAGGTTACTGGATACCCTCACTGAAATGGCTGTTTTCGATTACTGTTTTATTTTGTGATGATGTGGATTAAGTAAATATTGCTCATTAATGATGATTTGGGCAAAAAATAATCTGTTGATGGGCTTGACTCGAACTGTGTATTGTCAAGTGCATTTCAGTTGGAGGTCAAGGGCATACAGGAATGTTTAACCCTTTACCTAACATGAAAAGCAGAAGACACTTGCAAACAAAATTCTTGAATAACTAATTATTTTCATTTTTTATCTCAAAAAGATAGGTTATGACCCCTCATTGGAACGAGCTCATTGAGCTCGTTCCAATAAGGGGTCATAACCTATGTTTTTGAGACCAAAAATGAAAATATAATGAAAATTAATTGGCGATTTTTATGAATAGCGCTGTCCCTTTTTGGCCATTACATTGGATAAAGGGTTAATGAGTGATTCAGACCTGTTTGTGAGCTTACATTTTGGCGGTGACAAATGGGAGAATTTTTCTGTAAATCTGCTTTGAGAAAGCCTTTTTGAGAAAATGGCTAAGATGGCCATATGTTTTAGCTTTAACAGGATGTTCATGTTTCGTTGTAAAATCAATAGTGGGAAAATATAGAAGTCTTATATATGCTACCAATGCTTGTAAATTGGAAATTTACCCCGAAAATGAGACAAATTTGATCCATTTTCCGAGCAATCAACTGTGTAATTCAGCTGACTGTGTTTGAGTGATATTTAGAATTTTTATTGTGTGCTGTTATCTCGAGGACAGGCCACACAGAGCATTCTGAAACTGTATGCATTGTGAGGATTGTGAATAAGGAAGGAATTTAATTGGAGAATATCCTGGGCCATGTTAATGAGAAGTTTTGCATTTTTTTTAAAACACTGATGTATTTACCCAAATAACAGTTACTGTAATGGGACCTTAAGTAGAAAACAGTATTTGGTTTTATTGCAATTTGTGGCTTTAATCTCCATAAAAAGCAACAGTGTAAACTGTAATATGTTGCAACTTGCAGGATGACTAAAAGACATATTGCTCCACATTTCACGCCCCTTGCCCACGTGAGGGCATTTTGGCATTGTGCACTAAGGCATACTGCACATCAATGGTGCACTTGTCTTCAACAAATGCTAACTTTGCTTGTGTGTAGTTAGTACGTTGGGCAGCTGACAGATGCTCTCAGTTGCTCTGTGGTTCTCTGGCTTCCCTACACCCCGAAAACTGTTGAGGTCATGATTAGCCATTGTGCAGAAATATATAACCTTAAACACCGATAAATAAATAAAAAAATAAATATTGAAAACATGTTTCTTCCTTTTTCAGGGATAGTAATACCTTGTACAGATGTACTTTCGAGGAAAGTTCCCAATTTTGAGGGTTTTAAGTCTGGTAATGATATTATATAGAGAATAATGGAGGTAATGTTTTCTTTCATATACTTTTGTTTCACAATGTTAGCTGGTATAGGCGTATGGAGTACTCTTTCTAAGAGCTTTCCAGGGAATTGTGTCACAGTCTGATGGTATAAGTTGATATAATTTGGGACTGAATATTCTTAATCATTACATTTGTACAACTTCTTTCAAGTGCCATATAATTAATATACCACCGTCTAAGATGAGGTCAGGAACTCATATGGATCTATTCTTAACCCTTTAGCAAGCACATGCATGCTATGGAGGGAAATGCTGTTGCAAGAGATTTATGGAAATCTTTTTTCTATTATTTATTTATTTATTTAATGGGCTTTAATGACACTTTTGACAGCCATGGAGGAAGCCAATTTACCTAGAGAGAACCACCAAGCAACGGCAAGTGATTGCCAGACTCCCCAATGTACTAACTCCACACAAGGAGGGTTATCATTGGATGAAGACAAGGGCACCATCAATGTGCAATACACCTTAGTACACAGTGTCTCCATGCCCTGATGTGGGCAATCAGGATGAAATGCCTTATCCAAGGACACACTGCTGTTACCCTGATGGAGATCGAGCCATGGACCTTTCGATTTGAAGTCCTAATCCAGAACAACTGCGCCACCGCGCTCTCAATCTTTCTCCTATGATTACATTATATTTTTGATATAATTAGCCAAAGTTGCTTGGCCAAATGAGGAAAGTTTGAGGCGGTGGATTTCGTGGGAGGGAGGTGAGGGTTTGGGGGTGGTGAGGTTAGGGGAGGGCCGAGACATGTATTTTTGAGGGACAATGTAGTATAAATGCATGTAATCTCTGTTGTTATTTACACATTTTATTCGTTAATGTGTAATAAATAACCACTGGTTTAGCCTGATCATTGGGAATATATCAGCACAACTGCTATGAGAGTTATTGTCTCCTGTGGCAATCACGTTGTGTCCTTGGGTAAGAAACTTTACCCCAATTGGCCACATGGGGGCACAGTGACGTTGTGTTCTAAGGTGAACTGCACTTCGGTGGTGCACTTGTCTTTAACCAATGCTAACCCCGCTTGCATGGAGTTAATATGTTCAGGAGTCTGACAGTTGTTCGCCATTGATCGATGGCTCTCTCCAGATTCTTCTGCTTCCTCCATCCTTATAATAAATAAACAAATAAATAAATAAATAAATAAATAAGAGAGTTATTTTCCTTTGTGATGCTACTTTGCATGCACCCAAGTTGACGTCTAGCTTCCTCCTATGTGGTTGAAGCCTACTGCCTTAACTGAATAGGAAAAGCACTTATGTTGCATGCTTTCATCCAAAACAAAATTTTGATCTACAAAGGTTTTTAATCAGAGTGAGAAATGTTGAAGAACATGCCTTCTCTCACTGAACATTAGTGTGTTAAGAAAGATAAAAAAGTGGTCTTCAGAGTGTTTGGTAGGCCACTATTCTTGGGCTTAATGGCACTAAGTTAACAATTGTTTGCATGTATCATACTTTATTCTTCTCTGCATTAAATATAGATGCACATATACTCTTTCTGAGAGTGTGTGGACAGTTTTATTTTACACGTAAGTTCTTGTTTCTTTTTAAAGAGAACTTACGTGGAAAATAAAACCGTGGTTTAAACGTTAAAAGAGGAAATTATTTGGAGTGAGGGTGGGTGTGGGGGGAGTGCAGAAAATTTAAATGGACTTTAAAAAAAAAAAATTTGTGCAGACTTTTAATGTTGAGAGAGGTGCCTGGAAGCAAGAATTTTATTCAGTAACCTGGCTGTAATTTAAATAAATAACTGCAACACATTTCATCCAGTTTTGTACACTCTGTTTTTAATACCATGGTAACCAGTCTGCTTTTGATTTTCTATTCAACAAAGATGAACCCTGAAATCTTTACTTTATGGACACCTTAGGAGTATTTTTCTAAATATCGATTAGGGAAATGAAGGTTCAGTATGGGGGATTGAAAAGAAACAAATTTCACTTTAATTGGTAGAGTGGAAATTAATTTTTGGTTAGCAAAACAGTTACAGAAAACCTATTGTCACGGTTTTCAACTTCAGTGTTGAAAAACTAACCAGGTCTTCACTTCTCAGAATAAAGAGAGAAACAACCTGAAGTTAACCTTGTTTTCAAAATTCCGAGTTGTAATACCCCTTTTTCAGAACAGCTGCACTAATTGGTTTTGTGTTCGAGTGTGGCATTTACCATGAAAATAGGTGATAAGATTACTTCGTACGCATCATGGTTTAAACGTTCATCTGTTTATCAAATGCGATCTCCTTTGCAGAACTGGAACTTGTCACTTGTTCCACATTTATAATGACAAATATATTTATTTCTACGCATAATTTTGAAAGCTTGAACTCCAAAGCTAGCGTCATAACCACAGTTGAAGTGGGATGGAAATTTAGGGTTACAATGACCTTTTTGAGTGACTTTTACTTGATAAAATGTTTATGGTTGGCATAATTTTTTGGGGTGTATCGGGTCACCCTAAACACAGGTATTTGAGAGGGGGCATTGCCCTGGGAAGGGAGTCCCTGTGACATCAACTGACGCCAAATACATCTTATATGCGAATGCAATGCATTGCTATGTTTGAACAATGAAAACCAAAACCGAAAACTCAACTTTGAATGAAACCAAAACCAAAACCAGAACCAACATGAAATTTGAAAACCGCCCATCTCTACTGAATATGAAGCATTTAAATTGCTGTACATGCACTTCAGATTAGAGCCCAAATATGGGCTTCCAACTAGTTAACAATTTAATGTTCAACATGTTTTTATTTTAAAAGAATTCATGTCAATACCTACATAACAAAGGTTTTAACATGAGATTTGTTAAGTATTTGTATCAATGTGTCTCTAATTTGACAGGACATATGATCAACTTGATCAAGTCGAACAGAAAAGTGTAGAGAAAGAAAGAGCAAAAAAGTATGCAGAAAATAGAGAGATGGCAAAGGAATACTAAAAGGTTGGTGATTTCATACTAACACTTTGTCAATTCTCTCTTGTTAATTTGAGTGAATAAAATGTTCAAATATGGTCCCACAAAGTAAATCAGTTTCTCGAGCCATTTTTTGTAAAATTGCATATGGGTTGTTGGTTTTTAGCTGTTTTAAAAAATAAAACTTGACTATTATTGGTATGGCGAGCATCAGTCAGTGGGTGGGCGACCCTTTTTGTTTATAACATAGTTGTTTCTATACGGATTTTGATAATATTTGGTATGTGTCTTGATATGCATGTTCAACACCGGATGATGCAAAATAGGGCGTGTCCATGCTTTTTCAAAAAGTTATGTTATAATCAGCTTGATAGCTTGATAAGTTCAACAAACAACATCAACTGATTTGACTGATATTTGGCACATGGGTTTCAAGGAACAATGTCTTGATCCAGTTCGAAGACGGACATGGTGCGATATATGACAGCAGAATTATTGGGCTGACTTGGTCATTGTTTTGCAAATTTTGTACTTGATAGCACAATAACTGTAACAATCGTCATCCAATTCAATTCGTTTTCGTTATGTGGGTTTCAAGGAACATTTACTTGATCAAATTCGAAAATGAGCTCGCTCTGATATATACTGCAGCAAAATTATAGGGCTGACTTTGTCATTTTTTGCAAACTTTGTGCTTGATAGTGCCATACCTTGAACAAATGTTAACCAATTTGATTCTTTTTTTTATTATATGGGTTTCCAGGAAAATTGTCTTGATCGAGTTTGAAAATGGGCTCGGTCGGATATACAGCAGAATTATTGGACTGACTTGGTCATTTTTTGCAAATTAGTTACTTACAAAAGGTATTCGGATGCTTTTTAGTTCATAGTCTGTGTTGCATTAGCCACAGAAACTTGACCCTGCATCAGTGATGCAAACCTTGGTTTATTTTATTTTTTGTATTTTTAATTATTTCTTTGCCATCAAAAGTTCATATTCTTGGTTTGTTTTATAATTGCGGCTCGTAATCTGCAGAATAGCACAGGTGGTGGTGTATTTCATCCCTTGAGTGTGCATTATGCTGAGCTACTGTGCTCCCTGTTCATCGTATATCAATATACTTGTTGCCAGTTCAGGCAGTTAATAATTTGTATGCCCCAGCCAATTTGGCAAGAGGCATTAAGTGTTACTCTTGTCTGTCCATTTGTATGTACGTCCCAAAAATGGTTTCCAGAGAATAACTTTAGTTTTTCTGAACGAAATGAAACATAATTTTATTCATAGGTTTATAATCTCATAATACAGGTTCCGATTGAAAGTGGGCTTGGTCTGATATTTTTTGGCTGAGTTATGGCCCTTTTCCAACTTCGAAGACATGTTGATATTGGTTTTGGTTTCCAGACGATAACTTCAGTTTGACTGAACAAAATGAAATTTAAATACATAGGTTTATAACCACATAATACAGAATGGGATTAATGTTGGGCTTGGTCCGATAATTTTTGGCAGAGTTATGTCCTTTTCTGACTTAAAAGCCATGGAAATATTGGTTTCCAGATGGCAGCTTGAATTATAGGTCCGATTTAAATCAGACTAGGAATATATCTTACTGTAGACAATATATACTACTCAAAGTTTGCTAAGCACCAAATATTTGACACATCATTGTGAAATTTGCTTGTGACATATTTGCGATATTTTTGGTGGATATGATTGAGGAATGTATTAAGATGGTCCCTAGTATTTACATTAGCTCTCTTGACAGGCAGACTTTTCGTGACAGTCATGGAAAGCATGTACCCCTTGATTTTCATGATGTTTTCATGTACTGTCTACATGTACATGACATGTGTAGGGTATTCAATCTTCATTTCAAGACAAACCCTTGTGATTTAATAATTGAATGTGGCATGGCATAATGCAAATGTAAGAAGACATTTGTCTGAAGCAGAAATGTGGCAGGCTATAGGGATGGTGGAGCATGGGGCTGCCCATCGTCAGGTTGGTGAAGCCTTTGGTGTGCACCATATGGTGATCACCAGAGCCTGGATAAGATTTCAGCAGTATGACACTCCAGTAAGATGGCATGGTGGTGGCAGAGACAGGGCAACATCTGCAGCTGAAGGCCGGTTTGCCACAGCAACCCAGCTTCGTAGTGACCAGAATGCATCCGGGGTAAATGTTTCTATGCGGACTATCCGGGCAAGGTTGCATGAAGGCAGTCTCCGACCGAGAACACGATATATTCGCATCCCGTTGTCCCAGAACCACCGCCAGGCATGATATGAATGGGTCATGGACCACGTTGGATGGGCCAGAGAAGATTGGCAACCTGTCCTTTTTACAGATGAGTCAAGTTACTGCCTAGACCACACAGATAGGTGTTCTAGGGTATGGAGAAAACCATGAGAGCAATTCCATGCAGCCAAAATTGTTGAGCATGACCGCTTTGGTGGAGGGTCAATCATGGTCTGGGGCACCATCAACAGGGATGGATGTACAGAGCTCTGTGTCCTTGAATGTGGTACATTGACTGCACAAGTTATATTGATGAGATCCTGGATGTTCACGTCAGATTGTATGTAGGTGCAGTGGGTGATAGATTCATTCTGATGGACGATAATGCCTGTCCTCATAGTGCCCATGCTGTTGGGGAGGACCAACAGAGGGAGGGGATTGAGCATATGGACTGGCCAGCAAGATTCCCTGACCTCAATCCAATTGAAGATGTCTGGAATGAGTTGCAGCTTGCAATTTCAGCCCATCCAGTCCAGCCAAGAAGTGTCCAGGAGCTTGGTGCCATGCTGGTCCAAGAATGGAACAACATCCCACAAAGGACCACTAGGAACCTGATTGGGAGCATGAGAAGGCGTTATTAACAGTTATGGGTCTCATACTTGATATTGAACCCTTTACAGTTCGCTCCCTCAACTTTTTGGCAAATTTGAAAAATTTACTCTTTTACCAATAATATCCATTTTCCATGGTTATTGTATTCAAAACCTGAAAAATAATGTCAAACACAAATAAAATCTTAATTTCTGTACTTAAATCATTAAAGATTTTATTAAGTAAAATATATATACACTTTTTGTTACATTATTTCAACTAAAACATAAAACAGGAGTTGGATATATTTGGTGCTTAGCAAACTTTTAGTAGTATATATACAAGATGGGTTTGATTTTGACTGTGATGCGATAATTTTTATCTGAGTAATGGCTCCTTTTTGATCTTTATTAACCACTAAATATAGTTTATCATAAAGTGGGGACATTTGTGTCCCATGGACAAATTTGGTGGTGTTGAATGGCCAGAAACTCACGCTTGGGTGGGGGTGGGCAGGGGGCATAGCCATCATTTGCGTTGTAATTGCTTGTTTTAATCAACCTTTGACTATGATGGACTGGTGCAAAATGCACAAAATATTAGCTATGAATTATTGTCAGGCAAGTACAGGTATCCATTGTTATCATCTAAGTTCTAAAATAATCCGAGCTGCAAATGCACCAATACTTTTAGGTTAGGTATTTTCAAAAGTCGAAATTTGAAATTTGTATAAAATTCTTCTACTACATATAGTTCATGCTTGGACTCTTAACCCTTTACCCAACGAATCGCCCGCATCCGCCCGCGTAATATGCAAATTCAGCAGTTGAAAAAATATTAATTTTTCAAAAAATTTCAACCAAACCATATCATGTGACCCCTCTTTGGAGAGATGACGCACATAAGCTTTCAGCCTTTTGTCAAATCCCTCTATTATTCTGATACTCTACCTTGTTGAAATCCCTCTATAATTCTGATAATCTACATTGTTGAAATCCCTCTATTATTCTGATAATCTAATCTACATTGTTGAAATCCCTTTATAATTCTGATACTCTACATTGTTGAAATCCCTCTATTATTCTGTTACTTTACATTGTTGAAATCCCTCTATAATTCTGATAATCTACATTGTTGAAATCCCTCTATAATTCTGATAATCTACATTGTTGAAATCCCTCTATTATTCTGTTACTCTACATTGTTGAAATCCCTTTATAATTCTGATAATCTACATTGTTGAAATCCCTCTATTATTCTGTTACCTTACATTGTTGAAATCCCTCTATAATTCTGATAATCTACATTGTTGAAATCCCTCTATAATTCTGATAATCTACATTGTTGAAATCCCTCTATTATTCTGATACTCTACATTGTTGAAATCCCTCTATAATTCTGATAATCTACATTGTTGAAATCCCTCTATAATTCTGATAATCTACATTGTTGAAATCCCTCTATAATTCTGATAATCTACATTGTTAAACAAATGTTATATTGTAGGATATCTCATCCTACTTCATTACTTTTTGTAAACATTTTTGTTAAATATGACATATTTAAAGAATAAAATATTGTTTGAACTAACTTCTTAATATACAGCATCCTTTCCGGAGGAGGCGGAGGGGGAGAGGCTTAGATTCAGCTTTGTTCAAAGCAAGCCCCTTGATTCATATTTAGGTTCCTTCATGCAATACAAGGAATATGCTTTAAAAATCTTCTTCAGATCTACCAGTCAGAATCCTTTTATATTGGCTACTAACCTCCTTTAGGGAGGTCAGATTCAAGTTTGTTCAAATCAAGACACTGGGTTCATATTTGGAATCATTGGTTGTCCAGCAGTTGGTAGGGTTAACATCATAGCAATATTATGTCAAAGTAAATAAGAAGGTGATGTTGAATACACAAATATTCTAGTATTCCTCTGGTGTATGTACAACATGAAAGCAGTATCTCTTGCAGTTACTGAGGTTAGACTGTCGCAAAGTAGGGGGTAAGCATGGGAACATGTAAAATGTAAAAATATGAAATGATGTAAAACTGTCAAAAGTGATGTTACTTTAGAAAGATCCCCAAACACATTTTTGTTTCATGGTTTGAACTCTATAAAATGAGATGCATTTAAATGCTTTGGACATTAATATAATTCTGGCAGATATAACTGCTCTGGACACAAAATCTCTTGTCACTGAAATAAATATAAATTTTTATACTGTTACCAATGACCCAGACTTAGCTGGTGCTAACTCTTAAATTCTAGGGCCAAACACAAATTTTGCCCCCCCCCCCCCCACCCCCATCCCCAAAATTTGCATCAAAATCCCAAAATTAGATGTCCTATGTGGTCCTCCATACTTTTATCCACTGTGCATGCGCAGTGTCAAGGAAGTACCGAAATTGGAGCCATATCCTTATTCTTTGTTTGGCCCTTCAATCAGTAACATCTCACTGATATCTGTGCTTATAATCTCAGTTAAAATGATGCCAGACACAAAATCATGAGAGAAATGGTGGATCTAAGGATGAAATAAAGGGATGAGAGGAAGGAACAGTGGAAGGATGTGTTCAGGGCTGTAACTTATAATTTTTATGCAAAATTATTTCATGTTCCCTAATTTCGGGGCATTTGATATTGACATTCTTGTTTCTATTGTTTGTTCAGTGTTTCCTCTCTCCCTTTCCTTAATACCCCCCTTGCTGTTCTCCCATGCTTTTGGCATAATTTTTATAATTATTTTTACTGAAATTTCTTGGGAGTTTTGGCTTGGTAACAGAATGTTTATTCTGTTTTTCCCCATGGTTACATCCTCACCCTAGGGTGGTTAGGCGTTTCGGTCATCGATCTACCATCCGATGTACTGCAGTTTCTTCTCAGGAAGCCTCTGTTTTACATAGGATAGTGTTAAAATTGGTTACTGATTTTGGGCCATATTTTCAGTGCCTGGAGTCTTGTTTCCAGTTTTTATTCTCTTTTGTTTACATTGACAACAGTTACTTCTGACAGTGATTCCTTGTCATTTATTAGTTCTGCTCATAGCCAGATACATTAATATTGTCTGTAAGTGTAACATTAATTTTTAGACATGTTTTAAAATTTTTGTCTACACTTTGGCTTTTGGGGGATACATTTGGGCTCATTGTTCCCATTGGGAACTTGGGCTCATCTTGAAATTTTTTAGAAATTTTCGAAATGTTTGTAATGGATTATTATTATTATGTATTTTTATTTTCAAGGGTTAGTGCGAGTACGATGACTTTAATATTTTTTCAAAATGAAAAAAATATTGTTCAATTGTAAATCAAGGAAGTCTCCTTCTGATTCTCATGTTCATTGTATTTGCTGTAGTCTGTGTACTCGCACTAATTCTTGCTCAGTGTGTGCCATTTCGAATGACAAACGTTTGAGACGTGTGTCACGGTATATTGTTAGTGGTGAGAGGTCGCTGCCGGTCCTCTCTCCACAGGGTCACTCTAGTTTTTTTCAGTCTCTTTTTCAGAGGAACAAGAACAGGGTGATGTTTCTGTGATGTCTTCAAAAGTGTGCTTCCGTCGTCGCAATAATGAGCTAGTGGCAAAGTGCTCAAGGAAATGCGGCACGTGCCTAAGAGGTCCCTAGTAGGATTGACGGTCACTTGTCGCCCGCTAGCTCCCCCGGTGAAGCAATCATTCACGAAATGGTTGTGACGCCGGGTTCATCCGTTGCGGTCCAGGAGAGGAGAAGGGGTGTTGCGCAACGAGCACTATAATCTCGGATCACGCACACCCGGCAACAACGGATCGGAGGATGGAACGGAGGAAGCCAGTCAGTCCGGTAGCTACCTCGTCCAGGTCTACCCGGACCACGAGCGAGAGAGACCCCCTTTCTCTTACAACAACATCTGGGCCCAGATGTTGTTGTATGTACATTCGTCAGTTGGAGCATACGTCCACTCCTCCTGCTCGGGACACTCCTTCGTTTTGATAGTTCGACGCGGCTTGTATATTGGCTTCCTCATCCTCACGTCAGCACACACGACCGCACCTTGGCTATGTGACCGCAGATATCCAACCTGCTTCACCGACCAGGAATTCCACGTCAACCAGGTCACGCCATACGCTAGCCAAGGACACGTGGCCTTTCCAGTCGGAATGTTCGCATATGAGAAGTATGCAGCTATTAACGTCCCAGGAGTTTCCAGTGGCTAAATTACGTAACACCTTGGCTCCACAGGCCTCCGTGACGGACCTGCTATCACAGATAGCTCAATTCATCGCGGCATCCCAGCAGCCATCAGAAAGTTTTTCAGAAAAGAAACTGTCTGAGGAAGCTGGGTCAGTTCGCTCCCCTGCAGAGTCAGAATGGATGACCAAAGTTCTCATGTGGTCCAGTCGGATGATGAAAGGGAATCAGCGGAGCTGAAATTTTCCCTTTCCAAACAACTTAAGGTGGCCGTAAATTTCATCTGGCAACACCTTTCAGAAGTTGTTTCTCCAGACCAAAATGCTGCGTTACCTGATAAGAGACTGATAGTGTCACTGGACTCAGACTTATTCGGCCAGAATAGGGACATTGCCCCTGAGTTTCCGACCCAGTCCAGAAATGTCACGCGGACATTTGAACTTCTTAATGACGCTATATTCAAGCTAGCCACTAAGACTGGCAAATCTGGTTTCTTATCGTCTCATGCTCTACAGCTGACTTTCATCAATCATAGAAATAGATTTGAAACGGCAGGACAGGGTGTGCCGAGAGTTCCTCTGCATTTAGACGACCAGGCAGACGACTTGGAGTTGTCATTGCCGGCATCTATGTTGATTTATTCCAGTACGCTGGTGAAGACTATCTCATCTAACAGAAACAGTTTAGACACATTTTATACAGATCACCTTACCAGAGCGTTATCATTACATCTTGAGGAAAAGAATTCCAGGATGTTCAAACTTCCTTGAGAGTTCTTTCGATGGCCATAGCATTTTCTACGTATAACTCCGCCCTTTCAGTGGTAATATGGAGTTAGTCAGACGTGATGCTGCCCTGGCTGCATCCACAAGAGTGTATAGTAAGGTGAAAAACTCTCTTCCAGTTGCTCCGGTCTCAGGATAGCTTCTCTTCGATGGTAAGCTTTCTATAATCAACAGATTACTAAGAAAGCTTCAGATTCTCTGCTTTTAAATCCGCTTAGAAAAAGTCAGACTCCACAGAGAGGAGTAAGGCAGGCACTTCGAGGGCGAATGCGTCCAAGGGAAGTTCCTATAGAGGATCTAAGAAGGCCTCTACGTCTTACTCTGGAGACCGTCAGAGAAGCGACTCAGGTAGGGGTCGTAATGCTGGCCGAGATACCGGTCAGATGCCCCTAGGTTGACTGGGCGAGGTGTGGGTCGTGGAGGACGTGGTTTCTCTTCCCACAAGCCTCACAGTGCCAGGAGGGGATGATCTAAACCTCTTTTGTGTTCCACTGGATGGAAGGCTGTCGAGATTCTTAACCAATTGGTTGTCTATTACGGACGACTCATGGGTGCAAGGGGTTATTTCTGAAGGTCTAAAACTGTCCTTCAAGGAAAATCCTCCGTTAACTCGAAGTCCACGATGGACTCGGCTTCCGTCAGACGTTTAGAAGAGAGATTTGCTTCTATCAGAAGTTCAATCTCTTCTGGATAAGAACGCTATAGACGTCGTAGTAAACCAGGAATCTCCAGATTTCTACAGTCACCTGTTCCTGGTTTCAAAACCAGACGGCTCGTTTCATCCAGTTATTGATCTGAGCTGGATATACAAGCTGATCATGGCTTCGAAATTTTATATGGAGACCGTCCGATCGGTCAGAGCGAGCATTCGAGTGAACGATTATGCTACGAGCATAGATCTCAAGGATGCGTACTTTCAACTCATGGTACATCGAGCGTTCAGAAAGTATCTTTGCTTCGCTGTCCTTGGAGTCGTTTATCAGTTCCGAGCAATGTGCTTTGGTCTGAATCTAGTGCCCTGGACCTTCACTCGAATAATGAACTCGGTAATGACTCATTTCCAAGCTCATTCGTCTGTGGTAACATCGGCCTACTTGGACGACATTCTTCAGAGGTACGGCAACAAGTTAACACTTCAGAACGATGTTCAGAGTCTGCTTCTATTGTTCCGACGTCTCGGTTTCATAGTAAACAAGAGGAAGTCAGATCTAGTGCCATCCAAGTCATTCACCCACATGGGAATGAGCTTCGTGACGCACAACAATCTCGTTCATCTGCCGTTAACCAGAGCGAAATTAGTCAGTTGTTACGCACGCTTTCGTCTTCACTCAGATGTAGTAACAGTGAGAGAATTCATGAGACTGACAGGTTTGTGCAGAAATGCTGCAGATCTTAATCCGATGGGGCGGCTACGCACTCGTCCACTCCAGATATTTTTTACTCAGAATTGGAGTGTGAAGACTCATTCACTCGAGACAAACATCGTCTTGTCGAATCAAGTGAAACAAGAGATTCAGACTTGGGCAGATATTCAGTGGTTAACTCAGAGAGTACCACTGCAACTGCCGGATCTGATTTTTTCGATAATGACGGATGCGAGTCAAACAGTTTGGGGCGCAACTTTCAGCCCTACAGATTCGAGGTGACAGGGTCTTTGTCATCCGCAGTTCCTAAACAAGCACATAAACATCAAGAGATGATGTCAATTTGGCTTGCGCTATGTCAGTGGATGAACATTATTCAGAATTCGCATGTTCAATTCTGTCCGATAATTCAACAGTAGTAGCATATATTCGGAACCAGGGAGGCACTCATTCCATTCCGTTGTTCAATCTAACAGAAAGAATCCTTCTGTTTGTCCTAGAGCATCACGTTCTATCGGTCCGTCATATTCCGTGTCGTCTGAACGTTCTAGTGGACTCCCTTTCTCGGAAAGGTCTATGTTGACGTCAGAATGGACTCTCAACAAACGAGTATTCAATCAGATTTGCTACCAATGCGATCGTCCTATGATAGACTTATTTGCGACGCATCTCAACAATCAGTTGTAGACGTATGTGTCGCCATGCCCAGATCCTTGAGCGTTTGCAGTAGACGCCCTCTCGATCTCTTGGGACAGAATGATAGGATATGCGTATGCTCCAGCTCCGTTGATTCAACAGATATTGCTAAAATTCAAGCAATCTCACTGCAAGATTCTGTTGGTAGCATCTCTGTCACCCCAGAGACTATGGATAAATCTACTCAGGTGTCTGTTGTGGGACATTCTGTGGAAGCTTTCTCTACGGGAGGACCTTCTTTCGCAGGGGAAATCACGCACACTGCATCACAACCCGCAAGGTCTCAACCTTCACATATTTCTGTTGTGTGGTCCTTGTACGGCAAGCATTTTACAGGATGAGTAGTGGACACAATTTCTAACTGTAGGAGGACCTCCTCTTCACTAAATTATGTTGCTAAGTGGAAGGTTTTCTCTCGATGGTGTAGGGATCATTCTGTTGATTTTTATGATCTCTCCATTCCAGACATTGCTAATTTTCTGGTATACTTGTTTGATGAGATCAAACTGCAGCCAATAACTATTAAGGGTTATAGGTCTATGCTATCGGATACCTATGCACATCATGATAGCTTACAGATTGGATCTAATGTCTCTTTATCTAAGTTAGTGAAACACTTTTCGATAAATAGACCTAGAACCCTTAGGTTAATTCCTAAGTGGAATTTAGCTTGGGTTCTTCTGAAACTAAAAGAAGCGCCATTTGAACCTCTTGATACAGTAGACATCAAATACTTATCTTATAAGACAGCTTTTCTCTTAGCCTTCTCTTCTGCTAGAAGAGTTAGTGAGCTTCATGCTTTATCTGTAGATGATTCTATCGTAGTGTTGGCAATACTATTACTTTTACTACTAATGTTGGATTTTTGGCTACGAATCAGGCTCCTAATAAGTACCCTGAACTTATTGTTATTAAGGCTCTTCCATCTTCAGACGGTCATAGGCCTTTGCTTTGTCCAGTCAGAGCTATGCGTATTTACAAACGTAGATTTGAGTTTATCAGAAAGGGACGTAAGCATTTCTTCCTGTCTTTGCTGCCTAATAGAAAGGACATTATGGTCCATTCTATTGCAAGGTGGATTCAATTAACTATCCGTACTGCTTATGAAAAATTATCTTCATCGCAGCAGTCTGTGCTTAAGATTTCGGCGCATGAAGAGCGCTGTCTACATCTTGGGCTTATGCTAATAGTGTTGCTATTACCGATTTGATGAAGGCTGCATATTGGTCTCGGCCTTCCATGATCACGAAGTTTTATCTTAGAAATATTGAGTCCATTTCTGGCGACCTGCGTTGTTTAGGTCCGTTATCTGTTGCTCAGATTGTTGTCCACTAAACAGTTGCAACTATAGTTATGTAGGCTTTCTGTTCCAGCAGTGTCTCTGTCCTGCTGCCCTCTTCATTCTGCGGTATTTGACCCAGAGCAAGGGGAAGGGGGGGGGGGGGGATGGTGTTCCCTTATATCACCTGCTTTATAGTGAAAAGCAAGGGAATACCTCCTCTGGAGTCAGTAATTCCGAATCGGTGCCGGGATGGTTTTAAAGTGTAAAGCTAATGTTTATGTCATTTATGTAATATTTTTAAAGTGTAGCTCGGTGTGAAGCATTTGTATATGTCACATGTCATACGAGTGTTAACATACAATCCTCGGACACTTTTAAATGAGTATAAAGAGTCTCATTCTCTGGACTATCTTTATTTATTGGCTTTCCTTTAATAATTAGTATAATGGGTTATACTGGATGTTAATAGAGATCATTGATGTTATTGTGCTCAATTACGGAATGATATTGTGTCTTTCTTTTTTGGTATAAACAAGAAAGATACATGTAAAGCCTGTTCTCCTCTTCTCCTTGAGGGGATAATTCTGTTTACATGCAATTGAGTCTATTGGATTATCCTTTATGTCCTTGGCCCTCCAGCCTTTTTTCTATTCAGCTAAGTCTGGGTCTTTGGTACAGTATAAAAATGTTAAAAAATTTATAGTAATTTATGTATTTTTTATACTTAACAATGACCCAGACGGGGATGGGCTTCCCCTGACTTGGGAACTCATACCTCCCGCTGATTACATAATGCTTACCTGGCACTGGTTGTATGAATGAGGATTTGGCTCCAATTTGTTTGTCTTTGGCCCTAGAATTTAAGAGTTAGCACCAGCTAAGTCTGGGTCATTGGTAAGTATAAAAAATATATAAATTACTATAAATTTTTTAACCTTTGGCTCATTTATCCAAATTTTCCTCTGTAAATTGAATGTACTTTTTGATCAATGCTTTCTTAAGATAAATGTAGATAAATGTTCCATCAAGTCTTGTCATGGCTGCTTCACAGCAGCCAAAACTAGATCTGATGAAAAATATTCTGAATAGACTCAGCCTGCTAAGAGTTAACACCCTATGATATCACTGATGTAATTTGGGCCATAAACATTCATAATTTTCTGGGACGGCAAAAGATTATTTGTCCAATTTCAGAAGTAATCTAATCCTTAAAGACCCAGAGATTTTCAAACATTATTTTCTCCCCCCACCCTCCCCCCCCCCCCCCCCCCCCCCCACTGTACGTGAAACATACACGTGTCCCAGGTGAGACAGCTGGGAACGATATTTCTATCCCACCCACCCCACCCCATGTGACATACTCATTTGCATATTTTATTAGGTCGCCGGAACTATTTCATCATCGTCTGCACAAAAACGCTTCTTAAATTGTGTTCATTTATTACCTATTTATCTGTTCCTTGTTGATATAGACTCAATATTTAATTATTATTCAAATATTAAACTTGATTTGTTTCAACCCCATGCTTCTCTGCAGATTTAATAATATCACTTCACAAATTTATCAATCGATCAATAATCTCACAATGCCCTTTACATAAGAGCTTGACACGTGCAATTTCATTAACCCCTTAACGGAGAGTGCTATAAATCAATTTTTCAGTATATACCTCTGGTATATACCTAACTTTTGTATGATCTTTCCGATGAAATTGTTCGTTTTTCGAATGTCTATGACTTGATAAATTGGGCATGTCAGCACGTGACCGCCAATTATCTATAATGACTTAATCCTTGTGTGTAGGAAGAAAAATCATCCTTGATGAGTCTAAAGGTGGGAATGGGGAAATCTCACCCTTGGGGCAAGATATTTGAACCAGACCCTCGGCAAGCCTTGGGTCTGGTTCAAATATCTTGTCCCTCGGGTGAGATTTCCCCATCCCACCTCCTGACTCATCGGGGATGATAATTGTACCACATTGACAGTCTCTATCCCATGACTTCACTGTTGTTCCTATAGGCTGCCAAAAAATGCCTAGAAACAACTGGCAAGATAAAGCAGTAGATGTACTGTTAAGTATTACACTTGCCATTGTTGTCTGTATCTCCTACTTTGTAAGTTTGACTAGTTTGATGGACTAGCAAGTTTCCAGATTATCTCGGGATACTGGCAGTACAATCAGAATGATACCAAAGATGCCTATGAGTTTTGGTGATGTATTACCTTCTGGGCAGTGGTTACATTTCCATATAAGACCATTAACTCTTAGAAGCCGGGAGTAAAGTTTTCTTGCCTGTGATGTAATACGGTAGGTAATCTGGCTGTGATAGTTTGCCTATCTTTGAACTGGGGGAGAATTAAACACTGAACAGGTTCTTCTAGTCAAGTGTCGTCTGCCTGAACAGGCAGACGACACTTGACTAGAAGCACCTGCTTTACTGTAAGTTTTTCGCAGTATGTCATGTTCAATAAATTCATTCGGATTCCCCAGCTTCTAAGAGTTAAGTTCCCATGTCAGTCAGACTATAGAAGGAAAAAAAGAGATGGACAAACTGATCTCCATATACAAGTTAATAGGGCTCAAGGAAAATTGTATCACTGACCTAAACATAGGGGTGGGTAGGGGTAGCATTTGTTCCACCATCCCTGTCTGTGTCAGTGATTAGTTATCGAATAATAGCTTTCAAAAAAATTAGTCAATTTATTTATTCATATGCATTCCCTTTTTGTCATTGATAGAAACTTCAAGAAAAATTAAAGAAGAAACAAGAAAAGAAACCATGATGATCTTAATTGCAAAAGATGTTTTCAAATATACCAAGCAATCAAGAATACATTCTGTAGTGTGACCTAGAACATATCTTTCCTCAGGGCTCAGGAAAACTGCTTCAATTTTAAAAATTGAAATTCTGGGATTTTGAAAATTGAACATTTTAGTAAAAGGTCCTGGAAAGTGCTTTACCCTTTGTACTCTGATGTCAAAATAGAAAAGGTTTCAGCAGCAAATATTTCCCATAATGCAGTTTGATATTTAACCAAATATACCTTGTTTGGCAGAGCTCAGTGAGCTCTGCCAAATAAGGTATAATTGGTTAATTTATAATTAAACAAGAAAAACAGAGCGATTGGAAAAAAATTCTGTTGCACTACCAGAGTGTTGAGGGTTAAAAATAGATTTCTCAGCCTAGTTTGGTCAAAGAGTATGCTTAAATAAGGCAAACATGTCTTTTTTTAAGGCTGGGACATTTTTGACACAAGTCAACATCATTTTCCTGGGAAGTTCTGTCTGAGCTGATAGATGAACACTCTACTTGTCCAGTGGATGATGGGTTGGTGTGAAATCACTCACTAAACTTGACTTAAATGTAGATTAAGATTTATTTATTTATTTAACAGTATGTACGATTTGCAAAGAGAGTGAGATGCTATAATCTAGGAACAAAAGACATACAAAACATGCTATTGGGAGAGGACATAGCCAGATTGGCTGACTTTCTACTATTGAGAGAGGACATAGCCAGATTGGCTGACTTTCAACTGTTGGGAGAGGACATAGCCAGATTGGCTGACTTTCAACTATTGGGAGAGGACATAGCCAGATTGGCTGACTTTCAACTGTTGGGAGAGGACATAGCCAGATTGGCTGACTTTCAACTATTGGGGGAGGACATAGCCAGATTGGCTGACTTTCAACTATTGGGGGAGGACATAGCCAGATTGGCTGACTTTCAACTATTGGGGGAGGACATAGCCAGATTGGCTGACTTTCTACTATTGGGAGAGAACATAGCCAGATTGGCTGACTTTCAACTATTGGGAGAAGACATAACCAGATTGGCTGACTTTCAACTATTGGGGGAGGACATAGCCAGACTGGCTGACTTTCAACTATTGGGGGAGGACATAGCCAGATTGGCTGACTTTCAACTAGTGGGGGAGGACATAGCCAGATTGGCTGACTTTCTACTATTGGGAGAGGACATAGGCAGATTGGCTGACTTTCAACTATTGGGAGAGGACATAGCCAGATTGGCTGACTTTCAACTATTGGGGGAGGACATAGCCAGATTGGCCGACTTTCAACTATTGGGGGAGGACATAGCCAGATTGGCTGACTTTCAACTAGTGGGGGAGGACATAGCCAGATTGGCTGACTTTCAACTATTGGGGGAGGACATATCCAGATTGGCTGACTTTTTACTACTGGGAGAGGACGTAGCCAGATTGGCTGACTTTCAACTATTCGGAGAAGACGTAGCTAGATTGGCTGACTTTCACTCATCATTGATGACCTGATGGGTGATTTTCCTGAAAAGTGCCTTTTTGTGTCTGATGTGTCATGAATTCCAGATTTAGTTTAATCTAATTATAGGTCTCTTTGATTTTATGTATCCATCCATCAATATACAAAACAACTGGGGGTGTGGTGGCATCTCATTGATATGTATCCATCCATCACTATGCACAACAACTGGGTGCGTGGTGGCATCTCATTGATAATATGTATCCATCCATCACTATACACAACAACTGAGGGTGTGGTGGCATCTCATTGATAATATGTATCCATCCATCACTATACACAACAACTGGGTGCGTGGTGGCGTCTCATTGATAATATGGATACATCCATCACTATACATGACAACTGGAGGCGTGGTGGCGTCGCAGTAGGTCTCTTTAATAATATGTATCCATCCATCACTATACACAACAACTGGGGGTGTGGTGGCGTCTCATTGATAATATGTATCCATCCATCACTATACACAACAACTGGGGGTGTGGTGGCATCTCATTGATAATATGTATCCATCCATTACTATGCACAACAACTGGGGGTGTGGTGGCGTCTCATTGATAATATGTATCCATCCATCACTATACACAACAACTGGGGGTGTGGTGGCATCTCATTGATAATATGTATCCATCCATCACTATACACAACAACTGGGGGTGTGGTGGCATCTCATTGATAATATGTATCCATCCATTACTATGCACAACAACTGGGGGTGTGGTGGCATCTCATTGATAATATGTATCCATCCATCACTATACACAACAACTGAGGGTGTGGTGGCATCTCATTGATAATATGTATCCATCCATTTCTATGCACAACAACTGGGGGTGTGGTGGCATCTCATTGATAATATGTATCCATCCATTACTATGCACAACAACTGGGTGCGTGGTGGCATCTCATTGATAATATGTATCCATCCATCACTATACACAACAACTGGGGGTGTGGTGGCATCTCATTGATAATATGTATCCATCCATTACTATGCACAACAACTGGGTGCGTGGTGGCGTCTCATTGATAATATGGATACATCCATCACTATACATGACAACTGGAGGCGTGGTGGCGTCGCAGTAGGTCTCTTTAATAATATGTATCCATCCATCACTATACACAACAACTGGAGGTGTGGTGGTGTCGCAGTAACCAGTTCTCATCAGATCACCGAAGTTAAACAATGTCGAGCACGGTTAGTAGTTGGATGGGTGACCATTTCAGCAACTGATTTGTGCTCCCGCATTGTGTCCTTGGGCAAGGCACTTAACCCCAATTGCCTACATGAGGGCACGATGACTCTGTGTACTAAAGCGTACTGCACATCGATGGTGCGCATGTCTTCAACCAATCTAACCTTGCCTGTGCCATGGTGCAGAGTTCAGAGTTACGGTGTTGGAGAGCTGACAGCTGCTTGTCGTTGCTCAGTGGTTCTCTCCGAGTACTCCGGCTTCCTCCACCTTCATACTGTCACCGACATGATATGGCCCTGGTTGTTAATGTGTCGTTAAACCCTAATAAACAACTGTCAGATTTAGTTATTTTTCATTTTTGGTTCTTTTGGATCACGATTGCTTTACAAGCTCATTCCTTTGAAAGTTCATAAGCTTTGATTTAACCCTTCACCCAACACAGATGATATCAAAATTTATTATTTTAAATATAATTTTTTAAACTTTTCCAAAACATTTCAACAAAACCATATCATGTGACCCCTCATTGGAATGAGCTCAACATGATATGGTTTTGTTGAAATATTTTGAAAAATTTAATTTTTTCACTGCTCAATTTGCATATTACGTGGACGGATGCGGGCGATTTGTTGGGTAAAGGGTTAAGAAATGAAATTTGTTTATTTATTTGATTAACATTTCTGTTACTTCAATTCCTATTAAGTATAAGATTGTATAGTGTATTTATTCGATTTGAGGCCACACCAAAAAAATTCCTACATTTTCTTCCGTTTTTTTCAAACTGGGGTGGGCGGGTGAATTTTTTTTTAGCCTCTCCTGACAAAATGTCAGTGGATCTTTTCTAATGCTAAGTCATCCATCGTCTGTCCATCCATCTATCCATCTATCTGTCCATCTGTCCATCAACATTTTGTTTGTCCAGGCCATAATTTCTTAACCACTGATTATTTTTCAACAAAACTTTGTAAACATATGTATTGTCACTAGACAGGGTGCCATCAGTCGTAATGAGGTCTCTACCCTCAAGGTGAAGGTCACAGTCTCAAAAAATAATATTTGGATGTTGCTATTTTTTCCTTGTACGGTCTCTATAATCTGATCCATATGATTGGTCTTGTTTATACTTGCTGACCATACCCAAAGGTTATGACATGATTTTGACCCCAGATCATATTCTGATGGTCAATGTCGCATTTAAGAAAACTTCAATATTTTACTATCATTTTGTCCAGTCCATATCATTTGATGTAATTGGCAGATCTTGTTCATACTTCAAACAAATAATGCCCAAGGCTGAATAGTGTGTTGTGACCTTCACCCTGCAGGCCATATCATCAAGGTCAAGGTCACAATAAATAATATTTGGATATTGCCTTTGTCCATTCTCTGTAATCTGATCCACATGACTGATCTTGCTCATACTTGACAGATTTGCTGACCATAACCAGAATGTGTCATAATCTTGACTCAAGGTCATATTTGCATGGTCAAGGTAACAGTCAAGAAAACTTCAACATTTTACCATCATGTTTATCAGGTCCATATAATTTGATATAATTGGCAGATTTTGTTTATACATAGTACAATTATTGCTCAGGACTCAAAGGTGTGTCATGACTTTGATCAAAGGTCATGTCGTCAAGGCCACAGACAGCAAAAACTTTGATATTGTTATACAGCCCTTGTTCGGTAATTCCAGTCCATACAACTTGGTATGATTGACAGATCTTATACATGGTACACTTACTGCTTATGACTCAAAGGTGTGTTGCTACCTTGATTCAAGGTCATATCATCAAGGTCATATCATCAAGGTCAAGGTCACAGGCAGCAGACTAAAGGTCACAAGCCGTTACACTTGGATTCTTGTTATGTATTTAGCTTCCCCTAAAAGCAGTGACCCTGGACAGAGCTGTCTAGACTGAGAGGCCTCTTGTTGTTTGTTTCACCCATAGACTAGATAATGTAGAACAGTCCTAGGAACTGTGGGTTTGGTGTATGGGGTGGGGATTATGGGTCTGAAACCTATAACAAGAGATTACTCGGCTAAATGGGAATTAAATATGGGTAATAAGACTCCATGAATGGCTCCAAAGGAGTACTTAGGTCATATATACAGTGTCAGCAGAAATAGGTTGTAGGATAAACACAAGGAAATTTTGATCACATTTCACCCAGTTGATAGTAACACTTGACATGATTTTTTAGGAAGCTCGCCCTGAGAGCTTCCCAAGAAATGATGTCAACACTTGGAATGATCAACAGAGGGAAAATTGTTATAAGAGTAATTTTCTAGCCGTTATCCTAAAAAAAGACAAATGTTAAAATGCTAATAAAAAAAATTGGGACAAGTTGAAAAAATTAGGAACAGGCAGAGCTGAAAATCTGGGATTTTTTTTATTGTGGCCTGAGTGCTAAATTTAAATTTGAGGATATTTTTCAAAGAGGCGTCACAACCAGCAAGAGAAGCTTTAGTTAAAAAAAGCCTTAGCATACTTTTTTGTTTGAACTAATGTTTTGTTATCCTCTGCCAACGAAGTCAGGAGTGGGATATTGAAATGTTCATTCATCCATCCGTCAGTCCATCCAACCTTCCATTACAAACTTTGTCCATGAACTCCTCCTACAGTTTTCAGTGGAGTTTTATGAAACTATGTCTGACGTAACAGCATCAAGTGTAGATGTGCATTTGGTCAGGAATTTTTGATACAACAAATTTTGCATGGTTATGGCCCTTGGAAATAGCAAAATTGCCATCACAAAGGCTTGTTCGCTCAACCCCTACATTTTTTATTGGATTTTTACAAAACTTGGTCTGAAGTAAGTAATTTATGATGCGATGAATTTTGCATGCTTACGGCCCATGGTAATAGCAAAATGTCTGTCACAAATGCTTGCCCATTTAACTCCTCCTGCATTTTTTATTGAATTTTTACGAAACTTGGGGTGCAGTATGAGTTCAATGTGTACATGTGCATATGGAAAGGAAGTTTCAATTCAAATAATTTTTCCATATACAGTTATAGCCCTTGTCCACTTTACCATGATTACAGGTGTTTGGAAGATCTCTTTAGTTGCAATTGAAGAAACTAAAAGTTATTTAGTGAGTGACATTATTATACCCCCGCTTCGAAGAAGTGGGGGCTATATAGGAATCGCCCTGTACGTCCGTACGTCCGTACGTCCGTCCATCCGTCCGTCCATCCGTCCGTACGTCCGTCCGTACGTCTTTCCGGACATGAAATTCTTGTGTGCGCAACTCCTCCTACATTTATGAATCAATTTGGACAAAACTTTTCAGACATCATCACTACTAAGTGAACATGCGCATATTCCAAGATTTTTGATCTGCGACAATTTTAACCAGGTTTTCTCCCTTTGACTTAGATTTATTGTGTCTTTCCATCCGAACAAATTCTTGTGTGCGCAACTCCTCCTACATTAATGAACCGATTTTGATGAAACCTTTCAAACATCATCTCTACTAAGTGAACATGTGCATATTCCAAACTTTTTAATCTGTGACAATTTTAACCAGGTTATCTCTCTTGAACTTTGATTTAATATGGGTTTCTACATGAAATTCTTGTGTGCGCAACTCCTCCTACATTTATCAATCAATTTGGACAAAACTTTTCAGACATCATCACTACTAATTGAACATGCGCATATTCCAAGATTTTTGATCTGTGACAATTTTAACCAGGTTATCTCCCTTTGACTTAGATTTATTATGTTTTTCCGTTCGAACAAATTCTTGTGTGCGCAACTCCTCCTACATTAATGAACCGATTTTGATGAAACCTTTCAAACATCATCTCTACTAAGTGAACATGTGCATATTCCAAACTTTTTGATCTGCGACAATTTTAACCAGGTTATCTCTCTTGAACTTTGATTTAATATGGGTTTCGGCATGAAATTCTTGTGTGCACAACTCCTCCTACATTTATCAATCAATTTGGACGAAAGTTTACAGACATCATCACTACTAAGAAAACATGCGCATATTCCAAAATTTTTGAGCTGTGGCAATTTTAACTAGGTTATCTCCCTTTAACCTAGATTTATTATGGGTTTCTACATGAAATTCTTGTGCGTGCAACTCCTCCTACATTTATCAATCAATTTTGACGAAACCTTTCAAACATTATCACAACTAAGTGAACATACGCATATTCCCAAATTTTTGATCTGCGACAATTTTAACCAGGTTATCTCCCTTTAACTTGGATTTATTATGGGTTTTCAAATGGGATTCTTGTGTGTGCAACTCCTCCTACATTAATGAACCGATTTTGCATACATGTTGCACATTGTAAATGTGTTTTTCGAAATGTAAACCATATATGTGTGGGCTCTTTAAGTATTCAGTGCTGTTCTGTGGAAGGCCACATGCAAATACAAATTTCAACAACAAAAAATGATCTTTATGTATACATTTCCTTATGGCCTTCGCCTACATGATCAGAAGTGCATTCCTCTAAAAACCCAAAGCGGGGGTATTAATCACCTTCAGTGATAGTTCTAGTTGGGTATGGATACATGTCCAGGTCGATAATGAGATTATTCCTATCATATCATAAAAGTTTGCAGGGAATATGGATCTTGTTAGACGACTGTCTTGTTACAATTTATTGGAGCATGCTAGTTGGCACTCTCCAATAAATTGTAACAAAACAGTTTTATATAAACATTTATTTTCTCCGAAGATAAGTGGCTTTCAGAACATGTCAGTAGAGCCAGTTTTATGGCTTCTAGCATTTAACTGGTGATCGATTTATATTATGTACCTGAATGACAGGTTTTGACATTTGAAAATTCATCTGTCATATTTATGTAATGTGTAGTATTTCCATTTTCTGAACCTCTGACCAAACATTCAGACATCAAGTTTTGTTCAAATCAGGTCCCTGGGTGAATATTTGGTCTCCCTGTGGTAGCCCGAATTTTAACTTAGCACAATATGAGAAACTTTCTTTAAAAACCTTCAGATCCACCAGTCAGATTGCTTTTATATTTGGTATACAGCATCCTGGTGGTGGAAGCAAAAGACTCAGACTCAAGTTTATTCAAGTTAAGTTCCTAGGTTGATATTTTGACTCCCTAGTTTTGCATTACTGGAAATGTAGGCATTATTTCTGTGGAAATATCTCAATACTAGAAAAAAATCATCTGGCATGGACAATAGAGTTATAAATAATTAAATAACTTCATTCCTCTGTAGTGTTAACTAGCTATAAATGCTAATTAAATCCTTCTTTAAACAACTATGGTGAAGTGTGCGCCTCAGGCCCCAACGTGCTGATCAAAGTTAGGATGAAAAACAAGGATTCTGAATGAACCTAAGCTTCATAAACAGACAGCTGTTGGGTTGGCAGAGGCGTAAGTCGATAGAATTTGAACTTGTCAAAATCTGTTTTGGTGTTTGTAGATAATTGAGTCTGTGAAGATATTCTTATGCAAGGGAACACGCTTTTTGGGGCCTATAATACGATTTACTACACATTCCGACATGCTACTGGAAGTATTCGAACTGAAAAAAAATCTGGGTAAAAACGAAGATTCTGGGAAAATCTCAAGCAGTAAAGATACTTCCATTGAATCGAACACACCCCACAAAATTAGAAGTATTCCAGGCTCAAAGTAACCATGTGCCATCCAAGATGGCGGTTTGGAATTTTGGATAAGTTGTCGGGTTGCTTGTGGCTAGCTTCACTCCCATTAAATAGAACCCTTCCTCCGAACACACCCCCTTCCAATTAGATAATTTGGGGTTACATAGCAACCAGGTACCACCATAGGAACCAAGATGCCTGCTTCCCGTATTCAGAATGGGCAATGGAAACGCATGTCATTCTAACAACACATGCAGCACATACGAACGGACACCACATATCGCTATCGTAATGATGTCACCATACAGCCGCTCACTCTTGCCAGCATGATAACCAAACATGACGTAACTCGTCAAGTGTCTATGATGTCATTTCCGGGGTCCCCCATCGAGGTGCCCCAACTACATTACATACTCCTCACATGGCCTTGAATTACATGCTACATATAGCAACCATAGCATAGTAAAAAGAACAAATTGGGTACGTAGTAGTATCAATGATTGACAGTAGTGCATCACTGGAACTGAAAATTCACCCCGTACTGCCATACTGGACAACCAAACATACTCCACAACACTGCATAGCCTAACATTACGTACTGGCTATAGCAATAACAGTATGGTATATAGAGGATATCTAGTGTTTTTGAGTGGATACCAAAAATTATCTCTTGAGTGACCGATACAAATGGCTATTTTTCACGAGCGCTTGCTCGAGTGAAAATACCCATATTTCTCTCGGTCACAAGTGAGATAATTTTCGGTATCCACTCAAAAACACTAGATTTTCTTTTTATTATACGCTTTTTATAAGAATCTGATAATTCCACTCGTTTCAACCTTGAATTGATGCATGAAAGTAAACAGCGCATCGAAAAATTGATCCACGGAAGTTATTTGATTGATACTTGGAATAGACAGCGTCTCGCGATCTGATTCAGTTGGTGGGTTTCTAGTCCAAACATGGCCTGTAAGTCCGTAAAATAAAGGACGTACCAAACCAAAAACTTATATTACAGACTTTCAGGCCATGTTTGGACTAGCAGGTTTCATGCAACAAGTCAAGGTGAATGCGTGTTACATTATTGCTGGCAGTGATTGGAATCCACTCAAAAACACTAGATTTTCATTTCATTATACGTTTTTAGAATAAATTGATCATTTCCAGTGATAATTTGACTCGTATTCACTTTAAAGTGATGCTTTGAAAGCAGCTATTTTGATTGAAACCGTGAAAGTGAAAATTTTTATATCCTCACAGTGGGGGATACGATTTCTATCTTTCTGCAATTTCTTCGATAATCTATATAATATATCATTTAGCGTATAAGAAAAGGATTATGTGGATTTGTAGTTCCAAGGACTAACAGTAGACCAACAAGGGTACATACCGTCTACACTTTACTACCACGCCCCTCCTGTATGACAAGCACGATATCTTGACTAAAACACTGCCATGCTAGTTTGTATAGTGGACACCAACAACGGCCATCGTCTCTATGACGTGAGGTGTGCACTATGATGTCACAGCATCATTGGCAATGTCAACCATTTTGTGGGGTAAAGTTTTGAGAAAACTCCTCTTTCCCATCAATCTTCTATCACATACCCATATTATATACCCAAGGCCTGGTATGTGCATACATAACGAGAACACTGTAATCATAGTATACTATAGTACACGTGCAGTACGTGTACCAAACAAGAGCCGGGTTCCAGTTTTTTAATGGATCAAAATACACGTCTCATGTCAGCTCCCCCAAAAGTCCTTTCAAGTCAGACAGAATTGGAATGACTCAAATATGCTACACTACTGGCACTGATTGTAAACAGTTTTTGGTGTTGGGAATCGAACCAAAATGCCCACATAACCTGAAATTGTCCCTGTAAATCACTGTACATGAGAATATCCGTGAAATATTGCCAAAGAATGAAGCATTTAGGATAATGCTGCACTGAGAGGACCTCGATGTCGTGCACAACAACTCTGTGTGTAATTTTTGCTGTACACCTCCCCCATTCCCATCTGAATTTTTCACATTTTCAAACGTTTCCCACTATCCTCCTCGATTTGGTTTTTGCCGATATATTTTGAACTCAGCATATCAACAATCTATGCTCACGGAAGGTGTAAAAAACTCACTACTCTATGTTTGAGCACACTTTTTTCTGTTTGAAATACAAGGTACATTGCCCCAGGCGAATTTAGGCATCGGATAATAATTCCTCCAACTGATAAAAGAGAAACTGTGGAAACATAACTCTCCATTTTAACTCGATTTTGTACTCGATTACCTGTCAAAATCGGCTTCACCTATTATCAGAATTCCGGAAGTTGCACAGACTGTCTGCACAGAGAGTCCGCCAATTGCACAGAGAAGCTGCCCATCAATTGGGCAGTGTGAGGAGACTCGTGTGTAAGCTCGCTGTAAGCATATAATAGTGCATATCCATACGTTATCACTGATAACACCCCTTCACCTGAGGCACAGTGCTTGTGAAAAAATAGAGTTTGAGAATTTGGTGAAGGGGGCAGGCAGGTGCAGCCCCAGGATACTCTCATGGACAGAGGAAGAAGCTAGTGATGGTCACCACAGGATATCAGCTGTAGTATTGTAAAGCTGCTCAAAGCGGAAAGTTGTTTCACTCACACTCCTGGATTACTCCGACACCATAAAGCAGAAGCCTGACCATGTCGGGAACAAGTCAGATAGGACATGTCTTAACATGGTATGCCCCTTCCTAAGCTCTCTTCTCCTATGGTGCTGCCCATGTCGAAGCTTATCTCAACATGATATACTGCTGAAGGTGGTATATAAATTAACTCTTTCGTAATTATGGATTAGCTGTGCTCTAAGTAAGCTTTTCAACGAGAGGATTAACACCTATCTTGAAGATAATTCCTTGATTAGTGATAATCAATTCGGGTTCAGAAAACACCGTAGTACTATTGACAGTCCCTTTATTCTTAAAACAGCTATAAATAAATATAAAAAAAACTTAAACAACCGTTATATGCTGTTTTTGTTGATTTTAGAAAAGCTTTTGATACAGTTGATAGAAACATTCTTTTTGATAAACTACACCGCCTCGGGATACAGGATAATGTATTATAAATTTTAAAATCCCTATTTTGCTCAAGTTACTATCAAATAAAAACTTTGCAAGGATTAAGCCCACCCTTAATGTCAACGGTTGGTGTCAGACAAGGTTGTGTGATCTCACCGACTCTCTTCAAAATCTTCATTGACGACATTAGTTTAATCTTTGATAAAAAATGTGATCCCGTCCGTTTACACACCACGAATCTAAGTCACTTGCTATTTGCCGACGATTTAGCGACCATCTCAAACTCGTCTCGGGGGACAACAGAGAGCAATGGGTAACTTGGATGCCTACTGTACTAGAAACCCACTTAGCGTAAATGTTGACAAAACTAAAGTTATGATTTTTCAAATGCGAAAGAATAAGGAGCCCCATGGTTTTCATATTGGGAACAATGAGCTTATGCACATCCATCAGTACACATATCTGGGACTTTCGTTTACATCCAGCGGTAAACTACAGAATGCGCAACAAGATCTCAAACTGAAAGGTTTAAAAGCCCTCTTCAGCCTGAACAACAACTTTAAAAGAAAGTGCCTTCCACCTGTTTCGGTTTACCTAAAACTATTTAACATCCTGATAAAACTCTTCCTCTTATACGGCAGTGAATTATGGGCCACGGAAATCAACGATGCTAATATTGATAAATCGCCATGTGGAACCGTTCATATTCACCATTCAGTAAGTTAGTCCTGGGTGTGAACAATAAATCATCGAACCATGCAGTAAGAGCTGAATTTGGACAGTACCCATTGCACATAGATGCCAGAATCCAGTTGGCTTAGTTTGTATCAAAATTATATGACCTCCAAACCCCTTCCTTACTATCAGAGGTTAGAACTGAATCCGAGAATTACAGAATGCCGGACTCAATATTGGTTAAATATCAGCAGCTTGTAGCCAATTATAATCCTGAAAATAAATCTGACAGAAAATCCCGTTTCAGCCTGTGAAATACATAACAATAGGGGAAAATCTGGAAGAGACCCATTTAAATAATTTTTATAATGCTGTATTTGAAGACAACAGGAAAAATGGAAAAAATAACTGAGAACTTATCGAGAGTTTAAGAACAAATATCACCTGGAGCCTTATTTGATTTATACTTATTCACTCGTTTGCGTATAAGTAACCACAAACTGCTGATAGAAAAGGGGAGGCATATGCAACCACCCATCCCCGTAAGTGAACGCTTATGTGCGGTGTGTGGCTCAGGTACAGTGGAAACAGAATGGCACTTTGTAATGGAGTGCGGTGAATATGCATCTCTCAGAGAACGTGCATTTAACAAATTTAAACGTGAATACCAAGAGTTTGTTGAGATGGACACATCCGAGAGATTCATATTCCTGATGAGAAACAATGTGCCATAGCTGTGTGGTATCATCTGTAATATGACCCAGCAATTCTTAAAACAACGAGAACAAGTTTTGTCAATCTGACACCAAGAAGTGATATTAACAATATTACATTACAACCGCTATAAGCCTTAATATTTACGTTTGTCATTCGGAATTAGTATTGTTTTATGTTTCTATTTATGTTGATTTTGTATATACAAAGCAATCTGCCTTTGTTCTGGTGCATTTGCTTAATAAATCTTATCTTATCTTATCTTATCTTGTAATGTATGTCCAGTTGTCCATTGTGATGTGGGCTTAATAACAACTCATGTTTTCTTTTTAAAATGGGGAAACCCGTCATAAGAGATGGAGCCGTAAAATGGAAATAACCAAGAAATGTCTCTGGCGTCAACTTGACGAGCCAACATATTTAGATGTCAGCAACAAAAGACATTCTGTTTAATCCTTTACCCAATGCAGACAATATCAAAATTTATTATTTTAAATATCATTTTTTTAATTTTTAAAAAAATTTGAACAAAACCATATCATGTGACCCCTCGTTGGAACGAGCTCGATGAGCTCGTTCCAACGTGGGGTCACATGATATGGTTTTGTTCAAATTGTTTGAAAAATAATATTTTTTCAAATGATGAATTTGCATATTACGCGGGTGGATGCGGGCGATTCGTTGGGTAAAGGGTTATCTGATAGAGTGCTGGAAAACCATATTTCCGGTCTATTCTAAAGTTCAGGCACTGCAACTTAAAGGTTTCATATTCTGTAGATGTGGTTCATATTATCTTTTAAGTTAACTCTTTCAACATGAGAGGCCACTTTTCCCGTCCAGGAACATGGCATGTCATCATATCATTAAGTTGGATGGCTACTAAGTGAACGTGTGTGGTAGGACAATTAATATTTTCAACGTGCAGCCTTCAAAAATATTAATTGCTCTACCCCCAAATAATGGATATGGACTCTTCCAATTTCTGCCATTTAACTGGCGTGGAAGACACCACCAGTGTTCTAAAGGTTAAACAATTTTATTTGCCTGGATTTGAATTGTAATAATTTATGGTTGAGTGTCATTAGGCACTTTCTCATAAATTATAACAAGGAAAAGGCATGTGAGCAAAGTTTGGTGACCCTTGAGAAAAGACCACACGCAGATTTGTATTCGATTTTCAGCCGCCATATTGGCAGCCCTCTTGGGCGAGACCATCGACACACTATACAAACATTTAGATGATACCCACGCGCCATTCGCTGTCGTTCAGCAAGATAATGTACGCTTCTACATTCTCTGAGATCGACCCACAAATGGCACAAACAAGCATTAATCCACTTTCAACGACCATCTCGAATGCCATCTTGAATAAAAATATTTTCAAAGCCGGAATTTTGCGTTCTTATTTTCATTCTGTTCTTCGGAATCTTCTGCATCAAATGATACCAATTTCGATATTTCACCAATTTGTTCCAGGTTTTACTCCACATTTTCTCGGCTTCCAGACCTCTTTCTTGATCTATTACGGATAAAGATTTAAATGTTTGTTTGTGATAAAAACTTCCAGTCCGTGTACACTCTGAAATCAGTTGGGTTAAAATCAAATCAATTGGTTTGAAGGAATATGAACGGCCAGTGCTATTGACAAAAAACTCCATTCAAATTTTATTATTAGCTCACCTGACTGAAAGTCAGGGTGAGCTTTTCTTATCACTCTTCGTCTGTCGTCCATCCATCCGTCGTCTGTCGTCCGTCGTCCTGCGTGAAGGTGGTGTTTGAGCCTCTTTCTCCTAAACCACTGGCCACATTTTAATTAAATTTCATGTAAGTAGTGGTTATATAGGGCCATTTGGGTTTTTCTTCAAATTGGATTTCTGCTCATATTGTGGAGTGGGGTGGGGCCAAAATGCACAAAATTTTAAAAAATCTTCTCATGAACCAGCCATAGTTGATATTTGGTATGCAGCTTCCATTTGAAGTATAGACTCAAATTTGTTCAAGAGAAGTTTTACGGGCAATATTTACCTTTGTTCTGAGAGGGGCAAGAATTTTTACCCCGCCCAAAATTTATATTTTCTGAACCCAGAGGCCGATTTGAGCCAAATTTAATCTGAGGTATTATTGGGTTATAAGTACTTGAATTATGCCAAAAAAGTTTTTCCTGCAGCCCCGTGGGAACCGCAGGAGCTAAAAATAGAAAAAAATTAAAACGCCCATATCTCCAAAACTGCACTGCACCGAAAATTTTTATTTGGTGTGAAGCTTCCTTAGGACCAACAAAAAGGATTGGTAAAAAAAATTGCCATCGGTTTTATCATAGGGTACAGTTTCGGGACTTTGAAAAAGTGCTGAGTCAGCACTTTTTAACACTGGGCAATGGGAAAAACATTAAAAAATCTTCTTCTCCAGATCCAGCAGGCAGACTCTTTTGATATTTGGTATGCAACATTGTAGGATGGATCTGATTCAAGTTTGTTCAAATTGGCCCCCTGGGTTCCTATTTGGGGTCAGTATAGGAGCCCAATTTCAAACTTAGTGCATTTCGGGCAAATTTCTTTAAAAATCTTCTTCTCCAGATCCGGCAGGCAGAATCTTTTGATATTTGGTATGCAACATTGTGGGGTGGATCTGATTCAAGTTTGTTCGAAATGGCCTCCTGGATTCATATTTGGGCTCACTATAGAAGCCCGAATTTGAACTTAGTGCATTTCAGGCAAATTTCTTAAAAAATCTTCTTCAGATCCAGCAGGCAGAATCTTTTGATATTTGGTATGCAACATTGTGGGCTGGATCTGATTCAAATTTGTTCAAATCGGCCCCCTGGGTTCATATTTGGGTTCAGTATATGTTATGCAGAAGGCCTACACCATCACCTCTCCTAAATGTCTTTGAAAATCTTCTTCTCAAGATCCAGCCGGCAGAATCTTTTGATATTGGGTATGCACCATGCTTAGGGGGGTGAGATTCAAGTTTGTTCAAGCCATGTCCCTAGGTCAATATTTGGGCTCACTGTGGGAGCTTGAATTGTAACTTAGTTCGAAATGAGGAATTTTCTTTAAAAATCTTCTTCTTCAGATCCAGCAGTTGAAATGTTTTGATATGTGGTGTGTAGCATCCTTGGGGGAGGGGGGATTCAAGTTTGTTAAAGCCAAGTCCCTGGGTCCATATTTGGGCTCCATGTTATAACTTTGTCAATATGAGGAATTTTTCTTTAAAGATTTTCTTCTTCAGATTCAGCAGTCGGAATGTTTTGATATTTGGCATGCAGCAACTTTAGGGGGCTGAGATTCAAGTTTGTTCAAGCCAAGTCCCTTGGTTCATATTTGGGCTCACTATGGGAGCCCGAATGACAACTTAGTTCAAAATGAGGAATTTTCTTTAAAAATCTTCTTCAGATCCAGCAGATGAATGCTTTTGATATTTTTTATGCAGCATCCTCAGGTGGATAAGATTCAAGTTGGTTCAAGCCATGTCCCTAGGTCCATATTTGGGCTCATTGTGGGAGCCCGAATTATAACTTAGTTCAATATGAGGAATATTCTTTAAAAATCTTTTTTTTTTTAGATCCACTGGTCAGAATCTTTGGATATTTGGTATAAGCTTTTCTTAGGAGGAGCTAATGCAACTTGTTGAAATCAATTCTCTGGGTTGATATTTAGGCTACCATGTCAGGTGAGCGCCCTCAGGCCCCCTGGGGCCTCTTGTTTTTAAAAAATTTTCCTCGCAAAATATATTTTTTTCAACCCCCATGGGAACCAGTTCCATAAGCTTATTCCATTGGTGGCCCATCAGCTATGTTTTGAGCGTAATAATTAGTACTTCAGTAAGTCAAGAATTTTTTAGAGTGTTAACTATTCGTGTTCAGTTACCACATTACAGGCTTCTAAAATGAGAAATACTGGGAGATAATATCAAGAATAATCAATCAAACAAAGATGACAATTATTAATTATTAACAATGATTTAATTGTTCAAACAAGTTCTAAGCTGTCCTTTGCTTCTTCCTTTCTTGGACTGTTGCCTGTTTTCGGAGTCACTTTGATTTTGGTAGTTTTTCCTTGTTTCCGTTCACCTGAACTCATATACATCTGTTGAATAGAGAAAAGTGGGTTTTTTTTTAATTAAAAAACAATCCCAAAGACATATGCTTACTTGTTGAAGTTTCATAGAGAGAAGATCTCCAGCGAGTCCGCAGTTTATCTTCAAATTAATTAAACTAACTCAGTAAATTAGGCCTGGCTAATATTCTGGATGAGATTCGTAAATTTCATTTCACTATGAACTGAAGACGAGTTGAAGATTATCACTTGATCCCAAATCCCATAAAATAGATCGAAAAACAAGCGGTACTTTCTAAGGCCTAGAATTACGTTATTAATTAAAAACCTATGCGTTGTATTGAAGAGCTTCCGCTTAAAAAATAGTGCGCTCTCACGTAGATATTTTTAAGTACTCATTAAAAGAATTTTATTGAACCGACAATTCAATTAGCAATTAAATCAGAAATGTTTTTAAAGAGACGACCGGGAGCGAGGGTTCAACCTTCACGCAAAAAAAGATTATTACTACTACAATGTAGGTTTCTTAGATGGTGTATTGAAGTTGAGACCAATAACTCGATGTCAATTTGGTGCAGGTAAACAACGTTCTCTTTCTGAATCGAATGATCGGAGGTATGGTTGCTTCCCCCAATACAAGTTTTAGCTACCATTTACCGACAAACGGAATCTCAAATACCAATATCAGTATCAATAAAAAATCGGCGATAAAATGTCTTGGTATCGTTATTGAAGTAACAATAAAAGTCACATAACAACGGGAAAAAAGAGGGACTATTTCCGTCACTGTTATTGGTAAACACAAAGTTATTCCTTTCAAAAACCGATAATGCTGCAACGAACCTTGAGTCGAGTTTCATTCAGCATACATTCCATGTTAGTACATATACACTCCATCAAGCCACCCCTCCTCTCCCATCAGAAAGAAAAAAAGAAGGAATCGCATAGAGCTGAAACGGTTAACCGATTAATCGATTAATCAATGATCAACATCTTGATCGATCCAAAAAAGTAATTGATCGATTAACCGTTACTTTTGAACTACTGTATTACATGGGTTAACAAAGGAACAAATTTGCTCCAAAACAGGCAAACATTGTCACACTGACTCGCATCAATTACATGAGACAGAGTAAAGCATGCAAGTTACTTGATGACATACTTGTTTACATGCATGGTCATCAAATTGTAGCTGGAAATAGTTATTCTTAACACTTTACCCATTGTGGGTAGCAGGCGATACTTGCAACATAAATTCATGATTTACTAAAATTTTTAAATTTTTGTATCAAAAACATAGCTTATGATCCCTCATTGGAACGATCTCAGCGAGCTCATTCCAATGAGGGGTCATAAGCTATGTTTCTGAAACAAAAATTGAAAACATAATAAATTTGAATAGAGATTTTTGTATAAAGGCCTAGTTGGTTTTGTTTGTTATGTTGAGTAAAGAGTTCATGCTGTAAATCATCAACAGTATGGCAATTATTCAGATATCTATTTAGACAAGGGATTAATCTGTTAACCAAGGTTAATCCACGTGATTAATCGATCAAGGAAACCACTTAATCATTTCAGCTCTAGAATCACAATACATGAAAGTGGCAGTGAGAGAACGTTGAAAGGTAGCTTTCATTTCATTGTGATTTGCATGTTTCTACAAATTATGAATGAAGTGACATCATGTATTTTAAGAGATCCTCACGCACTTCAAAAATGAATTGAATTGAATTTGATACGAAAAGTCAAAGCCCGATAAAAAAAAGCCCATACATAGACAGAGTTTCATTATTTTTTATCACCTTATAAATTTCATTCACGTTGAAGAAATTTCCACATGTTCTGTTGCCGCTGAAGAATCAAAATCGGAATCCCATTGTTTTGATCAGTTGAGAGTGGCTTTTTTGTTTGTCAGCAGCTATTTTCGAGAAGTCGTGGTTATATGTTTTCTTGACTGGAGGGTTGATGGAAACGCTTTGTGCTCATTATGCTTTTAAACAATCTTTTATCGCGACTTAACTCGTTTTTGGGGAGGTATAGCTATTCGTTATGCTGTCAAGGTGATAGCTTAAAGTTGCAATTTTCTTGTTTAAAAGTGTATATAGTTTTAATAATTTTTCTCACTCGGGCTAAAAGGGAAAAATTGGGTATATGAAGGACCCCTGAAAAACCAACTTGTCACTTAAACAGACCAGCACAGTAATTCATGCACTGCTAATTAAGTATGAAATTTTATGACTCTTATCGCGCATCTGACGAACCCAATATGAGCTGTCTGATAAAAGATTAAAGGAAATGGTCTCGTGTAGTCATTATCTTTATCTATGTAATTGTGGCCAGTTAATAGGTAATTGTTGTAAAAACAGTACATCGCACATGTTCTGGACACACACCCATATTACTCATCTGGTCTGTCACGAATGTCGACATTTTCCAAAAATGCTAGACCTTTAAAGGAACTTAAAAGCGAATATTAAATTAAGATAGATTAAAATGAGAATTAATGTGCTGGCTGTAGAATAAAAGTCTGGTGGTTACTCGGAAAATTCATTACAGTCTCAAGGCGTGTAAGACTGTGGGTCGTAGTCGAGGAGCTGGATATGTCCCATGCTATAGGTTAGAGGAGGTGCCGCATCGGTGTCAATGTATAGACACGTTGTAACGTAAGGGGAGCCACAGAGCTCATATTTAGAATAAGAACAGTCGTGGGCCAAGGCAGTGGCCAATATATGAGTTTAGGACCAAAAGTGGGGTAGGAAATACGAGCTATGGGAGCTCACGAATAGAAGGCAAGCCATACAAGTAGGCTTTGCCTGTATGGACCTTATTCTGAGTAAATGAACGGGGGCACTTAATCCCCTAAGCGGCGACTGCTTGAGTGAAAAGCGCCCAGTCAAGTACATTAGTGACCGTGTGACACAATGGTAGAGTGACGTTCCCTCACATGTTATAGTAAAGGCATCCAGTAAACGACAATACGTTAATGGCCGTGCGACAGCAGTGTTAGAGTGACAGTCCGTCACATGTTAGGGCAAAGGCATCCGGTAAAGTTACAATGCGTTAGTAGCCATGCGACGGCAGTGAAAGAGTGAAATTCCGGTTGTATGTTCGTGAAAAGGCGACCAGAGTCCAAACGCCAGCGACAAGGAAGAAAGAACCAGCGACAACAGAAAAGGTGGGCCCGCAAGTAACTCAAAAACTGTGTGGGTGGGGCTGTTACTGACGTTTTGTTTTTCTTATTCATTGGATTTCATGTAAGTCACAAGTTACTAAAAAAAAATTTAGTATTAAAATTATTTTCAGTGAATCCCTGTTGATTCTTGCTTTTTGAGGAAAAGTCATTGACCTCTTCAGGATAGGAACCACCCAACAAAAACGAAACGGGTGGGTTCGTCACGGTGAGACATACGTTCACGCACGGCTACAGACGACACTCGTTGAGTTTTGGCTGAATAAGCGGCGTGAATCTATTACGACTCTTATCCACATCTCGGTATTGGAGGATACTTATGACCTGGTGAGGTAGTACTGAAGAATACCTTTGGAAGACACCTTTTGGGGATACCTTTTAGAGGATACTTACCTGAAGATAGTTATAGTTCCTGGTATCTGGTCGGCTTATGGTTTTTATAGCTCTAAGACCACTACTGTTGACTTACCCATTTTCACTATCATCTGTCCTATTATTAGCTTCTTACAGCCGTCACTCAATACGATAGTCTTCTACCACCCCTTGCAGCCTTGGACCATTAGGTCTGACTTGTAGCACTACTACAGGCATGCTGACTATCTATGTCTTGACTCTACGCTCGGCCAAGCCTTTAACAGGTTCAATAAGATTGCTTCACCCCCGCCCCCATGAACCATTTTATACAGAGTTCAAATCACTTGTATATCATTCATAGATATAAACATGCTATGGAAGAAATTTTCCAAGTAGGATCCCAAGCCGATTCCGTATAGTGGGATTCCGTGGTAGAAGACTACAGTATTTGGGTGACTGCTGTAGAAGCAAATGATAGGACAGATAATAGTGAATATGGGTAAGTCAACAGTCGTGGTCAAAGAGCTATAAAAACCAAAGCCGATCAAGTACCAGGAACTATAACTATCTTCAGGTATCCTTAAAGGTATCCTCTAAAGGTGTCCTCAAATAGTACATCACCATGTCACACGTACACTTCACTACCGAGATGAGGATAAGAGACGTAAGAGGAGTCATTCGTTCGAGAAATTACTCGATGGCCTATTTGCTCGATGGGATTCTAGTCATTCTCATAATCTGACATAGTTAACATGCCTGCAGTAGTGCTACAAGTCAGTAGTAATAAAACAAGGCTGGAAAAGGACTATAGGACTGCATGACTACAGTAGAAGCTAATCACAGGACAGACGATGGCAATATTGAAGAAATCAGCAGTAGCTGTCTAGGAACTATGAAGACCATGGGGGAGTGTGTGTGTGTGTGGGGGGGGGGGGGGGGCGGGGGAGTCTAGATGCAAGGAATTGAACAGACGCTAGGAACGATAACTATCTTCAGATAGATATCTTCCGATAAGTATCCTCTAAATGGTATCATCAAAAAGTATCCTCGAAAGGTACCCTCAAATAGTACATTATCGTGTCATAAGTATCCGTCAATACCGAGATGAGGATATAAGAGTCGTAAGAGGAGTCACTCGTTCAAGCAATTACTCGATGGCTTATTTGCTCGATGGAATTCTAGACGTTCGAGGAATTTGAGATAGCTAGCAAGCGTGCAGTAGTGCAACAAGTCAGTAGTAATGGTACAAGGCTGGAAGAGGACTACATGATTGGACGATTACGGTAGAAGCTAATCATAGAACAGACGGTGACAATATTGGACAAGTCAGCAGTTACGGTCTTGGAGCTATGGAGGCCATGGGAAGGTCTAGAAGCAAGGAACTGAACAGACACTAGGAACCATAACTAATCTATACAAAATAAAGTCCGTTTCGGTAATTTGGGGTGGTTTGGAGGGATTGTCGGGTTTATGGTAATTAGATTTACTTATATTTAATCGAGCACACCCCCCCCCCCCCCCAAACATACCCCTGTCCTACTGTAGGGTTTTGGGGCACATAGAAGCCATGTCCTGCCATTGAAACCAAGATGGCGGCCTCCAGTATAAAAAATGGACGACTGAAACACGTGTCACCCTAACAATAGGCGCTGCGTATGCACACTAAGACCACGTATCACTATGGGGATGGCGTCACAAGATGGCCGCTCACGCGGCCTACCAGAACTACCAAACATGACGTAACAGGGTCACGTGACGTGCCGTCACTTCCTAGATCCACCACTAAGTCCATCCGGTCGAGTACATGATCTACTACTGATTCTCTTCAACTTCGAGGCATTTTTCTGGCGGCCGTCTTGGATATTCACTGATTAAATTGGTTTTATCAAACGCAGAAAAAGTGTTCAAAATACTATACAGTTGATTCCTGTGCCCTGTATCAAACATTTTTCCGCAACCATCGTACAATTTGAGATAGTGTAAACTTGTCCATTACAAAAGCGGGATAATTGAAAACGGGTGGTTGCACTGGCGGCTATCTTGTTTTCCACATCGGCTTTCGATGGTGCATGTTGACGCTGAGTATTATCGGAGAATAATTTGCGATCAATTTAACATCTAAAAGTTTACAGGTTTCATAATTTTTATCATGACTGTATAAGTTTTTTGCGAAAAAAGTGTCTATTTTGAGGCATATTTTGGTGGCCATCTTGGATTTTCACTTACTTGATTGATTTTATTATACAGAGAATGGTATCCAAAATACGAATGAGTTAATTCCCGTTCCTTAGCTCATTCAGTTTTTCCGTAATCGAGGAAAATTAGTGATGGTGTAAAATCACGAAATAGACCCACCCCTATGAGCGCCGTCTTAGATTACGTCATATCCGGCCTGGATGATTTCTAGTTAACATCTGAAAATCTACTCCAGAGATGTCCATGTACTTGAAAAAAAACTGGTCTCGTGCGGTCCTGGGGGTCCCATAGGGGTGTACCTAGCTGCCCGACTAAATATCATCTTTTTTCACAAGAAACTGCATAAAAAATAAAATACCTCTACTTTTAATTCACTCCAATACAATAATTGGAATCTTCCCACTTAGAACGGACCCTCTTCTTGAAGAAGGAACGTGCCGTGATGTTTGACCAAAGTTTGGCCCCCTCCCACAAAGTGTTTCATTTTAAAAATCGTAGATACGTCCGTGCCTGGAATGTCGTTACCGTAGTCATAAAGAATGTGGCCTTCAGTTACATACCATTAGTTCTGTACTCATGTAGTATGGTTTCACAACGCCGTCATTTTCTTCAATATCTTCACAAAAACAAATGAATATTGTGTCAATTGTCATCTGAAAGAACAAATTAACATCCGTGCAGTAACAGTAACACTGAATGACATTTGACGGGTGCATGTGACGATTTCCTGCCCTCTGAATGGCTGACACGTACAGTGACCATTAGAAAGGGGTGTAACACTTTATCGTTTTCTATGATACATTTTCATCGATGAACAATTGAATGCTATCACCTAAATATTAGCAACTTTCCTTGAGTTAAAAGCAATTATTGTCACCTCTGATTTTGTCAATTTTAAACACAGTGGAACGTAATTAACTGTTAAACACCTAAATGCTGTTTTGATGAGCGACAGGCCATAATGTAGAAGAAAACAAAAAACATGTCTCCGTCATTTAAATTTCACTGATGTATAAATGTAAAGGAGGTGACCCATTGTTCACAAATACTACAGGTCCCCAATTAATTGCGCTGACACTTTTCAATGCTGCTTTATCAAAGCATTTAATATACATGTATTCTTTCAAACGGACACACCATCTTGTTTTTCAGGAAGTGGTTTGGGGAATAAAAATTAATTATAGATTCTTTAACGAAAATTATTAATATATTATAAGCTGCCTATTCATATAGTCTTTGTTTATTACAGAACTATGACAGTTGTCACATACAAAACCCTTTCAAAAGAAATTATATATTAAAAATAACAGAGATTTATATTCTATATTGACCTTCTGAATTATTTTCTTTGAAATGTATGAAACGTGTGCCCACGGTTGTCTAAAACAGTATTTTCTCGGGAAATAGAAAGCAGGCAAAGATGACCTTTCACAATATTTATATTTTGATGTTTAAAACGGATAAATTGTAGTAATATAGTCAAATCGGGCAGCAACGAACCTTGATGTTCCAGTAATACTGGTTACATATTGATGTTCCAGTAATACTGGTTATATATTGATGTTCCAGTAATACTGGTTACATATTGATGTTACAGTAATACTGGTTATATATTGATGTTCCAGTAATACTGGTTACATATTGATGTTACAGTAATAATGGTTATATATTGATGTTCCAGTAATATTGGTTACATATCGATGTTACAGTAATACTGGTTATATATTGATGTGACAGTAATACTGGTTATATATTGATGTTCCAGTAATACTGGTTACATATTGATGTTACAGTAATACTGATTACATATTGATGTTCCAGTAATACTGGTTACATATTGATGTTACAGTAATACTGGTTACATATTGATGTTACAGTAATACCGGTTATGTATTGATGTTCCAGTAATACTGGTTACATATTGATGTTACAGTAATACTGGTTATATATTGATGTTCCAGTAATACTGGTTACATATTGATGTTACAGTAATACTGGTTATATATGATGTTCCAGTAATACTGGTTACATATTGATGTTACAGTAATACTGGTTACATATTGATGTTACAGTAATACTGGTTATATATTGATGTTCCAGTAATACTGGTTACATATTGATGTTACAGTAATACTGGTTATATATTGATGTTCCAGTAATATTGGTTACATATCGATGTTACAGTAATACTGGTTTTTTATTGATGTGACAGTAATACTGGTTATATATTGATGTTCCAGTAATACTGGTTACATATTGATGTTACAGTAATACTGGTTATATATTGATGTGACAGTAATACTGGTTATATATTGATGTTACAGTAATAATGGTTATATATTGATGTTCCAGTAATATTGGTTACATATTGATGTTACAGTAATACTGGTTATATATTGATGTGACAGTAATACTGGTTATATATTGATGTTCCAGAAATACTGGTTACATATTGATGTTACAGTAATACTGGTTACATATTGATGTTCCAGTAATACTGGTTACATATTGATGTTACAGTAATACTGGTTACATATTGATGTTACAGTAATACTGGTTACATATTGATGTTACAGTAATACCGGTTATGTATTGATGTTCCAGTAATACTGGTTACATATTGATGTTACAGTAATACTGGTTATATATTGATGTTCCAGTAATACTGGTTACATATTGATGTTACAGTAATACTGGTTATATATGATGTTCCAGTAATACTGGTTACATATTGATGTTACAGTAATACTGGTTACATATTGATGTTACAGTAATACCGGTTATATATTGATGTTCCAGTAATACTGGTTACATATTGATGTTACAGTAATACTGGTTATATATTGATGTTCCAGTAATACTGGTTACATATTGATGTTACAGTAATGCTGGTTATATATTGATGTTCCAGTAATGCTGGTTACATATTGATGTTACAGTAATACTGGTTATATATTGATATCACAGTAATACTGGTTACATATTGATGTTCCAGTAATACTGGTTATATAATGATGTTCCAGTAATACTGGTTACATATTGATGTTACAGTAATACTGGTTACATATTGACGTTACAGTAATACTGGTTATATATTGATGTTCCAGTAATACTGGTTACGTATTGATGTTACAGTAATACTGGTTATATATTGATGTTCCAGTAATACTGGTTACATATTGATGTTACAGTAATACTGGTTACATATTGATGTTACAGTAATACTGGTTATATATGATGTTCCAGTAATACTGGTTATATATTGATGTTACAGTAATACTGGTTACATACTGATGTTACAGTAATACCGGTTATATATTGATGTTCCTGTAATACTGGTTACATATTGATGTTACAGTAATACTGGTTATATATTGATGTTCCAGTAATACTGGGGTTACATATTGATGTTACAGTAATACTGGTTATATATTGATGTTCCAGTAATACTGGCTACATATTGATGTTACAGTAATACTGGTTATACGCTGATGTTACAGTAATACTGGTTACATATTGATGTTCCAGTAATACTGGTTATATATTGATGTTACAGTAATACTGGTTATATATTGATGTTCCAGTAATACTGGTTATATATTGATGTTACAGTAATACTGGTTATATATTGATGTTCCAGTAATACTGGTTACATATTGATGTTACAGTAATACTGGTTACATATTGATGTTACAGCAATACCGGTTATATATTGATGTTCCAGTAATACTGGTTACATATTGATGTTACAGTAATACTGGTTATATATTGATGTTACAGTAATACTGGTTATGTGGGGCGCGGTGGCTCAGTTGGTAGAGGTGCAGGCTGCAAGCCGAGAGGTCCTCGGTTCGAATCCCACCTGCGGCAACCGCGTTGTGTCCATGGGCAAGACACTTCGCCCCGATTGCCTACATGGGGGCACGATGACGCTGTGTACTGAGGCGTACTGCACGTCGATGGTGCGCATGTCTTCAACCAATCTAACCCTGCCTGTGCTGCGGTGCAGAGTTCAGAGTTACGATGTTGGAGAGCTGACAGCTGCTCGTCGTTGCTCGGTGGTTCTCTCCGGGTACCCCGGCTTCCTCCACCCGTAAAACTGTCACGGTCACGATTAGCCATTGTGCATAAGTATGTGACTTTAAACACCAATAAATAAATAAATAAATACTGGTTATATATTGATGTTCCAGTAATACTGGTTACATATTTTTCCAAATATTTTAATCTAATAGTACATTATCTGATCTACTTAGTTCACGTATCATAAAAAAAACTTATTTACTTCCTTACAGAGTATGTTCAGTCTGATGATCTGGTAATATCAAGGCGAGATATTCTTTTTTGTTTTTTTACAGTTTTTTATTCAGATAAACATAAAGAAATATATAACGTGTATTCACAAAAATGCATAACAGGTTGACAAAAGCAGAAGTAATACAAAAAGACCCAAAATGGTGTTTTAAAAAAACTTTTTGCTCTAAATGTATTTTGAATTGAAAAGTTTTCATTAAGTTGAGAGTGCTTTCATAGAGTTTAGACATTGGTAATAAAAAATTCTTTTGGGACTGTCATTTGACCTAAGATATTAGGAATTCTTTTCTTTAGTGTGTGTGAAACGTTCGTATGAACACACGCACGCACGCACGCACGCACGCACGCACGCACGCACGCACGCACGCACGCACGCACGCACGCACGCACGCACGCACGCACGCACGCACGCACGCACGCACGCACGCACGCACGCACGCACGCACACAACAGATGATTACACGCACACGTATGTATAACATGTATGCACGTATGCAAGCATGAACACATGCATGCAAATACGCACACACGCAAGCACAAGAACAGACCTCGAACACATATTTAGAAATTTTGAACAATCATGATCCAAACATTAAATTACAAGCTGCTATCAGTGATTTTCTCGATGTGACCGTATATAAAGGCAAGCATTTTCAGGCGGTCGGTCATTTAGATTATAAAGTATATTTTAAACCAACTGATTCACATCAATTGTTGCACACAAAATCATTTCATCCTCAACATACATTTAAAGGTATCATCAAATCACAGCTCATTCGTTTCCAGCGCAATTCAAGTGATAAGGTAAATTTCAATGAGGCTTGTTCTACTCTATTTGGCGCCCTCAGATCGAGGGGGTACTCACCGCGCTTTTTGCGTAGCCTGAATGATGGACCATTGCAGAATGGTAGTGGCACGGTATTTAATTGCAAAAAGCCTTGTTGTAGATTGCATACTTTTATGCCTGATCAGAAAGAGGAATTTTCCTCCGAACAAACGAAAAATCATTATCAGATCCGTAACTCCTCTCCATTGTGATTCACCAAATATTATTTACCATATCACTTGTAAACGTTGTCGGAAGCAGTACGTTGGTCAAAGGCAAAATCCTTTCCGAGAACGTGCTACTAGACACAAACAGGATATAAAACATAATGCTGATGCCCCAGTAGCACAACATTTTAACCTCCCTGGCCATTCTGTGGACGATTTCGAAAACCATCCTATTGAGCAACACCAATTAAAGACACATTAGAAGAAAAGGATAAATTTAGAAAAAAACGTGAAGCTTTTTGGATCAATACGCTTCAAACCCTCTGTCCATTTGGTATGAACATATCAGAGGGAGAATGCGAAAGGAGGTCCATCCTTCCTTTCACTTTAACATACAACAGAATGAATATCGAAATAGCAAAAATGTTAAAAGGTGAATTCAATTTAACCAATGCTAAATTAAATGAACATCTGAATCTTCGACCTGTCATCGCCTATAAGAAAAACAAAAGCTTGCATAACATCCTTGAAAGGACTAAATTAGAGCCCATCAATGAATAACATCAATTATTGGTAGTCAGTTTAACCACTTCCTAAGCTCATCACTTAGTTTAAATCAATTTTATGTATTTTTTGTCCTGTTTGATACCCATCAGGGTTCAGTAAATGAAAACAATTTTCCTGCGGCATAGTAAAAGAAAAAAACGTTTCAGTAGGAAATATCTGGCCAGTGCGAATTTTTAACCTAAAAAAAAGAACACGCATGCACGCACGCACCGCGTATAACATGTATGCACGTATGCAAGCATGAACACATGCAATGAAATACGCATACACGCAAGCACACAAACAAACCTCCGCGTGCACCTGAGTGCATAAAAGTCCAAACTGGACTATATAATAATTGATCTATCAGCCTATTGAAAGCTGACAATACAGTCCTTTATCATATTCCATCTCAGTTTTATGTTGTTTGCATTTTTTCAAAGCATATGACCATGTAGACAATAAATCTAGTTAGAGGGGTGAAAATAAATGTTTTGATTCTCAGGCAATCCCTCATTGAATTTAAACCCTTTCATTGGACATTCTTATTGCTTTTCAGTGTCTTCTAATATTAATACAAACTCAGGGGCACCTGAAACTTTTTACATTTTTTGACTGATGCATATTTATTTAGCTGCGTCTCTAATATGTTTGCCTTGTTACAATTTATGAAAGAGTGCCTGCACTCTCCTATAAATTGTAACGAGATAAATCCCCATAGATTAAATACTTTTAATTCAAAGATAATATGAAGAGCATCGAAAGAATATGAAGCCTTTGAATTGTAGTACCTACAGTTTGTTTTTAAAGGAATGTTTTAGTTTTTCAAATTAAAAATGAATTTATTTGTATAAATATGTACTTTCTATATTTCAGTGTGTAAAAAGCCGAAATCCTTTCCATGTTTGATCACTTTTTGCATAAGAAAAATTAAAATTAAAAATAAAACCGTCCCTCCCTCACTAATTTGAGAAAAAAATTGCCTGACAATCAGTTAATTTATTTTGTGTGGCCTAATACGCTTTCAGTTGTTTAATGAAGGAGAGAATATTCGGCGTGCATTTTCCCAGTTTACAAGCATAGATGTATTTTTTTTATATATACTATTAAAAAAAGTAGGGGATATTTGATAGAATGAGATATATGAAAAATTGTATTTATATTTTCATGAAAAAGACAGTTGAGGCCTTGCACTGTGGCATCTGGTGAATGATTTCAGTGATAGTTGGGTGTCTGACAAGCACACATTCCACGCAGAGCTCTGGAAGACATGGGCGGTCAGTCAGAGAATTTACCACATTCAGTTCAAGACTCAGTGCCTTGTAAATCCTCCTCGGTTCGCGAGACAAGCGCGGGTCCGACGTGGCATACTCCTCACGAAACATCCAATATCAGTTTGACTGATGTTATTCCATTCTTCCTGCACTGCAGCGGCGAGTTCCTGGACATTGGTAGGGGGCTGTTGAAGTTGCCGTATGTGCCTGACAAGCATATCCCAGACATGCTCGATTGGTGACAGGTCTGGACTTAGTGCTGGCCAAGGCAGCGTAGTGATGTTCTGCACCTGGAGGAACTCTGTAGCGACACAGGCCATGTGTGCTCTTGCATTGTCATCTTGGAAAATGAATCGACGGATGTGACGTCACGCAAATGGCACCACATGAGCTGCTAACATGTTGTCACGGTAGTACTGCTCTGTGACACGCCCTTGGATGACATGTAATGCTATTCTGTTTGTCATGGTTATGCCTCCCCATACCATAACCAATTCACCACCAAAACGATCGTGCTGCCTAGCGATTACGTCTCGATATTATTCGTTCCGCCGCTGCCACACTCTGTTTCGCCTGTCGTGGAAGTCGAGAGTGAACCTCGATTCATCGGAAAACATGACATTGCTCCACCGACGATTGTCCCAGCGCTATCGTGCTCTATACCAATTAAGCCTTGCTGCGATGTGACGTTCAGTCAAACGCGGAATTATTCGAGGTCGTCGAGCGTACAAATTCCAGCTGTGTAGACGATGTCGGATAGTCAGACCACTGATGCGCACATCGGTCGCTTGGTGAAGCTACTGTCCAATTTCTGAGGCACTGTTATGGCGATTATGTAATGTTGTGGTTTGGATGAAACGATCCTGATTAGCAGTTGTCGCCCTTGGATGACCTGACCGACGTCTGTCATCAACATTGCCTGTCTGACGGTAGCGTGACCACAACTTGATAATCACCGATTGAGTAACGTTGAGAATTTGAGCCACTGCAGTATGTCTGTTGGCAGCTTCCAGCATGTCAACGGCACGTAAACCTTCGTCACGGGTCAGTCTTCGCATACCTCAAAAGTTACGTTTCGACCAGAAATTATTGATGAACGAGCTTATACCAAGAAAAGAACGATGAGACCTCCGAAAATGCCCGTCTAGTACAAAGGAAAATTTCAAAACGTACCCTACAGACATTAACGCGGCGCTCGTGCGAAAAACGTGCGAGATGTTTGCGTGGGCCGTTGACATTCATGATCCACATGAAACTTGGTAACATATTGATGTATCCAGTACCATTTTCCGAAAATATCAACATCGGTTTGGATATCCCCTACTTTTTTGAATAGTATATTAACATTGACAAAGTTAGTGTATCTTCTGTTCTATTCTCGCAAAAATCAAAAAAGACGTAAGTGATGTTCAGTGGAAGAGAAGTATTGGATTGTTTTTTTTTTTTGTAACTCTGAGAAATTTAAGAGTACAATTTTTAAAACTGAACATTCAAAAAAATAAATGAGGTATTGCCTCTTTTGTGCTGTTGCAGAATGTGCAAAGCCGTTTCAAAGCGGTAAAATTTATGCAGTTTTGTGCAATGTTTGCCGAGGAATTTTATATTGTAAAGTAGGTATCATCCATTATATGAAAGGCACTTCTGTACGTCTTCTCCCAATCTTGCGGTTTGATGTTGACATCCAGAACTGCTGTGCAGTAACCCCGTGAGGCAGATGAAAGTTCAAGGAATAAGAGATGCAACATTTTACAACTTTTTGGTGAGCATTCAAGTTTCTCTAAAAAACTGTTAGTAACTGTCATGAGTTTATGCGTTTGTTTTATCACTTCATTCCAGGATCTAGGGATTACATCAATTACTCCCTGGTAGACGGTGAATGGAATTTTAATATTATTTTTTTCTGAAAATTTATAAAAGCCACGAAAATGTTTATTGTCATGTAATAAATCGTTTATGAAGAAAATGTCACATTTGTCCCAGTTTTTGTCAAAAGATGGCTTACCGTTATTTTTTATGTTTTTGTTGTAGAAGAGGGCCTCACTCAACATTTCTTCAGGGGTCTCGCATACATACTTGTCGGTTCGTAGTGCAACACACTCAACATATCTTTCCTAAACTGATTCACATGAATTCCTATGTTTTGTAGACCATCTCTGAGCATTTGCCATATTTTGTAAATGCTAAACCTCTCTCTAAGTCATCCAGAATAAGGGCTTTCCATGGGTCGAACACGTTACCATCTAATAATTTCTTTATCCATGACACTTTATGGGAGTGGCTGTAGGTTTAAAAACTATCGGGGTATTTTAAGCCTCCTTTTTCAACTGAATTAATTACAATTCCACACTTTATTTTTTCTTTTTTCTCGACCACAAAAACTGTACAATTAAGATCGTAGTTTTTTAAATAGCTCTTCTGAAGGATTTGACAGGACTGATAGGCAATGCATCAAGATGGGCAATGCGAAGGTTTTCACCGCTGTGACTCTGCCAAGATATGTTAACTTTCTAAAAGACCAATCACTAAAAACTTTACTGATTTTCCATCGTCTTCATATAATTATTTAACATGTGGTTATCATTATAGAGATTATATTCAATTTCTAGAATTCTAAATGAAGAGTTATGTTTCAAATGAACTTTTTGTTAGGTATACGTTTCTGTGTTGCACCCTTGTTTTGATCAAATTCACATGATTGGACTTTTATCTAAGTTCACGCTTAGAAATTGTAGAAAAGATATGTAGTGTGGTGAGCACATTTATTAAAGAGTGTCCCTCACCCTTCAGAAAGAGTGTATAGTCATCTGCGTATTGATTTATCAGATATTCAGAATTGTATGTAGATATACCATTGATACTGGGGTTATATTTAGTATTCCTACACTTCTTATAAAAAGAACGGAGAAAGTGGATGCACCTGCTGCACTCCGCGTTTCAGGTGAAATGTTCCTGAGTAATGACCGTCATTTACAACAAAGCTAAAAATATTATTGTAGAATGTTTGGAATCACTGTATAATGGATGAGTCAAATCTGAGGCATCTTAGTATGGTGCACTTGTCTTCAACCAATGCTAACCCTGCATGTGTGGAGTTAGTATGTTGGTGAGCTGACAGTTGCTCGCCGTTACTCGCTGGTTCTCTCTGGGTACTCTGGCTTCCTCTACCCATAAAATTGTCACGGTCATGATTAGACATTGTGCAGAAATATGTGACCTTTAAACACCAATAAATAAATAAATAATAATGGTTTCTCAAAATCTAACAGAACTGGTAGCCTTGAAGTGTCTAATTCTTCACATTTGTTTTTATCAAATCAAATATTAGGCGGGTTCACCCAAGTATTTTCCTCCCAGAAAGCTGAGTTGGATATCAAATATTTGTTTGGAGAGAATATTTTTGATACGATTAACTATAGCAGCTGATACAATTTTTACGTGTACATTTATTAACGATATGGGTCCCCAATTCTTTATGAATATCTTTCGTTTATTTTGTTTTGGTATGCATGTGATTTTGCCACCTCGTTATGTAATAGACAGCTCTCCTACTGAGTAGCCATGGGTGGGGGAATTAACTAGAAAATGTCCCATGTGTTTCCAAAAAAAAAAATGTAAAATTTAGCTACAAATCCATCCTACTCTAGTTTTTTATTATTTTTCATCGATATGAGGGCAGTTTGGCTTTTAGACAATGACAGGGGTCTTCCAGAGATTCGCTTTCCTCTTTGTCTAAAATGTGTAAAAGGGGTTATTTTTATTAAGGGATTTTTATTTTCATTTTGTTGTTTTCTTCTAACGTTATTATTTTTGATGAGTAAAAATTTTGGTAGAAAAATTTTTGTTGTTATAAAAAAATTTTAAGTTAGATGTTTTTGTGCCATCCGATTTCATTAACTTAGTTATTTTTCTGTATAGTGTCTTTTTTCAAGGTTGCAGAAGTATTTTGTAGATTTTTCACCCTTCACTTTCTATTCGGCTTCAGTTCGCAATATGATACATTTTATTATAGTACCGCGCATTGTTTTCAATTCTGTTTCTAGTTTTTTAGTTTCTTGAATGATTGAAAGATCACCGTTTTTGAGCTTCACAGTTAGTTCTTGAATTTTATTTTCTATTTCTAACTGTCGTTTTTTACTCTTTTGTTTTGTTTAATATAGAAGGGGTGGTTTGTTACAGTTTTTTCCCTTATTATTTTCAGTATGTCCAAAAATAGTTGGTCGTTGATGGTGAATTTTGCAGTAATGTTATTATCGTTATTGCTGCTATTCCCCTCACTGTACTGCTTTATAATCTCCCCTATACTATTATCGTTATTGCTGCTATTCTCCCCACTGTACTTCTTTATAGCCTCCCTGTATTATTATCGTTATTGCTGCTATTCTCCTCATTGTACTGCTTTATAGTCTCCCCTATATTATTATCGTTATTGCTGCTATTCTACCCACTGTACTGCTTTATAGTCTCCCCTATATTATTATCGTTATTGCTGCTATTCTCCCCACTGTACTGCTTTATAGTCTCCCCTATATTATTATCGTTATTTCTGCTATTCCCCTCATTGTACTGCTTTGTAGTCTCCTCTATATTATTATCGTTATTGCTGCTATTCCCCTCATTGTACTGCTTCATAGTCTCCCCTATATTATTATCGTTATTGCTGCTATTCCCCTCATTGTACTGCTTTATAGTCTCCCCTATGTTATTATAGTTACTGCTGCTATTCTCCTCATTGTACTGCTTTATAGTCTTCCCTGTATTATTATCGTTATTGCAGCTATTCCCCTCATTGTACTGCTTTATAGTCTCCCCTATGTTATTATAGTTACTGCTGCTATTCCCCTCATTGTACTGCTTCATAGTCTCCCCTATATTATTATCGTTATTGCTGCTATTCTCTCCATTGTACTGCTTTATAGTCTCCCCTATGTTGTTATCGTTATTGCTGCTATTCTCTCCATTGTACTGCTTTATAGTCTCCTCTATATTATTATCGTTATTGCTGCTATTCCCCTCATTGCACTGCTTTATAGTCTCCCCTGTATTATTATAGTTATTGCTGCTATTCCCCTCATTGTACTGCTTTATAGTCTCCCCTATGTTATTATCGTTATTGCTGCTATTCGCCTCATTGTACTGGTTTATAGGGGTCACCTGTATTATTATCGTTATTGCTGCTATTCCCCTCATTGCACTTCTTTATAGTCCCCCTATATTATTATCGTTATTGTTGGTATTGTCCTCATTGTAGTACTTTATAGTCTCCCCTATATTATTACCGTTATTGCTGCTATTCCCCTCATTGTACTGCTTTATGGGGGTCACCTGTATTATTATCGTTATTGCTGCTATTCTCCGCATTGTACTGCTTTATAGTTTCCTCTATATTATTATCATTATTGCTGCTATCCTCCCCATTGTACTGCTTTATAGTCTCCCCTATATTATTTTCGCTATTGCTGCTATTCCCCTCTTTGTACTGCTTTATAGTCTCCCCTATATTATTATCGTTATTGCTGCTATTCCCCTCATTGTACTGCTTTATAGCGGTCACCTGTATTATTATCGTTATTGCTGCTATTCTCCTCATTGTACTGCATTATAGTCTCCCCTATATTATTATCGTTATTGCTGCTATTCTCCCGACTGTACTGCTTTATAGTCTCCCCTATATTATTATCGTTATTGCTGCTATTCCCCTCATTGTACTGCTTTATAGTCTCCACTATGTTATTATCGTTATTGCTGATATTCTCTCCATTGTACTGCTTTATAATCTCCCCTATGTTATTATCGTTATTGCTGCTATTCCCCTCATTGTACTGCTTTATAGTCTCCCGTATATTATTATCGTTATTGCTGCTATTGCCCTCATTGTACTGCTTTATAGTCTCCACTATGTTATTATCGTTATTGCTGATATTCTCTCCATTGTACTGCTTTATAGTCTCCCCTATGTTATTATCGTTATTGCTGCTATTCCCCTCATTGTACTGCTTTATAGGGGTCACCTGTATTATTATCGTTATTGCTGCTATTCTCCTCATTGTACTGCTTTATCGTCTCCCGTATATTATTCTCGTCATTGCTGCTATTCTCCCCACTGTACTGCATTATAGTCTCCCCTATATTATTATCGTTATTGCTGCTATTCCCCTCATTGTACTGCTTTATAGTCTCCACTATGTTATTATCGTTATTGCTGCTATTCCCCTCATTGTACTGCTTTATAGTCTCTCCTATGCTACTATAGTTATTGCTGCTATTCTCCCCACTGTACTGCTTTATAGTCTCCCCTATATTATTATCGCTATTGGTGCTATTCCCCTCATTGTACTGCTTTATAGTCTCCCCTATATTATTATCGTTATTGCTGCTATTCCCCTCATTGTACAGCTTTATAGTCTCCCCTATATTATTATCGTTATTGCTGCTATTCCCCTCATTGTACTGCTTTATAGTCTCCCCTATATTATTATCGTTATTGCTGCTATTCCCCTCATTGTACTGCTTTATAGTCTCCCCTATATTATTATCGTTATTGCTGCTATTCCCCTCATTGTACTGCTTTATAGGGGTCACCTGTATTATTATCGTTATTGCTGCTATTCTCCTCATTGTACTGCTTTATAGCCTCCCCTGTATTATTTTCGTTATTGCTGCTATTCCCCTCTTTGTACTGCTTTATAGTCTCCCCTATATTATTATCGTTATTGCTGCTATTCCCCTCATTGTACTGCTTTATAGGGGTCACCTGTATTATTATCGTTATTGCTGCTATTCCCCTCATTGTACTGCTTTATAGGGGTCACCTGTATTATTATCGTTATTGCTGCTATTCCCCTCATTGCACTTCTTTATAGTCCCCCTATATTATTATCGTTATTGTTGGTATTGTCCTCATTGTAGTACTTTATAGTCTCCCCTATATTATTACCGTTATTGCTGCTATTCCCCTCATTGTACTGCTTTATGGGGGTCACCTGTATTATTATCATTATTGCTGCTATTCTCCTCATTGTACTGCTTTATAGTCTCCCCTATATTATTATCGTTATTGCTGCTATTCCCCTCATTGTACTGCTTTATAGTCTCCCCTATGTTATTATCGTTATTGCTGCTATTCTCCCCACTGTACTGCTTTATAGTCTCCCCTATATTATTATCGTTATTGCTGCTATTCCCCTCATTGTACTGCTTTATAGTCTCCTCTATGTTATTATCGTTATTGCTGCTATTCTCCTCATTGTACTGCTTTATAGTCTCCTCTATGTTATTATCGTTATTGCTGCTATTCTCCCCACTATACTGCTTTATAGTCTCCCCTATATTATTATCGTTATTGCTGCTATTCTCCCCATTGTACTGCTTTATAGTCTCCCTATGTTATTATCGTTATTGCTGCTATTCCCCTCATTGTACTGCTTTATAGTCTCCCCTATATTATTACCGTTATTGCTGCTCTTCCCCTCATTGTACTGCTTTATGGGGGTCACCTGTATTATTATCGTTATTGCTGCTATTCTCCACATTGTACTGCTTTATAGTCTCCCCTATATTATTATCGTTATTGCTGCTATTCCCCTCATTGTACTGCTTTATAGTCTCCTCTATGTTATTATCGTTATTGCTGCTATTCTCCTCATTGTACTGCTTTATAGTCTCCCCTATATTATTATCGTTATTGCTGCTATTCCCCTCATTGTACTGCTTTATAGTCTCCTCTATGTTATTATCGTTATTGCTGCTATTCTCCTCATTGTACTGCTTTATAGTCTCTCCTATGCTACTATAGTTATTGCTGCTATTCTCCCCACTTTACTGCTTTATAGTCTCCCCTATATTATTATCGTTATTGCTGCTATTCCCCTCATTGTACTGTTTATAGTCTCCTCTATGTTATTATCGTTATTGCTGCTCTTCCCCTCATTGTACTGCTTTATAGCCTCCCCTGTATTATTATCTTTATTGCTGCTATTCTCCTCATTGTACTGCTTTATAGACTCCCCTATGTTATTTTCGTTATTGCTGCTATTCCCCTCATTGTACTGCTTTATAGACTCCCCTATGTTATTTTCGTTATTGCTGCTATTCCCCTCATTGTACTGCTTTATAGGGGTCACCTGTATTATTATCGTTATTGCTGCTATTCCCCTCATTGTACTGCTTTATAGACTCCCCTATGTTATTTTCGTTATTGCTGCTATTCCCCTCATCGTACTGATTTATAGGGGTCACCTGTATTATTATCGTTATTGCTGCTATTCCCCTCATTGTACTGCTTTATAGACTCCCCTATGTTATTTTCGTTATTGCTGCTATTCCCCTCATTGTACTGCTTTATAGACTCCCCTATGTTATTTTCGTTATTGCTGCTATTCCCCTCATTGTACTGCTTTATAGGGGTCACCTGTATTATTATCGTTATTGCTGCTATTCCCCTCATTGCACTTCTTTATAGTCCCCCTATATTATTATCGTTATTGTTGGTATTGTCCTCATTGTAGTGCTTTATAGTCTCCCCTATATTATTACCGTTATTGCTGCTATTCCCCTCATTGTACTGCTTTATGGGGGTCACCTGTATTATTATCGTTATTGCTGCTATTCTCCTCATTGTACTGCTTTATAGCCTCCCCTGTATTATTATCTTTATTGCTGCTATTCCCCTCATTGTACTGCTTTATAGACTCCCCTATGTTATTTTCGTTATTGCTGCTATTCCCCTCATCGTACTGCTTTATAGGGGTCACCTGTATTATTATCGTTATTGCTGCTATTCCCCTCATTGTACTGCTTTATAGTCTCCCCTATATTATTATCGTTTTGCTGTTATTCCCCTCATTGTACTGTTTTATAGTCTCCCCTGTATTATTATCGTTATTGCTGCTATTCTTCTCATTGTTCTGCTTTATAGTTTCCTCTATATTATTATCGCTATTGCTGCTATTCTCCCCATTGTACTGCTTTATAGTCTCCCTATGTTATTATCGTTATTGCTGCTATTCCCCTCATTGTACTGCTTTATAGTCTCCCCTATATTATTATCGTTATTGCTGCTATTCCCCTCATTGTACTGCTTTATAGGGGTCACCCGTATTATTATCGTTATTGCTGCTATTCTCCTTATTGTACTGCTTTATAGTCTCCCCTATATTATTATCGTTATTGCTGCTATTCCCCTCATTGTACTGCTTTATAGGGGTCACCTGTATTATTATCGTTATTGCTGCTATTCTCCTCATTGTACTGCTTTATAGTCTCCCCTATATTATTATCGTTATTGCTGCTATTCCCCTCATTGTACTGCTTGATAGTCTTCCCTATTTTATTATCGTTATTGCTGCTATTCCCCTCATTATACTGCTTTATAGCCTCCCCTGTATTATAATCGTTATTGCTGCTATTCCCCTCATTGGACTGCTTTATAGTCTCCCCTATGTTATTATCGTTATTGCTGCTATTCCCCTCATTGTACTGCTTTATAGTCTCCCCTGTATTATTATCGTTATTGCTGCTATTCCCCTCATTGTACTGCTTTATAGTCTTCCCTGTATTATTATCGTTATTGCTGCTATTCCCCTCATTGTACTGCTTTATAGTCTCCCCTATGTTATTATCGTTATTGCTGCTATTCGCCTCATTGTACTGGTTTATAGGGGTCACCTGTATTATTATCGTTATTGCTGCTATTCTCCTCATTGCACTTCTTTATAGTCCCCCTATATTATTATCGTTATTGTTGGTATTGTCCTCATTGTAGTGCTTTATAGTCTCCCCTATATTATTACCGTTATTGCTGCTATTCCCCTCATTGTACTGCTTTATGGGGGTCACCTGTATTATTATCGTTATTGCTGCTATTCTCCGCATTGTACTGCTTTATAGTTTCCCCTGTATTATTATCGTCATTGCTGCTATTCCCCTCATTGTACTCCTTTATAGTCTCCCCTATGTTATTATCGTTATTGCTGCTATTCCCCTCATTGTACTGCTTTATAGTCTCCCCTATGTTATTATCGTTATTGCTGCTATTCGCCTCATTGTACTGGTTTATAGGGGTCACCTGTATTATTATCGTTATTGCTGCTATTCCCCTCATTGCACTTCTTTATAGTCCCCCTATATTATTATCGTTATTTTTGGTATTGTCCTCATTGTAGTGCTTTATAGTCTCCCCTATATTATTACCGTTATTGCTGCTATTCCCCTCATTGTACTGCTTTATGGGGGTCACCTGTATTATTATCGTTATTGCTTCTATTCTCCGCATTGTACTGCTTTATAGTTTCCTCTATATTATTATCGTTATTGCTGCTATCCTCCCCATTGTACTGCTTTATAGTCTCCCCTATATTATTTTCGTTATTGCTGCTATTCCCCTCTTTGTACTGCTTTATAGTCTCCCCTATATTATTATCGTTATTGCTGCTATTCCCCTCATTGTACTGCTTTATAGGGGTCACCTGTATTATTATCGTTATTGCTGCTATTCTCCTCATTGTACTGCATTATAGTCTCCCCTATATTTTTATCGTTATTGCTGCTATTCCCCTCATTGTACTGCTTTATAGTCTCCACTATGTTATTATCGTTATTGCTGATATTCTCTCCATTGTACTGCTTTATGATCTCCCCTATGTTATTATCGTTATTGCTGCTATTCCCCTCATTGTACTGCTTTATAGTCTCCCGTATATTATTATCGTTATTGCTGCTATTCCCCTCATTGTACTGCTTTATAGTCTCCACTATGTTATTATCGTTATTGCTGATATTCTCTCCATTGTACTGCTTTATAGTCTCCCCTATGTTATTATCGTTATTGCTGCTATTCCCCTCATTGTACTGCTTTATAGGGGTCACCTGTATTATTATCGTTATTGCTGCTATTCTCCTCATTGTACTGCTTTATCGTCTCCCCTATATTATTCTCGTCATTGCTGCTATTCTCCCCACTGTACTGCATTATAGTCTCCCCTATATTATTATCGTTATTGCTGCTATTCCCCTCATTGTACTGCTTTATAGTCTCCACTATGTTATTATCGTTATTGCTGCTATTCCCCTCATTGTACTGCTTTATAGTCTCTCCTATGCTACTATAGTTATTGCTGCTATTCTCCCCACTGTACTGCTTTATAGTCTCCCCTATATTATTATCGTTATTGGTGCTATTCCCCTCATTGTACTGCTTTATAGTCTCCCCTATATTATTATCGTTATTGCTGTTATTCCCCTCATTGTACAGCTTTATAGTCTCCCCTATATTATTATCGTTATTGCTGCTATTCCCCTCATTGTACTGCTTTATAGGGGTCACCTGTATTATTATCGTTATTGCTGCTATTCTCCTCATTGTACTGCTTTATAGTCTCCCCTATATTATTATCGTTATTGCTGCTATTCCCCTCATTGTACTGCTTTATAGGGGTCACCTGTATTATTATCGTTATTGCTGCTATTCTCCTCATTGTACTGCTTTATAGTCTCCCCTATATTATTCTCGTCATTGCTGCTATTCTCCCCACTGTACTGCATTATAGCCTCCCCTGTATTATTTTCGTTATTGCTGCTATTCCCCTCTTTGTACTGCTTTATAGTCTCCCCTATATTATTATCGTTATTGCTGCTATTCCCCTCATTGTACTGCTTTATAGGGGTCACCTGTATTATTATCGTTATTGCTGCTATTCTCCTCATTGTACTGCTTTATAGTCTCCCCTATATTATTCTCGTCATTGCTGCTATTCTCCCCACTGTACTGCATTATAGTCTCCCCTATATTATTATCGTTATTGCTGCTATTCCCCTCATTGTACTGCTTTAGAGTCTCCACTATGTTATTATCGTTATTGCTGCTATTCCCCTCATTGTACTGCTTTATAGTCTCTCCTATGCTACTATAGTTACTGCTGCTATTCTCCCCACTGTACTGCTTTATAGTCTCCCCTATATTATTATCGTTATTGCTGCTATTCTCCTCATTGCACTGCTTTATAGTCTCCTCTATGTTATTATCGTTATTGGTGGTATTCCCCTCATTGCACTTCTTTATAGCCTCCCTGTATTATTATCGTTATTGCTGCTATTCCCCTCATTGTACCGCTTTATAGTCTCCCCTATATTATTATCGTTATTTCTGCTATTCCCCTCATTGTACTGCTTTATAGTCTCCCCTATATTATTATCGTTATTTCTGCTATTCCCCTCACTGTACTGCTTTATAGTCTCCCCTATATTATTATCGTTATTGCTGCTATTCTCCTCATTGTACTGCTTTATAGTCTCCCCTATATTATTATTGTTATAGCTGCTATTCCCCTCATTGTACTGCTTTATAGTCTGCCCTATATTATTATCGTTATTGCTGCTATTCCACTCATTGTACTGCTTTATAGGGGTCACCTGTATTACTATAGTTATTGCTGCTATTCTCCCCACTGTACTGCTTTATAGTCTCCCCTATATTATTATCGTTATTACTGCTATTCTCCTCATTGTACTGCTTTATAGTCTCCCCTATATTATTATCGTTATTGCTGCTATTCTCCTCATTGTACTGCTTTATAGTCTCCCCTATATTATTATTGTTATAGCTGCTATTCCCCTCATTGTACTGCTTTATAGTCTGCCCTATATTATTATCGTTATTGCTGCTATTCCACTCATTGTACTGCTTTATAGGGGTCACCTGTATTATTATCGTTATTGCTGCTATTCTCCCCACTGTACTGCTTTATAGCCTCCCCTATATTATTATCATTATTGCTGCTCTTCCCCTCATTGTACTGCTTTATAGGGGTCACCTGTATTATTATCGTTATTGCTGCTATTCTCCTCATTGTACTGCTTTATAGCCTCCCCTGTATTATTATCGTTATTGCTGCTATTCCCCTCATTGTACTGCTTTATAGTCTCCCCTATATTATTATCGTTATTGCTGTTATTCCCCTCATTGTACTGTTTTATAGTCTCCCCTGTATTATTATCGTTATTGCTGCTATTCTCCTCATTGTTCTGCTTTATAGTTTCCTCTATATTATTATCGCTATTGCTGCTATTCTCCCCATTGTACTGCTTTATAGTCTCCCTATGTTATTATCGTTATTGCTGCTATTCCCCTCATTGTACTGCTTTATAGTCTCCCCTATATTATTATCGTTATTGCTGCTATTCCCCTCATTGTACTGCTTTATAGGGGTCACCTGTATTATTATCGTTATTGCTGCTATTCTCCTCATTGTACTGCTTTATAGTCTCCCCTATATTATTATCGTTATTGCTGCTATTCCCCTCATTGTACTGCTTTATAGTCTTCCCTATGTTATTATCGTTATTGCTGCTATTCCCCTCATTATACTGCTTTATAGTCTTCCCTATGTTATTACCGTTATTGCTGCTATTCTCCCCACTATACTGCTTTATAGCCTCCCCTATATTATTATCGTTATTGCTGCTATTCCCCTCATTGTACTTCTTTATAGGGGTCACCTGTATTATTATTGTTATTGCTGCTATTCTCCTTATTGTACTGCTTTATAGTCTTCCCTATGTTATTATCGTTATTGCTGCTATTCCCCTCATTGTACAGCTTTATAGTCTCCCCTATATTATTATCGTTATTGCTGCTATTCCCCTCATTGTACTGCTTTATAGTCTCTCCTATATTATTATCGTTATTGCTGCTATTCCCCTCATTGTACTGCTTTATAGTCTCCACTATGTTATTATCGTTATTGCTGCTATTCTCCTCATTGTACCGCTTTATAGCCTCCCCTATATTATTATCGTTATTGCTGCTATTCCCCTCATTGTACTGCTTTATAGTCTCCCCTATATTATTATCGTTATTGCTGCTATTCCCCTCATTGTACTGCTTTATAGGGGTCACCTGTATTATTATCGTTATTGCTGCTATTCTCCTCATTGTACCGCTTTATAGTCTCCCCTATATTATTATCGTTATTGCTGCTATTCCCCTCATTGTACTGCTTTATAGTCTCCCCTATATTATTATCGTTATTGCTGCTATTCCCCTCATTGTACTGCTTTATAGGGGTCACCTGTATTATTATCGTTATTGCTGCTATTCTCCTCATTGTACTGCTTTATAGTCTCTCCTATATTATTATCGTTATTGCTGCTATTCCCCTCATTGTACTGCTTTATAGGGGTCACCTGTATTATTATCGTTATTGCTGCTATTCCCCTCATTGTACCGCTTTATAGTCTCCCCTATATTATTATCGTTATTGCTGCTATTCCCCTCATTGTACTGCTTTATAGTCTCCCGTATATTATTATCGTTATTGCTGCTATTCCCCTCATTGTACCGCTTTATAGGGGTCACCTGTATTATTATCGTTATTGCTGCTATTCTCCTCATTGTACTGCTTTATAGTCTCCCCTATATTATTATCGTTATTGCTGCTATTCCCCTCATTGTACCGCTTTATAGTCTCCCCTATATTATTATCGTTATTGCTGCTATTCCCCTCATTGTACTGCTTTATAGGGGTCACCTGTATTATTATCGTTATTGCTGCTATTCTCCTCATTGTACTGCTTTATAGTCTCCCCTATATTATTATCGTTATTGCTGCTATTCCCCTCATTGTACTGCTTTATAGGGGTCACCTGTATTATTATCGTTATTGCTGCTATTCTCCTCATTGTACCGCTTTATAGTCTCCCCTATATTATTATCGTTATTGCTGCTATTCCCCTCATTGTACTGCTTTATAGTCTCCCCTATATTATTATCGTTATTGCTGCTATTCTCCTCATTGTACTGCTTTATAGTCTCCCCTATATTATTATCGTTATTGCTGCTATTCGCCTCATTGTACTGGTTTATAGTCTCCCCTATATTATTATCGTTATTTCTGCTATTCCCCTCATTGTACTGCTTTATAGGGGTCACCTGTATTATTATCGTTATTGCTGCTATTCTCCTCATTGTACTTCTTTATAGTCTCCCCTATATTATTATTGTTATAGCTGCTATTCCCCTCATTGTACTGCTTTATAGTCTGCCCTATATTATTATCGTTATTGCTGCTATTCCACTCCTTGTACTGCTTTATAGGGGTCACCTGTATTATTATCGTTATTGCTGCTATTCTCCTCATTGTACTGCTTTATAGCCTCCCCTGTATTATTATCGTTATTGCTGCTATTCCCCGCATTGTACTGCTTTATAGACTCCCCTATGTTATTTTCGTTATTGCTGCTATTCCCCTCATCGTACTGCTTTATAGGGGTCACCTGTATTATTATCGTTATTGCTGCTATTCCCCTCATTGTACTGCTTTATAGTCTCCCCTATATTATTATCGTTATTGCTGTTATTCCCCTCATTGTACTGTTTTATAGTCTCCCCTGTATTATTATCGTTATTGCTGCTATTCTCCTCGTTGTTCTGCTTTATAGTTTCCTCTATATTATTATCGCTATTGCTGCTATTCTCCCCATTGTACTGCTTTATAGTCTCCCTATGTTATAATCGTTATTGCTGCTATTCCCCTCATTGTACTGCTTTATAGTCTCCCCTATATTATTATCGTTATTGCTGCTATTCCCCTCATTGTACTGCTTTATAGGGGTCACCTGTATTATTATCGTTATTGCTGCTATTCTCCTCATTGTACTGCTTTATAGTCTCCCCTATATTATTATCGTTATTGCTGCTATTCCCCTCATTGTACTGCTTTATAGTCTTCCCTATGTTATTATCGTTATTGCTGCTATTCCCCTCATTATACTGCTTTATAGTCTTCCCTATGTTATTATCGTTATTGCTGCTATTCTCCCCACTATACTGCTTTATAGCCTCCCCTATATTATTATCGTTATTGCTGCTATTCCCCTCATTGTACTGCTTTATAGGGGTCACCTGTATTATTATTGTTATTGCTGCTATTCTCCTTATTGTACTGCTTTATAGTCTTCCCTATATTATTATCGTTATTGCTGCTATTGTCCCCCACTGTACTGCTTTATAGTCTCCCCTGTATTATTATCGTTATTGCTGCTATTCTCCTCATTGTACTGCTTTGTAGTTTCCTCTATATTATTATCGTTATTGCTGCTATTCCCCTCATTGTACTGCTTTGTAATCTCCCCTATGTTATTATCGTTATTGCTGCTATTCTCCCTACTGTACTGCTTTATAGCCTCCCCTATATTATTATCATTATTGCTGCTCTTCCCCTCATTGTACTGCTTTATAGGGGTCACCTGTATTATTATCGTTATTGCTGCTATTCTCCTCATTGTACTGCTTTATAGTCTCCCCTATATTATTATCGTTATTGCTGCTATTCCCCTCATTGTACTGCTTTATAGGGGTCACCTGTATTATTATCGTTATTGCTGCTATTCCCCTCATTGTACTGCTTTGTAGTTTCCTCTATATTATTATCGTTATTGCTGCTATTCCCCTCATTGTACTGCTTTGTAATCTCCCCTATGTTATTATCGTTATTGCTGCTATTCTCCCCACTGTACTGCTTTATAGTCTCCCCTATATTATTATCGTTATTGCTGCTATTCTCCTCATTGTACTGCTTTATAGTCTCTCCTATATTATTATCGTTATTGCTGCTATTCCCCTCATTGTACTGCTTTGTAATCTCCCCTATGTTATTATCGTTATTGCTGCTATTCTCCCCACTGTACTGCTTTATAGCCTCCCCTATATTATTATCATTATTGCTGCTCTTCCCCTCATTGTACTGCTTTATAGGGGTCACCTGTATTATTATCATTATTGCTGCTCTTCCCCTCATTGTACTGCTTTATAGGGGTCACCTGTATTATTATCGTTATTGTTGCTATTCCCCTCATTGTACTGCTTTATAGTCTGCCCTATATTATTATCGTTATTGCTGCTATTCTCCTCATTGTACTGCTTTATAGTCTCCCCTATGTTATTATCGTTATTGCTGCTATTCCCCTCATTGTACTGCTTTATAGGGGTCACCTGTATTATTATCGTTATTGCTGCTATTCCCCTCATTGTACTGCTTTGTAATCTCCCCTATGTTATTATCGTTATTGCTGCTATTCTCCCCACTGTACTGCTTTATAGCCTCCCCTATATTATTATCATTATTGCTGCTCTTCCCCTCATTGTACTGCTTTATAGGGGTCACCTGTATTATTATCGTTATTGCTGCTATTCCCCTCATTGTACTGCTTTATAGTCTCCCCTATATTATTATCGTTATTGCTGCTATTCCCCTCATTGAACTGCTTTATAGTCTCCCCTATATTATTATCGTTATTGCTGCTATTCCCCTCATTGTACTGCTTTATAGTCTCCCCTATATTATTATCGTTATTGCTGCTATTCCCCTCATTGTGCTGCTTTATAGGGGTCACCTGTATTATTATCGTTATTGTTGCTATTCTCCTCATTGTACTGCTTTATAGTCTCCCCTATGTTATTATCGTTATTGCTGCTATTCCCCTCATTGTACTGCTTTATAGTCTCCGCTGTATTATTATCGTTATTGCTGCTATTCCCCTCATTGTACTGCTTTATAGGGGTCACCTGTATTATTATCGTTTTTGCTGCTATTCTCCTCATTGTACTGCTTTATAGCCTCCCCTATGTTATTATCGTTATTGCTGCTATTCCCCTCATTGTACTGCTTTATAGTCTCCGCTGTATTATTATCGTTATTGCTGCTATTCCCCTCATTGTACTGCTTTATAGGGGTCACCTGTATTATTATCGTTATTGCTGCTATTCTCCTCATTGTACTGCTTTATAGTCTCCCCTGTATTATTATCGTTATTGCTGCTATTCCCCTCATTGTACTGCTTTATAGTCTCCCTATGACTGACTTTGCTATATTTGCATATTCCGTATCGGTTAGTAGGCTGTTGTTGAATTTTCCAAATGCCCTTCCCCATGGTTGATTTAAAAATGAGAATGTTATGTCTATTGGGCTTTGATCGGATTTGTATCTAACCTGAAGATCTATACCTTTTAGAAATAAATTTAAATCTTAAGACAGAAGAAAATAATACAAGCGGACTATTTTATTTTTCGGACTTCTCCAAGTATAACATTTGTGTTCGGGAATCACTAATTGCCAGGCATCATGCAAATCTAATTTCTCCATGTAAAAACGAATTTTCTCGTTGGATTTTATACCGTTTCTGCATTTATAGTTTATTGTATGTATATGATAATTTTGAGGCCCGTTCCAATCACCACCTGTCAAAACTGACGGATTAACAGTGCCTTCTACTTTTGAAAACATTTCATGATAAAAACTTTGGATATCAAGATTAAGTCCACATACAAAAGCATGAGTAAGTCTATTACCCTACATTGTTATATCAAGGATAATATAAGTAACGTTGGTGAATAAAACCACGGTTCCTCGGCTGCACTGGTGTAGGAATTAAATATTGCTTCATAATCCCATTCATTTTGCCACTTATTTTCGGCCTTTTTCAGAAACAAGTATCTTCCAGAAGTGTAATGCCATATCAATTTCGGCATCTGAAGAAATGTCACGTTATTTATTTATTTTCTTCAGACGACAATCCATGGCAATTTAAGTTTTCTATGTTTATGTTCGCGATTTATAGGAATGTAAGAGTTTTTTTGGAATGAAAAATCATACACTGGAGCAACCATGGATAAAATACAATAATGGGAAAAAGTATCTGAATTTTATTTTTTTAAACAACAGTAACAAAAAGATTCATTTATTTTTTGAGGTTTAACGACACTTTTGACAGACAGAATCACCTCGTGTCAAATAGTTTTACGGGTAAAGAGGGAGCGTGGTGGCTCAGTAGGTAGAGGTGCAGGCTGCAAGCCGAGAGGTCCTCGGTTCGAATCCCACCTACGGCAACCGCGTTGAGTCCTTGGGCAAGACACTTCATCTCCATTGCCTGCGTGGGGGTACGGTGGCGTTGTGTACTAAGGCGTACTGCACGTCGATGGTGCACTTGTCTTCAACCAATGCTAACCCTGCTTGTGTGGAGTTAGTATGGTGGGGAGCTGACAGTTGCTCGCCATTGCTCGGTGGTTCTCTCTAGGTACTCCGGCTTCCTCCACCCGTAAAACTTCCACGGTAATGATTAGCCATTGTGCATAAATATGTGACCTTAAACACCAATAAATAAATTTACGGGTAGAGAAAGCCAGCGTACCCGGATAGAACTACCAATACTCCAATAGCATTATGAAATACTATTTAAATTTAAGAAGTTTCTGAGGATAAATTGTGTTTTCAAAAGGCTTTAAAACAAATTAATCTTTTCAGACGCCGCCATCACCATCGCTGTCGATGACAATGACAACAGACAGAGTTTCATGGGATCATTAACCATGATTTGGACAAAAACAGTTTATCAGCTATCAAAGGAAAGAAGATATTGGTATTATCTACACCTGCCAGTCTGGGATAAAGGTTACTTGTAGTATTAATTTCAGTTGGAATGCTTTAACAAACCCTTACCTCGTAAACAGACATAAATACGTGCACAATAATGAAAGCCAACAATCCGGATATTGTTAATGGCACCCATATGTAATTTAGATCTTTGCCCTAAAAAAGAAACAAAAGAAACTTTCAAACTCATATATACAACTTAGACAGACAAGCCTTGACTAGAAACTATTGCGAAAAAATAATTATTGTGGTGTAATATATACAACGTAGACAGCCAAGCCTTGACCAGAAACTGCTAAGAAAAGCAATAGTTATTTGGCAGCCAAGACTTGGCTACAAACTACTGAGTAAAGAAATAGTTCTTGTGGTGCAATAAAGGTATTTTTAATTAATTCATAATTAAACAACATGATACCAAAAATGTAATTAAATACATTTTTTAACAAGAAGATCGTTATCAAAAAGTATTTTCACCATAATTAAGAAGTAAGTCTTCCTTCTAATTTAAAAAAAAATGGCTACGAGGTTGGTTCTTGTTTTTGTATGTCTACGCCGACCTCTGCTTGTGTGCTGTCAGTTATAAGGAGGGGTGAAACTACAGCTCTAAGGTCAATACTGAATATTTGTTTTGCACAGAAAAATCTGATAATATCATGTTGTTTAATTGCATTAGCCTTTTAACTGTTTCACCAACGAATCAGCCGCTTCCACCAGTATAATACACAAACTGAGCAGTTGAAAATAACTATTTTTCAAAAATATCAACAAAACCATATAATGTGGCCCCTCTTTGGGGTGCGCTCGTCGAGCTCGTTCCAGTAAGTGTCACATGATAAGAGTTTGTTAAAAAAATTAAATACAATAAAAAATAACATTTAAAATAACAAATTTTGATATCGTATGCGTTGTGTAAAGAGTTAAAGATATAAATAAATAAATGAGAGATCTTCGTTCTCTAAAATTCATATCGATCGCTGTTTCTCTTCGGCTGATGTCCATTCACATCTAAACATTTGGTGGCCAATACTGATAGCGAAAATATGAGTACAAATTTTTGGCGGATTTGCAAAACAGCTGGGGGAACACAAACGATCGATAATGGAAAAAAAAAAGGAAACTTTTCGAAGCGTAACTAATGACTCGATGGAAAAGGAACTAGTCGAAGCGATGCAGGGAAAGGTTTCGGTTTGTACATCACCAGTTGAATACAGAAATATTTAGAAATATCTATGCCATAGCGACGATTCCATTAAATACAAGTGTTTAAAGTTTAATGAATGTGTAATAATAACATTTATGAAGTAAATTTAGTCAATCGGGAGCCTTTGATTAGGTCTTTTCATAATATACTTGACGTGTTTTCGTTATAAACTGGGGAGGAGTTGAGGACTTTTGCATCAAATGCACAGCTGATAACCACTAATCGTTAAAGCTGAAACGGTTAACCATATAATCGGTTAATCAACGATCAACATTTTGATCGATCCAAAAAGTAATTGTTCGATTTACCGTTACTTTTTAACTACTGTATTATATTGGTCAACAAAGGACAAACTTGCTCCAAAACAGGCAAACATTGTCGCATTGACTCACATCAATTATATGAGACAGAGTATAGCATGCAAGTTACTTGCTGACATACTTGTTTACTTGAAAGATCATCACACTGTATCAGTAGCTGGAAATAGTCATTCTTAACCCTTTACCCATTGCGCGTAGCAGACGATACTTGCAAAATAAATTCATGAATTACTAAAAATTTTCAATTTTTGTCTCAAAAATATAGCTTATGACCCCTCATTGGAGCGAGCTCAACGAGCTCGTTCCTATGAGGGGTCATAAGCTATGTTTTTGAGACAAAAATGGAAAACATAATAAATTTGAATGGAGATTTTTTTATAGAGGCCTAGTCGGTTTTGTTTGTTACGTTGGGTAAAGGGTTCATGCTGTAAATCATCAACGGTATGGCAATTATTAGATATCTATTTAGACAAAGGATTAATCTGTTAACCAAGGTTAATCCACGTGATTAATCGATCAAGAATACCCCTTAACCGTTTCAGTTCTACTAATGGGAACGTGCAAGGCGAGCTTGTTCTAACGAGGGGGTCCCGCATTTTGGAGGCCAAACAAATAACATTAAATTAGAATGGTGATATTTATAAATGACGCTGGTAGGATATGGCTGTTACGTTAGGTGGAGGGTTGAGCGAAACTGCTCTAGGACAGATATGTAATCCTCCCAGGCGTTTAGATCGCGCCTGAGTATAAAATGTTGGGAAATATCTGCTATCTTCTTCCGCAAAAAAATGTTAAATTCATTAGTATCTTTTAATTAACCCTTTACCCAACGAATCGCCCGCATCCGCCCGCGTAATATGCAAATTCAGCAGTTGAAAAAATATTATTTTTTCCGAAAATTTCAACAAAACCATATCAGATGACCCCTCGTTGGAACGAGCTCGTCGAGCTCGTTCCAACGAGGGGTCACATGATATGGTTTTGTTGAATTTTTTTTTCAAATTTAAAAAAATGATATTTAAAATAATAAATTTTGATATCGTCTGCGTTGGGTAATGGGTTAATTTTGTGATGTCAAAGAATGATAACGAAAAATGGGTATTGGTTTCAGTATCGCGATATATTGTAACTATCGTAATCGATAGTGAATTGAAACAAAAAAGAAAATAATGCTGCTTTTGAATCATTTCGTAACATATTAAGAAACTGTTTCTCCTGAGATTCAGCAAAATCGTTTAACGCCATATATGACAAATTCCATTAATTCTAAATTATAACTTATGACTCTTCGCTGGATGAGTTATTTAGTTTAATTTTAATTAACGTTCATAAGTAAAGAGGTGAGAAAAAAAATGATCCATGCATGTGTTGTTTCAGGGGAAAAATGGAACTTTATTCTGAAACCCGTGAGGTATAAAGGATTAATCCTTTACCCAACGAATCGCCCGCATCCGCCCGCGTAATATGCAAATTCAGTAGTTGGAAAAATATTATTTTTCCAAAAATTTCAACAAAACCATATCATGTGTCTCAACGTTGGAACGAGCTCGTTGAGTCTCGTTCCAACGAGGGGTCACATGATATGGTTTTGTTGAAATTTTTGGAAAAATTTGAAAAAATGATATTTAAAAAAATAAATTTTGAAATCGTCTGCGTTGGGTAAAAGGGTTAATAAACACTTCAAGCAGTATTATAAAATGGGGCGAATTCAGCGTGTACATAAAGGGTAAAGGAACTATAATGAGAACACATTTGGGTGGAGTACGCAGGACTAGATTTAATAATACGACTTGGTAGTTTTTCTTGTGGAGGCGCGGTGGCTCAGTTGGTAGAGGTGCAGGCTGCAAGCCGAGAGGTCCTCGGTTCGAATCCCACCTGCGGCAACCGCGTTGTGTCCTTGGGCAAGACACTTCACCCCCTCCCCCATTGCCCACATGGGGGCACGGTGACGTTGTGTACTAAGACGTACTGCACGTCGATGGTGCACCTGTCTTCAACCAATGCGAACCCTGCTTGTGTGGAGTTGGTATGTTGGGGAGCTGACAGTTGCTCGCCGTTGCTCGGTGGTTCTCTCCGGGTACTCCGGCTTCCTCCACCCGTAAAACTGTCACGGTCATGGTTAGCCATTGTGCAAAAATATGTGACCTTAATCACCAATAAATAAATAATAATAAGTTTTTCTTGTATTTGGTGTGTGCCGAATGCGGGAAACTCTCCAACAAGGGTAATTGATTCTTGTTCCCCTCTCATTCGACCCGACTTGTGTTCTGTATTTATACCACCATTAAACTTGAACTGAGTGGGTGAAGCTGATATCTTCAAAGAAAAGTCCTTTGGTGATATCATTAATTCTTGAGTGACACTGTTTTGTTTCCATGCATTTCATTCACGTCAAAAAGTCATCCAGATGAGTAACGACCAATCCGATGTGTTCTTACATGACATTCTTAGTTCTTACAGGTCGAATTCCATGGATGGGGTATCTAGCGCATTTCCAAATGCCCGTATTTTATCGGGTAATGATGAATACACACATCAACCGTGGTATAATTTATGATTATAATAAAGCATTTTGTCGCACTTGTCGAATCCCCCCCACCCCACTGCCCGAGGTCATCTCATTTGATGACAGTCATTCTAATAAATGTCTTTTTAATCCAGATGTAATTCTAGGTATTATACCTTAATTAACTCATTTCCAATTAGGATCACAACGCCGACTGCAAGCAACTTACTGAGAAATAATACAAAATCACCAATAGAATTAATAGCAGCCACCCGAACAGCATTGCTGACTAGCACTGTGAAGGCTTTCCTTGCAGCTCGACAAAAACCATATCCATGGATCGCTGGAGTAAGAAAAAACATAAATACAAGCTCATGGCATCCCTTTTTACATAACAGCTCTCGTTTAAAAAATTGATGTTCCTTGTGAAATTAAACAAAAATGATTGTCACAGAAGCTTACAACATGATCTTGAAAAGTTTGAAAATGTCCCAAATGTCCCAGAACCTGCGTGAAAGCTTTGTGTTACTGCCATTTTCAACTTTTACGCCATTTTTTTTACATACGAAGGAAGCATTTCGAACCAACATGAAGGGGGAAGGGTGTGGTCTTAGAAGGGATCCCATACACTGATAGCTATCCCGTATGCCTTTGTGGAGTAGTGTTCATATTATGCTACTAATTTATCTTTATTAGAGGCTATTCAGACAAATTATATTTATCCGGCTTCTGACTTCTTTAGTTTCAGCTTATTTATACCACTGGTGAATCTGCTGATGTGTTTATTACACTACATCTGTTGTTATGGTATGGTTAATTTTGTTAAAGGTTTAGTGTGAATTCTCGCTTGTGCAGCCTCGATTTTAGCTATTGTGGTGCCGGGGAATGCAAGCAACTTGAAATACCAGATGGAACAATAGAAAGTTTTCAAATTACGCCAGTTGAAGACATCTGGGTCACTGAGTTCACGTAAGTCCGTGCGTTTTGTTGTATTTCATAAATTTGAACAAACTGTCCCGTGTTGTGACACCACGTTGCTCTTCTCGATGTCACGGGACCGGGTGCTCAAATTCATAAAATACCTCCAATCGCTTGGTAACTATTAATTGTTGTGGGAAACTCTATTGTTCTATTGTTTGAAGTCTTTCTTTGTTTTGGCAGTTATCTGGAGGTGACACCTGTTTTTTAAGATGTTATGGAGGTGTTTGATTTATTATTATAAAAGAGACCCGAGACTTTCCGACATGATAAGAAATCGTTATTATTTACATAGTATATTAATCGCAAGTACATTTGCAAGATGACCGGCGATGTTGCCCCAGATCACTTGCAGCTGGACTTGCACATGAAGTGATTCAATTTCATTTCATTTCTTTCGTTTCGTTTCGGATATCGCTTTTATAATATCAATTTCGAAATACTATTTATATTTATGTATTTTATAGGGTCTATACTGATGAAGATGACAACTGTTGTGTGATATCGTCCCCTGAAGTCCAATGTGTTCTATGTACCAGAAAAGGCACATCGAATACATTGGAACTGAGAGGACGATATAGTCAGCTGTTGTAAAGGTGTAAATATGCATATGTGATACTTCAAAAACTGGATGTGTTCATAAGAATAAAAATGTGATTAGTTTTCTCACTTTTATTTCAATTTATCGGGAGATGGCTCGACAAAAGCAACCCACCAGTCTGCGATATCGTCGCGCGAGAATCATAAGGTTCTATCTTCTATTAGAAGCAACCCACCAGTCTGCGATATAGTTGCGTTAGAACCATAAGGTTCTATCTTCTAGTAGAACAACCCACCAGTCTGCGATATCGTCGCGCGAGAACCATAAGGTTCTATCTTCTATTAGAAGCAACCCACCAGTCTGCGATATCTTTGCGCGAGAACCATAAGGTTCTATCTTCTGGTAGAACAACCCACCAGTCTGCGATATCTTTGCGCGAGAACCATAAAGTTCTATCTTCTAGTAGAACGACCCACCAGTCTGTGATATCGTCGCGTTAGAACCATAAGGTTCTATCTTCTAGTAGAATAACCCACCAGTCTGCGATATCGTCGCGCGAGAACCATAAGGTTCTGTCTTCTAATAGAACAACCCACCAGTCTGTGATATCGTCGCGCGTGAACGTAGAAGCAACCCACCAGTCTGTGATATCGTCGCTCAAGAACCATAAGGTTCTAACTTCTAGTAGAAGCAACCCACCAGTCTACGAGATCTTCTAGTAGAACAACCCACCAGTCTGCGATATCTTCTAGTAGAAGATAGAACCTTATGATTCTCACACGGCGATATTACTTTTTACGTCAATGAATTTGATGTGTGTGGACTCTTAAGGGGTGATGGTAGTTTGAAGGCAGTTGGTCTGTTACTTGACAGGTTCTGTGGTTGAATGTTTCACTGATATATCTGGTCAATTAATAGTGTGCCATTTGTGTGGAAATGCTTTTGAGTTGAATTTGGAAACAGTTTTTTTGAATTGCTGATTTCCGTATATTGATTAGTTTGAGTTGGTCTGAGCTAACAGGCTTCTGCTGTGATATTCATGCGCTGCAACATTTCATAAATGATTTAACAATTTCTCAGTGACCAGGATCTTCAATTGTCCTGTGGCAAAATCTATTTTGATTGGCCATGCTGAATGTAAATAGTTCATGAACCTTTTGCATGATAACAGAAATAATTCATGATTGTTGTGCATTCTACTTAAATTTTGGCTCATGTCCAGGTTTTCTGGCAGAAATTTTATGAAATTCCTTACTTTGACTTAATCCAATTCAGTTTATTACACAATGTGTCCGAGTTATTTAAAATAGTTTTCAAAAATGCTATCAGATGATATTACAAGGTTGCCATACAAAATATGGTTCAACTCTGACTATGAGCCTGGAAGACTTCTTAAAGAACAACTATGAATCCCACTTACAAAATCTTTTCTATTGTCTGCCAATGTGGTCTATAGATGTTGTACAACGGGTTTACACTCTGTATGATACATGTTTGGGGAAATGAATCAATCTGACTGAACCTGTTAAAGACTGGATCGAGGGCAAAGTAAAGTAGAGTAGAGTGAGATAGCCAGCAACTCTGTTGTAGTGCTACAAGTCAATAGTAAACGTACAGGGCTGTAAGTGTGGTAGTAGACTATAGTAGTAATAGTATTGGGTGATTACAGTAAATCATAGAACAGGTGATGGTGGCTATGGAAAAGTTAGCAGTAATGGTCTAAGACATATGAAGGTCATGGGGTGGTCTAAAAGCTAGACGCCGATCTTGTGTTAGGAGCGATAACTGTCCTCTAAAAAGTATCCTCCGATAAATATCCTCTGAAGGGTATCCTCCAATAGGTATCCCCCAATAGTACATCACCATGTCATAGGTATTCTCTAATACCCAGATGAACATAAGACTCCTAAGAGGAGTCACTCGTTCGAGTAATTACTCTATGTCCTTTTTGCTAGATTAGATTCGTGCTGTTCGAGCAATCAACGTCACTATGCGAAAGCTTATTTGCTCGAAAAGATTCGAGCCATTAGAGAAAGCAGACTGTATTCAACTGCTAGTAGTAGAAAAGCATGAAACACATTTCTTCCAACGGGCATGCCATTATTATTATTTATTTATTTATTTATTTATTTATTGGTGTTTAAGGTCACATACTTATGCACAATGGCTAATCGTGACCGTGACAGTTTGACGGGTGGAGGAAGCCGGAGTACCCGGAGAGAACCACCGAGCAACGACGAGCAGCTGTCAGCTCTCCAACATCGTAACTCTGAACTCTGCACCGCAGCACAGGCAGGGTTAGATTGGTTGAAGACATGCGCACCATCGACGAGCAGTACGCCTCAGTACACAGCGTCATCGTGCCCCCATGTAGGCAAGCGGGGTGAAGTGTCTTGCCCAAGGACACAACACGGTTGCCGCAGGTGGGATTCGAACCGAGGACCTCTCGGCTTGCAGCCTGCACCTCTACCAACTGAGCCACCGCGCCCCCTATTATTATTATTAGTGAAAAGCCAAATATGATAGCGATTATCGTATAGTGGTATAATGATATAGGTACTGAGAGCCATACTAGTCAGAAGTAAGCGAGGAAGACTCTAGAACAATAGTGATAGCCAATATTAATGGTTAAGACCAGTAGTAGTGGTAAAAAAGAGTGAAAGCTAATCATAGAACAAACGATGGTGATATGGGACACGTCTGCAGTAGTGGTCTAAGACCTATGAAGTCCATAGCGTGTTCCGGTGATAACTATCGTCAAATAGATATCCTACAAAAAGGTATCCTCCAATAGGTATCCTCCAGTACTTCCTTATCGAGTCATCAGTATCCTCCAATAGGTATCCTCCAGTACTACCTTATCGAGACATAAGTATCAACCAGTAGGTATCCTCCAACAGCTATCCTCCAATAGGTATCCTCCAGTACTTCCTTATCGAGTCATCAGTATCCTCCAATAGGTATCCTCGAGTACTACCTGATCGAGTCATCAGTATCCTCCAATAGGTATCCTCCAGTACTACCTTATCGAGTCATCAATATCCTCCAATAGGTATCCTCCAGTACTACCTTATCGAGACATAAGTATCCTCCAATAGGTACCCCCCAACAGCTATCCTCCAATAGGTATCCTCCAGTACTACCTTATCGAGACATAAGTATCCTCCAATAGGTACCCCCAACAGCTATCCTCCAATAGGTATCCTCCAACAGCTATCCTCCAATAGGTATCCTCCAGTACTACCTTATCGAGACATAAGTATCCTCCAATAGGTACCCCCCAACAGCTATCCTCCAACAGGTATCCTCCAACAGCTATCCTCCAATAGGTATCCTCCAGTACTACCTTATCGAGTCATCAGTATCCTCCAATAGGTATCCTCCAGTACTACCTTATCGAGTCATAAGTATCCTCCAATAGGTATCCTCCATTACTACCTTATCGAGTCATCAGTATCCTCCAATAGGTATCCTCCAGTACTACCTTATCGAGACATAAGTATCCTCCAATAGGTATCCTCCAACAGCTATCCTCCAATAGGTATCCTCCATTACTACCTTATCGAGTCATAAGTATCCTCCAATAAGTACCCTCCAACAGCTATCCTCCAATAGGTATCCCCCAGTACTACCTTATCGAGTCATCAGTATCCTCCAATAGGTATCCTCCAGTACTACCTTATCGAGACATAAGTATCCTCCAATAGGTACCCCCCAACAGCTATCCTCCAATAGGTATCCTCCAGTACTACCTTATCGAGACATAAGTATCCTCCAATAGGTATCCTCCAACAGCTATCCTCCAATAGGTATCCTCCAGTACTACCTTATCGAGACATAAGTATCCTCCAATAGGTATCCTCCAGTACTACCTTATCGAGTCACAAGTATCCTCCAATAGGTATCCTCCAGTACTACCTTATCGAGACATAAGTATCCTCCAATAGGTATCCTCCAGTACTACCTTATCGAGACATAAGTATCCTCCAATAGGTATCCTCCAGTACTACCTGATCGAGTCATCAGTATCCTCCAATAGGTATCCTCCAGTACTACCTTATCGAGTCATCAGTATCCTCCAATAGGTATCCTCCAGTACTACCTTATCGAGTCATCAGTATCCTCCAATAGGTATCCTCCAGTACTACCTTATCGAGACATAAGTATCCTCCAATAGGTATCCTCCAGTACTACCTTATCGAGACATAAGTATCCTCCAATAGGTATCCTCCAGTACTACCTTATCGAGTCATCAGTATCCTCCAATAGGTATCCTCCAACAGCTATCCTCCAATAGGTATCCTCCAACAGCTATCCTCCAATAGGTATCCTCCAACAACTATCCTCCAATAGGTATCCTCCAGTACTACCTTATCGAGTCATCAGTATCCTCCAATAGGTATCCTCCAGTACTACCTTATCGAGACATAAGTATCCTCCAATAGGTATCCTCCAGTACTACCTTATCGAGTCATAAGTATCCTCCAATAGGTATCCTCCAACAGCTATCCTCCAATAGGTATCCTCCAGTACTACCTTATCGAGTCATAAGTATCCTCCAATAGGTATCTTCCAGTACTACCTTATCGAGACATAAGTATCCTCCAATAGGTATCCTCCAGTACTACATTATCGAGTCATCAGTATCCTCCAATAGGTATCCTCCAACAGCTATCCTCCAATAGGTATCCTCCAACAGCTATCCTCCAATAGGTATCCTCCAACAACTATCCTCCAATAGGTATCCTCCAGTACTACCTTATCGAGTCATAAGTATCCTCCAATAGGTATCCTCCAACAGCTATCCTCCAATAGGTATCCTCCAGTACTACCTTATCGAGTCATAAGTATCCTCCAATAGGTATCTTCCAGTACTACCTTATCGAGACATAAGTATCCTCCAATAGGTATCCTCCAGTACTACCTGATCGAGTCATCAGTATCCTCCAATAGGTATCCTCCAGTACTACCTTATCGAGTCATCAGTATCCTCCAATAGGTATCCTCCAGTACTACCTTATCGAGTCATCAGTATCCTCCAATAGGTATCCTCCAGTACTACCTTATCGAGACATAAGTATCCTCCAATAGGTATCCTCCAGTACTACCTTATCGAGACATAAGTATCCTCCAATAGGTATCCTCCAGTACTACCTTATCGAGTCATCAGTATCCTCCAATAGGTATCCTCCAACAGCTATCCTCCAATAGGTATCCTCCAACAGCTATCCTCCAATAGGTATCCTCCAACAACTATCCTCCAATAGGTATCCTCCAGTACTACCTTATCGAGTCATCAGTATCCTCCAATAGGTATCCTCCAGTACTACCTTATCGAGACATAAGTATCCTCCAATAGGTATCCTCCAGTACTACCTTATCGAGTCATAAGTATCCTCCAATAGGTATCCTCCAACAGCTATCCTCCAATAGGTATCCTCCAGTACTACCTTATCGAGTCATAAGTATCCTCCAATAGGTATCTTCCAGTACTACCTTATCGAGACATAAGTATCCTCCAATAGGTATCCTCCAGTACTACATTATCGAGTCATCAGTATCCTCCAATAGGTATCCTCCAACAGCTATCCTCCAATAGGTATCCTCCAACAGCTATCCTCCAATAGGTATCCTCCAACAACTATCCTCCAATAGGTATCCTCCAGTACTACCTTATCGAGTCATCAGTATCCTCTAATAGGTATCCTCCAGTACTACCTGATCGAGTCATCAGTATCCTCCAATAGGTATCCTCCAGTACTACCTTATCGAGTCATCAGTATCTTCCAATAGGTATCCTCCAGTACTACCTTATCGGGACATAAGTATCCTCCAATAGGTATCCCCCAGTACTACCTTATCGAGACATAAGTATCCTCCAATAGGTATCCTCCAGTACTACCTTATCGAGTCATCAGTATCCTCCAATAGGTATCCTCCAACAGCTATCCTCCAATAGGTATCCTCCAGTACTACCTTATCGAGTCATCAGTATCCTCCAATAGGTATCCTCCAGTACTACCTTATCGAGACATAAGTATCCTCCAATAGGTATCCTCCAGTACTATCTTATCGAGACATAAGTATCCTCCAATAGGTATCCTCCAGTACTACCTGATCGAGACATCAGTATCCTCCAATAGGTATCCTCCAGTACTACCTTATCGAGTCATCAGTATCCTCCAATAGGTATCCTCCAACAGCTATCCTCCAATAGGTATCCTCCAGTACTACCTTATCGAGACATAAGTATCCTCCAATAGGTATCCTCCAACAGCTATCCTCCAATAGGTATCCTCCAGTACTACCTTATCGAGACATAACTATCCTCCAATAGGTATCCTCCAACAGCTATCCTCCAATAGGTATCCTCCAGTACTACCTTATCGAGACATAAGTATCCTCCAATAGGTATCCTCCAGTACTACCTTATCGAGACATAACTATCCTCCAATAGGTATCCTCCAACAGCTATCCTCCAATAGGTATCCTCCAGTACTACCTTATCGAGTCATCAGTATCCTCCAATAGGTATCCTCCAGTACTACCTGATCGAGTCATCAGTATCCTCCAATAGGTATCCTCCAGTACTACCCGATCGAGTCATCAGTATCCTCCAATAGGTATCCTCCAGTACTACCTTATCGAGTCATAAGTATCCTCCAATAGGTATCCTCCAGTACCACCTTATCGAGACATAAGTATCCTCCAATAGGTATCCTCCAACAGCTATCCTCCAATAGGTATCCTCCAGTACTACCTTATCGAGTCATCAGTATCCTCCAATAGGTACCCCCCAACAGCTATCCTCCAATAGGTATCCTCCAACAGCTATCCTCCAATAGGTATCCTCCAGTACTACCTTATCGAGACATAAGTATCCTCCAATAGGTATCCTCCAACAGCTATCCTCCAATAGGTATTCTCCAGTACTACCTTATCGAGTCATCAGTATCCTCCAATAGGTATCCTCCAGTACTACCCGATCGAGTCATCAGTATCCTCCAATAGGTATCCTCCAGTACTACCTGATCGAGTCATCAGTATCCTCCAATAGGTATCCTCCAACAGCTATCCTCCAATAGGTATCCTCCAGTACTACCTTATCGAGTCATCAGTATCCTCCAATAGGTATCCTCCAGTACTACCTGATCGAGTCATCAGTATCCTCCAATAGGTATCCTCCAGTACTACCCGATCGAGTCATCAGTATCCTCCAATAGGTATCTTCCAGTACTGCCTTATCGAGACATAAGTATCCTCCAATAGGTATCCTCCAGTACTACCTTATCGAGACATAAGTATCCTCCAATAGGTATCCTCCAACAGCTATCCTCCAATAGGTATCCTCCAATACTACCTGATCGAGTCATCAGTATCCTCCAATAGGTATCCTCCAGTACTACCTGATCGAGTCATCAGTATCCTCCAATAGGTATCCTCCAGTACTACCTTATCGAGACATAAGTATCCTCCAATAGGTATCCTCCAGTACTACCTGATCGAGTCATCAGTATCCTCCAATAGGTATCCTCCAGTACTACCTTATCGAGACATAAGTATCCTCCAATAGGTATCCTCCAGTACTACCTGATCGAGTCATCAGTATCCTCCAATAGGTATCCTCCAGTACTACCTTATCGAGACATAAGTATCCTCCAATAGGTATCCTCCAGTACTACCTGATCGAGTCATCAGTATCCTCCAATAGGTATCCTCCAGTACTACCTTATCGAGACATAAGTATCCTCCAATAGGTATCCTCCAGTACTACCTGATCGAGACATAAGTATCCTCCAATACCAAACTTGAGCATAAGAGTCGTAAGAAGATTCACTCTCAGTAGTAGCAATTATCCTCCAACAGGTATCAGAGAGTAATAGCAATTATCCTCCAATAGGTATCACCCAGTACTGCCTCATCAGGTCATATGTATCCTCTAATACCCACATGAGTATAAGAGGAGGCGCTCTTAGAAGTAATTATCCTCCAATAGGTATCGCCCAGTATATGTACTGTCATGGTTATCCTCTAATAGCCACTTGAGTATAAGAGCCGGAAGAAGAGGCGCCCTTAGAAGCAATTGTCCTCCAATAGGTATCACCCAGTACTACCTCATCATGTCATGGGTATCCTCTAATAGCCACTTGAGTATAAGAGCCGTAAGAGCAGTCGCTCTTGGAATCAGTCACTCTTATTGCCCTTTGGCTAATTTGAAGTGATCACCAGGAGTCGCAAGATTGTTTTCTCCTGGAACAATTATCTCATGGCTCTTCAGCTCACTTGATGAAATCGACATCGACGTTTCTCTGCACCCTATTTACAAGATGCCTCTGACCGAATCCCTTTTCCAAGATGAGTCAAAGTGTCAAAAGAGTATTTACTTCTTGTAGTAATTGCTATCTTTAGTGTTCGGCTCAAAAGACCAGTCAGAAGCCACAGGTATCACTACATGGAGATAACTGAGTTTAAGCTGAGAGTGGGTCGGAAAAGGACCAGAAATAGTCGAGAGTAGTTAAGACCAGATAGACTGATAGAATACCAGAACAGAATTTGTAATAGGAAGAACCGAGGATTTGGGAAAAATACGAACTATTAAGGGCACGGTAGGAATAAAATAGACAAAGTTATAGTTGGGACTAACACACCTCTATACAGTTGAAAAAGTACACATTCTCCGCTCCATGTTTAACAAATTCTATCCCCATCAACAAGAAACAATGTTTGTAAAATGTGACCTTTTCTTTGACTTTAAAGTCCGTACAGGAGAAAAAAATCATACGAAGAAATCGTAAGAGCAAATGATTTCTGCATCCCCTCCTGCTAATTTCTAATAAGATTCCACTGACAGATAATCTTGGCCTTATCTCTCTCTCCTCTCCCTCTTTCTATCTACTTTTTACGTTCCTGTGCATACATAAGTTCTTGCCAACAGCGAATTGTAAACAGTTGAAAGGAAGATGGCAACTAAAATATGTGGCGTGTGAGAAATACAAAGAGAATACCCGTCGTTTTTATGTAGATGGCACCAGAGTCGCGACAGACGCCGTTTTTATGTAGGTGGCACCAGAGTCGCGACAGACGTCGTTTTTATGTAGGTGGCACCAGAGTCGCGACAGACTGCAGGAAAATCAATGTTTCAGCCGCGAATGAAACAGTAAACTTTCCTTGAAGTCACTCCAAACATAACTCAAAACAGTGAATTTTCGATTTATTATATGCGTTGTGATATTGTAACTGTAGATTTTTATTTTATTATGTGTTGTGATATTGTAACTGTATGTTATCGACTATTATATGCGTTGTGATATTGTAACTGTAGATTTTTATTTTATTATGTATTGTGATATTGTAACTGTAGGTTATCGACTATTATATGTGTTGTGATATTGTAACTGTAGGTTATCGACTATTATATGCGTTGTGATATTGTAACTGTAGATTTTTATTTTATTATGTGTTGTGATATTGTAACTGTAGGTTATCGACTATTATATGTGTTGTGATATTGTAACTGTAGGTTATCGACTATTATATGCGTTGTGATATTGTAACTGGAGCTAAAACATGTTTTCATTGCAATTAGAAATTCAAACTCCAAATCGCGCGGTGATATAGCCCTAACTAATAGTACAATACACAACTTCTGGAGAGATATTTTCGTATTTATCTATCATGAAAATATTATGATAAACTTATAAGACGAGCATATCTCACCAGAAGTGATCGAAACGTTGATTTCATTACAGTCACTCGTGAGATATTCAGGTGCCAAAGGGTTTAAATTTTACCAATTAAAATATTTCACACCAATTGTTGTCATTTTTTTCTGTTTTAGTTCAGACGTAATCCCGAAATTACAAGTCTTCAGAATACGATGTTCAGGTTACAAGTCGCAAATTGTTCGTATCCACATATCGTTTTTATTTATCTTTTTAATTGTATGTTCAGGACGACTGGAAAGTAAGTACTTCATCGCTGCCCCACTGTGAGGTATGAAGAATTCGGCTCCAGCAGCATGTGCAGTCACAAGAGAAAAAAGAGGGGGGGGGGGGGGGGGGGGCAACTCCAACGTTTTTACTCGAAACAAATAGTTCAGTATGAAATTGCAATTCAGTTTCATTTTTTTGCGTCAAAAATATAGCTTATGATCCCCTCATCGGAATGAGCTATGTTACGAGCTTATTCCAATCAGGGGGTCATAAGCTATGTGTTTTGACGCAAAAATGAAAAAAATCAGTTATTCAATAATTTTGTTTGCAAGCGTCCTCTGCCTTTCATGTTAGACAAAGGGTTGAAATCAACCGAAAAATACTTGGTAAAACTTTGTAAGTAATTCACGTAACGTTAAAAGTGTATCTTGATAAAAATGACAGCTGAATGACTCCAATAAATGCTACTTTCTGAATGCAACATTTGACTAAAGTAATTAACCCTTTACCCAACGAATCGGCCGCATCCGCCCGCGTAATATCCAAATTCAGCAGTTGAAAAAATATTATTTTTCAAAAAATTTCAACAAAACCATATCATGTGACCCCTCGTTGGAACGAGCTCGTCGAGCTCGTTCCAACGAGGGGTCACATGATATGGTTTTCTTGAATTTTTTTGAAAAATTAAAATAAATGATATTTATAATAAATTTTGGTATCGTCTGCGTTGGGTAAAGGGTTAAACCTTGTTATGTATTTTATTTGGAATTACCTATCTCAATATATGCGTTCCTGTTGATAAACTTGAGCAGTTTCTCAAAACACCACAGACAACACTGCAATATCTTCATCAGATATTCTGCAACTTTAGAAGTTTTACCCTGCAATCTATTAAAAAGTACAAAAATAGTCAACACAAATTTGAAGTTGGACCTCTCACATCAAATTTTCAAACTTATAACCCTTTGTGTATTGAAATAAAAAAAATAGAGTGTGTGCAATCATTATCTGGGATTCATACCCAGTCAAAATGGTAATGTTTTTGACCGACTCGTCGTAAGTTTTCCTTTTGTACAAGCCATTTGTAATTTGTCTCCTGCATATCACAAATTCTTTGTTTATTGGGGTTTAACCCTTTAACCAACGTAACGGCCAAAACCGGCCAGAGCTATTCTCAAAAATCGCCAATTAATTTATTTTCATTATTTTTTCATTTTTTGTCTCAAAAACATGGGTTATGACCCCGAGCTCATTCCAACGAGGGGTCATAACCTATGTGTTTGAGACAAAAAATGAGTTATTCTAGAATTTTTTTTAAGTGTCGTCTGCTTTCCATGTTAGGTAGAGGGTTAATGACATTTTCAACAGGTAGGGTTATATCGTGTTGGAATACATATCACAAAAAGGAGGCAGAAGCTCAATGAAAGTGTTTGTGTGCGGGGTTAGGGTAAAATATTTCAAGACCTACCGTGTCCCAGAACGGTGGTATAAAAAAAACTCAAGGAGAATGGATCCATAGAAATGACATTTCCTCGATTGTCTGTCTGGTCATTGGTTGGTTTAATTCTTCTACTTCAACAATCTTTCAATCTGAAGACTAGGCCTTTGTTTAGAAAATGATTGGAGGAGAAGAAACAGATCGAACAGGCATTATACCATGATTGCTGTGTGTATTCCTTGTTACTCGATACGATACAGATCTTGCGATATATTTTAGATCCACCACATGTAGAATCTAGCCTACGTGTATGAACGTCATGTAAAAACACATCTGATTGGTCGCTATGCATTTGAGTAAGGTTATGACGCGAAGGAAATGCTTCGACACAGAATGGTATCAAGCAAGAATGTAAACAGACTGCCAAAGGAGATTTAGGTACTGGGGTTTAACGACACTTTGACATCGTGTTGGACAGTTTTATGGGTGGAGGATGCCGGAGTACCCGGAGAGAACCGCCAAGCAATGACGAGCAACTGTCAGACTCCCTAACTCAGACTCCCCAACGTACTAACTCCACACTATCAGTATTAGGATTGGTTGAAGACAAGTGCTCAATCGACGTACAGTACGCCTTAGTATACAGCGCCACCGTGACCCCACAATCGGGAATAAGTACCTTATCCAAGGACACAATGGAGTTATCCTTGGAGGGGATCGAACCGTGGACCTTTTTGGTTTGAAATCCAATACCGTAAACACCAAGTCACCGTGCTCCCGTCAAAGGTGATATTGTTCTTTAAACATATCAACGACATTCACTGTATTCAAGTCGAATCGTGGTATAAATACAGAACACGAAAACAATAAAACGTGAACATTCAAACAGTATGGGGGACAGAAACACCGACCCTTGTTGGCGTTTTCTCTGCATTTCTCACGCGCCTTCGACTCTCGTGAAGTACAGAAAAAGCTCCAACTCGTTTTGTTCGTTGTTTATAGTCTCCCGTATTCCACCCTCATCGTGTTTTGTATTAAAATATAACTACATTTCGTCTCCTGAGTTCCAATGTGTTCTATGTGCCAGTAGGCTGCCAGTAGGTCAGTAGGCTGCCAGTAGGTACGCCAGGAGGCTGTCAGTAGGTACGCCGGGAGGCTGCCAGTCAGTAGGCCAGTAGGCTGCCAGTAGGCCAGTAGGCTGCCAGTAGGCTACCAGTAGGCCAGTAGGCTGCCAGTAGGCCAGAAGGCTGCCAGTAGGCTGCCAGTAGGCTGCCAGTAGGTCAGTAGGCTGCCAGTAGGCACATAGAACACATTGGAACTCAGGGGACGATTTGTCTACCTTTGTAGATAATTATTTGTAAGAATGTCTGTAAATTAGAACATATGCATGCTATCAAATGTTAAAATTCACTGCGCAATGTGTCACTTTTATGGAAAAATAGGCGTAGTGAGTGTCCTTTCCGCCACCCCTGTTACCATAGTGCTCCGCACTTCTACATTTCCTGGTAAGTGGTAACACCTGACGACTTGTGTTCAGTTTAATCAAACCTGTCGACCCATATATGTACACATCGATTGTAGATGTCAAAAAGCCTCTTCAAGATGTGAGTGTTAAGAAAGACTTACCTTCCTTGAACATATCCTAACAGCAATCGTATCATTCGGACAACAGCTATGATAAAAGAACCAAATGCTACGGAACCTATGTGATATCTGAAAAAAAAACATTTACAAAACTTAGTGTCTAACAATAAAATTTGATCCAAATATGTAGCCCCCGACCGTTTTGAAAGTTGCCAGGAGAACCCCAAATACCATTCACTATATATGTCACGGTGAGGGTTTATCTTCACAAAGCATGATTTAAAAAAATTGGATGTCTAAAGAGTCAATCTCCTGGTTTCTAAATGGAAACTTGCAATTTTTCCGTCCATTCCAAATTTCATGTCACCTACCACCATTAGAGGCCTAGAGAAATTATCCGACAGGAGACGGAGATGTGGAGATCGTCCCAATTCAACTGGACCCCGGCCTGGTCCCCGAAGTGATTCCATAATCACGTGGCCTAGTTACGTCGTGTTTGTTATAGTAGCCCACATAAGCGGTCATCTTGTGACGGCATCCCCTTAGTGATACCTGGAGTCAAGTACGCATGCGTAGCGCATGATGCTAAGGTGACACGTGTTTCCGTCATTTATTTGTTTATTAGAGACCGCCATCTTGGTTTTTATGATAGCTCGTGCTTGCTATGAGCCTGGAAGGCCTATCAATCGAACCCTCGGCAACCCAGCCTAGCAGTCAGGAGTCCAACATCTAAACCACTAGACCATGGCACACTGTTAAAAACGATGTCTGGAATCTAGCTTTTTAGATGAAGTTCTCATGATTACTTGGTCCATCTTCTTTTCGGCAGCAGCATGAAAGTGCGGAACGTTCTGGCTACAATATGACGAAAGTGGAGTGGCTGGCCTCAGAGTAAGACTGACATGGACCTGAGTATGTGTTTTCGTAGGACATAATCATGTTTTAGAGGAATTTCTGATCCCCTGTCGGGAGTGAAACCCTTGACAGCCCCGCCAGGGAATCAGGAGTCCAACACCTAAACCACTAGCCCGTTTCACGCCATCAAAAAGTATGGTTTGTATCTAGCTTTTTGGATGAAGTTCTCATGATTACTTGGCTCATCTTCCGACATGAGTAAGGGGAGATGTGGGGATCGTCCATATTCAATGTGACCTCGTAGTGACACCATAGTCAAGTGGCACAGTTACGCCGTGTTTGGTTGTCATAATAGTCCGCATGTGCGGCCATCTTGTAACAACATCTCCATAGTGATAGCTGGTGTATAGGGGTGGTAATTATCCAACTCATGGGCAGAAGATTAAATTATAACTAAGTCGAATAAATTCCCTACGAATTCTGGAAAAATGTAAATTTTAATAACGAATGAAACTCTCCACACTGTGTAAAATTTACCGTTAAAAACATTAACATAAGGGTGGCCAACTGTTGGTCCCGTCATCGTACTTTATACAGGAAGTGAAGTTGAAGTGAAAAGTATGCAGCATCAATGTCGAAAGGAGATTTATCTTGGAAGAGATCACACTTTTGAAAGACCAATTAATAATTTTAAACATGTAGCCATTCTACTGTAGGTTAAAGGTATTAAATCGTTTACTCTTAAAACCCGCTGAACATCATTTTGTCATACTACTGTAGATTGGAGATATTAAATGATCTACTTTTTATACCTGTTGAAAATCTTTTTGCCATTCTACTGTAGGTTAAATATATTAAATGATCTACTTTTTATACCTTTTGAATATCCTTTTGCCATACTACTGTAGGTTAAATATATTAAATGATCTACTTTTTGTAGCTGTTGAACATCTTTTTGCCATATTACTGTAGGTTGATGCTATTAAATGGTCTACTTTTTATACCTGTTGAACATCCTTTTACCATATTACTGTAGGTTAATGCTATTAAATGGTCTACTTTTTATACCTGTTGAACATCCTTTTACCATACTAATGTAGGTTAAAGATATTAAATAGTCTATTCTTTATACCAGTTGAGCATATTTTGGTGTGATGTTGCTAAACCAAATATTACTTCTATGGTTATTTTCGTTAGTGGGACAACAAAAGTTCGTCACTGCGAGAAATACGATACTTTTCATTGTAACATTTAGGGTAAAAGTAGCGAAAGATAAGTCGCCAGTCCTTTTACTGTATTTTGAATTGCAATATTTCGATATTCAATCACAGAATAACTTCGATGAAGGGTTGTAGGATCTAATTAACACCGAAGCCCTTCACTAATGGGTGGCGGTAGAGTGGGGCTGCTCTTGGCACCCAGTATTTTGTAATAATGTTTTTCAACAAGCACCTAGACCAGGGGATGCTGTTTTATGCATAATAAGACATGCTCTACGAGAGAAAGTATATATCAATGTATTATTGTGGACAATACTGTATCCCATACATACAACTATAACCCTATGCGTCTATCTGTTGTTATATGAGCCATTATAAATTGGTTTCAGTTTCGAAATTTTTCGAAATTCGAATAAGTATAAACACTGACAAAATATTCTGGTGTCCGCGTGCAAAGAACCCACCAGAGGGCTACACTGACCTCTGATTTTCTAAAAAGTTTTCCAAGGGAGGCTGCCACCAAGTGTGAGATATCCCGATCCTGTACTCGCCCTCAACTAGATGATGCCTCATACCCTGCTCTATGATTGAAAATGTGACTTTCCCCAGCTCCCCAAAATCCTAGATGTGCCTCTCCACCAGCCCCCAAATTCAAGATCTACCTCTCCCACAGTTCCCAAATTCTAGATCTACCTCTCCCACAGCTCCAAAATTCTAGATCTACCTCTCCCACAGCTCCCAAATTCTAGATCTACCTCTCCCACAGCTCCAAAATCCTGGATCTACCTCTCCCACAGCTCCCAAATTCTAGATCTACCTCTCCCACACCTCCCAAATTCTGGATCTACTTCTCCCACAGCCCCCAAATTCTAGATCTACCTCACCCACAGCTACCAAATCCTGGATCTACCTCTCCCACAGCTCCCTAATTCTAGATCTACCTCTCCCACAGCTCCCAAATTCTAGATCTACCGTTCCCACAGCTCCCAAATCCTGGATCTACCTCTCCCACAGCTCCCAAATTCTAGATCTATCTCTCCCACACCTCCCAAATTCTAGATCTACCTCTCCCTCAGCTCCCAAATTCTAGATCTACCTCACCCACAGCTACCAAATCCTGGATCTACCTCTCCCACAGCTCCCTAATTCTAGATCTACCTCTCCCACAGCTCCCAAATTCTAGATCTACCTCTCCCACAGCTCCCAAATTCTAGATCAACCTCTCCCACAGCTCCCAACTTCTAGATCTGCCTCTCCCACAACTCTCAAATTCTAGATCTACCTCTCCCACAGCTCCAAAATCCTGGATCTACCTCTCCCACAGCCCCCAAATTCTAGATCTACCTCTCCCACACCTCCCAAATTCTAGATCTACCTCTCCCACAGCTCCCAAATTCTAGATCTACCTCACCCACAGCTACCAAATCCTGGATCTACCTCTCCCACAGCTCCCTAATTCTATATCTACCTCTCCCGCAGCTCCCAAATTCTAGATCTACCGTTCCCACAGCTCCCAAATCCTGGATCTACCTCTCCCACAGCTCCCAAATTCTAGATCTATCTCTCCCACACCTCCCAAATTCTAGATCTACCTCTCCCACAGCTCCCAAATTCTAGATCTACCTCACCCACAGCTACCAAATCCTGGATCTACCTCTCCCACAGCTCCCTAATTCTAGATCTACCTCTCCCACAGCTCCCAAATTCTAGATCTACCTCTCCCACAGCTCCCAAATTCTAGATCTACCTCTCCCACAGCTCCCAACGTCTAGATCTGCCTCTCCAACAACTCTCAAATTCTAGATCTACCTCTCCCACAGCTCCAAAATCCTGGATCTACCTCTCCCACAGCTCCCAAATTCTAGATCTACCTCTCCCACACCTCCCAAATTCTAGATCTACCTCTCCCACAGCTCCCAAATCCTGGATCTACCTCTCCCACAGCTCCCAAATTCTAGATCTACCTCTCCCACACCTCCCAAATTCTAGATCTACCTCTCCTACAGCTCCCAAATTCTAGATCTACCTCTCCCACAGTTACCAAATCCTGGATCTACCTCTCCCACAGCTCCCTAATTCTAGATCTACCTCTCCCACAGCTCCCAAATTCTAGATCTACCTCTCCCATAGCTCCCAAATCCTGGATCTACCTCTCCCACACCTCCCAAATTCTAGATCTACCTCTCCCACAGCTCCCAAATTCTAGATTTACCTCTCCCACAGCTCCCAAATGCTGGATCTGACACTCTTATTAATAGAGAGCATCAATATAACTACTCTTAACCCTTTACCCAACGAATCGCCCGCATCCGCCCGCGTAATATGCGAATAAAGCTGCTGAAAAAATATTATTTTTCGAAAAATTTCAACAAAACCATATCATGTGACCCCTCTTTGGAACGAGCTCGTCGAGCTCGTTCCAAAGAGGGGTCACATGATATGGTTTTGTTGAAATTTTTTTTAAATTTAAAGAAAATGATATTTAAAATAATGAATTTTGAAATCGTCTGCGTTGGGTAAAGGGTTATGTGATGTCATTCAGGTACATGTGGTCAAGAAGTTAAGATACAATCTGTTTCGTGGAATCAAAGAACTAAGAACTCCACACCAGGGGACAATACTTTAAAACTTATACAAATGTATTTTCTAGAATTGTATTTTCTAGTCATGACTTTAAATAGGTTAAAATGAACCATTAGCATTTTCAAAGATCTGGCAATTTGCCAGTTGGTAAATTGCTATATCTTTTAAAATGCCAATGATTCGTCTTAGTCAGTCAGTTATATTAATACATAGACAATACAATTCAAGAAAATACAATTGTAAAATATTTATAGTATTGGCTCCAGGTTGGTCCATCGATTGGTATACTAATGCCCACCTTATTAATCTATGTATTGATGAGAAAATCGGCCATCCAATCTTCTTTTTGTCTCTGAAAACAAAAAGACGTGGCATTTTTATGTGTCATGTTTAAAAATACCCGCTCAGATGATAAAACCCAGCAACCCATAACAGTGTAACCAACACTATCAAATATTGTTGTGTTTGTATTTTTCCTCTTTTGCGCTTCGTTTGCCATACAATGAACAGCAATATAAAACAAGCAAAACCAATGTCTATCCATATTGGGCGAGCGATAAAAAGAAATAAGGAGACGATTCTCCATTCACCGACACTACTAGATCTTACACATAATAAGTCCATTCACCTACACTACTAGATCTTATACATAATAAGTCCATTCACCTACACTACTAGATCTTATACATAATAAGTCCATTCACCTACACTACTAGATCTTAGACATAATAAGTCCATTCACCTACACTACTAGATCTTAGACATAATAAGTCCATTCACCTACACTACTAGATCTTAGACATAATAAGTCCATTCACCTACACTACTAGATCTTAGACATAATAAGTCCATTCACCTACACTACTAGATCTTAGACATAATAAGTCCATTCACCTACACTACTAGATCTTAGACATAATAAGTCCATTCACCTACACTACTAGATCTTACACATAATAAGTCCATTCACCTACACTACTAGATCTTACACATAATAAGGGGCATTCTCCATTCACCTACACTACTAGATCTTATACATAATAAGGGGTATTCTCCATTCACCTACACTACTAGATCTTATACATAATAAGTCCATTCACCTACACTACTAGATCTTAGACATAATAAGTCCATTCACCTACACTACTAGATCTTATACATAATAAGGGGTATTCTCCATTCACCTACACTACTAGATCTTATACATAATAAGTCCATTCACCTACACTACTAGATCTTAGACATAATAAGTCCATTCACCTACACTACTAGATCTTATACATAATAAGTCCATTCACCTACACTACTAGATCTTATACATAATAAGGGGTATTCTCCATTCACCTACACTACTAGATCTTATACATAATAAGTCCATTCACCTACACTACTAGATCTTAGACATAATAAGTCCATTCACCTACACTACTAGATCTTATACATAATAAGTCCATTCACCTACACTACTAGATCTTATACATAATAAGGGGTATTCTCCATTCACCTACACTACTAGATCTTATACATAATAAGGGGTATTCTCCATTCACCTACACTACTAGATCTTAGACATAATAAGTCCATTCACCTACACAACTAGATCTTAGACATAATAAGTCCATTCACCTACACTACTAGATCTTAGACATAATAAGTCCATTCACCTACACTACTAGATCTTATACATAATAAGTCCATTCACCTACACTACTAGATCTTATACATAATAAGTCCATTCACCTACACTACTAGATCTTAGACATAATAAGTCCATTCACCTACACTACTAGATCTTAGACATAATAAGTCCATTCACCTACACTACTAGATCTTATACATAATAAGTCCATTCACCTACACTACTAGATCTTAGACATAATAAGTCCATTCACCTACACTACTAGATCTTAGACATAATAAGTCCATTCACCTACACTACTAGATCTTATACATAATAAGGGGTATTCTCCATTCACCTACACTACTAGATCTTAGACATAATAAGTCCATTCACCTACACAACTAGATCTTAGACATAATAAGTCCATTCACCTACACTACTAGATCTTAGACATAATAAGTCCATTCACCTACACTACTAGATCTTATACATAATAAGTCCATTCACCTACACTACTAGATCTTATACATAATAAGTCCATTCACCTACACTACTAGATCTTAGACATAATAAGTCCATTCACCTACACTACTAGATCTTAGACATAATAAGTCCATTCACCTACACTACTAGATCTTATACATAATAAGTCCATTCACCTACACAACTAGATCTTAGACATAATAAGTCCATTCACCTACACTACTAGATCTTAGACATAATAAGTCCATTCACCTACACTACTAGATCTTATACATAATAAGTCCATTCACCTACACTACTAGATCTTATACATAATAAGTCCATTCACCTACACTACTAGATCTTAGACATAATAAGTCCATTCACCTACACTACTAGATCTTAGACATAATAAGTCCATTCACCTACACTACTAGATCTTATACATAATAAGTCCATTCACCTACACTACTAGATCTTAGACATAATAAGTCCATTCACCTACACTACTAGATCTTAGACATAATAAGTCCATTCACCTACACTACTAGATCTTAGACATAATAAGGGATATTCTCCATTCACCTACACTACTAGATCTTAGACATAATAAGTCCATTCACCTACACTACTAGATCTTAGACATAATAAGTCCATTCACCTACACTACTAGATCTTATACATAATAAGTCCATTCACCTACACTACTAGATCTTATACATAATAAGGGGTATTCTCCATTCACCTACACTACTAGATCTTATACATAATAAGGGGTATTCTCCATTCACCTACACTACTAGATCTTAGACATAATAAGTCCATTCACCTACACAACTAGATCTTAGACATAATAAGTCCATTCACCTACACTACTAGATCTTAGACATAATAAGTCCATTCACCTACACTACTAGATCTTATACATAATAAGTCCATTCACCTACACTACTAGATCTTATACATAATAAGTCCATTCACCTACACTACTAGATCTTAGACATAATAAGTCCATTCACCTACACTACTAGATCTTAGACATAATAAGTCCATTCACCTACACTACTAGATCTTATACATAATAAGTCCATTCACCTACACTACTAGATCTTAGACATAATAAGTCCATTCACCTACACTACTAGATCTTAGACATAATAAGTCCATTCACCTACACTACTAGATCTTATACATAATAAGTCCATTCACCTACACTACTAGATCTTAGACATAATAAGTCCATTCACCTACACTACTAGATCTTAGACATAATAAGTCCATTCACCTACACTACTAGATCTTAGACATAATAAGTCCATTCACCTACACTACTAGATCTTATACATAATAAGTCCATTCACCTACACTACTAGATCTTATACATAATAAGGGGTATTCTCCATTCACCTACACCACTAGATCTTATACATAATAAGTCCATTCACCTACACTACTAGATCTTATACATAATAAGTCCATTCACCTACACTACTAGATCTTATACATAATAAGTCCATTCACCTACACTACTAGATCTTATACATAATAAGTCCATTCACCTACACTACTAGATCTTATACATAATAAGGGGTATTCTCCATTCACCTACACTACTAGATCTTATACATAATAAGTCCATTCACCTACACTACTAGATCTTATACATAATAAGGGGTATTCTCCATTCACCTACACTACTAGATCTTAGACATAATAAGTCCATTCACCTACACTACTAGATCTTAGACATAATAAGTCCATTCACCTACACAACTAGATCTTATACATAATAAGTCCATTCACCTACACTACTAGATCTTATACATAATAAGTCCATTCACCTACACTACTAGATCTTAGACATAATAAGTCCATTGACCTACACTACTAGATCTTAGACATAATAAGTCCATTCACCTACACTACTAGATCTTATACATAATAAGTCCATTCACCTACACTACTAGATCTTAGACATAATAAGTCCATTCACCTACACTACTAGATCTTATACATAATAAGTCCATTCACCTACACTACTAGATCTTAGACATAATAAGTCCATTCACCTACACTACTAGATCTTATACATAATAAGTCCATTCACCTACACTACTAGATCTTATACATAATAAGTCCATTCACCTACACTACTAGATCTTATACATAATAAGTCCATTCACCTACACTACTAGATCTTATACATAATAAGGGGTATTCTCCATTCACCTACACTACTAGATCTTATACATAATAAGTCCATTCACCTACACTACTAGATCTTAGACATAATAAGTCCATTCACCTACACTACTAGATCTTAGACATAATAAGTCCATTCACCTACACCACTAGATCTTATACATAATAAGTCCATTCACCTACACTACTAGATCTTACACATAATAAGTCCATTCACCTACACTACTAGATCTTGGACATAATAAGTCCATTCACCTACACTACTAGATCTTACACATAATAAGTCCATTCACCTACACTACTAGATCTTACACATAATAAGTCCATTCACCTACACTACTAGATCTTATACATAATAAGTCCATTCACCTACACTACTAGATCTTATACATAATAAGGGGTATTCTCCATTCACCTACACTACTAGATCTTATACATAATAAGTCCATTCACCTACACTACTAGATCTTAGACATAATAAGTCCATTCACCTACACTACTAGATCTTAGACATAATAAGTCCATTCACCTACACTACTAGATCTTAGACATAATAAGTCCATTCACCTACACTACTAGATCTTATACATAATAAGTCCATTCACCTACACTACTAGATCTTAGACATAATAAGTCCATTCACCTACACTACTAGATCTTATACATAATAAGTCCATTCACCTACACTACTAGATCTTAGACATAATAAGTCCATTCACCTACACTACTAGATCTTATACATAATGAGTCCATTGACCTACACTACTAGATCTTATACATAATAAGGGGTATTCTCCATTCACCGACACTACTAGATCTTAGACATAATAAGTCCATTCACCTACACTACTAGATCTTAGACATAATAAGTCCATTCACCTACACTACTAGATCTTAGACATAATAAGTCCATTCACCTACACTACTAGATCTTATACATAATAAGTCCATTCACCTACACTACTAGATCTTAGACATAATAAGTCCATTCACCTACACTACTAGATCTTATACATAATAAGTCCATTCACCTACACTACTAGATCTTATACATAATAAGTCCATTCACCTACACTACTAGATCTTAGACATAATAAGTCCATTCACCTACACTACTAGATCTTAGACATAATAAGTCCATTCACCTACACCACTAGATCTTATACGTAATAAGTCCATTCACCTACACTACTAGATCTTACACATAATAAGTCCATTCACCTACACTACTAGATCTTATACATAATAAGTCCATTCACCTACACTACTAGATCTTATACATAATAAGGGGTATTCTCCATTCACCTACACTACTAGATCTTATACATAATAAGTCCATTCACCTACACTACTAGATCTTAGACATAATAAGTCCATTCACCTACACTACTAGATCTTAGACATAATAAGTCCATTCACCTACACCACTAGATCTTATACATAATAAGTCCATTCACCTACACTACTAGATCTTACACATAATAAGTCCATTCACCTACACTACTAGATCTTATACATAATAAGTCCATTCACCTACACTACTAGACCTTAGACATAATAAGTCCATTCACCTACACTACTAGATCTTATACATAATAAGTCCATTCACCTACACTACTAGATCTTATACATAATAAGTCCATTCACCTACACTACTAGATCTTAGACATAATAAGTCCATTCACCTACACTACTAGATCTTACACATAATAAGGGATATTCTCCATTCACCTACACTACTAGATCTTAGACATAATAAGTCCATTCACCTACACTACTAGATCTTATACATAATAAGTCCATTCACCTACACTACTAGATCTTAGACATAATAAGTCCATTCACCTACACTACTAGATCTTATACATAATAAGTCCATTCACCTACACTACTAGATCTTATACATAATAAGTCCATTCACCTACACTACTAGATCTTAGACATAATAAGTCCATTCACCTACACTACTAGATCTTAGACATAATAAGTCCATTCACCTACACTACTAGATCTTATACATAATAAGTCCATTCACCTACACTACTAGATCTTAGACATAATAAGTCCATTCACCTACACTACTAGATCTTATACATAATAAGTCCATTCACCTACACCACTAGATCTTATACATAATAAGTCCATTCACCTACACTACTAGATCTTATACATAATAAGTCCATTCACCTACACTACTAGATCTTATACATAATAAGTCCATCCACCTACACTACTAGATCTTATACATAATAAGTCCATTCACCTACACTACTAGATCTTATACATAATAAGGGGTATTCTCCATTCACCTACACTACTAGATCTTATACATAATAAGGGGTATTCTCCATTCACCTACACTACTAGATCTTATACATAATAAGGGGTATTCTCCATTCACCTACACTACTAGATCTTATACATAATAAGGGGTATTCTCCATTCACCTACACTACTAGATCTTATACATAATAAGGGGTATTCTCCATTCACCTACACTACTAGATCTTAGACATAATAAGTCCATTCACCTACACAACTAGATCTTAGACATAATAAGTCCATTCACCTACACTACTAGATCTTAGACATAATAAGTCCATTCACCTACACTACTAGATCTTATACATAATAAGTCCATTCACCTACACTACTAGATCTTATACATAATAAGTCCATTCACCTACACTACTAGATCTTAGACATAATAAGTCCATTCACCTACACTACTAGATCTTATACATAATAAGTCCATTCACCTACACTACTAGATCTTATACATAATAAGTCCATTCACCTACACTACTAGATCTTATACATAATAAGTCCATTCACCTACACTACTAGATCTTATACATAATAAGGGGTATTCTCCATTCACCTACACTACTAGATCTTAGACATAATAAGTCCATTCACCTACACTACTAGATCTTAGACATAATAAGTCCATTCACCTACACAACTAGATCTTATACATAATAAGTCCATTCACCTACACTACTAGATCTTATACATAATAAGTCCATTCACCTACACTACTAGATCTTAGACATAATAAGTCCATTGACCTACACTACTAGATCTTAGACATAATAAGTCCATTCACCTACACTACTAGATCTTATACATAATAAGTCCATTCACCTACACTACTAGATCTTAGACATAATAAGTCCATTCACCTACACTACTAGATCTTATACATAATAAGTCCATTCACCTACACTACTAGATCTTAGACATAATAAGTCCATTCACCTACACTACTAGATCTTATACATAATAAGTCCATTCACCTACACTACTAGATCTTATACATAATAAGTCCATTCACCTACACTACTAGATCTTATACATAATAAGTCCATTCACCTACACTACTAGATCTTATACATAATAAGGGGTATTCTCCATTCACCTACACTACTAGATCTTATACATAATAAGTCCATTCACCTACACTACTAGATCTTAGACATAATAAGTCCATTCACCTACACTACTAGATCTTAGACATAATAAGTCCATTCACCTACACCACTAGATCTTATACATAATAAGTCCATTCACCTACACTACTAGATCTTACACATAATAAGTCCATTCACCTACACTACTAGATCTTGGACATAATAAGTCCATTCACCTACACTACTAGATCTTACACATAATAAGTCCATTCACCTACACTACTAGATCTTACACATAATAAGTCCATTCACCTACACTACTAGATCTTATACATAATAAGTCCATTCACCTACACTACTAGATCTTATACATAATAAGGGGTATTCTCCATTCACCTACACTACTAGATCTTATACATAATAAGTCCATTCACCTACACTACTAGATCTTAGACATAATAAGTCCATTCACCTACACTACTAGATCTTAGACATAATAAGTCCATTCACCTACACTACTAGATCTTAGACATAATAAGTCCATTCACCTACACTACTAGATCTTATACATAATAAGTCCATTCACCTACACTACTAGATCTTAGACATAATAAGTCCATTCACCTACACTACTAGATCTTATACATAATAAGTCCATTCACCTACACTACTAGATCTTAGACATAATAAGTCCATTCACCTACACTACTAGATCTTATACATAATAAGTCCATTCACCTACACTACTAGATCTTATACATAATAAGGGGTATTCTCCATTCACCGACACTACTAGATCTTAGACATAATAAGTCCATTCACCTACACTACTAGATCTTAGACATAATAAGTCCATTCACCTACACTACTAGATCTTAGACATAATAAGTCCATTCACCTACACTACTAGATCTTATACATAATAAGTCCATTCACCTACACTACTAGATCTTAGACATAATAAGTCCATTCACCTACACTACTAGATCTTATACATAATAAGTCCATTCACCTACACTACTAGATCTTATACATAATAAGTCCATTCACCTACACTACTAGATCTTAGACATAATAAGTCCATTCACCTACACTACTAGATCTTAGACATAATAAGTCCATTCACCTACACCACTAGATCTTATACGTAATAAGTCCATTCACCTACACTACTAGATCTTACACATAATAAGTCCATTCACCTACACTACTAGATCTTATACATAATAAGTCCATTCACCTACACTACTAGATCTTATACATAATAAGGGGTATTCTCCATTCACCTACACTACTAGATCTTATACATAATAAGTCCATTCACCTACACTACTAGATCTTAGACATAATAAGTCCATTCACCTACACTACTAGATCTTAGACATAATAAGTCCATTCACCTACACCACTAGATCTTATACATAATAAGTCCATTCACCTACACTACTAGATCTTACACATAATAAGTCCATTCACCTACACTACTAGATCTTATACATAATAAGTCCATTCACCTACACTACTAGACCTTAGACATAATAAGTCCATTCACCTACACTACTAGATCTTATACATAATAAGTCCATTCACCTACACTACTAGATCTTATACATAATAAGTCCATTCACCTACACTACTAGATCTTAGACATAATAAGTCCATTCACCTACACTACTAGATCTTACACATAATAAGGGATATTCTCCATTCACCTACACTACTAGATCTTAGACATAATAAGTCCATTCACCTACACTACTAGATCTTATACATAATAAGTCCATTCACCTACACTACTAGATCTTAGACATAATAAGTCCATTCACCTACACTACTAGATCTTATACATAATAAGTCCATTCACCTACACTACTAGATCTTATACATAATAAGTCCATTCACCTACACTACTAGATCTTAGACATAATAAGTCCATTCACCTACACTACTAGATCTTAGACATAATAAGTCCATTCACCTACACTACTAGATCTTATACATAATAAGTCCATTCACCTACACTACTAGATCTTAGACATAATAAGTCCATTCACCTACACTACTAGATCTTATACATAATAAGTCCATTCACCTACACCACTAGATCTTATACATAATAAGTCCATTCACCTACACTACTAGATCTTATACATAATAAGTCCATTCACCTACACTACTAGATCTTATACATAATAAGTCCATCCACCTACACTACTAGATCTTATACATAATAAGTCCATTCACCTACACTACTAGATCTTATACATAATAAGGGGTATTCTCCATTCACCTACACTACTAGATCTTATACATAATAAGGGGTATTCTCCATTCACCTACACTACTAGATCTTATACATAATAAGGGGTATTCTCCATTCACCTACACTACTAGATCTTATACATAATAAGGGGTATTCTCCATTCACCTACACTACTAGATCTTATACATAATAAGGGGTATTCTCCATTCACCTACACTACTAGATCTTAGACATAATAAGTCCATTCACCTACACAACTAGATCTTAGACATAATAAGTCCATTCACCTACACTACTAGATCTTAGACATAATAAGTCCATTCACCTACACTACTAGATCTTATACATAATAAGTCCATTCACCTACACTACTAGATCTTATACATAATAAGTCCATTCACCTACACTACTAGATCTTAGACATAATAAGTCCATTCACCTACACTACTAGATCTTATACATAATAAGTCCATTCACCTACACTACTAGATCTTATACATAATAAGTCCATTCACCTACACTACTAGATCTTATACATAATAAGTCCATTCACCTACACTACTAGATCTTAGACATAATAAGTCCATTCACCTACACCACTAGATCTTATACATAATAAGTCCATTCACCTACACTACTAGATCTTATACATAATAAGTCCATTCACCTACACTACTAGATCTTATACATAATAAGTCCATTCACCTACACTACTAGATCTTAGACATAATAAGGGGTATTCTCCATTCACCTACACTACTAGATCTTATACATAATAAGGGGTATTCTCCATTCACCTACACTACTAGATCTTATACATAATAAGGGGTATTCTCCATTCACCTACACTACTAGATCTTATACATAATAAGGGATATTCTCCATTCACCTACACTACTAGATCTTATACATAATAAGTCCATTCACCTACACTACTAGATCTTAGACATAATAAGGGTATTCACCTACACTACTAGATCTTAGACATAATAAGTCCATTCACCTACACTACTAGATCTTAGACATAATAAGGGTATTCACCTACACTACTAGATCTTAGACATAATAAGTCCATTCACCTACACTACTAGATCTTAGACATAATAAGGGATATTCTCCATTCACCTACACTACTAGATCTTAGACATAATAAGTCCATTCACCTACACTACTAGATCTTATACATAATAAGTCCATTCACCTACACTACTAGATCTTAGACATAATAAGGGGTATTCACCTACACTACTAGATCTTAGACATAATAAGTCCATTCACCTACACTACTAGATCTTACACATAATAAGGGGCATTCTCCATTCACCTACACTACTAGATCTTAGACATAATAAGGGGCATTCTCCATTCACCTACACTACTAGATCTTAGACATAATAAGGGATATTCTACATTCACCTACACTACTAGATCTTATACATAATAAGTCCATTCACCTACACTACTAGATCTTAGACATAATAAGTCCATTCACCTACGCTACTAGATCTTATACATAATAAGTCCATTCACCTACACTACTAGATCTTAGACATAATAAGTCCATTCACCTACACTACTAGATCTTAGACATAATAAGGGTATTCACCTACACTACTAGATCTTAGACATAATAAGTCCATTCACCTACGCTACTAGATCTTATACATAATAAGTCCATTCACCTACACTACTAGATCTTACACATAATAAGTCCATTCACCTACACTACTAGATCTTAGACATAATAAGGGGTATTCTCCATTCACCTACACTACTAGATCTTATACATAATAAGTCCATTCACCTACACTACTAGATCTTAGACATAATAAGGGTATTCACCTACACTACTAGATCTTAGACATAATAAGTCCATTCACCTACACTACTAGATCTTAGACATAATAAGGGATATTCTCCATTCACCTACACTACTAGATCTTAGACATAATAAGTCCATTCACCTACACTACTAGATCTTAGACATAATAAGGGGTATTCTCCATTCACCTACACTACTAGATCTTAGACATAATAAGGGATATTCTCCATTCACCTACACTACTAGATCTTAGACATAATAAGTCCATTCACCTACACTACTAGATCTTATACATAATAAGTCCATTCACCTACACTACTAGATCCTATACATAATAAGTCCATTCACCTACACTACTAGGTCTTGGACATAATAAGTCCATTCACCTACACTACTAGATCTTGGACATAATAAGTCCATTCACCTACACTACTAGATCTTATACATAATAAGTCCATTCACCTACACTACTAGATCTTAGACATAATAAGGGGTATTCTCCATTCACCTACACTACTAGATCTTATACATAATAAGTCCATTCACCTACACTACTAGATCTTAGACATAATAAGTCCATTCACCTACACTACTAGATCTTAGACATAGTAAGTCCATTCACTTACACTACTAGATCTTAGACATAATAAGTCCATTCACCTACACTACTAGATCTTATACATAATAAGTCCATTCACCTACACTACTAGATCTTAGACATAATAAGGGGTATTCTCCATTCACCTACACTACTAGATCTTATACATAATAAGTCCATTCACCTACACTACTAGATCTTAGACATAATAAGTCCATTCACCTACACTACTAGATCTTAGACATAATAAGGGGTATTCACCTACACTACTAGATCTTAGACATAATAAGTCCATTCACCTACACTACTAGATCTTAGACATAATAAGGGATATTCTCCATTCACCTACACTACTAGATCTTAGACATAATAAGTCCATTCACCTACACTACTAGATCTTAGACATAATAAGGGGTATTCTCCATTCACCTACACTACTGGATCTTAGACATAATAAGGGATATTCTCCATTCACCTACACTACTAGATCTTATACATAATAAGTCCATTCACCTACACTACTAGATCTTAGACATAATAAGTCCATTCACCTACACCACTAGATCTTAGACATAATAAGTCCATTCACCTACACTACTAGATCTTGGACATAATAAGTCCATTCACCTACACCACTAGATCTTAGACATAATAAGTCCATTCACCTACACTACTAGATCTTACACATAATAAGTCCATTCACCTACACTACTAGATCTTGGACATAATAAGTCCATTCACCTACACCACTAGATCTTAGACATAATAAGTCCATTCACTTACACTACTAGATCTTAGACATAATAAGTCCATTCACCTAAACTACTAGATCTTATACATAATAAGTCCATTCACCTACACTACTAGACCTTAGACATAATAAGTCCATTCACCTACACTACTAGATCTTAGACATAATAAGGGGTATTCACCTACACTACTAGATCTTAGACATAATAAGTCCATTCACCTACACTACTAGATCTTAGACATAATAAGGGATATTCTCCATTCACCTACACTACTAGATCTTAGACATAATAAGTCCATTCACCTACACTACTAGATCTTAGACATAATAAGGGGTATTCACCTACACTACTAGATCTTAGACATAATAAGTCCATTCACCTACACTACTAGATCTTAGACATAATAAGGGATATTCTCCATTCACCTACACTACTAGATCTTAGACATAATAAGTCCATTCACCTACACTACTAGATCTTAGACATAATAAGGGGTATTCTCCATTCACCTACACTACTAGATCTTAGACATAATAAGGGATATTCTCCATTCACCTACACTACTAGATCTTAGTCATAATAAGTCCATTCACCTACACTACTAGATCTTAGACATAATAAGTCCATTCACCTACACTACTAGATCTTACACATAATAAGTCCATTCACCTACACTACTAGATCTTGGACATAATAAGTCCATTCACCTACACCACTAGATCTTAGACATAATAAGTCCATTCACTTACACTACTAGATCTTAGACATAATAAGTCCATTCACCTAAACTACTAGATCTTATACATAATAAGTCCATTCACCTACACTACTAGACCTTAGACATAATAAGTCCATTCACCTACACTACTAGATCTTAGACATAATAAGGGGTATTCTCGAAATGTTCTCACGGAATTCAGTAGTTTGCACCAGAATCATGATCTATTTTATAATGACAATGAATCTAAATGGCCTTTAGATTTAGTGATGAACTGCCATGACGGCTCCCTGTCGTCTCTCCAAAAGTGTATTACATAATAACTCATCATTGATTCAATGCAATAATTTCATGAAATAAGATGCAGAATTCTATGTAACTCATCTCAAACTATTCGCAAACACTGACAAAAATACTAGTACTGATTTGCCTTTTTGTTGTTCCAAATATCATAAATAGGATTACCTGAAAAACAGGTTGCCTGAAAAAAATAAGTTAACATTTCAGGATCCGTTAATTTCTAGGTTTTACATACCGGCAAGTTAAATAATAAACTACAAGACCGTCCATACACGACAGTATTAAATAATAAAATACAAGACTATTCATACATGATGGCATTAAATAAAAAACTACAAGACCATTCATACACGACTGTATTAAATAATAAACTACAAGACCATTCATACATGATGTTATTAAATAATAAACTACAAAACCATTCATACATGATGGTATTAAATAATAAACTACAAGACCATTCATATATGATGTTATTAAATAATAAACTACAAAACCATTCATACATGACAGTATTATAATAAACTGCATGACCATTCATACATGATGGTATTAAATAATAAACTACAAGACAATTCATACACGACAGTATTAAATTATAAACTACAAAACCATCCATACATGACAGTATTATAATAAACTCCAAGACCATTCATACCTGATGGTATTAAATAATAAACTACAAGACCATTCATACACGACAGTATTAAATAATAAACTACAAGACCATTCATTCATGATGGTATTAAATAATAAACTACAAGACCATTCATACATGAGGGCATTAAATAATAAACTACAAGACCATTCATACATGATGGTATTATATAATAAACTACAAAACCATTCATACATGATGGTATTAAATAATAAACTACAAGACCATTCATACATGATGGTATTAAATAATAAACTACAAGACCATTCATACATGATGTTATTAAATAATAAACTACAAGACCATTCATACATGATGTTATTAAATAATAAACTACAAGACCATTCATACATGATGTTATTAAATAATAAACTACAAGACCATTCATACATGATGTTATTAAATAATAAACTACAAGACCATTCATACATGATGGTATTAAATAATAAACTACAAGACCATTCATACATGAGGGTATTAAATAATAAACTACAAGACCATTCATACATGAGGGTATTAAATAATAAACTACAAGACCATTCATACATGAGGGTATTAAATAATAAACTACGAGACCATTCATACATGATGGCATTAAATAATAAACTACAAGACCATTCATACATGATGGCATTAAATAATAAACTACAAGACCATTCATACATGAGGGTATTAAATAATAAACTACAAGACCATTCATACATGAGGGCATTAAATAATAAACTACAAGACCATTCATACATGATGGTATTAAATAATAAACTACAAGACCATTCATACATGATGGCATTAAATAATAAACTACAAGACCATTCATACATGATGGCATTAAATAAAAAACTACAAGACCATTCATACATGAGGGTATTAAATAATAAACTACAAGACCATTCATACATGAGGGCATTAAATAATAAACTACAAGACCATTCATACATGATGGTATTAAATAATAAACTACAAGACCATTCATACATGATGGTATTAAATAATAAACTACAAAACCATTCATATATGATGGTATTAAATAATAAACTACAAAACCATTCATACATGATGTTATTAAATAATAAACTACAAGACCATTCATACATGATGGTATTAAATAATAAACTACAAGACCATTCATATATGATATTATTAAATAATAAACTACAAAACCATTCATACATGATGTTATTAAATAATAAACTACAAGACCATTCATACATGATGGCATTAAATAATAAACTACAAGACCATTCATATATGATGTTATTAAATAATAAACTACAAAACCATTCATACATGATGTTATTAAATAATAAACTACAAGACCATTCATACATGATGTTATTAAATAATAAACTACAAGACCATTCATACATGATGGTATTAAATAATAAACTACAAGACCATTCATACATGAGGGTATTAAATAATAAACTACAAGACCATTCATACATGATGGTATTAAATAATAAACTACAAAACCATTCATACATGATGGTATTAAATAATAAACTACAAGACCATTCATACATGATGTTATTAAATAATAAACTACAAGACCATTCATACACGACAGTATTAAATGATAAACAAAAGAACCATTCATACATGTTATTAAATGATAAACTACAAAACCATTCATACACAACAGTATTAAATAATAACTACAAGACCATTCATACATGATGTTATTAAATAATAAACTACAAAACCATTCATACATGACAGTATTATAATAAACTGCAAGACCGTTCATACATGATGGTACTAAATAATAAACTACAAGACCATTCATACATGATGGTATTAAATAATAAACTACAAAACCATTCATACATGATGTTATTAAATAATAAACTACAAGACCATTCATACATGATGGTATTAAATAATAAACTACAAGATCATTCATACATGATGGTATTAAATAATAAACTACAAGACCATTCATACATGAGGGCATTAAATAATAAACTACAAGACCATTCATACATGATGGTATTAAATAATAAACTACAAGACCATTCATACATGATGGTATTAAATAATAAACTACAAAACCATTCATACATGATGGTATTAAATAATAAACTACAAGACCATTCATACATGATGTTATTAAATAATAAACTACAAGACCATTCATACATGATGTTATTAAATAATAAACTACAAGACCATTCATACATGATGGCATTAAATAATAAACTACAAGACCATTCATACATGAGGGCATTAAATAATAAACTACAAGACCATTCATACATGATGGTATTAAATAATAAACTACAAAACCATTCATACATGATGGTATTAAATAATAAACTACAAGACCATTCATACATGAGGGTATTAAATAATAAACTACAAGACCATTCATACATGATGGCATTAAATAATAAACTACAAGACCATTCATACATGATGGCATTAAATAATAAACTACAAGACCATTCATACATGAGGGTATTAAATAATAAACTACAAGACCATTCATACATGAGGGTATTAAATAATAAACTACGAGACCATTCATACATGATGGTATTAAATAATAAACTACAAGACCATTCATACACGACAGTATTAAATAATAAACTACAAGACCATTCATACATGATGGCATTAAATAATAAACTACAAGACCATTCATACATGAGGGTATTAAATAATAAACTACGAGACCATTCATACATGATGGTATTAAATAATAAACTACAAGACCATTCATACACGACAGTATTAAATAATAAACTACAAGACCATTCATACATGAGGGCATTAAATAATAAACTACAAGACCATTCATACATGATGGTATTAAATAATAAACTACAAAACCATTCATACATGATGGTATTAAATAATAAACTACAAGACCATTCATACATGATGTTATTAAATAATAAACTACAAGACCATTCATACATGATGGTATTAAATAATAAACTACAAGACCATTCATACATGAGGGTATTAAATAATAAACTACAAGACCATTCATACATGATGGTATTAAATAATAAACTACAAAACCATTCATACATGATGGTATTAAATAATAAACTACAAGACCATTCATACATGATGTTATTAAATAATAAACTACAAGACCATTCATACACGACAGTATTAAATGATAAACAAAAGAACCATTCATACATGTTATTAAATGATAAACTACAAAACCATTCATACACAACAGTATTAAATAATAACTACAAGACCATTCATACATGATGTTATTAAATAATAAACTACAAAACCATTCATACATGACAGTATTATAATAAACTGCAAGACCGTTCATACATGATGGTACTAAATAATAAACTACAAGACCATTCATACATGATGGTATTAAATAATAAACTACAAAACCATTCATACATGATGTTATTAAATAATAAACTACAAGACCATTCATACATGATGGTATTAAATAATAAACTACAAGATCATTCATACATGATGGTATTAAATAATAAACTACAAGACCATTCATACATGAGGGCATTAAATAATAAACTACAAAACCATTCATACATGATGTTATTAAATAATAAACTACAAGACCATTCATATACGATGTTATTAAATAATAAACTACAAGACCATTCATATACGATGGTATTAAATAATAAACTACAAGACCATTCATACAAGATGGTATTAAATAATAAACTACAAGGCCATTCATACACAACAGTATTAAATAATAAACTACAAGGCCATTCATACACAACAGTATTAAATAATAAACAACAGGACCATTCATACACGATGGTATTAAATAATAAACAACAGGACCATTCATACATGACGTTATTAAATAATAAACTACAAGACCATTCATATATGATGTTATTAAATAATAAACTACAAGACCATTCATATATGATGGTATTAAATAATAAACTACAAGACCATTCATATATGATGGTATTAAATAATAAACTACAAGACCATTCATATATGATGTTATTAAATAATAAACTACAAGACCATTCATATATGATGGTATTAAATAATAAACTACAAGACCATTCATATATGATGGTATTAAATAATAAACTACAAGACCATTCATATGCGATGGTATTAAATAATAAACTACAAGGCCATTCATATACGATGGTATTAAATAATAAACTACAAGACCATTCATACACCACAGTATTAAATAATAAACTACAAGACCATCCATATACGATGGTATTAAATAATAAACTACAAGACCACTCATACAAGATGGTATTAAATAATAAACTACAAGGCCACTGATACGCGATGGAATTAAATAATAAACTACAAGACCATTCATACACGCCAGTATAAAATAATAAACTACAAGACCATTCATACACACCAATATTAAATAATAAACTACAAGACCACTGATATGCGATGGAACTAAATATTAATCTTCAAGACCATTCATACATGACAATATTAAATAATAAACTACAAGACCATTCATACATGATGGTATTAAATAATAAACAACAAGACCATTCATGCACGATGGTATTAAATAATAAACAACAGGACCATTCATACATGACGTTATTAAATAATAAACTACAAGACCATTCATATATGATGGTATTAAATAATAAACTACAAGACCATTCATATGCGATGGTATTAAATAATAAACTACAAGACCATTCATATACGATGGTATTAAATAATAAACTACAAGACCATTCATACACCACAGTATTAAATAATAAACTACAAGACCATCAATATACGATGGTATTAAATAATAAACTACAAGACCATTCATACACGATGGTATTAAATAATAAACTACAAGACCACTCATACAAGATGGTATTAAATAATAAACTACAAGGCCACTGATACGCGATGGAATTAAATAATAAACTACAAGACCATTCATACACGCCAGTATAAAATAATAAACTACAAGACCATTCATACACGCCAATATTAAATAATAAACTACAAGACCACTGATATGCGATGGAACTAAATATTAATCTTCAAGACCATTCATACATGACAATATTAAATAATAAACTACAAGACCATTCATACACCATGGTATTAAATAATAAACTACAAGACCATTCATGCATGATGGTATTAAATAATAAACTACAAGACCATTCATATACCATGGTATTAAATAATAAACTACAAGACCATTCATACACCATGGTATTAAATAATAAACTACAAGACCATTCATACATGATGTTATTAAATAATAAACTACCAGACCATTCATACATGATGTTATTAAATAATAAACTACAAGACCATTCATACATGATGGTATTAAATAGCAAACTACAAGACCACTGATATGCGATGGAATTAAATCATAAACTTCAAGACCATTGATACGCAAAGGTATTAAATAATAAACTTCAAGACCATTGATACGCAAAGGTATTAAATAATAAACTACACGACCATTCATACACCATGGTATTAAATAATAAACTACAAGACCATTCAAACATAATGGTATTAGATAATAAATTACAAACAATTGATTTGTAACGGTATTAAATAATAAACTATAAACCCATTCACATGCGATGGTATTGAATAATTTCTGTCTTCTGAACATATATTTTATAGAAACCTTAACTTGGAAAACATCCCCATTAGTTTGTAGGAACCACTCACTCCATAAAAAAGCCTGTCTGTAAATATCTACATTGAGTTCAGACTAACTTCCCTGTCTGTAAATGTCTCCATTGAGTTCAGACTAACTTCCCTGTCTGTAAATATCTCCATTGAGTTCAGATTAACTTCCCTGTCTGTAAATATCTCCATTGAGTTCAGACTAACTTCCCTGTCTGTAAATATCTACATTGAGTTCAGACTAACTTCCCTGTCTGTAAATATCTACATTGAGTTCAGACTAACTTCCCTGTCTGTAAATATCTACATTGAGTTCAGACTGACTTCCCTGTCTGTAAATATCTCTATTGAGTTCAGACTAACTTCCCTGTCTGTAAATATCTACATTGAGTTCAGACTAACTTCCCTGTCTGTAAATATCTACATTGAGTGCAGACTGACTTCCCTGTCTGTAAATATCTACATTGAGTTCAGACTGACTTCCCTGTCTGTAAATATCTCTATTGAGTTCAGACTAACTTCCCTGTCTGTAAATATCTCCATTGAGTTCAGACTGACTTCCCTGTCTGTAAATATCTCCATTGAGTTCAGATTAACTTCCCTGTCTGTAAATATCTCCATTGAGTTCAGACTAACTTCCCTGTCTGTAAATATCTACATTGAGTTCAGACTAACTTCCCTGTCTGTAAATATCTACATTGAGTTCAGACTAACTTCTCTTTCTGAGTCCATTGAGTCCGAAAAAACAACTACTTAAGGTACAAAGAGAATAACCACCATCTACTTTATGCTATGTTTTCAGTGTCATATTTCCTCCATTATGGATTCGTCCGTCAGACAAGTCAAAGAGAGAGAAAATATGACAACGAGAACACAACGTATTTACCTCCTTGCTAGATAGACAATATGATTACAGTCCATACATGTCTCTAGTCCAGCTGCCCCATGTAAGATTGCTTGGTCAGTATATGCATGGACACAGGACAACTGTTTGGCTAGCTTTTGCTGGGTATTCAGGTTTCTGGTTTGCCACCAAAAACGAAACTGCTTAACATTCCTTGGCTACTATTTCCTATTAATCGGAAGAATTTGCATGCATTTACTTAATGCAGATCTGACAAGTGTGGGAATCTACTTTGTTGTTGAGCACACCCTTCTAAATCTTACCTTGTAAAATACCATCTAACAATAGCTCCAGCTATTACTAATTCTTGACAAGCAACTATGAATGCGGTAATCCACAGAACTCCAAAATAATGATAGAGTCGCAAATACTGAAATAAAAAACAAGTTATTGCCTGGAATAATATGTATAATTTTGTAAAAAGAAACAGATATAAATACACTGAAACTTTGTTTCGCATTTTTGTTGTCATATTCAGGGCTCAAGCTAGAAACAAATCCATTCAAAACCAAAGGAAACAAGTTGATGGAAAAGACGGGATAAAAAGTGAAAAAAGGGGCAAAAAAAACAACTTTTCTCCAAAGTACTGTCTAAAGCAGAACCAGTTGCAGAAACATTTGTTAAAAAGATATATTATATTTTGTGCGCCCACATTCAATTTGTTTTTGTGTGTGAAAAAAAATTGCCCAAAAGTTGTTTTGAAAAACTGTGTTGTTTTGATGTTTTCATTTCAAAATATATATGTCTAAAAATAGAAAAATAGAAAAAATATATCTGTAAAAAAATAGAAAATATAGATTTGAATAGAAAAAAACTAGAAAATATATATTTTGGAAAAATCGAAAAATATATATTTAGATAAAATATATATTTAGATTATTTTCTAAATATTTTGAATTTATTTCTTTTAAACACTGGAAACAATTAATACCAAATTAAATAAAAAAAAAAAAATTAAAAAAAGCAAAATAACAAATTTTAAAAATTCAATTTTGCTTTTTTTCTTAAACATTTTGAAATTATTTTTTATACACTTGTAAGAGCTAATTAGTACTAAATTTGATAAAAATAAAAAAAAGAAACGAAAATATATATTTCGAAATAAAATTTTAAATAATAAATTTTTTTCTGAAATATTTCCAACCTACTTCTTTTAAACACCCATAAGAACTAATACTAAATTAAGTAAAATTAAAACAGATAAAAATAGAGAATATTTATATTAAAAAAAGAATTGAAAAAAATATAAAAGATTATTTATGTTAATTAAGTTTTTACAAAGAAAAAAAAACAAAAAAACAAGCATTTAAAAAAAAAATGAACCACAAATAAAAAAAAAATAATATTAAAAATAAATGAAAGCATTACGAGTCAGTACTATACAATTATTGACTTTCCTTGAGGTTGATACACGAAATTATCAACCCAAGAAAAGTAATATTCACCAAGGCTGTAGACTGCAGTAAATATTACTTTTCAGGAATTGATAATTCCTTGTATCAACCTCAAAGACATTCAATTATTGTTTTATTGTTATAACTGAAAACATCGTTTTTCAAATTCCATTACATATATCTCGAAGAAAAACAGCATATTCATATGCAACAAAATTAATTTAATTTCAACATATTAAGAAGCAATGTGCATTAATTTATTTATTCATGTTGTAGTTAATTGTTATATTTAAGCAATTCCTAAACACTGGAGCAGAGAAATTATAGGAAGGAACAAGTTGGAAGTACCATTTCTATTTTTATCGCAAACAGGTATTTGGAATCATTATATCAACCTACCTGCACTATTTATAGACAACAACGACAGAGCTGGTGACATATCAACTACATTTCGATAGAAATAGAATAGATCAGCAATATTGGAGTATATCAACACTTCTGTCGACTGTTCCAGCCATTTGGATTATCAGATTGTTTGGTCATACAATAAATGAAATTCAAAAGTGATTCGGTTCAATTTCACACTTATAATATATCTATCTAGAAACATCTGGATGGAGGGCTTGAGTCCGAGAGATAAGTACGGACATTACCAGATGTGCAACCTGATTTCCCTCCCCAACATTATTATTATTACATTTTTGTCTTGATTATTTACAAAAAGAAATAGAAAAAAATGTAATTAATTATATAAATAAAAAAAAATGTCATTTTAAAAAACTGAAGATACTATGGGAGAGATGATTCAACAATTTCTCGATTTGAAGAGAAATATTCAAGAGAGTGAGATATTGAGATGTATGGGAGATATCGAATTGAAAAGCAACATGACTAAGTTATTCAAATCCGTGATAGAAACTCAGAAACAGACGAAAAAAGAGATCTTCAAAGAACCGAAGCTCTTTAGAGACAGCAGGACTCCTTACAGACCTTGTACTATACCATCATATCTTGAATACCCTCGTGTTCTTCAGTACAATTATGGTCTTCATTATTCATCACCATCACTGAGTTCTCTCGAGATAGAAGGAATGATGAGATTCCATCTCTTAAGATGATCGGTGTCTCGCAGTTCCATCGATAAAATGAATCCCGACTAATCTAAATGTTCTGAATTCTCATGGTATACTACTCAAAGTTTGCAAAGCACCAAGTACATCCAACTACCTGTTTTACGTTTTAGCTGAAATATTGTTATGAAAAGTGTATATATTTTTAATTTAGTTATATCTTTAATGATTTAATTACAGAAATTAGGATTTTGTTTGTGTTGGGCATTATTTTTTAGAAACGATAACCATGAAAAATGGTTATTATTGGTAAAAGAGGAAATTTTTCAGTTTGCCAAAACGTTGACAGACCGAACTGGTATGGGTTCAATATCGGGTATGAGACCCATTAATGTTAATTACAGCTGATCTACACCTTCTCATGCTCCCAGTCAGGTTCCTGGTGGTCCTTTTTGGGATGTTGTTCCATTCTTGGACCAGCATGGCACCAAGCTTCTGAACACTTCTTGGCTGGACTGGACGAGCTGAAATTGCAAGCTGCAACTAATTCCAGACATGTTCGATTGGATAGAGGTCAGGGGATCTTGCTGGCCAGTCCATACGCTCAATCCCCTCCCTCTGTCGGTATTCACGACAGCATGGGCAACATGAGGACGGGCATTATCGTCCATCAGAATGAATCTATCGCCCACTGCACCTGCATACAATCTGACGTGGACATCCAGGATCTCATCAATATACCGCTGTGGACTCAATGTACCACAGTCAAAGACACAGAGCTGTGTACTTCCATCCCTGCTGAAGACGCCCCAGACCATGATTGACCCGCTACCATAGCGGTCATGCTCAGCAATATTGGCTGCATGGAATCGCTCTCCTGGTATTCTCCATACCCTAGAACGCAGTACCTTGACTCATCTGTAAAAAGGACTCGTCGCCAATCTTCTCTGGTCCATCCAACGTGGCCCATGGCCCATTCATATCGTGCCTGTTGGCGGTTCTGGGACAGCGGAATGAGAATACATGGTCTTCTCAATCTGAGACCACATTCGTGCAAATTTGCCCGGATAGGCTGTGTCGAAATATTTACCACGGATACATTCTGAAGGTCACTACGAAGCTGGGTTGCTGTAGCAAAGTGGTTCCTAAGGGCCTGAATGATCAAAAACCGGTCTTCAGCTGCAGATGTTGCCCTGTCTCTGCCACCACCATGCCGTCTTACTGGTGTGCCATACTGCTGAAATCTTGCCCGTTTCTCTGGTAATCACCGTATGTTGCACACCAAGGCTTCACTAACCTGGCGATGGGTAGCCCCTTGCTCCACCGTCCTTACAGCCCGCCACATTTCTGCTTCAGACAAATGTCTTCTTACATTTGCATTTGCAATATTCAATCATTAAATCACAAGGGTTTGTGTTGAAATGAAGATTAAATACCCTACACAACATGCCATGTACATGTAGACGGTACACGAAAAAATCATGAAAATCAAGACGTATATGCTTTCCATGACTGTCAAGAAAAGTCTGCATGTTAAGGGAGCTAATGAAAACACTGGGGACCATCTCAATATATTCCTCAATCATATCCATCAAAAATATCGCAAATATGTCATAAGCAAATTTCACAATGATGTGTCAAATATTTGGTGCTTAGCAAACTTTGAGTAGTATAATTGTTGATCAGTTTAGATCTCTGTCTCGGAATAAATGGTGGTCCCTCTAGTGTATTGAAGTTGCGATCTATCATTGACACCTATCTCTGTCTCTCGAGACATTTGCATCCACTGCAGATCAACTGAAATGCAAGAGATCATCAAGTCAGTGATTTTTTTTGTCCTTTCGGGAGAAGAATCCAGTTTTTTTTCTGTTTTTATCTGTTTCAGATTGTTTTTTTCTATTCCTTCACAGTAGCTTTTCCGTTTTTCTTTTTTGATTTGGATTATTTTGTTTCTTTTTACAAATCCGCAGCAGCAACAGAAGCTTTCCTTTTTCCATCGTCAGGCTGTTTTGGAGGGTTTTCGAATTTCGTTTGCACAGGAGTTTCCCATTTTTTTTAAAGTCAGGCTGATCTTCCTGTTTCCTCGAGAATCATGCATTCGATCAATTCTTCTCTTTTCATCCATTTTGCACCTTTCACACCCACTTGGCAAACCTTAGATCTCAAGTGAGGAACCAATTTCTTGGCTGTCTTGGCAGTTGTCGCACCAGTAAGAACAAATCTATTCCTCAGAGAGGAAACTCTCAGAATGTTGAGATTTTTAGCAATTTTTTTCAATTCTGGTAATCTGGAAGTTAGTAAATAAGCCATTTTATTTTTTTATTTCAATTTATTTAAGTAATTTCAATTTTTTAAACTAATTTCAGTTATTAATTTCAATTTATTCAACTAATTTCAATTTATTTCATTAATTTAAAATATTTTTTTTAAAAAAGTTATTGTTTTATCAAAAAAAAGTTCTTTTTTCTTTAAATAACAATTTTAAAATTTTGTTTATATAATTTAATAATTGTTCTTAAGAGTATTGAAAAGAAATAAGTTCGAAATATTTCAGAAAAAAATCAGGTATTTTTCATTTTTTTAAATTTTTCGAAAATATATATTTTCAATTGTTTCTCTATTTTTTTCGAAATATATATTTTTCTGTTTTTTCGAAATCTACATTTTCTATATATGTCTACTTTTCGAACTGCACATTTTCAATTTTGGAAATTTTTATTAGATATATATATATATTTCTGTTTTTTAATTTTTTTTAGAGACACATTTTGAAATAAAAACATTGAAATAACATGCATTTTTTTCAGACTGACGTTTTTGTCCAGTTATAAAAAAAAATCGAAACGGGAGCTTTTGAAATCTGCCAGGCAAAAACTCTGATTTTTTTCTAGTACTGGTGATGCAGAAGGAATAGGCTGTAGGCATCATCACACACGGTTTACAACCAGCCTTTCTACAAGCTTGCCTGACTCTGAGATCAGAGCCGATTTGTAACTAACACGCAAAAGAATGTCGCGAATAGTTTTAGGTTGTTTAAAAGCAATGGAAAGTGGCTATGGGGAGATCTTAGATAAAGCTGGATCATTCTTAATGAGCGACCATTGTGTCCAAAAGATAAGCTTGAAAGATCTGGATGAAATGTGGTATATTTCCAGAGATATCTGATAGTGTAAAGAACTTATCGGTACTTACCTTCATGATATCATCAAATTTGTACTTAACAAATCCAGATGGTTCACTCACTGTAGGTAAACCTGCCAAAATAATATAAAACACATGAAAAGAAAGACTACTACACGACAAATCCGGGAGACCGAGACAGACGTTCCCCCTAAATAAATGGAGTGCCTGTCAGAAGACTGGGATAGAATTTCTCCCTAAATAACTGTAGTGTCTGCGGGAGACTGAGATAGATTTTCTCCCTAAATAACTGGAGCGCCTGCCGGAAGACTGAGATAGACTTTCTCCTGAATGACTGGAGTGCCTGCCGGAGGACTGAAATAGACTTTTTGCTGAATGACTGGAATGCCTGCCGGAGCACTGAGATAGACTTTCTCCCTAAATGACTTGAGTGCCTGTCGGGAGATCGAGATAGACTTTCTCCCTAAATGACTGAAGTGCCTGACGGGGGATTGAGATAGACTTTCTCGCTAAATGACTGGAGTGCCTGCCACTAAAAGGTTGGAACTTTCTGGACTGTTTTGTTTCATTTTCAACCCACTCGCTCACATTTTCTGGCCAGCCATGATTTCTTTTTATTTGCTTTAAAATGTCCATACAACAAACGGTTAGTCGCCTGGTTATTACATAAGCCGATGTTAGCAAGTTTTATTTAAAATTTAGTGGCTGTAGCGTCACTTTAGAATTTTCGTTGAACGTCAGTAACTTTGTGTGTTCAGTTGTCCTTTATTTTCTTCATTTTGGGAACACCAAACTGCGGGGACCGAAACGCCTCCACATCCAAGAGTCGAAATTTCTCAAGACCGAAATGTCTAATTTCCTAACTACACACATAAAATAGAAGCTTTCATCTACCCTTCACACCTGCTTGATTATCTATTGAATGTATGTGCAGTTATAGTGATGTTATCACCAAGGAAGTATTTTCTTGATTGGTGATAAAATCGCTGATGCCATACCTTCACAATACATTCACAATAAAGCTTACCAACCATTTCATATCTCTCACCGACTGTATAATTATAGTGATTTTATCGTCAGTCAAGTATTTATAAGGTTATAGTGAGTTTATCACCATGGAAATATTTTCACTATACATACATTCACTACACATACATTCACTACACATACATTCACTATACATGCATTCACTACACATACATTCACTACACATACATTCACTATGCATGCATTCACTATGCATACATTCACTATGCATACATTCACTACACATACATTCACTATACATAAATTCACTACACATAAATTCACTGTACATACATTCACTACACATACATTCACTACACATACATTCAGTACACATACATTCACTGTACATACATTCACTACACATACATTCACTACACATACATTCACTACACATACATTCACTACACATACATTCACTACACATACATTCACTATACATACATTCAGTACACATACATTCACTACACATACATTCACTGTACATACATTCACTACACATAAAATCACTACACATACATTCACTATACATACATTCACTACACATACATTCACTATACATACATCCACTATGCATACATTCACTACACATACATTCACTATGCATACATTCATTACACATACATTCACTATACAAACATTCACTACACATACATTCACTATGCATACATTCATTACACATACATTCACTATACATACATTCACTACACATACATTCACTATGCATACATTCATTACACATACGTTCACTATACATACATTCACTACACATACATTCACTATGCATACATTCATTACACATACATTCACTATATATACATTCACTATGCATACATTCACTATATATACATTCACTATACATACATTCACTATGAATACATTCACTACACATACATTCACTATACATACATTCACTATACATACATTCACTACACATACATTCACTACACATACATTCACTACACATACATTCGCTACACATACATTCACTACACATACATTCACTACACATACATTCACTACACATACATTCACTGTACATACATTCACTACACATACATTCACTACACATACATTCACTACACATACATTCACTACACATACATTCATTACACATACATTCACTACACATACATTCACTACACATAAATTCACTACACATACATTCACTGTACATACATTCACTACACATACATTCACTACACATACATTCACTACACATACATTCACTACACATACATTCACTATGCATACATTCACTACACATACATTCACTACACATACATTCACTACACATACATTCACTACACATACATTCACTACACATACATCCACTACACATACATTCACTACACATACATTCACTACACATACATTCACTACACATACATTCACTGTACATACATTCACTACACGTACATTCACTACACATACATTCACTACACATACATTCACTACACATACATTCACTACACATACATTCACTATACATACATTCACTATGCATGCATTCACTATACATACATTCACTATGCACACATTCACTATGCATACATTCACTACGCATACATTCACCATACATGCATTCACTACACATACATTCACTACACATACATTCACTATGCATGCATTCACTATACATACATTCACTATGCATACATTCACTATGCATACATTCACTATGCATACATTCACTATGCATACATTCACTTTCACTATGCATACATTCACTACACATACGTTCACTATGCATACATTCATTACACATACATTCACTATGCATACATTCATTACACATACATTCACTACACATACATTCACTATACATACATTCACTACACATACATTCATTATGCATACATTCACTATACATACATCCACTATGCATACATTCACTACACATACATTCACTATGCATACATTCACTACACATACATTCACTACACATACATTCACCACACATACATTCACTACACATACATTCACTACACATACATTCACTGTACATACATTCACTACACATACATTCACTACACATACATTCAGTACACATACATTCACTATACATACATTCACTACACATACATTCACTATGCATGCATTCATTACACATACATTCACTATATATACATTCACTATGCATACATTCACTACACATACATTCACTATACATACATTCACTATGCATGCATTCACTATACATACATTCACTATGCACACATTCACTATGCATACATTCACTACGCATACATTCACCATACATGCATTCACTACACATACATTCACTACACATACATTCACTATGCATGCATTCACTATACATACATCCACTATGCATACATTCACTACACATACATTCACTATGCATACATTCACTACACATACATTCACTATGCATACATTCACTACACATACATTCACTATGCATACATTCACTACACATACATTCACTACACATACATTCACTACACATACATTCACTACACATACATTCACTACACATACATTCACTGTACATACATTCACTACACATACATTCACTACACATACATTCAGTACACATACATTCACTCCACATACATTCATTACACATACATTCACTACACATACATTCACTACACATAAATTCACTACACATACATTCACTACACATACATTCACTACACATACATTCACTACACATACATTCACTGTACATACATTCACTACACATACATTCACTACACATACATTCACTACACATACATTCACTACACATACATTCACTACACATAAATTCACTACACATACATTCACTACACATACATTCACTACACATACATCCACTACACATACATTCACTACACATACATTCACTACACATACATTCACTACACATACATTCACTGTACATACATTCACTACACATACATTCACTACACATACATTCACTACACATACATTCACTACACATACATTCACTACACATACATTCACTACACATACATTCACTATACATACATTCACTATGCATGCATTCACTATACATACATTCACTATGCACACATTCACTATGCATACATTCACTACGCATACATTCACCATACATGCATTCACTACACATACATTCACTACACATACATTCACTATGCATGCATTCACTATACATACATTCACTATGCATACATTCACTATGCATACATTCACTATGCATACATTCACTTTCACTATGCATACATTCACTACACATACGTTCACTATGCATACATTCATTACACATACATTCACTATGCATACATTCATTACACATACATTCACTACACATACATTCACTATACATACATTCACTACACATACATTCATTATGCATACATTCACTATACATACATCCACTATGCATACATTCACTACACATACATTCACTATGCATACATTCACTACACATACATTCACTACACATACATTCACTACACATACATTCACTACACATACATTCACTACACATACATTCACTGTACATACATTCACTACACATACATTCACTACACATACATTCAGTACACATACATTCACTATACATACATTCACTACACATACATTCACTATGCATACATTCATTACACATACATTCACTATATATACATTCACTATGCATACATTCACTACACATACATTCACTATACATACATTCACTATGCATGCATTCACTATACATACATTCACTATGCACACATTCACTATGCATACATTCACTACGCATACATTCACCATACATGCATTCACTACACATACATTCACTACACATACATTCACTATGCATGCATTCACTATACATACATCCACTATGCATACATTCACTACACATACATTCACTATGCATACATTCACTACACATACATTCACTATGCATACATTCACTACACATACATTCACTATGCATACATTCACTACACATACATTCACTACACATACATTCACTACACATACATTCACTACACATACATTCACTACACATACATTCACTGTACATACATTCACTACACATACATTCACTACACATACAATCAGTACACATACATTCACTACACATACATTCATTACACATACATTCACTACACATACATTCACTACACATAAATTCACTACACATACATTCACTACACATACATTCACTACACATACATTCACTACACATACATTCACTGTACATACATTCACTACACATACATTCACTACACATACATTCACTACACATACATTCACTACACATACATTCACTACACATAAATTCACTACACATACATTCACTACACATACATTCACTACACATACATCCACTACACATACATTCACTACACATACATTCACTACACATACATTCACTACACATACATTCACTGTACATACATTCACTACACATACATTCACTACACATACATTCACTACACATACATTCACTATACATACATTCACTATGCATGCATTCACTATACATACATTCACTATGCACACATTCACTATGCATACATTCACTACGCATACATTCACCATACATGCATTCACTACACATACATTCACTACACATACATTCACTATGCATGCATTCACTATACATACATTCACTATGCATACATTCACTATGCATACATTCACTATGCATACATTCACTTTCACTCTGCATACATTCACTACACATACATTCACTACACATAAATTCACTACATATACATTCACTACACATACATTCACTATCCATACATTCACTACACATACATTCACTACACATACATTCACTGCACATACATTCACTACACATACATTCCCTATGCATACATTCATTACACATACATTCACTATACATACATTCACTACACATACATTCACTATACATATATTCACTACACATACATTCACTATGCATACATTCATTACACATACATTCACTATACATACATTCACTACACATACATTCACTTTGCATACATTCATTACACAACCATTCACTATATATACATTCACTACACATACATTCACTATACATACATTCACTACACATACATTCGCTAGGCATACATTCATTACACATACATTCACTATGCATACATTCACTATGCATACATTCACTATGCATACATTCACTTTCACTATGCATACATTCACTACACATACATTCACTATACATGCATTCACTACACATACATTCACTACACATACATTCACTATGCATGCATTCACTATACATACATTCACTATGCATACATTCACTATGCATACATTCACTATGCATACATTCACTATGCATACATTACTTTCACTATGCATACATTCACTACACATACATTCACTACACATAAATTCACTACATATACATTCACTACACATACATTCACTATACATACATTCACTACACATACATTCACTACACATACATTCACTGCACATACATTCACTACACATACATTCCCTATGCATACATTCATTACACATACATTCACTATACATACATTCACTACACATACATTCACTATACATATATTCAATACACATACATTCACTATGCATACATTCATTACACATACATTCACTATACATACATTCACTACACATACATTCACTTTGCATACATTCATTACACATACATTCACTATATATACATTCACTACACATACATTCACTATACATACATTCACTACACATACATTCGCTATGCATACATTCATTACACATACATTCACTATGCATACATTCATTACACATACATTCACTACACATACATTCACTATACATACATTCACTACACATACATTCACTATACATACATTCACTACACATACATCCACTATGCATACATTCATTACACATACATTCACTATACATACATTCACTACACATACATTCACTATGCATACATTCATTACACATACATTCACTATACATACATTCACTACACATACATTCACTATGCATACATTCATTACACATACATTCACTATACATACATTCACTACACATACATTCACTATGCATACATTCATTACACATACATTCACTATATATACATTCACTATGCATACATTCACTACACATACATTCACTATGCATACATTCACTATACATACATCCACTATGCATACATTCACTACGCATACATTCACTATACATGCATTCACTACACATACATTCACTACACATACATTCACTATGCATACATTCATTACACATACATTCACTATACATACATTCACTACACATACATCCACTATGCATACATTCATTACACATACATTCACTATACATACATTCACTACACATACATTCACTATGCATACATTCATTACACATACATTCACTATACATACATTCACTACACATACATTCACTATGCATACATTCATTACACATACATTCACTATACATACATTCACTACACATACATTCACTATGCATACATTCATTACACATACATTCACTACACATACATTCACTATACATACATCCACTACACATACATTCACTATGCATACATTCACTATACATACATTCACTACACATACATTCACTACACATACATTCACTGTGCATACATTCACTACACATACATTCTCTATACATACATTCACTATACATACATTCACTATGCATACATTCACTATGCATACATTCTCTACGCATACATTCACTATGCATACATTCACTTTCACTATGCATACATTCACTACACATACATTCACTACGCATACATTCACTACACATACATTCACTACACATAAATTTACTACACATACATTCATTACACATACATTCACTATGCATATATCCACTACACAGATTCGCTACACATACATTCACTACACATACATTCACTATACCTACATTCACTATACATACATTCACTACACATACATTCACTACACATACATTCACTATGCATACATTCACTATACATACATTCTCTATACATACATTCACTATACATACATTCATTACACATACATTCACTATGCATACATCCACTACACATAGATTCGCTACACATATATTCACTATACATGCATTCACTACACATACATTCACTACACATACATTCACTATGCATGCATTCACTATACATACATTCACTATGCATACATTCACTATGCATACATTCACTATGCATACATTCACTTTCACTCTGCATACATTCACTACACATACATTCACTATGCATACATTCACTATGCATACATTCACTATGCATACATTCACTTTCACTATGCATACATTCACTACACATACATTCACTATACATGCATTCACTACACATACATTCACTACACATACATTCACTATGCATGCATTCACTATACATATATTCACTATGCATACATTCACTATGCATACATTCACTATGCATACATTCACTATGCATACATTCACTTTCACTATGCATACATTCACTACACATACATTCACTACACATAAATTCACTACATATACATTCACTACACATACATTCACTATACATACATTCACTACACATACATTCACTACACATACATTCACTGCACATACATTCACTACACATACATTCCCTATGCATACATTCATTACACATACATTCGCTATACATACATTCACTACACATACATTCACTATACATATATTCACTACACATACATTCACTATGCATACATTCATTACACATACATTCACTATACATACATTCACTACACATACATTCACTTTGCATACATTCATTACACATACATTCACTATATATACATTCACTACACATACATTCACTATACATACATTCACTACACATACATTCGCTATGCATACATTCATTACACATACATTCACTATGCATACATTCATTACACATACATTCACTACACATACATTCACTATACATACATTCACTACACATACATTCACTATACATACATTCACTACACATACATCCACTATGCATACATTCATTACACATACATTCACTATACATACATTCACTACACATACATTCACTATGCATACATTCATTAAACATACATTCACTATACATACATTCACTACACATACATTCACTATGCATACATTCATTACACATACATTCACTATACATACATTCACTACACATACATTCACTATGCATACATTCATTACACATACATTCACTATATATACATTCACTATGCATACATTCACTACACATACATTCACTATGCATACATTCACTATACATACATCCACTATGCATACATTCACTACGCATACATTCACTATACATGCATTCACTACACATACATTCACTACACATACATTCACTATGCATACATTCATTACACATACATTCACTAAACATACATTCACTACACATACATCCACTATGCATACATTCATTACACATACATTCACTATACATACATTCACTACACATACATTCACTATGCATACATTCATTACACATACATTCACTATACATACATTCACTACACATACATTCACTATGCATACATTCATTACACATACATTCACTATACATACATTCACTACACATACATTCACTATGCATACATTCATTACACATACATTCACTACACATACATTCACTATACATACATCCACTACACATACATTCACTATGCATACATTCACTATACATACATTCACTACACATACATTCACTACACATACATTCACTGTGCATACATTCACTACACATACATTCTCTATACATACATTCACTATACATACATTCACTATGCATACATTCACTATGCATACATTCTCTACGCATACATTCACTATGCATACATTCACTTTCACTATGCATACATTCACTACACATACATTCACTACACATAAATTTACTACACATACATTCATTACACATACATTCACTATGCATACATCCACTACACAGATTCGCTACACATACATTCACTACACATACATTCACTATACCTACATTCACTATACATACATTCACTACACATACATTCACTACACATACATTCACTATGCATACATTCACTATACATACATTCTCTATACATACATTCACTATACATACATTCATTACACATACATTCACTATGCATACATCCACTACACATAGATTCGCTACACATATATTCACTATACATGCATTCACAACACATACATTCACTACACATACATTCACTATGCATGCATTCACTATACATACATTCACTATGCATACATTCACTATGCATACATTCACTATGCATACATTCACTTTCACTCTGCATACATTCACTACACATACATTCACTATGCATACATTCACTATGCATACATTCACTATGCATACATTCACTTTCACTATGCATACATTCACTACACATACATTCACTATACATGCATTCACTACACATACATTCACTACACATACATTCACTATGCATGCATTCACTATACATATATTCACTATGCATACATTCACTATGCATACATTCACTATGCATACATTCACTATGCATACATTCACTTTCACTATGCATACATTCACTACACATACATTCACTATACATGCATTCACTACACATACATTCACTACACATACATTCACTATGCATGCATTCACTATACATATATTCACTATGCATACATTCACTATGCATACATTCACTATGCATACATTCACTATGCATACATTCACTTTCACTATGCATACATTCACTACACATACATTCACTACACATAAATTCACTACATATACATTCACTACACATACATTCACTATACATACATTCACTACACATACATTCACTACACATACATTCACTGCACATACATTCACTACACATACATTCCCTATGCATACATTCATTACACATACATTCGCTATACATACATTCACTACACATACATTCACTATACATATATTCACTACACATACATTCACTATGCATACATTCATTACACATACATTCACTATACATACATTCACTACACATACATTCACTTTGCATACATTCATTACACATACATTCACTATATATACATTCACTACACATACATTCACTATACATACATTCACTACACATACATTCGCTATGCATACATTCATTACACATACATTCACTATGCATACATTCATTACACATACATTCACTACACATACATTCACTATACATACATTCACTACACATACATTCACTATACATACATTCACTACACATACATCCACTATGCATACATTCATTACACATACATTCACTATACATACATTCACTACACATACATTCACTATGCATACATTCATTAAACATACATTCACTATACATACATTCACTACACATACATTCACTATGCATACATTCATTACACATACATTCACTATACATACATTCACTACACATACATTCACTATGCATACATTCATTACACATACATTCACTATATATACATTCACTATGCATACATTCACTACACATACATTCACTATGCATACATTCACTATACATACATCCACTATGCATACATTCACTACGCATACATTCACTATACATGCATTCACTACACATACATTCACTACACATACATTCACTATGCATACATTCATTACACATACATTCACTAAACATACATTCACTACACATACATCCACTATGCATACATTCATTACACATACATTCACTATACATACATTCACTACACATACATTCACTATGCATACATTCATTACACATACATTCACTATACATACATTCACTACACATACATTCACTATGCATACATTCATTACACATACATTCACTATACATACATTCACTACACATACATTCACTATGCATACATTCATTACACATACATTCACTACACATACATTCACTATACATACATCCACTACACATACATTCACTATGCATACATTCACTATACATACATTCACTACACATACATTCACTACACATACATTCACTGTGCATACATTCACTACACATACATTCTCTATACATACATTCACTATACATACATTCACTATGCATACATTCACTATGCATACATTCTCTACGCATACATTCACTATGCATACATTCACTTTCACTATGCATACATTCACTACACATACATTCACTACACATAAATTTACTACACATACATTCATTACACATGCATTCACTATGCATACATCCACTACACAGATTCGCTACACATACATTCACTACACATACATTCACTATACCTACATTCACTATACATACATTCACTACACATACATTCACTACACATACATTCACTATGCATACATTCACTATACATACATTCTCTATACATACATTCACTATACATACATTCATTACACATACATTCACTATGCATACATCCACTACACATAGATTCGCTACACATATATTCACTATACATGCATTCACAACACATACATTCACTACACATACATTCACTATGCATGCATTCACTATACATACATTCACTATGCATACATTCACTATGCATACATTCACTATGCATACATTCACTTTCACTCTGCATACATTCACTACACATACATTCACTATGCATACATTCACTATGCATACATTCACTATGCATACATTCACTTTCACTATGCATACATTCACTACACATACATTCACTATACATGCATTCACTACACATACATTCACTACACATACATTCACTATGCATGCATTCACTATACATATATTCACTATGCATACATTCACTATGCATACATTCACTATGCATACATTCACTATGCATACATTCACTTTCACTATGCATACATTCACTACACATACATTCACTACACATAAATTCACTACATATACATTCACTACACATACATTCACTATACATACATTCACTACACATACATTCACTACACATACATTCACTGCACATACATTCACTACACATACATTCCCTATGCATACATTCATTACACATACATTCACTATACATACATTCACTACACATACATTCACTATACATATATTCACTACACATACATTCACTATGCATACATTCATTACACATACATTCACTATACAAACATTCACTACACATACATTCACTTTGCATACATTCATTACACATACATTCACTATATATACATTCACTACACATACATTCACTATACATACATTCACTACACATACATTCGCTATGCATTCATTCATTACACATACATTCACTATGCATACATTCATTACACATACATTCACTACACATACATTCACTATACATACATTCACTACACATACATTCACTATACATACATTCACTACACATACATCCACTATGCATACATTCATTACACATACATTCACTATACATACATTCACTACACATACATTCACTATGCATACATTCATTACACATACATTCACTATGCATACATCCACTACACATAGATTCGCTACACATATATTCACTATACATGCATTCACTACACATACATTCACTACACATACATTCACTATGCATGCATTCACTATACATACATTCACTATGCATACATTCACTATGCATACATTCACTATGCATACATTCACTTTCACTCTGCATACATTCACTACACATACATTCACTATGCATACATTCACTATGCATACATTCACTATGCATACATTCACTTTCACTATGCATACATTCACTACACATACATTCACTATACATGCATTCACTACGCATACATTCACTACACATACATTCACTATGCATGCATTCACTATACATATATTCACTATGCATACATTCACTATGCATACATTCACTATGCATACATTCACTATGCATACATTCACTTTCACTATGCATACATTCACTACACATACATTCACTACACATAAATTCACTACATATACATTCACTACACATACATTCACTATACATACATTCACTACACATACATTCACTACACATACATTCACTGCACATACATTCACTACACATACATTCCCTATGCATACATTCATTACACATACATTCACTATACATACATTCACTACACATACATTCACTATACATATATTCACTACACATACATTCACTATGCATACATTCATTACACATACATTCACTATACATACATTCACTACACATACATTCACTTTGCATACATTCATTACACATACATTCACTATATATACATTCACTACACATACATTCACTATACATACATTCACTACACATACATTCGCTATGCATACATTCATTACACATACATTCACTATGCATACATTCATTACACATACATTCACTACACATACATTCACTATACATACATTCACTACACATACATTCACTATACATACATTCACTACACATACATCCACTATGCATACATTCATTACACATACATTCACTATACATACATTCACTACACATACATTCACTATGCATACATTCATTAAACATACATTCACTATACATACATTCACTACACATACATTCACTATGCATACATTCATTACACATACATTCACTATACATACATTCACTACACATACATTCACTATGCATACATTCATTACACATACATTCACTATATATACATTCACTATGCATACATTCACTACACATACATTCACTATGCATACATTCACTATACATACATCCACTATGCATACATTCACTACGCATACATTCACTATACATGCATTCACTACACATACATTCACTACACATACATTCACTATGCATACATTCATTACACATACATTCACTATACATACATTCACTACACATACATCCACTATGCATACATTCATTACACATACATTCACTATACATACATTCACTACACATACATTCACTATGCATACATTCATTACACATACATTCACTATACATACATTCACTACACATACATTCACTATGCATACATTCATTACACATACATTCACTATACATACATTCACTACACATACATTCACTATGCATACATTCATTACACATACATTCACTACACATACATTCACTATACATACATCCACTACACATACATTCACTATGCATACATTCACTATACATACATTCACTACACATACATTCACTACACATACATTCACTGTGCATACATTCACTACACATACATTCTCTATACATACATTCACTATACATACATTCACTATGCATACATTCACTATGCATACATTCTCTACGCATACATTCACTATGCATACATTCACTTTCACTATGCATACATTCACTACACATACATTCACTACACATACATTCACTACACATACATTCACTACACATAAATTTACTACACATACATTCACTGTACATACATTCACTCACATACATTCACTGTACATACATTCACTACACATACATTCACTACACATACATTCACTACACATACATTCACTATACATACATTCCCTATATGTACATTCATTACACATACATTCACTATGCATACATTCACTATACATACATTCTCTATACATACATTCACTATACATACATTCATTACACATACATTCACTATGCATACATCCACTACACAGATTCGCTACACATACATTCACTACACATACATTCACTATACATACATTCACTATACATACATTCACTACACATACATTCACTATGCATACATTCACTATACATACATTCTCTATACATACATTCACTATACATACATTCATTACACATACATTCACTATGCATACATCCAGTACACATAGATTCGCTAAACACATATTCACTATACATACATTCACTACACATACATTCACTACACATACATTCACTATACATGCATTCACTACACATACATTCACTACACATACATTCACACATACATTCACTATGCATACATTCACTATACATACATTCACTATGCATACATTCATTATGCATACATTCACTTTGCATACATTCACTATGCATACATTCACTTTCACTGTGCATACATTCACTACGCATACATTCACTACACATAAATTCACTACACATACATTCACTATACATACATTCATTATGCATACATTCACTTTGCATACATTCACTATGCATACATTCACTTTCACTATGCATACATTCACTACACATACATTCATTATACATACATTCACTATACATACATTCACTATGCATACATTCACTATGCATACATTCACTATACATACATTCACTATACATACATTCACTACACATACATTCACTGTGCATACATTGACTACACATAAATTCACTACACATACATTCACTATACATACATTCACTATGCATACATTCACTATGCATACATTCACTAGGCATACATTCACTGTACATATATTCACTATACATACATTCACTATGCATACATTCACTACACATACATTCACTACACATACATTCACTATGCATACATTCACTACACATACATTCACTACACATACATTCACTACACATACATTCACTGTGCATACATTCACTACACATACATTCTCTATACATACATTCACTATACATACATTCATTACACATACATTCACTATGCATGCATCCACTACACATACATTCGCTACACATATATTCACTACACATACATTCACTATACATACATTCACTATATGTACATTCATTACACATACATTCACTATGCATACATTCACTACAGATACATTCACTACACATATATTCACTACACATACATTCACTATACATACATTCACTATGCATACATTCACTATGCATACATTCACTACGCATACATTCACTACACATAAATTCACTACACATACATTCACTACACATACATTCACTACACATACATTTACTGTGCATACATTCACTACACATAAATTCACTACACATACATTCACTATGTATACATTCACTACACATACATTCACTACACATACATTCACTACACATACATTCACTGTGCATACATTCACTACACATACATTCTCTATACATACATTCACTATACTTACATTCATTACACATACATTCACTATGCATGCATCCACTACACATACATTCGCTACACATATATTCACTACACATACATTCACTATACATACATTCACTATATGTACATTCATTACACATACATTCACTATGCATACATTCACTACACATACATTCACTACACATATATTCACTACACATACATTCACTATACATACATTCACTATAATACATTCACTACACATACATTCACTATACATGCATTCATTACACATACATTCGCTACACATACATTCTCTATACATACATTCATTACACATACATTCACTATGCATACATTCACTACACATACATTCTCTACTGTTATGAAGTAATATCACACTGAGTAAGTGCACTGTTTCTCCTGTCAAACTGCACCATTATCGTAACTCAGTTTCTATAGAAAACAGCGTGTCCAACTCTGTACAATTCTATCCCCGTAACAGAGATCATTAACATCATTCCTGACCTCTACTGATATACATATACATGTAATGACGTGAATAGATATTAAAATTCGACTACATATACAGAATGAACAGAGTGGATTACTGCCTAATTGCAGAGTCATATATTCTCCACTCGAAAGGTATTTATAATGGTTCACAAAGACCACCGGGTTGTACCATGTGAGGAAAGTTTTACAAGCGTTAGTTTTCCCTCAGCAGTTGTAAACAATTACCAAGTGAAAAATCTATTCCACGCCGATTTAGTAGTTTTCCACCATCCTCATACTGTAGTTTCAGGATTGTCTTTCTGCTCGATTCGGATCAGTTCGTGATTTCACTATCGACCTCACTAATAGCGCATTATAGTTTACATTCCATTGAGCAAATGCTCTTGTGTATTTCAGACTACTTCATTTTTCTGCAGTAAGGAGCGCGTTAACCAACGAGCATTGTCTGTGTTAACCTAACAGTGACATGAGGTCTCATTTCAACTATATTCCCCGACTGGATGGTTAAAGTGACTTTATCACTATCGTTTTGAGCCTAACATAAATGAAACTGGAATATCGGTACCCGACATATTTATTTTTCAACATAGTCCTTTTGTAATTCAAAATACTTGTTCCACCTGGCCTGCCACTCGTTGATGCCGCGTCTGTAGAAGTCCATATCTTGGTCCTGTAGTCAAGCCTCCACAGGAGCAGTAAGTTCCTCATCATCTTGAAATCTTTGACCATTTAAGTGTTTCTCAAAATTTGGAAAGAGATGGTAGTCACCAAGTGACTACCATCTCTTTCCAAATTTGAAGAAACACTTACGTGGTCAACGTGACTACAATTTCTTTCCAAATTTGAAGAAACACTTACGTGGTCAAATAGTTCAAGATGATGAGGAACTTACTGCTGCTGTGGAGGCTTGGCTATAGGACCAAGATATGGACTTATGCAGACGCGGCATCAATGACTGGCAGACCAGGTGGAACAAGTGTATTCAATTACAAGGGGACTATGTTGAAAAATAAATGTTCTGTACCGATATCCCAGCTTTAGTTATGTTAGGCTCAAAACTTTTTGACATCCCCTCGTACGTTCACTAGATAGTATACTGTGGTTTTGTCATAATCATCTTTATTTCCCTCGAGTGTTTGGTTATACTGATGTTATTAGCACCGGGTAATCTTAAATGGTGATAACATCATTATATTCTGGTTCTGTCTTGGTTCCCTAGGTGTGACAAGCCCGGTTCCCAAGGTGTGACAATATGGAACACGTGGGTTTAGAGTATATGCGGTGAAATTATTATGGAAAATGTTATTTGATGGAAAGGAAGTTTATCAAGGACTGGACATATTGACTGATCTCGTCATTGGCAGCCCAAAACTACGCGTCCACCCCTAATGTCTCAACTCCACATATTACTGGAATAATGGCGCCGACAAACAAATCTAATTTTTTCTATTTTTTCACACTGTTTTTTATTTTCGAAATACCTCTGTTGTATCATTGTAAACTTATACAGTTACATTGCAACTTCTCACTTTTTGGAGACGATTTACATCAGCTGAATAGCTTGCTGTCGAATCCAACAAATACACCTATTTACACCAGATTACATAATATAATAATAATAATAATACTTTGGCCAGCAGCTGATTTGTCGCGGTTCTCGGACGAGAAGGCCATGGTTACCCCTGTACTCCCAACTGCCTCCCTATTCCCACGCTTCTCCTCTCCTCCCAACACTCGGAAACGAACTGCTTGATGACATCCCTTGCCCCATTCTTCCCTATCTCTCCGATTAGCATCTTAACCCTCTCCTTTGAGTCTCCCCCTAACCACATGTCCTTCATTCTCCCATCCCACTTCCCCATTATACTCCCAGTGAATCTCATTCTTTTAAACTGATACTTTAGGCATTCTAGAAGAAAGTGTTCCAGGGTCTCCACCATGCCCAAGTTACACATCTGGCACTCCCTTTCACCGTCTTTCCCAATTTTCCCCCTCAGATCAAGGGATCGCGTCCTCAGCTTGAACAACAGTGACCCCCCCCCCCCCTCCCCAAAGGTGCCATCAAGGTACTCTTCAAAACCTGGCTTCTCTTTATCACGCAGGCCACCCAAAGACCTCTTTGATTTGACTCCCTCTCGCCAATTACGGTTACAATCCGCCATGACCCTTTCTCTGACGATTTTTGTTTACCCTGGTTTGCCCCAACGTCCAGGTCCGAGATCTCCAATGAGTAGTTCTCTACTAGCTCCCTCACTTGGACATCCACCCCGTTTTGATAGTTGGGTTGAAAATTCTCAGGAACATTACTTTACACCATCGGCTGTCGGGGAGATTTACCAAATAATTAAGATAACCGAGTTTCAACAGGTCTATCCTGTCCTTGATCCTCATCCACCCAAGCTCACCCCTGATTGCTTCTAGCGCTGCGGCATTACTCGACCCCGTTATCCATCGGCCTGCATCGTTCTGCAGGATTTCCAAGCTCTTTACGGCCGTCTGGTTTAGGGGTACCACTTCCGTTCCGTATGTTATACTTGGCAGCCCCACCATTTCCCAAATGATTTTCCCCACGAAAACCTTATTGAAACTGTTTCTCCCTATAAGTTTCATTTGGTTAAGGATTCGCTTCCCCTTCAGAATCAATTTATTTGTGTCATTTCGGTAGATGCCTCTTCCTGTACATGAACATCACTCATTATGTAAATGTTTACAAATTGCATTTAACATATACAATATTCTTTCAATAAATTTTGTTTAAAGTAAACTAACATCATTATAGCCACACATTCGGGAAAAATGAAGATAATTTTGCAGAGTGTATGCTGCTACACGGAATAACAAAACACAATGGAAATCCTCCACCAATCCTCCTTGATATATGAGTATATTTGGACGCTTGTCTGGAAGTAGATTTATATTGACCTTCGTGGGGACCATACATCACCCAATAACGTTCTTATGTTTGTATCGCATATCCAGCGTAACCCTTGTACCTGCAGCGAGAATGTATTTTCTACACACCGAGAAATGTAAAATTATGTTATTAAAAAGTACATAATATAAATATTACCTGAAGTTTCAACATACAGAGATATGAATACGAGTGCAGCAACTGTGCCTATCAAAATCAGTAATGTCTGAAATAGAATAGAACAAACTGAATAGCTAAAGATAAACATAGAGACGAATGCATGCTGGGTAGCGAGTATTACAAATCGTGCGATAAGCTTCTAATCAAAGCTTCTCCTTTCTAGCTTGAAAGGGCTGCCATATTCATGTCATGGAAGAGTACTGATGGAGATAATAGGGGTACAATAAACCTACAATGACCAAGTGTTTAATTTTCAAGGACAGCCAAATTCAAGTCATGACAGAGTACTGATTGAGATAATAAGAGAACAACAAGACTCCATTCACCAAGTGTTTAATTGTCAATGACAGCCAAATTCAAGTCATGACGGAGTACTGATTGAGATAATAAGAGAACAACAAGACTCTATTCACCAAGTGTTTAATTTTCAAGGACAGCCAAATTCAAGTCATGACAGAGTACTGATTGAGATAATAAGAGAACAACAAGACTCTATTCACCAAGTGTTTAATTTTCAAGGACAGCCAAATTCAAGTCATGACAGAGTACTGATAGAGATAATAAGAGAACAACAAGACTCCATTCACCAAGTGTTTAATTTTCAAGGACAGCCAAATTCAAGTCATGACAGAGTACTGATTGAGATAATAAGAGAACAACAAGACTCCATTCACCAAGTGTTTAATTGTCAATGACAGCGAAATTCAAGTCATGACGGAGTACTGATTGAGATAATAAGAGAACAACAAGACTCCATTCACCAAGTATTTAATTTTCGAAGCACGGTTAAATTCGTGTCATGGAAGAGTACTGATCAAGATAATACGAGTATATTAAACCCTTTACCCAACGAATCGCCCGCACCCGCCCGCGTAATATGCAAATCCTGCAGTTGAAAAAATATTATTTTTCAAAAAATTTCAACAAAACCATATCATGTGACCCCTCGTTGGAACGAGCTCGTCCCAACGAGGGGTCACATGATATGGTTTTGTTGAAATTTTTTGAAAAAAATTAAAAAATGATATTTAAAATAATAAATTTTGATATCGTCTGCATTGGGTAAAGGGTTAAGACTACAATAACAAAGTGTTGAATGTTCAAGGACAGTCAAATTCATGTCATGGCAGTGTACTGAATAAGATAATGCGAGTACAACAAGGCTACAATTATCAAATGGTTAATTTGCAAGGACAGCCATGGAAGTATTAATTAAGATAATACGAGTACAATTAGGCTCCAATAACCAAATGTTTAATTTGAAAGGACAGCCATGGAAGTATTAATTAAGATAATACGAGCACAATAAGGCTCCAATAACCATGTGTTTAATTTGCAAGGAGAGCCATGGAAGTATTAATTAAGATATTACGAGAACAATTAGGCTTCAATAACCATGTGTTTAATTTGCAAGGACAGCCATGGAAGTATTAATTAAGATAATACGAGTACAATGAGGCTACAATAACCAAATGTTTAATTTGCAAGGACAGCCATGGAAGTATTAATTAAGATAATACGAGTACAATAAGGATCTAATAACCACGTATTTAATTTGCAAGGACAGCCATGGAAGTATTAATTAAGATAATACGAGTACAATAAGAATCTAATAACCATGTGTTTAATTTGCAAGGACAGCCATGGAAGTATTAATTAAGATAATACGAGTACAATAAGGCTCCAATAACCATGTGTTTAATTTGCAAGGACAGCAATGAAAGTATTAATTAAGATAATACGAGTACAATGAGGCTACAACAACCAAATGTTTAATTTGCAGGACAGCCATGGAAGTATTAATTAAGATAATACGAGTACAATGAGGCTACAATAACCAAATGTTTAATTTGCAAGGACAGCCATGGAAGTATTAATTAAGATAATACGAGTACAATTAGGCTACAATAACCATGTGTTTAATTTGCAAGGACAGCCATGGAAGTATTAATTAAGATAATACGAGTACAATAAGGCTACAATAACCATGTGTTTAATTAGCAAGGAGAGCCATGGAAGTATTAATTAAGATAATACGAGTACAATTAGGCTACAATAACCATGTGTTTAATTTGCAAGGACAGCCATGGAAGTATTAATTAAGATAATACGAGTACAATAAGGCTACAATAACCATGTGTTTAATTTGCAAGGACAGCCATGGAAGTATTAATTAAGATAATACGAGTACAATTAGGCTACAATAACCATGTGTTTAATTTGCAAGGACAGCCATGGAAGTATTAATTAAGATAATACGAGTACAAGTAGGCTACAATAACCATGTGTTTAATTTGCAAGGACAGCCATGGAAGTATTAATTAAGATAATACGAGTACAATAAGGCTACAATAACCATGTGTTTAATTTGCAAGGACAGCCATGGAAGAATTAATTAAGATAATACGAGTACAATTAGGCTACAATAACTATGTGTCTAATTTGCAAGGACAGCCATGGAAGTATTAATTAAGATAATACGAGTACAATTAGGCTACAATAACCATGTGTTTAATTTGCAAGGACAGCCATGGAAGTATCAATTAAGATAATACGAGTACAATTAGGCTAGAATAACCATGTGTTTAATTTGCAAGGACAGCCATGGAAGTATTAATTTAGATAATACGAGTACAATTAGGCTACAATAACCAAATGTTTCATTTGCAAGGACAGCCATGGAAGTATTAATTAAGATAATGCTAGTTCAATTAGGCTACAATAACCATGTGTTTAATTTGCAAGGACAACCATGGAAGTATTAATTAAGATAATACGAGTACAATAAGGATCTAATAACCATGTGTTTAATTTGCAAGGACAGCCATGGAAATATTAATTAAGATAATACGAGTAGAATCAGGCTACAATAACCATGTGTTTAATTTGCAAGGACAGCCATGGAAGTATTAATTAAGATAATACGAGTACAATTAGGCTACAATAACCATGTGTTTAATTTGCAAGGACAGCCATGGAAGTATTAATTAAGATAATACGAGTACAATAAGGAACTAATAACCACGTGTTTAATTTGCAAGGACAGCCATGGAAGTATTAATTAAGATAATACGAGTACAATAAGGATCTAATAACCAAATGTTTAATTTGGAAGGACAGCCATGGAAGTATTAATTAAGATAATACGAGCACAATAAGGCTCCAATAACCATGTGTTTAATTTGCAAGGACAGCCATGGAAGTATTAATTAAGATACTACGAGTACAATAAGGCTACAATAACCATGTGTTTAATTTGCAAGGACAGCCATGGAAGTATTAATTAAGATAATACGAGTACAATTGGGCTTCAATAACCAAATGTTTAATTTGCAAGGACAGCCATGGAAGTATTAATTAAGATAATACGAGTACAATTAGGCTACAATAACCACGTGTTTAATTTGCAAGGACAGCCATGGAAGTATTAATTAAGATAATACGAGTACAATTAGGCTACAATAACCATGTGTTTAATTTGCAAGGACAGCCATGGAAGTATTAATTAAGATAATACGAGTACAATTAGGCTACAATAACCATGTGTTTAATTTGCAAGGACAGCCATGGAAGTATTAATTAAGATAATACGAGTACAATTAGGCTACAATAACCATGTGTTTAATTTGCAAGGACCGCTATGGAAGTATTAATTAAGATAATACGAGTACAATAAGGATCTAATAACCACGTGTTTAATTTGCAAGGACAGCCATGGAAGTATTAATTAAGATAATACGAGTACAATCAGGCTCCAATAACCAAATGCTTAATTTGCAAGGACAGCCATGGAAGTATTAATTAAGATAATACGAGTACAATTAGGCTACAATAACCACGTGTTTAATTTGCAAGGACAGCCATGAAAGTATTAATTAAGATAATACTAGTACAATTAGGCTACAATAACCATGTGTTTAATTTGCAAGGACAGCCATGGAAGTATTAATTAAGATAATACTAGTACAATTAGGCTCCAATAACCAAATGCTTAATTTGCAAGGACAGCCATGGAAGTATTAATTAAGATAATACGAGTACAATTAGGCTACAATAACCACGTGTTTAATTTGCAAGGACAGCCATGAAAGTATTAATTAAGATAATACGAGTACAATTAGGCTACAATAACCACGTGTTTAATTTGCAAGGACAGCCATGAAAGTATTAATTAAGATAATACTAGTACAATTAGGCTACAATAACCATGTGTTTAATTTGCAAGGACAGCCATGGAAGTATTAATTAAGATAATACGAGTACAATAAGAATCTAATAACCATGTGTTTAATTTGCAAGGACAGCCATGGAAGTATTAATTAAGATAATACGAGTACAATTATGCTACAATAACCATGTGTTTAATTTGCAAGGACAGCCATGGAAGTATTAATTAAGATAATACGAGTACAATAAGGCTACAATAACCATGTGTTTAATTTGCAAGGACAGCCATGGAAGTAGTAATTAAGATAATACGAGTACAATTAGGCTACAATAACCATGTGTTTAATTTGCAAGGACAGCCATGGAAGTATTAATTAAGATAATACGAGTACAATAAGGCTCCAATAACCATGTGTTTAATTTGCAAGGACTGCAATGGAAGTATAGTTAAGATAATACGAGTACAATGAGGCTACAATAACCAAATGTTTAATTTGCAAGGACAGCCATGGAAGTATTAATTAAGATAATACGAGTACAATGAGGCTACAATAACCAAATGTTTAATTTGCAAGGACAGCCATGGAAGTATTAATTAAGATAATACGAGTACAATAAGGCTACAATAACCACGTGTTTAATTTGCAAGGACAGCCATGGAAGTATTAATTAAGATAATACGAGTACAATTAGGCTACAATAACCATGTGTTTAATTTGCAAGGACAGCCATGGAAGTATTAATTAAGATAATACGAGTACAATTAGGCTACAATAACCATGTGTTTAATTTGCAAGGACAGCCATGGAAGTATTAATTAAGATAATACGAGTACAATTAGGCTTCAATAACCAAATGTTTAATTTGCAAGGACAGCCATGGAAGTATTAATTAAGACAATACGAGTACAATTAGGCTACAATAACCACGTGTTTAATTTGCAAGGACAGCCATGGAAGTATTAATTAAGATAATACGAGTACAATTAGGCTACAATAACCATGTGTTTAATTTGCAAGGACAGCAATGGAAGTATTAATTAAGATAATACGAGTACAATTAAGCTACAATAACTATGTGTTTAATTTGCAAGGACAGCCATGGAAGTATTAATTAAGATAATACGAGTACAATTAGGCTACAATAACCATGTGTTTAATTTGCAAGGACAGCCATGGAAGTATTAATTAAGATAATACGGGTACAATAAGGATCTAATAACCACGTGTTTAATTTGCAAGGACAGCCATGGAGGTATTAATTAAGATAATACGAGTACAATCAGGCTCCAATAACCATGTGTTTAATTTGCAAGGACAGCCATGGAAGTATTAATTAAGATAATACGAGTACAATGAGGATCTAATAACCAAATGTTTAATTTGCAAGGACAGCCATGGAAGTATTAATGAAGATAATACGAGCACAATAAGGCTCCAATAACCATGTTTTTAATTTGCAAGGACAGCCATGGAAGTATTAATTAAGATAATACGAGTACAATAAGGCTACAATAACCATGTGTTTAATTTGCAAGGACAGCCATGGAAGTATTAATTAAGATAATACGAGTACAATTAGGCTCCAATAACAAAATGCTTAATTTGCAAGGACAGCCATGGAAGTATTAATTAAGATAATACGAGTACAATTAGGCTACAATAACCACGTGTTTAATTTGCAAGGACAGCCATGGAAGTATTAATTAAGATAATACGAGTGCAATTAGGCTACAATAACCATGTGTTTAATTTGCAAGGACGGCCATGGAAGTATTAATTAAAATAATACGAGTACAATGAGGATCTAATAACCACGTGTTTAATCTGCAAGGACAGCCATAGAAGTATTAATTAAGATAATACGAGTACAATTAGGCTCCAATAACCATGTGTTTAATTTGCAAGGACAGCCATGGAAGTATTAATTAAGATAATACGAGTACAATTAGGCTACAATAACCATCTGTTTAATTTGCAAGAACAGCCATGGAAGTATTAATTAAGATAATACGAGTACAATTGGGCTCCAATAACCAAATGTTTAATATGCAAGGACAGCCATGGAAGTATTAATTAAGACAATACGAGTACAATTAGGCTACAATAACCACGTGTTTAATTTGCAAGGACAGCCATGGAAGTATTAATTAAGATAATACGAGTACAATTAGGCTACAATAACCATGTGTTTAATTTGCAAGGACAGCCATGGAAGTATTAATTAAGATAATACGAGTACAATAAGGATCTAATAACCACGTGTTTAATTTGCAAGGACAGCCATGGAAGTATTAATTAAGATAATACGAGTACAATTAGGATCCAATAACCATGTGTTTAATTTGCAAGGACAGCCATGGAAGTATTAATTAAGATAATACGAGTACAATAAGGCTCCAATAACCATGTGTTTAATTTGCAAGGACAGTCATGGAAGTATTAATTAAGATAATACGAGTACAATAAGGCTACAATAACCATGTGTTTAATTTGCAAGGACAGCCATGGAAGTATTAATTAAGATAATACGAGTACAATTAGGCTACAATAACCATGTGTTTAATTTGCAAGGACAGCCATGGAAGTATTAATTAAGATAATACGAGTACAATAAGGCTACAATAACCATGTGTTTAATTTGCAAGGACAGCCATGGAAGTTGTAATTAAGATAATACGAGTACAATTAGGCTCCAATAACCAAATGTTTAATTTGCAAGGACAGCCATGGAAGTATTAATTAAGATAATACGAGCACAATAAGGCTCCAATAACCATGTGTTTAATTTGCAAGGACAGCCATGGACGTATTAATTAAGATAATACGAGTACAATTAGGCTCCAATAACCAAATGTTTAATTTGCACAGCCATGGAAGTATTAATTAAGATAATACGAGTACAATTAGGCTACAATAACCACGTGTCTAATTTGCAAGGACAGCCATGGAAGTATTAATTAAGATAATACGAGTACAATTAGGCTACAATGACCATGTGTTTAATTTGCAAGGACAGCCATGGAAGTATTAATTAAGATAATACGAGTAGAATTAGGCTACAATAACCATGTGTTTAATTTGCAAGGACAGCCATGGAAGTATTAATTAAGATAATACGAGTACAATAAGGCTACAATAACCATGTGTTTAATTTGCAAGGACAGCCATGGAAGTATTAATTAAGATAATACGAGTACAATTAGGCTACAATAACCATGTGTTTAATTTGCAAGGACAGCCATGGAAGTATTAATTAAGATAATACGAGTACAATAAGGCTACAATAACCATGTGTTTAATTTGCAAGGACAGCCATGGAAGTATTAATTAAGATAATACGAGTGCAATTAGGCTACAATAACCATGTGTTTAATTTGCAAGGACAGCCATGGAAGTATTAATTAAGATAATACGAGTACAATTAGGCTACAATAACCGTGTGTTTAATTTGCAAGGACAGCTATGGAAGTATTAATTAAGATAATACGAGTACAATAAGGATCTAATAACCAAATGTTTAATTTGCAAGGACAGCCATGGAAGTATTAATTAAGATAATACGAGCACAATAAGGCTCCAATAACCATGTGTTTAATTTGCAAGGACAGCCATGGAAGTATTAATTAAGATAATACGAGTACAATAATGCTACAATAACCATGTGTTTAATTTGCAAGGACAGCCATGGAAGTATTAATTAAGATAATACGAGTACAATTAGGCTACAATAACCATGTGTTTAATTTGCAAGGACAGCCATGGAAGTATTAATTAAGATAATACGAGTACAATTAGGCTACAATAACCGTGTGTTTAATTTGCAAGGACAGCTATGGAAGTATTAATTAAGATAATACGAGTACAATAAGGATCTAATAACCAAATGTTTAATTTGCAAGGACAGCCATGGAAGTATTAATTAAGATAATACGAGCACAATAAGGCTCCAATAACCATGTGTTTAATTTGCAAGGACAGCCATGGAAGTATTAATTAAGATAATACGAGTACAATAAGGCTCCAATAACCATGTGTTTAATTTGCAAGGACAGCCATGGAAGTATTAATTAAGATAATACGAGTACAATAAGGCTACAATAACCATGTGTTTAATTTGCAAGGACAGCCATGGAAGTATTAATTAAGATAATACGAGTACAATTAGGCTACAATAACCACGTGTTTAATTTGCAAGGACAGCCATGGAAGTATTAATTAAGATAATACGAGTACAATAAGGCTACAATAACCATGTGTTTAATTTGCAAGGACAGCCATGGAAGTATTAATTAAGATAATACGAGTACAATAAGGCTACAATAACCATGTGTTTAATTTGCAAGGACAGACATGGAAGTATTAATTAAGATAATACGAGCACAATAAGGCTCCAATAACCATGTGTTTAATTTGAAAGGACAGCCATGGAAGTATTAATTAAGATAATACGAGTACAATAAGGCTACAATAACCATGTGTTTAATTTGCAAGGACAGCCATGGAAGTATTAATTAAGATAATACGAGTACAATTAGGCTCCAATAACCAAATGTTTAATTTGCAAGGACAGCCATGGAAGTATTAATTAAGATAATACGAGTACAATTAGGCTACAATAACCATGTGTTTATTTTGCAAGGACAGCCATGGAAGTATTAATTAAGATAATACGAGTACAATTAGGCTACAATAACCAAATGTTTAATTTGCAAGGACAGCCATGGAAGTATTCATTAAGATAATACGAGTACAATAAGGATCTAATAACCAAATGTTTAATTTGCAAGGACAGCCATGGAAGTATTAATTAAGATAATACGAGCACTATAAGGCTCCAATAACCATGTGTTTAATTTGCAAGGACAGCCATGGAAGTATTAATTAAGATAATACGAGTACAATAAGGCTACAATAACCATGTGTTTAATTTGCAAGGACAGCCATGGAAGTATTAATTAAGATAATACGAGTACAATTAGGCTCCAACAACCAAATGTTTAATTTGCAAGGACAGCCATGGAAGTATTAATTAAGATAATACGAGTACAATTAGGCTACAACAACCACGTGTTTAATTTGCAAGGACAGCCAAGGAAGTATTAATTAAGATAATACGAGTACAATAAGGCAACAATAACCATGTGTTTAATTTGCAAGGGCAGCCATGGAAGTATTAATTAAGATAATACGAGTACAATAAGGCTACAATAAACATGTGTTTAATTTGCAAGGACAGCCATGGAAGTATTAATTGAGATAATACGAGCACAATAAGGCTCCAATAACCATGTGTTTAATTTGCAAGGACAGCCATGGAAGTATTAATTAAGATAATACGAGTACAATAAGGCTACAATAACCATGTGTTTAATTTGCAAGGACAGCCATGGAAGTATTAATTAAGATAATACGAGTACAATTAGGCTCCAATAATCAAATGTTTAATTTGCAAGGACAGCCATGGAAGTATTAATTAAGATAATACGAGTACAATTAGGCTACAATAACCATGTGTTTATTTTGCAAGGACAGCCATGGAAGTATTAATTAAGATAATACGAGTACAATTAGGCTCCAATAAGCAAATGTTTAATTTGCAAGGACAGCCATGGAAGTATTAATTAAGATAATACGAGTACAATTAGGCTACAATAACCATGTGTTTATTTTGCAAGGACAGCCATGGAAGTATTAATTAAGATAATACGAGTACAATTAGGCTACAATAACCAAATGTTTAATTTGTAAGGACAGCCATGGAAGTATTCATTAAGATAATACGAGTACAATAAGGATCTAATAACCAAATGTTTAATTTGCAAGGACAGCCATGGAAGTATTAATTAAGATAATACGAGTACAATTAGGCTACAATAACCAAATGTTTAATTTGCAAGGACAGCCAGGGAAGTATTAATTAAGATAATACGAGTACAATTAGGCTACAATAACCATGTGTTTAATTTGCAAGGACTGCCATTGAAGTATTAATTAAGATAATACGAGTACAATTAGGCTACAATAACCAAATGTTTAATTTGCAAGGACAGCCATGGAAGTATTAATTAAGATAATACGAGTACAATTAGGCTACAATAACCATGTGTTTAATTTGCAAGGACAGCCATGGAAATATTAATTAAGATAATACGAGTACAATAAGGATCTAATAACCATGTGTTTAATTTGCAAGGACATCAATGGAAGTATTAATTAAGATAATACGAGTACAATTAGGCTACAATAACCATGTGTTTAATTTGCAAGGACAGCCATGGAAGTATTAATTAAGATAATACGAGTACAATAAGGATCTAATAACCATGTGTTTAATTTGCAAGGACAGCCATGGAAGTATTAATTAAGATAATACGAGTACAATAAGGCTACAATAACCATGTGTTTAATTTGCAAGGACAGCCATGGAAGTATTAATTAAGATAATACGAGTACAATTAGGCTCCAATAACCAAATGTTTAATTTGCAAGGACAGCCATGGAAGTATTAATTAAGATAATATGAGTACAATTAGGCTACAATAACCACGTGTTTAATTTGCAAGGACAGCCATGGAAGTATTAATTAAGATAATACGAGTACAATTAGGCTACAATAACCAAGTGTTTAATTTGCAAGGACAGGCATGGAAGTATTAATTCAGATAATACGAGTACAGTTAGGCTACAATAACCATGTGTTTAATTTGCAAGGGCAGCAATGGAAGTATTAATTAAGATAATACGAGTACAATTAGGCTACAATAACCATGTGTTTAATTTGCAAGGACAGCCATGGAAGTATTAATTAAGATAATACGAGTACAATTAGGCTACAATAACCATGTGTTTAATTTGCAAGGACAGCCATGGAAGTATTAATTAAGATAATACGAGTACAATTAGGCTACAATAACCAAATGTTTAATTTGCAAGGACAGTCATGGAAGTATTAATTAAGATAATACGAGTACAATTAGGCTACAATAACCAAATGTTTAATTTGCAAGGACAGCCATGGAAGTATTAATTAAGATAATACGAGTACAATAAGGCTACAATAACCATGTGTTTAATTTGCAAGGACAGCCATGGAAGTATTAATTAAGATAATACGAGTAGAATTAGGCTACAATAACCATGTGTTTAATTTGCAAGGACAGCCATGGAAGTATTAATTAAGATAATACGAGTACAATAAGGCTACAATAACCATGTGTTTAATTTGCAAGGACAGCCATGGAAGTATTAATTAAGATAATACGAGTAGAATTAGGCTACAATAACCATGTGTTTAATTTGCAAGGACAGCCATGGAAGTATTAATTAAGATAATACGAGTACAATAAGGCTACAATAACCATGTGTTTAATTTGCAAGGACAGCCATGGAAGTATTAATTAAGATAATACGAGTACAATTAGGCTACAATAACCATGTGTTTAATTTGCAAGGACAGCCATGGAAGTATTAATTAAGATAATACGAGTACAATAAGGCAACAATAACCATGTGTTTAATTTGCAAGGACAGCCATGGAAGTATTAATTAAGATAATACGAGTACAATTAGGCTACAATAACCATGTGTTTAATTTGCAAGGACAGCCATGGAAGTATTAATTAAGATAATACGAGTACAATTAGGCTACAATAACCAAGTGTTTAATTTGCAAGGACAGGCATGGAAGTATTAATTCAGATAATACGAGTACAGTTAGGCTACAATAACCATGTGTTTAATTTGCAAGGGCAGTAATGGAAGTATTAATTAAGATAATACGAGTACAATTAGGCTACAATAACCATGTGTTTAATTTGCAAGGACAGCCATGGAAGTATTAATTAAGATAATACGAGTACAATTAGGCTACAATAACCATGTGTTTAATTTGCAAGGACAGCCATGGAAGTATTAATTAAGATAATACGAGTACAATTAGGCTACAATAACCAAATGTTTAATTTGCAAGGACAGTCATGGAAGTATTAATTAAGATAATACGAGTACAATTAGGCTACAATAGCCAAATGTTTAATTTGCAAAGACAGCCATGGAAGTATTAATTAAGATAATACGAGTACAATAAGGCTACAATAACCATGTGTTTAATTTGCAAGGACAGCCATGGAAGTATTAATTAAGATAATACGAGTACAATTAGGCTACAATAACGATGTGTTTAATTTGCAAGGACAGCCATGGAAGTATTAATTAAGATAATACGAGTACAATAAGGCTATAATAACCATGTGTTTAATTTGCAAGGACAGCCATGGAAGTATTAATTAAGATAATCCGAGTACAATTAGGCTACAATAATCACGTGTTTAATTTGCAAGGACAGCCATGGAAGTATTAATTAAGATAATACGAGTACAATAAGGCTACAATAACCATGTGTTTAATTTGCAAGGACAGCCATGGAAGTATTAATTAAGATAATCCAAGTACAATTACGCTACAATAACCACGTGTTTAATTTGCAAGGACAGCCATGGATGTATTAATTAAGATAATACGAGTACAATAAGGCTAGAATAACCATGTGTTTAATTTGCAAGGACAGCCATGGAAGTATTAATTAGGATAATACGAGTACAATTAGGCTACAATAACCAAATGTTTAATTTGCAAGGACAGCCATGGAAGTATTAATTAAGATAATACGAGTACAATTAGGCTACAATAACCATGTGTTTAATTTGCAAGGACAGCCATGGAAGTATTAATTAAGATAATACGAGTACAATAAGGCTACAATAACCATGCGTTTAATTTGCAAGGACAGCCATGGAAGTATTAATTAAGATAATACGAGTACAATTAGGCTACAATAACCATGTGTTTAATTTGCAAGGACAGCCATGGAAGTATTAATTAAGATAATACGAGTACAATTAGGCTACAATAACCATGTGTTTAATTTGCAAGGACAGCTATGGAAGTATTAATTAAGATAATACGAGTACATTAAGGATCTAATAACCAAATGTTTAATTTGCAAGGACAGCCATGGAAGTATTAATTAAGATAATACGAGCACAATAAGGCTCCAATAACCATGTGTTTAATTTGCAAGGACAGCCATGGAAGTATTAATTAAGATAATACGAGTACAATAAGGCTACAATAACCATGTGTTTAATTTGCAAGGACAGCCATGGAAGTATTAATTAAGATAATACGAGTACAATTAGGCTCCAATAACCAAATGTTTAATTTGCAAGGACAGCCATGGAAGTATTAATTAAGATAATACGAGTACAATTAGGCTACAACAACCACGTGTTTAATTTGCAAGGACAGCCATGGAAGTATTAATTAAGATAATACGAGTACAATTAGGCTACAATAACCAAATGTTTAATTTGCAAGGACAGCCATGGAAGTATTAATTAAGATAATACGAGTACAATTAGGCTACAATAACCATGTGTTTAATTTGCAAGGACAGCCATGGAAATATTAATTAAGATAATACGAGTACAATAAGGATCTAATAACCATGTGTTTAATTTGCAAGGACATCAATGGAAGTATTAATTAAGATAATACGAGTACAATTAGGCTACAATAACCATGTGTTTAATTTGCAAGGACAGCCATGGAAGTATTAATTAAGATAATACGAGTACAATAAGGATCTAATAACCACGTGTTTAATTTGCAAGGACAGCCAGGAAAGTATTAATCAAGATAATACGAGCACAATAAGGCTCCAATAACCATGTGTTTAATTTGCAAGGACAGCCATGGAAGTATTAATTAAGATAATACGAGTACAATAAGGCTACAATAACCATGTGTTTAATTTGCAAGGACAGCCATTATTTATTTATTGATGTTTTAAGGTCACATATTTGTGCACAATGGCTAATCATGACCGTGACAGTTTTACGGGTGGAGGAAGCCGGAGTACCCGGAGAGAACCACCGAGCAACGACAAGCAGCTGCCAGCTCCCCAACATCGTAACTCCGCACTGTAGCACAGGCAGGGTTAGATTGGTTGAAGACATGCGTACCATTGACGTGCAGTACGCCTTAGTACACGGCGTCAGCGTGCCCCCACGTGGGCAATGGAGATGAAGTGTCTAAGGACAGCCATGGAAGTATTAATTGAGATAATACGAGTACAATTAGGCTCCAATAACCAAATGTTTAATTTGCAAGGACAGCCATGGAAGTATTAATTAAGATAATACGAGTACAATTAGGCTACAATAACCACGTGTTTAATTTGCAAGGACAGCCATGGAAGTATTAATTAAGATAATACGAGTACAATTAGGCTACAATAACCAAGTGTTTAATTTGCAAGGACAGGCATGGAAGTATTAATTCAGATAATACGAGTACAGTTAGGCTACAATAACCATGTGTTTAATTTGCAAGGGCAGCAATGGAAGTATTAATTAAGATAATACGAGTACAATTAGGCTACAATAACCATGTGTTTAATTTGCAAGGACAGCCATGGAAGTATTAATTAAGATAATACGAGTGCAATTAGGCTACAATAACCATGTGTTTAATTTGCAAGGACAGCCATGGAAGTATTAATTAAGATAATACGAGTACAATTAGGCTACAATAACCAAATGTTTAATTTGCAAGGACAGTCATGGAAGTATTAATTAAGATAATACGAGTACAATTAGGCTACAATAACCAAATGCTTAATTTGCAAGGACAGCCATGGAAGTATTAATTAAGATAATACGAGTACAATAAGGCTACAATAACCATGTGTTTAATTTGCAAGGACAGCCATGGAAGTATTAATTAAGATAATACGAGTACAATTAGGCTACAATAACGATGTGTTTAATTTGCAAGGACAGCCATGGAAGTATTAATTAAGATAATACGAGTACAATAAGGCTACAATAACCATGTGTTTAATTTGCAAGGACAGCCATGGAAGTATTAATTAAGATAATACGAGTACAATTAGGCTACAATAACGATGTGTTTAATTTTCAAGGACAGCCATGGAAGTATTAATTAAGATAATACGAGTACAATAAGGCTCCAATAACCATGTGTTTAATTTGCAAGGACAGCCATGGAAGTATTAATTAAGATAATGCAAGTACAATTAGGCTACAATAACCAAATGTTTAATTTGCATGGACAGCCATGGAAGTATTAATTAAGATAATACGAGTACAATGAGGTTCCAATAACCAAATGTTTAATTTACAAGGACAGTGAAATTTATATCTTGTCAGAGTACTGATTAAGATGTACGTGAACGATAAGTCTACAAGTTATTTAACTCCTAACACGTTGGGTATATACTATTTATTTATTGATTGATTTATTGGTGTTTAAGATCACATACTTATGCACAATGGCTAATTGTGACCGTGACAGTTTTACGGGTGGAGAAAGCCGGAGTACCAGGAGAGAACCACCGAGCATCGACGAGCAACTGTCAGCTCCCCACCATACTAACTCTGTTCAAGCTCCGCCCAAGCAGGGTTACAGCGGTTGAAGACGTGTACAATTGACGTGCAGCACGGCTCATTACACGGCGTCATTGTGCCCCCATGTAGGCAATCGGGATAAAGTGCCTCGCCCAAGGATACAACGCGGGTAGTCCCGGACGGGGATCGACCTCGGGACCTCTAGCATACAAATCCAACAGTCTGCCACTGAGCCACCGAGCTCCAGGGTATATACTCAATATTTTTCATCAAATCTAGTCATCTCTGTTCTGAAACAATCATGACCAGATTTGACAAAATATTCCTCTAATTTTAACTCAAGAAAGCATTGTCCGTTCATTTTAAGAGGTGTGTGTGGGGTGGGGGTGGAGTGGTTAAAAGTTTCCAAATGATCCTTATTTCAGTAGCAAGGAATTTTTGTCGTGAGTAGCATTAACTGGTTGAGTGTTAGAAGCCAATATCAGGGCTTTCAAAACCATTATAAGTTATTGAACATACGCTCCGAGACGCAAACCTCAGACCATGTTACCGTCAATTCATCACAATAATGTATATGTTCCAATAAGACACTATGCATAGCCCAAAACCCACATCGTGAAACACGATAGGTTTATTTACTGAACCAGTGATCGTTAAAAGTGCCATTCTGCAAGGCAACTTTTAACGATCACAGGTTTAGTCAATAAACCTCTCGGTACCCACGACGGCACTGGATAAATAATCAATAAACCAGATAAACTCATTCCATCTTAGTTCAGATCGTAAATCGGTTTGTAATTTAAACAACACTTTATCCGGAACACCGTCTGCTGCACGTGTGACAAATACAGAAAAATGAAACGGTTTGCTAGGCACTCCGTTGATGAAGCAATTACGAAATGGGCGACGTCATTTCAAATATTTCGCGTTGTGACGTCAGACGGTAACATTTGCTACTGGAGGCGTAAACATAAAAGAAATTACGCCAGCTCTCATCCAATCAGAGAGCGAGGATTTTACTCTTATTGGAACATGAGGGTACCAAAGGAAAATCCAACGTTTCTCTTGCTCATCTTTCATATTCAGTCAATCGCACAAACCATTTTGTTTATATAAATTTGTTGTATTACAAATTACTGAGGAGTGCTTGTGGGCAATCTCCAATAATTTTTAATAGAACAAATTTTGAATAACAAATTCAGACCACAAATATAATCTAGCTCTCTACCAGTTAAGGAGTTAATTTGCAAGGACATTGTCACAAACGAGGTCATTAAATGTTGTTTGACTCACCCACAGTGGCTGAACTAACAGAAAAGGACAGGACTTCAGTGCTCGGGCAGCCTCTTTAAAAAGTTGTACAACCTGTAAATAGATAAATGTCTGGAGAAAGTAATAACTGTTAATGAGAAGTAATGACATTTCATTTATTATGCTATCAGCTATAAACTATAGAGAAAAAATTAAAATTGTAAAACTCTATTTTTCACAAGTGGGTGATGTTTGTTTATTGGATTTTAATGATGCTTTCAACATCCGGGCTCATATCGTGTCAGATAGTTGTACAGATGGCGGAAGATAGAGTATCCAGAACGAACCACCGAGCAACGGCAGATAACTGTCGGACTCGCCAACTCCTTAAGCCGTTACAAGAAAGGTTAGCAGCGACTGGAGCCGTAATGTTCGGTATTCGATCGATTTTGATATTCGAATATTCGGGCGATCTGACGAATATTCAAACATTTTTCCGAAATCGGATAAGTGAAGAAATATAATCCAGAACAAGAGGAAAATGGACGTATTTTATAATTAAAATTAACCCGAGATTAGACCACCAAGTAATGAAGAGGTAGTGTACAATTTAACTCTTTTAATGAGAATGAGAAAAGTGCTATTTGAACAATAAATGTATCCCCTCTATTTATTACGACGGAGAATGAGGAAAGTGTTATTTGAACAATAAATGTATCCTCTATTTATTACGACGGAGAATGAGGAAAGTGTTATTTGAACAATAAATGTATCCTCTATTTATTACGACGGAGAATGAGGAAAGTGTTATTTGAACAATAAATGTATCCTCTATTTATTACGACGGAGAATGAGAAAACTGTTATTTGAACAATAAATGTATCCTCTATTTATTACGACGGAGAATGAGGAAAGTGTTATTTGAACAATAAATGTATCCTCTATTTATTACGACGGAGAATGAGAAAAGTGTTATTTGAACAATAAATGTATCCTCTATTTATTACGACGGAGAATGAGGAAAGTGTTATTTGAACAATAAATGTATCCTCTATTTATTACGACGGAGAATGAGGAAAGTGTTATTTGAACAATAAATGTATCCTCTATTTATTACGACGGAGAATGAGGAAAGTGTTATTTGAACAATAAATGTATCCTCTATTTATTACGACGGAGAATGAGGAAAGTGTTATTTGAACAATAAATGTATCCTCTATTTATTACGACGGAGAATGAGAAAAGTGTTATTTGAACAATAAATGTATCCTCTATTTATTACGACGGAGAATGAGGAAAGTGTTATTTGAACAATAAATGTATCCTCTATTTATTACGACGGAGAATGAGAAAAGTGTTATTTGAACAATAAATGTATCCTCTATTTATTACGACGGAGAATGAGAAAAGCGTTATTTGAACAATAAATGTATCCTCTATTTATTACGACGGAGAATGAGAAAAGCGTTATTTGAACAATAAATGTATCCTCTATTTATTACGACGGAGAATGAGAAAAGCGTTATTTGAACAATAAATGTATCCTCTATTTATTACGACGGAGAATGAGGAAAGTGTTATTTGAACAATAAATGTATCCTCTATTTATTACGACGGAGAATGAGAAAAGTGTTATTTGAACAATAAATGTATCCTCTATTTATTACGACGGAGAATGAGGAAAGTGTTATTTGAACAATAAATGTATCCTCTATTTATTACGACGGAGAATGAGAAAAGTGTTATTTGAACAATAAATGTATCCTCTATTTATTACGACGGAGAATGAGAAAAGTGTTATTTGAACAATAAATGTATCCTCTATTTATTACGACGGAGAATGAGGAAAGTGTTATTTGAACAATAAATGTATCCTCTATTTATTACGACGGAGAATGAGAAAAGTGTTATTTGAACAATAAATGTATCCTCTATTTATTACGACGGAGAATGAGAAAAGTGTTATTTGAACAATAAATGTATCCTCTATTTATTACGAGGGAGAATGAGAAAAGTGTTATTTGAACAATAAATGTATCCTCTATTTATTACGACGGAGAATGAGAAAAGTGTTATTTGAACAATAAATGTATCCTCTATTTATTACGACGGAGAATGAGAAAAGTGTTATTTGAACAATAAATGTATCCTCTATTTATTACGACGGAGAATGAGAAAAGTGTTATTTGAACAATAAATGTATCCTCTATTTATTACGACAGAGAATGAGGAAAGTGTTATTTGAACAATAAATGTATCCTCTATTTATTACGACGGAGAATGAGAAAAGTGTTATTTGAACAATAAATGTATCCTCTATTTATTACGCCGGAGAATGAGGAAAGTGTTATTTGAACAATAAATGTATCCTCTATTTATTACGACGGAGAATGAGGAAAGTGTTATTTGAACAATAAATGTATCCTCTATTTATTACGACGGAGAATGAGAAAAGTGTTATTTGAACAATAAATGTATCCTCTATTTATTACGACGGAGAATGAGGAAAGTGTTATTTGAACAATAAATGTATCCTCTATTTATTACGACGGAGAATGAGAAAAGTGTTATTTGAACAATAAATGTATCCTCTATTTATTACGACGGAGAATGAGGAAAGTGTTATTTGAACAATAAATGTATCCTCTATTTATTACGACGGAGAATGAGGAAAGTGTTATTTGAACAATAAATGTATCCTCTATTTATTACGACGGAGAATGAGGAAAGTGTTATTTGAACAATAAATGTATCCTCTATTTATTACGACGGAGAATGAGAAAAGTGTTATTTGAACAATAAATGTATCCTCTATTTATTACGACGGAGAATGAGGAAAGTGTTATTTGAACAATAAATGTATCCTCTATTTATTACGACGGAGAATGAGGAAAGTGTTATTTGAACAATAAATGTATCCTCTATTTATTACGACGGAGAATGAGGAAAGTGTTATTTGAACAATAAATGTATCCTCTATTTATTACGATGGAGAATGAGGAAAGTGTTATTTGAACAATAAATGTATCCTCTATTTATTACGACGGAGAATAAGAAAAGCGTTATTTGAACAATAAATGTATCCTCTATTTATTACGACGGAGAATGAGAAAAGCGTTATTTGAACAATAAATGTATCCTCTATTTATTACGACGGAGAATGAGGAAAGTGTTATTTGAACAATAAATGTATCCTCTATTTATTACGACGGAGAATGAGAAAAGTGTTATTTGAACAATAAATGTATCCTCTATTTATTACGACGGAGAATGAGGAAAGTGTTATTTGAACAATAAATGTATCCTCTATTTATTACGACGGAGAATGAGAAAAGTGTTATTTGAACAATAAATGTATCCTCTATTTATTACGACGGAGAATGAGAAAAGTGTTATTTGAACAATAAATGTATCCTCTATTTATTACGACGGAGAATGAGGAAAGTGTTATTTGAACAATAAATGTATCCTCTATTTATTATGACGGAGAATGAGAAAAGTGTTATTTGAACAATAAATGTATCCTCTATTTATTACGACGGAGAATGAGAAAAGTGTTATTTGAACAATAAATGTATCCTCTATTTATTACGAGGGAGAATGAGAAAAGTGTTATTTGAACAATAAATGTATCCTCTATTTATTACGACGGAGAATGAGAAAAGTGTTATTTGAACAATAAATGTATCCTCTATTTATTACGACGGAGAATGAGAAAAGTGTTATTTGAACAATAAATGTATCCTCTATTTATTACGACGGAGAATGAGAAAAGTGTTATTTGAACAATAAATGTATCCTCTATTTATTACGACGGAGAATGAGGAAAGTGTTATTTGAACAATAAATGTATCCTCTATTTATTACGACGGAGAATGAGAAAAGTGTTATTTGAACAATAAATGTATCCTCTATTTATTACGCCGGAGAATGAGGAAAGTGTTATTTGAACAATAAATGTATCCTCTATTTATTACGACGGAGAATGAGGAAAGTGTTATTTGAACAATAAATGTATCCTCTATTTATTACGACGGAGAATGAGAAAAGTGTTATTTGAACAATAAATGTATCCTCTATTTATTACGACGGAGAATGAGGAAAGTGTTATTTGAACAATAAATGTATCCTCTATTTATTACGGCGGAGAATGAGAAAAGTGTTATTTGAACAATAAATGTATCCTCTATTTATTACGACGGAGAATGAGGAAAGTGTTATTTGAACAATAAATGTATCCTCTATTTATTACGACGGAGAATGAGGAAAGTGTTATTTGAACAATAAATGTATCCTCTATTTATTACGACGGAGAATGAGGAAAGTGTTATTTGAACAATAAATGTATCCTCTATTTATTACGACGGAGAATGAGAAAAGTGTTATTTAAACAATAAATGTATCCTCTATTTATTACGACGGAGAATGAGGAAAGTGTTATTTGAACAATAAATGTATCCTCTATTTATTACGACGGAGAATGAGGAAAGTGTTATTTGAACAATAAATGTATCCTCTATTTATTACGACGGAGAATGAGGAAAGTGTTATTTGAACAATAAATGTATCCTCTATTTATTACGACGGAGAATGAGAAAAGTGTTATTTGAACAATAAATGTATCCTCTATTTATTACGACGGAGAATGAGGAAAGTGTTATTTGAACAGTAAATGTATCCTCTATTTATTACGACGGAGAATGAGGAAAGTGTTATTTGAACAATAAATGTATCCTCTATTTATTACGACGGAGAATGAGGAAAGTGTTATTTGAACAATAAATGTATCCTCTATTTATTACGACGGAGAATGAGGAAAGTGTTATTTGAACAATAAATGTATCCTCTATTTATTACGACGGAGAATGAGGAAAGTGTTATTTGAACAATAAATGTATCCTCTATTTATTACGACGGAGAATGAGGAAAGTGTTATTTGAACAATAAATGTATCCTCTATTTATTACGACGGAGAATGAGGAAAGTGTTATTTGAACAATAAATGTATCCTCTATTTATTACGACGGAGAATGAGGAAAGTGTTATTTGAACAATAAATGTATCCTCTATTTATTACGACGGAGAATGAGGAAAGTGTTATTTGAACAATAAATGTATCCTCTATTTATTACGACGGAGAATGAGGAAAGTGTTATTTGAACAATAAATGTATCCTCTATTTATTACGACGGAGAATGAGGAAAGTGTTATTTGAACAATAAATGTATCCTCTATTTATTACGACGGAGAATGAGGAAAGTGTTATTTGAACAATAAATGTATCCTCTATTTATTACGACGGAGAATGAGGAAAGTGTTATTTGAACAATAAATGTATCCTCTATTTATTACGACGGAGAATGAGGAAAGTGTTATTTGAACAATAAATGTATCCTCTATTTATTACGACGGAGAATGAGGAAAGTGTTATTTGAACAATAAATGTATCCTCTATTTATTACGACGGAGAATGAGGAAAGTGTTATTTGAACAATAAATGTATCCTCTATTTATTACGACGGAGAATGAGAAAAGTGTTATTTGAACAATAAATGTATCCTCTATTTATTACGACGGAGAATGAGGAAAGTGTTATTTGAACAATAAATGTATCCTCTATTTATTACGACGGAGAATGAGGAAAGTGTTATTTGAACAATAAATGTATCCTCTATTTATTACGACGGAGAATGAGGAAAGTGTTATTTGAACAATAAATGTATCCTCTATTTATTACGACGGAGAATGAGGAAAGTGTTATTTGAACAATAAATGTATCCTCTATTTATTACGACGGAGAATGAGGAAAGTGTTATTTGAACAATAAATGTATCCTCTATTTATTACGACGGAGAATGAGGAAAGTGTTATTTGAACAATAAATGTATCCTCTATTTATTACGACGGAGAATGAGGAAAGTGTTATTTGAACAATAAATGTATCCTCTATTTATTACGACGGAGAATGAGGAAAGTGTTATTTGAACAATAAATGTATCCTCTATTTATTACGACGGAGAATGAGGAAAGTGTTATTTGAACAATAAATGTATCCTCTATTTATTACGACGGAGAATGAGGAAAGTGTTATTTGAACAATAAATGTATCCTCTATTTATTACGACGGAGAACGAGGAAAGTGTTATTTGAACAATAAATGTATCCTCTATTTATTACGACGGAGAATGAGGAAAGTGTTATTTGAACAATAAATGTATCCTCTATTTATTACGACGGAGAATGAGAAAAGTGTTATTTGAACAATAAATGTATCCTCTATTTATTACGACGGAGAATGAGGAAAGTGTTTCATAAGGAAGGATGAAATGGTTTCGCGCGCCGCAGGCGCGCAAGGACGGTTTGGGACAAGCCCCTTTCGACCCTCTTTAACAGTGTGTGATTCGGTTTGTCTGGTCTGGCCGTCGTAAAGGAGGAAAGTGTAAGATGCGTCTATGATATCGTCTGTTTTTCTTAGGAGGAGGTGGCTGAGTTGTTGATACCCCCTTTGGTGGTGTTGAAGGAGTGGTGGAGGGCTGACTCGGTTGGTAAGGTCTAGCCCTCGCAGCTGCCGGTGGTGAAGAGCTCTTTGGTGTTGTTCTCAAGTAGTGGTTGCTGAGACTCTCTAATCCCATTCTGAGCATGTTGCCTTTGCACCCGCGATCTTTCCAGGTCTTAATATGGGCTTGTTTCATAAACATTAAATATCCTCTAGTTGTAACGACGGAGAATGAGGAAGTGTTACATAAACAATAAATATACTCTCTAATCATTAGGGAAACTGCGCATGCTCGGGATGGTGTAGACACGAAATTCAGAGCTCTCCAAAATATTGAAAATCCTAAAGTATTAATATTGCCAAATTTGTTATCCCTTTACCCAACGCAGACGATATCAAAATTTATTATTTTATATACAATTTTTTCAAATTTTTCAAAAAAATTCAACAAAACCATATCATGTGACCCCTCGTTGGAACGAGCTCGACGAGCTCGTTCCAACGAGGGGTCACATGATATGGTTTTGTTGAAACTTTTTGAAAAATAATATTTTCTCAATTGCTGAATTTGCATATTACGTGGGCGGATGCGGCCGATTCGTTGGGTAAAGGGTTAAAATATTAGATGCGTTAAGTGGTTAAGTGAGAATTGCTAAAATCGGAACTGATCGACTTTCAAACCATGTCAGAGGCGAATAGCATAAGAAAAGCATCACGGGAGTTGACACCTCCAGAACGAGGGAGAAATGGCGGAAACAACAGGTAGAACTAAAAATCGCAGTGGGTCATTGTCTGACCTGCCTTCTACAATAGCAGACAGCTTACGCATTGTGAACGCTACTTCGGATAATACCGTGAGCTATGACCCAAACGTTCGTGGTGATAATCGGGACGTGAGTATAAACTTTGATTCTTACCAGCGGTCGGATCGCACCCGTACACCAATTATTGAACTGAAATCAGATGACAATTTTACATATTTGGATTTAGACCGGGCAAATTTAGACTTGGACAACATTTTTAGTATGCTGGAAAATATCACGGCGAGGCTGAATGTTATGGATGAGATGAAAGCTGACTTAAAATTAGTAAATAGTAAATTAAACAGCATAGAAGAAAGGTTCGATAAGATGGGTGAAAGGGTTAATACATTGGAACATGAAACTAGAACATTGAAAATGGAAGTATCTGACCTAAATTCTAACAATGCACACATGGAGCAAAGCCGTGAATTTGTTACAGGGTGAATACAGCAAAACAAGTGAGCGTTTGTCAAACATGCACAAAGAAAATGAACGTTTGAATGAATCTCTGATTGATCTTCAGATGCGATCTATGCGTGACAATTTGTTGTTTTCTGGATTAACAGAAATCGAGACAGACCAAATATCCTCAGAGGATATCGTGCAGGATTTTCTCAAAGAGCAAATGAAAATTGATAGATCAATTTATTTCGATGGGATTCATCGGCTGGGTTGGAAGCATCCCAAAAAGACACGCCCAATAGTAGCAAAATTCACAGTACATTAAGAATTGGGAATGCGTCAGAAACAGATCGTGTTTTTTGAAAGACACAAACTTTTATGTAAGGGGACAATTCCCCAAGCCCGTTACAGACTTAAGAAAATCTGTGTTGTTTCCATTGGCAAAAGACATAAAATCTAGAGGAGAGAAAGTAAAAGTGGTGGCAGATAGGATATATATAAATAACAGACAATTTGAACCACCTAACCCACCCCTTACAGATCCAACCGCCAATGGACAAATTCACAAACTCCCGGGGAGTGTGAAATGTACAGTCCCTTGGCGTAGGCCAGCCGGGGAAGGCAGAATCAGAGTTGTCTCTTTAAACGTATGCGGACTTAAGTCCAAGTTAAAAGATGCAGAATATCTGGAGTTCATCAGGAACTTCGACGTTCTTTGTCTCCAAGAAACAAAGACCGGCGACATCGATGCCATCCAAATTGAGGACTTTCATATTTTTGGTCCGAAAAATAGAATGAAAGTAGCAAACGTTCGGTCGGGTGGGATATGCATAGCTGTCAAGGAAGACCTTAAGAAGGATTTTAACATTATGTCTGATGAAAACGGATGTATATCATGGGTTAAATATAATCGGGGAGACAGGAGCCCTATAATTTTTGGAAATGTTTATTTAGCATTCGAAGGATCAAAATACGACACTGGTGACCTCCATATCAAGCTTAGTGTATCAATACTTGACAAATTATGTGAATCGCATTGGTCGGGGATTTCAACTCGAGAACTGGAAAGTGCAACGATCTCTCCAGCTAGGTGCGTAATGAAATAAATGAGCTGAGGCATAACAGTTCACAGAGAGTCGAACGATAGAACGACCAATAATTTTGGGAATAAATTGGCCAAAGTATGTAAAAATAATGACCTTTTTGTGGTAAACGGTAGATTTTGGAGGGATAGGGGAGTGGGTGCTACAACATGGAAAGGAGTAAGTAAAATTGACTACCTCATATGTAACACAGAGTTCAAGAAGTGCTTGACCAACTTTGCTGTTGAGGAATTTAATGAATTGCACTCGGACATCCATTGTCTGATTGTTTTCAAAGGTGATTGCTCAAGAGTCAAACATTGCAATAACGTTTGCGACGATGTTTGCGCAAACAATAATGCTGTATCAACACAAGCTAATAACGGTACTTTACCCACCACCCGACATGACGATTCCTGATCGATACACAGTAGTGCATCCAGCTACTCAGAAAATGGTACAGGGAAATGGGATCCTCAGAAATTAAATCTGTTTCAAGAAAATATAATGAGCCAGGATGTAGCAAACCTGGAAAATAAACTAAAATCTCTTCAGGAATATGGCAACCTCACTCAAGCTGATATTGAGCACGTAATTCAAGACCTGTGCTCCATTTACTTGAAAACAGCCACAAAGACTTTTGAAGTAAAAGGCAAAAAAGCTGTAAAAATAAAATCAAAGCCCCCAAAACTTAATAGTTTAAAAAAAACATGGATATCAGGTGATTGTATTGCCGCTAGAACTAAATTAAGAAGGGCGCGTAAAGAATACAAGAAACATCCATGTATAGAAAATAAACAGGCTCTCCTCCAACTTCTTAGAAATAATTATAAGCAGAAACAAAAAGCCAGTAAATTTCAGTATAACAAACAACTGAGGTGGAAATTAAGAAATTTTAAACAGTTTAATATAAAAGAATTTTGGAAAACCACTAGACGTCTAAACTGCACTGATAAAGTAAATAATATGCCATCAATAGACAAATTCTATGAATATTTCAAACATGTGGATACATCGACGCTACACATAAAGAGGATTGTACCCTCAGAGATGACTCACGACGCCCGACTCCTATATAAGACACAAGTGTATTAAATGATGTAATAACTATGGATGAGATAGAAAAGGCAGTAAAAAATTAAAAAATGAAAAATTCCCGGGAATCGATGGTATAATAAATGAATATATTAAGTCAACGTACCCCCAATTTAAGCAAATCTACTTACTACTATTTAATATCATTTTAGAATCAGGTATACTACCAAGTTCATGGACCATTGGCAAAATCAAACCTATATTTAAGGGAAAATGAAACCCACAAAACCCAAATAATTACCGTAAAATAACTTGACTGAGTAATATTTCAAAACTATTTACTGGTATGATGAGTGAAAGAATATCCCTTTTCTTGGAAGAAAATAACTTACTCAATGAAACGCAAGCTGGGTTTATGAAAGAGCATTCTACTATCGACCACGTATTCTCCTTTAATACCATAAGGGAATTGCTGAGAGCAAATAACAAGATCCTATACTGTGCCTTTATGGATTTCTCCAAAGCATTTGACATCGTTTGACGTTCGGCACTCTGGTCCAAGATCACGTAGACACATATAGATGGAAAAATACTAAAAATTATCAAAAACATGTACAGTAATATTAATTAAATCCACCGTCATTTCAGGGCGTGAAATGTCCCTATTGTTCCCTAGTTACAGCGGAATCAGGCAAGGGGAAAATTTATCACCCATTTTGTTTTCCCTGTTTTTAATTGATCTAGAATCGTTTTTGTATAGTAACGGTTGTGAAGGTGTGCGGTTTGAGCAGACGCAGATATATGAAAACGACCCCCACCACCCCCCCCCCCCCCCCCACCGCCGGATCTATCTACAACTACTTATTCTTTTGTACGCTGATGACACTGTAATACTTGCAAATTCGAGAACAGACTTGCAAAAAATGTTGAACTCCTTCTCAGATTACTGCCGGAATTGGAAACTTAAGGTGAATATTGACAAATGTAAAATAATTAAGTTGGAGGGGCGGGTTTGCCAAAACGATAAGTTCACTTTCGACCAGTCCCCTATAGAACTAGTTAAAAGTTATAAATACTTAGGTGTAACCATCTCAAGATCAGGAAAATTCACAATTTAAAAAAATAATAGAAGTAATGTTGCCAAAAAAGCAATGTTTTCTTTAATAAACAAAATGAGAAGAAACCAGTTGCCACAAGACATTGTGTTAGAAATATAAGAGAAATCCATTGTCCCGGTTTTGCTTTATGGATGCGAAATTTGGGGAAGTGAAGAAATCTTAGGAGTGGTTCATGAAGTTTATCCTAAAATTAAAAAAGTCAACACCCAAATGCTTCTTATATGGTGAATTAGGTCTTATACCGAGTGTTGTCAAAATAAAATGGAGGTGCCTAAATTTTTGGGCGAAACTTGTGATGGGAGAGGGCAACAAAATTTCATCCTCTTTATATAAGGTATTATACTGGAACCACACCCAAGGACTATACAGCAATCAATGGCTAAAATACATTTCTTCCACCTTAGACAGTTTAAAAATGTCAAATTTTTGGATTAACCAATTCATTCCAAACAATAAACTATTTAATGAACTCACTAAACAAAGGCTCAGTGATATTTATATCCAACAATGGGGAGAAACATTAGGCACGTCAAAATAATATCAGTTTCATAATGTTATAAAAAAAAAACAATTCTGTTTTGAAAATTACCTAAAGACCCTCCCACAACATTTGGCAACAACGCTACTAAAATTTAGGGTTAAAAATCACCGTCTTCCAATAGAAACTGGTAGCTGGATATCCCAAGATCTGTCACAAAGGAAATGTAATTTGTGTAATTCAGATATAGGTGACGAATTCCATTATATTCTTGTTTGTAATCAACTCAAAACTCTTCGCCAAAAATATTTAAAACCCTACTTTGAAAAATACCCGAAAATGCTCAAACTTCACACACTCTTTACATGTGAAAACACTAAATCCACTATGAATCTGGCCAAATATATTAAGGAAATTCAAAAAATCATAAACCCTTCTCACGGCTAATTACCTACCTGCATGTAGTTGCCCAGTTTGCACCAAGATGTCGATAAAGGAACTATGCCTATACGAGCAACATATATTTGCAGTGCGTGGAGGGTGGATTGTGGCTGGGTCACCCGTGGAGTGGAGTTATCACCCGAACTATAACTTTCAAATTTTATACATATGAACAAAAAACGCAAGCAATGTTTCAGCCAATGGACCTTCGGGTTTAACCCGGATGTCCATTGGTTGAGACTTTGTCTGTGCTTTTTATGCTTTGCAACACATTTGCAATTGTTGCGTGGGTGAAATCTCCGCTCTGCGAGTGATTTAGTGGTAGTACACAACGTACTGAAGAAACGTCTAGCATTCCTGGTGTTCCCCCCTTGCAGACAACAGTGCCCTCTTTTTCGTCTTTTCGAGGTAAGGGTTTATTTAGCCCATTACCACTTTTTGAAAGTGCACTCTGCAAGGAGAGAAGCAAATCGGGTGAATGCTGCATGTGGTACGTTCTCGATAGCACATACTGCATACTGATTTCAACAATATAAATGTTTATATCTCACATCATGGGTACATCATCAGTATGTATAAATTGTGTTCTGCTAAAATGCACTTGGGCATTGATCCTAAAGGATGGACAATAGTAGAGAGGGAGGGGAAGGAGAGGGCAGGAGAGAGGTGGGAGAGGTAGGAGGGAGAGAGGGCCGAGGGAGCAATCGACTAAAGTTGATAATGATATTATCTTGTGTGGATACACCACCTCCAGCATGCTTCTTACTTTTTACATGTTTTGTATATTTATTATTACTTTGCCCCATATTACATGGGAATAAGTTCAAAAATAAACTGTATCAAACTAATCTGTATCAAGACGGAGAGTGTAACATAAACAATAAATATACCATCTATTTATTACGGCGGAGAATGAGGAAGTGTTATATAAACAATAAATATACCCTCTATTTATTACGATGGAGAATGTGGAAGTGTTACATAAACAATAAATATATCCTCTATTTATTACGATGGAGAATGTGGAAGTGTTATGTAAACAATAAATATACCCTCTATTTATTACGATGGAGAATGTGGAAGTGTTACATGAACAATAAATATATCCTCTATTTATTACGATGCAGAATGAGGAAGTGTTACATAAACAATAACTACACCCTCTATTTATTACGGTGGAGAATGAGGAAAGTGTGACATAAACAATAAATATACCCTCTATTTATTACGGCGGAGAATGAGGAAAGTGTTACATAAACAATAACTATACCCTCTATTTATTATGGCGGAGAATGAGGAAAGTGTTACATAAACAATAACTATACCCTCTATTTATTACGACAGAGAATGAGGAAAGTGTTACATAAACAATAACTATACCCTCTATTTATTACGACGGAGAATGAGGAAAGTGTTACATAAACAATAACTATACCCTCTATTTATTACGGCGGAGAATGAGGAAAGTGTTACATAAACAATAACTATACCCTCTATTTATTACGGCGGAGAATGAGGAAAGTGTTACATAAACAATAACTATACCCTCTATTTATTACGACAGAGAATGAGGAAAGTGTTACATAAACAATAACTATACCCTCTATTTATTACGACGGAGAATGAGGAAAGTGTTACATAAACAATAACTATACCCTCTATTTATTACGGCGGAGAATGAGGAAAGTGTTACATAAACAATAACTATACCCTCTATTTATTATGGCGGAGAATGAGGAAAGTGTTACATAAACAATAACTATACCCGCTATTTATTACGACAGAGAATGAGGAAAGTGTTACATAAACAATAACTATACCCTCTATTTATTACGACGGAGAATGAGGAAAGTGTTACATAAACAATAACTATACCCTCTATTTATTACGGCGGAGAATGAGGAAAGTGTTACATAAACAATAACTATACCCTCTATTTATTACGACAGAGAATGAGGAAAGTGTTACATAAACAATAACTATACCCTCTATTCATTAAGACGAGGAGTGGAAAATTATACATAACCACTAAATAGACCGTCTATTACAACGAAAAGTGAGGAAAGAGGTACAGAGTCTCTAAATAGATAAGTGTCGGGTGATACAGAGTTTATTGAATTTATATAGGGTACACTTGAGATGCAGCGACAGGGTCGGCACGGAGACGATTGGTTGGAATGGGGTGAGAGTAAAAACCTTATTTATCTCGGCTGTGATGGTTCAAGTTCCGACTGATGAGACAGTCCTCCAGCTGCATCATCAAGGCATGGATTAGAAGGAGCTATGGCTTGAGGTGGTTGAAATAGTAGTCAGTCGGTATTAGAGTTACACAGCTCTAGGTTTAAAAAAAAAATATTTGTGGATAAATAAAATATGCATGTATTGATCATAACAAAGCTTCTTATTTAATTAATATCTACCGTACCTCTACTCGAAACTTGGCATGCTAGGTCCCCGATAGTCCGATCAGGTACCTCCATAGGGAATCAGTATCTGAGACTCCAATCCAGACGTAAATGTCCCGATTGGAAAAAATAATGTGAGGGAGGGATAAGGACACGCCCCAACCCCTCCTTTGTAACAACATTGTGCAACCCCCACCCCACCCGATCCACCTGTCCCGTTTTACAGACATGTTGCGTTATAGTGTCATCCTTCAGCCTTACCATTGTCAAAGACAAAGCGTCGAATCAGTTGATTTAACTATAAATTATCATATTGCGCAAACGTAATCTTAATTCTCTCAGTCAAATGAGTTTGCAGTATATATGCTGCTTTTTTCTCACTACAATTAGAATTTATTTTCATTTATTTATATTGGCTGTATTTCCAGCGAAGTACTTAACGGTTACAGGTGTCATTTTGTCTTTTTATGATGTAAAACCTTTCACGGACTTCCACAAGGTTACAGTATTTGCCGTAATCCCTTAGTATCAACTTTTTGTTATTATTTATTTATTTATTGGTGTTTTAAGATCACATACTTATGCACAATGTCATATAGTGTCAGTGACAGTTTTACGGGTGGAGGAAGCCGGAGTACCCGGAGAGAACCACCGAGCAACGACGAACAGCTGCCAGCTCCCCAACATCGTAACTCCGCACAGCAGCACAGGCAGGGTTAGATTGGTTGAAGACATGCGCACCATCGACGTGCAGAACGCCTTAATACACGGCGTCATCGTGCCCCCATGTGGACAATCGGGGTTAAGGGCCTTGCCCAAGGACACAATGCGGGAGTCCGAATCGATCGCTCAGACGGTCACCCATCCGAGGATTAACCGGACTCGACATTGCTTAACTTCGGTGATCTGACGAGAACCGGTTACCGCAACGCCACCGCGACCCCTATCTTTTTTATCATATGGCTATCCCAAATATATCGCCAATATCTCTGTAGTTTGCTCATCAAATCTGGTTGGTCGAAAACAAGAGTCACTACTTCCAAATCCATGTCACGCTTGTTTCAAACGAGGCTGAAATGACGTCACTGACGTGCGAACGCTTTCAATGCGACACTTTTAAAAATGCGAAGTAAAACCTGAATGATTTTATTTTACCCTAAATATTCTAGACAAACATTCTAAAATTCTTTTTTTGTCTACATGTCACGTGTCGAATTCAAGTTTTAAATATTCACTCCCACGTTAGAAACTAATTATTAGAGCTGTCATTAACTCTTAATCTGGTGAGTATTTTCGAAATATTTTTCATGAAATCTAGTCATGGCTGCTGTGAAGCAGCCATAACTAGATTTGATGAAAAATTAATCTCAATTTAACTCAAGAAATTATCGGTCAAAACGTCTATTCCATTCAAGGGGGGGGGGGGGGGAGGAATTTGGTTAAAAGTGTCCAAATTATACTTATTTTAGTGGCCTGGGCAGGAATATCCACCAGCAGCATGTAAGGAGTTAATTCTGGGTTGTCATTTTCCTTCGAGATCAGATCAGCCAGATCATAAACGACATGTAGTTTGATCGTGCTGTTCAGGTCTCGTCAACTCGGTGAAATTCGACCACCATGCAGATTATCGGTTGTTTATATCACCCCAAAAGATTCGAAGTTGAGCGTTCCCCACAATCAATCATTTGGTGGTATTTCTTTTCAATTCGTTCGGGTGCGGAATGTCTACAGTGGAAGAAGATTACCCCCTCAATGGGAATGCACAAATCAAATGAAACGAAACAATGTAAGGGCCCATGAGTGAATGACATGGTGGATAAGGAATATTTCAATCCAACAACCTTATATGGTTGTGTTTTATATGGAACACGTAAAAAATAAAAACTCACCAGACCAATTCTTTTCCTCATTACCAATAACAGCAACAAAACAATTACCTATAAATAGAACAATCTATTTAATCAGTCATCACTGGCTCAAACCTCTATTGATGATTTTAATTATTCAGCCGTTAGTCTCAGATGAATAGCATTTCTTCAAAAACTAAAAAAATAAATTTTTTGCTTAGAAACATGGCTTATTACACCCTAATAGGAACGAACTCAACAAGTGAGTCACAAGCTATGCTTTTAGGCCAAAACTGAAAATGTAATAAAATTTAACGAACAATTTTTGTGAAAATCGTTGTCCGTTTCAGGCCGTTATGTTAGGTAAATGGTTAAGATCGAATGTAAAATACAATATTAATATCACCTGGACATTCTTTAGATAGAGATTAATCATATTGCATTAAATTACATATCGTCTTAAATAAAAAAAGATTAGGCGGCGCTCACACCATCACATTCGATTTTCTAGTCCGCCTTTCGTACACGTATTTCTCTGCGATTCGCTTCATTGCATGGTCACACTATATGTACATTTCCATGACGTCAAAGCTCTCCGTTAGGAGAACGTATAAATTGAAACATCATCAAAATGGAGCCAAGTCTTGGTTGAACCCCTATATATTGGGGAGGGGGCATTTTGCTGTGATTTTATAAAATTATCTTAATTTTCAATAAAAAATTGAATAAAGAAATCAAAATATTGGGGGAGGTAGTGACGCAGGCGTTTAACCACTTGAAAATTAATCATCTACATAATACTCATAAGTTCATTACCGTAGTGGGGAAAATACAAGACACGAGTAACAAAGAAGCACACCTACCTTCTACACAGCACTTCCAGGAAAAAGAAAAAATGACGCAGTACGTGCATAATTATGTGGTTTTCGATACTTTGATTTGACCTTGATCTTCAAAATATTGAAAGAATCGTATGCGATTGGATTCGGTCCGTCAAAAAATGGAGCAAGATCTATTTTATTCGGATGGACTGAAGCGACGTATACAAAACATTTATCGTACACGTAGGTGTGACCACCGCAACGGGAAGCTATAGTTTCATTTCAATCTGATGATGTATACGACTGTCATATCAAAAATCGGACGCTTGACGTATGATGGTGTTACTGCCGCCTTATACGTCAGAACAAGACTGCGTTACGCACTCATTCAGTTGTGGGATGAATTATTGATAATCGTCCCTGAAACATAATAATTAATTCTTGATGCATAGCTTACCGTCGCCTGAGTGCTAGAATGTCCTATGTTCCGATACCAACCGCAATACCTTGCAGTGATTGGTCAATGCCTCGTTGATTTTATTTTATGTCGCCGGGCACGCGCATATGTCTACTGTCAGCGATTCTTATGTCCACTGTCAAGGAAAGTGTCTCGTTGCCATGTGCAAGGGTTCATCGCAATGTCTTTTTTCACTTGAAATCAACGGAGACAAATACATTTAACTAAAGTAAAATACACACAAAAGTACCGTTATTACGTACAAAAAGATTAGTTATGTAAACATGGGTAATTATTTATGAAACCGATTAGATTATAAGGTCTCTTTTCATTAATTTACTGTAACATAAACTGAAACGAATCGAGAGCATCTCGCCCTGTTGATTGCGTACGTAAACACTGAATAAAGGGAAATCACTCCAGTCTGGTATGATAAAAGTTAACTAACACCTTACCGAAACAACGTCTGCTTTCTAAATTCCAATTCAATTTTACTTGTGTAAGAACGGGACATATACGTTATTCTGTTTGTTGACAGGGGACACAGTCTCACGTTCCCTGCATGAAACATATATTCAACCTCGGCTAACGCCTCGGTTGAACATAAATTTCATGCTGGGAACATGAGCCAATGTCCCCTGTCAACAAACAGAATAACTTATAATGTCCCTATGTGAGTACTCTGTCCCCTATGGGACATCGGACATTTTAGCACTCAGGTGACGTTATGATACCTTATTAGAACTAGTTCTTTGATCTCGTTTCATTGAAGGAGCCTAAGCGTTGTTTTGGAGATAAAATGAGAATTTGAATTAATCAAGAGAATTTTTTTTTTGCGAATGTCGCCTTCTACTCGTGTTAGGCAAAAAGTTCATACAAAGTAGATTTACTTATTTTGATGTGAATAATATTATAATTCTTCACGCCATTCGATATCTTAGGATTAAAAGGGTTCGGTAACAAACATTGTATAACTGGTTCGATTTGGGTGCGAATGTTATTCTCGTGAGGTTTTTTATTCTCATGGCGGGAAGCTCAAATAAATAATTCCCGTAGAGAGTAACCCTCTGCACACTGATGTAAAAATATTCAGATTTGAAGTAGCCATTTTTCCCATAATGCAACTGGGAATTTATCCAATTCAATCTTGTTTGACAGAGCTCATTGAGCTCTGTCAAACAAGATTGAATTGGTTAAATTTCTAGTTGCATTATGGGAAATATTTGCACCCTGAACTTTAGATATTTCGACATCAGTGTGCAGGGGGTTAAAATAGCACCCAGCTAAAACCTTTCCGCTATTTACCTATAACACATTTCTGCTCAATTGTGGGCATTTTTCAGTGAAATTTTGAACACGGGCGATCTGTATGCATTAAACGGAAAGACTGAAAATAGTCCATCGATGTAATAAGTTAAAAATATACCGTAATCATAATACAATCCCAGAGTTGAATATCATTTTTGCTGTGCCTCTGAATACCATTTTATACGGAAGAAAAGGCCCCCTGAAATGAGATAAAGTTTGTCTTTCGTCTCTTCTTTTTTCCTTAATTTCCGGAAGCTTCCAGTATTTTTGAGCAAAAATGAAACATGAAGACGACCAGAAACAGCGACTTAGACTCTTGTATAAAGACTGCGAGAGGGTCAAAGACCATCACTCCTTCAGTGGTTCAACGTAAAACTCCTCATAGGAAGGGGTGGCGGGTTTTCACCTTTCCACAGTCTCTCTGCAATACACTACTTGCTGTTTCTGGTAGTCATAGTGTTTAGTTTTTGTGTCAGGAGTTGCTGTAATGATCTACGATCTACTTATTAACTTAAATGTTTTTAGTCGTGATATGGACCTGGATGCCTTTATACTCACTATTTCATAAAAAGAGAAAAGAAAAGATTAAAATATTTTAAGAGCTATACTCACAACAACACCGGACGCTATACAAGCATATATTAACCATGTTTGTCTTTTACTTATTTTCGCCTCTGTTCTCAAATTGTCTGGTATTGACTCCAGGTCAGAATTCAGTGAGAGCCATTTAAACCTGTAGATAAAGTAATGTATTTGTTACGATATGAGGGCTTGGTGAGAGGAGGCGTCTTTATCGGGAGAAAATACCGAGCATTTACCACAATGTTTTTTCCTAAACTTTAAAATGTCACGTCGTTCAATACAGTTTCGCTGGCGGTTGGTGCCGAAGAAAACTCTCTCGGCGTAGGTTAGAACCCCCGCTATTCCATTGTAAACAAAACAGCGTCCTTGAATCTATGGCACGCTGAAATGTGATAGAGAAGTTCTCACTGATTTCCTTGCAGAACAGTATGTAGAATTGATACAATTACTTGAGGAATAACTTTAAAATATCAGCCTGTATTCCGTGTACCGACGAACTCGGATAAGTCTGAAGTTAACACTTTTCACTGTTTGGCGAGGAATGTGTGCTGGGGCGTAATGGGAGGTGAAATCACATCTCCAATACAAAACAATGCAATATATTCCATTAGACGCAAAGTCTCTACGACTCCATCTTTTTCCGAGAGATACAATATCGTTGCCTGAGTGCTAGAATGTCCTCTGTCCCATAGGGGAAATAATATATCGTCCCATAGGGGAAATAATATATCGTCCCATTGGGGACAGAGGACATTTTAGCACTCAGGCGACGATATACTCGAGTGCGTGGTTTTGATTTTTACAGATCGGTGTTGGTTTTGCTTATTTAGGAGAAAAAAAACTTGCTTCCAGTTTTCCTCACTCAGCGTGATTATTCTTGTACAAGTGGCTATTCCGCATGGAGTTGTATAGAACTGATAATTTCCTAGAGTTAAAGTAACTTCACAGTATAACGTGTATCCTTAGAAAATAATTGCATCTTACTTTCCTTATAGTATAAGTAGTTATAGATAGTTGATTACAATGGAGATTTCTGCATTATAGGAATAAGATAAGGGAGATCATTTATTATTAGGACGCACCATGTTAGATGTATCTGTCAACACATTGCTTATTTGTTTGTTATTGGTATTTAAGGTCATATACTTATGCACAATGGCTAATCATGACCGTGACAGTTTTACGGGTGGAGGAAGCCGGAGTACCCGTAGAGAACCACCGAGCAACGACGAGTAGCTGACATCTCCCCAACACACTAACCCCACACAAACAAGGTTAGCATTGGTTGAAGACAGGAGCACCATCGACTTGCAGTACGCTTCAGCGCACAGCGTGACCGTGTCCCCACGGTGGGCAATGAGGGTGACGTGTCTTGTCCAAGGATACAACGCGGTTACCGCAGGTGGGATTCGAACCGAGGACCTCTCGGCTTGCTGCCCGCATCTCTATCTACTGAGCCACCGCGCCCCTATTTTTAATGGGTGAGGAAAAGTTCATTTTGTCGAATATGTCATTGATGCCAGCTCCCCAACATCGTAACTCCGCACTGCAGCACAGGCAATGTTAGATTGGTTGAAGGCATGCGTACCATCGACGTGCAGTACGCCTTAGTACACGGCGTCATCGTGCCCCCATGTGGACAATCGGGGTAAAGCGCCTTGCCCAAGGATACAACGCGGGAGTCCGAATCGATCGCTCAGACGGTCACCGATCCGAGGATTAACCGGACTCGACGTTACTTTGCTTCGGTGATCTGACGAGAACCGGTTCCCGGTCTATGTGTAAGAACAAATTAATCCGAATTAAGGACTAAAATCCGTTTGCTACTCGGGATAAATTTTTGGACGAAATCACTCTTCCTTACATTTTGCTCCAAGTCCAGTTTGGAGATCATATATGGGGAAGCAAGGCACAATTAACGTGATATCTCTCCACGTAACAAATTTATTAATGTTAATATTTTGTTCTTAAATTCGAAGGTAGTGCTGTTTATTTTTATCTAACAATCATATAGATTGTGACCTGAAAACCACGAGAAACGGTACGTATCACATAATGTGTTCCGACTCCGTATCATATAGACGACTCATTCTGACTCCATATCATAGAGGCCTAGACGACTCGTTTCCGGTAACGCGGTGGGCTATCATAACAGGTGCATGAATACGTTCTACGTGCATTTCAATGATCGACTCAGCTGATCGCTTACAAAACAAAATTTCTTACAGTTAACGATAGAACTATTAATAGCCAATGATAAACACCCATAATAAACACTGATTAAACGAAATAAAAACAAACCTTTACTGGTTAAATGGTTGGAATGGGCAAACTATTTAAAAACGAAGTGACACTGAGAGTGAATAACTTGACAACACAACTTTGAAAATTGCGGTGACCGCATTACTCATTGTTTGTTAAACTGCACAACAATATAGTCCCATAAAATAAGATTTTTTAAAAAACTTTTTCTCGCTCAACATTATGTCCCAAAACTGTATTAATAATTTAAGACTTGATCTTTTTATGTGACAGAATTGTTAGATAAATGAAGTAAAGCAGGCTCGTTGAGATCCCATTCTGGACACCACCTCGAATCTGATGCAGATCACAGGACATGCACATTATCATGATAATCTGTATATATAAATACCAATGTGTTTTTTAAAGATACAATAAGCCGCTAAGTTGAAAAATATATTGACTCTCAGATTTTGTATGCGAAAGATCAGGTAAAAACGCTGTAGGTAAAGTGTAAGACATCATAAGCAGAATCTTAAAGACAAACTTCACACAATTCCCCTTCTGCGAAAGCTGGTGTCGAGGATTATGGAAAATGATATTGCCTCGACATGTTACATGAGTGATCGGCTAGCCAGTTCGGATTGAAAAACTATGGCAATGTTTTCTAAAAATCCGATAAATTCTCGCTCACAAGTTAGTTAATTTATTTAATCGAATTGGACGTTTTGAAACTAATGATATATAAAACATGAGAGTACTTTTACATAATGGATATTGTGGGTTCGATACAGGTCAACTTATTTCTTTCATGTCTTCCATGTCAAGTGGTATTACTGGAATTGACAGTTATTATCCGGGTGGAAGCTTGATGCTGTAAGTGTTTTTTGTGAATATCAACTTCCCATACACTTTATGTTTCCAGTATTTGGTGAAAGTTTTTGAAATAGGTGTCACTGATGAATATAAAAATCGAATATGAAAAAGAAACTTATTGACAAATGTCTCGGTATACGAACATTCGAACATTTAATACTGGCTGTCAAAACAATGCGAGGAATTGAACGCGAACCGCAAGCACACATCGTCAACATGGAACTTACAGAGTATTACCAATGTCATTTGATTCCAAATGGCATCTGTAAAACACTCATATCTTACAATGTATAAAGCCACGGCTACGTATACGTAAAACACATGTCAGGCTTCGCACAAAGCCCAAGCGGCAGGGACTACATCTCACCTCTGGTACACTTCAGTAAGAAGCACCCATCGCTTCATGATAAGGCAAAATCGGACGATGCCAAGCTTCAAGTCAAGAAGGGAGCGAAGCAATCACAGACACATACAGATTCTTTGTCTCCTATAAAACCATGGGTTCAAGTGTGCTGCATTGTTAACGTACCAACTGTTGAGCATAAATATGTGGATAAATCACGAGTACAATGCCAAAACAATCCTAATGTGGCTATTTTAAACTGGAAATCTTGCATACGAAACAGCACTTGGACACCTGGTTTCGGCTGAGTTGGTTCGAATTCGATGTTCGGCCGATATAAACATTTTTTGGCAAGTTTGAGTAGACACAAAGCAAAAACCTACTACAATTTGTTTTGTTTTAAAATAAATGTTGCAAATGAGGATTAATTTGTAATTTTATTTATATTTTATTTATAAATTTATTTATTTATTTATTGGTGTTTAAGGTCACATATTTCTGCTCGATGGCTAATCATGACCGCGACAGTTTCACGGGTGGAGGAAACCGGAGTACCCGGAGAGAACCACCGAGCAATGGTGAGCAACTGTCAGCTCCCCGACACACTAACCCCACACAAACAAGGTTAGCATCGGTTGAAGACAAGTGCACCATCGACGTGAAGTACGCTTCAGTACACAGCGTCATCGTGCCCCCACGTAGGCAATGGGGGTGAACTGTCTTGCCCAATGACATAACGCGGTTGCCGCAGGTGGGATTCGAACCGAGGCGTGCAGCCTGCACCTCTACCTACTGAGCTGCGCGCCCCTATTTATGAATGGGTGAGGAAAAGTTCAATATGTCGAATAAGTCATTAATTTGGAGGAAGAAAATAGCTTCTGACATAAAAAAACGCCAAAGTTGTGACTGGTGTTATCTTTTACGTATTCAATGTAAAACAAAAACGAGTCACATGAAACCCATTTCACATAATCCACGTTCTTATTTGTGATCTGTTTGAGATTATTTCTGGATTTTTAAAAGCGTTCCTTTGTGGGTTCGTATGACCCAGTGCCATTCCAATGTCACAGCGGATGCGGTAGCCGAGAGCGTAATGCGTTGCGCTCGGAGCCCAAGGTTTGCGAGTTCGAACTCCAGTCGGGGAAACGTAACGTAATGCAATATCAGCGTGGATTCAAAACCACACAGCTCCTCCATAGTGCCATGTTCGAGGATGGTGCTATGCTCGTCCTATCGGTTGAGGACGTAAATGGCTGTCCCGTGTGCAGTAATTACTGTGCACGTTAAAGAACCCTACTGTGGCAAAAGAGCTGCAGCTCTGCAAAATTCCGCCGATTCTCCCCTTGTATATAGTGTACTTCATTACCTGTATAAAGAACCCCCACAATAAATCAATCAGGGTCCTCCGAAAAATCAACGGAGGAGTGACTGTAAAGCGTATTAAATCGTGCAACTACCGAAATAAAACGGATGTAAGACGCGAACTGCAGCTTCAGTCCACACGAAATATACCTGAGATGATTCTGGTGATGTGTGGTTCGCACAGGGTGCTCTGAAAAATTAACGGAGGAATTTCCAAACAACAGAACAAGTCCAAAAGTGGGAAAACGACAATTTACCGGAATCACTGTATTATGCAAACGAACCGATATTTCTGTTCTGGAAAAAAATACCGAAGCCGAGTCGATTAATGAGTTAATAGCACATGTCTACAATATACAGATTCTAAAAGAAGGTTTTAACCCTTTACCCAACGTAACGGCCAAAACCGGCCAGCGCTATTCTCAAAAATCGCCATTTAATTTTCACTATTTTTTTCATTTTTTGTCTCAAAAACATAGGTTATGACCCCTCGTTGGAACGAGCTCGTTCCAACGAGGGGTCATAACCTATGTTTTTGAGACAAAAAATGAAAAAAATTAGTTATTCAAGAATTTTTTTTGCAAGTGTCGTCTGCTTTTCACGTTAGGTAAAGGGTTAATTCAGCGCTGAATTAAGACTATTACCAGGCACACCTAGTGGGATTTTGGTTAACCCGACCACTCTATACCTCTAACATAATTATTGAACAAATGTAGTATAACAAAGACAAAACAACTCACCAACAGTAACCATTAGCGGCTAATGATAATGCAGCGATAAGTAGAACCATTGACCATATAATCAATGTGGCTAGAAATCTCAACATAACAACAATAATCAGTCCAACAGCTGAAATAATAAGATATCGAGTCACATAAAAAAAACACAAACATGATTTTTCTTTAGGATTAATAAAGGGAATAATGAAGAGTATTAACCCTTTACCTAACGTAACGACCAAAACCGGCCAGCGATATTCTAAAAAATCACCAATTAATTTTCATTATTTTTCATTTTTTGTCTCAAAAACATGGGTTATGACACTCATTGGAACGAGCTCGTCGTCGAAGAATTTTTTTTGCAAGTGTAGTCTGCTATTCATATAGGTAAAGGGTTAACATATTTTTAGTGTTCAAACTTATACCTTAGAATATATCAAATCAAGTAATGCTTTAGACCCACTGATGGACTTAACTAGGTATGTTCACACAGGGAGTGCCCCACTCATGATCTAACCGTCATCATGTCCTGTATCAGAGATCGAGGAAGGCGTGATAACCTGGGTAATGTTGTCATTATTATAATCTTCAGGATGTGTGAGTATTTATCATTTTTTGGGGGCCCACAGCCTCGGACTAGAAAGCTTCCCACTATACAGTTTCCGTTGTTTCTCCTCAAATAGTACCATACAACAAAATAAGTTGAAAGTGTATAGCAAGTCGATTGCGTTGCGCCACAGGAGGGGAAACACTTCCAAAGAGATTCTGGTTTGATGACTCAGGTCTATAAAAAATTGAAATTGAGGCTGCCTGAAAAATGGTTACCCTCATTTCCAGGCAACCCATTTTTTACTTTTTTTAATCAAGATAAGTATAATGTTGATATCATTTATGTTTACCAGGGTTGGCACAAAGCCTGCGATACGTAACATTGAATACTGCCGATTACTTCGCGAGATTCATTCATTGAGTTGATAAGATGCTATGATGTATTACACTGATGGAAAGGGCTCCGATGCCGAAAACCTTTTCCATCAGTGTAATACACCACAACACTTCATTTTCAAGGACACAGAACACTTCATTTCCAAAGTCACATAACATTTCATCCACAAAGTTACATAACACTTCATCCACAAAGTCACAGAACACTTCAACCCCCAAAGTCACAGAATACTTCATTCCTAGAGTCACAGAACACGCCACCTCGAAGTCACCGTCACACTTTACCATAAAAAATCACAGAACACTTCATCCCCAAAGAAACCGACACATATTCATCCACAAAGTCACAGGACACTTTAACCCCAAATTCATAGAACACTTCGCCATAAAAAGTCACAGGACACTTCATTTCCAAAGTCACATAACATTTCATCCACAAAGTTACAGAACACTTCATCCACAAAGTCACAGAACACTTCAACCCCAAAGTCACAGAACACTTCATTCCTAGAGTCACAGAACACTCCACCTCGAAGTCACAGAACACTTCGTCACACTTCACCCCCAAAAGTCACAGAACAATTCATCCTCAAAGACACCGACACATATTCATCCACAAAGTCACAGGACACTTTAACCCCAAATTCATAGAACACTTCACCATAAAAAGTCACAGAACACTTCATCCTCAAAGTCACAGAACAGTCCATAACCCAAAGTCACAGAACATTTTATTCCCAAAGTCACAGAACATATGGCCACAAAAGTCACAGAACACTTCATTCCAAAGTCAGCAAACACTTCATCTCCAAAGTAACAGAACACTTCATCCCCAACGTCACCGGACACTACAAGCTCAAAGTCACGGAACACTTCATCTCCAGTCACAAAACAATTCATCCCCAAAGTCACCGTGCAATTCATCCTCAAAGTCACAGAACACTCCACCCTAAAGATCACCGAGCATTTTATCCCCAAATTACAGAACACTTCATCCACAAAGTCACAGAACAAGTCATCCCCAACGTTATAGAACACATCATCATATTTCAACACAAAAGTCACAGAACACTTCATACTCAAAGTCACTGACGCACGTCATTCCCAAATTCACTGTCACACTTCATTCCCAAAGTCACAGAATACTTCATCATAAAAAGTAACAGAACACTTTATCCCCAAAGTAACAGAATACTTCGTCTCCAAAGTCACACGACACTTCATCCCCAAAGTCGCAGAGCATTTCATCACAGTTCACCCCAAAAGTCACAGAACACTTCATCCTTAAAGTCACTGACACACGTCATCCCCAAAGTCACACGGCACTTCATCCCTCCAAATTGCAGATCACTTCATCACCAATGTCACAGAACACTTCACCCCCAAAGTCACAGAACACTTCATCACCAAGATCACTAAACACTTCATCCCCAAAGTCACAGAACAGTTCATATCCAAAGTCACAGAACACTTCATCACCACGATCACTGAATACCTCATCCCCAAAGTCACAGAACATTTCATTCCAAAATTCACAGAACACATCACCAAAAGTCTCAGAACACTCCATCACCAAAGTTACTGACACACTTCATTCCCAAAGTCACAAAATACTTCATTCCCAAAGTCACAGAACACTTCTTCACCAAAAGTCACAAAACATGTATAGAGAATACATTTCAATATTTTTATAGGATTTTATAGCCCTTGCTAGATCTGAGCAAGAGGGATGGTATTACTTCGACTGCAGGTGTAAATATACTTTTTTTGTAGATGAGAAGACAGGTATTCCAGACATTTGGATAGGCATGCTCGGAAGTAGAGCCTAAAAGTATTATCTTTTATTAATGTTTAGTTGAATTTGCGGATACGGATTAAGATTAACCTTTTCCACTAGTGAAAGTAAAACTGTTTTTGAGAAAGAACAATCGTAAAATAGATGTGCCATCGTTTCTTTCGTATTTCCACAGAACGAGCACAACTCTGTTTCCGAAAGCCCACATTTAAAGAGTCTAGATTTTGTGAATAGGATTTTGTGGTTAATCTTGTATTGTAAAGTTTGTAGATATGTATCATCTGTTTCCCTGAAAGTTTGTTTGTAAATGAATTGCCAATCATTATGGTCAAGATTTTCGTCCAATGTGGTGTTCCATTTCTCTTGGGTATGTGTAGCTTTTTTGATACTTTATTAAGAAATATTAGATAGAAATGGCGGTTTGCTTTAGTGCAAGATATGATGTCATTCACCAAGGGATCTGAAACAAATTCAAGGTAGTTGGTGAATGGTATATCAAGGTCATATTTCAACTTAAATTCTTGAAAGTCAACAGTGGATCCTGAAGCGCTATATATATCGTTTATAAAGAAAGCACCTTTTGTACACCAAGGTCTGTAAAGAAACGCTTCATTATTAATTTTTATATAATAATTATAAAATAGTGGTTGTGAGAGGATTTCTGCTGGAGTTGTGGGATCGCTATTTTTTAAGAGAGCCCATACATTAAGCACGTTTTTCCAGGAAGGGTCCTTATAATTTGAAACACTGAGTATACCATGTTTATTCAAAGACCACATTTTGCTCCCCCCAAATTGTTCAAAATTATCCACTACGAGTGTTTTCCATTGGGCCATTGTTTCTGAATCTATTAACTTTTTGATCCATATCATTTTTAAAGAGCAACACAGTGTTTTTACGTGGGGTAGTTTGAACCCGCCATTTTCGATTAAATTGATTATTACGTCACGTTTAATTTTGTCTGTTTTGTCCAACCATAGAAATTTAAAAATTATACTTTGAATTGCATCTAATATCCTATCAGCCGGATCAGGGAGAACAGTAAGAGAGTGTATTAAGATGGGGATCGCTAACGTTTTAATAACTGTAACTTTGCCGACTAGTATAAGATTTTTGAGGGACCAATCTGCTAAAAGTTTTCGCATTTTGTTTATTTTTTCTGAAAAGTGTTTATAGAAGTTATTGGCCGAATTTAGTTCAAATTTTATTCCAAGGATGGTAAACGTTCCGTTATGATTCCACTGTATATGTTTTTCTGTTTCCAGTTCAATCCCACTGCCACGCCGAGATCCTATCCAAACGATATGAGTTTTATCAAAGTTAACGCTTAATTTGGATATCGCAGCGAAGTTGTCGAGAGAATTTAAGGTCTCGTTTAAGGAATCCTGGTCGTCATCTAAGAATAAAGTACTGTCGTCAGCGTATTGGTTGATCACATACTCTGAGTCATTAATTTTGATTCCGTTTATTTTGGGGTTGAATTTAAGGAATGCGCTAAGTATTTCGACACACAAAATAAATAGGTAAGATTTATTTATTGTTTATTATGTATTCTCTATACATGTACACAATCAGCAAGGCCGAGCGTATTAGAGAAAATGGAGCTACCTAACTTATGCATTCTTTGAATAATTGGAGAACTGCTCTGTACATACATTATATTGTAAAAATCTCATTTTGTTGTAATCTTATATAATGTATTATTTTTCTAGTGATGCCAAGAAAAAAAAAGTCACAAAACACATCATCACCAAAAGTCACAGAACACTTTATCACCAAAGTCACAGATCACTTCATTCCCAAAATTCCCAGAACACCACATCACCAAAAGTCACAAAACACTTCATCCCTAAAGTCACAAAACACTTCATCCCTAAAGTCACAAAATACTTTATCATCAAAGTCACAGAACACGTCATTCCCAAAATTCACAGAACACCACATCACCAAAAGTATAAGAACATTTCTTCCCTCCAAGTTGCAGAACACTTTATCACCAAAAGTGACAGAACACTTCATTCCCAAAGTCACAGAACACCTCGTAACCAAAAATCACAGAACACTTCATCATCAAATCACAGACACTTCATCACAAAGTCACAGGGTACTTCATCCCTCCAATTTGCAGAACACTTCATCGCCAGAGTCACAGAAAACTTCACCCCCAAAGTCACAGAATATTTCATCACCAAAAGTCACAAAACACTTCATACCCAATTTCACAGAACACTTCATCCCCAAAAGTCACAGAAAACTTGAGTCACAGAGTCACAAAACACCTCATCCACAAAGTCACAGAATACCTCATTCCCATAGTCAGTGAACACGTCATCCCCAACTTCACAGAACACACGATCACCAAAAAACTCTTCATCCCAATGTCACAGGACACTTCATCCCCCAAAGTTATTTGAACACTTAATCCCCAAGTCACAGTACACTGTAACCACAAAGTCACAGGACACTTCATCATAAAGTTACAGACCACTTCATCCCCAAACGTTACAGAACACTTCATCCCCAAAGTCACAGTGCACTTGATCCCCAAAGTCAAGTACACTTCAACCCCATGGCCACAGAACACTTCATCCTACACTTCATGCCCGGGGTCACAGTACACTTCAACACTAAAATCACAGTACAATTCACCTCAAAGTCACAGTACACTTCATCCTCAAAGTTAAGTACACTTCGTCCCCAAAGTCACAGTAGACTGCATCACCAAAGTTACAGAACACCTTAACATAAAGTCACAGACCACCTCATTCCCAAAAGTCATAGGACACGCCATTCCCAACATCACAGAATACAGCATCACCAAAAGTCACAGGACACTTGATCTCCAAATGTCATTTGAACACTTAATCCCCAACGACAAAATACACTTCATCCCCAAAGTCATAGTACACTTCATCCCACAGTCACAGTACACTTCATCCCCAAAGTCACATAACACTTCATCCTCAAAATCACATTACAAAGCACACTCCATCCCTAAAATCACAGTACACGTCATCCACAAAGACACTGTACACTTCATCCCCAAAGTCACAGTACACTTCACCCGCAAAGTCACAGTTCACTTCATTCCCAAAGTCACAGTACACTTCATACCCAAAGTCACAGTACACTTCATTCCTAAAGTCACTGGACATTTCATCCCCAAAGTCACAGTACACTTTATCCTCAGAGTTACAGTATACTTCATCCCCCATGTCACTGTATACTTCATTCCTAAAGTCACAGTACGCTTCATCCCCAAAGTCAAAGAACACATCATCCCCAAAATCACAGTACAAAGCACACTCCATCCCTAAAATCACAGTACACATCATCCCCAAAGACACAGTACATTTCTTTCCAAAGTCACAGTACCCTTTATCCTCAAAGTCATAGTACACTTAATTCCCAAAGTCAAAGTACTCTTCATCCCCATAGGCACTGCATACTTCATCCTCATAGGCACATATTACTTCATCATAAAGTCACAGATCATTTCACCCCCAGAGGTCATCATAGAACACTTCATCATAACCGAAGTCACAGTTCAATTCATCACCAAGTCACATAACCCTTCATCACCAAAGACACAGAGCAGTAAGTTTAATCCTGATTATACAGCAGATAATGCTTCTAGATATCAGGAAAATCAAGGGTTAAATCGAGTAGACGTTATTGTTATTTGTCTGGGGTCCAGCAATTTAAGACAACAAAAATTCGGTCTCCGAACTTGTGAAGGCCTTGTTATTAACAAATGAATTTTCACCACCCTGCACATACCAAGAAAATAAAATCAGAATGAAAGTCTTGTCGAGAAGTAAATATCACGACTCGTCACCTCTAGGTGGGATTTTGAATACAATAGAAATTTCCGGACATCAGCCTTGTAGTGGTAATACATTTAACAACCAGTCTGCTCATGTGACATTTCATAGTTGTTTTGGGAGAAATAAGAGCGTTTATTGGAATAATGGAACGGTACTATTCATAAAGACGTGATAAAAACAACCAAGCAATGACTGCATAACTCACGACGCCCAATGGGGTATATTCTACCGGATGTCACAATCAGCTATATTTCTGCGACAGTTTTTTTTCACTGAAGAGATAGCGAAATTGTTTAAAAAATAGCCAATATCTGGTAACTTCGCGAATTCACACGCTATAGACCATGGCTATATCAGGGAGGTTGGGATGATACCGTATCAAATTGGGCACCCAATCGCGACATTTTTCACGCTATATCGGATTTTGGGCCATTATTGTTGCGTCATAATTGACGTGACCTTCAATTAGACTAACAAGCCTAGTTTTTGCCACAAGATTCAAAGTCTTCTTGTAGTGATAGCTTGGTTGAGTTTCATCATGATGGTAAATAAATAGAAAATAACCATTTGTCTCGATCACGAGTGACATAATTTTAGGTATCCACTCAAAAACACAAGATTTTCTTTTCATTATACGGTTTTTATAAGAATCTGATAATTCCACTCGTTTCTAACATGAATTGATGCCTGAAAGTAAACAGTGCATTGAATCATTGATACGCGGAAGTGCCATTTTTTTTTTGATCGATACTCGGAACAGATAGCGTTTTGCAATCTGATTCATTTGGCGGGTTTCTAGTCCAAATATGGCTTGAAAGTCCGTAATATAAGTTTTTGGTTTGGTACGTCCTTTGAAAGGACGAACCAAACCAAAAACTTATATTACGAACTTTCAGGCCACGTTTGGACTTGCGGGTTTCATGCATCACTTCAAGGTGAATACGTGTTGAATTATTGCTGGAAATGATCGGTATCCACTCAAAAACACTAGATTTTCTTTTCATTATACGATTTTAGAACAAATTGATCATTTCCAGTGATAATTTGACTCGTATTCATCTTGAAGTGATGCTTTGAAAACCGCCATTTTGATTGATAACCGTGAAAGTGAAAATTTCTATATCTTCACAGTGGGGGATACGATTTCTATCTTTCCGCAGTTTCTTCCATAATCTATTGTTTAGCGTATAATAAATAGACAGAACGCGGTGTGTGTTTGAATAGGTGGGTGTTTTACATAACGAGTTGGAATGGCGTAGTCATATTTCGCCATTCCAACGAGTGAAGATGCTTTGTAAGATAGTGAACGAGTGAAGATGCCATGTAACTCGTTGTAAGCCACCGATTCAAACACACAACGCGTTCTGCGTTTATTACACAACCCATGCATTAAAATTCATTTAAATAAACAAACACGACTTACATTTTAGCTTTAAGCTTTCTGTCGAATCCCTCCTTTAAACAGTAACAAATTTCCATATCTTTAGTTGTTTCATTATAATACTGTATTTTTTGTTGTTCATATTTTTTTTGTTACTCAACTTTTGTTGTGAAATGTATGCATTTATCAATTATTGAATAAATATTCTTTAAACTAAATAAACAAATTTTAATTCCGATGTTTAAACCCAAAGGTGAAGAGTCTGTTTGTTTTCACTGAAGCTGTACTGATCAAATTGTTTGTTGAAATTCGTATCGCTGCTTCTCGCCGTTGCTCGGTGGTTCTCTCAGGGTACTCTGGCTTCCTCCACCCGTAAAACTGTCACGGTCATGATTAGCCGTTGTGCATAAATATGTGACCTTAAACACCAATAAATAAATAAATAAATAAATAAATAAATAAATAAATAAATAAATAAATAAATAAATAAATAAATAAATAATATCGCTGTTTCTCTTCGGCTGGTGCCCATTCACGCTCAACCATCTGGTGGCTATTACTGTTATTAAACATATAAGTACAAATTTGAGCAGATTTGCAAAACAGCTGGGCGAATCATTTTTAAAAGAAGTTCGAAGCATGTCAAGACATACGAAGATTTACCGAAATAAAGTAGACCAATTAAGATATAACGGATCCACAAAACGAGACAGCCAAGGGACTGGGTTAATGTTCTGGTTGGAAATGATTGTTTTTTTTTTTTTAAATATTATCTCATTTTTGGTTAACTAATTTTTTGTGAACCGACTTTATTTTGCTTTGGACGTTTTCATTTTCACACTATGAGACAGACTGTCGATTGAAAAACGAAATTTAGAAACTTTTCGAAGCGTAACTAATGACTCTATTGGAAAGGAGCTAGTATGAACGGTGATGGGAAAAAAGTTCCGGCTTGTGCATCATCCATTGAATACAGAATCATTTATGTCATATTCCGTTAAATACAAGGGTTTAAAGTTGAATGTATGTGTAATAAAACAAATACTGTTAAAATCGACTACCCGAGTATTATACAGCCTAAAATTCAGCCTTTTTTTCCACACAGTTACACAGTTTTAAAGCAATTTGGAGATCCCACACATATCTAGTCCCAAAGTGAGGAAATGGAATTTCTTTGTGCAGTCTGTGTAAGTTTCTAATTACTGGTAGAACTATGATCTCCGTGGCTGACTACAGTCCACCCACTCCACCCCAAAATTGCTTTTAGACTGGTACCAGGCGTGTGTAATTGTTCTATTTATTATATTTTCACTACTTGCATACGCGACTGGATCAATTAACCCTCTATTTAATATGAAAAACAGACTACACTTGCAAACAAAACTCTTGAATAACTATTTGTTTTCAGTTTTTGCATCAAAAATAGCTTATGACCCCTCTTTGGATCATAAGCTGCGTTGTGAGACAAAAATAATGAAAATTCAATGGTAATTTTGTGAATAGCGCTGGCCTGTTTTGGCCGTTACGTTGGGTAAAGGGTAAAACACACTGAGAGTTTTACACAGCATACAGGATCGTAGGTTCGCTTTTCCAACAAACTGAACTATTCCAGACGGATGAACCTAGCCATTGGCGATGGCCCATTTGAGAGCCAGAGTGGTTCCAGGGCATAACAGCGTGGAATTTCTCACATAATTAGACTGGTGTACTGAGAGCTTGTCTGCCATGAGGTAACATAGCTGTTCTTGTGTGCGCGTACTTATGCTTTTTGGGGAGCTACACTCGCGCAAGGAGTCTACAACTATCTACTTGTATAATTTAGCTTCGACAATGTCATCTTTAACAGCTGCAGCAGATTACTGTGGCTAACTTTTATTTATTTGTTTTATTGTTATTATTATTATTATTTATTTATTTATTTATTTATTTATTTATTTATTTATTTTTTGGGGGTGGGGTGGGGTTCTCGGCCATGGAAGCTCAGCCTATCGTGTGTCTATTTCTGGGACAATGTCTTTACTGAATTCAGAATACACAAGCATGCAGTTGAATACAATTCAGCGAACTAGAAGTGCAACCAAATGTAGCCATATACTAAGAATCCAATTTCGTCAAGCAAGACCAGAGAGAATGAAACTTTATCGTAATTGTAACATTTTCCCTATGGGAACCTCGGGACGCGATGCAGAGCTTGTTTACTGTGATAAACACGCTTTGTTTTACTGGTAAATCGGACCCGGTAAACAATGCCTGAGGGCGGAAGTCCTCTAATAGGCAACATGGGTATAAACGATTGGCTGGACTGGACTTTATATCCATGTTGCGGTCACGATTACCCTTCATGCAGAATCTGTGACCAGTAAATACATGAATAAATAAACTGTTGGATTGCCACATTTGTGCCGTTTTGTCTGGCAACTGTTCTCTGTATGACAACTGCAAATGAAAACCCTGTCACGCCGGTGCCCAGAGAAGCAGGTGATATCCTCCCCTTGAAAGAGTTTTATAAAATGGTTGTTTAACAGATATCTCACATGCAACAAACCCCGACTGTCACTCAATTACTTTCAAGACAAAAAAAAAACCCAGGGCACGGGAGAAAAGTGAGATGCCGCCGTGGTCATGGAGTATCTTTCTCCTCCCAACTCACCTTGGCAGCCAAAAGAGGTTTTTTGAAATGAATGACTATTATATTTTGGGAGGGGGAAACATGGGAAGCTTTATCACCATGAAGAGGGTGGGGAAATATTTATAGGGAGAAGGATAAATGTTGCTCCGAAACTTATTGCTTACAATGGCCAGTTGACCGAGGTGAGTTATTTTTTTCTGATAGCCACAGGCGTATGGAACGGTGATAGGAGAGGGGCGATGAGACAGGGAGGGGGCCAGTGAATTCAGCTGTCAGCTGGTTGCAGGAAAGGAAGGGTATTTTCATAGCAAATCCAAGGTTGGTAATCCACAACTATGCGGACACCAATAATGCAACGTGTGGATTAGGTTCTGGGTAAAAATGCGGACACTCCTGCTTTCGAGAGTGCTTTTGAAGGAGATATTTAAATAACTCGGTACTGAATCGGAGTATGATGGTGTGGGCCAATCAGGAATTACATTTAGGGACACAGCGCTGAGTGAAAGGTACACAAAAAGGGTGTTAAAATTACATTTGAGGCGATATTCGGAAATTGACATCATCGAGGTTTGAAGGGAGTTGTTCGTCAATTAATGATACACATCTAGTATTTTCCGCTTTCCGTGGTTAGGAAATGAGTTAATATTGATATAATACAGTACGTGGAGAGTGTATTATCACTAAATCATCCTCAGAGTGGAGATTCCACCCGAGGAATAATTGCAAAATTGTTGCAAAGCATAACCAGCACCAGCAAAGTTTCAGCCAATGGACCTCCGGGTTAAGCCCGGAGGTCCATTGGCTGAAACATTGCTTGTGTTTTTTATCGATATGCACAAAATTTGAAAGTTATAGTTTGGGTGATAACACCACTCCGCGGGTGATTTAGTTACAATCCACTCTCCACGTACGTTCAAATTGTTTAATTATCTCTGTAAAAAACAAGTTTTTCTTCGAAATTCCTTGTTCGAACACGCAAGGTGACAAAACTTCATTCTAAAATAGAAATGCCTTGCCTCCCGATCCAGAACTCCGGTTTCTAGAAGAGTCCGTTTTTCACCTATGATTATCTGTCATGTACGGTTCAGAAAAAATTATTGGCACATTTAACAGACCCATTGGTGAATCATTCAATACATAAATCATTTGACCATTGTCTAACCATTCTCCTGCAGTGTACTTGACCCAAGGAGCATATTTAAGCTAGTATTTCCTTTTCGTTAAAAAAGTGGTCGAAATTGTCTTAGAAAATAATTTTTAAAAACAAGGAAAACACCCAAGAACAATATTTCCTAATAAACGTCAACAATTTTTATTGATTTATCAAAGGCAATAATAATCTGGATAATTTGGCGTGGCCTTTATTGATTTATCAAAGGCAATAACAATATGGATAATGTGGCGTTGCCTTTCTGATTTATGAAAGGCAATAATAATATGGATAATGTGGCGTGGCGTTTATTGATTTATCAAAGGCAATAACAATATGGATAATGTGGCGTTGCCTTTCTGATTTATGAAAGGCAATAATAATATGGATAATGTGGCGTGGCCTTTATTGATTTATCAAAGGCAATAACAATATGGATAATGTGGCGTTGCCTTTCTGATTTATGAAAGGCAATAATAATATGGATAATGTGGCGTTGCGTTTATTGATTTATCAAAGGCAATAACAATATGGATAATGTGGCGTTGCCTTTCTGATTTATGAAAGGCAATAATAATATGGATAATGTGGCGTGGCGTTTATTGATTTATCAAAGGCAATAATAATATGGATAATGTGGCGTGGCGTTTATTGATTTATCAAAGGCAATAATAATATGGATAATGTGGTGTGGCGTTTATTGATTTATCAATGGCAATAATAATATGGATAATGTGGCGTGGCCTTTATTGGTTTATCAACGCCAATAATAATATGGATAATGTGGCGTGGCGTTTATTGGTTTACCGATGGCAATAATAATATGGATAATGTGGCGTGGCCTTTATTGGTTTATCAACGCCAATAATAATATGGATAATGTGACGTGGCGTTTATTGATTTATCAAAGGCAATAATAATATGGATAATGTGGCGTGGCGTTTATTGATTTATCAAAGGCAATAATAATATGGATAATGTGGCGTGGCCTTTATTGATTTATCAAAGGCAATAATAATATGGATATTGTGGCGTGGCGTTTATTGATTTATCAAAGGCAATAATAATATGGATAATGTGGCGTGGCGTTTATTGATTTATCAAAGGCAATAATAATATGGATAATGTGACGTGGCCTTTATTGATTTATCAAAGCCAATAATAATATGGATAATGTGGCGTGGCCTTTATTGATTTATCAAAGGCAATAATAATATGGATAATGTGGCGTGGCCTTTATTGATTTATCAAAGGCAATAATAATATGGATAATGTGGCGTGGCCTTTATTGGTTTATCAACGCCAATAATAATATGGATAATGTGGCGTGGCGTTTTTTGATTTATCAAAGGCAATAATAATATGGATAATGTGACGTGGCCTTTATTGATTTATCAAAGGCAATAATAATATGGATAATGTGGCGTGGCCTTTATTGATTTATCAAAGGCAATAATAATATGGATAATGTGGCGTGGCCTTTATTGATTTATCAAAGGCAATAATAATATGGATAATGTGGCGTGGCCTTTATTGATTTATCAAAGGCAATAATAATATGGATAATGTGGCGTGGCGTTTATTGATTTATCAAAGGCAATAATAATATGGATAATGTGACGTGGCCTTTATTGATTTATCAAAGGCAATAATAATATGGATAATGTGACGTGGCCTTTATTGGTTTATCAAAGGCAATAATAATATGGATAATGTGACGTGGCCTTTATTGGTTTATCAAAGGCAATAATAATATGGATAATGTGGCGTGGCGTTTATTGATTTATCAAAGGCAATAATAATATGGATAATGTGGCGTGGCCTTTATTGGTTTATCAAAGGCAATAATAATATGGATAATGTGGCGTGGCGTTTATTGATTTATCAAAGGCAATAATAATATGGATAATGTGGCGTGGCCTTTATTGATTTATCAAAGGCAATAATAATATGGATAATGTGGCGTGGCCTTTATTGGTTTATCAAAGGCAATAATAATATGGATAATGTGGCGTGGCCTTTATTGGTTTATCAAAGGCAATAATAATATGGATAATGTGACGTGGCGTTTATTGATTTATCAAAGGCAATAATAATATGGATAATGTGGCGTGGCCTTTATTGGTTTATCAACGCCAATAATAATATGGATAATGTGGCGTGGCGTTTATTGATTTATCAATGGCAATAATAATATGGATAATGTGGCGTGGCCTTTATTGATTTATCAACGCCAATAATAATATGGATAATGTGGCGTGGCCTTTATTGATTTATCGATGGCAATAATAATATGGATAATGTGGCGTGGCGTTTATTGATTTATCAAAGGCAATAATAATATGGATAATGTGGCGTGGCGTTTATTTATTTATCAATGGCAATAATAATATGGATAATGTGGCGTGGCCTTTATCGATTTATCAAAGGCAATAATAATATGGATAATGTGACGTGGCCTTTGCTGATTTATCAAAGGCAATAATAATATGGATAATGTGGCGTGGCCTTTATTGATTTATCAAAGGCAACAATAATATGGATAATGTGGCGTGGCCTTTATTGATTTATCAAAGGCAATAATAATATGGATAATGTGGCGTGGCCTTTATTGATTTATCAAAGGCAATAATAATATGGATAATGTGACGTGGCCTTTGCTGATTTATCAAAGGCAATAATAATATGGATAATGTGACGTGGCCTTTGCTGATTTATCAAAGGCAATAATAATATGGATAATGTGGCGTGGCCTTTATTGATTTATCAAAGGCAATAATAATATGGATAATGTGGCGTGGCCTTTATTGATTTATCAAAGGCAATAATAATATGGATAATGTGGCGTGGCGTTTATTGATTTATCAAAGGCAATAATAATATGGATAATGTGGCGTGGCGTTTATTGATTTATCAAAGGCAATAATAATATGGATAATGTGGCGTGGCGTTTATTTATTTATCAAAGGCAATAATAATATGGATAATGTGGCGTGGCGTTTATTGATTTATCAATGGCAATAATAATATGGATAATGTGGCGTGGCGTTTATTGATTTATCAACGCCAATAATAATATGGATAATGTGGCGTGGCGTTTATTGATTTATCAAAGGCAATAATAATATGGATAATGTGACGTGGCCTTTATTGATTTATCAAAGGCAATAATAATATGGATAATGTGACGTGGCCTTTATTGATTTATCAAAGGCAATAATAATATGGATAATGTGACGTGGCCTTTATTGATTTATCAAAGGCAATAATAATATGGATAATGTGACGTGGCCTTTGTGATTTATCAAAGGCAATAATAATATGGATAATGTGACGTGGCGTTTATTGATTTATCAAAGGCAATAATAATATGGATAATGTGACGTGGCCTTTATTGATTTATCAAAGGCAATAATAATATGGATAATGTTGCGTGGCCTTTATTTATTTATCAATGGCAATAATAATATGGATAATGTGGCGTGGCGTTTATTTATTTTTCAAAGGCAATAATAATATGGATAATGTGACGTGGCGTTTATTGATTTATCAAAGGCAATAATAATATGGATAATGTGGCGTGGCGTTTATTGATTTATCAAAGGCAATAATAATATGGATAATGTGACGTGGCCTTTATTGATTTATCAAAGGCAATAATAATATGGATAAAGTGGCGTGGCGTTTTGACGTTAAACTTCGGACTGCCATCAGAATGATTATTTTTATCTCACAGTTGAGCGATATTGAGTTCTCCAACTGTAAGGTCTTCTCATTAATTCACAGCAGAGAGTATAATAAACAGAGAATATGTAGGGTTTTCTTCATGCGTCGGTCAGCAGCATTCAAAAAATATTTTGTACGTGGACACGATACGTATGCATTTCAGCTTACGGGATTGACAATACGTAACTACCTGCGCTCACGAATGATATACCAACCGGTATCTACACAAAAAACACTAGATACTTTGTTGTGTGTGATTTAGGACACTTTTCGAGAAAACTTCCAGGCAAATCATTCAAAACACTAAATTCGTGAATATTTGTCTGACCGTTATCCAGTTGCGTCCTCCGCGGGAAAATATGGTTCTCCTATTTTGTTTGCACAACGGTCAGAAATGGGTCTAAACTATTTTAAAATAAGACTTTAATGCGAAGTAAAACTCCGTAGAACAACATTTTCGATTTACGTTCAAAACAGTTTTTGGAATTGCCTAAGGCGATAGTCTGGATAACTTCATTGCGTATCTGGGATGGACTCTTACTATTGTGAAACGATTCTCTATATTTTTCGCTCGGGAGATATTGAGTTTTCGTGTGAACAATTATTCTGAAGCCGAGAATATATAGACAGAACGCGATGTGTGTTTGAATCGGTGAGTGTTTTACATAACGAGTTGGAATGGCGTAGTCATATTTCGCGAGAGCCGTACGTTCTGTATTTATTACACAACCCATCCATTAAAATGCATTTAAATAAACAAATTTTAATTCCGATAATTTAACCCAAAGGTGAAGAGTTTGTTTTGACTAAGCTGTACTGATGATGTGGATCGATAAAAAATCAAAACAACCTTTTCGGAACCAGTGTTTGTTGAAATTCTTATCGCTGTTTACTAACAGTAATAACCGCCCATTCACGCCTTACCATTTGGTGGCTATTACTTTTAGTAAAAATATAAGTACAAATATGTGCAGATTTGCAAAACAGCTGGGAGAAACGTTTTCAAAAGAATTTCGAAGCATGTCAAGGTGTACGAAGATTTACCGAAATAAAGTTGACCAATTTAGATATAATGGGATCCACAAAACGAGACGGCAACGGGACTGGGTTAATGTTCTGGTTGGAAATGATTGGGTTTTTTAAAAATATTATCTCATTTTTGGCTAATTGTTTGTGAACCGACTTTATTTTGCTTTGGACGTTTTCATTTTCACACTATGCGACAGACGGTCGATGATTGTGTAACGAAATTTGGAAACTTTTCGAAGCGTAACTAAACGGTGCAGTAAAAAGTTCCGGCTTGTATATCACCCGTTGAATACAGAATCATTTATATCATAGCGGCGATTCCGTTGAATACAAGGGTTTAAAGTTTAATGGATGTGTAATAATAAATAATATATTTTATTTAATGCTCAGGCATCAATTCACGCTGAAAAATTAAGTCATATTCCCCTGTCGGTCGGCAAAACGAAATATCAAAATGATATTTAGAAATCGATATTTCATCGTAGGTTCGGATGACGAATCACATGTACTTTAAACGAGTCAGCACATCAGTAATGAATTCCAGAGTCCCAAATACAAACGAATTCGAATAATTGATAGTGACAGTGACTAAATCAATTCATTAAATCAGCGGTTTCAAAGTTTGACTTTCTCATTCACCTTCCAGCGAAAAGCCGAAATCACTTTCAAATTTCTTCAGTTCAACTTCACACGTCTTCAGTGCATTGAGTTCAAAAAAAATAAAATGACGTGTCTTGTTATTGAAAATAAGAAAGTGGTGTTTTTTGTTATTGTTCTATTTCTTCGAAACACATTACGATTATTTCAATTCGCCAGCCTTGGTAAATCGTAAAGTTAGGGGAGAAATAAGACGGGACTACTTTTTGTGCGGATATTCACACATTCCAATGGTTGGAGTTTGGTTGTTGTAATTTTTGTATGGACGCCGGTTCGGCACATAAATTTTGCGCCTTAATGGCAAATAAAGGCCACAAATTGGAGAGTTTGTAGTCGTAGAGCATTAAATAAAAAGAAAATTCACGAAAATTTGACTGCGTCGCTCGTGAAGATCCTCATATTTCTTTGTAGCCACTCACGAGATATTTTCGGTATTCATCAAATTTTCGTGAATATCCTCTATGTACTATAACGGTCAAACGACTTCGTTCATGACCCGTTAGCTAGTAAGGCTTAACCCTTTATCAAAACATCATACGCCACTTGTAAAAAATTTAACAAAAGTTTTAATTATTTTCCTAAAAGAAAATATTATCCTCTCACGGAAACGAGCTGGTTTCAATGAGGTTTCATGAACTATGTTTTTAGGCCAAAACTGAAACATAGATTGTGAAGAGTGATTTTTTATGAATAGTACTGTCCGTTAGGTTAATAAAGGGTTACAATTTAGACGATATCTGCTGTATTCTACTCCCAGTCGTAGCCACACTCGTCTTTATATACTTACCAATTGATATGGCACTCAGATAACACAGTTCCATCCATGTATCTTTTACATCTGATGATATTTTCTACAAAATACACATCAAAAAATATCTGAAAATTACTTTGTTAATGAGAAATGGACATTCAACTTCCAAGAGTCAATAATTCTGGGATTTACCAACATATAGAATGTCGTGTAAACTTATAGCTGGGTAAATTATTAAATGTAGGTCATTGCGAATTTTCGAGTCGAATCGAATCTCGAATCGAATGAGTACTATTATTCGAAATCGAATCTCTCTTCGAATCGGATCAGGGATGTCTAGATGGTGACCAATTGGGAAGAGGGGAGGAGCTGTAAATCTGATTTGTTGTGATTGACGGCTCTTCTCGACTGATAAAATATTCCAACTACATCATCAAGGCATGCCTTCGTCGAAGGTATGCCTTGCTGATGTAGCTGGAATATTAGCCAGAAAGGGTTATAGTTCAAAACGAATGCGTGAATTAACCGTACTGTGTATTGTACTGAACTTACCGCTAGTAACAGCTCATCGTCGAGATTGCTTGAAAACTTTAAACTTGTTCCAAGCGTAGTAGTTGCTGTTGAGACTGGAATTTGCATGGGTGACGGTATGAGTGCACATACTATTTATGTTAACGTAGTGGAAATTACACTCAAACTTCACCTTCAGCACTACACGCTAAAAACTAAAGCGTTAAAAACTACACTTGAAGTGCTGTATTTAACCCTTACTAAGTGCTGATTAGCACTTTGTTCAAGTGTAGATATCCTTAGAACTTGACAGGTGTTACAATAATACCACTTGACAAGTGTAATGTCGCGACACTTGAAAGGAAACAACGCAGATGACGCGGATCAGGCTCGAACTCTCGAGCCTGATCCGCGTCATCTGTGTTGTGTCATTTTAATTATGTACCCATCAAGCGCAAATCAAATTATGGACGATTCTGGAAGAACCACCAATGCTAGACATATGGGAAGTGCCATCCATTCAAGTTTCAGATGTCTGACGATTGTAATGTCTAAGTGCTTAAAGCATTGCACTTTGAGTGTTAAAATCAAACCCTAAGAGTTAGAATGGGTTTAACACATTGAAAGTGTCAGTTTTAACACTTTAGTTTTTAGTGTGTATCAACAGTATGTATGTACAATTTTCATCTGAACTATGAGACTATCGATATGACTTCATACCAAACTATATTCGAGTGAAAGGATTTGAAGGGACACGAATGAGGAAGCCGATTTCGAATCGAACCGAATACCAACTTGATATTCGAAATCGAACCGAAATCGCGATGCTTCGCAGGACCCTAGTTCACAAAGCAAAGTATAGAGAAGATACGCAGTCGTCGGTAGAATTTTCGAATTTTCTGGTGGGGAAAGAAACCATATACGTTTCATAACGCCTTTCGAATTTAGTAATGTTTGAAAATGAATGTGTGGACTGTATAAATTCCTTTTCTCAAACTCACAATAGTCTGTTTATTTCTTGCGTATCATTGCGTTAGTGAAAAAAAGTAAAAAACAACGTAAGATCCGACGCTGTTATTCAACCAGGACCCCCAAGTCTGACAATACATTTGTCACTTAAGATACATATACATATTAATCAATATAAATAACAGTTTTTGTTAAACCTTTATCCAACGCACACGACATCAAACTTTATTTTTTTCAAATGTCTCACAAAATTGCAACAAAACCATATCATGTCACCCCCCCCCCCCCCCCCCCATTTTTAAAATATTTGTTTATTTAAAGGATCAGTTGGTAGAATTACGCGGACAGATACGAGCGATTCTTTTGGTAAAGGGTTAACCATTTACCTAACATAACGAGATCTTTCCATTAAGGGGTCCATAATAATGTTTGGAGACAAGAGATGGATAAAATAATAAAATTTTGAATGATGGTTTTTGTGAATAGCACTAGCCAAATTCGACTGTTAATTTTAGACAGAGGGTTAATCCTTTATTTAACGGGTCGGCCGAATCTGCCAGTGTAATTTACAAATTAAGCAGTTCAAAAATAATATTTTTCAGAAATTTTAACAAACCCGTATCATGTGACCCCTCATTGGAACGAGCTCGTCGAGCGCTTTCCAACGAGGAACCACGTGATATGATTTTGTTGAAAAAAATGAAAATATAATATTTTAAATAATAAATTTTGATGGCATGTGCGTTGGGTAAGGGATAAACATATTCTCTGATGTCGGATCGGCCGGGATCTGTAGTTTACCACCATCTAAAACAGATTTAAAACCCCTAATATTCTGTTAAATTTCCAGTTTACCACCATCTAAAACAGATTTAAAACGCCTAATATTCTGTTAGATTTCCAGTTTACCACCATCTAAAACAGATTTAAAACCCCTCATATTCTGTTAGATTTCCAGTTTACCACCATCTAAAACAGATTTAAAACCCCTAATATTCTGTTAGATTTCCAGTTTACCACCATCTAAAACAGATTTAAAACGCCTCATATTCTGTTTGATTTAAAGTTTACCACCATCTAAAACAGATTTAAAACCCCTCATATTCTGTTTGATTTAAAGTTTACCACCATCTAAAACAGATTTAAAACCCCTAATATTCTGTTAGATTTCCAGTTTACCACCATCTAAAACAGATTTAAAACCCCTAATATTCTGTTAGATTTCCAGTTTACCACCATCTAAAACAGATTTAAAACGCCTCATATTCTGTTTGATTTAAAGTTTACCACCATCTAAAACAGATTTAAAACCCCCATATTCTGTTTGATTTAAAGTTTACCCCATCTAAAATAGATTTAAAACCCCTAATATTCTGTTAGATTTCCAGTTTACCACCATCTAAAACAGATTAAAAACCCCTAGTATTCTGTTAAATTTCCAGTTTACCGCCATCTAAAACAGATTTAAAACCCCTAATATTCTGTTAAATTTCCAGTTTACCCTCATTTAAAACAGATTTAAAACCCCTAATATTCTGTTTGGTAGTTATTCAAGTCAATAAATATACAGAACCTCACATACGTTTGAATGGGTTAGGAATTATCGCCCGAGATTGCTATGGACCAGGAGGCTCGAGTGATATCCTGGGTCAAAGCAATCGAGTTTGGCCCAGATTGCGAGATTGCTTTGGCCCAGGATATCACCAGAGCCGAAGGCTCGAGTGATATCTTGGGCCAAAGTAAGATAATATTCTTCACCCATTCAAACGTATGTGCAGTTCTGTATTTATCACACACCTCCCATGTAACACCCAGTTACATAAAAATTTAACTAAAAGCACTCTTCAACTGGATTGCTGCGTTTTCTTCGTTGCCAATGAGACACCACTATTAGATGGCCGGGTACCAGCACTAATTTGCTTTTTAATTTTTACGGCATTCAATTGGTCGAAACCAATATATACCTTTCAGTGTAACGGTCATGATGATCGGACTTCTATATTGACTAAACTGCAGGGAACATCACAACACAAAGTTTTGAAATAGCTAATAAGTTTAGCAAACCCTATCATGATATGACCAGTTGTGGAAAGTATTTTTCAACGAACAAGCAGTCAGAATGTTATTTTTATTTTGTAAATCTTTGACTCGAATCTAATTGCTCAAGCATCCGGGTAAACAAATTTCATTGAGAAACTTGGAATTTCTAAGCGATCTCGACCAATGATTGACGTGATTTATTTAGACAGGCTCCTTCTCTGTTAACGTTGGAAACGAAATCGGACGTGTTTTGTATCACCACATGTGCGATACAACTGTATTTTTATTGTCCAGACAGAACAATGAAAATCGCGTGTGTTACATTAATAGGTGTGTGATGAAATACTGGAATGTTATATCGTTTTTGGAGAGTGTGACCCCTTTTAACCCTTTACTCAACGCAGACGATATCAAAATTTATTATTTTAAATATCATTTTTCAATTTTTTTCAAAAAATTTCAACAAAACCATATCATGTGACCCCTCGTTGGAACGAGCTCGACGAGCTCGTTCCAACGAGGGGTCACATGATATGGTTTTGTTGAAATGTTTTGAAAAATAATATTTTTTTCAACTGGTGAATTTGCATATTACGCGGGCGGATGCGGGCGATTCGTTGGGTAAAGGGTTAACACGTTCAAAACGGTATGTATGACTTTCTGTAAGAAAGATAAATTGGGAGATAAGGAACTGAGTGAGAACACAACGATAAAAATAATGATGACTATCGATACTTTTATCATGTACCCCTAAAAGATTTAGGGATCAGCGATAATGAAATCTCCCTAGAAATGCAGAATAGATTCACCCATTTGTTACAGACAGTATTGTATATGGCGATACTATGTCAAACCAATGGAATGAACTGAGATATGGGATTGTAATACAGAACAGAATATGAATATCTTACCTCGGCTGTTTCGCCACCCAAAGAAAACGAAGAGAATATAGAACCGAGAGAAGTGGATACTGCCTTGGCTAAAGTTACTATAGCATTTGGTACACATCTGTTGAAAACACTCATACTGAAAAGTAATAAAAAAATTAAATAAAACGGAGAAAAAAATATCATGATTCGAATTCGAATACCCGTCTTCCTTTTTTTTTAATAAATTTGTAACAGTTGCTGTAATTGTCTATGATAAAAATGCCTTGAAAGCAATTGGGGTCGTCAAACAAAACTTTGGGAATATTTTTGAAATTTCTACCAGTGCCAAAAATATTGATAGAAGAATCAAACAAAGTCATAATATATATTAAAATATGGTTAGAGTACAAGGAAATGGATTGTATTCACCTTTTCACGATTTTTTTACGATGTTGACGAAGACAAGTTTCCAATAGCATTGGTAACGAATTGCAAAAATCACGAATAGATCTGTAATTCCAACGACAAGGTTTCAAATACATTACTTCGAACTCCAAACTCGGAGTAAGCACATTTTACTATTTTTTATCCGATGTGTTACAAACTCCCTAAAGAGAAATGCACGAAAAAGAAAAACACTTCCATTTAAAAACCATGTGGAGAAATCGGTCACTTACGGCTTTTTACCAGATAAGGCAATGTGTGAACTTGGGCAAAATATGTTTTCCAAAGACCTGAGAACTGCAGAAACGGCCACTCCCTTATTAAATCTGTAAGACGATGGAATAGAAAACGCTCAATACATTCACGGGGGAAAAGTTACATTGGCAACCCCATTAATACGAGATAAAGTCGAAATTACAGCACAACTTTTCAATTTCTTATCCAGGGATGCCGTTGTTCAAAATGGATCACTACGCATTTGTTTCATAATAATATAAGTTGGTTGTTGTCAATACATTAAATATTAAAGTGAATAAATAGGTTTCGAAACAAAAATATTTCCACCCAAACATTAATGGTAATCGTCATAATTGTGCTTGTGCGAAACTATCATTTGATTGAAGGTCGAACTATATTTATCACAACTTCCTGTTTCTATTTCTATGTTTGTCTGCTACCTAAATGATTTCAAAATAAGAGAACAGTAACGCTTTTGCTGTTCATCTTCTGTGAAATTTGGGAACATCGAAACGTTAACTTTATTTGCCACGCAATTATATATTCAGTGTCAAATCGATCTACGCCGATCTTATCGCTAAAACCTTGTAATAAAAAATTGATGCTATCGAAGGTCAATCACTGTATCCGCAACAACATCAACAAGACAACATTCCCTCATGGTTCGAGCCGTTACATTACCGAAATGAGGTCAACAAGCTTATAAAATTAAAGATAAATGAAATCATTACCCTAAACAATCAAGGTTTTGTTCATGCTTTTCATTGACTGCCTATCAAACTGGATTCAATCAACAAATAAGCTATTATTGTAAAATCAGCCGTTCTAAGAACAGTACACCTTCCCAGAAAAATATTACAGGAGAACGAATATTTCAAAACAAATTATGCACAGTAAAGCACAGGATGAACAATGACACACTCTAAACCAAAACAGAAGGTTGATACAATTTTATTTTAATGTGGGACTGTTAATAAATATTGATGGTTATTCCAATCCTTGTTGCCGTAGTTCCTTTTATTTGTGCATTTAAATGACAGTTGTCATAACTAAACACCAGAAATTATTCGCATGATACCAAATAAATAAATTTAGATATTTTTTTAACATAGTTTATCGATGAAACAATTTGTCATGTCTGAAGTGTCATTTCATATTGAATTATTTGATGGTTGGGGAGTCAGCGAAGATCTGCTGAGATTGATTTTCCATTACAAAACTTCCAGTTGCGTGTGACATTCCTAGCAATACAAATTGTGATGTATTGTAGCTTAGCTAGGAAAGACTTTTTACATCCATACGCCAGAGAGTTATAGGAATTCAGGGGACTAGTGACAAATGCATGGACGTGTCTCCTCCTCTCTCCATAATGGAGAAGAAGATGAGAGCATGGCACATTGGTCAAATACTTGCATTCTGAGACTGTTGACTACATATTTCTCCTCCTCTCTCCGTGATGGGGAAGGAAATGAGAGCATGGTACATTGGTCGAATACTTGCATTCTGAAACTGCTGACTACATATTTCTCCTCCTCTCTCCAGGAAGGGGAAGGAAATGAGAGCATGGTACATCAGGCGAATACTTGCATTCTGGAACTGTTGACTATTTCTCCTTTATCTATCTACACTATTTACATTTTTTTCCACTAATTTTCAGTTTAAACAATCATATGAATTTCTAACCAAATGTCATGGCTGCTGCAAACCAACCATGAGTGGATTTTGTGAAAGGAGATTACTCACAGGAAAAGTTGAAGAAATAATATAAATCATAAAGAAAAAGTATTTTTTTACTGATATGTGACTGGAATGCCTGGTATACTTACTGAGATGTGACTGCAATACCTGGTATACTTACAGAGATGTGACTGGAATGCCCGGTATACTTAATGAGATGTGACTGGAATGCCTGGAATACTTAATGACATGTGACTGGAATGCCTGGTATATGCATTGAAATGTGACTGGAATGCCTGGTATACTTATGAGATGTGACTGGAATGCCTGGTATACTCATTGAGATGTGAATGGAATGCCTGGTATACTTACTGAGATGTGACTGGAATGCCTGGTATACTTACTGAGATGTGACTGGAATGCCTGGTACACTTACTGAGATGTGACTGGAATGCCTGGTATACTTACTGAGATGTGACTGGAAAACCTGGTATACTTACTGAGATGTGACTGGAAAACCTGGTATACTTACCGAGATGTGACTGGAAAACCTGGTATACTTACTGAGATGTGACTGGAATGCCTGGTATACTTACTGAGATGTGACTGGAATGCCTGGACATAGATCTTTGCGAAATGAATATGAAGAGACATCGTATCTACACAGCCAAATACCAGTTTCATCACGATATGACGTCAATGATGAGATATCTTTGTCCGGGCAAGATTTGACGCATATCACTGGTGATTCGTCTATGAGTGTTGACATTAGTGGATTTCCCGGAACCATTGAAGAAAAGTGCATCGGATTGAAGTAAAACGTTTTTCTGGAAGTATAAGTGAGAAAAATGAGTTCGCCAAAGTGAAACATGTGTAATAATCAGTGTATACGAAATCAGGGGGAAGGTTGGAGTTGGGAAACGTCGTATCCATCCACTTTTCCACACACATGCCATACCATTTCATTTCATTGTTTCATTTACCTCAGCCATCTTCCATCGTGATGGCTAGTCTTTCTGTGGATGTGAACGCTAGCCTTGTAGTTCTTGTAGAAGTTGTGGAAGCTAGCCAGGCAGAGGTCTTAAACTCTAGCCTTGTGATTCTTGTGGATGTTGTAAAAGCTAGCCTAGCAGGGCTTGTTGTGGTTGTGATGGCGCTTGCCTTGTAGTACTTGTAATTATTGTGAAGGCTGGCTTTGTATTGCTTGTAGTGGTGCTTTTAGTGGTTGTAAATGCCAACTTTAAAGTGCTTGTAGCGCCTGTGCAGACTAGCCTTGTAGTGCTTGTAGTGGTTGTGAAGACTTCTAGTGATGGTTGTGAAAACTAGCCTTGTAGTGATTGTGGAGGCTAGCCTTGTTAGTGCCTGTAGGGGCCTGAAAGCTAGTCTTGTAGTGCTGCTTGTTGTTGTGAAGGCTAGGCTTGTAGTGCTTGTGAAGGCTAGCCTTGTGGTGCTTATAGATGCCGTGAAGGCTAGCCTTGTAGTGCTGAAATGGTTGGGTTACGAAGGCTAGCCTTGTTGTGGTTATAGTAGTTGTGAAGGCTAGCCCTGTGGTGCATGTAGTAGCTGAGAAGGCTAGCCTTGCAGTGGTCATGGTGGTTGTGAAAGCCCATCTGCAGTGCGTATTAAGGCGAGCCTTGTAATGCATCTAGGGTTGTGAAGGCTAGCCTAGTAACGCTTATAGTGGTTGTGTCGACTAACCTTATTGTGCTAGAAGTGGTTGTGAAGGCTAGCCTTGTGTTTTTGAATGTTAGCCTTGTACTATTATAGAGGTTGTGAAGACTAGCATTGTAGTGCTTGTAGTGGTTGAGAAGGTTAGCAAATTAGTGCTTGTAGTAGTTATGAAGGCTAGGCTTCTAATGCTTATGGTGGTTGAAAAGGCTATCTCTGTAGTGTTTATAGTGATTATGGAGGCTAGCATTGTGGTGCTTGTAGTGGTTATGAAAGCTAGCACTGTAGTGTTTATGGTGGTTGTGAAGGCTAGCATTGTAGTGGCTATAGTGGTTGTGAAAGCTAGCATTGTAGTGCTTGTAGTGGTTATGAGGGCTAGCATTGTAGTGCTTGTAGTGGTTGTGAAGGCTAACATTGTAGTGCATGAGGTGGTTGTGAAGGCTACCTTTGTATTGGTTATAGTGGCTGTTTCGTATTCAACTATTTTTTATATCGGGAATGGCAGGAAGACAGCCCTAGTGGCTATGCCATTTCCCTGTAGTGCAACAATGTAGTTGAGAATATTGTATGTTACTGTTACTATAAAATGTATTCTATGTCTATACATGTTGTACTACTGAATAAATTATTCTATTCTATTCTATTCTATTCTATTCTATTCTGTGAAGGCAAGCATTGTAGTGCTTGTATTGGTTGTGAAGGCTAGTATTGTAGTACTTGTTTTGGTTGTGAAGGCTAGCATTGTAGTGCTTGTATTGGTTGTGAAAGCTAGAATTATACTGCTTGTAGTGTTGTGAAGACTAGCCTTGTAGTAGTTATAGTGGTTGTGAAGTCTAGCATTATAGTGCTTGTAGTGGTTGTGAAGGCTAGCATTGTAGTGCTTGTAGTGGTTGTGAAGGTTAGCCTTGTAGTAGTTTTAGTGGTTGTGAAGGCTAGCATTGTAGTGCTTGTAGTGACTGTGAAGGCTAGCATTGTAGTGCTTGAGCTGGTTGTGAAGGCTATCCTTGTATTGGTTATGGTAGTTGTGAAGGCTAGCATTGTAGTGCTTGTAGTGGTTGTGAAGGTTAGCCTTGTAGTAGTTTTAGTGGTTGTGAAGGCTAGCATTGTAGTGCTTGTAGTGGTTGTGAAGGTTAGCCTTGTAGTAGTTTTAGTGGTTGTGAAGGCTAGCATTGTAGTGCTTGTAGTGGTTGTGAAGGTTAGCCTTGTAGTAGTTTTAGTGGTTGTGAAGGCTATCATTGTAGTGCTTGAACTGGTTGTGAAGGCTATCCTTGTATTGGTTATGGTAGTTGTGAAGGCTAGCATTGTAGTGCTTGTAGTGGTTGTGAAGGCTAGCATTGTAGTGCTGTGGTGGTTGTGAAGGCTAGCCTTGTAGTGGTTATAGTGGTTGTGAAGGCTAGCATTATAGTGCTTGTATTGGTTGTGAAGGCTAGCATTGTATTGGTTGTGAAGGCTAGCATTGTAGTGCTTGTATTGGTTGTGAAGACTAGCATTGTAGTGCTTGTATTGGTTGTGAAGGCTAGCATTGTAGTGCTTGTATTGGTTGTGAAGGCTAGCAGTGTGGTGATTGTGGTGGTTGTAAAGGGTAGCCTTATAGTGGTTTGGAAGGTTAGCATTATAGTGCTTGTAGTTGTAGTGAAGGCTAGCATTGTAGTGGTTGTAAAGGCTATCCTTGTATTGGTTATAGTGGATGTGAAGGCTAGCATTGTAGTGCTTGTATTGGTTGTGAAGGCTAGCCTTGTAGTAGTTATAGTGGTTGTGAAGGCTAGGATTGTAGTGCTTATGGTGGTTGTGAAGGCTATCCTTGTAGTGCTTGCAGTGATTGTGAAGGCTAGCATTGTAGTGCTTGTAGTGGTTTTGGTGGCTATCCTTGTAGTGGTTATAGTGGATGTGAAGGCTAGCATTGTAGTGCTTGTATTGGTTGTGAAGGCTAGCAGTGTAGTGATTGTGGTGGTTGTAAAGGGTAGCCTTATAGTGGTTTGGAAGGCTAGCATTATAGTGCTTGTATTGGTTGTGAAGGCTAGCATTGTAGTGCTTGTATTGGTTGTGAAGGCTAGCAGTGTGGTGATTGTGGTGGTTGTAAAGGGTAGCCTTATAGTGGTTTGGAAGGTTAGCATTATAGTGCTTGTAGTTGTAGTGAAGGCTAGCATTGTAGTGGTTGTAAAGGCTAGCATTGTAGTGTTTGTATTGGGTATGAAGGCTAGCATTGTTGTGCTTGTATTGGTTGTGAAGGCTAGTCTTGTAGTAGTTATAGTGGTTGTGAAGGCTAGGATTGTAGTGCTTATGGTGGTTGTGAAGGCTATCCTTGTAGAGCTTGCAGTGATTGTGAAGGCTAGCATTGTAGTGCTTGTAGTGGTTTTGGTGGCTATCCTTGTAGTGGTTATAGTGGATGTGAAGGCTAGCATTGTAGTGCTTGTATTGGTTGTGAAGGCTAGCAGTGTAGTGATTGTGGTGGTTGTAAAGGGTAGCCTTATAGTGGTTTGGAAGGCTAGCATTATAGTGCTTGTAGTTGTAGTGAAGGCTAGCATTGTAGTGGTTGTAAAGGCTATCCTTGTATTGGTTATAGTGGATGTGAAGGCTAGCATTGTAGTGCTTGTATTGGTTGTAAAGGCTAGCATTGTAGTGTTTGTATTGGGTGTGAAGGCTAGCATTGTTGTGCTTGTATTGGTTGTGAAGGCTAGCCTTGTAGTAGTTATCGTGGTTGTGAAGGCTAGGATTGTAGTGCTTATGGTGGTTGTGAAGGCTAGCATTGTAGTGCTTGCAGTGATTGTGAAGGCTAGCATTGTAGTGCATGTATTGGTTGTGAAGGCTAGGATTGTAGTGCTTGTGAAGGTTATTATGGTTGAGAAGGCTCGTAATGTAGTGCTTATATTGGTTGTGAAGGCTAGCATTGTAGTGCTTGTGAAGGCTATCCTTGTAGTGGTTATTATGGTTGTGAAGGCTAGTAATGTTGTGCTTGTAGTGGTTGTGAAGGCTAGCATTGTATTGTTTGTAATGGTTGTAAAGGCTAACATTGTAGTGCTTGTAGTGGTTGTGAAGGCTATCCTTGTAAAGGTTATCGTTGTTGTGAAAGCTACCATTGTAATGCTTGGAGGCTTGTAATGGCTTGCTTCGGGCTCGAAGATGGCTGAAGCAGTTGAAAACGACCGGACCATATTGTCGTCGAGCGGGTATTGATACACCCGCTGATACTACTCTACTATCGATACTAGCATGTGATTTTAACTATTCTCTCACCGTGGCTGGGGGACGATCCATGGTAGCTCCAGTGTGTCTTGATTCGATTTTAACTATTGTCCCACCTGGGGCGATCCATGGTATCCCCAGTGCCTTTTGGAAACCAGTGCCCGTTTACTTTCATTGAACTTTCGTCACGACTGGTTGTAACGTTTTATGTGTATGTTCGTTTTTTATTATTAATTTATCACGCATTTTACTTTTATTGTCTTTTCACAGCTATCACACTGTCGAGTTTGCAAAATGAGATCTGATAATGAATGTGTAAAGAAGGAAATTTTATTCCACCTCACCATCGCTCTTTTCACGGGTCATTTGGGGTTGGATTTATATAAACAGTGAGGTTGTACCTCCAGCCTCTTTGATCTGAAGACGGTTTTAACCTTTTTCAATCGACCTAAATACATTTTTGAAACAGGAGAAATTTGACAAGGGATGAGCAGATGACACAATGAACAATAAATTCGAGCTGCAGGATTAAATTGTTCCTGAACTTCCCTACAAATGCAGAATGGATTTACCCATTTTTCCGCAGCAAGTATTTGTGGACGATACTCTCCATGGCAGCAGCATTGGAAGGGTTAACTTATAATCTATGAATTGGTTGTTCCCTGCTTGAAATACTTCAAGTATTTTTAGTAGTAGTAAAATGCCGGTTCTGGGCCACTAGACTAGATTAGATCTATTAGTACCCTCAAGGGTTTGAAGATACGACCAACAGAGTTGTCTCTTGTCTCGCTTTTATATGGACGAGGGGTACTTTTATACCCTCCCAACTGACAAGTACACGGGTAATACCTCTGAAAATACCCACAGAGGACTAAAAATACTATCGACAGAGGTATCTTCTGTCTCCAGTTTTAGACCCAGGGTACTTGCATACATCTATAGATGCCAACAGGGGTCTAACGATACGATTGAGAAAGGTATATGTCCTATCAACATTTAGAAATTCTACCAGATGACAGGAGATACCTCCGTCGATACCATTGGGGCTCCGGCAATCCCGGAAATATCAATCGTCTCATTGGACGAGATATTCCCCTTTCAATACCATAAAGGGGGGCGGGGAGGGGTAAATCGACGTGAAATGAGTCAGAACATACCTTGTCCATTTTCCATGGAGCGAGATAATTCTTCGGGAAAGAAAAAAAATCCTGGCGGTTCCGGACATAAAATGAAAAAGGGAAGAGACTTGTGCTATCTTTTCTCGTATTTCTTTTTTCAGTTTTAGGTTTATTTGTTTTTTCTTAGATTGATTCGTTTAAAAAAAACTCTTTTATTTGAAATGAAAAGAATAAGAAAAGAGTCATACAAAATTAAAAAAATAAATAAAAAAGAAAAAGAGAGAAAATAAGAAAAAGGTACCATAATTTGCACGAGAAGATGTAATGAAATCGAAAGTCTCTACTCCAAGTTTCTTGAAAACGTTCTAAACAAGGTTTATGCTCATCGCGTGGCGGGGAACCTTCCCTCCTTGCTTGAGGAGAAGATTTGCGGTCCACGAGAATGGATGATAGAGTCAAAGAGTGCGATGACAGAGTCGTTTCACGCTGACGCTGGACAGAGTCAAAGAAGACAAATTGCTCATGGTCTGAAGAGTGATGATTCGGTGCAGAAGATTGCCCAAACCTTTCAAAATCGAAGTTTCCGAGAGATTTTGAAAGCATCTGACGACCGAAAGCTGAGGTAGCATTTTGGAAATATTGTTGTACTGAAAGTGTGAAATCGAAATCCAGAAGAGAGATGAAAGATTGTTTTTGCACCCATTGAACTCCTTTACGAGTCGAGGCCAAAATAGGTGACAATGGTGACGGGTTAGCGAAGCTAGCAGATTCGAGATCAGTTATCGAGCGCGACGTAACGGGTGACATAAGTCGAACCAACTTCCAGTTATATAACGATAATTCCTTAAACTCGGATTTGACTGACGATTTACTTAAAGGAAGGGGTGGAAAGCTCTACACAGGTAATAAGGAAGTACAATTAAATCGAGATTATATGATCATAGACGAACAAGAATATGAAGGCACTTTCAAACTCCGACATTTCGACGTGTGATAACTATGTGGTTCTATCTTCCAGTGGGAGGGTTAGGGTCAGGGTTCCTGTGAAAGGGTTAGGGTCGGGATTCCAGTGGAAGGGTTAGGGTCGGGATTCCAATGGAATGGTTGTAGGGGAGGAGGTTCCAGTGGAAGGGTTAGAGCCGGGGTTCCAGTGGAAGGGTTGGGGTTGGGATTCCAGTGGAACGTTTAGGGTCGGGATTCCAGTGGAAGATAGAACCTTATGGTCCTCACACGACGAAATATTTTGTTCCTGCTGAGTAAACCCATGAAATATGGTTACGGGAAGAAAATCTTCAGTCTTTGGGCGATATGCTACTACATTGCGTATATTATTCGTGTCCGTAGACGTCTTACATATTACGCAATACATTTTTTTTAAATTTGTTTTATTTTTATATTTTAGATATTTTTCTTCTGTCTTATTTATATTTATTATTCTCCCTCTCTCCCCTCCGCTCCTAATCGTTTCGTCAGCTTCTTATCGGATTTTTTTCCATCAGATCATTTTTCATCTCCTCATTGAGAAAGTGACGTGTCTTGATTCTTCTTTCAGAGCGTCGAATTGATCTTTTTCTCTGAGAATGTAAAGATACTCATTATCAGAAATCCGCCCGTCCCTCAACACTTTGGCTATCATGTCGCGGATGGAATGGAGTTTCACAGTGGCTAATGCTTTGATTTTTTCGTGTTTGTCGGCTTTCGACTATAATCTTTATTAACTAATTGTCCTATCGCACTGAAAAATTCCAGCAGCTACGGCCATGCTCTATATGACGATCATCGTTGGAATGGTGGATAAGAGACTCACTCTCGCAATTCCCAATCTCATAGACACGGTTATGAGAGCTACCCCGTCGACAAATTTCACGGCTCGATAGTATTTTTCGTGAAGCGATAGAAGTTTGTCTCGTTCCGTCGTCAAATCGTTATGAGTCTTGAGTTGCTTCACGCGAAATTCGTTCCCAGTATCGTCTCCCGTCAGGAGATTTGAGGTAGATATTGCAAGAGGAGAAGCTGATAGGTATTTTTGGATATATATTGTGATTCTTAATTCCATTTTTTCTGTTTTTTATTCCATTTTTATTCAATGGGTATATTTGTCAAAGGTGAATTAGGACCTAAAATCAAACCTTCACCGATCGCCGCTATTTTCTTTCCTCTCTTCCAATATAAACCACTTACATAGTTATGGATATACTCCGCTTCGTGGGTCCCAGATACAATCCTTGACCATTCGTTTCGATTCGACACACGGCACCTCCCTTTTTTTAAATACAGATCGCTTCCCATTAGTTTGTGCGCACCCGAACTAGCTAGTCTCGGAAGAGCATCGATATCCAGAGATGGTAATACGATCTTCGCGAGAATGGGTAATGTTTTAGTAGCTAGACCCACCAACAATCCCCAAAAAACCCCAAAAAATGTTATGGGACTTCCCAGTGTAAAGGTGGGTACACGAATAAATAACAAAAGTCCCATAAAAGTAACACTGAAAAATCCCATGCCACATAATTTTTTTCCGCCAATTTGGAAATGAACGAGGGATTTTCCACAGGAAAAAACTTTCGGACAGGACTTGTTTTTGCGAATGTGTAAAAGCAGCACGAATTTTTAATGTATGTTTTAGAATTAAAACTAAAGGTCCCATAGACAATTTCTGATTTAGGCCAACACCTAATTTCTTTCAGTGTGAACATATTTAGGTGAATCAGAATGCCAATTTCAGTCTCCTCCTGTGATTTTTCGAAGAAGACATCGTTTCTCGTTCTAAGAGAGCAATTTTTAGAAGAAATATAAGATCAGCATTCTCTCGTTCTTCTTTGCAAGACAGAAGGACCATCCTGATGAAAAACGTACGAACGGCGAGAGAATGAGGCACAAGAATCTACTCATGTGCATGTTTATGTTCAAATTGTTTGACTCGAGAGAAAAGAAATTTTTCCCGTTCGAGAAAAAACAATAAGACAACTAATGAGAGAAGGGGAGAAACGAGACTAAATTCAGAAGCATACTAGTTTAATGTCCGACAAAGATCGGGAATTTTTTTTAAAACGACTCATCCACCGGACATGGGATCTTTCTTCCCCCTTTCACGACCGGAACCGCCATGATTTTTTTTTCTTTCCCGAAAGAATTCCCTCTCTGGACAGAAAATGGAAAACGAATGCACGTTCTGGCTCACGTGACTGAGATACATACGTCAACTATATCGTCACGCCTGCTAGAGTTTCAAAAGTGGCATCTCTTTTTGTCTAATGAGACAAGCGATACCTTCGTCGGTTGGATTGTCCGACCCTCGATGGTATGGATTTCCGGAGGGTATCAATAGAGGTATCTCATGTCTAGTGGTCCAGAATCGACATTTTCCTGCTATTGTTGTTGAAGGTCCTGTTTCTGAATAATGGAATTTTTAGAGCATACCAATCTGTCAATATACGGGCATTTCGGTAACATATTTTCTGAAACTGTAAACATATCTTCTTGTATTTGGCAAATGAATCTCACACTTTCATCCGAATCGGTCAATTTCTTTACTCCAGCCATCTTGCAACCGGAAGACCCATAGAGACCTTGGAATAAAAAATGGCCTCTAATGGCTGCATGTTTTATTTTCCCACAACGGTCCTCGTACCCTGGTAGGTCGAGTGTATGTTGGCATTTACTAACTCCCCCCACCCACCCACCCACGAGCTTTCCCGCCATTGAATTTATCATGCAGTCATCACTGGAATCTTATCGTTGCACATGGTCTCCAATAAGAAGTTGCATGCAGGTTTGGGAAGAATAAATAAAATAAAATATACTACTCAAAGTTTGCTAAGCACCAAATATTTGACACAGCATTGTGAAATTTTCTAGTGACATATTTGCGATATTTTTGGTGGATATGATTGAGGAATGAATTGAGATGGTACCCAGTGTTTACATTAGCTCTCTTGACAGGCAGACTTTCCGTGACAGTCAAGGAAAGCATGTACCCCTTGATTTTCATGATATTTTCGTGCGTCTACATGTACATGACACGTGTGGGGTATTCAGTCTCCATTTCAACACAAACCCTTGTGATTTAATGATTAAATATGGCAAATGCAAATGTAAGAAGACATTTGTCTGAAACAGAAATGTGGCGGGCTGTAGTGATTGTGGGGCAAGGGGCAACAGATCGTCAGGTTGGTGAAGCCCTTGGACTGCACCATACGGTGATCACCAGAGCCTGGGCAAGATTTCAGCAGTATTTCACACCTGTAAGACAGCATGGTGGTGGCAGAGACAGGGCAAAATCTGCAGCTGAAGACCGGTTTTTGATCATTCAGGCCCGTGGAGACCGCTTTGCCACCGCAACCCAGCTTCGCAGTGACCTTCAGAATTCATCCGGGGTAAATGTTTCGACCCAGACTATCCGGGCAAGGTTGCACGAAGGTGGTCTCTGATCGAGAAGACCATATATTCGCATTTGGCTGTCCCAGAACCACCTCCAGGCACGACATGATGAGGCCATGGGCCACGTTGGGTGGACAAGAGAAGATTGGCGACCTGTCCTTTTTACAGATGAGTCAAGGTACTGCCTAGATCACACAGATAGGCAGTCTAGGGTTTGGAGAAGACCAGGAGAGTGACTCCATGCAGCCAACATTGCTAAGCATGACAGCTATGGTGGAGGATCAATCATGGTCTGGGCGGCATCAACAGGGATGAATGTACAGAGCTCTGTGTCCTTGAACGTGGTACATTGACTGCACAGCGGTATATTGATGGGATCTTGGATGTCCACGTCAGATTGTATGCATGTGCAGTGGGTGATAGATTCATTCTGATGGACGATGCCTGTCCTCATGTTGCCCATGCTGTCGGGGAGTACCGACAGAGGGAGAAATTGAGCGTATGGACTGGCCAGCAAGATCCCCTGACCTCAATCCAATCGAACATGTCTGGAATGAGTTGCAGCGTGCAATTTCAGCCCGTCCAGTCCAGCCAAGAAGTGTCCAGGAGCTTGGTGGCATGCTGGTCCAAGAATGGAACAACATCCCACAAAGCACCACCAGGAACCTGATTGGGAGAATGAGAGGGCGTTGTCAAGCTGCAATTAACAGTAATGGGTCTCATACTCGATATTGAACCCATACCAGTTCGCTCCGTCAACTTTTTTGGCAAATTTGAATAATTTCCTCTTTTACCAATAATATCCATTTTACATGGTGATCGTATTCAAAAGCTAAAAATAATGTCAAACACAAATAAAATCTTAATTTCTGTACTTAAATAATTAAAGATATAATTAAATAAAAAATATATACACTTTTCATTACAAAATTTCAACTTAAACGTAAAACAGGTAGTTGGATATACTTTGTGCTTAGCAAACTTTGAGTACTATATAAACCACACCTGCACCGAAAAAAAGAAAAAAGAACCCCCCCCTCCCCCCCCCCCCCCAAAAAAGTGAACAAACAAAATGAAACATACATAAAAAGAAGAGAAAAAAACACCCAAAACAAAGAAGAAGAACTATAATTTGTCCAAGCACATTAGACGTGAAAAGGGAGAAAAGTAAGGAAATAAAATCGGAGAAGGCGGGGTTTTTTTTATATTAATTAAGCCATAACATCGCGGATGCGTCAAGAAAAGTCCACTAAAATCCGAGTTTAGCTTTCAAGTTACACCATTTTACCGTATAAAAAAACAAAGTTTATACTCTTTCATAATCATGGAATGATGTGACAATCAGCCTAAAAACATACAAAGGGCACTCGATATTGTTCAATACATAATTCTCCAACCAGAGGCACCCATTCAAAGGGGAACTCTCTGGCTACTCCAAACATAAAGGCGAGTAACCTGTTTTAAAAATACATCACATACATCACCCGTTTACTATAATATATACGGAATTTGCGCCTATCGTAAGTGGTCAATACTTGTAAAATTTCATTGTGACGCCACTCAGGCACTGTATATATTCATGCACCATTGATTGTACAATGCAATAAGCATTTTTATTACACACCCATTAAACTTTAATTTTTTTTTTTTTTAACGGACTCGCCGCTATGATATGAATGTTTGTGATTTCAACTGGAAATATACAAGCCGGAACTTTTTTACCAGCATTGTTTGTACTAGTTCTTTTCCAGTCCAGTCATTAGTCACGCTTCGAAAAGTTTCTAAATTTCGTAAAACAATTATCGATCGTCTGTCGCGTAGTGTGAAAATGAAAACGTACAAAGAAAAATAAAGTCAGTTCACAAAAAAATTAGTTAACTTAAAATGAGATAATATGAAAAAACCCAATCATTTCCAACCACAATATTGACCCAGTCCCGTGGCCGTCTCGTCTCCTGGTCCCGTGAAATCTAAATTGGTTAACTTTATTTCGGAAAATCTTCGGACATCTTGACATGCTTCGAACTTCTTTTAAAAAAGTTTCTCTCAGCTGTTTTGCAAATCTGCCCAAATTTGTACTTATATTTTTACTAACAGTAAAAACCACCAAATAGTTGGGCGTGAATGGACACCAGCCGAAGAGAAACAGCGATACGAATTTCAACAAACAGGCTAAATAGAAAAGATAACGAAATGTAATTTAGACTGGTTCCCAAAAGGTTGTTTTGATTTTTTATCGATCCAGTTGATCAGTACAGCTTCAAACAAAACAAATGGACTCTTCACCTTTGGGTTTAAACGTCGGAATTAAAATTTGTTTATTTAAATGAATTTCAATGCATGGTATGTGTAATAAACACAGAACGCGATGTGTGTTTGAATCGTTTTACATAACTCGTTGGAATGGCGTAGTCATATTTCGCACGAGCCTACGGCTCTCGTTAAATATGACCACGCCATTCCAACTCGTTATGTAAAACACCCACCGATTCAGACACACATCGCGTTCTGTCTATATATGTAACGGTGAGGTATTTATATAGGCATCACCCTGTTTACCGAACCTTTTCAAGCGAATAAAATAATTTTAAAAAAAAAATCTTGTAAAAGTATAACCCCTAAACTGATTTTCATCGGCCAAGTTACATTTTGCTTTTCTGCTCTGTCTAATTCAATCATTATCTCCAACAGATGGCAAATACATCCCCCAGCCACCCACCCCCCCCCCCCCCCGAACAAATGCCGTCGAAGAATGAATGAATGAATGAAACTTTATTTTGCAGCATACTCATGTACAGTTCGAAGACTTTACGGAGAAGGGATGTTTCACGATCCGGGATGAGATTCTTTCCGACCATACCAAAGAGCAGCGCCTTATGCGAATGTTCAAGGTAGCTGGTGGGCTCACAGGGGAATAACGAAGAGCACTGTTGCGAAATGGGTTCACGCCCTTCTCCACTGTCTGCCGATGTGCAATGCTCTTGAAAACATTGTTCAAGACCACACTGGTCACAGTCACCATCACTGGGTTCATCGTAAGGGTGAACATACAAATGGCATCAGTGACATTAACAACTTGTGGAAGTGGTAGTCTATCATACTTTTCAGCCGCATCACGCATGTCACGCACACAGTCACCATCACTGGGTTCATCGTAAGGGTGAACATGCAAATGGCATCAGTGACATTAACAACTTGTGGAAGTGGTAGTGTATCATACTTTTCAGCCGCATCACGCATGTGATTCAGTCCCAGTGCGAGATGGGGGATAACTAAAGCATGAACTTGCACCAAAACCGCCCTCACTGCTTGATTCTGGTGGAATGAGAAAGACACAGAAGAGCATCCTTGGCAAAATACTCAAGTTTTATGCCACTGAACTGGAAGACCTTCCAGGAAGCCTTGACTTTCGTCAATGGTGGTGGCTAACTGTTAAGCAGTCGTGTGGCCCAAACATTCATCATAATTATGGAGATATCTGCGCCACATATTCAAATTATATAACGAAACATTTCGGATCAGTGCCATTGCTGTATTTGATGTGACATGTCAACAAAGGGTATAGAGCAAGCTCGCCGAGCTAAGGATATCAACATGTCACTTGACCTGCCAATAACCACCTCTCAGTTTGACCTCTGGACCATTTGTTGGAACAAAACACAACTAATCCGTCTGTTAACCCTTTACCCAACGAATCGGCCACATCCGCCCGCGTAAGGTGCAAATTTTGCAGCTGAAAAAATTTTTTTTTTCAAAAAGTTTCAACACAACCATATCATGTGACCCATTTTGGAAGGAGCTCGTCGAGCTCGTTTCAATGAGGGATCACATGATATGGTTTTGTTGACATATTTTGAAAAATTAAAAAAAATATTTAAAATAATAAATTTTGATATCGTCTGCATTGGTAAAGGGGTTAATACAGGAATTTTCCCACATCGGTGTCCAATCGAAGCAAGAAAACGCGGACGCTGATGTTCGGATCGCTGAGATCGATGGTACGTGTCGTGTCGAGGGAGCGAATTTTATTGGTGCAAAAAGGAAGTTCGCTTTCCTCGACCATTCACCCATTACTGATATGTGCTTATATGCGTTCTGTAGCCATGCTGACTAAGGGCATTCAACTTGCCCCCCCCCCCCCCTCCATCAACCAGTTGTGCAGCACACCCGCTAGCCTTTCGAACAAAACCTACAGGCACAGGAACGGTTTGGATTCTCCCTATCTCTATCAGAGCGAGATTGGTTGAATACCAGTGGAATTCTTGGACCAACAACAACAGCACAGCCCTCGCATCTGAAAATCTTTTGAACTTGGTCAGTAGTGGGTGTAAGAGCAGAGGTTGTAGTAAGAGATGTGGGTGTAAGAAAGCAGACTTATCATGCTCTGTGGTGTGTGGGTGTAATTTGGAGTCTTACAGCAATCACAAACTCACAGACCCAAACCAACACTTCTTGAAAAAGTCGAAGTTGATGACTAACCAGATTAAATGGACACCCTTGAATATTCGCTCTTTAGTGTTTCGGCTTTCGTCTGTTTGGTTCTATGGGTTATGTTTTTGCGATCAAGTCAGCTCAGGTCATAGCATATCTTTCCGTGAAATGAGTCCTGCTCAGTGCCTAAATGTTTCAATAGCGTTTGTCAGTGTCATCGTCGACGTCTTCGTTGTTGTTGTTCGAGGGTGGGAACCTGGGCACACCATTGCTGGATACATCAGAACATGTTATCAGTTATCACCATTGCTGGATACATCAGAACATGTTATCAGTTATCACCATTGCTGGATACATCAGAACATGTTATCAGTTATCACCATTGCTGGATACATCAGAACATGTTATCAGTTATCACCATTGCTGGATACATCAGAACATGTTATCAGTTATCACCATTGCTGGATACATCAGAACATGTTATCAGTTATCACCATTGCTGGATACATCAGAACATGTTATCAGTTATCACCATTGCTGGATACATCAGAACATGTTATCAGTTATCACCATTGCTGGATACATCAGAACATGTTATCAGTTATCACCATTGATGGATACGTCAGAACATGTTATCAGTTATCACCATTGCTGGATACATCAGAACATGTTATCAGTTATCACCATTGCTGGATACATCAGAACATGTTATCAGTTATCACCATTGATGGATACGTCAGAACATGTTATCAGTTATCACCATTGCTGGATACATCAGAACATGTTATCAGTTATCACCATTGCTGGATACATCAGAACATGTTATCAGTTATCACCATTGATGGATACGTCAGAACATGTTATCAGTTATCACCATTGCTGGATACATCAGAACATGTTATCAGTTATCACCATTGATGGATACATCAGAACATGTTATCAGTTATCACCATTGCTGGATACATCAGAACATGTTATCAGTTATCACCATTGCTGGATACATCAGAACATGTTATCAGTTATCACCATTGATGGATACATCAGAACATGTTATCAGTTATCACCATTGATGGATACATCAGAACATGTTATCAGTTATCACCATTGCTGGATACATCAGAACATGTTATCAGTTATCACCATTGCTGGATACATCAGAACATGTTATCAGTTATCACCATTGATGGATACATCAGAACATGTTATCAGTTATCACCATTGATGGATACGTCAGAACATGTTATCAGTTATCACCATTGCTGGATACATCAGAACATGTTATCAGTTATCACCATTGATGGATACATCAGAACATGTTATCAGTTATCACCATTGATGGATACATCAGAACATGTTATCAGTTATCACCATTGATGGATACGTCAGAACATGTTATCAGTTATCACCATTGCTGGATACATCAGAACATGTTATCAGTTATCACCATTGATGGATACGTCAGAACATGTTATCAGTTATCACCATTGCTGGATACATCAGAACATGTTATCAGTTATCACCATTGATGGATACATCAGAACATGTTATCAGTTATCACCATTGATGGATACGTCAGAACATGTTATCAGTTATCACCATTGATGGATACGTCAGAACATGTTATCAGTTATCACCATTGCTGGATACATCAGAACATGTTATCAGTTATCACCATTGCTGGATACATCAGAACATGTTATCAGTTATCACCATTGCTGGATACATCAGAACATGTTATCAGTTATCACCATTGCTGGATACATCAGAACATGTTATCAGTTATCACCATTGCTGGATACATCAGAACATGTTATCAGTTATCACCATTGCTGGATACATCAGAACATGTTATCAGTGCTGATGTGTTGTTCGTATGAGCTTTGCTGACATGCTTATTTCTTATGTGGTCTTTTAGCCTTTCAGACACTCGATGCCATGGTGTATGTTTTAGTGGGTAGAGTTATGTTTTCAGACACTAGAAGCCATGGTGTATGTTTTAGTGGGTAGAGTTGAGTTTTCAGACACTAGAAGCCATGGTGTATGTTTTAGTGGGTAAAGTTAAGTTTTCAGACACTCGATGCCATGGTGTATGTTTTAGTGGGTAGAGTTATGTTTTCAGACTCTCGATGCCATGGTGTATGTTTTAGTGGGTAGAGTTAAGTTTTCAGACACTAGAAGCCATGGTGTATGTTTTAGTGGGTAAAGTTAAGTTTTCAGACACTCGATGCCATGGTGTATGTTTTAGTGGGTAGAGTTATGTTTTCAGACACTCGATGCCATGGTGTATGTTTTAGTGGGTAGAGTTAAGTTTTCAGACACTAGAAGCCATGGTGTATGTTTTAGTGAGTAGAGTTAAGTTTTCAGACACTAGAAGCATGGTGTATGTTTTAGTGGGTAGAGTTGAGTTTTCAGACATTAGAAGCCATGGTGTATGTTTTAGTGGGTAGAGTTGAGTTTTCAGACACTCGAAGCCATGGTGTATGTTTTAGTGGGTAGAGTTAAGTTTTCAGACACTAGAAGCATGGTGTATGTTTTAGTGGGTAAAGTTAAGTTTTCAGACACTCGATGCCATGGTGTATGTTTTTGTGGGTAGAGTTATGTTTTCAGACACTCGATGCCATGGTGTATGTTTTAGTGGGTAGAGTTAAGTTTTCAGACACTAGAAGCCATGGTGTATGTTTTAGTGGGTAAAGTTAAGTTTTCAGACACTCGATGCCATGGTGTATGTTTTAGTGGGTAGAGTTATGTTTTCAGACACTCGATGCCATGGTGTATGTTTTAGTGGGTAGAGTTAAGTTTTCAGACACTAGAAGCCATGGTGTATGTTTTAGTGAGTAGAGTTAAGTTTTCAGACACTAGAAGCATGGTGTATGTTTTAGTGGGTAGAGTTGAGTTTTCAGACATTAGAAGCCATGGTGTATGTTTTAGTGGGTAGAGTTGAGTTTTCAGACACTCGAAGCCATGGTGTATGTTTTAGTGGGTAGAGTTAAGTTTTCAGACACTAGAAGCATGGTGTATGTTTTAGTGGGTAAAGTTAAGTTTTCAGACACTCGATGCCATGGTGTATGTTTTAGTGGGTAGAGTTATGTTTTCAGACACTCGATGTCATGGTGTATGTTTTAGTGGGTAGAGTTAAGTTTTCAGACACTAGAAGCCATGGTGTATGTTTTAGTGGGTAAAGTTAAGTTTTCAGACACTCGATGCCATGGTGTATGTTTTAGTGGGTAGAGTTATGTTTTCAGACACTCGATGCCATGGTGTATGTTTTAGTGGGTAGAGTTAAGTTTTCAGACACTAGAAGCCATGGTGTATGTTTTAGTGAGTAGAGTTAAGTTTTCAGACACTAGAAGCATGGTGTATGTTTTAGTGGGTAGAGTTGAGTTTTCAGACATTAGAAGCCATGGTGTATGTTTTAGTGGGTAGAGTTGAGTTTTCAGACACTCGAAGCCATGGTGTATGTTTTAGTGGGTAGAGTTAAGTTTTCAGACACTAGAAGCATGGTGTATGTTTTAGTGGGTAGAGTTGAGTTTTCAGACATTAGAAGCCATGGTGTATGTTTTAGTGGGTAGAGTTGAGTTTTCAGACACTAAAAGCCATGGTGTATGTTTTAGTGGGTAGAGTTAAGTTTTCAGACCCTAGAAGCCATGGTGTATGTTTTAGTGGGTAGAGTTATGTTTTCAGACACTAGAAGCCATGGTGTATGTTTTAGTGGGTAGAGTTGAGTTTTCAGACACTAGAAGCCATGGTGTATGTTTTAGTGGGTAGAGTTGAGTTTTCAGACACTAGAAGCATGGTGTATGTTTTAGTGGGTAGAGTTACGTTTTGAGACACTGGAAGCCATGGCGTATGTTTTAGTGGGTAGAGTTGAGTTTTCAGACACTAGAAGCCATGGTGTATGTTTTAGTGGGTAGAGTTGAGTTTTCAGACACTAGAAGCATGGTGTATGTTTTAGTGGGTAGAGTTACGTTTTGAGACACTGGAAGCCATGGTGTATGTTTTAGTGGGTAGAGTTATGTTTTCAGACACTAGAAGCCATGGTGTATGTTTTAGTGGGTAGAGTTATGTTTTCAGACACTAGAAGCCATGGTGTATGTTTTAGTGGGTAGAGTTATGTTTTCAGACACTAGAAGCCATGGTGTATGTTTTAGTGGGTAGAGTTGAGTTTTCAGACACTAGAAGCCATGGTGTATGTTTTAGTGGGTAGAGTTAAGTTTTCAGACACTAGAAGCCATGGTGTATGTTTTAGTGGGTAGAGTTATGTTTTCAGACACAAGAAGCCATGGTGTATGTTTTAGTGGGTAGATTATGTTTTCAGACACTAGAAGCCATGGTGTCTGTTTTAGTGGGTAGAGTTATGTTTTCAGACACTAGAAGCCATGGTGTATGTTTTAGTGGGTAGAGTTAAGTTTTTAGACACTAGAAGCATGGTGTATGTTTTAGTGGGTAGAGTTAAGTTTTCAGACACTAGAAGCCATGGTGTATGTTTTAGTGGGTAGAGTTAAGTTTCCAGACAATAGAAGCCATGGTGTATGTTTTAGTGGGTAGAATTATGTTTTCAGACACTATAAGCCATGGTGTATGTTTTAGTGGTTAGAGTTGAGTTTTCAGACACTAGAAGCCATGGTGTATGTTTTAGTGGGTAGAGTTGTGTTTTCAGACACTAGAAGCCATGGTGTATGTTTTAGTGGGTAGAGTTATGTTTTCAGACACTAGAAGCCATGGCGTATGTTTTAGTGGGTAGAGTTATGTTTTCAGACACTGGAAGCATGGTGTATGTTTTAGTGGGTAGAGTTGAGTTTTCAGACACTAGAAGCCATGGTGTATGTTTTAGTGGGTAGAGTTAAGTTTTCAGACACTAGAAGCCATGGTGTATGTTTTAGTGGGTAGAGTTATGTTTTCAGACACAAGAAGCCATGGTGTATGTTTTAGTGGGTAGATTATGTTTTCAGACACTAGAAGCCATGGTGTCTGTTTTAGTGGGTAGAGTTATGTTTTCAGACACTAGAAGCCATGGTGTATGTTTTAGTGGGTAGAGTTAAGTTTTTAGACACTAGAAGCATGGTGTATGTTTTAGTGGGTAGAGTTAAGTTTTCAGACACTAGAAGCCATGGTGTATGTTTTAGTGGGTAGAGTTAAGTTTCCAGACAATAGAAGCCATGGTGTATGTTTTAGTGGGTAGAATTATGTTTTCAGACACTATAAGCCATGGTGTATGTTTTAGTGGTTAGAGTTGAGTTTTCAGACACTCGAAGCCATGGTGTATGTTTTAGTGGGTAGAGTTGAGTTTTCAGACACTAGAAGCCATGGTGTATGTTTTAGTGGGTAGAGTTATGTTTTCAGACACTAGAATCCATGGTGTATGTTTTAGTGGGTAGAGTTAAGTTTTCAGACACTAGAAGCATGGTGTATGTTTTAGTGGGTAGAGTTGAGTTTTCAGACACTGGAAGCATGGTGTATGTTTTAGTGGGTAGAGTTGAGTTTTCAGACACTAGAAGCCATGATGTATGTTTTAGTGGGTAGAGTTAAGTTTTCAGACACTAGAAGCCATGGTGTATGTTTTAGTGGGTAGAGTTGAGTTTTCAGACACTGGAAGCCATGGTGTATGTTTTAGTGGGTGGAGTTATGTATTCAGACACTAGAAGCCATGGTGTATGTTTTAGTGGGTAGAGTTATGTTTTCAGACACTCGATGCCATGGTGTATGTTTTAGTGGGTAGAGTTATGTTTTCAGACACTCGATGCCATGGTGTATGTTTTAGTGGGTAGAGTTAAGTTTTCAGACACTAGAAGCCATGGTGTATGTTTTAGTGGGTAGAGTTATGTTTTCAGACACTCGATGCCATGGTGTATGTTTTAGTGGGTAGAGTTAAGTTTTCAGACACTAGAAGCCATGGTGTATGTTTTAGTGGGTAGAGTTGAGTTTTCAGACACTGGAAGCCATGGTGTATGTTTTAGTGGGTAGAGTTATGTTTTCAGACACTCGATGCCATGGTGTATGTTTTAGTGGGTAGAGTTAAGTTTTCAGACACTAGAAGCCACGGTGTATGTTTTAGTGGGTGGAGTTGAGTTTTCGGTCATGAAATCATATGAATGGTGATATTATCAACATTATCTGAATTAACCTCTATTGTTGTTGCAGAAGGGTTCATATTTAAACTCATTGCCATCTGAATATCTTAACTCGATCTCTTTTATGGATAAGATTCTGAAGCGTCATGCAATTTATTAATCGCACCTCGGTAATAATGTCGTCACAGCGACACCTGCTCCAGGATACACGGGTAGTTGTAAAGATTGAGTCCCTAAATTAGTATACACATGACAGCATTCGCATTTGGCCTGATGGAATTACGTCAGAATTTGAACTATTCAGAAAAATCACGGTATCTCAAAAGCTCAGCGAATTTTCTGGGACTTTTGTTCACAAACATATTCTAATAAGAATATGTTTGTGAACAATTTTCAATGTCTGAAAAAATCAGCTTTCTCTGATTTTTGTCCCTAGTGAAACCAAATGTACATGGATTATAATGATGGGGTAACTAATATGCTGAAGTTTTACTAATACCCTTTGTCGATCATGTTCCTTCCTGACAGTGTTACATTCGTAATAGGTTCGTTCTTCTGATTACATATGTTTCCCCAACTGTCTACTCCATATACCAGACGGTAGGGATTACCAGTATTGATAGCTCTGTACATGACGTAACCCTGAAAAATATAAAATATAATTCACATATAACCCTTTACCTACTACGTGCAACTTAAAAATGTCAGCTTCAGTTTCTGATTTGGGGATAATAATGAATGTTTGGAAGAAAAAAATGGAAAATATTAACCTTTTACCGAACGTGAAAAACAGACGACACTTGCAAACAAACTTCTTGAATAACTAATCTTTTTATTTTTTGCTTCAAAAACATAGCTTATGACCTCTCATTGGAATGAGCTCAATGTGCACGTTCTAATGAGGAGTTCATAAGCTATGTTTTTGTGACAAAAAGAAAAAGTAATGAAAACTGAATGGTGAATTTTGTAAATAGCGCTGTCCGCTTTTGGCCGTTACGTTAGGTACAGTATTAAAATTAGCTGCATGTTTTACCCTTTTGTTGGGTTAAAGGTATAACATTGCTCTCAACGCCGGAATAGGAACACATGCGAAAATTTTGTATTGCCATAGGCGTAATGATTCTCATATGTTGTGCCAAAACTTTGGCCTCACGGCGTGACGCAAAGTTCATCAACACAAGCAAATACGAGATATCTGAGTTCTAAAGCTAAGCAAAATATCAAATGGGGTGCCCAGTGTTGGAATATATGTCGCAGCCTGTATAAGATTTCAGGAGCAAGCAGTTGAGACCCTTGGTGTTGGGAAAGGTGGCATGTACTAACCCAGGGCCGTAACCATCTTCAGAGGATGATGACCTACGTTTGCTTGACCGCGACACAAATTTGAATTTACACTTTCCTACATGCCTCTCGGCAAACAATTCAGACAAGGAATGTTTACAGTCACCGAAATTAGGCATAACAATCGGCAGTGTCGTACGAACAAGTCTCGGAAAACTGCAGCAAGGTTTACCACGGCATTGTTTTGGGCTGGTTCGATTCACATATCACCAAACTACCAGGACGAGACAATTGATTATGTAGTGGGTGGTGGGGAGGGGAAGGGGGGGGGGGGGGTCACTATCACACAAACACATCATCCGTTCGAAGTAGCCAGATGCCCATGATGTGTATCGATACCTAATCTACTGAGAACGTTGTTGTTGGAAAATCAGTGTTCGGCATTCTGGCACATTCGGGAATTTCAGTGTCCCGTAAGCAGACGATCTCAAATTGGAATTGTCAGATGAAGGTTTCAAGAAACTTAGCGACAAGATTTGATGAAGTGAAATGACTCTGTATGGGAGATAGATGACGAGGTGAGAGTGGACTCAAGTGTTTAACCCAGGCCCCCCGAGAGAGTGATTACTCAATTCAGTTGCTCGACAGCAGGTTCGTCCTATATAAAGAACCTCCACCTTAAACAAACCTCTACTTCTTCCGAGACCAAACTGAACGCACATAACGCGTAACCCGCAAAATCAAATATCACTGACTCATATTATCATGATAATCGATTTTTCGATAAAGTTAACTACATTGAAATTATTAAAAAGCACGTAATTGTTGAGAAAACCCGTATGGCATCAAAGGGAAACTTTTTGTTACTTATTACAAACGAAAACAACAGTCTGTTGTTTTCGTTTATTAATAGTAACAAAACCAAAACATATGACATTTGATGTAATTTAATTAGAAGCAACAAGTTTCCGTCATTCAGAATATGTATTGATCAGTATTTTACCTTTCAACACGAATGTGTCTACTTCCGCTCTTTGTTTTGTGAATGTGTTTTTAAAGTAATTAGTAAGTTTCTATTCTTTTCAGAAAAATAATATGCTACTCAAAGTTTGCTAAGCACCAAGTATATCCAACTACCTGTTTTACGTTTTAGTTATAATATCGTTATGAAAAGTGTATATATTTTTTATTTGATTATATCTTTAAAGATTTAAGCACAGAAATTAAGATTTTGTTTGTGTTTGACATTATTTTTTAGCTTTTGAATACGATAACCATGGAAAATGGATATTATTGGTAAAAGAGGAAATTTTTCAAATTTGCCAAAAGGTTGACGGAGCGAACTCATAAGGGTTCAATTCAATATGGGTTCAATATCGAGTATGAGACCCATTATTGTTAATTACAGCTTGACAACGCCTTCTCATGCTCCCAATCAGGTTCCAGATTGTCCTTTGTGGGATTTTGTTCCATTCTTGAACCAGCATGGCACCAAGCTCCTGCACACTTCTTAGTTGGACTGGACGGACTGAAATTGCACGCTGCAACTCATTCCAGAGATGTTCGATTGGACTGAGGTCAGGGGATCAGTCCATACGCTCCATCCCCTCCCTCTGTCGGTACTCCCGGACAGCATGGCCAACATGAGGACGAGCATTATCTATCATGAATCTATCACCCACTGCATCTGCATATAATCTGACGTGGGCATCCAGGATCTCATCAGTATACCGCTGTGCAATCACGGTCGAGGAGACAGAGCTCTGTATGTCCATCCCAGCTGATGCCGCCCCAGACCATGATTGACCATCCACCATAGCGGTCGTGCTCAGCAATGTTGGCTGCATGGAATCACTCTCCTGGTCTTCTCCATACCCTAGAACGCCTATCTGTATGGTCTAAGCAGTACCTTGACTCATCTGTAAAAAGGACAGGTTGCGAATTTTCTCTGGTCCATCCAACGTGGTCCATGGCCCATTCATATCGTGCCTGGCGTGGTTCTGGGACAGCGGGATGAGAATACATGGTCTTCTCGATCGGAGACCACCTTCGTGGTGCAATCTTACCCGGATAGTCTGTGACGAAACATTTACCCCGGGTGCATTCTGAAGATCACCGTGAAGCTGGGTTTCTGTGGCATATCGGTTCCTACGGGCCTGAATGATCAAAAACCGGTTTTCAGCTGCAGATGTTGCCCTGTCTCCGCCACCACCATGCCGTCTTACTGGTGTGCCATACTGCTGAAATCTTGCCCAGGCTCTGGTGATCACCGCATGGTGCACACCAAGGGCTTCACCAACCTGTCGACGGGTAGCCCCTTGCTCAACCATCCCTACGGCCCGCCACATTTCTGCTTCAGACAAATGTCTTCTTACATTTGCATTTGCCAAATTCAATCATTAAATCACAAGGGTTTATATTGCAATGAAAATTAAATACCCTACATATGCCATGTACATGTAGACAGTACACGAAAAAATCCTGAAAATCAAGGGGTACATGTTTTCCATAGCTGTCATAAAAAGTCTGCCTATCAAGAGAGCTAATGTAAACACTGGAGACCATCTCAATACATATCAATCATATCCACCAAAAATATCGCAAATATGTCACAAGCAGATTTCACAATGATGTGTAAAATATTTGGTGCTTAGCAAACTTTGAGCAAATCTCACCTCCTAGAATTTTATCTCATTGAAAAGGACAGTGTCTGTATTACATGACACGACGAACACACTGTTGATTTATTTATTTATTAGGGTTTAACGAGACTTTAACAGCCAAGGTCATATCGTGTCGGTGACAGTTTTACGAGTGGAGGAAGCCGGAGTACCCGGAGAGAACCACCGAGCAACGACGAGCAGCTACCAGCGAGCAGATACCAGCTCCCCAACATCGTAACTCCGCACTGCAGAACAGGCAGGGTTAGAGTGGTTGAAGACATGCGCACCATCGGCGTGCAGTACGCCTTAGTACACGGCGTCATCGTGCCTCCATGTGGACAATCGGGTTTAAGTGCCTTGCTCCGAATCGATCGCACGGACGGTTACCCATCCAAGGACTAACCGGGCTCGACGTTGCTAAACTTCGGTGATCTGGCGAGAACCGGTTACCGCAACGCCCCCCCCCCACCCCCCCTCCCCTCCACGCACACACACACTGTTGATATAATGGACAGAAAAAAATACGGAACACCAAAAGATGATGAAAATGCCGTTTCCTTATTTTAAATGGGTTTCAACAGAGAAAAATAATAGTGAAACGTTCATATTGATTGGGAAAAATATTATGAAAAACCAGCTTCTGTATTTTTATACAACTCTTCAGGAAAAATTCCTTAAGTTTGTGAAATGGTATGTACATCAACGATACATTTTCTCGCATGTTGTCCTGTATGCCCTGGCTATAGCAGTGGTAACGGGGCTCCGCTTAAATCGCGGTTCCGCTGGAATCGCGATTGTGCCGAAATATGAACCGTTAGTAGTATAGCATGTACCCGATCGTGCCTCATTACCCGGACTTTTGCCGATGCAACTAGTGTTAAATTCCCATAGGAACCGGACTTTTTTGCCGGTGCAAAAGTACGGCCCCTTTCAGCTAGATCCGCCAAGCAGTGTAGTACTGCATATATATACTCGCCCAAAAAAGAAAGTGTGCATTGCAGAAATTGATCAAACTCCAAAAAAATAATTTCGTAGGTGTAAAGAGTGTTAACCTGTTCACGAATAAGTTATATTGAACACAAAAACAGCTTTCCCCGTTAAAATTGCATTAACTTTAAATGACGTGCTGCACGTTTGTGAAAAGGCATGTTTTGCATGTGGAGAGTCTGAAAATTCACGCAGCAGTGTGAATCCTTGGGTATTTAAACACTAAAGTAAGGCCTTCCTATCGTTCACATTCAAACTTGCGCTGCTGTTAAAACAACTCCACAGTAGCATGCCAAGATTGACAATGAATCAACGTCTCCTTGCCCTGGGTATGATTAGAGCTGGCAGAACACACAGAGAGGTTGCCCAGCATTTGAACTGCCACCGTAACACTGTGGACAGGCTAGCCCATCGACATGCACAACATGATGACGTTCGAGACCGACCCCGCTCCGGGAGACCCCGAGTTACCACCCCTGCACAAGATCGGTATATCCGTGTCGTCCATCTCCGGAACCGGCAACAAACGGCAACGACGACAGCCAGGAACATCCCTAACCAGAGACGGTTACATCCTCAAACAGTAATCAACCGGCTGAGAGAATACGGCTTACGTCCTCGAAGACCTGCAATTCGTCCGATTTTGACGTTACGTCATCGTGGTGCTCGACTGCAGTGGTGTAGACAACATTTTAGGCATCCCTTACACTGGTGGCGACGTGTTTTATTCACAGATGAATGTCGTTTCTATCTTTCATCATCAGATGGCCGCCAGAGAGTGTACAGACGTCGAAACGAACGCTGCGCAGATCCATGTGTCGTGGAGCGAAACCGTTATGGGGGAGGGTCTCTCATGGTGTGGGGTGGCATCACTGCCCGTAACAGAACTGAGCTGGTCATTATTGATGGAAATCTCAATGCAGCCAGATATCGTGATGAAATGCTTACACCTGTTGTTGTCCCATTTCTGCAACGTCACGGCCCCGGCGTCATTCTACAACAGGACAACGCTCGACCCCACGCAGCTCGTGTTGTTCAACAGTATCTGCAGCAACAACAAGTGGATGTTCTTCCCTGGCCCGCAAATTCGCCCGATATCTCACCCATTGAGCACGTATGGGACGAAATGAAACGTCAGCTACGCCGGCTTCCCCATGCACCGTCAACGCTTGTGGAACTCCAAAGACAGCTTATCAGAATAATGAGCAACATCCCACAACACTTCCATGCTAACTTGTTCGCTTCCATGAGGCGTAGATGCACAGCAGTAGTCGATGCAGACGGAGGTCATACCAGATATTGAGTGTGTGACTTTTGTGTTTGACCCTTAGTGTCTTTGACTCTCCATGGCACCAAGAGTATTACTCGTAGCGTAATGGAATTTCTCGTGTTGATCACAAATTGATTCCTCTGTGATTGAATAAAATTTCCATGAATGAAAATGATATATATCTTTTTTTAGTGTTATTTTTTAGCATGCACATTTTCTTTTTTGGGAGAGTATAGTATGCTATGGCATGTATAGTGATATACGTACGCATAGGGCTATAGGTATATATTATGGGTAAGTGATGGAAAGATGATGTGAAAATTGGGTTTTCTTGAAAGTTTTTTCCCGCGAAACGGTTGACGTTGCTATTGCCGTCGTGACGTCATGATACGCGCGCGACGTCATAGAGATGTTGACCGCTATTATTGTCCAGTATACAATCTGACATAACGTTATTCGGGTCAGGGTATGTCGGGCTTCTCGTATGGGGTGGGGTGATATGGTAGTAGTGGTATATATCCATGTTGGTATACTATTAGCCCTTGGGTCTTCATATTATGCTATGTCTGCTATAGCTAGGTCAAGCAGTATTGTGGGCATGGGGGTCATGTATGGTCGGCCAGTGTGGTATTGCAAGATAGTCCTTGGTGGTTTAAGTTGGACAGTATAGGATGAATGGTCTGTTGGCCTATTACCCCCTTAGTACTATTAACCTAACGAATCCTTTGTATTATCTTATGGCTGGTATTGGTAGTTCGTAATGCTAGGTCAGGCAGTACCATAATCGTTTGTTTAGAAGTGGGGCATAGGATGCATTGTATATACCGCTGTAGGCCCATGTTAGTCCTCGGTGTTATTAACCAACTGATTGCTTTGTATTATCCTATGGCTGGTATTGGTAGTTCGTAATGCTAGGCAAAGTGGTATTGTGGGTAGGGGTACTGCCTGGTAGTTGAAAACGGTACTATAGTATGGCGGTAAATACACCTATAGGCCCCTGTTAGTGCTTGGTACTATTAACCAACCGATTGCTTTGTTTTATTATATGTCTGGTATATGTAGTACGTTATGGTAGACCTAGTGATTTTGTGGGGGTGGGGGTAATGCCTGGCAGTATAGAACAGCAGTATAGTATGGACGATATATACCTCTGTGGGCCCATGCAGGGTCCATGTTAGCCCTTAGTACTATTAATCCACCTGATGCTTCATGTTATCCTATGACTGGCATAGGTAGTATGTAATGCTAGGCATAGAGGTATTGTGGGTAGGGGTACTGTCTGGTAGTTTAGGACGGTACTATAGTATGGCGGTATATACACCTATAGGCCCCTGTTAGTGCTTGGTACTATTAACCAACGGATTTTTTTGTTTTTTTATATGGCTGGTATATGTAGTACGTTATGGTAGACCTAGTGATTTTGTGGGGGTGGGGGTGGGGGTAATGCTTGGTAGTTTAGAACGGTAGTATATAGCATAGGCTGTGCATACCCTGTAGGTCTCTTGTTGGCCCTTGGTACAACTGATCCACCAAGTGCTTCATATTATCAGGCGGTATTCTGGGGTGGGGTTAATGCCTGGTAATACAGAACGGCAGCAGAGTATGGTTGGTATATTCCCCTGTAGGTTCCATCCTAACCGTTGATAGTATTAACCTACCAAATGCTTTGTGTCATCCTGTTACTAGTAAGGTGGTACGTAATAGCAGTAGTTCTGACCCTATTCCAAGTATTCTTGTTGTTTCATTTATCTAGATCATTTATATAAATTATAACTAACCAATCAGATTGCTTGATTTCCCATAATCTGTATGCAGAGTTATCTCCCTTGTGTATAATAAAAGCCTATATCCAATGGCCATATCCCCGGGCACCCCAATTTTGGCACCCCTTTTTGGAAAACATATGACCTTCGGCACCCTTTTTTGTCATATGTGCTTATGTGAAAAAGCACATTGTGTCACATTGTGCCTTTTCACATAAGCACATATCGGCACATAAAGCATGTGCCTTTGTGCTAGGGCACATTGTGTCACATTGTGCTTTTTCACATAAGCACATATGTCAAAAAAGGGGTGCCGAAGGTCATATGTTTTCCAAAAAGGGGTGCCAAAATTGGCGTGCCGGGGGATATAGGCTTTTATTATACACAAGGGAGATAACTCTGCATACAGATTATGGAAAATCAAGCAATCTGATTGGTTAGTTATAATTTATATAAATGATCTAGATAAATGAAACAACAAGAATACTTGGAATAGGGTCAGAACTACTGCTATTACGTACCACCTTACTAGTAACAGGATGATACAAAGCATTTGGTAGGTTAATACTATCAACGGTTAGGATGGAACCTACAGGGGAATATACCAACCATACTCTGCTGCCGTTCTGTATTACCAGGCATTAACCCCACCCCAGAATACCACCTGATAATATGAAGCACTTGGTGGATCAGTTGTACCAAGGGCCAACAAGAGACCTACAGGGTATGCACGGCCTATGCTATATGCTACCGTTCTTAACTACCAAGCATGACCCATCCCCACAAAATCACTAGGTCTACCATAACGTACTACATATACCAGCCATATAATAAAACAAAGCAATCGGTTGGTTAATAGTACCAAGCACTAACAGGGGCCTATAGGTGTATATACCGCCACACTATAGTACCGTTCTAAACTACCAGACAGTACCCCTACCCACAATACCTCTATGCCTAGCATTGCATACTACCTATGCCAGTCATAGGATAACATGAAGCATCAGGTGGATTAATAGTACTAAGGGCTAACATGGGCCCTGCATGGGCCCACAGAGGTATATATCGTCCATACTATACTGCTGTTCTATACTGCCAGGCATTACTCCCACCCCCACAAAATCACTAGGTCTACCATAACGTACTACATATACCAGCCATATAATAAAACAAAGCAATCGGTTGGTTAATAGTACCAAGCACTAACAGGGGCCTATAGGTATATATACCGCCCATACTATAGTACCGGTCTAAACTACCAGGCAGTACCCCTACCCACAATACCACTTTGCCTAGCATTACGAATTACCAATACCAGCCATAGGATAATACAAAGCAATCGGTTGGTTAATAACACCGAGGACTAACAGGGGATCTACAGCGGTATATACATTGCATCCTATACCCTACTTCTAAACAAACGATTATAGTACTGCCTGACCTAGCATTACGAACTACCAATACCAGCCATGAGATAATACAAAGGATTCGTTAGGTTAATAGTACTAAGGGGGTAATAGGCCAACAGACCATTCATCCTATACTGTCCAACTTAAACCACCAAGGACTATCTTGCAATACCGCACTGGCCGACCATACATGACCCCCATGCCCACAATACTGTTTGACCTAGCTATAGCAGACATAGCATAATGTGAAGACCCAAGGGCTAATAGTATACCAACATGGATATATACCACTACTGCCATATCACCCCAACCCATACGAGAAGCCCGACATACCCTGACCCGAATGACGTTATGTTAGATTGTATACTGGACAATAATAGCGGTCAGCATCTCTATGACGTCGCGCGCGTATCATGACGTCACGACGTCAATAGCAACGTCAACCGTTTCGCGGGAAAAAACTTTCAAGAAAACCCAATTTTCACATCATCTTTCCATCACTTACCCATAATATATACCTATAGCCCCACGCGTACTTATATCACTATACATGCCATAGCATACTGTATATGCAGAACTACACTGCTTGGCGGATCTAGCTGAAAGGGGCCGTACTTTTGCACCGGCAAAAGTTGCACCGGCAAAAAAGTCCGGTTCCTATGGGAAGTTAACACTAGTTGCACCGGCAAAAGTCCGGGTAATGAGGCACGATCGGGTACATGCTATACTACTACCGTTGGCCACTTGACCAAGGCCAGCAGTGTTGTGATGTGGCAGTGCACCTTTCACATTTCTTCTCTCCTCCCTCTCACCTATCTGTTCTGACTCTTGTAAAGTCGAATGCTCATCAGATTTCACATCGAAGAGTGTACATACATAATATTGTTTTAATTATTCATAATGAAATCTTTTCCATTACATGCACATTTATGTTACTTTTTGTAAATATTTGTAAACATAATTTGAAATTTTCAAATGTATATTAACGAAAGGATATTTATTATCCAAGTGCTCGGCACTTGTTATCCAATCCATTTTGTTATAACAAATAATATATGTTTAATAATAGTAATACATTTTCTCTAATGTCTTGAAATTTCAATTTTTAAATTAAATTCAATACCCTTAGTGATATAGTATAATGGGGAAGTGGGATGGGAGAATGAAGGACATGTGGTTAGGGTGAGACTCAAAGGAGAGGGTTAATATGCTAATCGGTGAGATTGGGAAGAATGGGGGCAAGGGATGTCATCAAGCAGTTCGTCTCCGAGTGTTGGGAGGAGAGGAGAAGCGTGGGAATAGGGAGGCAGTTGGGAGTTCAGGGGTAACCATGGCCTTCTCATCCGAGAACCGCGATAAATCAGCGGCTGGCCAAAGTGTTATTACATTATTATTATAGTTACTGACAGCTTTCGGAAATTAAAAGGCACTAAAATCTCTTCCAATGACGAAAATTCGTCCCCTGAGTTCCAATGCGTTCTATGTGCCTACTGGCAGCCTACTGGCCTACTGGTACATAGAACACATTGGAACTCAGGGGACGAATTGTCAGTCGTGCAAGGTGATCACAAAGTAATAAAACAGTCATATGCCTTTCACCGTAACAATACGAGCCGCAAATCTGAACAAATACCACGCATCACCATGGTAATAACTTCACAACATAGTCGCTAACGTGTTTTAGAAAATACACGACAACTACCATGTCAAACGATATAACATTAGTTGATGCATAGCCCTTTGCTCACTAGTATAAGGCTAGTACCCTATTCCTATAATTCATGTCCATCGCCAGATAGCGATCATTATTATCTAACATCGTTCCCCACAAACAGGGGCATAAACTCTATGTGGGTGGGGCAAGGTAAAGGGTTATCATCCCCTCCCCCAAATTCATTGTGTCGTCAGGAAATAGTTGGGAAGATTACTATTAAGAGTAGGGGCCTGTGAATCTTCGAGATTCGATTCGATTTCGAATCTCAAGTTGATATTCGAATCGATTCGAAATCAGCTGTCCGATTCGTTTCCTTTCGAATCTTTAAACGGGAATATAGCTTTGTATTAGCCATTGCCGTCGTCTCACAAAACGTATAGTTCAGATGGAATTTGTACGGAAATAATGTTAAGAATAAAGACTGAGTGTAATTCCATCTATATTAACAAAAATAACATCTGTCCATGCCACCCCCATGCTAATTCCTGCCTTACTAGTCTCTACCGCTGTTGAAAACAAATCCGAAGTTTCCAAACAATATTGACCATGAGCTGTTGTGTTGTTGGCGGCTAGTCATGTGCAGTGCTTAGTGCTGGGACGTCTCGTATCCGTTCCTGGGTAATAATCCAACTACATCATCAAGGCATGCCTTCTAGGAAGGCATACCTTGATGATGTAGCTGGAATATTTTATCAGTCGGGACTTGAGCCGTCACAGTGATAAAAAACAGGTTTACAGTTCTTCTCCCCTTATCGGTCATTTTCAAGAAACCGAGAATTCGATTCGAGAGTCGATTCGAATCGAAAATGTATGATTCGCAGGGTCCTAATTGCCAGATAATTGGCATATCTGAGACCGCCATTTTAGCGTGCAACGCGATGGAGCCCTAATTACGGGGACAAGTTCCCCGATGCACAACTGATGCGGGACAAGCGGAGCATCTATTTTCTGGGTCACGTGAGCCGTGGGCATAGTTGCCCCGCGCAGACCTCGTTGTGTAAATATGCTCAGCGCGCCAACTATTGTATCCTTATTAACAAAACACATGATAATGAATATATTCTTTGACAGATGTTTAGATGACAGTCTTGATAAGTTTCTAGAAATTGACAAAACAGGTAGGATAAAGATGTTTAAATTAGTTTCAATCAGGATTCACTTACGCATTAACCCTTTACCCAACGTAACGGCAAAAACCGGCCAGCGCTATTCACAAAAATCGCCAATCAATTTTCATTATTTTTTCATTCTTTTTCTCATAAACATAGGTTATGACCCCTCATTGGAACGAGCTCGTCGAGCACGTTCCAATGAGGGGTCATAACCTATGTTTTTGAGACAAAAAATGAAAAAAATTAGTTATTCAAGAATTTTGTTTGCAAGTGTCGTCTGCTTTTCGGGTTATGTAAAAGGTTAATATAATACCATCAAGTGGGCCGATTTGTTAAATTACGTTATTACCTGGGGAGTATTTGCAGAATAAACAACTGGGAAATTTTGGGCCTCAAGGTAACCCTACTGAAATTGTAACAAACTTCTCGTGACACCGACAAATGACACAGAGACGTGGGTTTTGCGTGTTTTCAGTCTCAAAATTACGGTTGTGTCCCTGGTTCCGCACCATTGGAATGCTCTCGTTTTTACACGCAACTGAAGATCAGGACAGCAGACCCCCCCCCCCCCACCCCCGAAGTTTGATGTTCCTCTCATACATTGACGCAACGCTGGCTTTACATAACATAGCGCCATAAAATGACATACAGTATAGCCCTACACACGATACAAAGGCCTCGGATTCACTCTGGGAAACTGAATTTTCCAAAATGTTCCTGTATAAATTACTTTCGTCAATAATGTAGCTTGTATTAACAAAAGAGTAGATTCTCTGAGTGGGATCGCTAAATGAAACTCGTTTTTATTGAATCGCGAAAATAAGTTCGCTGATCTGATTGAAAAAAGAAGTCGCTCGGTGAAAGCAGCCATGACTAGATTTGATGAAAAGTTCATCTGCATTTAAGTTAACCCTTTACCCAACGTAACGGCCAAAACCGGCCAGCACTATTCTAAAAGATCGCCAATTAATTTTCATTTTTTCTTTTTTGTCTCAAAAACATAGGTTGTGACCCCTCATTGGAACGAGCTCGTTCCAACGAGGGGTTATAGCCTATGTTTTTGAGGCAAAAAAAATGAAAAAAATTAGTTATTCAAGATTTTTTTTTGCAAGTGTCGTCTGCTTTTCATGTTAGGTAAAGGGTTAAGAGACCACTTGTGAAAAAATCCATTTAGTGTACAGGGGGAAAGTTTGGTTGCAGGTGCCCAAATTTTACTTATTTGAGTGGAAAGAGTTTTTATGTCCTGTGCAGGAATTTCCAGCAGTAGTATGTAAGTAGTTAAATGTCGATACATTTTATACACAATATTCTGATATAATTATAACGACTTTTCTCGTCTCAATAAAAACGACTTCCGATGAGCGATCCCGCCCTGTATGCATTGTGTTGTTGACAATTTCCTTTAATATTACGCTCTATCAGTTAAGAAGGTTGCTTACCATTCCGCCCATAAACAGAATGAATAAAATGAGCATGGGGACATCTCTGCAACCCCTGGATACCAGTCTATCACCATCATCTTTGTCATTTTTCTCCTCTGCATTCTGAAACAATTTACACGTGGGTTAATATTCTTTCAAACTGTTATCAAATAAAAACATTCCTCGGCATATTGCAAACGAATCATTCGCAATGTCTGATTGTCGGAGTGTGGGATGAGAGGAGGGAGTCGCCCACCCAAAGACACCCTAAAATTTCTTAATTTTCCAAAATTGTCTAATATTTGAAAGTGCACGAGGGTACAAATAAGTATATTACTCATTTTACTTCAACAAACTTCGTGATCCCATTATAATGCTGACATTTATTTGTGCAACACATTTTTAATCGCAGTCCCTCCAAAAGCTAGCAACCTATTGTGCAATAAAATTGTTGCGAATTAACCACAGGGTCTTTATAAAAGAATATCAGGGTTAACCATGCGTTGTCCAACAATATCCTGCTATTCCAGGGTATTATCCTCGTATACCATGGTATTATCCTCGTTTATCAGGGTAATATCCCCATATACCAGGATTTTATCCTCGTATACCAGGTTATTATCCTCGTATATCAGGGTAATATCCTCCTTCACCAGAGTATTATCCTCGTATACCAGGGTATTATCCTCCTTTAACAGAGTATTATCCTCGCATACCAGGGTAATATCCTCGTATATCAGGTTAATATCCTCGTATACCAGGGTATTATCCTCGTATACCAGGGTATTATCATCGTATACCAGGGTATTATCCTCGTATACCAGGGTATTATCCTCCTTTAACAGAGTATTATCCTCGCATACCAGGGTAATATCCTCGTATATCAGGTTAATATCCTCGTATACCAGGGTATTATCCTCGTATACCAGGTTATTATCCTCGTATACCAGGGTATTATCTTCCTTTCCCAGGGTAATATCCTCGTATACCAGGTTATTATCCTCGTATACCAGGGTATTATCTTCGTATACCAGGGTATTATCCTCGTATATCAGGGTAGTAATATCCCCGTATACCAGGGTATTATCCTCGCATTCCAGGTTATTATCCTCGTATACCAAGATTTTATCCTCGTATACCAAGGTATTATCCTCGTATACCAGGGTATTATCCTATCCTCGTATACCAGGTTATTATCCTCGTATATCAGGCTATTATCCTCGTACATGTACACTAGGGTATTATCCTCGTATATTACAGGGAATTATTCTCTTATACTAGGGCATTATCCTTGTATACTAAGGCATTATCCTCGTATACCAGGGCATTATTCTCCTATACCAGGATATTATCCTCGTATACCAGGGTATTATCCTCGCATACTAGGGTATTATCCTCGTATATTCCAAGGCATTATCCTCGTATACCATGGTATTATCCTCGAATACAAGGACATTTTTCTCGTATACCAAGATATTATCCTCATATATGAGGGAATTATGATCGTAAACCAGGGTATTATCCTCGTGTACCAGGTATTATCCTCGTATTCCAGGGTATTATCCTCATATACCAGGGTATATTGGGACTACTCCACGATGAGCCGTAGTGTTTCCGAAAGGTACACGCAGAACACCCCCCCCCCCCTCCACCCCCTCCGGCCTCCAGAAAACTTTGGCAACCCGGACTCCTCGGCGATTTGGACTGGACTCGCATGCCCCATTTAACCACAATTCCTGGAACCTAATTTGACTCTATCGGAATATGATGAAGGCAAACTTTCTCACACATCAACAGCCTCTCAATGGACCGAGTAACGATGGATTATAATCGACCTTTTCCTGATTGACAGATCTCGTGAGATACTTTTGAGAGTATTCAAAAAAAATTAGACACAGTATTTCGTAAAATAATGTATGTAATACCCCCAACAGTCTTACATTCTGAATGAGTCCAGTGTCAAAACATTAAAAGGCCATTAATATGCAAATAATGCGATTGATTTAAAAACAGTTCTCAAAAATAAATTTCGTTAGCGGTAAGAATTAAAAAAATCCACAATTTTAACCCTTTACGCAACGCAGACGATATCAAAATTTATTATTTTAAATATCAATTTTTTTAATTTTTCAAAAAAATGTCAACAAAACCATATCATGTGACCCCTCGTTGGAACGAGCTCGACGAGCTCGTTCCAACTAGGGATCACATGATATGGTTAAGTTGAAATTTTTTGAAAAATAATATTTGTTCAACTTTTGAATTTGCATATTACGCGGGCGGATGCGGGCGATTCGTTGGGTAAAGGGTTAAACAGAAAAATGTAGAAAAATATCAAAATTATACGTTTACTCTTACGTTTTTGAGACGAAAATTAGGTTATTAATTGCACCGTATTCTCATGTGTAATTGGCAACCATTTCTTTCATTATGGACTCTCATGATCAATAACAGACTCACTGCAAACTCAGCTATACCACCTTGACTATGCTTCACCCCAAAGCCGCCGTGAGCGAGGACGGGCCCTGGGGCAATGTGCAGAACGGGAGTTACGGACTCTGCGAGAGCCGAAGGTGCGAAGCGATAAGCGGGGGAGGGGTCTGGGATCCCCCCCCCCCGCCGAACTATTTTTTAAAATTATTGCTGGAAGCATTCTCCTGAATTTTCTTGACAGTATCTACTCAATTATTACCTTACAGTCAGGGGGTGGGATGGGGGGGGGGGGGGGGGGGGGGGGGGTGGAAGTGCATGAACGTAGGTGGGTATGGGTAGACCTGTGGTCAAGTGCCAAAAAATGTGCGAAAACAGATAATGCATTTTTTTCCTTTTTCACTGTTATGGCATCTTTTGTGTCCCAAACTGAAACAAAATGTCACCAACTCATCATAAAAGCTCATTTAGAAGCATTGTTAACAAAACTAACCCCCTTAATATAAAAATATTGGAGAATTTCATCCAAAACTGACTTATGAATGGGGGTGGGGGGCCCAATTATCAGCGGAAAAAAGATGCCCGACAATTTTCTCCTAAAGTCAACAGAAATATCCATTCACAACGTAATTCATTTATATCATTTTTTTTGGTTAAATAGAACATTCTTTAAAATAAAGCATAGTATATATAATATTGTCTAATGAGGCATAATAGCCAGGTGGGACTGATTTTTCAAAATGAAAAAAAAATGAAAATATTAATTTTTATTTCAAAAGTCTGATTTAACAACAACGAAAGTCTTGTTGATTAACAATTTAATTAATCAACTCCTGTTTGTCCCAAATGAATGGGATTACAGTTCTTTACAAGGAAAATAAACAAAACTGACAAATAATAAAGAAATAAGGCATGACCTTAGTGGTGAACATATCAACAGTATCAGCGACAGGGCACAATAATAACAGGTGGAAAACATATCAACATATCAGCAGTACAGCATAATGATAAACACGCACTCTCTCCTTCTCTCTCTCTCTCTCCCTTTATGTCTTTCACTTTCACCTTCTCTAACTCTTTCCTCTCTCTCTATCTCTCTCAATCCCAACACTCATACATGCACTCTTTTAGGCCATCGAAACAAAGGGGAGTGGTATGCCATTCGTCCTCCAGAAGCTTCCTACTTTTGGTACATTGGGGTGTGGAAAACTAAAATATAAATAAACTGCAATCTTAACAAAAGTCATTACAACTACCCCCCCTCCCCCGTCCTCTTTATTCCCCCAATGGTGACATAGACTGACTAACCATGGGTATCTTCCATCAAATATGGGTCGGAAGAAGAGAGATGCACGACATACCCAAGGCATTGATGGTGTAGGCATGTGGATGATTATTACACGGTACTAACTGGCCACTGCGCATGTATTGTGCTTAAAATGTATTTAAACACACATATGGCGAGGTGTTAGAATCCCCTTACCCGAAAATAAAAGGGTGAGTGTCCATGTCTGGTACAAGGAGGGAGCTCGGGGATGTCAGGTGAAACACAAACACATGTGTTCCTTCATACCCCCCCCCCCCCCCCCCACACACACACACACTCAAATACGTCAAGCGGGTATTTTGTTGACATTATTGTTAGCTAAAAAAGAGCAACATCTCACTTGCGGCCCAGCCAGGTATACCCGTCGTCGTCGGCATCCATGTTTGTCGCTATCCTGCTATGCAGATGCGATAACAAAAACAAAAACATAAGGTTTACTCCTCTTTTGCCGGAACAAAAACAAGTTCCCATTTAGTCAACTAATATTTGCAACATATACACGGTTACAGTATAAGCAGTTGTAAATTAATTATGGGCACAACAGGCACAGTGCTCATATATGCCTGCATATGCCATGATTTACAGAAACTAGACTGTTCGAAGTGCATATCATTGCATATCAGAGATAAAATTAGGAAAATTATTTTAATTTGATTTAAAGTCAAAGGTTTCTGGGAAAAAGAATAGCCAAGTTTCATTTGCAAGTTAAACACTGAAAAACGTCATTTGTAAAAATATTAAGCTACACATTTCATTTGTCTCATCTGGTTTGATTGGGGTTTTACATCGCTTTCAACAATTATAGCTATATGGTGCTTATATCACAGCGTTGTTAGTTCCCAAGATGAAGGTAGGATTTTTAAAACAGATGCACTGGATGGCCTAATCAATTCACCAACCATGCTCATCCACACACACACCTCAGTATAAGGATAAAACAAATTCCTAAGAATTTGCTACATCAATATAGTATTAAAATGTCTGTATAAACATCCAGGCCATCGTTACTGTGCGTTAACAAACAACCTGGCTACCAACTATGGACCTATTATACCCGGGCCCACACAGGGTTCAAGCTATACAGTAATGTTTGTGAACTGATGTGAATCTGGTAAGTCTTCAAAAATGCATCTGATAGAGTAAATGGAAACGTGTTTGGACATATAAAAATATGCATTGAATCATTGTGCATTACGTGTTTCCACTTTGTGTCCGAGTGCCAAAGTTTTGTATATAAAATGTCTGAGCAGGGGGTTGGTTCCCAAAATAACATGGACAAATATGCAGGAAGAAAGTGGGGTGGGTGGGTCAAAAAATCTGCAAAATAAAAATTCCCACCTATATTCACGCATTTTTTCCACTCCCCCCCCCCCCTCCCGCATTATAATTACAATTTGGGTAATTTGCTACCCGTATTTTAGTGTCTATGGTTCATTTTTTCTCCAAAGATAATAGTGACCACCACGATGCAGGAAAGACCCGTGGAAAACCAACAAACTGGAACAAGTGGATTTTTTTTTATATGAATGGTAGGCCTACCTGGTCAGTGATGCAACTGCGTATTCTCGCCATCTCCACCAACATCGGAGGCCCGTGCCAAAAGCCTTCCCATGACTTTCAGCTTTCAGTTTCAGCTCACTCGTATCGACAGACCAACGTACTCTTTTCTAAAACCCCGGGGCAGTTACCCATCTTACCCCCCTCTCGGCGCTAGTGCTTCGCCTCCGCCCCACACATTCCTGAATCAAGTGAATATTTCATAAAGTCTGTTTTTAACGTATATTCAGTTATATTTGATATAACAGTATCGCACAGTGAAACTAATAATTTTATTGGAAGTATATTCCTTCACTGACAGTGATTGACAGGAGGGTTGGTCTTTCCTTCTCCAATCTTTGTCTTCACAATCAAACAAAACATTAACCCTTTACCCACCTTAACGGCAAGAACCGGCCAGCGCTATTCACAAAAATCGCCAATTAATTTTCATTATTTTTTCATTTTTTGTCTCAAAAACATGGGTTATGACCCCTCTTTGGAACGAGCTCGTCGAGCTCGTTCCAATGAGGGGTCATAACCTATATTTTTGAGACAAAAAATGAAAAGAATGAGTTATTCAAGAATTTTGTTTGTAAGTATCGTCTGCTTTTCATGTTAGGTAAAGGGTTAAGATAATACAATTTTTCGTACTATTGACTTACCGACATCGGGGTGACTTTAGATTTCTTCGCCATTAATTCTTATAGTAGAGTCATATTCAATACAAAATGCATCAATGTGATAAAAACAACTTGATGGTAATTGTTTTAATAGACCCGTACACTCTTTTGCAAGTGAATGTTTCTGTGCGCCGACATTTTGTTTTCTGGAACGTTAAAGTTTGCACGAACACGTCATGACCACAGACGTAATGACAACGTTACGCCCCGAGAGCACTGTTGAAGAACCTGGTAACGTTGAGTCAGCGACCACATAAGCTTACTCACAAATAACTCTATAATTCTTTTTAGTTTTTCATTGACGAAAGTTCGTGTTTGGCAATAGAATAGGTAAATCATATTTTTCGAAGTCAGTTGCCACGGAATAGGGTTTATGGCGTAAATCGGATCTGTGGCGGTGAGCTGAGAAAAGATTCAAATAAAATATAGGCTTACATATCACGATAAGTTCACATTTCAGAATATATTGTTTATGACTGTTTAAAATTATTCTCAGCTTCTCTTATCAGCCTGTCTCTAAAATTTCCAATATTTACACACAATGTTGAGGCCATCCACATAGGCGTGTGGGCGGGGTAATACAGCGCAACGTCGCGTGCCAGTCATGACAAATGGAAATGCATTGCTTCACTAATTTTTGTCGGAAACTGTATTGGTTTGGTCCCCTTCTTCCACCCATATGAAAAAGGGTTTCCCAATAGACAAATTTTACATAGCGCCATCTTACATCCGAGACTCGATATGCGCCCTCGAAACCATCCATTCAGATTTGTTACTTTGAATGGCACTTACGTCTGCTGTACTGTATTGAACTCTGCGTTGATATCGTTTCCTTCCACTTTATTGCTGTCTTTTGAAACAAAATTTAATTGTGTGGTTGCCTTCCGTTCTTCGAACGAAACATTTCAGCTTTAAAGAAGCCGAAGATACATTGTAGTTGAGAGTTGTGATGAACGTCGGAACGTACACGAATGATTGTAACACGAAAATGATAAGTATGGAAATAACATCGCAAAATACACAAATTTCTAACACCCGACCATTCTTCTCTTCGGGGATGAGAACAAACGCAGATAAGGTAAATAGTCGAATTTTAATTGTTAAAACGGAGACGAAAAATGAAGCTTTCAATGCCGATCAGCAGCTCAGTGCACGCGTGTGCAATGTTGATAAATAAAGCCGGTTTGTGGTGGGCAGATTGAGTCCCGGATGTAAGATGGCGCTATGTAAAAATGGTCTATTTCCCAGCTGAAAAGACACAATCTCTTTAACATTTCACTTAATGTCACAATCATATAATGTGCAGCACGCACGAACATAATTAATATTTCATTTTTTTCAATTTTTCCTCCTAACATGGCGTATGGCCCCTCATCGGAACGAGTTTTACATAACACAACTAAAACGACAAAAGCAAATAAAGTTCTTGACTAACTAGAAAAGTTCATGTTTGGTCCCAAACACATAACTTGTGACCCATCATTGGAACGAGCTTGTTCCGATAATGGGTCATAAGTTATGTTTTGGAGACCAAAAATGAACTTTTCTAGTTCGTCAAGAACTTTATTTGCTTTGGTCGTTTTAGTTGTGTTTGGTAAGTGTTCACATATTATTGCCTTGTTACAATTTATGGGAGAGTGCCCATAAGCACTCTCCCATAAATTGTAACAGGGCAAATCCACTTAGACTAAATAATATAATATATAATCAAAATTAATTGAAGCACATCTACAGAATATGAAGTCTTTAAGCTTTTGTACCCACAATTCAGGATAAAGTCCAAAAATGGGCTTCCAACTCTCAACCAGTTAACTGAAATTGGTAAATAATTTTTGCGCGCAAAGGGCACGGTGCAAGTAAAATCAATTTCACAAAACTCTCCTTCTGACAAAAGTTTTGATGGAGAAATGACCGACCTCAGGCTCCATCTTTCTCCCAAGCACTTGTCGTCCAACCAGCGATCAGGAATGAGATCGCTAGAAACATAGTGTCTGGCGAGAGATCTGACTTCCTTAGGCGACGACGACGACGATTTTACTTATATTGTTGGATCACTGGGTAGATTGTTAGTGAATAGTACAAAAACGCGGATTGAAATCACTGTAAGAATGTCAATAACGAGATCCCAACGGCCGAACTATTGACGCTTCCAAATTTTTGTCTTCTATATTTTCTTTATGACTGGGTGGAGTGAGCTCATGAACTCTCTAAATCCCGGTTCACTCTTCACATGGGAATAAAAAGAAAACATGTTGTCGTGAAAAGCGTTGCCGACCTAACAAAAAGTGTACCAGTTACGGTTGGATGTGATTTTTTGATATTTCTCAAAATTTATGAATGAAGGCAATTTCATTTTAGACATTATCCATTTATTTGATGAAATATTCGGGTATCACGCACTTACTAAAGCGACACACATAAAGGACAGCGATACTCACGTGATGAGCAGGTTTGACCTCTCTGAGAGCAGACAACAGAGAGTACACAAGCACTACATGCGACAAGCTTTACACAAATACGTCAGTAACTCGTCAAAACAGATAGTACGCGAACTTAAAATAGTTCATAACAACTTTCAGTAAACCTTTCCTCTCTCAGACAATCAGACACGAAGCTCTGGACTTTTAATAACTCTATAAAATACGACACTCTAACATTTACTTTTTAACCCGCTCCAAGGATGGATCTTGGACTGACATAAAAATGGGGGGGGGGGGGGGGAGGGAGAAGGGGGGGGGGGGGTGCTGTGTCTAGGTGACTCAAGAAAGAAAAAGATTCCACTACCCCTTTCTCGTCGCTTCTAAGGAACATGTTTTTTCTTGCATTTCCTATTTCAAATCATTCTTCGATTAAGTGATGTTACACTAATTCCTCCCACCCCCTTGTGGCAATGTAATCAGGCCTTTAACTAAGATATTGGTGTGTGTGTGTGTGTTGGGTGGTGGGGCATAATAGCTCGAACACAACATGTACCTATGAATTTGTCCGGCGTCTCTTACGAACACATACCTTTGTGTCTCGGCGAACCCTTCAACGCTTAAGACTTGGCGTTTACAATCACCGAGATTAGTCACGATAATGTCATGATAAAAGATATAACAGGCTGTCACGACCTTTTACAGCGAGATTAACGTGGCTATGTTCTATAGGGCTGGTCCAACTCCCATATCTCCAAACTCGTAACCACCTGATGCCCGTGTGAAGGTCTTTGAACATGTCAGCTATTGGATGATACTACTCTGCCGGCTACTGCTTGACAAGAGAAACACCCCATACCACCCTATCCACGGGATATGCGCCTCTTATTGAAACTTCCCAGCAGTTATCTTATGGGGTATTTCCAATTGTTCGGTGTAACACGGTTCTACACGGTTCTACACGGTTCTACACGGTTCTACAGAATTCCAGCTTTGTGACAAACGACTCTCCGACTAAACTATATTTACATCATTCGTCCATTGTTTGTTTGTTTTTGGGGTTTAACGGCACTTTCAGCAGCCAGGATCACATCGTGTCTGAAAATGTTACGGGTGGAGGCAGCCGGAGTACCCGTAGAGAACCACAGAGAACTGGCAAGCAACTGTCAGACTCGACACAAGCAGGGTTAGCAGCGATTGGTGGTAAGTGCATCGTTGACGTGAAGTACACCTCAGAACACAGCCCTGCCGAGCTTCCATGTGAATAATCAGTTTTAAGATTAACACGGCCCAGCGATATGGGTATAAGGCACAAAGTTTCCAGTCCAACCTTGAGCTAGAATATCTGCCATCAGCATGTAAGGAGTTAACCCGGCACAATTCTGGAAGACATTGGTTGCCTGTATGTTAAAATCAGCATGCATACGTCTAAGCATTCTGTATCACGGTCCACCCACCTTGTAAATCGCGATTACACATTTTAGCAAGAACATGTAACGATAGATGTTTAGGAGCTGACAATTGCTCGTCGATGCTCGGTGGTTCTCTCCGGATACTCCGGCTTCCTCCAGCCGTAAAACTGTTACGGTCACGATTAGCCATTGCGCGTAAGTATGTGACCTCAAACATCAATAAATAAATAATAAATAAATAAATGTAACGATAGAATCTGTATACGAGAAATTCCGTTTTTAAGATAAAAGTAGAAATTAAGGAGACGGCATCGGGGCCGTTAACAAAATCCCCAAACTATGACACAATTCAACACTGAAAGAGAAACATATTACAAACGGAACATGATGGTATAATATTGCAGACCGTTAAAGACTGACGCCATGTTTCAGCTTTTAATTTTACTCAATATTGGGAGTTTTTTCACAGGTAAGAGAGCTTTCAACTATTTTTAAACTTTGGGTATGGTCGCGTCTGTAAATAATGTAATATGTTACTCTCAAGATAGATGTCTGTAACTTGTGTAATATGTCACACAGAATCAAGGCGTTTGTCTGTTATTTGTGAAATATGTTACACAGAATCAAGGCGTATGGTAGTGTCTGTAATGAATGTAATATGTTACCCAGAATCAAGGCGTATGTCTGTGACTTGTGTAAAATGTTATATAGAATCAAGGGGTATGGCAGTGCCGGTAACTTGTATAAAATGTTACACAGAATCAAAGCGTTTGTTTGTAACTTGTGAAATATGTTACACGTAATCAGTGTGTTTATCTGTAACATGTGAAATATGTTGCATAGAATCAAGGCGTTTGTCTGCAACATGTGAAATATGTTACAGAGAAACAAGGCGTTTGTCTGTAACTTGTGAAATATGTTTCACAGAATCAAGGCGTTTGTCTGTAACTTGTAAAATATGTTGCAGAGAATCAAGGCATTTTTCTGTAACTTGTATGAAATGTTACACAGAATAAAGGCGTTTGTATGTAACATGTAAGTATGTTACACAGAATCAAGGCATTTATCTGTCACTTGGGGTAATATGTTACACTGAATCAAGGCGTCTGTATGTAACTAGTGTAATATATTACACAGAATCAAGGCATCTCTATGTCACTAGTGTAATATATTACACAGAATCATGGCATCTCTATGTAACTAGTGTAATATATCGTCGCCTGGGTGCTAGAATGTCCTATGTCCCATAGGGGAAATAATATATCGTCCCATAGGGGACATAGGACATTCTAGCACTGAGGCGACGATATTACACAGAATCAAGGTAATGTCTGAAAATAGTATAAAATGTTGAACAGCATCAATGTGTTTGCACACTGAACGCGATAAAAGCGTCACGAGGGGTTCAATCAATTAAAGTTTATCGACTTTTCTTTGCCAATTTCAATTTTAGGTCAGTATGATGCCAGTAAACCGGGGAGGGGGGGGGGGGGGGCAGGCAAAAAATTACGGATACAAGGTGAAAATTTTTACATTTTCAATTTTTGGGACCCACCACCTCCGGAATGCAAATTTTTGGCAGTCATGTCTTGGACACCCACCCCTCCCGCACAGTTTTTCCTCAAAGACAATTGGGGACCCACCCCCAGTTTATAACATCTGTTTAACGAAGTATTCAAATTACCTAAATCAAAAAAAATAAAAATAAATAAAAATAAATAAATAAATACTTTTTCCAAACATGAAAGGTGCCGCAAACCAACTTGTCCGACACCCCAGCACTGCTCTTGGGCATCCAAGGCATCCCTAGCCACAGATCCCCCCCAAAACAATCGCTCTGCATATAAAGCCACAAGGGAAATGTAGCATCAGACCCCCAGGTAACCACTGGAACCCGCCTCCACCAACTGAATTGCAGATACACACCTATTCATGTTCCAAGCAACACAACCCTTACCCCGATGTACAACATGTCTATGCTGTTCAGACACCAGTGGAATCCACCATCAAGAAGCCCTGCCCAAAATATATTGTTCCCATCTGGATATCTTCAACTGTCCACAAGAAATAGTTGTTTTTCATTTCATTACTTTTCGGTTAAATGTTTAGTTTGTACAGCTGGTCTGAGAGAGACCTAATACTGAAGTTCTTTGACCAATGCCAGGGTGGCTTGTCTGAGATGAATTGCCTCTTATTTATTTTTTTATGTTAGTGTCACTAGAATCATATTTACCTTGAAATTATACACGTTTTCCACAATCAAGATTTTTATTCTATCAATCTTTCCAATTATTCCATACAAGGAAGCACACTAGACCAATGACATGAGGCACCCTGAGGCTTACAGAAGAATCAAATAATAGGTGCTACAAAGTACTAATAAGAGGCAGACTGCCTTAGCAGAAATATAAAGGAGTGAAAATCATGACCAAATAGCTGGGAATCACTTTTTTGTTTTGCAAATTTTTGCCAGACCCAGAACAGGACCCACCCCCTAATGAAGTGTAAAACAATGGGGCAAAATTCTAACATGGAGCCCCCAACACATTATCAATGCTCTATTCTGTTCTAAGTTATGAATCTAAGCACTTGAATTCACTTTGGTTGTAATTACTTGTCTGTAAAATGATATTTGGCAAAAAATTGCATGGCACCCGGCAAAAACTGCACTTTGGGGCTCGGACCCACCCACCCCGGACCTTGTATCCTGGCATTTTTTTGCGACCCCCCCCCCCCCCCCCCCCCCCCCCCCCCCCCACTGAGTAAACTGAGACTTGCTGTAGGGCAAAGCCAACAATTAATTAAAATGTGAGAAAAGAACATGGCATAACATTCGATCATTAATCATAATTTTGACACAACGAATGATCGCGTCATAATTTTGATTAATGATGTTATGTTTATTTTTTCACACTAATCTCAGTCTAAGCAATATTCTTGATTATCTTACAGCAAGGTTGTTTAACCCTTTATCCAACGCAGACGTTATCAAAATTATTATTTTAAATACAATTTTTTAAAATTTTTCAAACAATTTCAACAAAACCATATCATGTGACCCCTCGTTGGATCGAACATGATATGGTTTTGTTGAAATATTTTGAAAAATTTAATTTTTTCAACTGCACAATTTGCATATTACGCGGGTGGATGCGGACGATTTGTTAGGTAAAGGGTTAAATTGCAAGATAAGAATAACAAAGACTAATTATAACAATATCACAACACGGGCATTGCGTCTGGTCTATAATGGTCCTCATTAGTTATAATGATTTACACCCATTTATGGGAACGCGATGGCTCATTGGTTTGAGAATTGAACTTGAGTTCGATAGGTCAGTAGTGTAGCTCGCACATTTCAACCCTCATCCCCCGGACCCCGGCCTTACCTAGCAACGCCATGCAGGGTTGTCTTGGTAGCCCGCGTGAACGGTCATGTTGTGCCATCAACCCCAAAGTGATACGAGTGATTAGCGCGCATGTGCAGCGCGTGTTGTTGGCTGATACGTGTTTCCGTGGTCCATTTTGTAAACTGGAGGCCGCCATCTTGGTTTCTATAGTGGTACGCGGTTGCTATGTGACCCAAAACCCTCTAATGCGACGTGGTGTGTTCAGATGTTGAGGTTGATTTAACGGGAGTAAATCGGATTACCCAAACAGACCCGACAATCACTTCAAATCACTAAAAAAAACACACACCAAATCGCTTTTATTTGGTATTGATTCCCCCAGAATCCTCCTTTTTCCAACAACAGGCGCGTTCCTTTCTATATAAGTAGTTTACTGGGTTGGATTTCTCCAAATCCTTGGTTACGTCGTAGAATTACCCAAATGAACCCGACAATCACTCCAAACCACCAAAAATTGTCTAAAATCCCCGAAACGGCCTTTGCGAAGCCTCCTATTTGGGATTATAATAGAGGCACATAGTGCTATAAGGCGCGTTCTATTAAACTGGGGTAGTTTTGTGGTTCGGATGTTCCCCAAATACTCGGTTAGAATTACTACAAACAACCCGACAATTGTTTTACTCGTCCGGATTCCTCCAGAATCCCATGCTTCTGCCTATCCTGTTCTATTGTATAGCTTATTCTCTCCATTCCCTGGCCCGTCCTGTCCATGTTATGATTTCCTCAGCCTCTCTATAAAGTATTTGGACTTCCCTAGATGTGTTTGTGTGCAGTGCACAATGTGTACACATCACATGTAGAACATAGGCACAGTCATGCTGAATGTGCCTATATGTGCTTGGTCTCACAACACATATAAGACATAAGCACATACGGGTATCTGAGGATACCCGTGGCATTGTAATATACTATTTAAGGATATCTTATGAGGATGCATTTTGAGAATACCTTTAGGGTGATATCTATATGAAGATAGTTATGGCTCCTAACCCTATTCAGCTCCTAGACTATCGAAGGCCACCACTGTTACCTGGTCCATAGTCATTATTTCCAAATGAAACAAAATACTGCACTTTGATTGGCTGAGAGGTACGGTGTAGCCTGCAATCCACAGAGGCTTTTTTTACACCGTGTTTAACCACGGTGTAAAAACAAGAATATACAAGAGCAAGCTATATGGCTAAAAAAGTACCAATTTTTAATTATTAATTCATACCTTCTGCTCGGTTATGTTAGAACAAAAATAAAAATACAGGAAGTTTAATATTTATGTGCAATAAAATATTGCAGATATGGATGTCATTGGAACTGGCTCATTGAGCCAGTTCCAATGACATCCATATTTGTCTGGTTTTATTTAAGAAACTTGCAAAGTACAAATTTTCTGTCAGTTTTTGCCCACAATGTAGGTTAAAGTATTAAGTACACCAAAATTCTTGGAAATAAATCCATTATCCTTGTGCTTTCCAGGATGTATGGGAGTTTACATCGGTCTGGGAACTCATACACCCTTCGGCTATCATGGTTCTATGATCAGCCTGTAGAGTGTTCACCTTTAGTATGGTGCTCTATAATGGGGGTCCCTATCCTACGCCGTGAAATGTTCTTAGAAAAACGGAGGATTCTGGCGGAAGGGGAATCCGAGCCAACTAAAATGATCTGGGATGTTTTGGGGTTATTCGGAGTGATTGTCGAGTCATTAGATAATCCCGTTAAATCGAACTCAACCTCCGAACACATCCCAGTCCTTTTGGAGGGTTTTGGGTCACATAACAACCTCGTGCCACCATAGAAACCACGATGGCAGCCACAGTATACGAAATTGACGATGGAAGCACATATCACCCTAACAACACGCGCTGCGCATGCGCACTGCGACCACAGATCACTATATGGGGATGACGTCATAACATGGCCACTTCCATAGACTATCAGGAAAACCCAACATGGCGTCTTCCGGTTTTTATGGCGAGCTCCGAGTGATGAGGGTAGAAACGTGCGAGCCTTACTACTAAGGTCGTCTAATCGATCCTAAGCCGTGTAATTTGCTTTGTATCCTTTGTCAAGACACATCATCCTAACTACCTATATGGGAGTACGATGGCTTTGTCTAAAGATTCTACTAAGTCGTAGATCGCGACGTGAGAGTACGATGGCTCTGTCTAAAGAGTCTACTAGATCGCGACGACTGTTCACTTACTTTCCTTTGATGCTAAACTTTCTCATGCTGGAATTAGTAAATGAAGAGTGTGTTCTCTCCAGGTAGTCCCACCCCACCCCCGTTCAACTGTCAAGGGCCCTAATACTGATGAAAACTTTTCTGAAATTTTTGTTTGTAACTTAACCCTTTACCCAACGTAACGGTTAAAACCGGCCAGCGCTATTCATAAAAATCACCATTTTTTCATTATGTTTTTCATTTTTTATCTCAAAACATAGCGTATGACCCCTTGTTGGAACGAGCTCGTTGCAAAAAAAATTAGTTATTCAAGAATTTTATTTTCAAAAATCTTCTGTTTTTCGGGTTAGGTAAAGGGTTAATTCTCAGTTTAAATGATTAACAGCATATAGCAATTTCAATAACTCGGGTTAGCGAAAGTAAATCTCCTTAAGATTGATTAACCTTCACATGTGTAAATTTCCGGGAATATAAATTTCAGTTGCAGTGTAGAATGTATCCAGAATCCCTTGTTTGAAAGAATGTGCGCGAGAGCAACGGAAAATTAGATTTAGGGGAACATTTGGTGCAGCTAGGAATGCTGCCGTAAAGCTGGAGAAATCGTGAAGAAATAATCGGGTAGGTCGATCGGAAGAAGTGCGCGATAATTTGAAATTGCCGTAGGTTACATTAAGGGGAGTACAATGGTGATCAAAATGGTCGGTGGACCGATTAAATAACGCAGAAATCGTGCGATGAAGATCATTACCAGTAGTATAGCATGTACCCGAACGGGCCTCATTGGCCGGATCTTATGCCGGATCTCATGTGATGTCATAGTCACGTGACCTGGTGGCGCCATGTTTGGTTATCATGATAACCCGCGAGAGCTGCCATCTTGTGACGTCACCCCATAGTGATACGTGATGTGAGTGCGCATGCGCAGCGCGTGTTGGCAGGGTGATACGTATTTCCGTCGTCCATTTTGTATACTGGAGGCCGCCATCTTGGTTTCTATGGTAGCATGTGGTTACTATGTTATCCAAATGCTTCTTATAGGACAGGGGTATGTTCGGAGGGTATGTTCGATTGAATAGGAGTAATTTCCCGATTCGCAGAATTACCACAAACAACCCGACAAGTCTCGGCTATAACATCGACCAAGGATGAATCTGATTGCTTCGTTTCCCCTGTATACATATAAACGTGCTGTATAAGGCATTCCGTAATTGAGATTCTTATCCGACACCGTAAAAGTTCGATTCCGTGATGTGACATCAACACTCAAGAGTATTCCCCTTCCCTGTTGAAAGAATTAAGTTCAAAGGGTTGTAGTTCAAAAATGTCTTTCAGATCACCTTCGATATATTTTCATTAAGGCGGCAGTTCAAAAGTTTGTTATGGAGCCAAGTCTTTGCTCATTCCTTGGTATGTTCTGTTCACTTCGATCTTGGTTGTGTTGGATCTTAAATTGGTCGGTTCAAGGGTGTTAATATTAAATATAGTTCATTCAAGCGATTCAAAGGGTTCACAATGTGTTATATTTGCATTAGGGCTATAGTTAAAAAATAGAGTTTATTCAAATAGTTCAAAGAGGTTAACACTGGGTGATACTTTCATTAGGGTTATACTTCATTCAGGTGAAAATTTTATTGAATTTATTGCTCGTTAAGATAAAGTCAAAGTTCGTTATGTTTGTTATGTTCACTTCAATCTTGGTTGTATTGGATCTTCGTTCACTTCGTTCTGTGCCATTGATGTTTGGTAGTGGTTGGTTGTATGTTTTATCTGCTCGGGTTCCTGCAATAATAATTGGGTGTTCAGTCCCTTTCCACACCGTCAAGTGTATTTGTAAAAACACAGAATCCAAATTTTACGGAGTCGGATAAGAATCCCACTTACGGAATGCCTTATACAGCTTGTCTATATGTATCGGTATTATACAGGGGAAATGAAGCAATCAGATTCATCCTTGGTCGATGTTATAGTCGAGACTGATAGGTTTTGCTAGGAAGTAGTGTTTCAAGACTGTTGTAGAAGCTAATGATAGGACAGATATGACCATAGACAAGTAGTGGCCTTGGAGCTTTGAGATAAGATGGAAGCCATTGGTAAGACTACCTGTATAGGAACCATATAGGAGATAGGAGATGTATAGGAGCTTTTTAGGGTATTTATTGTTTATTTATTGGAGTTTTTAAGGTCACATATTTTTGCACAATGGCTAATCATGACCATGACAGTTTTACGGGTGGAGGAAGCCGGAGTACCCGGAGAGAACCACCCAGCAACGGCGAGCAACTGTCAGCTCCCCAGCATACTAACTCCACCCAAGCAGGGTTAGCATTGGTTGAAAACAAGTGCACCATAGACGTGCAGTATGCCTTAGTACACGACGTCACCGTGCCCCCTCATGGGCAATGGGGCGTGAAGTGTCTTGCCCAAGGACACAACGCGGGTGCCGCAGGTGGGATTCGAACCGAGGACCTCTCGGCTTGCAGCCTGCACCTCTACCTACTGAGCCACCGCGCCCCAAGAGGGTTGGTAAATTAGACCTCGTGGAGGAATTTTTTCATGGCCCTCATGCCCTCAAAAGAAATGAGGCTAAGAAGGATAGCAGAATAGACCTCACTGAGGGCTTTTCTCATAGCCCTCATGGCCTCATACGACTAAAAAGGGGTGCCGAAGGCCAGACGCTTTCCAAAAGGGGGGTACTACAGTTGGGGTCTCAGGGGCTATGGCTGTTAAATACCGAGATGAGGCTAAGGCCATAGTAAATTAAATATCATTGAGGAATTTTTATGGCCCTCATAGCCTCAAACGAAATGAGGCTAAGAGGGATAGTAAATTAGACCTCATTGAGGGCTTTTCGCATAGCCCTCATGACCTCATACGACTAAATAGGGGTGCCGAAGGCCAGACGTTTTCCAAAAAGGGGTACTGAAATTGGGGCACCAGGGGCTATGGCTAAATATCGAGATGAGGCTAAGAAGGATAGTAAATTAGCCCTCATTGATGAATTTTGTTCATGGCCCTCATGTCCTCAAAAGAAATGAGGCTAAGAGGGATAGTAAATGAGGCCTCATTGATGGATTTCTCATGGCCCTCATGGCCTCATACGACAAAAAAGGGATTCTGAAGAAAGTATCCCCGATAGGTATCCTCAAATAATACAATACCAGGCCATAGGTATCCTCACATACCGAAATGAGGCTAAGAGGGATAGTAAATGAGGCCTCATTGAGGGATTTTTTTCATGGCCCTCATGGCCTCAAAAGAAATGAGGCTAAGAGGGATAGTAAATGAGGCCTCATTGAGGGATTTCTCATGGTCCCCATGGACTCATATTACAAAAAAGAGATTCTTCAGAAAGTATCCTTGATAGGTATCCTCAAATAATACAATACCAGGCCATAGGTATCCTCAAATAGTGAAATGAGGAGGGATAGTAAATTAGGCCTCATTGAGGGTTTTTCTCATGGCCCTCATGGCCTCAAACGAAATGAGGTTAAGAGGGATAGTAAATTAAACCTCATTGAGGGCTTTTCTCATAGACCTTATGGCCTCATATGACTAAAAAGGGATTCCATAACCAGAGACGTTTCACAAAAAGGGATTCCATAGGCCCTGGCCCTTGGATATAGAGGTGATGAGAATCGTATAGGACTTCGTTGTAATAAGGGGAGATAACTCTGCATAACGATTACGGGGGGATGAAACAATCTGATTTGTTAGTTAGCGCCAGGAAAGTGAATTGATTGGGTGCTCTAGATAAATGAAACAACAAGAGTACTCGGAATAGTGTCAGAACTAACAAGAACAGACCAGAAAAGCTAAAGTAGTAATAATAAGCAAAGCTGTTCCAGCTAATAGGCTCTTCTACTCTACTGGACTATACTCCAGGACAAAGGAACATGCTCAGATATACGAAAACTATTGCATAGATGGATAGAAGCTGAGAGATCTGAAAGAATTCGAAATAGTACAACTTGTCGGGTTGTTTGTGGTAATTCTACGAATCGGGAAATTACTCCTATTTAATCGAACATACCATCCGAACATACCCCTGTCCTATAAGAAGCCTTTGGATTACGTGCTACCATAGAAACCAAGATGGCGACCTCCAGTATACAAAATGGACGACGGAAACACGTATCACCCTAACAACACGCGCGGCGCATGCGCACTCACATCACGTATCACTATGGGGATGACGGGGGTTCGAGGGAATGGTAGCCTAACCCAGAACTAGCTACACAAGCAAGTTGCCCATGCATTGAATTGGAATGGAAGACACCAGTTATTTACAGACGAAATTTAAGAGACCCCTCGAGACACTAAATGTGTAAAGTTTTCAAAGGGATTTCATTAAAGAATTCACCCGGTTGGGGCGAAATTCAATTCGACGTTTCTGCTGCTAATACGCAGAATTAACACATATTTTTTATTTTTCAGACGCAAGTTTGAGAGAAGAAGGTATGTATTTCAATTTTGCTGTTTCCGTCAAAAGAAAACCTTCTTGTCGTTAAAGCTCTCTCAAGAGGAGGGGGGTGGGGGGGGTGGTGTAACAGGTATACTCGATTGGCCTTATTAGACTCCAGGCCTATGTTGCGGGCGTTATATAACCAAAGTAGCTGAAATTGACTTTAAACACCAATATATATAACCTGATTAGTATACGCTACCGATATCATATTTGGGGAAGGAAATGTGCATGTTCGTAAAGCGTCATTGTCATGACATATTTTGTACCAGATTGTACAGTTGCTTGTAGAAAAAACAACACCAGAAGAAATCACGTACAATAAAATCGCCTTTATTGAATAGCTGCCTAGCAGATAATAACAAATGCTTGCGAGTTCCGCATAGTTTTGTCTCTCATTTACGTTACATGTGCTAGTATCAGAAATAATTTACAAAAGCGTTTTTATCACATTTAATACACACAGATGCCCCCAATAAAATAACACGGTCAAATAATTAGGGCGTATTTTTTAACATGAGTGATGATCAAGTACATTTACTTGGGTAATTTACGTTACCTATGTCATTATGTTCGCTAAATGAATAGAAATGAAACTGTTATTGTCATAAATACAACTGGGGTATTAGCCACTATTCGCAAACAACTATGGTATCATCTACTATTCACAAATAACTAGAAACTGTGTACAAAACACATTTCTCAGGTTTCAGTGGATCAACCCTCGAACAGATTCTAAAAGAGGTGGCAAACTAGAAACTAGTTGGCAGAGGAAAGAAAGTGTAATGGCCCCCGTATCTGCAAGTAACTACACCTAAACGCCCGCCTGAGCCTATTGTTTCCAACAATATATCTACATAAACAGTATGCACTCATGGATGGACGAATTATTCAAGACTGAAGATCTTATACCCCTTCCTCCCTGGTCTCACACAATTACATATCGTCCCATGTGTTCCAATGTGTTCTATGTGCCAGTAGGCACATAGAACACATTGGAACTCAGGGGACGATATGCAAAGACTGATTCAACAAAGGAAACATTGTATCTAACAAGTGATAATGGCAAAACAACATGTACCCCTAATTGCTACATTAACAATTAACCACCACCTTTGTCAAACAGTTCATTGTTTACCACTGTATAACTTAACCCTTTGATACTTTTCTACGTCTTATGAAGTATGAAATCAAACAGCGCGTTGATACTTTTGTAGGCCTACGTCTTATGAAGTATGAAATCAAACAGCGCGTTGATACTTTTGTAGGCCTACGTCTTATGACGTACGAAATCAAACAGCGCGTTGATACTTTGTGGTCATTTGTTTTGTTATTTTTTTCGATTTTCTATTTTAACCTCAATTCCTATTTTCTCGCGAATAGTTCTCAGTGACAATCGTTGATCCAAATGTTATCGCATTTAAAATACTAATATAATCCTGCTGCAAGAAGCCTCTACCAGGGCTTTCAACAAATGAGGATACCAGAGCAAAGGCCAACACTTTCCTCGCTTATATTTAATTTTCAGTCAAACACTAATATTTCGTGTATATACATTTGTTTTATTACAAATTATTGCAGAGTGCCTATGGGCACTTTCCAATACTTTGTAATAAAGAAAGTTTTGAATAACAAATTCATACCACCAAAAATAATCTAGCCCTCAACCAGTTAATCACTAATGTGAAAAATATCTTGTTATTTGGACTTTCCGACGTTTGACGCCGCATTTTGAAAAACGTTGAAGAAACTGAATTCCTAATGACTTATGAACGTCATAATGAATAAAGTCTCAATGGGTTAAATTAGTCTGAACTGCCCAAGTGCTTTGGACCAAGACGTCCAGATGAGAACAAGCCTATAACTGGCGCTATTTCTAATAAACTGCCCCACCTCTAGAGGTGTGTCTGGAAGGGTCTCTATCAAAGATCTATGATATCAGGCCTGGGAGTGGTGGATAACATAGACTGAGAGGGTCTCTATAGTAGATCTATGATATCAGGCCTGGGCAGGGTGGATAGCACAGACTGAGAGGATCTCTATAGTAGATTGATGACATCAGGCCTGGGCATGGGGGAGAACATAGACTGAGAGGGTCTCTATAGTAGATCTATGATATCAGGCCTGGGCATGATAGAGAACATAGACTTAGAGGGTCTCTATAGTAGCTCTATGAAATCAGGCCTGGGCATGGTGCATAACATAGACTGAGAGGGTCTCTATAGTAGATCTATGATATCAGGCCTGGGCATGGTGGATAACATAGACTGAGAGGGTCTCTATAGTAGATCTATGATATCAGGCCTGGGCATGGTGGAGAACAAATACTGAGAGGGTCTCTATAGTAGATCTATGATATCAGGCCTGGGCATGGTGGAGAACAAATACTGAGAGGGTCTCTATAGTAGACCTATGATATCAGGCCTGGGCATGGTGGATAACATAGACTGAGAGGGTCTCTATAGTAGATCTATGATATCAAGCCTGGGCATGATAGAGAACATAGACTGAGAGGGTCTCTATAGTAGAACTATGATATCAGGCCTGGGCATGGTGGATAACATAGACTGAGAGGGTCTCTATAGTAGATCTATGATATCAAGCCTGGGCATGATAGAGAACATAGACTGAGAGGGTCTCTATAGTAGATCTATGATATCAGGCCTGGGCATAGTGGATAACATAGACTGAGAGGGTCTCTATAGTAGATCTATGATATCAGGCCTGGGCATGGTGGATAACATAGACTGAGAGGGTCTCTATAGTAGATCTATGACATCAAGCCTGGGCATGGTGGATAACATAGACTGAGACGGTCTCTATAGTAGATCTATGATATCAGGCCTGGGCATGGTGGATAACATAGACTGAGAGGGTCTCTATAGTAGGTCTATGATATCAAGCCTGGGCATGATAGAGAACATAGACTAAGAGGGTCTCTATAGTAGATCTATGATATCAAGCCTGAGCATGATAGAGAACAGACTGAGAGGAAAGAGGCTTTCACATCTTAGTGGTCTTGTGTACATGGATAAGTTTCATACAATACTGCTCATACATCTTAATTGTGATGCTGTCTTCCTTTGATATCAAAAGGGTGGGATCTTCGTTCTTATCGGGTTTCGATATGGAGTGGAGACAATAAACTTTTGCGGCAAATCATTGATGCAAAGCACCGCTACATGCCACTCGCGACACCCAGTGCTGTATCGTATCGAAAGCACCGGGGCAAGCGTATCAAATAACTCAAGCTCGCATTTTCGCCTACCTTCAAAGAGATACTAACGTGCAACCCCTCTGTTAGGAGCGTTGGACGGAATCTGACACCAGTGTTTGGTGTATTAAAACATCTAAGGTCTCGTTTCCTATTAAAAGGTCGGATCCAGGGGTTATTGAATATTCTCAGCCAAATGCCTATTTTGGGCCGTAATTAAGTCATCCAACGAAAGTTGGAATTACTTATTTGTATCGATAGCCTTTTTTCATTTTTATTGTCCAGGGACTCATTTCTACTGTTTTTAAGCTTTTTAAGCTACACTAACGGAATTTGGCACACATATTTAGGACAATCTAGATTGAAATGTAATGGAACTAATTTTTAATTTTCTACCTTTATACAAACCAATTCCCAATCTAATAGTTTTTCCTAATATTTTAATATCAACTCAAGTATCAGGCCCCTGTCTTTCAAATTTTGGAGATAGCATCTTCAACAAAGACCCGTTCTAAAAATGTGGCACCGACATGGTGAAATTCTGAAAGGATTTGGCTGCATTCAGGGGTGACGTTATTGAAGTTAACGTCACAAAACATTAAATGTCGACAATAAAACGTTGGTATGTTATAGAGCTAACAAAAAGTTTTAGAAGATACATGTTTTTTGATTTATGACCATTTTTAACCTTTTTAAGTCACTTCAAATTTAAAGTTTATTTTGCCCATTTCTCCTGAAAGCGCCCATTTGCAATAACGCACACTTCCATATAAACAACAGAAATATCGCACACGTTTTGTGGCATGATGGCTCTATTAAATACAGTTCTTACAATTTAAAATTTAACACTTTATCTAAAATAACGTCAATTTCACCTTTTGTTCATGAAAGTTCTTTTTCTGCTGGATTCTGGAACGCTCATTCTAGAAATTTTTAATATATATTCTCCAAAAAAAAATACCCTCACTTTTTAACCGATGAACAATTTGTATGGGAGCACGTGATGGGGGGGGGGGGGGGGGGAGGATTTTAGTATGTTGTAGGACTAAAGAAAGTAAAAAAGATAGCTGTCATGGATTTTTTAATTTTGCGTCATTTTCAACGTTTTTACTTAACTTTGTGTTTTTACACCCCTCCCATTTTATGACAACTCTAGATCAAAAACCGCAAAAGATACTCTTATAAAAGTTTAACAAACATCACAAAGGACTGTTGGAAGGATGTTGTGGCACAATTATATGCCCATTGATGCAACCAACTTGACGTTTTGACGTCAAATATGATGAAGGTAGAAAAAACGTAAAAATAAGATTCCACTTTCGGGTGGTTTGACATTGTCACCTTTTAGCATTCATGGTCTCCAACACAAAGTTAAAAAAAAATTAAAATTAGACGTCAGGCACCGGAGATATGAGGTAAACAATATTGGGGTACACCCCTCCCATTTGCTGACACCCCCACCACACCCCCAAAACTACAAAACTTAGCATTAAATGTATATCAAGGACGGATAGAGGAATAATTTAAGTCAAGCATTGCCAGTTTTTATTCAGATTTCCAGAAAAATGTAGACACTATGACGTAAATACCTATCGAGTTCTGGAAAACGTGAAAACCAAATTTTACTTCATGGAGTTGAAAGCAAACTTAAATTTCTTTTCGCGGAGTTGAAATTGGAACATTTTAGTACTCGGTGTCCCGAATACGAAGGTTAAAGAACTGAAAAAATCCGACTTCAGACATCTGAGATATGACTTTAATCCTTTGAACCCTGATGGCACAGTCCATGTCAGTTCAATAGCAGTAATTGGAAGAGTCCACATCCATTATTTGGGGAACGGGGTAGGTCAATTAATATTTTCAACGTGCAGCAGTAAATTTGCTTTAAGAAGGCCTATGAAAAAATAAATAAGAAACCTATTGCTTTTTCTTTGTCACTATGCTTATCTAATGCTGAAAAATCCTCAGTAATGGAATAAAGAATTCTCATAACATAATTTTATTGCCCCACGAAAATTGGAAATTTATCCCCAAAATGAAAAACTTTTGACCATTTTTACACATTTTGTTTTAGCAATTAACTGTGTCATTCAGCTGCGTGTATTTGAAAGATATAAGTAAGATTTCGATTGTGTGCTGTTTCTCCACGCAAGGCCACACTGAGAGCTTCCAGAATATCTGTACATTTTGTGGATTGTAAATAAGGGAGGTAATTTAAATGCGAAACATCCTCGACCGTGCAAATGACAAGTTGCACATTTCTTGAAAACCGACATATTCAGCTGAATAACTGTAGCGAGACCTTAGACCTGATTCATGGGCCACGTGTTGTCATTGAGAATATTGTCCTCGGTAAATTTGCAGCACGTTTTCACCCTGACAAGTGCTAGCCACACTGACTGGATTTGTCACTCTCCTTGCACTTTTGACATTTCAAAGTCCCTACCAATATCCAATTAATTGTTGTGTGTAATGTGTGGGCAGATTCCAACTGTGGTAAACCGCAAATAAGAAAATTTCATATTTTATATTTCAAAGATTCAGATTGAATGATTTTTTTCTTAATAATTATTTACAGCTTTCAAAACTGGTCGAAAATATACGTACAACTATGAGACGCAGGTTGTCACTGGTATTCCCGGTGGAAGTAAACTGTATTCTGGTGTAAAGATCAAAGCCATTGCAACACTTCATTTTACAGGGGAAACAACTGCAGTTTTACAGGTAAGTCACTTATGTCAGAAGAAGTCCATCAGCTCTTTTACGAATATTTTCAAATTCCATTATTATTTGATTATACATTGATAAATGTTCAATGATTATTGAATGGTAATATAAATTTAAAGATTCCAAGGATGTTATTCATGATTTAATGTAAAACGTTTTCCATTTATAGTGCATTATCTCTCAATTCGAAAAAACATGGCTGACAATTTCCGCCATAGGAAGAAATTTACGTGAAAGTTTTCTTTTCTAAATTTCCCGAAGCTGTCACCAAATCTAACACTAAGGGTACAGAAGGTACATGAATTTCATATAAAGATTGAAATTTCAAAATGTTAGCGAATATGTATCACCGATGTGCTCATTATTTCACAAACCTCAGGTGTTGTCCCGTGGAGTAGTATAAAATACAATACCTGGCTTTTGACAATTTTTTCCCAATGTGTTTGAACGTTTGATTATGATTCTCTGTTAAAAACCCTTTTTTAAAAATAAGAAAACTGTGTTTTCACCATCTTCTAATGTTCTGTAACCATTTTCTGTTCATTATATCAAGGGAGTACACATCGTGACATATAATACAGACAATGTGCATTCCATTATATCAAGGGAGTACACATCGTGACATATAATACAGACAATGTGCATTCCATTATATCAAGGGAGTACACATCGTGACATATAATACAGACAATGTGCATTCCATTATATCAAGGGAGTACACATCGTGACGTATAATACAGACAATGTGCATTCCATTATATCAAGGGAGTACACATCGTGACATATAATACAGACAATGTGCATTCCATTATATCAAGGGAGTACACATCGTGACATATAATACAGACAATGTGCATTCCATTATATCAAGGGAGTACATATCGTGACATATAATACAGACAATGTGCATTCCATTATATCAAGGGAGTACACATCGTGATATATAATACAGACAATGTGCATTCCATTATATCAAGGGAGTACATATCGTGACATATAATACAGACAATGTGCATTCCATTATATCAAGGGAGTACACATCGTGACATATAATACAGACAATGTGCATTCCATTATATCAAGGGAGTACATATCGTGACATATAATACAGACAATGTGCATTCCATTATATCAAGGGAGTACACATCGTGACATATAATACAGACAATGTGCATTCCATTATATCAAGGGAGTACACATCGTGACGTATAATACAGACAATGTGCATTCCATTATATCAAGGGAGTACACATCGTGACATATAATACAGACAATGTGCATTCCATTATATCAAGGGAGTACACATCGTGACATATAATACAGACAATGTGCATTCCATTATATCAAGGGAGTACATATCGTGACATATAATACAGACAATGTGCATTCCATTATATCAAGGGAGTACACATCGTGACATATAATACAGACAATGTGCATTCCATTATATCAAGGGAGTACATATCGTGACATATAATACAGACAATGTGCATTCCATTATATCAAGGGAGTACACATCGTGACATATAATACAGACAATGTGCATTCCATTATATCAAGGGAGTACATATCGTGACATATAATACAGACAATGTGCATTCCATTATATCAAGGGAGTACACATCGTGACATATAATACAGACAATGTGCATTCCATTATATCAAGGGAGTACATATCGTGACATATAATACAGACAATGTGCATTCCATTATATCAAGGGAGTACACATCGTGACATATAATACAGACAATGTGCATTCCATTATATCAAGGGAGTACATATCGTGATATATAATACAGACAATGTGCATTCCATTATATCAAGGGAGTACACATCGTGACATATAATACAGACAATGTGCATTCCATTATATCAAGGGAGTACACATCGTGACATATAATACAGACAATGTGCATTCCATTATATCAAGGGAGTACACATCGTGACATATAATACAGACAATGTGCATTCCATTATATCAAGGGAGTACACATCGTGACATATAATACAGACAATGTGCATTCCATTAATATAAAAGTCTAGGTAGTAAGATTTGCTAATGTTTTTCCTGGTAAGAATCAAAATTTGTAAATTACTGTAAAACTACAATCACCAAACAAAGAACCAAAGTGAACGATTAGTGTTGGAAGGTGAGATACTAATAGATAATGCCGGATTATCTGTATAAACTAATTACTTCTAATTAACTTGCCGCAAAAAGTCAAGTTTCCGTTTGCAGCTTTAATCCTTTAACCAACGTAAAGGCCAAAACCGGCCAGCGCTATTCTCTAAAATCGCCAATTCATTTTCATTATTTTTTTCATTTTTTGTCTCAAAAACATAGGTTATGACCCTTCATTGAACGAGCTCGTCGAGCTCGTTCCAATGAGTGGTCATAACCTATGTTTTTGAGACAAAAAATGAAAAAAATTAGTTATTCAAGAATTTTTTTTTGCAAGTGTCGTCTGCTTTTCGTGTTAAGTAAAGGGTTTAGAAACGAAAACAACAGTCATCCCCGAGAGCTGTATCTTGTTTTCGTTTATTAAAAGTAACAAAAAGGAAACTTGATTTTATTTTCTACTGATGTTATAGGTGTTTTTAATTACTTCTTGATCGGACGTTTCTCGTGCGTCTAATGATTTTAAGAGAAATAACTTTATCGAAAGTCGATTTCCGTAACGATATAAGTCAGGGATGAGTAGAGAAAAAATGTCTTGGATGTTCAAGTAGAGGACAGACACCTGTGCTGGGTACCTGTGCTTCTAGAGGGCACACGTGCTTCATACTGTGGACAGACAGGGTACCAGTGCTTCTAGACAAATTATGAGAAACAAAAAATGTTGAAATTGTTTTTGCATTTCTGGAAAATCGTTAATTTTTGATCTACTTGATTGTAATCTAATATGGATGACCAACATCCATCTTTACTCTGTTCGAAAAGAAATCTAATTATCTCCCCTGATATTATCAGTTGGGAAGACCAAAGTCGGTAGGCCAATTACGACCATAAGAAGGTTTTTATATTCCCTTATGTAAATAATTGTTTTTGAATTGTTTAATGTATTTTCTCTGATAATAATAATGATGGCAGAAGGCCGTTAGTTTATTCGTGACGTCCGTCCTCTCCAGAATCATTAAAAATATGATTGCTTTCTGGAACTCACCCGTTACTGAAGTGTTGAAAAGAAAATAGTTTTTATCGACTTTTGATGATTTATGTATTTTCTTAGTTGGAGGTATGACTTTTGTGATATAACAAGTAAAATATTTATAAAGCAAGAATTCTCGTACTTTTATGTCAACAATTCTTCAAAAACGATCAAGTCAATACTGCTGTCCAAACAGCATCTATCTATTCACTAGGCATCAAATATCTTAAGTACTTTGCCAGCGGACTGAATAAAAAACTATCACATCTCTGCTATAGTCTGTATTAGTATTATTGTCGTTCGCCCTCCGTTTGTCAGCAGTGTTATCTCAAAGATCTATCATTGGGTTTAGAGTTTGAAATTGAACATTATATATCCCATTACATTAAGGGGAAAGTTGAAATCACCCATTACATTAAAGGGAAAGCTGAAATTTTTCCATTCAACAAGCTATCGTTCATTGAGTGTAACAAGGCGCCATCTGCAATGCAAAGCATTGCAGATGGCGCTTTGGTGCACCCTGGAGACAATTCACTGTATAAATTAATAGATATATTAATTACAATTTCATGTATATTAGTGCAGAACATATATGCCAAAAATTAACATAGCCCCAAGAACACTTATTAATGTCTGAAATGTTTACAATGCAATGTATTTAATTAATTCTAAATCAATAAACCCTAACCCTACCAAGAAATATAATACAGACTATGCTTTAAATTCCTATTGTCACTTTTTATGAGAACAATACTACCTGGCAAAGTGGGAACACACTTCAATTATATAATGGCTTTCGAGTTTTCATACGTGACAAGATGGTACGCGTTTCCTATCATTCTCCAGCCAATGCTCTAATGCAGAATGCTTGAGATACACGAAATCATGTTAGAAATATAGAGTCTATCGGAAAGTGAGTTGTCGTTCTTGCACTAACTTCTAACGGTTGTTATTTGCATTTTTGTAAACATTACGATTAGAATTGTAATAGTTTTGATTAGCACATTGTCAAATTGCGCCAAAGGACGAATACCACAGAATACCTTGTGACCCCCTATATCTACTCACCCCAGTCAGGAATGGGTTGGTGGAGTGAGGTCTCGAGGTTGTCTACCCTGGGAAAATTGTGCATGGCAATCAATATTACATCACAATCAACATACAGTACGTGGAGAGTGTATTATCACTAAATCACTCGCAGAGTGGAGATTCCACCCAATCAATAATTGCAAATTTGCTGCAAAGCATAACAAGCACAAGCAAAGTTTCAGCCAATGGACCTCCGGGTTAAACCCGGAGGTCCATTGGCTAAAACATTGCTTGTATTTGTTGTCGATGTGTACACAATTTGAAAGTTATAGCTTGGGTGATAACCCCACTCCGCGGGTGATTTAGTTACAATCCACTCTCCACGTACTGTAGGCTCGTACACTGCACATCACACAAATCAACGACATGACCGTTGAAAACTTTGTCGTTGTACAGAATGGTCACTTTCCACGGAGTGCGCTGTATTTCTACGGACGCAATAATATTAGATTCCAAACACTAATTAAGGAATAATCATAACAAATTTAATTAATGAAGCATCGGGTACAACCCGGTGCGTCATTAATTAAAATTTTGCTGGTGATGATTTTTATTACCTGGTAAACGCATGCGTAGACATCGCTGTCCATACGTGGATTACGACTGTAATTATGACACACAATTATGCTGTAAACTTGTTCCTTTAGTGTAATGGCAGTTTTGCCAACGTTATTCAATTGAATCACAATGTAAACTCAGAAATAACGTATTCCGCATACTAACCGGAAGTAATTCATATTAGTCTCCACAGCGCAAAAAAGTTCACTGTATCAGGTGGAGATAACCTGTTTATCGATAGAGCCCATACAGTGAACGTGTCCTTTGTTGAGGTTGTAATATCGTCAACCTGGAGAAAATGAAATATACCACTAACGGTGCACTGGGCTGCTGTCAAGAACACAAGTCTTTGCCAGTCCTATCGACAATTGTCCCATGGTCTTTGCTACGCATACTCTGATATTATTAGGCATATGGGGTGGCATGGATCGAGACCACTCTGTCGTTACCGACTTAAAATGACACAAGGTCCGTAAGGCTATTCTGGCGTCTTGGCCGTTAAGTGGTACATACAGGCCAATGTGTGCAAAACCAACGAGTCCAGTCACCTCTACATAGGTGAGTTAGGCTTTCATTGTGCAAAAAAGTAGCATGGGAATAGAGAACTTTGTTCATGTGAATGGTCTTCTGGTTATCAATAACCGGCGGGCATTTCACTCCCCCTCTAACCACCTCTCTAATCTGGTCAGGGGTGACCTCTCTTGGTATAATCTCGTATTCCAGTATCCCCGCGACTCTTTTACAACGCTCATTTCGATTAATCATTGTTAATGTCTTTTGACCTTGAAGCTGGAAAATATTGGTTTGATGAGAGTTAACGATGAGATTTATGGTGCAGATCCGACAACAGAAATGCTTGCAGATGAACTATTTATGGTAGTGAACAACAAAGATATGGCAACAGTGCGTAATTATCTTATCCTACCAACACAATTTACGTAAGTACTGCTTTTTAGTTTACCGTGATATATAAAGAATTAAATTCAGGGTCATAACCAGGCTAAATATGTCGTTGGATGGTGGAGGGGAAGATTATTTTTCTGCTTCCTGTGGCATCGGAAAAATATTGTTTGACAATTTCATTTCAGTTCGTGCTGAGTTATATTTTTTATTTATTTATTTATTGGTGTTTAAGGTCACATATTTATGCACGATTACTAATCATGACCGTGACAGTTTTACGGGTGGAGGAAGCCGGAGTACCCGGAGAGAACCACCGAGCAACGACGAGCAGCTGCCAGCTGCCCAACATCGTAACTCCGCATTGCAGCACAGGCAGGGTTAGATTGGTTGAAGACATGCGCACCATCGACGTACAGTACACCTCAGTACACGGCGTCATCGTGCCCCCTCGTGCTGGGTTAGTCCTTTACCTAAATAATCATCCGTATCCGCCCACGTGGATTATTATTATTATTATTATTATTATTATTATTATTATTATTATTATTTTAACACATCCTAATCAGAACATCGCCTAAGCGGCCTTTGGCTTGAATATTAATTGATTCAAATCGAGAGAGATACAGAATGCAAAAGGGACATCAACAGCTTTTCTTTCTTTCTTTCTTCCTTTTTTCTGTCTTTGTTTAGTGCTACATATTCATATTTATTTATACACATACACACATATATATACAAACCCATTCAAATAGTTTATTTTACATTTATGAATTTCAAAAAAATGTTTGTTTCGCCATTGTAACATTTTCTGTATTCATGTTATGGGAGCGGAGGTTTCTACTAAGTGGAAAGCATTTGTCCTCCTATCCCTTTTTGCTAAATAGTTATGACAAATAAAAATATGTTTAAAGTATCCGCCCACGTAATTTACAAAAAAATCCGTTGAAGAACAATTATTTAAAAAAAATCAACAAAACCATGTCATGTGACCCCCCCACATTGGAACGAGCTCGTTTCAATGAGGGGTCACATGATATAGGATGGTTGAAATTTTTTGAACAGCTTCAATAACTAATATTTAAAATACTAAATTTTGATATCGTGAGCGTTGGGTAAAGGATTAACAGAGAGTGTCGCAAAAAGGTGAAAGGTCAAGGTCTTCCTGGGAACAAACACCAACTTTTCTTGTTAATTAATGGAGAACCTTGGGCACTGTGTGAATGCTTAAGTACTCAGAAAGTGAAGCAACAACTATAGCGAAATTTTAGGGATGCATGGATGCATTTAAGGTTGACATTTCTTCAGGAAAAGTGGGTGGGCGGATCTCCACCAACACCTGCATGACTAAACAGCTGACCAAAATTATGTAGCGTTCCCATTACGCTGGTAACGCAAACGTATCGTCGGTGCTGTACATACACAGAACGACACACGCTTGTGAATGGGAACCCATCCACACGCGTGTCATTCTATGTTTATTACACGCCTTCACGTCTATAAAAAAACAATTATTAGAAGGACACTCAGCAATTCATTTGACAGCTATCAACAGAAAAAAACCCCACATTTTATCGCCAACCAAATTTGCGAGGGGAACCCGTGTTACTATTTCGTCCCCTGAGTTCCAATGTGTTCTATGTGCCTACTGGCAGCCTACTGGCACATAGAACACATTGGAACTCAGGGGACGTTTTTAGCTATCGCTAGCGATTCAAATTATAACTGTAGTGCACGATTTGTAGAAAATTTCAGTGAAATTTCGATTGTATTTAAAAATAGTCCGTCAACGATTTCCATTCCGCATATTAGTGCGGAATGGATGTTCCTTTTCCGTATGGTTTAGTGTTGCTGTAGATGGGGATTACAAAGAGGAGGCGTGTAATAAAATAAATTAACCTTACAGTAAAGAATGAAAGTGCTTTTTAAAAAAAAAAAAACCGTCATGTTAATGACACCTCGTCTGTTAAATGACAAGAAACCGCCTTATAGATGTACCTTTGATGGGGCTCAAAATTGATACTAGAATCAGAATTGATTTTCGCAAATGATTCTCGCAATGAGAGCAATGATAATCAACTAGTCGTAGAATGTTCATTTGATTCTTGTCATAGATTCTGAACGTGACGGCGCCTAGAGGCCTGGCAAATTCTAATTTTCTGCTCCTTGATAATAAGGTAATACTTTGGTTTCTCAGTGGTGTCTAACAAACTCTTGGTTTCCTATACAGACAGTCATTTCTTCACTATAACCTCCCAATAGCAAGCCCACAAAAAAATCGGTATGTTGGGGCTATTATTATCCTCAATGGGTATCTGGGTGGGATGGGGAAATCTCACCCGATGGGCAAGATATTTGAGCCAGATACGAGGCTTGCCGATTGGCTGGCCCAAAAATCTTGTCCCGAGTTCGAGATTTACCCGTTCCACCCTGATACCCATCGAGGATGATTTTTCTCCCACCATTTTAGGGATGCGATGCCATTAATAAGAAATAGAGGATATGGAATGAGTGGTGTTTTTCTCATATAATATTTATGAAACGAGTCTAAGAATTTTCCGTTTTGGCGAGCCTCTGGTGAGCCCAAACGGAAAATTCGGACGAGTTTCATAAATATTATATGAGAAAAACACTCATTTCATATTCTATTTAGCATATGACACACACACGCACAAATTAGCCACTTAATATGACCCTTTTAACCCATCACCTAACTCGTGTTGCAGACGACACTTGGAAAAAACATCCTCGTATCACCAAAAATTTTCATTTTTTGCTTCCAAAACATAGGTTATGGCCCCTCATTGGAACGAGCTCGTCGAGCTCGTTTCAATGAGGGGTTTTAACCTATGTTTTGGAAGCAAAAAGTGAAAATATGAAAAAAAATGAATGGCGTTTTTCTTGTAGGTAAAAGATTAATACAATATAACCCAACCCACCCTAAATAGGGCAGATAACTTAAATTCTCCCTACTGAAATTATGCAAATGTCACCCAGTTGTATTTTGTTTAGCAAATCAAATTGTCCAGTTTTGAAATTGCTCCCAACTCTAATTATGCAAATTATGAAAATGTGGCCAAGTTTTATTTTGTTCAGCCAATCAAATTGTCTTGTTTTGACGGAAAGCTTTATTTATCACTGATTAATATGAAAGCAAAATATGAAATGTTTTAAAGTGAACAAAACAGACGCGTCATATGATAAAATACCATATTTTCCAGGAAAAGATAATTCTTAGTGCGTTCATTCTAGGAGAAAACCAATAAGATATTCGGAAAGCTTGTCGCGAAGTATGGTATGCTCCAAAGGTATATACCGCAAAACACACAGACTAGCATCACACGTTGAGGGTTAATGCACTGAAGCGACCTCAAATGAAATCAACATGTCTGCATACGCCATTTCCAGACATGTACCTCAGTTTGACAGGGCGTAATGATATCAGATGTCTGTCAGTACATAATTGTTGAGAAATTGTAATACAAACAAACATTTCAACAAAAATATTTGTATTCCTGTTAGAACATAATATGATGACGTCATTTATATTATTAACGGCCTTCAATTTTGTTTATACATGTGCAGACGTGATTTGCGATGATTGTATAGTTCCGGCGCTAATTAAATAGGCAAATAAGTTGGCCACGTGGGTGAGGTGGGTGGGAAGAGACAGGCATATCTCTCCCAGTTGTCTCACACGAGTTTTTCTATGTCTCAGTACTTTAGTGGTGGCAAAATGTGTTTTCTGTCTGTACTTTTAAGACAAGAAACTCACCAGAATTGGAACGAGGCCTTTAAGGGTTGAACTCTAAAAAATATACCATAAATATGAGGTTTGTTTTTTTATTATGAAACATAATATACAGGTTGCATTCACATGTGTTTGGCAGCAGTGTGAGAATAGTCGGGGAATAGTCTAAACGTGGACCACACCATGGTGATTTCAACCCCAGGACTCAGGTTGTTGTCAGCCTGGCAGTGACAGCACTTTCCATTCAATAATAATGAACACTTACGGGACATAATATTGTTGTATTTTCAAGATATTTCAAATCAGAAAAATAGTATGAAGTAAATGACATTTTAAATATAAAAATCAGTTACAAAAATATACGACACTAATCCGAGTTTACCGCACACAGCAGTAAATACCGCACACAGCAGTACAAAATATCTGGACACACAGTCAACAAAACAGATGCTAGAACATTCACATTACTGACTGACCGGGTATTAAACTCTCACATCAGTCTGTCAAAAGGCGATCGAGCGTCAGTGAAAACAACTCACCGACTGAAGCTCCTCTCAACTGAAGCCATTCTACAACAATATTAATATAATGAGAGAGGCATCAATTACTACTTCTGGAAGAGCACTGGCCGGTGTCACAGGAATGGAAGTCCGTACAAAAATTAGTCCCTCTGGACTATTATTCCGCGGAATTATAGTCCTAGGTCTAACATTTCTAGGAATAGTAGTCCGCCGGACTACTATTCCTAGAAATGTTAGACCTAGGACTATAATTCCGCGGAATAATAGTCCAGAGGGATTAGTTTTCCTACGGACTTCCATTCCTGTCACACCGGTAGAACATTCTAATGTGATAAACATAAATGCGGGTATGGATGGCTGGTGCAACACTTTTTCGGGGATTTTCCTTCTCGGACTAACTCCTCTAAAAATCGCTAGTAGATTACAATTAATTATTCACAATGCGTCCTGCAACGCGGTGCTTCAGTCAGTTGTTGTCGACGGGAATGAACTAACACGCGCTTGTCTGTGGGAGAGGAGTATTGAAAAATTAATGATGATATATTTTATATATAGCACTAAATATATATTGCAACAGCAGTTGTTTTCAATATAATATGTCAACTCACTTCCCTGCTATTGTCTAACGAGGTTTGAAGATAGCGTTTTATCACTGTTGCTTCTGCTTCTCGAGAAACGTCTGCAAATTAGCGTCACTTCTTAAGTTCTGCGAACTTCAATGGCTGAGATCTGGCGAGATCTTGTTTATCATCTAATCGACCAATCAGATGGATTCGACCAACATCGGTTCTCGCCCGACAAGACAACGGTAACACAAGTCGGGCGTAATCTCAATACTCAATTTCACAACACGAGGCTAACGGTTGACTCTCCAGTCACTCAGGGCTTCTTCATTTGAAATGAAAATATCAATAACGATTCAATAATTATGTGTATCAACAATTACTTTTTATATCATGCTCACCTTTGTTACGACCTGTGAAAAGAACGTATGTTATCATTTTAGCTTTTAACCCCACTACCGGTGTAAAGCTTCTACTGCGGTTAAAACGTTTTCAATGGGAATTTCATTACAAAAATTTACACCAAAAGTTGGAATTACATCCAACTTGACCTTTGATATGACCCAATTTGCCGACGTCGATACATTCACACCTCGCGATGTTTCATTCAAATATACGACGTTTTGCGGTTAAATATTTAAAATAAAATTTAAGAATTGTTAAAAATAATTTGACTGAAAAAGCAAGGTAAATTCAATGAACTTTGACGATGTGTCTAGCTGTCAGTCAAGCATTCGCGTGCAACCGGAAGTACTACGTAGATGAAAACAAAACAAACCTATATGTTTGAGATAGAAAGTATCGTTTTTCTCCATTTTAAGTGACAAGTCGATTATTTATTAATTTATAGCATGGTGTAAATAAATCAAATAGGTACTAGGGCCGGTAATCAGATTTAAACTACTCATAGTATAAGGGTTTTAACCACTCGGCAGAGCCTCGTGGTTAAAACCCTTATCCTATTCGTGGTTTAAATCTGATCACCAACCCTAGAAACTTTTTGTTCGATATATTTACCTGTCTAGAGTCAAGCATTTCCATAAATTATACCAATTAATAAAATACACCTTAAACCACGTGATCGATCATATACCCTGTGATAATTCCCGATAATATAACCTACATGTAATTTGATTCCCAACTTTGTATTTGTAGATAACTGCCGAAGCCAAATTTAAATATCAAGAAACTTCTGTATACTTAAGAATTTATTCAATCACCATTGTTTTCACTTTTCCACGCCTTCCGAATTATGTCAAATCGGGTTGATTTCATTGCTTGATTTATGAAATCCTCCATTCATAGTGATGCACTTCAGGCTCTGAATATATCACGTAGAGTATCTCACATCTCGCTGCTGAGAGTGCCGTTATACCGTAATAAACAAACAAGCTACCTCTCTAGTATACACGTTATCGCGGGAAGATTACTACCTCTCTAGTATACACGTTATCGCGGGAAGATTACTACCTCTCTAGTATACACGTTATCATGGGAAGATTACTACCTCTCTAGTATACACGTTATCATGGGAAGATTACTACCTCTCTAGTATACACGTTATCATGGGAAGATTACTACCTCTCTAGTATACACGTTATCACGGGAAGATTACTACCTCTCTAGTATACACGTTATCACGGGAAGATTACTACCTCTCTAGTATACACGTTATCACGGGAAGATTATTACCTCTCTAGTATACACGTTATCATGGGAAGATTACTACCTCTCTAGTATACACGTTATCATGGGAAGATTACTACCTCTCTAGTATACACGTTATCATGGGAAGATTACTACCTCTCTAGTATACACGTTATCATGGGAAGATTACTACCTCTCTAGTATACACGTTATCACGGGAAGATTACTACCTCTCTAGTATACACGTTATCACGGGAAGATTATTACCTCTCTAGTATACACGTTATCATGGGAAGATTACTACCTCTCTAGTATACACGTTATCATGGGAAGATTACTACCTCTCTAGTATACACGTTATCACGGGAAGATTATTACCTCTCTAGTATACACGTTATCATGGGAAGATTACTACCTCTCTAGTATACACGTTATCATGGGAAGATTACTACCTCTCTAGTATACACGTTATCACGGGAAGATTACTACCTCTCTAGTATACACGTTATCATGGGAAGATTACTACCTCTCTAGTATACACGTTATCGCGGGAAGATTACTACCTCTCTAGTATACACGTTATCATGGGAAGATTACTACCTCTCTAGTATACACGTTATCATGGGAAGATTACTACCTCTCTAGTAAACACGTTATCATGGGAAGATTACTACCTCTCTAGTATACACGTTATCATGGGGAGATTACTACCTCTCTAGTATACACGTTATCATGGGAAGATTACTACCTCTCTAGTATACACGTTATCACGGGAAGATTATTACCTCTCTAGTATACACGTTATCATGGGAAGATTACTGCCTCTCTAGTATACACGTTATCATGGGAAGATTACTACATCTCTAGTATACACGTTATCATGGGAAGATACCAATACTAACATTCTAAAATACTTAGCGTGGATCTTCTGGATTCTTCTCAGTCCATTTGACTTGAATAAAAGTCATGCAGCATTTTGACACCAGCACTACACAAATGTAATATATTACTTTATCATATGACTCGTCCGTTTTGTTCACTTTAAAACATTTGATATTTTGTTAATATTAATCATCAGTGACAAATAAAGCCTTCCGTCAATTTCATTGGTCAGTTTCAAAACTAGACACTTTGATTGGCTGAACAAAATACAACTGGGCCACATTTTCATAATTTGCATAATTAGAGCTGGGGGCTTTCATTGGTCAATTTCAAAACTGGACAATTTGCTTGGCTAAACAAAATACAACTGGGTCACTTTTGCATAATTTCAGTTGGGAGAATTTACGTTATCTGTCCTATTTAGGATGAATTATATTGTATTAAACTTTTACCAACAAGAAAAACGCCATTCATTTTTTTATATTTTCACTTTTTGCTTCCAAAACATAGGTTATGACCCCTCATTGGAACGAGCTCGACGAGCTCATAACCTATGTTTTGGAAGCAAAAAATGAAAAAAATTTTTAGTTATTTTCGGATGTTTTTTCCAAGTGCCGTCTGGCATTCAAGTTAGGTGATGGGTTAAAAAGTCATACTAAGTGGCTAATTTGTGCGTGTGTTTGTGTTTCATATGATAAATAGAGCCAGATACGACCTTGTAAAAGCTTTAAGCTTATTGTCGAATCCACGCCCGTTATATTTATGTATGCAATTATCTGAAATTTGAAATAAAATATTGTTTAAACTAAACTAAATAGAGCCAGAGCCTCGCCAAAACGGAAAATTCTTAGACTCCTTTCATAAATATTATATGAGAAAAACACTCATTCCATATCCTATATTTACCAACATCCTGTATCAGCATCCTTTTCTTCTTATGACAATAAGGCAAGCAGACCGAAGTTTTTTGTGCGCCGTTGGTGCGCAGGAACGGTGTGGAGTTAGCCAACCCCTCACGACACCTTTACCAGTACAATTGTACTCCTCAACACCCAGCATCCGCAAAGGAAGAGAAGCAAAGGAACCAGAAAACCCCCGAGACCCAATGCGCAGCCCTTCCGGACAGTCTGTGATACATTTTGTCGTCTGTTCTGTGAGGTCTGCTACTTACATAATACAGAGCGGACGCCGAGGACTGGTTACTTTCCACGAGTGGGCAATATTTCCACGGATTCCAAAATTTTTTTTTTTCCTCAGTGACAAGTTTAGTCTGTCTGTAGATGTTTCAGATGGTGATGATTCTAAAAGTACTGTATTGTTTGTTGTGCCTCTGGTAAGTATAGTCCGTCACATGTGGTTGTCATTGTGGTGCCGGTCGAACTCTCATTGAAAAATATAGTCTGTTTCCTGTGTGATATTTCATAAAACCTACAAAAATAGGAATGGAGAAAGCTCCTGAAGTATTTTCGAGGGTCACCCACCAATCCCTCAGGGAGGCTGAGTTGCAGTGTTTGAAGCAGCCCCCTCCCCCTCCCCAAAAATGAGTTGTGATAATCAGTATATTTGTAGGTTAAGTGTGCCTCGGGTTGTTTTTGTGTAGTCTTTTTGTAATTTGTTGAATCGGTCTGAGCAGGGCCAAGCGGCGAGCGGCACCCAGCAACAGCGATGCTCCAACTGTTATTGGGGACCGTTATGAAGAGATATTATGCAGCGCGCTGGCATTCACCTGTCCGTATCCACTATGGGTCATTGCATGTGTGTGCCTCTTGCTTTTCTGTCGTAGCGTTGTCGTTCTGTACGCGAATTGTGGTGTGGTGGTGCTATCCATGAGCGGTACCCAACAACAGCGATTCTATTATATGTTCGGGGGAGCGCGGTGAACAGATATTATGCATCAGGTAGTTTCTGCCTGTCCATATCCACCCTTCAGTGCTTGTAGGTATGTGTTTGTCTGTGTGGTGTGACCGGGGTTCTATAATGTTCGCGAGTATCGACAACTGGTGTCACCTTGTAATATAAACTAGCGAACTGGAATCAGGACAAAGAGTTCTTCAAACGGTTTATGAAAGAAGGATGCGCCAGCTTTTGAGGAGTACCTGGGTGGATCGTCTGGGGAGGGGGATTGCTGTTCAAAGTGAGATCCATGTCACTGGAGGTGAGGGGGAGAATCGGAAAAGGTGAGTGTGCCAAATGTGTAACTTGGGTGTAACACAGACACTGGAATATTTCATTTTAGAATGTCCTAAATATATGTTTAGTAGAACAAGACTCTCTAGGAAACTAATAGAAAACTAGGATGGAAACATGAAGGACAATTGGATGAGGAATGACATGAGGAAATGTGCCAATTTTAAAGTTGGGAAGATCGAGAATTCCGCCAGTGGGTGTGGGTGGGTGGTGGGGGGGGGGGGGGGATTACGAAACAATGTTTGACTGAATTCTGGGAGATTAGGAAGGACAGTGGGGAGGAATACCCTGCGGGGCACGGAGCTAATGTAGACCTCCTCGTTAGAGAACTGCGACAAATCAGCGGAAGGTCGAAGATTTATTATTATTTATCATTGTGCGACGGAACATGTAGTCATTGTATAGAAGTCAGTGTTGTCGATTTGTATGCGAATTGATTAGTAATATTATGGACGGACAGTCACTTGTGGGCCCAGCATTTTGTATGAGGTTGTACCTTTTGGTTGTTTTTTCGGTACTAAGTAAGTTCGGAAATGAGTTCGCTATCTTGAGTGTTTTATCCGTGATGTTTTTAAGTCGTGTTTCTATCGTACCAATGTCAGAACATTTGTGAAGGGCTGTGATTGTGTAGGGCTAGGAGGTCTACGCGTAGGACATGATTTTGGACACGTTGATTGTGGTTCATGGTAGGGCTAGGAGGTCTACGCGTAGGGCATGATTTTGGACATGTTGATTGTGGTTCATGGTAGGGCTAGGAGGTCTACGCGTAGGGTATGGTTTTGGTTCATTGTAGGGCTAGGAGGTCTACGCGTAGGACATGGTTTTGGACACGGAGCTCTACACGTAGGGCATGGTAGGGCTAGGAGGTCTACGCATAGGGCATTGTGGGGCTAGGAGGTGCATGGTAGGGCTAGGAGGTCTACGCGTAGGGCATTGTAGGGCTAGGAGGTTTACACGTAGGGCATGGTTTGTGGTTCATTGTAGGGCTGGGAGGTCTACGCGTAGGACATGATTTTGGTTCATTGTAGGGCTAGGAGGTCTACGCGTAGGGCATGGTTTTGGTTCATTGTAGAGCTAGGAGGTCCACGCGTAGGACATGGTTTTGGACACGTTTGGTTTGATTGTGGTTCATGGTAGGGCTAGGAGGTCTACGCATAGGGCATGGTTTTGGACACGTTTGGTTTGATTGTGGTTCATGGTGGGGCTAGGAGGTCTACGTGTAGGACATGGTTTTGGTTCATTGTAGGGCTAGGAGGTCTACGCGTAGGGCATGCTTTGTGGTTCATTGTTGGGCTAGGAGGTCTACGCGTAGGGCTGTGATTGTGGTTCATTGTAGGGCTAGGAGGTCTACATGTAGGACATGGTTTTGGACACGTCGATTGGGGTTCATTGTAGGGCTAGGAGGTCTACACGTAGGACATGGTTTTGGACATGGTAGGGCTAGGCGGTCTACGCGTAGGGCATTGTAGGGCTAGGAGATCTACACGTGGGACATGGTTTTGGACATTGTAGGGCTAGGAAGTCTACGCGTAGGGCATGGTTTTGGACATTGTAGGGCTAGGAGGTCTACGCATAGAACATGATTTTGGACATTGTAGGGCTAGGAGGTCTACACGTAGGGCATGGTTTTGGACATTGTAGGGCTAGGGGGTCTACACGTAGGGCATGGTTTTAGACACGTTTGGTGTGATTGTGGTTCATTGTAGGTCTAGGAGGTCTACGCGTAGGGCATGGTTTTGGACACGTTTGGTGCGATTGTGGTTCATTGTAGGGCTAGGAGGTCTACGCGTAGGGCATGGTTTTGGACACGTTTGGTTTGATTGTGGTTCATTGTATGGCTAGGAGGTCTACACGTAGGACATGGTTTTGGACATGGTAGGGCTAGGAGGTCTACACGTAGGGCATGGTTTTGGACATTGTAGGGCTAGGAGGTCTACACGTAGGACATGGTTTGTGGATCATTGCAGGGCTAGGAGGTCTACACGTAGGACATGGTTTTGGACACGTTTGGTGTGATTGTGGTTCATTGTAGGGCTAGGAGGTCTACGCGTAGGGCATAGTTTTGGACACGTTTGGTTTGATTGTGGCTCATTGTAGGGCTAGGAGGTCTACACGTAGGACATGGTTTTGGACATGGTAGGGCTAGAATGTCTACACGTAGGGCATGGTTTTGGACATTGTAGGGCTAGGAGGTCTACACGTAGGACATAGTTTGTGGATCATTGTAGGGCTAGGAGGTCTACGCGTAGGGCATTGTAGGGCTAGGAGGTCTACACGAGGGGCATGGTAGGGCTAGGAGGTCTACGCATAGGACATTGTGGGGCTAGGAGGTCTACACGTAGGGCATGGTAGGGCTAGGAGGTCTACGCGTAGGGCATTGTAGGGCTAGGAGGTCTACACGTAGGGCATGGTTTGTGATTCATTGTAGGGCTAGGAGGTCTACATGTAGGGCATGGTTTGTGATTCATTGTAGGGCTGGGAGGTCTACACATAGGGCATCCTTTTGGTTCATTGTAGGGCTTGGGAGGTCTACGCGTAGGGCATGGTTTTGGTTCGTTGTAGAGCTAGGGGGTCTACGGGTAGGACATGGTTTTGGACACGTTTGGTTTGATTGTGGTTCATGGTAGGGCTAGGAGGTCTACGTGTAGGACATGGTTTTGGTTCATTGTAGGGCTATGAGGTCTACGCGTAGGGCATGGTTTGTGGTTCATTGTAGGGCTAGGAGGTCTACGCGTAGGGCTGGGATTGTGGTTTATTGTAGGGCTAAGAGGTCTACACGTAGAACATGGTTTTGGACACGTTGATTGTGGTTCATTGTAGGGCTAGGAGGTCTACACGTAGGACATGGTAGGGCTAGGAGGTCTACGCGTAGGGAATTGTAGGGCTAGGATGTCTACACGTAGGACATAGTTTTGGACATTGTAGGGCTAGGAGGTCTACGCGTAGGGCATGGTTTTGGACATTGTAGGGCTAGGGGTCTACGCATAGAGCATGATTTTGGACATTATAGGGCTAGGAGGTGTACACGTAGGGCATGGTTTTGGACATTGTAGGGCTAGGAGGTCTACACGTAGGGTATGGTTTTTGACACGCTTTGTGTGATTGTGGTTTATTGTAGGTCTAGGAGGTCTACACGTAGGACATCGTTTTGGACACGTTTGGTGCGATTGTGGTTCACTGTAGGGCTAGGAGGTCTACGCGTAGGGCATGGTTTTGGACACATTTTGGTTTGATTGTGGTTCATTGTAGGGCTAGGAGGTCTACGCGTAGGACATGGTTTTGGACATGGCAGGGCTAGGAGGTCTACACGTTGGGCATGGTTTTGGACATTGTAGGGCTAGGGGGTCTACACGTAGGACATGGTTTGTGGATCATTGTAGGGCTAGGAGATCTACACGTAGGACATGGTTTTGGACGCGGTTGTTGTGATTGTGGTTCATTATAGGGCTAGGAGGTCTCGTGTAAGGCATGGTTTTAGACACGTTTGGTTTGCTTGTGGCTCATTGTAGGGCTAGGAGGTCTACACGTAGGGCATGGTGGGCTAGGAGGTCTATGCATAGGGCATTATAGGGCTAGGAGGTCTACGCATAGGACATGGTAGGGCTAGGATGTCTACGCATAGGGCATTGTAGGGCTAGGAGGTCTACGCGTAGGGCATGGCTTGTGGTTCATTGTAGGGCTAGGAGGTCTACCCGTAGGACATGGTTTTGGACACGTTTGGTGTGATTGTGGTTCATTGTAGGGCTAGGAGGTGTACACGTAGGACATGGTTTTGGACACGTTTGGTGTGATTGTGGTTCGTTGTAGGGCTAGGAGGTCTACACGTAGGGCATGGTTTGTGGTTCATTGTAGGGCTAGGAGGTCTACACGTAGGACATGGTTTTGGACACGTTTGGTGTGATTGTGGTTCGTTGTAGGGCTAGGAGGTCTACACGTAGGGCATGGTTTGTGGTTCATTGTAGGGCTAGGAGGTCTACACGTAGGGCATGGTTTGTGGTTCATTGTAGGGCTATGAGGTCTACACGTAGGGCATAGTTTGTGGTTCACTGTAGGGCTAGGAGGTCTACACGTAGGGCATGTTTGTGGTTCATTGTAGGGCTAGGAGGTCTACACGTAGGATATGGTAGGACTAGGAGGTCTACACGTAGGACATTGTAGGGCTAGGAGGTCTACGCGTAGGACATAGTTTTGGGCACGTTGTAGTTTTGTTAGGTTTGTTTTACAGAGATTGTTGTACTAATTACCACGTATTCGAGGACTGGTGTGATGAATGATTTATAAAGTTTCAGTAGAGTGCTTTTATTTGAACCCCAATCCTTACCCCTTATCATTTTCGTAAATTTATTCGTTTGTTTGCTCAGGTTACCTTAGTTAGATCTGTGGGTGTTTAGATATATTTTTTCCGGGGAACTTAGTCTCGTCGCAAGTCTTAAGTTTGGTATTAAAGAGGTACAGATCCGTGGGTAGCAGTTTCAGTTGTTTAGTTATTATCAGTTTTGGGGTTTTATGAGGATTAAGCTTGATGTGACATTTCGTGCACCAGTCTTATACGTCCTTGAGGGCACCCCGTGGTCGATGTTAAGTGGTGTCGCGGGACCTGGTAGCGGTAGAGAGTCCCTTGGAATCGGCGAACTGGAAAAGTTAGGCCTGATTTACACCCAGCTTGTGAATGTCGATAACATAAATTATAAAAAGAAGCTGGCTGAGGATCGAGCCCTGAGGCGTACCGGATCGAGAGCTCCATTTCCTCCCATTTTTTGCGATAAACTCTACCTTTAACTTTCCTGTCTGTTAGGAAAGATGGAATAATTGGGATTATTTTGTTTGAAGGTTCATTTTGCCCAGTTTATATCTCATAATCTCAATATCTCGAACGCATTTCGACGTCTAAAAGGACAGATGTTCAAATTTCCGTTTGGGACAGGAAGGTCTGCATGTAGTCAATCATCCGGTACACATGCTCTATGCTCTATAACCTCTTTTTGGTTACTTTATGCGCTCTGTTATTTTTTGAAAAAGTTAATTGATTCTAGATGAGTTCTGAGTTTGTTGATATTTTAAGACGTCCTGGTACTTTGCCCCAAAAGCAAACTACATCAACCCTTTACCTAACATGAAAAGCAGACGACATTTGCAAACAAAATTTTTGAATAACTATTTTGTTTCATTTTTTGTCTCAAAAACATAGGTTATGACCCCTCGTTGGAACGAGCTCGACGAGCTCGTTCCAACGAGGGGTCATAACGTATGTTTTTGAGACAAAAAATGAAAATTAATTGGCGATTTTTGAGAATAGCGCTGACCGGTTTTGGCCGTTACGTTGGGTAAAGGGTTAATGAGTCTGCAGCTTGATCGTATCAAATAAATATATAGGAAATTATTTGCATTGTTTGTTTTGGGAATGAAAAACACCTACTTAGGGTGGACTTTCCGGCTTCTTCGTAGTCCATATATATTGCATAAGAATCATGTTACCCAAATGACAGAAATATAACAGAAATATACTATACTAATATATCTACATCATGCGTGTTAAATAAATGTGAAACGCCTTATACAGGAAATTATTTTAATTTTTTCTTTTGGTAATAAAAAAAACACATACCGGCTTATACTTTAAATTTTACAAGTTAATTAAACTACACGACAATAAAATTGTAGTTCCTCCGTCGGCGGATCATTTGTCATGCAGACAAGTTACAGGGGGGCAAGTGTGGCGTGTTAACAGTAAAAGTGGGATGTACTGTGGTGTTCACTTCAACGAGTTGCAACAGTATGTTAACAGATACGTTGCCATTAAACACTTCGGAATCCGAAACCGCAGTCGTTTAAATTAGACCAATAGTCCAGGCACATTAGACATAAAAATGAGAAAGAAAGGAAAAAAATCGGAGAAAGCTGATTTTTTTATATGTTTCCGGAACACACATTGCGGATAAAGTGTGAAAAGTCCCCGCGAATCCGAGTTGAGCTTTTTTAGTTATAGCGTTTTTTTGATGAAAAAAAAAATTAAAAAAAAAATTCGACCCAGCTCCATATTTCTCATTCTTATTCGCCTTAGTAGGGTGAGAATCATAAATATCGTGCTGAATTATATTGAGAATACATATCCCCAACAGAAAATGCCAACTTTGTACCAATCCTCACACTCAATGGTGAAATATTCACGAAAATGTACAAAATTACGAAAAAAAATTTGTTGTTTTCATACACACAACGGTACACAACGTCCATTAAATCAAATCTACGACTACTTTGGGAGTTAAATTATATATCAAAAATTGCAGAAAAGCAGTGGCTTTATAATGATATATAACAATAGTCATTTATTCCATAATGAACTGGTGAAACGTGTGAAATATTAACCATACCCCCTAAACTCAAATTCAAACGGCATCGACTTTTCTCATTCAAATACCGTATTATAGCATCATTGTTTCAATTTCCATGTTCGATTAAATCACATAATGTGGTGTTCGCCTACACTCAAGATGCGTTGGCATGTAATGTGTGCACGCCCTTGATGTGTACTCATAAACAAATTTGTATTGTACAGACAACGCTCAATGTCATATTTAGGGGCAATTGGTTCGATCATGGCTGGTAGCGGCTTGGATGAACTTTGGGGGACTGTTTATGCTGGTGGGTCAATCCATCATTTGATCAGTGGTCATGCATATTCAAGAGCAGTTCGTGCCCATTTGCTAACACAAATTCCCATTACAAAACTTGTGTTTGAAGAAAGCCGAACACTAGATAACATAGACTGCACAGAAGTCAATGAAATATTCTGTGGACTTGCCAGAGGTGACTGTACAACAGCTGACGCTGTCAATCAAGAAAGTGTCAACCATCTACTGTCAAAATTCATACTCGAACTGCTCCAGAATGCGTCCGTAGGACGCACAGGAAAGCTTTGGGTACAATACTACGAGCAAATAGGTCTTCTCCAGTTGTTCTTGAGAGCAGAGCGCACAAGCGACTGGGAACTCCACACATATTGTGTTCGCAATATGATTCCAGTATTTCTCGCAGGTGGTCATTTTGCATACGCAAAAAGTTCTCATCTCTATTTGCAGCAGATGAATGAGCTAACAGAAATAATGCAACAGGATGATTTGAAGTTGTTCACTGAGAAAGGTTACTTTACCATAAGGCGCTCAGATAAATTCTGGGACGGGATATATTCTGATCAGACCATAGAGCAGTGTTTAATGAGCATGTTCAAGCTCCCTGGTGGTCTCACACATGGCAGGGGAATAACCGATAGCACTGTTGCGAAATGGGTACATGGACTACCTCTTTGCCTTCCGATATGTAATGCTCTCGAAAATTTTGTTCATGTTCACACTGGTCATGGCGAACACAACATCGGGATCTCCGTCAAAGTTCACAATTGACTGATGCCAATGATATCACCAAATTATTGAACTGGCTCAGAGTGCATTCCCCCTTTCAGAATAGAGATCCACTACAATTAGTCTCTATAGCGACCGGGCTTGTGGCCGACGAAACTGTGAACTGTGACCAAGTTCGCAAAATTGGTGAATGTTGCGTATCGAATGTTGTAAGCAAAACGTTCAACAGCATCAAACTACGACGTGTTGACACTGTGAAGTCTTTCGCATCGATGGCAAATAGCATGAAAGTCCGTGAAGTAAGGTAGTGATTGACCCCACAATTCTGTTCAACCGCATCACATGTGTTATTCAGTCGCAAGCAGAGATGGAAGAGTATCTCAAATATGAACTCGCCCCGAAACCACCAGCATTGTTTGATTCTGCTGGAATGAGGAAGACACAGAAAAGCACGCTCGGTAAGATCCTCAAAACATACGGTTCCGAGCAAACTAAAATCCCAGAACATTCTCTGTTTGTTGTAGATGGTGGATTTTTATTGAGGGCAGTTGTATGGCCTAAACAGTCGTCATATAAGGACATATGTACATCATATTCCAATTATCTAGTGAGACATTTTGGGGCGAACGTCGTGGTTGTTTTTGATGGTTATGCTTGTACAATGTCGACAAAGGGCATGGAACAAGCCCGTAGATCTAAAGACAGGTATTCCATTGATATCAATATCTCACCCGAGTTACCAGCCACCCCACCCCAATCCGATTTCCTTGCAAATGCCAAGAACAAAACCCAACTGATCGATCTTCTAATGCAGGAGCTATCTGCTATCAATATTCAGTCCAAGCAGGCCGAGGCTGATGCTGATGTACTGATAGCCGAAACTGCACTTGACATCGCTCAAGATGACAACAATGTTGTCGTTGTGGGAACAGACACAGACTTGTTAGTCATTCTTACCTCTCGAGTTCAACCGGGATGTAATATTCGCATGATGTATTCCATTACCCCAAACTTACTAGTTTCAGTTAGTGAAATAGCAACCAAAATGGGTGACCATAGAAGCAACCTCCTTGTAGCACATTCTATAAGTGGTTGTGACACTACTTCTGCACTCTTTCGAGTTGGTAAGAAGAAAGTATTCAGTACAATTGTCTCCGATGTTACTAGCGACTCACAACAGTATGTCAACACAATTTTGGCGGATGACAGTACACCAAGTGCAGTAGCCGCTGCCGGGGAACAACTTCTCCTGATCTTATACGGGAGTAAAACTGTTTCCTCTCTCGACCAATATAGATATGTCACTTACAAGCGTTATGTAGCAAAATCTAAACTGAATAAACCCATCGACCTAGCCTCACTCCCACCAAGCAGCGATGCTGCAGAACAACATGTCTACAGATGTTATCTCCAGGTCCAACAATGGCTGGGCACTTCGCTTCCTCCGACGGATTGTGGGTGGTCGCTAGACAATGGACTTCTTGTACCGACTGCAGCCACAAAGCCATGTGCCCCCGATAACCTACTGAATCTGATCAGTTGTGGTTGCAAGAGTGCTTGTACAAAAAGGTGTGGGTGTAAGAAGGCAGGACTCTCTTGCTCAATTTGTGTAATTGCAGTTCGGATTCTTGTAACAACCACAGAAACACTGTCCTGTCGGAAATTTCTGAGTTCGATGAATAATATGTATATAGGTCATGTCATTTCTGTATATAGCGTTGATAATGGTCAATGTAACTTAATCCATGTTGATTGATTTGTACATTCTGTAAATATTATTTATTGATTTTTGTACATTCTGTAAATATTATTTATTGACCTAATGCTGCCAGACACAGACGTCTGTTCGGTCCCAAGCCCGAAAATAGTTGAGTTCTCATGCTGACGAATTTTATGCCAAAAGGGGAACTCGGCCAGAAGCAGAGGGGGTCTTCCATAATGTCTATTTTGTAAGCAATGATAAAAGTCTTCAAATGGTGGTGGATTTTTTATCGTCTGTCCAACTAACATCCCGTTCTGTACTACGACCCTTTGGGCAAATCCGTTAGGAAAATCGTCATTTTTTGCGTAAATCCGATACTTTTTTTGTGAATTTTCAATAATTTTTCGCAGAAATTGTCACAGAATGCACATTTTCCTCTAGGTAAATGTATATTAGACATTATGTAGCTCGAAATACGCGTAAACAAAAAATACAGTTGGATCAATTCGAGGTTACAAAGTTCGTGCGATTTTTTTTTATTTTTTTCAAACGCGTTTTCGAAAAAAGGCTGTAGAAAAAAAAGCTCAACTGGGATTTTAGGGGACTTTTGTCTAATCGTTCAGTGACATGTACTCGACATTCCCTGAAAAAATCAGCTTTCTCCGATTTTTTTCCCTAGTGAAACCTAATGTTCTTGGGCTACAAGCAAAAAGTCTAGGAAAGAGGAAGGCAGTAATACCAGTACATACTGATTAATTCCAATTAACAACAAAACTGAGCACCAAAGATACCATGATGCAACGATTCGCATTCTGAAGTCAGAGCGATACATTGCTTTCCCGACGCAAGTTTCTAGACCCAACAAGAACGCTGAAGTCAGCAGGCCTAAAATGGTTGACTAGGGCAACCCTTTTCATTAATTTACATGACAACATAGGTTGATCAGGGCTTGTTCTGCAAATGACATTTACATTTTTATTTACGCCCAAACCAATACATTTTGGTACCTGGGATACATTAAACATTACAGAAGTTTGAAATAAGGGTAAAGGAAACGGGTGGGAGCGCGGTGGCTCAGTAGGTAGAGGTGCAGGCTGCAAGCCGAGAGGTCCTCGGTTCGAATCCCACCTGCGGCAACTGCGTTGTGTCCTTGGGCAAGACACTTCATCTCCATTGCCCCCGTGGGGGCACGATGACGCCGTGTACTAAGGCGTACTGCACGTCGATGGTGCACATGTCTTCAACCAATCTAACCCTGCCCGTGCTGCAGTGCGGAGTTACGATGTTGGGGAGCTGGCAGCTGCTCGTCGTTGCTCGGTGGTTCTCTCCGGGTACTCCGGCTTCCTCCACCCGTAAAACTGTCACGGTGATGATTAGCCATTGTGCATAAATATGTGACCTTAAACACCAATAAATAAATAAATAATAAGGAAACGGGTCGTTGAATGCAAGGAAATATTAATATTAATATCGATATCGAATCTTAAGTTGGCATTCGGTTCGATTCGAAATCGGCCGTTCGATTCGTTTTCCTTCGAACCTTTCTACTGGAAGTTCGCTTGGAATCAGTTATCTTAGTCGTCTCACAAAACGTATAGCTGCAATGGAAATTGTACATAAATGTTGATGAAAATAAAGACTGAGTGTAATTTTCGCGATGTTAACATAAAAAAAGCATCTGTACTCCTTGCCACGATCCATGCAAATTCCAGTTTCATTAGTCACTACCACTGCCGAATGCAAACTTAAAGTTCACAAGCAAAATCGACGATGAGCTAGTGGCGAGCCCGCATTGTGCCCAGTACAGGAATAGCGCACCCATTACTGTTTTGGAACAAAACGTCTTACTGGCTGATATTCCAGCTCCATCATCAAGGCATGCCTTCTACGAAGGCATTCCTGGATGATGTAGTTGGAATATTTACCAGTCGGGACTTCAAGACGCCTGTATTCGTTCGAGGTTCGATTCGATTTCGAATAATAGACTCGATTCCATTCGAGATTCGATTCAAATCGAAAATATTTGATTCGCATGGCCTTGGTGAACAAGCTCTAATTAGGAAGCTTTGTCTGCACACGTCAATTTAGTTCAAAGAATATTTATTTTCACAGATAGTTACACAAACAGAATTGTGGCAAAACAAATTTTGGTGGGGAGAGCTTATAAGAGATCGTTCGGGACGCGGTGGCTCAGTAGGTAGAGGTTCAGGCTGCAAGCCGAGAGGTCCTCGGTTCGAATCCCACCTGCAGCAACCGCTTTGTGTCCTTTGGGCAAGACACTTCATCCGCATTGCCCAAGTGGGGGCACGCTGGCTTTGTGTACGTCAGCGTACTGCTCGTCGATGGTGCACATGTCTTCAACCAATGCTAACCCTGCTTGTGTTTGGTTGGTATGTTGGGGAACTGACAGCTGCTCGCCGTTGCTCGGTGGTTCTCTCCGGATACTCCGGCTTCCTCCACTCGTAAAACTGTCATGGTAATGATTAGCCATTGTGCAGAAATATGTGACCTTAAACACCAATAAATAAATAAATAAATAATAAGAGATCGTTTCTTCAAACCCAAAACATTAATGCATAAATTTAGTAGAATGGCAGGTGCTGGTTGGCAGTTGAATAGTTACTTGCTTTCAAACACATAGCATATTGTGTTTTCTTGAGAGAGAGACAGCGAGAGAGAGAGAGAGAGAGAGAGAGAGAGAGAGAGAGAGAGAGAGAGAGAGAGAGAGAGAGAGAGAGAGAGAGAGAGAGAGAGAGAGAGAGAGAGAGAGAGAGAGAGACAGAGACAGAGACATAGACAGAGACAGAGACAGAGACAGAGAGAGAGAGACAGAGAGACAGAGAGACAGAGAGACAGAGACAGAGACAGAGAGAGAGAGAGAGAGAGAGAGAGAGAGAGAGAGACAGAGAGACAGAGAGACAGAGACAGAGACAGAGACAGAGACAGAGACAGAGGCAGAGAGACAGAGAGAGAGAGAGAGAGATAGAGAGACAGAGAGACAGAGAGACAGAGAGACAGAGACAGAGACAGAGACAGAGACAGACAGACAGACAGACAGACAGACAGACAGAGACAGGTACACAGAGAGAGAGACAGACAGAGAGATTGTAACTTATAATAAGTTAGAAGATAAAATTTATAATAAGTGACCATGACAGACCTCCTCATTGTGGTCTCATATGATTATGAAGAGACCATTAATCGGTATAATAAGTTGTCAGATTAGGTCCTGGGGGTATCCAGCAAAATTGTTTTTTTTTAAGTTGTGTTTAGTGAATAATGATATTGTTCTATTTCAGGTATGCAAAAGGTCATATCAGTGATTTCCAGACAGATGAGAAGGAACCATTGTGGTCAGTGAACATAAAGCGAGGCATTATTAGTTTGTTTGAGATGAATATTGACACAAAGCGCTCCCTACAGGAGGATTTTAGCTATGAGCTCTTCAATACACCAACACAACGAGAATTTGCCTTTATCAGGGCAGTAGAGGTAAGAATTTGTAGCTTCTCCACATACTTCTTTCAGCAAGTACAAGATGACCTACTATTCCCTTTTGGAACCTAAAAGCATTTTTATGACTTGTTTGTGTTTTGATTTAGTGTGGGAAAACGATTACTTTGTGGCAGCCTTAAAATTAACTAAACAAAATTGTTTTTTGCTTTCAAAATACAGCTCAAGGGTCTTCATTGTAACGAGATTAATCCTTTACCCAACGTAACGGTTAAACCCGCTATTCTCAACAATCGCCAATTAATTTTCATTATTTTTTCATTTTTTGTCTCAAAAACATAAGTTATGACACCTCGTCGAGCTCGTTCCAATGAGGGGTCATAACCAATGTTTTTGAGACAAAAATGAAAAAAATTAGTTATTCAAGAATTTTTTTTGCAAATGTCGTCTGCTTTTCATGTTAGGTAAAGGGTTAACTATCTCATCTGAAATAAAAACTAAACAACTAACTTTAAACATTACTCAGCACAAATATTCTCCATTAAATATTCAAAGATGTCCGGTCTCTAATTCACACTAATGACATTCAATCGCAAATCACAAAGCAGACGATTAGTAATTCATGCTCTGTCAGACCATGCAAAAGTTAATGGCCGTTGAGGATCATGGGTAAACAAATTAATCAAGTGAATTGATCATGCCTTAGGCCTGACTTCCATCTCGAGGAATTTATATCATAAAGTGAAAATTTTACGTGTCCTTCAAAACATAATTTCTGAAAACACAAACACTGAACATCTGAAAAAAATCTCATTGTTTCTCCACAGCACCAACTAAACTGAATGATCAGTTTTACACTCCCATCTTTCATAAGCTGCAAATAAATCTTATCTGGTGCTCTGAAATCTCGTCGCGCACGTAGTAGATTTACTCAGGGAGCAGAATGGCCAGTTGGTTCTGATTCCGGTTAAGATGTAAAGATCGTAGGTTTGATCTTTAACCACACACTCTGCATTGTATCCTTTGGTAAGACACTAAAACCCAGTGACGTACTGTTTGCTGGGATACACCGCACGTCAATGGTACACATGTTTTCAACCTATGATAACCCTGTTTGTGCGAGGTCAGTAAGTTCGAAGGGAGCACGGTGGCTCAGTGGTAGACTGCTTCATTTCTATACTAGAGGTCCTGAGTTCGATCCCCGTCCGGGACAACCCGCGTTGTGTCCTTGGGCAAGGCACTTTATCCCGGTTGCCTACATGGGGGCACGATGATGCCGTGTACTAAGGCGTACTACACGTCGATGGTGCACATGTCTTCAACCGCTGTAAACCTGCTTGAGCGAGGTTTGAACAGAGTTAGAATGTTGAGGAGTTGACAGTTACAGGGATCGAAGTCGGTACCTCTAGCATAGAAGTCCAACAGTCTACCACTGAGCCACCGCGCTCCCAAATGAACAGTTGTAGTTGTAGCTACATCGCTACAAAGACCATTACCGCTACAAGTCAGTAACGATTCTACTCAGAACTGTCACAAACTTATGGCCGAAGTATATTCGAAAATATTCGAATTTCCGATTTCGAATCGAATCGAATATTGACGTTCGAATTGAATTCCGAATTTTCGCAGGAGCCTATCGCCTAAATAACCAGAACTTAATAATTACAAATAAAGTTTAATCAAATCAGTTTGGGTAATTATTTGTTAACGCTACCAGGACAACAAGCTTATTTTATATAATTATGATAAACTTAATGTTATCTGTTTAATATAATTATGATAAAACTGAATGTCATCTGCTTTATGTAGTTATGATAATCTTACTGTCGTCTGTTTTATATAATTATGTGGACTATGCGATATTAGGTTATTCAATTGGGAAACCGGCTAGGGGATTGAGTACATACTCTTCCAGTGATCGTATATGAGCCCATGCACCCCTCTGCTGGGCGCCATTTTGTTTCCGAATTAATTTTCCCACCTCTAGTTTTAACCTATTTTCGTACAAATAAAAGACAATTCATTGTGGCAACATTTTCGACACACGTAACTTGATAGTCATCTTTTAATTAATTATTTAATTCGTTTGATGGGATGATAAATACATTACAGGACGTTTACTTACCAGGTATGGCGTCATGTGAGGCTCAGAGTGATTAATATTAGGCTCGGCCTTCAGCCTCGACTAATATTCATTTCGCTTCGCCTCCCATGACTCCATACCTGGCAAGTAAACGTCCTGTAACTTATAGTACTGTAGTTTTAATCTGACGAAAAGACCAAATATTCCTGAATAATTAATTGGTTATTTTGTGCAGGGAATTTTAAGAGACACTGATGATGTTTCCATCATTCGGAGTTGTACTTGATAAAGTGTTAATATTTTTGTGTTTTTGTAGCCTACACCTGCTGGAGAATGTGAAACATTTTATAAAATTCAGCCAGAACCACCAAGGGGGACTGAGAATGAATTTTTTGTCACAAAGATCAGAGATTACAAAAATTGTTTAGACAGACCTCTATTTACAAGATCAATGACATCATCAACATACTGTTCAGAATGTGAACAACAAAAGGTTATTATTTATCACATTACCAAAACAATTGTTACAAAACATTTTTAAGTCAGTTTAATAAAGTTAATATTTTTACCAGAACATTATATATCTTAAGAGTTATTCATACAATAAAGGTGCCATCAAATGCTATTTCTATTCCTGTGAAAATTAATTGTTTTTCCTAATATTTTTACTGAAGTCTTTTAGTACATGCATAGTTACAAAGCCTATATTTATTGGACTCTAGCTCTAGGCCCTGAGTCGAGACCCTATTACGTACATGGCTGCCTGTTTCAACAACTTACATTTCAATTGTAAATCCCTATTAATTTGTGAACCAATCTATATATCTTGTAGCCGTATCTATGTATTGTTTTGTTTTCTGTTGTATTTATGGAGAGGAGTTAACATAAGTTGTATAACTTGTACTCCAATCCTTTTTGAAAATTTATGGCAAATAAAATATGTTTAAACTAACGTATCACTATGGTAATAACGTCACAATATGGCCACTTACACGAACAACCATGACAGCTAAACATGGGGCGACTGGGTCAGGTGGAAATGACGTCACTTCCTTCTTATCGATTCCCTCACCCCAAAAAGGCAATATTGGACCCTGACATACTACTCCCAGCGATGTGATAGAGGCGCCACCTTCATAACTTTTCCTAAATCGAGATTTCGGTCCTGGTGATATGTCAACGGCGTAAAAACGATTACCCCCCCCCCCCCAATCAGAAAAAAGGAAGCTCCATGTGCCCACCCCACTCCTAATATAGATACCTGGTTACACGCGTGGTGCTAAAACAAGGCAAATCACCAGTAGTATAACAAAAGTGTTAACCCTTTAAACATTGGTGGAATCTTGCGAGTCAGTTCAATGGCTGCAATTCGAAGAGTCCATATTCAGTATTATTTGGGGGTATTTATTATTTATTTATATATTGGTGTTTAAGGTCACATACTTATGCACAATGGCGAATCGTGACCGTGACAGTTTACGGGTGGAGGAAGCCGGAGTACCCGGAGAGAATCACCGAGCATCGACGCGCAACTGCCAGCTCCGCAACATTCTAACTCTGTTCAAGCTCCGCTCAAGCAGGGTTACAGCGGTTGAAGACATGTGCACCATCGACGTGCAGTACGCCTTAGTGCACGACATCATCGTGCCACCATGTAGGCAACCGGGAGTATTTGAGGGTACACCAATTAATATTTTCAACGTGCAGCCTTGGAGCTGCACGTTGAAAATATTGATTGGTCAACCTCGCACATTCGATTAGCTATTCCACTCAATGAAATTATGATGTATCATGTTTATGGTCGGAAAGGCGGTCTCTCGGGTTCAAAAGGCTTAAGACTCGCAGTTGGGAGTAAAAGCTGTAAATTTGATAATTTGGTAATTATTGTAAATGGTTGCTATAGTCATTAGTTTACGTAAAGAGAAGAGATAATACAAAAATATTACAACGGAGTAGAGGTAGGGAACCAGTCAATTCTCTGGTAGAATTAGTTTAGTACACATTGTACCTACGGAAGTAAGATGTAAGATAGCCAAAAAAATATCTCTCCGATTTTTTAAGAATAATAAAAAGTTTTTAGTACTGATTCTTAGAAAACCCTCTTTGAAAACTTTTCAAGAATTGCTATCGAAGATAAGTATAAGTTTTGAAGGAAAATATGAGAAACATTGCCATCCGTCGATAATACAACTGTTTTATTCACCTTGAAGTGAATGGACTGTCAAATTAACCGTTTATTAGTTCAATGGCGATTGAGTATATACTTATTATTGCTACAGTGAAGTGATCTGGGTCGCAGTATTACGTCGAGTTGAGGAGGTCAGATCGCGAGGTCAAACGAGCTGCCGCAGAGACGTGATGCGAGGACCTAGATCACTTCACTGTAGCGATAAAAGGTTTATTATATGACTTATAGTTCAACATCGCATGCCCACGCTAGCATTAACAATACCCCCAACCATTTTTGGGTAAACTGGATTGAAGTAAAAATAGAACTATTTCTGTTTACACTTATTTTTATAACAACTACACAATTCCGAGGAATCCGCCGATGCGCATGAATACGATGAAAAAAAACCCGGACCTCCGTTCGAACGCACCCATTCCAGCTCGGAGTAAAGTACTCTCTGCGACCGGAACAGCTAATTATGCGAATTCGAACGCACCTGTAAATAGTCCGCCATACTATAGTGATAAGGAGTCGGATTCCACACTGTGGATTTTCAGGGGACCAGAAAAAGATCGTAAAACAGTAGTGATATTTTAACCTGTAATGTGCTGGAAGTCCATATTTACAATGTAGGCTCTATGGTGATGCTCGGAAACAACCACTTGAAGGATTCATATTCTCCAGATATTCTTCGTATTATATTTGAAGTAGAATTATTTTTATGTATAGGCACCCTCCCCTAGCTTATAACACGTCAAAGACATGTAAAGAAATTTTGATGACAAAAAATAATGCAGTACTATACCAGTTAATATGATAAATCTGTTAATTGCATATAATTTTCAAACACTGAACTATTTACCATAGCTTGAGTGCACATTTGATATGTTGTTTGTAAATAAGTTTTTGCGAAAATCTCTGTAAAAATATTGTAATATCCTAAATAGTTTAATATATTACATTGTGTTTAACACATACTCCATTTATCAACAGAATATCGAAATATATCCCATTCTGGTTATTTATTTATTTATTTATTGGTGTTTAAGGTCAATGGCTAATCATGACCGTGTCAGTTTTACGGGTAGAAGAAGCCGGAGTACCCGGAGAGAACCACCGAGCAACGACGAGCAGCTGTCAGCTCCCCAAAATCGTAACTCCGCACTGCAGCACAGGCAGGGTTAGATTGGTTGAAGACATGCGTACCATCGACGTGCAGTACGCCTTAGTACACGGCGTCATCGTGCCCCCATGTGGACAATCGGGGGTTAAGAGCCGTGTCCAAGGACACAACGCGGGAGTCCGAATTGATCGCTCAGACGATCACCCATCCAATGATTAACCGGGCTCGACGTGGGAGTCCGAATTGATCGCTCAGACGATCACCCATCCAATGATTAACCGGACTCGACGTGGGAGTGCGAATTGATCGCTCAGACGATCACCCATCCAATGATTAACCGGACTCGACGTGGGAGTCCGAATTGATCGCTCAGACGATCACCCATCCAATGATTAACCGGACTCGACGTGGGAGTCCGAATTGATCGCTCAGACGATCACCCATCCAATGATTAACCGGACTCGACGTGGGAGTGCGAATTGATCGCTCAGACGATCACCCATCCAATGATTAACCGGACTCGACGTGGGAGTCCGAATTGATCGCTCAGACGATCACCCATCCAATGATTAACCGGACTCGACGTGGGAGTGCGAATTGATCGCTCAGACGATCACCCATCCAATGATTAACCGAGCTCGACGCGGGAGTCCGAATTGATCGCTCAGACGATCACCCATCCAATGATTAACCGGGCTCGACGTGGGAGTGCGAATTGATCGCTCAGACGATCACCCATCCAATGATTAACCGGACTCGACGTGGGAGTGCGAATTGATCGCTCAGACGATCACCCATCCAATGATTAACCGGGCTCGACGTGGGAGTGCGAATTGATCGCTCAGACGATCACCCATCCAATGATTAACCGGGCTCGACGCGGGAGTCCGAATTGATCGCTCAGACGATCACCCATCCAATGATTAACCGGGCTCGACGTGGGAGTGCGAATTGATCGCTCAGACGATCACCCATCCAATGATTAACCGGACTCGACGTGGGAGTGCGAATTGATCGCTCAGACGATCACCCATCCAATGATTAACCGAGCTCGACGTGGGAGTGCGAATTGATCGCTCAGACGATCACCCATCCAATGATTAACCGGGCTCGACGTGGGAGTGCGAATTGATCGCTCAGACGATCACCCATCCAATGATTAACTGGACTCGACGTGGGAGTGCGAATTGATCGCTCAGACGATCACCCATCCAATGATTAACCGGACTCGACGTGGGAGTGCGAATTGATCGCTCAGACGATCACCCATCCAATGATTAACCGGACTCGACGTGGGAGTGCGAATTGATCGCTCAGACGATCACCCATCCAATGATTAACCGGACTCGACGTGGGAGCGCGAATTGATCGCTCAGACGATCACCCATCCAATGATTAACCGGGCTCGACGTTGCTGAACTCCCATTCTAGTTAATTAGATATTCCGGTTCATTGCGAATTTTTCACTGTCAATGAAGCTATACCCAACGTAACGACCAAAACCGCCCAGCGCTATTCGTAAAAATCACCATTGAATGTTTATTAGTTATACATTTTTTGTCTCAAAAACATAGCTTATATCCCCTCACTGGAACGAGTTGCGTTCCAAAGAGGGGTCATATGCTATATATTTGACACAACAAAATGAAAACAGATAGTTATTCAAGAATTTTATTTTCAGTTGTCGTCTGTCTTTCCTGTTAGGTGAAGGGTAAAAGTTACCATTCAATTCATAAAATATCTTTGCATATGTTAATTAAGTATATAAAATGAAATGACTGATATCTGTAATTTGCAGCCACAACCAATAGAATCAACATCTAGAACAGAATATTCAATGATAGGAGATACAAGTGTATTTATAATTATAAGTGTTATGGCTTCAGAGCAACATGATGTAACTCCATACAGTGAGCAAGGTGGAAGAATTACAACTTTCATTAGGTAATATATATATTTAACCTATTTACCTCATGTAAACGGTAAACATTCTTCAAATTATATTTATCACGGGAATGAAATGCATCTGTATTCTATCCAACTCTGATTGTAGCTAAAATGTATTTAATGACCACATAAGATAAAAAAAATCTCCGACATGTGGATTTGAAAGAAAACAGATTGAATAGAAATTTCCAGAAAGTCTAATGCAGAACATAGAGAGGAGATTATCTAACTCACTGGAATTATCATAAATACACTCGTCGCCTGGGTGCTAGAATGTTCTCAAGCGACGACATGTGAAGTAAGATTTTCAGAGAACTTGAGAGTTACTACGTGGACCCCATCAGGCCTTTAAATCTGTCCATGCCTGAGAGAATCGGTTTTCATTATCGTTAGCTCCTGCACAAATCAATTTGCAGTTATTAAATAATTTAGAATTTGAGAGTGATGTTACACCCCTGTGCGTGCATTTGAGAGTAATCTTACACCCCTGTGAGTGCATTTGAGAGTACTGTTACACCACTGGGATAGCATTTGAGAGTACTGTTACACCCCTGTGCGTGCATTTGAGAGTAATGTTACACCCCTGTGAGTGCATTTGAGAGTACTGTTACACCCCTGTGGGTGCATTTGAGAGTACTTTTACACCCCTGTGGTTGCATTTCAGAGTACTGTTACACCCCTGTGTGTGCACGTGAGAGTAATGTTACACCCCTGTGGGTGCATTTGAGAGTACTGTTACACCCCTGTGGGTGCATTTGAGAGTACTGTTACACCCGTGTGGGTGCATTTGAAAGTACTGTTACACCCCTGTGAGTGCATTTGAGAGTACTGTTACACCCCGGTGGGTGCATTTGAGAGTACTGTTACACCCCTGTGAGTGCATTTGAGAGTACTGTTACACGACAGTGAGTGCATTTGAGAGTACGGTTACACCCCGATGTGTGCATTTGAGAGTACTGTTACATCCCCGTGAGTGCATTTGAGAGTACTGCTACACCCTTGTGGATGCATTTGAGAGTACTGTTATACCCCTGTGGGTGCATTTGAGATTACTGTTACACCCCCTGTGAGTGCATTTGAGAGTACTGTTACACCCCCTGTGAGTGCATTTGAGAGTACTGTTACACCCCTGTGAGTGCATTTGAGAGTACGGTTACACCCATGTGAGTGCATTTGCGAGTACTGTTACACCCCTGTGAGTGCATTTGAGACTACTGTTACACCTCTGTGAGTGCATTTACGAGTACTGTTACACCCCTGTGGGTGCATTTGAGAGTACTGTTACACCCCTGGTGTGTGCATGTGGGAGTAATGTTATACCCCTGAGGGTGCATTTGAGACTATAGTTACACTCCTGTGGGTGCATTTGAAAGTACTGTTACACACCAGTGGGTGCATTTGAAAGCACTGTTACACCCCTGTGGGTATATTTGAGACTACTGTTACACCCCTGTGGGTGCATTTGAAAGTACTGTTACACCCCTGTGGGTGCATTTGAGAGTACTGTTACACCCCTGGGATAGCATTTGAGAGTACTGTTACACCCCTGTGGGTGCATTGGAGAGTACTGTTACACCCCTGAGGGTGCATGTGAGAGTACTGTTACACCCCTGTGTGTGCATATGAGAGTACTGTTACACCCCTGTGTGTGCATTTGAGAGTACTGTTATACCCCTTTGAGTGCATGTGTAGTACTGTTACACCCCAGTGTGTGCATGTGAGAGTAATATTACACCCCTGGTGTGTGCATGTGTAGTACTGTTACACCCCTGTGTGTGCATGTGAGAGTAATGTTACACCCCTGGTGTGTGCATGTGTAGTACTGTTACACCCCTGTGTGTGCATGTGAGAGTAATGTTACACCCCTGGTGTGTGCATGTGTAGTACTGTTACACCCATGTGTGTGCATGTGGCAGTAATGTTACACCCCTGGTGTGTGCATGTGTAGTACTGTTACACCCCTGTGCGTGCATGTGAGAGTAATGTTACACCCCTGGTGTGTGCATGTGTAGTACTGTTACACCCCTGTGTGTGCATGTGAGAGTAATGTTACACCCCTGGTGTGTGCATGTGTAGTACTGTTACACCCCTGTGTGTGCATGTGAGAGTAATGTTACACCCCTGGTGTGTGCATGTGTAGTACTGTTACACCCCTGTGTGTGCATGTGAGAGTAATGTTACACCCCTGGTGTGTGCATGTGTAGTACTGTTACACCCCTGGTGTGTGCATGTGTAGTACTGTTACACCCTGCGTGTGCATGTGAGAGTAATGTTACACCCCTGGTGTGTGCATGTGTAGTACTGTTGCACCCCTGTGTGTGCATGTGAGAGTAATGTTACACCCCTGGTGTGTGCATGTGTAGTACTGTTACACCCCTGTGGATGCATTTGAGACTACTCTTACTCCCCTGTGGGTGCATTTGAGGGTACTCTTACACCCCTGTGTGTGCATTTGAGAGTACTGGTACACCCCTGTGTGTGCATTTGAGACCACTGTTACGCCCCTATGGGTGCATTTGAGAGTACTGTTACACCCCTGTGTGTGCATTTGAGGGCAGTGTTACACCCCTGTGTGTGCATTTGAGAGTACTGTTATACCCCTGTGAGTGCATTTGAGAGTACCTTTACACCCACCCCTGTGGGTGCATTTGAGAGTACTGTTACACCCCTGTGGGTGCATTTGAGAGTACTGTTACATCCCTGTGAGTGCATTTGAGAGTACTGTTACACCCCTGTGGGTGCATTTGAGAGTACTGTTACACCCCTGTGAGTGCATTTGAGAGTACCTTTACACCCCTGTGGGTGCATTTGAGAGTACTTTTACACCCCTGTGGGTGCATTTGAGTGTACTGTTACACCCCTGTGAGGGCATTTGAGAGTACTGTTACACCCCTGTGAGGGCATTTGAGAGTACTGTTACACCCCTGTGATTGCAAACAGTACATTTTCCATAGCAGAAACAGATCTCATATTAATATATTTAATAGAGTTTACTCTGGAGTTTCGAGTCTCACAAAAACATGAAGAACACATGGTTCAACATTCAGCATTTAGGCATCGTTTTCTTTTAGGCTTTCGCAGATTCTGTCATTTGGGACAGGGTGAAAAGATTGTCAGTGATTCTCTTTCCCTTCCTGAATCCATTCTGGATCTCTACCAGAAATCCTTTCTCCTCGATCACATCTCCTAATCTCCCATACAGAACGTTACAGAAAATTGTCCATTGTTGCTACTGACAGAACCCGCCCTCCGATAATTGTTCGATACACCCCCCCTTTTTGTATATAAATGTATCATTGTTTTGTCTCCACTCTTTTGGAACCTCTGGTGTTTCTGTGGCTAAATTGAATAGGGCCGTTAAGCTTGTATAGATTTCTTCTCGCCCATTTTGTAAGAACTTGTTAGGAATTTCGTCCATCCCACCCAGCTATTCCGTTCCTTAATTTTGAGACCACTTTTCATACCTTCTCGATTTTTATTTCGCTACACACGAAGTTCGATAAATTCTCCACGACTGAATTTGACACTCCGGTGGGTTCCCCATGCCCATCTCTTATCGTTTACCTTTTCCCCAGTGCTTGGCTAGTTCTGATTCGGTCGGTTTCATCTTGGCCGTCTGTATTTCTACCTTCTACTTTAAAACTCTGTGAATTACTTCCTTTGTTTCCTTTATTCAAACATTTCCAAAATACATTCGAATTCGATCTCCCTGTCATTCTTATCGTCCTAATAAGATTATATTCGAACCCGGTTAATCCTCGGATGGGTGACCGTCTTAGCGCGATCGAGTCGAACTCCCGCGTTGTGTCCTTGGGCAAGGCAATTAACCCCAATTGTCCACATGGGGGCACGATGACGCTGTGTACTAAGGCGCACTGCACATCGATGGTGCGCATGTCTTCAACCAATCTAACCCTGTCTGTGCTGCTGTGCGCAGTTACGATGTTGAGGAGCTGACAACTCAGCTGCTCGTCGTTGCTCGGTGGTTCTGTCCGGGTACTCCGGCTTCCTCCACCCGTAAAACTGTTACGGTCATGATTAGCCATTCGTAGATAAGTATGTGACCTTAAACAACAATAAGTAAATATAATATAATAAGATTATAGTTTCGTATTCTTCGATTATTTTCTTTCCTTACTTTATTTCGATCTTTGGTGATTGAATCAACTCCTACGTGTACATTATACGGGGTGTACTGTCCATAAGAGTAATCGTGCTTCAAACACTTATATAGAAATATATAGAAATGTTATTATATATAGAATATACCCATAGTAGCTTGGTGTACCAAATGTTCACCACAAGTGGTGAAGTGGTGTTAACCGCGAGCCTTTGGCGCGCGGTTAACACCACTTCACCACGAATGGTGAACATTTGGAATACCAAGCAACTTTGGGTATATTTTATTTATACCATGATCGTCAGATTATTAAGAGTCGCTTTTATTTTTTCTCGATTTTACTGAACAGCAGACGTACATACGGGCGAATCTGTTTTTGCTAACATGAGCATCGGTGGGCGCTACTTCCGCTGTCAGTTTTATCGCCAAAACGAAATGGAATAATAATAACATAATAACATACTATTTCGAGTTATGCATGCTTTATTAACATGAGGCAATGCATGTTTGTTAATTTTTGGTATCTTATGAGGTAAACCCATTTAAAAAAACGTAATAAATAATTGTCACTTTCATTTCAAGGGTCTACATGGATATAGTTCTACTGTAGGTGTAAAATGTAACTGCTGAAATCCCATTGCTGGCATGTTCACCATGGTTGGTGTATAAAGCTAAAATTTATGTCATAGGCTTTTCATATATATAGTACAATAGGTAATCATGGTACAAAATAATATATCACAATAAAAAATCCTATAACCCGTGACTGGTGCTAAGGCACAATACTTTTGGTACCTGTCACATGTAGTGACAGCCCCCCCCCACCACCCCCCAAAAATTATATAGTTGCAGGCGTCAGGCCCAAATTTATTTGATTGACGATGGTATTTACTGAAAGTCATACTCTGACGTCGAGAATGAGTGATTTGTTTGCGGAAGACACTTGGGTTATGGATGGATCTCATCCATAGATATGTTTTATTCACCGATTACGCTATTAACTGATTATTCACAGGAAAACTGTAGATGTGTTTGATCTAACTGTAATTGATGAAATTATAAGGCATATTGCGCTAAATCGATTTATTTATTTATTTATTTGTTGGTGCTTTACGTCACATTAGCAGCTAAAGCTATATCGTGGCGATGAACAGTATGTTTTATAACATATGTCAATAACTATGTCAGTGAAATAAATAAAACCGAGTTGATAAAATATAAGGAATTTAACTCAGGAGTGAACACAGTAATGAGTAAATGAGAGCAGTTGTTTGAAGAATGCTGCTGTGTAAATCAACCCACTAAATAGATATGAATAGATGAAAATTTATAAGAATAAAAACAATTTAAAATTTATTAAAAAGGTTGATTTCCTTCAGGAACTCAACCTTTTTAATAAATTTTTAAATTGTTTTATTCTTTTAAATTCTCATCTATTCATATCTATTTATTACGGTAAATTGACAAAAAGAAAACAAAAGAAAACAACATCCAGCATCCAAGTATAATAAATTGCAAATGCTACTGAGTACAATTACATTAGCATCTCCTTCATGTAAAGTGCTGTATGTTCATCTTTTGTATTCCAGACAGGCACTCAGCATGGCGAATGTAGACACGCTGTCTCCCAATAAGCTAGCACTTCCAAGACTGTATGTTCATCTTTTGTATTCCAGACAGGCACTCAGCATGACGAATGTAAACTCGATATCTCCCTATAAGCTAGCACTTCCAAGACTGTATCTTCATCTTTTGTATTCCAGACAGGCACTCAGCATGACGAATATAGACACGCTGTCTCCCAATAAGCTAGCACTTCCAAGACTGTATCTTCATCTTTTGTATTCCAGACAGGCACTCAGCATGGCGAATGTAGACACGCTATCTCCCAATAAGCTAGCACTTTCAAGATTACATGTAAAGTGCTGTATGTTCATCTTTTGTATTCCAGACAGGCACTCAGCATGACGAATGTAGACACGCTATCTCCCAATAAGCTAGCACTTCCAAGACTATATGTTCAACCTAGTGGATTGAAAATGGATATACCACAGTCTGCTGATAATCCCAGCAACCCATTTTTTCCAGACATTCTCAAGGAGAAAGTTGAGGCAGAGATTCGTCAGGATGACAACTGTGTAACTGAGCAGGTATTCAGAAGTCCTTATTTTTATGTTCGTTGTTAAAGTTTCCCCTCTTTGGTAATTATCTGGGGTTGGGGTACAATTTAAGAGTAACAATGTATACAGGGGTTAATACAGGAAATTAGTTTGACACCCCTGTAGATATACCTTCCATCAATAGAGATTTCTGTGTTGAAAAAAAGGGACACAAGGCCAATATAACAGTAATCCGTTCTAGCTGTGCATCGAATGTCAAAGGAAAACGACCCACGGGTAAAATCTCACAATAAATACATGGGCTAACGTAAAAATAATAAAAAATGGTGATTGTTAATTCACGTATATCGGTGTTGAGGTAGGTTCTGAATGTCAACTAACATACTGGCTGAATTAATTTCAGTATTTATTGGGGTTATCATTGGTATGGAATCAGAACATTCATTCGAGGCTAGGCAATATGATATGAGAGTTCCGGGATCGATCCCCGCCAGGGTAGAAATCAGAAAACTTCAGAGCTTTCATTTCAGCCTTCTACCTAGCACAATGCCTGGTGGATTTCTGCTTGACATATGCGATATAAAATTAAACTCAGACAGTTGCATCCGCGAATATTAGGCATTCTCTGCGCATTTAGGGACACTTTCGAAATCTATACCAAGAATCAAGTGATGAACATTTTCTCAGAATTAAAGTTGACTCTCATTGTTTTCCTTGAGAGAATCATTTATAAGAATCGTTTCCAATGCTCACATGAATTTAAAGTCCAGACTAGACAGTAACTAATAACAAATCAAGAGCAATGAATGCAATGCTTTAACTAATTAACCTCTGAGTTTACCCTGGAGGTCCACTGGAAAAACGCATCATCCCCAGCAAGCCTAATTATGGTATAAAATGTGAAGTCCAACCTCTACAGAATCAATGTCAACAGGTCTGTATTTGTATGCTATATATGAGCTGAGACCTGTAAATTTCATATATTGTACCAAAAAGAAATGAATTGTGAAAGTTTTGAAAATACTCCAATGAAGCTAATGTAAACAAAAAACTTCCATGTTGATGTGGGGAATAGAGTTTGTCTCGAAAGTATGTTGGGTCATTTCAGTCATGTTTGCGGAGAAAATATTTTCAGGAACACTGAATTATAATCTATAATCCTTGGGGAAGTGATCTGAATAAACTAGATTTGACACAAAGTGTGAATCGGGTATGCCAATCACTTGCATTCTGGTTGCCCCAGTTGAATACAAAGAGAAATCGTCACCTGAGTGCTAGAATGTCCTATGTCCCCTATGGGACATAGGACATTCTATCACTCAGGCGACGAAATGTTGCTCACATTGTAATATTTTATCGCACCAGGGAAAGGCCCTAAGAACACTACCTGCCACTTTTGTTTCTAACGTGATCTTAACTATACGATGTGCATCATATCCAGTTATGAGGCGTTGTCAGAAAACAATTATTGAGGTTTCCCTGCAATAGAGTGTCGATCAGCTATGACACGGACTAGGCTTGCTATGAAACTGCACCAATTTTTATTGGATATCCGGGACAAACACGAGGCGCGGTGGAGTTGTGTACTAAGGCGTACTGCACGTTGATGGTGCACTTGTCTTCAACCAATGCTAACCCTGCTCGTGTGGAGTTAGTATGTTGGGGACCTGACAGTTGCTCGCCGTTGCTCAGTAGTTCTCTCAAGGTACTCCGGCTTTCTGCACCCGTAAAACTGGCGTGATCATGATTAGCCATTGGGCAGAAATATGTGTCCATAAATAAATAAATAAATAAATAAATAAATAAATAAATAAATAAATAAATAAATAAATAAATAAATAAATAAATAACAGACCCCAAAGAATACCATTGAGTGGTGCAGCCTACCTACCATACTTAAAAAAAAACCTCCCAGTTATTAACATGATCAAGATGGTTGATGTTTGTTTACACCAGCTTCATTTGCATATTTATAGACATTTTAACTCATATTCCTTTCATGACACAATATATCAAAAATCCAGATCTCAGCTCACGTGCACTTGAAAAAGACAGAACTGTCAGTATAGTGTTGTAAAGGCTGGTTTTGTCAAGAATGGAAATAACTGTCACGAAAAAGTGCCCCTGAAAAGTGTAGTTAGGCAATTTTTAAGTTATAAAATAATTGTTTGAAGATCTCAGCATACCTAATTTACGGTATAGAATCAAAGTGCATTGGTTTGCTGAGTTTAATATCCATGATCACAAACGTTTAGGAATAATTTTGAATAGCACATATATATTGAATGACAATGCATACCATACCTGCTCTAAGGGCTGGGCTCGTTTGGATTTACAAAAAAACATCATCTTGATCGTAGTGTCCTAGAAAAAAGTATTTCTTCTTTATCAGACCTTTGTTTGAGTACGCTGATGTTGTTTGGGATAATTGCTCCGAAACTAAAATCTCTGAATTAGAAAAGATACAAGTTGCCACAGAAAGGATTATTAGTGGAGCAACAAGTGCTTTCAAGTCTTTGCTGTATTCCGAAACACGTTGGAACACGTTGGGAAACTCTCCGTGATACACACCGGAACCAGAAAGTCATCCAGTTTTTAAAATGGATCATCACTTGACACCTTCCTATATTGGTAACAAAGTACCACCACTAATCTCTGGACATAGCTCACAACCTCCGATCATCCCACAACCATCATATTCCATTCTATAGTACTCAACCAAATCAGTCCTCATCTCACAACCTCTGATCATCCCACAACCATCATATTCCATTCTATCGGACTCGTTTAAATCAGTCCTCATCTCACAACCATCATATTCCATTCTATCGGACTCGACCAAATCAGTCCTCATTCATACCAACATAACCTCTGATCATCCCACAACCATCATATTCCATTCTATCGGACTCGACTAAATCAGTCCTCATTCATACCAAAACATCCTCCGATCATCCCACAACCATCATATTCCATTCTATCGGACTCGACCAAATCAGTCCTCATTCATACCAACATAACCTCTGATCATCCCACAACCATCATATTCCATTCTATCGGACTCGACTAAATCAGTCCTCATTCATACCAAAACATCCTCCGATCATCCCACAACCATCATATTCCATTCTATCGGACTCGACCAAATCAGTCCTCATTCATACCAACATAACCTCTGATCATCCCACAACCATCATATTCCATTCTATCGGACTCGACTAAATCAGTCCTCATTCATACCAAAACATCCTCCGATCATCCCACAACCATCATATTCCATTCTATCGGACTCGACCAAATCAGTCCTCATTCATACCAACATAACCTCTGATCATCCCACAATCATCATATTCCATTCTATCGGACTCGACCAAATCAGTCCTCATTCATACCAACACATCCTCCGATCATCCCACAACCATCATATTCCATTCTATCGGACTCGACTAAATCAGCCCTCATTCATACCAACACATCCTCTGATCATCCCACCACCGTCATATTCCATTCTATCGGACTCGACCAAATCAGTCCTCTTTCATACCAACACATCCTCCGATCATCCCACAACCATCATATTCCATTCTATCGGACTCGACTAAATCAGCCCTCATTCATACCAACACATCCTCCGATCATCCCACAATCATCATATTCCATTCTATCGGACTCGACTAAATAAGTCCTCATCTCAGAACCTCCGATCATCCCACAACCATCATATTCCACTCTACCGGACTCGACTGAATCAGTCCGCATCTCACAACCTCCGATCACCCCACAACCATCATATTCCATTCTATCGGACTCGACAAAACATATCTCACAACCTCCGATCATCCCACAACCATCATATTCCATTCTATAGGACTCGACTAAATATATCCCACAATCTCCGATCATCTCACAACCATCATATTCCATCCTATCGGACTCGACTAAATTAGTCCTCATATATCTCACAACCTCTGATCAATACACAACCATCATATTCCATTCTATCGGACTCGACTAAACCAGTCCTCACATATCTCACAACCTCCGATCATCCCCACAACCATCATATTCCATTCTATCGGGCTCGTCTAAATCAGTCCTCATCTCACAACCTCCGATCATCCCACAACCATCATAGTCCATTCTATCGGACTCGACTAAACCAGTCCTCATCTCACAACCTCCGATCATCCCACAACCATCATATTCCATTCTATCGGGCTCGTCTAAACCAGTCCTCATCTCACAACCTCCGAGCATCTCACAACCATCATACTCCAGTCTGTCGGACACGACTGAATCAGTCCTCATCCATACCAAGTCTTACCAAAGATTGCAATAATCTCCCTCAAACCGCCGGAGAAAGTATGCCGTTGTCTGAATTTAAGTCTCGTCTGAACAGAGGCAACCGTCGACCATCTAAATTGTACAGTGGTTCAAAATCACAATTTGTCCAAACGTACGACTGATGACTGCATCTACGATGTAGTAACCTAAAGTCTGACCTATATGATAATCACTTTTTGCCAATGCGGGGAGAAAGAAATGGCCGAATACATTCTCTCACACTGTCCAATCTTTGGAAATGCCCGGAGTTTCATGACAAAGACGGACCCAAGGGCGGCTATGTAATGATAAACGTACTCCCGTTTCACGTAGATGCTTCATCACTTCTGAATGCTTCCGTGGTTTGAGCAATGGAGATAACTGTCTCATGTTTAAGGTGGTCCATGATTTTATACTATCAAGCAGATGATTTCGTTGACAAGTTAACCATATTTATTTGTCGTTTGATGTTCAATGACACAAGTTATGGCAACTTATTTCTGTTCCTCTCCTGTACAATGCAGTAACAAGTATAATCAAAAAAGTGCAAAAACGACAACCATAAATAACTATTATATATATACTCGCCCAAAAAAGAAAGTGTGCATTGCAGAAATTGATCAAACTCCAAAAAAATAATTTCGGAGGTGTAAAGAGTGTTAACCTGTTCATGAATAAGTTATATTGAACACAAAAACAGCTTTCCACGTTAAAATTGCATTAACATTAAATGACGTGCTGCACGTTTGTGAAAAGGCATGTTTTGCACGGGGATGTCTGAAAATTCATGCAGCAGTGTGAATTCTTGGGTATTTAAGCACTAAAGTAAGGCCTTCCTATCGTTCACATTCAAACTTGCGCTGCTGTTAAAACGACTCCACATTAGCACGCCAAGACTGACAATGAATCAACGTCTCCTTGCCCTGGGTATGATTAGAGCTGGCAGAACACCCAGAGAGGTTGCCCAGCATTTGAACTGCCACTGTAACACTGTAGACAGGCTAGTCCATCGACATGCACAACATGATGACGTTCGAGACCGCCCCCGCCCCGGGAGACCCCGATTTACCACCCCTGCACAGGATCGGTATATCCGTGTCGTCCATCTCCGGAACCGGCAACAAACGGCAACGACGACGACCAGGAACATCCCTAACCTGATACGGATACATCCTCAAACAGTAATCAACCGGCTGAGAGAATACGGCTTACGTCCTCGAAGACCTGCAATTCGTCCGATTTTGACGTTACGTCATCGTCGTTCTCGACTGCAGCGTTGTAGACAACATCTCAGGCATCCCTTACACTGGTGGCGACGTGTTTTATTCATAGATGAATGTCGTTTCCAACTTTCAGCATCAGATGGCCGCCAAAGAGCGTACAGACGTCGAAACGAACGCTACGCAGATCCATGTGTCGTGGGGCGAAACCGTTATGGGGGAGGGTCTCTCATGGTGTGGGGTGGCATCACTGCCCGTAACAGAACTGAGCTGGTCGTTATTGATGGCAATCTCAATACAGCCAGATATGGTGATGAAGTGCTTACACCTGTTGTTGTCCCATTTCTGCAACGTCACGGCCCCGGCGTCATTCTACAGCAGGACAACGCCCGACCCCACGCAACTCGTGTTGTTCAACAGTATCTGCAGCAACAACAACTGGATGTTCTTTCCTGGCCCGCAAATTCGCCCGATATCTCACCCATTGAGCACGTATGGGACGAAATGAAACATCAGCTACGCCGGCTTCCCCATGCACCGTCAACGCTTGTGGAACTCCAAAGACAGCTTATCAGAATATGGAACAACATCCCACAACACTTCCATGCTAACTTGTTCGCTTCCATGAGGCGTAGATGCACAGCAGTAGTCGATGCAGACGGAGGTCATACCAGATATTCAGTGTGTGACCTTTGTGTTTGACCCTTAGTGTCTTTGACTCTCCATGGCACCACGAGTATTCGTCGTAGCGTAATGAAATTTCTCGTGTTGATCACAAATTGATTCATCTGTGATTGAATAAAATTTCCATGAATGAAAATGATATATATCTTTTTTTAGTGTTATTTTTCAGCATGCACTTTCGTTTTTGGGAGAGTATAATAAACAACGTTACAGAGAAAAGGTAAAGGGGATACAGAATTAAAACGAGTTAAGTGATGGTTATTGTCATGGGTGGGCAGTCAATAGTAGGTTAAGATGGATGTTATATGTGATTTCGTTGACAAAGCTGAGCCTTTTTTCTTTTTTTGTGCAGATAAGTTAATGATTCGCATTTATTGTCCCCTATATGTCTTGCGTTGGGCTTTATCGTAAGCTTCGTAATTATTCTTAGTAAGGGATTGGGAGCAGTTGTGATACATACTTTCTGTTCACTGATGATGGAGCACTGAAATTACCCAACCCCAGTGTCTCACGACCGGTGGACGGCGATGTAATGACACTGCATTATCCACAACAATATACTGAAATAACCTGCACCTTCTCACGGAATTACTTTTTCAACTTACGGAAACGATTCTCATAAGCTGTCAGCTTTCTGTAGAATACCTCACACTTTTTTCTTATCTACCCCCTTCTTCCAATGTTTGCTATTCGATGTATTATAAAAACTTCATTCCTTATAAGCTTTAGCATATATTTAGAAATAAGATATTGTTTAAACTAAGGGCACTGAGAGTGCACCCTAAACTAGGAATAAAAAAAATTCCACAGGATGATTTTCTCCAAATTCTTTCTCTTTACATTCATCTTAATGATACAAAATACACTTCACAATACATAGATAAAAGATGAAATGAGGCCCATCAGTTCCACTGTATGATGTCTGCGGGGCCTATTCAGCCATGTTTTGTCTTTATCAATATACTTTGTTGACATAATGCATAACTAACGGGGTTATATCGTAGTTATACGTCCTAATTAATGTTGCAGCTAGCTCTAGGTGGCTCATATGTGGTATGCTTGGCATGATGTGCTTCACTTCCTGTAAGAGTGTGATTCCCGTTCTATGCAATATAATGCACATTTAAATAGAAAACGGATTTCACATTCCACTTTCTACCCACGAAACAAAGAAAACAGATGCTATTATGTTTACCAGTCTCTGTAGCCGGTCTATGGGCACTAATTCTATCGGAGGAAACAGATGTTATTATGTTTACCAGTCTCTATAGCCGGTGTATGGGCACTAATTCTATCGGAGGGAACAGATGTTATTATGTTTACCAGTCTCTGTAGCCGGTCTATGAGCACTAATTCTATCGGAGGGAACAGATGTTATTATGTTTACCAGTCTCCGTAGCCGGTCTATGGGCACTAATTCTATCGGAGGGAACAGATGTTATTATGTTTACCAGTCTCGGTAGCCGGTCTATGGGCAATAATTCTCAGTTTAGAGGACTATCATATGCCACTGTTTTTTTCTACAGCAGGATATTTTTCCGAGCAGAAATTTGGTTTTGTATGTAGATAATATTTCTCCAAAGACACGTCAGTGTTTTATGTTTGTAGATAATAAATTCAGTTTAAATAGTTTAGTGCCTTTATGTATGTACGTAATAAGTTCAGTTGAGACAGTTTAATACCTTCATGAATGTAGATAATAAGTTCAGTTGAGACAGTTTGGTGCCTTCATGTATGTAGATAACAAGCTCAGTTGAGGCACTTTGGTGTCTTTGCATATGTAGATAAGATATATGTCAACCTGAGACAGTTTTGTTGCTTTAGGTATGAAGATAAGATATATGTCCACCTGAGAAGGTTTAGTTGTTTTGGGTATGTAGATAAGATATATGTCCAACTGAGACAGTTTAGTTGCTTTAGGTATGTAGATAAGATATATGTCCACCTGAGACAGTTTAGTTGCTTTAGGTATGAAGATAAGATATATGTCCACCTGAGACAGTTTAGTTGTTTTAGGTATGTAGATAAGATACATGTCCACCTGAGACAGTTTAGTTGCTTTAGGTATGAAGATAAGATTTTTGTCCACCTGAGACAGTTTAATTGCTTTAGGTATGAAGATAAGATATATGTCCTCCTGAGACAGTTTAGTTGCTTTAGGTATGAAGATAAGATATATGTCCACCTGAGACAGTTTAGTTGCTTTAGGTATGCAGATAAGATATATGTCCACCTGAGACAGTTTAGTTGCTTTAGGACTGAAGATAAGATATATGTCTACCTGAGACAGTTTAGTTGCTTTAGGTATGAAGATAAGATATATGTCCTCCTGAGACAGTTTAGTTGCTTTAGGTATGAAGATAAGATATATGTCTACCTGAGACAGTTTAGTTGCTTTAGGTATGTAGATAAGATATATGTCCACCTGAGACAGTTTAGTTGCTTTAGGTATGAAGATAAGCTTTTTGTCTACCTGAGACAGTTTAGTTGCTTTAGGTATGAAGATAAAATATATGTCCTCCTGAGACAGTTTAGTTGCTTTAGGTATGAAGGTAAGATATATGTCCACCTGAGACAGTTTAGTTGCTTTAGGCATGTAGATAAGATATATGTCCACCTGAGACAGTTTAGTTGCTTTAGGACTGAAGATAAGATATATGTCTACCTAAGACAGTTTAGTTGCTTTAGGTATGACGATAAGATATATGTCCTCCTGAGACAGTTTAGTTGCTTTAGATATGTCGATAAGATATATGTCCACCTGAGACAGTTTAGTTGCTTTAGGTATGTAGATAACATGTTCAAAACCTGTACTCATTATTGATTTGATTGCATTACTGGTAGGAAAGGGGAAACGTTTGGGTATTTTACGACCCATTTCCCATTGCGAATGGAGCAGAAATTCAGTCCCAAAATACCCTGCATTAAACCATGAACCTTTTGCTTTAACAGGTTAGAGAGATAATGGATATGCTGCTGTCCAGTGACAAACAAGAAAATCATAATGCCCCTGAACTGCTTCTACGTATGATAAATGTATTACGCAGGGCTAGTAACATTGCTATCAGAAGAATAATACAAAACTATTCAGCAATTACAAAAGCAAGGTATTATTTAGTAGTATGACAGATACCCTCCGCCCCCCCCCCCCCCCCAACCTCTCAATATCACAAGGAAGCATTTCAAGATTCTCCGGTTTTCTTTTCCAATCTGCCTTTTCTTTATGTGGTCATTTCTTTCGTCTAGTCTAGCCTGCCTTTTCTGTATGTGCCATCTATTTTCTTCCGGATATTCCCAGGACGTCGTATTCTCTGGAGTAGTTGTCAACAATGTGTGAAAAGTTTTTAAAACCGTGTTTCTTTATATAACAAAATAATCTGGTAAAAATAATTTGTTCATGAGATAGAATTTTAACAACGAGGAGGCCAACCTTTTTTTAATGGTCAACTGGAAACCCATTTTTCTATTTTTGATAACTGAGCTGATTATCCAATATGCAAGTCACAAATTTTCAACCAACTGTAGTCAAATACAGTGGAGCTCTATTAACTGAACATTTCTCAATTAAATGACTGTGTTAGTTGCATATAACTTCACAAAACAACACCATTCACCATACTTTCTGTACACATTTGACCCGTTTATTTCTCTTAGGTTACAGAGTAAACCCCGTTACTTGATTCAAATATCTTGTGATCTTTCAAAGAAATACTCAGTCAGCAATGAGTGTATTTAATCTATACTATCTTGTTTGATATAGCTCTATGAGCTCGGTCAAAAAGACATAGAATAAATGCTACGTTTATCACCAGAGTGAGTCCAGTAGGTTGGGTCCTGTGTGCATTTTGGGGCCCAGAATATTACTCTACATTTTCCTATTATATATCATCTGCAGTTAAAAAAAATCAGGGTAGACTTTTCCCACTCTGGCATTAAGGGAAAAAAACCGCACTTAAAGTTATCTCCCCTTACTGAAAAACCTAAAAGTTGATGTTTTTTGAAAAATTAAAAAAATAATAATTATAGTTGAAATAACGTTTTGATTTTTGTTTTACACAGTTGCAATAAACTATATCTTAGATTGAAGTGGCAAAAATAATTTTATTTTCAGAATTTGGTATGATTTTTTGAAAAAATCTGTATTTTTTCTTGTTTTTTTAGCGAAAATATTTCAAACAAAGCCAAAGAAGTTATATTTACATTGTGTTGCAAAGAAATAATCATAACATGTTATATATTTCTTGAAAGGTAATCATATTAGCTACAAGTTGCAGAAACCTGAGTTGGGTAAGTTAATGGAAGACAGATTTATATGGAAAAGTCTACCCCTATCCCCAAAATAACAAACACGGAAAAATTGTTAAAATCTACTCAACTCTAAATAACAACAATTAATTTTTATTTCTTCTCTCTAAAATCCATTATGCAGTAATTCTAATCAAGTATGGCATCTATTAGTAAGATTAGATATCAATTCTTACACAAATTAGACCCTCCTGATATTTTCAGAAATTATTCTAATAAACTGCTTGTAATATTAGCCTTTGAACAATTTTTAATCACATGTTCAAAAGACTAATGTTAACCATTTATCTAACATATCGACCAAATCCACCAGCGTAATATACAAATATATCCATTCAACCTTTGATGTGTTTTCATTTTGGTTTTCCAAACCAGAAGCTTATGACCCATCATTGGAACAAGCTCATTCGGTGTGTTCAATTGAAGGGTTTCAAACTATGGCCAGGAAGAAGAAAAATGAATTTTATTTTTTGCTTGTCAGAAAGAATTAGTGGTTACTGTGGTCTACAATTTACTTTAGTGAAGGAGTAAATACCAAATAATCCTTGTCAGTTTTCAACTCTGGCCAACACGAAATTGGCAGCATATTCACAGCGTAGAAGGTCCTGTAGGCAAAATGAATGGCTTTTTACAGCTGGTATCGTCACTTGCAATACTTCTGCTTTTACAAAATTTACAGCATGGAACCCTATCTTACTTACAAACACATCTCTTTGTGCTGCGTTTCAAACAGTTGCAAACCTGAACAAGTTCATTAGGAACAATTCTCTTAAGTCGCATGGGCATGAACAAACCATCTGTATCATCAAAGCCATAAGATCTGGGGTCAAGTGAATGTCCTTTAAGACAATTAAGAATTGAGTAAGTAGCATGATATGCACGCTGAATGTGACCTGCAGAAATATACTGGTAGGTGGTAGCTCATTTACAGATGACTTCTTACTGTGATTAGTAAAACCAGTACCTTAATTCATCCAATGTTTTCAATTCTGATCTAGGTTTTAGTATTTGAACTAGGTGTGCTTCTGCTTGCACATACGTATCATGTAAATCAGAAGCATACGAGTAGTATAGCATGTACCCGACCGGGCCTGTTTGGGGGATCTCATGGGGGATCTCATATGTGACGTCATAGTCACGTGACCTTGTGGCGCCATGTTGTGTTGTCATGGTAGCCCGCGTGAGCGGCCATGTTGGGACGTTATCCCCATAGTGATACGTGGTCCTAGTGCGCATGTGCAGCGTGTAATGTTAGGGTTATACGTGTTTCCGTCGTCCATTTTGTATACTGGCGGCCGCCATCTTGGTTTCTCTGGTAGCACGTGGTTGCTATGTGATCCAAAGTCTTATAATAGGACATGGGTATGTTTGGAGGGTATGTTCGATTGAATCTGAGTATCATGAATTACTCAAATAAACCCGACAAGTTTTAATATTTCGAATTCTTTCAGAATTCTCTGCTTCTATCTATGCAATAGTTTTCGTCTACCTGGCTATGTTCGTTTGTCCTGGAGTATACTCCAGTAGAATAGAAGAGCCTATCAGCTGGAACAGCTTTGCTTATTATTACTATTTTTAGTTTTCTTGTCCAATCTTGTTATTTCTGATCCTATTTCGAGTACTCTTGCTGTTTCATTTATCCAGATCACCCAATCTGTTCACTTTCCTAGCTCTAACTAACCAATCAGATTGCTTGATTTCCCATAATCTGTAAGCAGAGTCATCTCCCCTTATTACAACGAAGTCCTATACGATTCTCATCACCTCTATATCCAATGGCCACGTCCCATGGAACCCCTTTTTGTGAAACGTCTCTGGTTATGGAATCCTGTTTTAGCCATATGAGGTCATGAGGGCTATGAGAAATTCCCTCACTGAGGTCTAATTTACTATCCCTCTTAACCTCATTTCGATTGAGACCATGAGAGCCATGAGAAATCCCTCAATGAGGCCTCATTTACTATCCCTCTTAGCCTAATTTCGGTATTTGAGGATACCTATAGCCTGTTATTGTATTATTTGAGGATACCTATCGAGGATACTTTCTGGAGAATCCCTTTTTTGTCGTATGAGGCAATGTGGACCATGAGAAATTTCTCGATGAGGCCTCATTTACTATCCCTCTTAGCCTCATTTTCTTTTGAGGGCATGAGGGCCATGAAAAAAATCCTCAATGAGGCCTCATTTACTATCCCTCTTAGCCACATCTCGGTATTTAACAGGCATATCCCATGGAATTTCATTTTTTGGAAAACATATGGCCTTCTGAACCCCTTTTTAGTCTATGAGGCCATGAAGGCCATGAGAAAAAACGCTCGATGCGGCCTCATTTATTATCCCTCTTAGCCTCATTTTCTTTTGAAACGGGGAAAACGCCTGTGGCTATGGAATCCTTTCTTTGTCGTATGAGGTCTACGAGAAAACCCTCAATGGGACTTCATTTACTATCCCTCTTAGCCTCATTTCTTTTGAGGTCATGAGGGCCATGAAAAAATCCCTCAATGAGGTCTAATTTTCCATCCCTCTTAGCCTCATCTCGGTATTCGAGAATACCCGACATTATATTATTGGAGGATACCTTTTATAGGATACTTGTTATAGAAACTTTACATCCGGGTACTTCATGCTACATCCAGGTACTTCTGTTGGGATAGTAGATAAAAAACAAACAACAGTATATAACATTTCATTCATTTTTATTCGAGTATACAATTCAATTTCCCAAGGCATCATTCTTGTCTTTAAAGTTCTTCTGTCTTCTCTCATGGGCTAACCATCTCATCTTCTTGTGGGTTGGAGCTTCTTCCCATTGTCTGGCTAGGTTCTTGATAAATATGGGTTATATACACATGGTGTTTGTAAAAAATCTTTTATCGCGACGAGAGCGTTTTCGGGGGCATATATAGCTACGAGTCGCGCAGCGACGAGTAGCTATGTAGCCCCCGAAAACGCTCGAGTCGCGATAAAAGATTTTTTACAAACACCATGTGTATATAACCCTTTTATCTACACCTCCACCTCCCCCACTCCCGTAATAAAACAAGTTTTGATTAACAAATGCAGACCACTAAAAATAATCTAGCCTTCAACCAGATAATCACTAATGTAAAAAATATCTGGTTATTTGTACTTTCCGACGTTTGACGTCACGTTTTGAAAAATGTTGAAGAAACTGAATTCCCAGTGACGTTTGAACGTCAGGATAATTAAAGTCTCGAAGGGTGAAATAATCTCATTTGAAAAAGTGTAAGTTACTAATTTTTACTCTTTTCCGTCAAATTTCATTTTCACAATTCAGTAAGTTTAATTAATGGCCTTCTTTTTTATTCAATACATTTCGATAAATACGCCCCGTTTTATTTGTTTCGATCCGCGGCAGCGATAATTAGTTATTCAAAGTGTTGAATGAAATAGTACGTCATGCAAATGAGATGGGCGTGAACGTTGTACTCTTGCGATATCACGTGACTTTTATTCTTACTGCAGTGACGATAAAAGATTTTTTATTGACGGCGAGTTTTCGATAACGATAAAAGATAAAACGTTACTGTTTTTACGTATAAAATAGATAAAACACGTTCTCTGATTGATAGCTGATAACTTGGCTTTGCTGGTTGCTTTAATTTCCTGTCTGGCATCTTTGGGTTCCTCTTTCTTGTCTTTTAGCTGTCTTGTAGCAGTAACTTCAGTCTTCTGAACATCATTCTTAGTTTCAGTAGAAACTTCATTTGTGGTTTGAGTGGAAACATCGTTCTTTGTTTCAGTAGAAACTTCATGGTGATTCGTAGTTTGAGTAGTAACTTCATTCTTAGTTTCAGCAGAAACTTCAGGCTTCTTCGTAGTGGTAACTTCGTTCTTTGTTTCAGTAGAAACATCAGACTGATTCGTAGTGGTAACTTAATTCTTTATTGTATTGGAAGCATCAGTCAGTTCTTCTGTCTTTATTCTCTTGGTTGTAGTGGCAACTTCGGTGGTTAATGATCGGCCACTATCAACACATCTTTGTTTCTTTTCACCAGCATTCATGTCTAGATTTTTTCTCTTGGCTGCATTTACCACGCGAACCAGTTCTTGGGAAGTCAGTTTTAATCCAGCATCATTCTTGAATATCTATATATGTAAGTCATCTTTGAATCTGAGCACTGTTGTTGACACAGACATCTTCACTCTTCGACGTTCAAAATGGAAATGAGTTTATTTTCATACCAACACTCCTTTTATGCCTTTTCCTCTAATCGCCTTCTTCTTCTTCTTTTTCTTCTTCTTCTTCTTTATCATCTTCTACTCTGAATGAGTAGTTTGTCATAAGGTTGTTGAACAGAAATCTTCGCTTTTCCAAGACATATTTCTGGGATTCTTCAAAGTCAAAGTCCTCTTCTTCACGAAAACGCTTGGCAGTTTCTTGAATTTTCTTGTGTATTGAGTCGCTGCAAAAATTTCTGATGTACACAAGGGTATTAATGTATTTCGCACTAATGGCTTCTCTGACACTCTTTTGAAGTGCTCTATATGCTGTTTCAACTGCATCATCTATATCCATTCCATCCTCGATATATTTGTTCATGGAGTTGTAAAAATCGTCTTGGTATTTGTCATAGGCACTTTGGACGATAGTTTCAATCATAGAAACGTCTTCTCCTTCCTCTTCGTCTTCTTCTTCATATTCCATATCTTCTGATAATTCCGACGATTCATCGGTGTCCGAATCTCTTGATCAATGTTTTGGTGCACAACTGGGTTGCATTGTGTCCGCTCTCTTCGAAGGTCAGATTACAAATAACAAGTTTCTTACGAGCACGACCCTTTTATAGGATATTCGGGACAGAACATTGATGATGAGTTTGATTAACTTTCCTAAAAAGTCTGTATGATCTGTCTTCTTTTCCTATAAGATAGTTATTTCTTTGGTAAGGCAATTCTCCTAATCTGGTGTTTATATGGGGTCGGCTTAGCTCTCTCAGATTAGCGCTCTCAGATTTGGTTATGGGTACTGCCCCCTTCATGATATTCGAGGCACAATCACATATACATTGTATCAAATCATCACTGGCCGTCTTGAGCATAGTCTTGGCTTCATATCGATCAGCATCAGATAGGGTTTGCAGTGTATCTGAATTTCTGTCTAGTCTTGCAGTGTTGTTCGATTTTTCCGATTTTCTCTTGGAGCAGTAAGCATTCTCGTGTCTGTGCGTGTTCTTTGATATGGAAAAGGCCTTTTCACCATATCTGCAGCAATTGACTTTCATGACTTCACTCTTTCGTCGTCGTAGAACAAAATGGGCATTTAGTGTTTATACACCCCCCTTTTATACCCTTTTCAGAGCTAGGACTGGATTGATAAGCGCCGAGAGAAAGCAACTCTTTCGTAATATACAGCATTTTATATCGGTAGAAATTCCATCATCTGTTAGCAGCTTCAATACATGTTCGTATTTTGCAGGTCATCAAATTCAGCCAAATTCAGTGGTATCTTATCTTCGAGGATGTTGGTAGCACGTTTACATCAAAAGGTAATCAAATCTTCATCAGCAGCGCGTAGAACGGCATCAGTTACCTCCTTATCAGCATCCCGCAAAAATTCTAAAAGTGCTTTATTCTGGTCAGTCATTGAATCTCCAGTATCTCTTTCCTCTTCTGTTCTTCTTGGACAGTTATGTTCTTCATTCCTACGGGCACTGAATGATCGGGTAAACAACTTCGTACAATATCTGCAGTGGAGCCGATGATGGTTCTTCTGGTATCTTCTGGCATTATCCGATCTCGAAAATAACTTGGAACAGTATCTGCACCGAACTGGTAACATGTCTTCACTCGACGACGGTCAGGACACAAATAAGTTTATTCTCACACCAACACCCTTTTTATACCTTTCCCAACAGAAGTACGCGGATGTAGCAACAAGTATCCTGTGTGGGGAATATTCTTTTGAGTGCCAGTATATGTATCAAGGAAATATGCAGCATCATACTGACTTAGATTTGAATATTGAAGATGCCGACCTTCGACTGACACCCCACGCTATGCATATTATCAGTCCCAGCATAAAAGATTAGTCATCTTGTCAAATGATACAGATTTATTTGTGTCACTTTGCTATTACTGGGGCCTCCTAAATCGTAATGATTTAAAAGAACTGTGGATGAGAGCAGGTGTTGGTGACAGTAAAAGGTATATTCCAGTGCATACCTTGGCCAACAGTTTAGGAGATTTCTGTAATGTTTTGCCTGCAATACATACATTATCTGGATGTGATAGTACAAGCAAACTTGGCACTAAAGCTGCAGCCTTGAAAGCAGACCCACATAAATACCTTCAAGAGTTTGATGTGAATCCGTATGCTCCTGATTTACATGATACTTATGTGCATGCAGAAGCATACTAAGTTCAAGTACTAAAACCTAGATCAGAATTAAAAACTTTGGATGAATTATGGTACTGGTTTTACCATCACAGTAAGAAGTCTTTAGATGAGCTACCATCTATCAGTTACAGTGCTGTGGGTCACATTCAGCGTGCGTATCATGCTACTTACTAAATTCTTAATTGTCTTACAGGACATTCACTTGACCCCAGATCTTATGACTTTGATGATACAGATGGTTTGCTCATGTCCATGCGACTTAAGAGAATTGTTCCTGATGAAGTTCTTCAGTTTTGCAACTGTTTGAAACGCAGCACAAAGAGATGCGTTTGTAAGAAAAATGGGGTTCCATGCTGTAAATTTTGTAAATGCAGAAGTATTGAAAGTGACGATACCAGCTGTAAAAAAAAGCCATTTATTTTGCCTACAAGATCTTCTACGGTGTGAATATGCTGCCAATTTCGTGTTGGCCAGAAGAGTTGATAAAATAACAAACCTCGTGCACTAAGCAGCCCTTGTGAACATCTCATCAATAGCAACTTTTTATCCCACGTAATGTCCAGTAATATTCTTAACCCTTTGAACCCTAGCGGCCGTTTTTCCGGCCAACAACATGATACGCCATAATGTCATTAAATAGGATGGCTGTTCAGTAAATGTGTGGGGTAGTCCAATCAATATTTTCAACGTGCAGCCTCGGGGCCGCACGTTGAAAATATTGGTTGGTCTACCCCAAATGATGAATATATATCTTCTAATTGCTGCCATTGAACTGGCATGGAAGATACCACTAGAGTTGAAAGGGTTAAGACACTCAGCTTTTGGTTTATCATTAGAATGGATTATGTAAAGGTTTTTTACTGGTACACTGCAAAAAATATAGGTTCTCTTTAGAACCAATACTGGTTCTAATGCTGTCCCTGAGATGGAACTAGTTCTGTTTAAATAGTATTTATTTCAAATCAAATAAATTTATAAAGACTAACATTAAATATTAACAGAATTAAACATAAATTGAGGGGGTTTCAGTCGTAAGTTTAGAGCTTATACGAGGTTGTCTCAAATCATTATTAAGCAAAGGAGATATGAACAGTTGGCATATCGAACCAGTTTTGGTTTTATGCAGAACCCAAACTGGTTCGATATGCCAACTGTTCATATCTTCTTTGTTTCAAAATGTTTGGCGACTGAGTTAAATACGCTCCAAGTTTACTGCTGAATCTACTTCAGTTCATGTAATATTCTGTTAAAATTGAATGCTAATCTTGGTAAAATTATTTGATTTGAAATAAATACTGTTTAAACAGAACTAGTTCCATCTCAGGGACAAGATTAGAACCAGTTTTGGTTCTAAATAGAACCTATATTTTTTGCAGTGTAGATCCTCTCTCCAGAATAAACTCATATTTCTTGGATTACACTCTGTCTTTTCCTAAAGCTCTCTATTTTATTCTCCCTCATTTTTTTAATTCATTGTGATCATTCTTTCAAAATTCACATTAGAAGTTTATTTATAACTCTCTCCTCAATGCTTTAATTAATGTAAGAATTCTTGACCAACTTATATCGGTGTGCTTCTTTTAAAGACCGTTTTCATTGTATAGAGCAAAAACGAAAATAGCCTCTACATCATAAAATTTATAGCATCACACATCTTCAGAAGTCGGTTGCTCAGTGATAATTCTTTATTAAGTCTTGACTGCCTATCTAATGATTCATAAGACGTGACTTAGAAATGCTTGCAGTGAAATATATCATCTGCTGTGACAACTGTCTGTTATTGCACATGTGAGACACTCTTTGCAATGCATTTAATATTACTGTTTGTTTAATACAAATTAAATATTTCATTAACCCTTTACCTAACAAAACAGAAAAAAATCTGCCCAGCAAAAAACTCCCATTGAAAAATTTACTATTGTTTTTCTACAAAACATAGCTTATGACCCCTAAATACCAGCAAGTGAAACAAGAGAAAACTATAATAATAATAATATACACATTTATATAGCGCCAAAATTATAGTTCAGAAGATATAGAACCATATTCTAAGGCGCTGTACATGTTACTGAGCTCATGCAAATATACAAACGGAATATATACAGTACCTTAAAGTCCACAACATCACTTATAGGCTTTTTGAAACAGGTATGTTTTGAGATCGTTCTTGAAAAGGTTGACATTTGACAGTCTTTTTAGGTGTTCTGGTAAATTATTCCACAAGTGAGGGCCAGCAAATGAGAATGACCTATCTCCAAATGTCTTACACCTATGATTTTGGAACATGTGGCAGCAGTTTACCATCGGACCTCAGGTTGTATTGACACACATTCTTGGTATTAAGGAGTTCTTCAAAGTAGGCTGGTGACATGCTGTTTTGTGTCTTCAAAACTAATAATAAAGTTTTGAAAATTATTCTGTACTTGACTGGCAGCCAGTGCATATCCCTCAGAACAGGAGTGATGTGTTGAGATCGTGATATCCTACATACCATTCGGGCTGATGCATTTAGTACCATCTGCAGGCGGAAGTACTGATATTGCGGAAGGTTGAACAGGAAGGCATTACAATAATCCAAATGTGAAGTTACAAAGGCATGAACTAGGGTTTTTGTTGAGTCTTTGGTGAGGAACTGTCTTATCTGTTTAACTTTGTATAGACCTCTGAAAGCCTTATTGCACATATTTGTAACATGTCTGTCCATAGACATGGTAGAGTCGAAGAAGGCACCAAGATTACGTACACTGTTACTTGCACTGATGGCGGAATCTCCTACCTTCACTGAATTGATGTCAACTTTAGTGAGTTGCTGTCGTGAACCAATTATTAGGAATTCAGTCTTATCATCATTTATCATTAATGTGTTTGAAACCATCCATGTGCGAATGTCCGAAATACATGATTTAATAGTTTCTAGAGCTTTAGTTTGATTCTTGATTGATGGTCGAAAAGAGAAATAGACCTGTGTGTCATCAGCATAACCATGGACATCTAACTGAGCGTAACATCCCTGGTTTACTTCAGTGTCTTATTTTCAAGAGAAAACATTCCACATAACATACCGAGGATATGATAAGTACAATATGCAAAATACAGACGGGTGAGGAAGCGAACAAGTTGAAACACACTTTTTTGAGGTGATTTCACTCAAATAATTAGAAAGGAGTAAGGCATTTGTAAGTATTTTTCACAACCAGAAGCCAACACTATTAAACTTTCACCATTGTATTTTCCACCTATTAATATAACTAACTAAAATAAATAATTATCATTTTAAAAGATATGGCAATTTGCCAACTGGCAAATTGCCAGATCTTTGAAAATGCTAATGGTTCATTCTAACCCATTTTGAGTCATAACTAGAAAATACAATTGTAAAAGTTTTATAGTACTGCCCCCCCCCCCAGATGTCATGTGATGTATTGTAAGTTATATGTATTAAGCTTGGGAATTATTAATGGGCTAACGGGTGAGTGCATCTGGGCTAACGAGTGAGTAACACCGAATTTTGATGCCGTTAACGAATGATAAAATGTGAATGCTATTAGAATTTCGAAAATATTGTAACAGACATGAGTCAACTTTGTCAATATATCGCTTTACGTCGTTTGAAACCAACAGTTTCATAATAATTCAGTCGCGACATTTTAAGGGTCTGACCAATATATTCTGACGATTCGACAAACTGAACATTCCTACAAATTTGATGAGTTTGCTGGATGAAGCACTATGCGTCAAAACGCTCTGAGGACACATAAACATCCTTACATAAAAGTCAGCTGCGAGGAAAACACAATGATTCGCAATTCCTGCATAGTTTTTCGTGTCACGCTATACTAAAACTGAAAAGAGCCGAGTAGGGAGTTTGATAAATATTTGTCTTCAGCGATATGCAAATTCATACATTATGTTTTTTGCTTCAAATATTCAACAACAAGAATTAAAATTTATACTGCTGGACGTTCCCAGAGGAAACAGTGTTCAGGAACACTGGGCACAAAATGTTGCTAATATAGTGGCTAAGTTTCCTAAAATTCAAGTGTAGTTAGTCTTAGTTAGAAGTAGAGCGGGGTAATCGGGAAAACCCCAATCTATCTTTCCTGGCGTGACCATTTTAATACAGTGCAAAATGATATTACTTTTAATATAGAAAATTTGTTGTTCTGGTTTGCATATGGCTGCGAGTATCATCATAACTGTCCAGTTGCTGAAGTAACAATATAAAATTGGCCATGCATGGAAGCAAAGAGAGGCTAGATATTCAGAGCAATGAGTGTAAACAGATGGAAAGTTTTATATAGTTACTTCAGAAACTGGAGAGTTAGGGCGGTACTCGCAGCCATATGTATACAAGAACAACAAATTTTCTATATTAAAATTAATATCATTTTACACTGTATTAAAATGGTCACGTCGTCAGGAAAGATAAATTAGGGTTTTCCCGATTATCTCACCCTGTTTCTAATTAAGACTACACTTAAATTTTGTGAAACTTGGCCACAATATTAGCAACATTATGTATCCAGTGTGCCTGAAGACTCTTTTCTCGGGAAACTCACATCAGTATACATTTTATGTCTTGTTATTGAATATTTAATGCAATTAACATAATGTAAGAATTTGTATATTGGTAAAGACAAATACATATCTAACACCCTACTCGTCTTTTCTTAGTTTTAATTTAGCATGACTCGAAAAACTAAGCTGAAATTGCGAATCATTGTGTTTTGCTCGTAGCTGACTTTTATCTAAGGGTGTTTATTTGTCCTCAGCAGACCGTTTGGCGCATAGTGTTTTATCCAGCAAACTAATCAAACATGTAGGAATATTCAGTTTGTCGAATCGTCAGAATATATGGTTCAGACCTAAAAATGTAACGACTAAAATATTATGAAATCGTAGGTTTCAACCGATGTAAAGCGATATATGGACAAAGTTCACTCGTTGTCCTCTGAGTTCCAATGTGTTCTATGTGCCAGTAGGCACATAGAAGGAACTCAACGGACGTCGTGTCTGTAACAATTTATTGGAAATTCTAATAACATTCACATTTTATCAAAATTCCTCATTTGTTAAAATCATCAACATTCAGTGTTTTACTCACACGTTATCCCAGTAATAATTCCTAAACATAATACATATCAACTCACATTTGGTCGTGATAAATACTTACTTATTTGCCTTATTTCTTTCCAATTATTTAAGTAAAATCACATCAAAACAAATATGATTCAACTTGTTCGCTCTCTCACCCATTTATAGTTTATTTATTGTACTTATCATACCCCCGGTATGTTGTTTGGAATTTCTCCTGTTGAGAATAACACGTTGAAGTAAACCAGGAGTGTTGCGGAACACTCTCTCTAAATTTCTTTTTGAAAAGAGGTGATAAAATAGCGAATGTTTTGCTCATTCTTCAGATCTTCACTCCTCAGTTAGCCAGTTGCGCTGGTTTTCTCTTGTTCCAAATACTTGCACTCATGTAAATTCTGAACGAATGATCAAAATAAATTAGAAAATGAGGAAGAATAAAAAAGATAGATTTACCAAAAGACAGGGTGTAATTTAAGGAAGATGACTTTATTCGAGAGAAAAGCTCTACCAGTAAAAATCCTTTCCATAATCCATTCTAATGATAGATCAAAGCTGAGTTTCTTGAGAGTATTACTGGGTGGTTTTGGCCTTTTGGATCACGAGTTGCTATTGAGGAGACCTAAACTAAGGCTGTTTAATGCACGGGGTTAGTTACTTAGTTAATAATGAAATTTGTTTATAAACACAAAGTGTGACTAACCTTGTGCAGTAACAGGGTTAATAACACTTCCTTGTTGCAAACAAAATTGATAACTGCCATATCACACAGTACATAAAATATGTCCACCCACTAAAGGTGTGCATGTACAGGGTTTTTCCCATAACAGAGATGATCTCCTTATTTATAACCAGAAATAAAGACGTGACAAACCATATGCCTTGCACAGAGTTAGTTGCTAAGCTACCATACATGGGATGATCATAGGCCGCCATATCGCACACAACATGAAAATATACAGTGACTAAGGCTGTAAAAATTCCCAGGGTCAGTTGGTTACCTGTTACATGGAATTGGCTTCAAGGAACTAATGGAAATACTTATACTGGATTGTGGAAATTGTTTTAATGTGAATTCCTAAAATGAAAACATATTCTATTTTCAATTAATAGTCTGTTTAGTGTTTAGTGTTAATTTTGGCAAACTATGTCGTAATTTCAGGGAGTTCATAAGATCTGTAGTGGCTACAACAGTATTGGAAAAACACCGTCAGTTCAACTGGGAATGTTACTGTGGCTTATTTTACTTTGGGAATGGGGCAGATATTCAAACCCTGAAAAGGCCTTGAATTAAATCCTGCAAAGCACCTAAACTATGTATAGCCAGTAAACAACTAAGTAATAACAACATGTAGGTGTAAAATTAATACATTTCAAAATATGTGCTCATATTTGTAACGTCCTTTTCAGTAGAACGTTATGGTACAGTGGGGACCTTTGAGCAGTCACTTTGACAGTGAATAATATTAATTAACAATACTAATCAACTGACTGGAATGTGATCATTTGTCTTCACTCTTATGATAGACCTAGCATTTATTCTGTTATATATCTTTTTTGACCGAGCTCCATCAAACAAGATATTATAGATTAAATACCTTCATTCCTGACTGAGTATTTCTTTAAAAAAGATCACAAGACATTTTTATTTAAGTAACGGGGCTTTACTCTATAACTTAAGAGGAATAAACAGGTCAAATTTGTACAGAAAGTATGGTGAATGGTTTGGTGTTGTGATCTAACACAGTTCTATAATTGAGAAATATTCAATTAATAGAGCTCCATTGCATTTGACTAAAGCTGGTTGGTTGAAAATTGGTGACATGCATATTGGATAATCGGCTCAGTTATTAGAAATAGAACAAAATAATTTTAAGTTGGCCATTAAAATTCTGCCCCATAAACATATTATTTTTACCAGGTTATTTTGTTAGATAAAGAGACACTGGTACATTTGTAGTTGCTCTGAAGACGATTTTTATATTCACATTTTTTCTTGTCTCTTTTACAAAAACACGAGTGTCAACATGAAAATGAACCACCAGCTTGCATGCCAGTCATCCAATTCAGTGTTAAAAGAACGTGCACTGTGTCTCAACATATCCCTATATTTAGTAAATGGCAGAAAATTGTAAAGTACGAAAAGTTCAATATTCTTTGATTGCAGTACTGCAGTACTGCATTTTTGGTATCTCTTAGATATCAATACCAAGTCTGTTTTGTCAAAAGAGATCCCGATAAGGTGTTATCTTAGATGATACTGTGAGTGTTTTTTAAAAATTAATTTCTTAATACCATGTCTGCTTTGTCAACAGGAAGTTGCTGTTTGAAATTTTACCAATTGTTGGAACAAGGGATTCAACAATAGAGCTAACGAAGGCGTTAACCAAGGGTATAGTTCCAATCGAAATAATTCCACGCTGTTTATATATGCTAGCCATGTCAGCCAAACCCGAACCTATACTTATAAAACAAATTATGGTAAGTTCAACTTTATTTTTTGTCACAACATTTTAGAGACGACAAAACCACATATAGTATTTTGTTTGCAGAGGTAAAATTCTTTAAGATTTCTGTAAGGAAAAACATGACACACTGAATCTGTTCAAAACCCAGGCGGCGGAAGCACGATAAAAGTGGAGGGGCAGAAATTTTGAAGGCTACTATGGTACGGCCCAGTGGGAGAAAAGTTTCAATCGTATATCGGTAAATATACCATGACACATTATATAGTTGCTCGTTTAGATGAGCAGGCTGCGGTGTGGTCACTGTCCTGTCCATTTCTTCTACTTCAATCAACTTCCAACCCGAAGGCTGGCCTTCGGGTTGGAAGATGGTTGAAGAAGACGAAACGGACCAAAGCTACCCAAGGTGGTATTCTTTGGCCAAATGTTGTTTGGATTTACAAATAATATATAACAGAAATGTTTGTATATTGATACGTTTGTTTGCGCCCATTTAACTCATTGTGTAACCGTGCAACAGGTGCGTCGAGAAAAGTGGAGGGGTAGGTGTTCCCTGTGCCCCCTGGTTCCGCCGCCTCTGTTCCAATATAATATTCCAAAACTGCTTTTGAGTTGTCTAGTTGTGTTTATTTGTATTTGATAACTATTTTAACACATGTCCAGCATAAAAAGGAATTTAAAAAATGAACGCTTTCATATGACCAAAGCATTGTCATTATGTCATTGGAGTATGTTTTATCACAGTTTTTACTTAAAATAATTGCAGAGGATTTTTATTGAATTCAAGTGCGGTGTTCAAGGGTCTCAAAAATATGACCAATTAGAGAGTGTAACCCAGATGACCGATGACTGATTAGGGGGTGTAACCCAGATGGCCGATGACCGATTAGGGGGTGTAACCCAGATTTGCGTTTTCCAATTTTTATTCCCAAGTATACAACATCCATTTTTAAGCATTTTTTGCATAGATCACAAAATAAAGAAAAAGATGCACACTTTAACAAACATGAGAGATACAGACATGTCAATAAATGAGTTACAGTACTATAAAGTTAGATAAGTACAATGAAGGTACATATAGTCGTTTATAGCAGATGCAGGCATGTCAATAAATTAGTTATAGTACTATAAAGTTAGATAAGTACAATGAAGGTACATATAGTCGTTTATAGCAGATACAGGCATGTCAATACATTAGTTATAGTACTATAAAGTTAGATGAGTACAATAAAGGTACATATAGTCTATAGTTTATAGTAGATAACAGTAAGGTCATATTAGATATCGTAAGGTTCAAATACACATTTCTGAAATGTAATTCCACCCTTTTCTAACTTTGTTTGCCCCGTTGATGAGGTAGAGGCATGCAGAGAGAGAGAGTGAGAGAGAGAGAGAGAGAGAGTGAGAGAGAGAGAGAGAGAGAGAGAGAGAGAGAGAGAGAGAGAGAGAGAGAGAGAGAGAGAGAGAGAGAACAATTCGGCATGTCTGTAACTCTTTGATGTGTCTTTATAATTTTGAAAGGTTGGCAAGTATTTTCTCTGGCTGCAATAATGGATGAATTTCTTATTAATAATCTTACATGTATACGCTAGCTCCGAATCATCTAGTGCAGAGGTAGGGGTCTATAGTGGTATTCAACTGACTTACTGCCAAATCCAAACTACATTTTTGCTCAAGATTGTATCCATTGTAACTTATATCCAGCATCAGCAGATGTGTCTGGATAGAAAACTTGAGTAGTATTCTAAATTCATACGGTCTCTGGTATATCAGAGAAATTCAGTATTGTCACGGCACCAAATGGTTGATAGCATGTGTCAGATTTACGCTCGTTGACCAGTTATTCGTTTTGTTGTACACGAAGGAAAGTAAATCACACATTGACTGTCTCTACTGCACATTTAAAACGATATTTGAATTTGAAGAATATTTGAATAAACGTCCTGCTGGTCTGGTAAGAGAATTTCTGAAGTTTAGAACCTCCAATCACCGGCTACCAATAAAACGGTCGCTGAACCAGAACTTCTAAAGAAGACTGACTTTGTACTTTTTGGTGACAAATATCATTACATCTTAGAATGGCCATCTGTTATTGTTCACAGAAAGAAATATTTACATCAATCATACTACACCCACCCCAACATAATGAAATATGCATCATTATTGCTAGGCCCAAATAAAACAGAAATAGATTCAGTTATCAAATTTATTAATGCCATTAACAGAACAATTAGTAACAAATAAACTAAACATAATCGACAAATCGCTTTATATAAATTAACCTTTTACCTGATGAATCGGACACATCCAACCGCTTAATTTACAAATTGTGCAGCTGAAAAAATAATGGTTTTTAAACAATTCCAACAAAAAACATATCATGTGATTTCCAATGAAATGAACTCGTCGAACTCGTGCCAACAAAAACATATCATGTGGCTCCCAATGGAATAAACTCGTCGAACTCGTGCCAACAAAACATATCATGTGGCTCCCAATGGAATGAACTCGTCGAAATCGTGCCAACAAAACATATCATGTGGCTCCCAATGGAATGAACTCGTCGAACTCGTGCCAACAAAATATATCATGTGGCTCCCAATGGAATGAACTCGTCGAAATCGTGCCAACAAAACATATGTGGCTCCCCAATGGAATGAACTCGTCGAACTCGTGCCAATAAAACATATCATGTGGCTCTCTAATGGAATAAACTCGTCGAACTCGTGCCAACAAAACATATCATGTGGCTCCCAATGGAATGAACTCGTCGAACTCGTGCCAACAAAACATATCATGTGGCTCTCCAATGAAATGAACTCGTCGAACTCGTGCCAACAAAACATATCATGTGGCTCCCAATGAAATGAACTCGTCAAAATCGTACCAACAAAACATATCATGTGGCTCCCAATGGAATGAACTCGTCGAACTCGTGCCAACAAAACATATCATGTGGCTCCCAATAAAATGAACTCGTCGAACTCGTGCCAACAAAACATATCATGTGGCTTCCAATGGAATGAACTCGTCGCAATCGTGCCAACAAAACATATCATGTGGCTCCCAATGGAATGAACTCGTCGAACTCGTGCCAACAAAACATATCATGTGGCTCCCAATGGAATGAACTCGTCGAACTCGTGCCAACAAAACATATCATGTGGCTCCCAATGGAATGAACTCGTCGAAATCGTGCCAACAAAACATATCATGTGGCTCCCAATGGAATGAACTCGTCGAACTCGTGCCAACAAACCATATCATGTGGCTCCCCAATGGAATGAACGCGTCGAACTCGTGCCAACAAAACATATCATGTGGCTCCCAATGGAATGAACTCGTCGAACTCGTGCCAACAAAACATATCATGTGACTCTCCAATGGAATGAACTCGTCGAACCCGTGCCAACAAAACATATCATGTGCCTCCCAATGGAATGAACTCGTCGAAATCGTGCCAATGAGATATCACATGATATGGTTTTGTTGAAATTTAAAAAAAAAAACATTGGGGAAAAAATAATATTTATAAAATAATAAATTTTGATTTCATTTGCATTGTGTAAAAGATTAAAGATATATGCACCTTGATTTCTCTGTTCTGTGTGTACGACACCTTATGTACCCATAGGTAATGACACTAGTATAATAGGCGCAATGGTAATCTGGGTCGTAGTGGGTATAAATATGTCTTGTGTCTACTGGTGAAAAAACTCGCTGTAATAATTAAACAAATAAACTGAAACAACTAGGCGTGTGACACGTGTTTGCCCAGTCTTATAGAACTACACTCTTTATATTTTTATTGTTGAGGAGGGTCGGAGGCTCAGTCCTAGCAATCCTTGGACCGACTTCTTGATTTTCGTCACCCAGAAATCATACGTACTCAACCGAGAATCAATCACACTGGGTGAAATTGTCATAGTGGGTGAAATTTCAAGCCCATCCTGGATAAATCCTATACTACATCCCCTCCCCTTGTAGGACGTATGTCGTTTTTGTTTCGTCCCTTGTGTGTGGCAGGACGCCATCTACAGCGCTTTTGCAAAGTGGGTGGCGCCTTGTTGCACTCAAGAGACAATTTGAATTTGAAAAAAATTTCACGGAGTCCCCCATTCTTCATGCTTTATCCACAAGCCTCGCAAGCATTCACCTCTTGGAAATTAATTTGTAGATAAATAAAATATACATGTAATACATGTATTAGTCAGGAATAAGTCCATGGAAACTAATAATTATGTAGTGGGGATGATAAGGTCATCTCTTATAATAATACATAATTTTATCATTCAGTTGCAGCTGAAATAAAGTATAGAATAACCTAAAGAAATTTCTGTTAGAAATTAAAATCTTTTTTCGATAATTACACCCACCGATGTCACTTCTTTTGACGCTCTCAAGGTGACCTTCTAAAAATGATGTAAAATGTCAGAACTATAAAGAATGAAAAATACAAACAGTGATTTCCCTCTGCACTGTACAATTATAATTACTAATCACACTGAACAGTTTCGTCCAAGCAACAAATTACCATGTTCATTGATACTTCAGCATAACTTTCATGTTTGTCCGTCATCAATTCACCTGACCTGATGACCCAAAGAATTTCATGGAACCGAATATTCTCCTGTTGCTTACATATCGTCGCATGAGAAAAATAAGATTCTATCTTCTGGTAGAAGATAGAACTTTATGGGTCTCACACGACCAAATGTCCCTATTTCAGATGACATTACCTATAACAAATCTTTGACTTACTTTCACCAGGGAGTTTTCCAATAAACTATAACATGTCAAGAACAAAGTCAGAACTGCATGTGCAATTAATATACATATTATAAATTTAACACGGTTAGAATTTAGGAAGAAAACGCGATGTGATATAAACTATCCTTTGTCTCGTATGATGACAAATGATAACAAATATTTCCAAGCTTAAATTAATAATAACAAATATTTCCAAGCCTCAATTAATGAAACCAATCCTTCCTTGTGCAGAGTGTGCTGTCTAATAAAGCAATGCTGCGTTAGACAGAAATATAGCTCTTGTCGTAATAAACGTACATATATTGCTCTTGTCGTAATAAACGTGGTCAAGAGTGTAATAATATGGAACCCTAATCCCTCAGGTCAGTCTGAGATGACAGGCAGAAAACTGTTGGTACCTGCCCAAATGACAGGCGCAAAAAAGAAATTTGCAGGCTTAGTTTAAAAAATATTTATTTTACGTTAAATGTATACAATACATAAAAGAAATACAACTTTTCGGCAAATAAATTAACCGCAGTCTTTGGACCGGACGTGGTCATGAGTGTAATAATAGCTGTGTTGAGATTTAAGATGACAATTACATTCCTTAGCAAACTGAAAAGGGCATTTATTTGTACTCCCATCCATACATTCTCGAACGTCAGGTGTTGTGTTTTGTATCTTTATACTTCTTTCCCATATTAATTACAATGTATTTTGATATTTTACCTCCTCTGACTAATAATAACTAATATTTCATCAGTAAAGGAGTGATAAAAACTCATAATCGTTGACTTTAAATTGTAGTTGATTATGTGTGTTTCCGACGATTAGTTGATTTCTCCATTAATCATGACAGGCCTACCCAAGACCACATTTGATCATTTTCAGGGTGGGGGTGGGGGGGGGGGGGGGGAGTAATTTTATGCCATTGAACATCTGAAATGAAACAGTAAGACACTCATCGTGTGCCATTTTATTATGCAAAATATGAGCTGAAAATTCTACAGGAACAAGTCAATACATTTTTCTCTCACTCAGAGAATTAATTATTCAACCCATGTTCCAAGGTTTGTGGGTGGAATCACTGAATTCGTCAGATAATAGCTTTGATGGACACACTGTATATATCACATATCTTCTAAGAATGTGACGCAGTGTTGTTGTAAAGATCTCTACCCCAAGTCCTGCACCACACAGAACCATCACACTTAGAGAAATAAAGATACACTAAGCTAAGGTGTTGCTGTCAGTCCAGAAAAAAAGATATCATTAACACCGGTAAACAATACTGAAGCCAGAACTTGTTATTTGATGGCAATCGTTAAATCTGATTCACATAAAACTCAACAATGATTAGTCAATCTCAAAGAAACAAGGAAATAGCATTTATCTGGGTAGGTGTTCAACCATGGATCATAGCTCACTGTATAAATAGATGGACTCTATTGGATCGTAGCTCACTTTATTAAGAGATGGACTCTATTGGATCGTAGCTCTCTGTACAAATAGATGGACTCGATTGGATCGTAGCTCACTTCATACTGAGATGGACTCTATTGGATCGTAGCTCACTATATAAATAGATGGACTCTATTGAATCGTAGCTCACTGTATAAAGAGATGGACTCTATTGAATCGTAGCTCACTTCATAAAGAGATGACTCTGTTGGATCATAGCTCACTTCATAAAGAGATGGACTCTATTGGATCATAGCTCACTTCATAAAGAGATGGACTCTATTGGATCGTAGCTCACTATATAAATAGATGGACTCTATTGGATCAAAGCTTACTTCATAAAGAGATGGACTCTATTGGATCATAGCTCACTTCGTAAAGAGATGGACTCTATTGGATCGTAGCTCACTTCATAAAGAGATGGACTCTATTGGATCATAGTTCACTGTATAAAGAGATGGACTCTATTGGATCGTAACTCACTGTATAAATAGATGAACTCTATTGGATCATAGCTCACTTCATAAAGAGATGGACTCTATTGGATCGTAACTCACTGTATAAATAGATGAACTCTATTGGATCATAGCTCACTTCATAAAGAGATGGACTCTATTGGGTCGTAGCTCACTGTATAAAGAGATGGACTCTATTGGATCATAGCTCACTTCATAAAGAGATGGACTCTATTGGATCGTAGCTCACTGTATAAAGAGATGGACTCTATTGGATCGTAGCTCACTGCATAAAGAGATGGATTCTATTGGATCATAGCTCACTTCATAAAGAGGTGGACTCTATTGGATCGTAGCTCACTTCATAAAGAGATGGACTCTATTGGATCGTAGCTCACTGTATAAAGAGATGGACTCTATTGGATCATAGCTCACTGTATAAATAGATGGACTATATTGGATCATAGCTCACTTCATAAAGAGATGGACTCTATTGGATCGTAGCTCAGTATATAAATATATGGACTCTATTGGTTCATAGCTCACTTCATAAAGAGATGGGCTCTATTGGATCATAGCTCTCTGTATAAAGAGATGACTCTATTGGATCATAACTCACTGCATAAAGAGATGGGCTCTATTGGATCGTAGCTCACTTCATGACGATATGGACTCTATTGGATCGTAGCTCACTGTTTAAAGAAATGGTCTCTATTGGATCGTAGCTCACTGTTTAAAGAGATGGACTCCATTGGATCGTAGCTCACTGTATAAAGAGATGGACTCTATTGGATCATAGTTCACTGTATAAAGAAATGGATTCTATTGGATCATAACTCACAGTATAAAGAGATGGACTCTATTGGATCGCAGCTCACTGTATAAAGAGATGGACCCCATTGGATCGTAGCTCACTGTATAAAGAGATGGACTCTATTGGATCATAGCTTACTTCATAAATAGATGGACTCTATTGGATCATAGCTCACTTCATAAAGAGATGGACTCTATTGGATCGTAGCTCACTGCATAAAGAGATGGATTCTATTGGATCGTAGCTCACTTCATAAAGAGATGGATTCTATTAGATCGTAGCTCACTGCATAAAGAGATGGACTCTATTGGATCGTAGCTCACAGCATGAAGATATGGATTCTATTGGATCGTAGCTCACTTCATAAAGAGATGGACACTATTGGATCAAAGTTCACTGCATAAAGAGATGGATTCTATTGGATCGTAGCTCACTTCATAAAGAGATGGACTCTATTGGATCGTAGCTCACTGTATAAATAGATGGTCTCTATTGGATCATAGCACACTTCGTATAGAGATGGACTCTATTGGATCATAGCTCACTGCATAAAGAGATGGACTCTATTGGATCATAGCTCACTTCGTAAAGAGATGGATTCTATTGGATCGTAGCTCACTGTATAAAGAGATGGACTCTATTGGATCATAGCTCACGGCATAAAGAGATGGACTCTATTGGATCATAGCTCACTTCATAAATAGATGGACTCTATTGGATCATAGCTAACTTCATAAAGAGATGGACTCTATTGGATCATAGCTCACTTCATAAAGAGATGGACTCTATTGGATCATAGCTCACTTCATAAAGAGATGACTCTGTTGGATCATAGCTCACTTCATAAAGAGATGGACTCTATTGGATCGTAGCTCACTTCATAAAGAGATGGACTCTATTGGATCGTAGCTCACTGTATAAATAGATGGTCTCTATTGGATCATAGCACACTTCGTAAAGAGATGGACTCTATTGGATCATAGCTCACTGCATAAAGAGATGGACTCTATTGGATCATAGCTCACTTCGTAAAGAGATGGATTCTATTGGATCGTAGCTCACTGTATAAAGAGATGGACTCTATTGGATCATAGCTCACTGCATAAAGAGATGGACTCTATTGGATCATAGCTCACTTCATAAATAGATGGACTCTATTGGATCATAGCTAACTTCGTAAAGAGATGGACTCTATTGGATCATAGCTCACTTCATAAAGAGATGGACTCTATTGGATCATAGCTCACTTCATAAAGAGATGACTCTGTTGGATCATAGCTCACTTCATAAAGAGATGGACTCTATTGGATCGTAGCTCACTTCATAAAGAGATGGACTCTATTGGATCGTAGCTCACTGTATAAATAGATGGACTCTATTGGATCATAGCACACTTCGTAAAGAGATGGACTCTATTGGATCATAGCTCACTCTATAAAGAGATGAACTCTATTGGATCGTAGCTCACTTCATAACGATATGGACTCTATTGGATCGTAGCTCACTGTTTAAAGAAATGGTCTCTATTGGATCATAGCTCACTGTATAAAGAGATGGACTCCATTGGATCGTAGCTCACTATATAAAGAGATGGACTCTATTGGATCATAGTTCACTGTATAAAGAGACGGACTCTATTGGATCATAGCTCACGTCATAAAGAGATGGACTCTATTGGATCATAACTCACTGTATAAAGGGATGGACTCTTTTGGATCATAGCTCACTGTATAAAGAAATGGATTCTATTGGATCGTAGCTCACTGTATAAAGAAATGGTCTCTTTTGGATCATAGCTCACTGTATAAAGAGATGGACTCTATTGGATCGTAGCTCACTATATAAATAGATGGACTCTATTGGATCATAGCTCACTTCATAAAGAGATGGACTCTGTTGGATCGTATCTCACTGTATAAATAGATGAACTCTATTGGATATCATAGCTCACTTCATAAAGCGCTGGACTCTGTTGGCTCGTCGCTCAGATAAAGGTTTGTGCTAGCAAAGTGATTGTTCTCCCACCCCGCGCAACAGTTCATTCAGGCATTGTTTTATTCGCTCACTTGACTTAAAGTCAGCATGAGCTATTGCCATCACTTGTCGTCCATCGTCTCTCTATCGTCCGTCGCCCATTAGCTTTTCATTGTGGTGTGTTTAAAAAAAGTTTCTCAAGCAATATTGTGGCTCGTGCTTGGAGGAATAAAGTTTTTGTTGGCCCATGATTCATATTTTCCGAATTGGTTGTCCAATTTGAAGCAGATTTGTTATGCAGTAAAATTAAGAAACTAATATGTGGCCAAAAAATGCTCGTGCACAACCCGACCCCCCCCCCCCCCCCTCCACCTCCAAGGGTTCCCCAGGAGATAAAAATGGAAAAAAGATTTCAGATGCTCATATTTCCGAAGGTGCATGGAACAGAGAATTGCTAATTGGTATAAAACAACCTTAGGACCAGCAAAATTGAATGGGCTTAAAAACTGGCAATCTGTTTTGTCATGCTGAGTCAGCACTTTTCAAAATTTTAAAAAAATCTGCTGAACAACCAATGAAATTTTTTTGAAATTTGGTATACACCATTACCTTAAGTATCCGATTAAAAGTTTAGTCCCTGGGTTTTGAAGTTCTTATTTGAGCCCTCTATGAGAGCCCAAATGTTAGCTAATTCCATTATGAGGAAAACCTTTGAAAGTCTTTTTCAATTTGGTATAAATCATCCTTATATGGGCCAGGTTCAAGTTTGTTCAAATCAAGTCCCTGGTTTCATATTTGAGCTTCTAATGGGAACATAAATTTTAACTTAGTGCATTATGAAGAAAATTCTTTAAAAATCTTCTTCTGATCGGCCAGGTAGAAACTGTTAATATTTGTATTCTACATCATCAGGTGAGGCAGATTCAAGTTTAATTCCAGTTTGTTCTATCAAGTCCCTGGGTTGATATTTGGGCTCCTTACGGGAAGCCCAAATTTGACTTACCGCAATATGAGAAACATTCGTCAAAAATCTTCTTCTTCGGATGCACCTGACAGAATCGTTTCATATCTGGTTTTCAGCATTCTTGGGACAGATTCCAGTTTGTGGAATTCAAGTTCCTGGGGTTGATATTTGTGCTCACTATGGGAGACCAAATTTTAACTTAGTTTAGCAGAAGGAATATTATTTTAAAATCCTCTTCTTGAGATCCACCCGGCAGAATCTTTCAATAATTAGTATACAGTATCCTTGTATCTGCCAGATTCCAATTTTTGAAATTGAGTCCCTTGTTAAGATTTGGGCTCCTTGTGGGAACCCAAATTTTCACTTAGTGAAATATGACGAAAATTCTTTAAAAATCCTCTTCTGCAGATCCACCAAGCAGAAGCATGCGTATTTGGTATTCGGCATCCGTTGAAGGTCCGATTCAGAATTGTTCAAATCAAGGCCTCAGATTTATGCTTGAAGCTGGAATTTTATCTTAGTTCATTATTAGAAAATAAACAGAACGGCATTCGCGTTCGAACTGTCATTTTTACCGGGATAATATTGAATGAGAAGCCGAAGGCCCGAATCGATCTCGTGCGGTAAACATGACAGTTCGAATGCGTATGCTGTTCTGTATTTATTGCTCGCCTACAGTTCACTAAAAAATTTATTAATCGATTTTGGCGATTTTAATGTTTCCGTTTTCATTCATGATTCCATTTGTTCATGAGTATGTAAGAATTGACACACAACCAGAAAGGCCTAATTTGTCAAACAACTGCCTCAATCATAGCTTTGTTTGCAATTTCACTCCATTTCTTCACACAGCTGATGGCTTTCAGGAGCAATAAATATTTCTACCAGTCTCCACCTAAACTTCTAACAAACCTAGGAGGTCTTTTCAGAGGGAAGCTTTTTTCATGTTTCAAATTAGTTTTAGTCCTAATGCAGGATGTGTGCCGGAAGGAGGCAGTAGGCATTGAAAAACAGACAGATCGTCATTGGAATACACACACATGTACAAGGTACACGTCCTTTTGCCCCCCCCCCCCCCCCCTGTCTTTCTGATCCCGTGCACTAACATCATTATTTCTCATTTTGCTTCATTTTGCTTCATTCATCCAACACAATTTTAATTCCTTCTCGACAGCTTGATACAGGCGTACGTTTTAGGCTGACTCTATCCTCTTGTTATATTTGCTTCTGCATTTTGTTTCAGACTCTTCTTAAAACAGAGAAAATTCCTGTAAACAAAGATATCACTAAAGCAGCTTGGTTAAGTATTGGCATTATTGGGCAAAATCTTTATAAATGGAACCAAACTACAGAAGAGAGAACAAGAAACAAGATAGACACTATCGAGAATTTACTCTCGAATGCAGGCTATAGATATATCCGACAAGAGCTGAATAGAATGTTACAAATGGAGCAAGATCTTCTACAACAAACGAGAGATATATATACAGTAATAAAGGATGCAATAATCAAGGTCAAGTAATATCACTGGATACAAAAACATAATCATTAACATTATTTTTGGCATTGTTCCACATTGGTAAATCTGTTTACTTATTAACTAGATAATGGCCTTGATATAATTACATATCAATGCATTTGATAATACTAAATATATATTATTTGTTACCCAATAAATATTCTTCATCAAATATAAATATATAAGTTGTCAAAACTGCCGCCGTGCTTGAGAGTTTACACCATTCAGGGCAGCTTTCATTTTTAACACTTTCGCTGCCGAAAGCGACTATTGTCACCTATTTTATGATGATTATCTGTACTTTCTGGTGTGCGAAGATCAAGCCTACCATCTTATTAATTGTTGGAAAGGGCTCTTTGAGCCCTTTCCAACAATTAATCAAATGATAGAGTATGAACTATGTCATAAATTTTATTAAACTTTCTCACATACAAGCATACATAGAGGTACCCCATATATGGATAAAGTGGGCGTGGCAGTTAACGGGCTAACTAATGTTAATTCCGCTGGAGTGCCATACCGACATACGCTGCATCACCGGGACGGCGTCATGCCGATTGTTCATAAGGTCAGAGTCGTTAAAAATAAAGTACTTAAACAAAATATAGCTTACCATAGTTGATAATAAATTGTAATAGGATTGGCGTAGTTATCTTCACTTGTTGCCACCCGTTGAAGATACAAGGCGGTATTTTTACATTACAATCATATTGTTAGACAGAGAATCACCGTAAAAAAACACAATTTGACTCAGTCTCCTGCATGACGGCAGTTTTGATAAATTTATTTGTTATATTTGACGAAAATATTTATAAAGTAACATATAATTATTAATTAGTTAAAATGAAAGCCGCTTTGGAGAAAGATATCTTCCGAGCATGCCGACAGTTAAAATTAAAGTCGCCCTGGAGGAAGTAAGCAGTAAAACATGCCGGCAGTTAAAATGAGAGCCGCCCTGGAGGAAGTATGCTTTTGAGCATGCAGAAAGTTAAAATTAAATCTGCTCTGATGGAAGTAAACTTCTTAGCATGCCGGCAGTTAAACTTAAAGCTGCTCAGGAGGAAGGAAACATCCGAGTATGTCGACAGTTGAAATGAAAGTCATTTTGAGGGAAGTTAACCTCTAAGCATGCATGGATTTAAAATGAAAGCCACCTTGGAGAAAGTAAACTTCCCAGCTTGTCGGCAATTAAAATTAAAGCCGCTCTGGGGAAATAAACTTCCGAGCATGCCGGGAGATAAACTGAATCCGCTCTGGATGAAGTAAACTTCCGAGCATGCGGGCAGTTAAAATTAAAGCCGCTCTAGAGGAAGTAAATTTCCGAGCATGTCGGCAGTTTTCACAAAGTTTTACTTTATAAGATTGTGAGAAATGTGCTTTTCAATATCCAATGTTATGTTAGATACAAGAGAACACCTCTCCCACATACGTAATAACTCTACATTGATATCAACTACCACGTATACGTAATAACTGTCCATTGATATCTTCAGCATTTGAGTATTTTAATTGTCATTAAGACATATTTTAATAACAGTTAATACAACATTGCAATTTTGAATAAATACTGGAATTATCTCTTTATCGTGATTGCTAGGAAACCGACGTTTCAACTTATACTTCTTTTATTCACTCACGAGCGTATCCCGTTATCTACTGAAAACAGTGATGTGTTTATCTTATTGTCACAAGTGAACGTCATTGAAATCTTATGTTTTCAGTTTAACTGGCAGAGTGCTAAATTATTTTTAGTCATCAAAATTTGTTCACAAATCTTTACCTTGTTACAATTTATGGGAGAATGTCTATAGGACGTGTGGGTCATGCCCGTAGGTCGCGTGAGCCGTGCCTATACACTCTCCCATAAATTATTACAAGGAAAATCCATACAGACCAGATAATTTGGATCAAATATAATATGAAGGGAACTCACATAGTTTGAAGCCTTTGAGTTGTAGTACCTACACTCGAGAGTAAATCCTAAATATCATTTTCCGGCACTCAACCGGTTAAATGAGAATTCCAAGTTTTAATTTTCTGTTGTAAAGAATTTAAAATATCTCTTGTTGAATAATGATTTTTAACATTTGATTATGTCTATGAACAGAACATTATAAGTTAGGAAGTTATGAAGCCTCAGTTGAATATAAATTTCATGCAGGGAACGTGAGACCATGTCCCCTGTCAACAAACAGAATAACGTATATGTCCCGTTCTCACACAAGTAAAATTGAATTAGAAAAAAGAATCATTTTAAAATTTGTTGTTGTACAGCGAATATTAGAATGCAGACGTTGTTTCGCAAGGTGTTAACATTTATCATAACAGACTGGAGTGATTTCCCTTTATTCAATGTTTACGTACGCAATCAACGGGGCGAGGTGTTCTCGATTCGTTTCAGTTTATGATGCAGTAAATTAATGAAAATAGACCTTATAATCTAAACGGTTTCATAAATGATTACCCATGTTTACATAACTAATCTTTTTGTACGTAATAACGGTACTTTTGTGTGTATTTTACTTCAGTTAAATGTATTTGTTTCAGCTGATTTCAAGTGAAAAAAAGACTTTGCGATGAACCGTTGCTCGTGGAAACGAGACGCTTTCCTTGTCAGTCGACATAAGAATCGCTGACAGTAGACATTAGCGCGTGCCCGGCGACATAGAATTAAATCAACGAGGCATTGACCAATCACTGCAAGGTTATGTAGTTGGTATCGGTACATATTTGTATGGTTCAGTTCTCATTTTCATGGACAGAGCTATTGTATTTTTAGCTGCAGGGAAAACTGTTTGTGTAGTATCTGACCGGTAAATATCTCCTAGGTATTTTCTCTCAGTATTGTTACGTCAGAGGATCAGTGTAGTCCATGTGCTATTCTTGTAAAATTTATCTTGCCAATTTAGGTAAGAATATGTTGTCTGTTCTTCTATTTTTTAGCTAATGTCGTGAATATTTTTGGGTATTCTGAGATTCCCTCGGAATGGTAAATCGGTATTGACAGGTTACGGATACAAAATAGTATTTGCAGTATTAACGGTAAAGGCTCCTCCATCGTGCAATCGTATGCGATGCCGGAAATTAAAATTCATCATCTTCTTTTTATTGTTTTTTGTTATGACATAAAATAAATAATGTCTTTTCAAAATTGTAATTGACTTTACATATTTCAGGATCTGGTTGATCTTCTCCATAGTCCAAACCCTGACATGCAGATTCTTGGATTAAAGGCCTTCGGTAACACTCGATTTGGAGGAATTATACAACATATAATTCCATTTTGTGATAAAACAAAACTGAGAAACATTAGAATCCAAGCTCTTCAGACATTAGGAGTGGTTGGGTGGGAATCTCCAGCTGAGGTAAGGTCAACAATATTTGTCAGAATTTTTTAAAATCCTTTCATGAACGTTTAAAATGCAAATATTATTTGAAATAGTTAGATAATCTGTACATGCTGCGATACTGAGTCACGATAATGTACTCAGGACCTAAATGGAAATATTTTATAACAGTCGATTCAGACAATGAGATAAAATGTAACTTATGCAAATCTCGCATAAAATCTTTTGGCCTTATCATCAGGACTGAGTATTTTATGCGAGGTTCACTTAGCCCTTTGAACCCGAGCGGCAGCTTTTTCGACCAGAAAGGTTATACATCATAACGTTATTAAATAGGATGGCTGTTCAGTAAATGTGTGTGTTGCAGACCAATCAATATTTTCAACTTGCAGCCCCGGAGCTGCAAGTTGAAAATATTAATTGGTCTACCCCAAATAATGAATATGGACTTATCAAATTGCTGCCATTGAACTGGCATGGAAGTTACCACTAGAGTTCAAAGGGTTAAGTTACATTATGTCATCTCAGCGTATTATATGCAAGATTTGCTTAGGCTCGGTTCAGACACTGGACTAATGTTACCTCGAATATAATTCCAGGCCAATATTTGAATTCGATGCATCTGAAATGCGGCGTCTGTATCAAACAACTGCGAGTATACGGTCTTCAGATGAACTATTCGTGTGCGGCGGACAACTTTAATTCACAAAGCGTCTGTAATACATGTTGATTACAGACATCGCACCACAGAAGCGTCAAATTTAATACAAATGAGATGCATAATGGCATGCTAATGAGGAAACACCCAATAAATGAAGGAAAACACGCGGTTCGTGACGTAATTTTCTATTTTTAAAGAACTCCGAAGAAAATCCAGCACTGGCAATCTTGATCATTGTTATAGAAAATAACAATGATCAGGGATCGGATCGGTGAACAGTAACGTAGATACGGTCGCGGGCAAGGGTGCCGAAACAGGGGAGGGGAGCTGCCTCTTCCCCTTAACCTACAGGGTGGATGGCGCGAGGAGCATCGCATTTCTTTTTGCACTAGTGGAAAATATTTTACTTTCTGAAAACTGTAAGTGAGAAACTATTCGTAATCATTTCTAGTGTACTTACGTATGTCCCTGCCAATGGGGGATGTGTGTATGGAGGGAAGGGGGCGGTGTTTGGTAATATGTCAGAGTTTGGTCTGTAATCACCAAAGAACCTTTACAATTGGCGTGAAGATTTCTAAAGCGTTATATTGTCTCTTGAGTGGAACAGGGTGCCTTGTGCTTCTCAAGTTTCAATAGATGTTGTTTTTATATATTAGTACTACTGAGTGTCACATCCGGTCATACCCAGAGTATAGTGCACTTTGTTTGACACCCTAGCCATTTGCCCTAGGGTGCGTCAGCGCCCTTGATGGTGGTTGGGAGTGGGTGAGGATGCCGATGTCCCCGCACGCCATGAAAAATATTGTCTGAATATTTTCGGCTAGTCAGGAAAATTTTGAAACCTTTGTAGGCAAAATTTCGCAAAATGGATAGAAAATTACCGAAATTATGGTAAAAACATATATTTTGTATTGCATGTCGATAACAAGCCGATTGTTGGTGGCAAAGGGTATATAAACTTTTTGTTGGCCACTCCTAAATCTATCGAAAAATTGTATTGGTCTCTAGGAAATCTGGACGTTTCTACCGTCCCCACATCCAGTGGCATAAATCTAACTACCTGTCCTGTCGCTGAGTTTTCCAATCGTTTTTGAGTGATCATTATATTTAAATGCAGGGCTTATTAGCATCATCTCCGAGTTTGCGCCTGCAGTATGTGCATCTCTTCCCTTTTCATGCCGGCTCTGGATACTGAAGAGTCAACTACATTTGTACCACACATGCCCCTAAAACTTTCGAAATGTTTGGATAAATAGAACAAATATTTTGTCAAGCTTTATATAAACCCTCAATGTGCTACTTTTGACAAGTAGTGTATGTATGGGGAGGGGTCTAGAAGATACCACACTGTCCTTAAAACATGTATTATAAGTAGGTACATGTATACACAATAATGTGGAGCACCGATTTTCTGTAATGGATCTCGGGATCCAAGATTTTAAGTTCGTAGGGTGGGGGAGGGTTGTCGGGGCTAATTTCAATCATGGGTAGTAGTATAGCGGCAAACTGGGGGAGCATGCACCTTATTATCGTTGAAAGTCAATTTATACAAGAGACGCCGCACAGAAGCTTTGGCTGTACACATGTATGAGGTACGATATTGTTCGCGATAACACACGGACATTCACCTTCTCGTAGCGGATGTCTATGTGTCATCGTGGTTAATACCGTATCCATTAGCCTGGGTGTTTGCGAGAAAAATTGAATTACAGAAAAATAAGATACACACGACACGTGCACCTCCCCCTATTATCAAGCGTGATTGTTGTATGCGATATTAACTTTGAGTTACATTCTGTCAGGCCAGAATTTCTTGTGCAAGATTGGCTAAAGATACGTTCTGTACATCTCTTGTTTGCATCCATTAATATTAAAGATGACCACACATATTGCATGAGTGAGTGATTAAGCATAACTGGCACAGGATAATCAATTAATTGTTACAAAATTAATTGTTTGTTTTTATATCAAAAAGTAGCTTAGATTTTCAGCATAACAAGAACACTTGAATGTTATTTTTTATGAAGAAAATCATGGTTTTAGAAGAACTAGCATATAGAATATACCCATCCATAGTAGCTTGGTGTATCAAATGTTCACCACTCGTGATGAAGTGGTGCTAACTGCGAGCCTTCGGCGCGCGGTTAACACTACTTCATCACGAGTGGTGAACATTTGGTACACCAAGCTACTTGGGGTATATTTTATTTATACCATGATCGTCAGATTATTTAGAGTCGCTATTATTTTTTCTCGATTTCACTGAGCAGTAGCCGTACATACGTGCGAATTTGTTTTTGTTTACATTAGCATCGGTGGGCGGTACTTTCGCTGTCAATTTTATCACCAAAACGAAATAGTAAGAGAAACAGGGCCTTTTTCATTTTAATAACATAATAACACACTATTTCGAGTTATGGATGCTTTATTAACATGAGACAATGCATGTTTGTTAATGTTTGGTGTTTTATGGCGTAAACTCATTTAAAAATGTAATAAATAATTGCCACTTTCATTTCACTCTTCGCGAGGCGACGTGCGATAAATTTAGACAGGTTTGACAATGTCAACTTGGATGTAGTTCCATTGTAGGTGTAAATATTAACTATTTAACTGGCTGAGGGCTAGATTATTTTTGGTGGTCTGAATGTGTTATTCAAAATTTGTTTATTACAAATTATTGGAGAGTGCCCACAGGCACTCTCCAATAATTTGTAGTAGAACAAATTTATATAAACAAAATATTATTTGCATTTGACTGATTATGAAACATGAGTAAGAAAAACATGTGCTTTTTCTCTGGTACCCTCTTGTTTTTGAAAGCCCTGATAGCGGCTTCTAGCACTCAACCAGTTAAATCCCAGTGATGGCGTGTTCACCACTGTTGGTGTGTAAAGCTAAAATTTATGTCATAGGCTTTTCATATATAGTAGAAAAGGAAACCATGGTATAAAAAGAATTAACCATGCGCAATTTGAGTAAAGTTTCATGATTTCTAGTAATGTAGGTTAATGTAAGGTCAACCGGCTCATTTCTTGTAGATTTGTTATTGGAACCTAAAAATGCACAATTCACCCTACGGCTTCTTATAGATAATGTTTGGCATTTTTAAGATTATAGGCGATCATAAGGATTAATTGTTACACTGATTTTTTCTTTCAGATTGCAAAATTTATCTTGCCAATTTACTTGGACATGGGTGAGCCATCTGATGTTCGTATGTATGCTGCTCAGACTATCATCTCGAGTAATCCTAAACAAACAGTACTCAACATACTATCTCAGTCATTACAGAGTGAAACAAACGTTCAGGTCGGGTCATTTGTGTATTCATACATGGAACAAATGTCTAAAATGAACCATCCTTGTCGAATATTACTGTGAGTATAAAACCAGAAAATCAATAATTTTATCTTCTCCTTTGTTTATTGCTTTAATAGTTCTTTTCTGAATACACAACTTTTTCACATGTGGTATCCAAGAAGTATTCCATAATACACGAATTGTCACAAAACAGAACAAGTTTTATTGTTAATATGAAGGAAAAGATGAAACGTCAACTCATTCATTATTCGAATATTAGTGTAAAAGTATTCTAAACCAGCAAGAAAAGTTGAAGCTAAGTATCAGTCAGCAAGAAAAGTTAAACCCAAGTATCCACCAGCAAGGGCCTCGGTTCGAATCCAACCTGCGGCAACCGCGTTGTGTCCTTGGTCGAGACACTTCATCCCCATTGTCCACGTGGGGGCACGGAGGCGTTGTGTAGTAAGGCGTACTGCACGTCGACGATGCACTTGTCTTCAACCAATGCTAACCCTGCTTGTGTGGAGTTAGAATGTTGGGGAGCTGACAGTTGCTCGCCGTTGCGCGGTGATTCTGTCCGAGTACTCCGGCTTCCTCCACCCCGAAACCGTCGTAGTCATGATCAAACACCAATAAATAAATAATAAATAAATAAATAAATAATCCATCGGCAAAAAAGTTAAAGCTAAGTATCCACCGGAAAGAAAAGTTAAAGATAAGTATCCATCGGCAAGAAAAGTTGAAGCTAAGTATCCATCGGCAATAAAAGTTAAAGTTATGTATCCATCTGCAAGAAAAGTAAAGCTAAGTATCCATCAGCAAATCAAGTTAAAGCTAGGTATCTATCAGCCCGAAAAGTTAAAGCTAAGTATCCATCAGCAAGAAAAGTTAAAAAAGCCAAGTATCAATCAGCAAGACAAGATAAAGCTACGAATCCGTCAGAATTTTCTAGCTTATTTTCTCGAGAACACTTTAGACTTGAGTGGAAATCGGATGGGAAACCGAATCGCCGAAAGACATACTACGGGGAACTGTCCCGTCTTGTCGATCGAATCTCGGAGATCGAGCAAAAATAAAATCTTAGATAATTCCGAAATCGTCCACTTCCAGCTGAGTCCGAAAATTCATCACATTTTTTTCACAAGATGACAGTGGAGATACCGTAAACCCGAGATGAAAAATCCTATGTTGACAAAAAAACCAAACCATGTGTTTTTTACTCGTTTTTGTAGGTGCTCCCTCGATCGATTTCTTTGATTTCGCATGGATTTCTCGGATGTGAAATTACGAATTGCGAGTCAAAATGTGTAATTTTTTGTCGGTTCTGTTAAGTGTTCCAGCGACGAATTTCGTCGATTCGGTGGTGATCTCTCGTGTGTGAAAGATTCCCAATCGTCAAAATTACAAAAACATGCAAATTTCTGTCTGTATGTTTGCAGTGTTTTTACGACTCGCGTTCCGATTCCGAAGAGATCTCTCAGATGAGAAAGGAGATTTCTGCCACCCCTCAAATTCGATCGATCATGTCGGTGGTGATCTCTTGTATGTGTCCTTCGCGAGACACTTAATTCTGACAATCCACACAGGGACACGGTGGCGCTGTGTACTAAGGTGTACTGTACGTTAACCCTTAACCCAACGTTACGGCCAAAACCGGCCAACGCTGTCCACAAAAATCACCAATTAATTTACAATTAATTTTCATTATTGTTTCATTTTTTTGTCTCAAAAACATAGGTTATGACCCCTTATTGGAACGAGCGCGACGAGCTCGTTCCAATAAAGGATCATAACCTATGTTTTTAAGACAAAAAATGAAAAAAAATTAGTTATTCAAGAATTTTATTTGCATGTGCCGTCTGCTTTTCATGTTAGGTAAAGGGTTAATGATGTACTTGCCTTCAACCTCTGAGTCTGCAGGTTTAGTAAGTTGACCGGTCTGACAGTTGCTCGTCACTATTCGGTGCTTCTGTCCAGGAGTCTCCAGTTTCTTCTACTTTTAAAACGACCTGACGATTTTGTTGATGAAATTTTGTTGAAATTTTCGTTAAGCTACAATAAACAAACAAACAAACAAACTCCAATAAACAGTGACAAAACAAACTGTTATGAGCAAAATACTTTTTTCTAGAACAATATGAAGCATATCTGCAGAAGATAAAGTCTTTTAAGATACCACAGATTTGATGAAGAAACGGTGGTGTATGAATTAAGAGAAAATCAAATGTACCAATCCCGTGATGAAGACGAGCAAAGACATTCAGAAAGGAGCTTTTGGTTAAATTTGCAACTGCATTATGGGAAATTGTCACTGCTGAAAACATTTATTTATGCACATAATAGTGGAAGAAGTTACATTTCTAAAACCAACAATATTCAGCATTGTCTCATGAAATGAAAAAAAAAATCCCCAAAAAGAAAAAAATCTCTACCTCATTACAAAATTGAAGAAAATTGCCAGAGAAGCAAGAAATGTTTTTTTTTTTTTTAAGCCTTATTCTAACTAAACTTTGTTTGTATATTAGACATGGTTTCAACTAAACTTTGTTTGTATATTGGACATGGTTTCAACTAAACTTTGTTTGTATATTGGAGATGGTTTCAACTAAACTTTGTTTGTATATTGAAGATGGTTTCAACTAAACTCCGTTTGTAGTTTTGACATGGTTTCAACTAAACTTAGTTTGTATATTGGACATGATTTCAACTAAACTCAGTTTGTATATTGAACAAGTTTCAACTAAACCCAGTTTGTATATTGAACAAGGCTTCATCTAAACTTAGTTGTATATTGAACATGTTTTATTTTTTTCATTTCTTTTTGGGGGTGGGGAGGGGTGGGGGAGGGGTATACTGTTAAAGGTTAAGGTAAAAAAGATCTTTGTCTTAATTTTCATTTCCACTCCATGTCTGACAATTCTTTCCAATGATCGTCACTAAAGTTCAAGTCAAGGTCACAGTGATCACGAAATTAAAAAGTTCATCTCTGTTCTATATTTATGGATAATTTCTCAGCAATTGGATCCTAAACTCTTTTCGTAGAAGAGCAGAATATTACTTCATGGCTATTCGCAATGAAGTAAATAAGGAGGTGAAAAAAGCGAGAATACTTTAACTACATCCATACCTGAATTTTACGGTCTACTCAAAATACCCAAGAGTTTGGAGAGATTTAAAATTTTAATTACCCAATTATTATCAATATAAGATGCTGACAGTAATTATATGCTTGTTATATGGCTGACAGTAATTACATGTTTGCTTTATGGCTGACAGTAATTACATGCTTGTTATATGGCTGACAGTAATTACACGCTTGTTATATGGCTGACAGTAATTACACGCTTGTTTTATGGCTGACAGTAATTACATGCTTGTAAAATGGCTGACAGTAATTACATACTTGTTATATGGCTTGCAGTAATTACATGCTTGTTATATAGCTGACAGTAATTACATACTTGTTATATGGCTGACAGTAATTATACTTGTTATATGGCTGACAGTAATTACATGCTTGTTATATGGCTGACAGTAATTACATGCTTGTTATATGGCTGACAGTAATTACATGCTTGTTATATGGATGAAATTAGTCAGTTTGTTGCTACTGTCATTTCATCAAAGTTACAACAGTTGATCACTACAATACAGAACTTTAAACCTCGTTAAAAATAGTTTTGTTTTCTATGATAGATGTATCGTCCCTCTGTACCGCGTACCCAATATGGACGGATTTGCGACAGTTTCCATATAGCTTTGCAGATGCAAATGATCGAATTTAAAACAACGAACGTTTTTTTCAGCCATTCACGGTAACAACATCGATGGGAAAATTAAATTCAAATGTTTAAGACTGTTTCGGATCACCCCTCGTACCCTCTTTTTGCTTAGGATTTCATTAGATATTCTGGACTATTTTTATGGTTCTGCATAAAGCAGTGAATAATGAGAAGGAAGAAGGATAACATTTAGCAGTTCGGATGGGTAACTAATTAATGGCTTACCTTTCTGTTTTTCATCCCGATGTTGATAGGATTAGTCTGTCCTTATTTTGGTCTTTGACTAATGTTCCCCCCAAAGTGTAGCCAAACTTTGTCCTACCTATTGTAGTTATCCATAGAATATCCTAGGCTACCTGTTATAATTATACATACAATATCATAGGTTACCTGTTATAATTATACATACAATATCATAGGTTACCTGTTGTAGTAATCCATATCATCAGATAGGATACAAGTTGTAGTTATCCATACAATAATGTAGGTTACCTGTTGTAGTTATCCATAGAATATCCCAGGCTACCTGTTGTAGTTATTCATTCAATATCGTAGGCTACCTGTTGTAGTTATCCATACAATATCGTAGGCTGCCTATTGTAGTTATCTCTACAATATCCCGGCCTACCTGTTGAAGGTACTGTAGGTATGCATAGAATATCACAGGCTACCTGTTGTAATTATCCATACAATATCTCTGGCTGCCTGTTGTACTTATCCATATAATATCTCAGGCTACCTGTCGTAGTTATCCGCATAATATCCCAGCCTACCTGTTGTAGTTGACCATACAATATCGTAGACTACCTGTTGTAGTTATCCATACAATATCCCAGGCTACCTGTTGTAGTTATCCATACAATATGAATATTCCAGCCTACCTGCTTTTGTTATTCATACTGTATCCCTGGCTACCCGTTATAGTTATCCATACAATATCCTAGGCTACCTGGGGTAATGACCTATACAATACCCTAGGGTACTTGCTGTAGTTATCCATACAATATTCCAGGTTACCTGTTGTAGTTATCCAGGCATTATCGTTGGCCTTGCATTGTTTGCAGTGCGTTATATTTCTTCTACACCATGCGTTTTTTTCTTGGTGTTCAAGTTTGTGATGAGGGTCCTCTTAAAGTTATATACGTAGTGTCAAGCCATGATTAACAATGTTCAGAGAGTTGAGCTGCAAACGTGATATGAGAGGAGTTCGATGCAGCTATATATTGCGGCTAAGTGCAGCTATTTGGGGCATCTTTGTGCGGCTATATGGAACGTCTCTGAGCAACTATATGGAACATCCCAGTTCAGCTATATAGATCGTTTCAGAGCATCTCTCTGTAGGACCTCAGTCCAGTTATATGGAGTCTCAGATTCCATTCAGCATGCATCAGGGCGAATGCCACATATTTTGGGACGAATTGAATCAAGAATTGAATCTGGCAGAAGGTTTTGAATCAAATCGAATGCTGAATCGAATCTCACGACACTTCAACTGGTAAATATTGTACTTTCTTATAACTGTTAGTATCGGCTGCTTTATTATACCCGTTAGTATTGGCTGCTTTATTATAACTGTTAGTATTGACAGTTGTATTATAACCGTTAGTATTGACAGTTTTATTATAACCGTTAGTATTGACAGTTTTATTATAACAGTTAGTATTGGCTGCTTTATTATAACTGTTAGTATTGACAGTTGTATTATAACTGTTAGTATTGGCTGTTTTATTATAACTGTTAGTATTGACAGTTGTATTATAACCGTTAGTATTGGCTGTTTTATTATAACCGTTAGTTTTGGCGGTTTTATTATAACCGTTAGTATTGACAGTTGTATTATAAACGTTAGTATTGGCTGTTTTATTGTAACCATTAGTATTGACAGTTGTATTATAACCGTTAGTATTGGCGGTTTTATTATAACCGTTAGTATTAGCTGTTTTACTATAACCGTTAGTATTGATTGTTTTATTATAACCGTTAGTACTGGCTGTTGTATTATAACCGTTAGTATTGGCGGTTTTATTATAACAGTTAGTATTGACTGTTTTATTATAACCGTTAGTATTAGCTGTTTTATTATAACCGTTAGTATTGGCTGTTGTATTATAACCGTTAGTATTGGCGGTTTTATTATAACCGTTAGTATTGGCTGTTTTATTATAACCGTTAGTGTTGGCTGTTTTATTATAACCGTTAGTATTGGCTGTTTTATTATAACCGTTAGTATTGACAGTTGTATTATAACCATTAGTATTGGCTGTTTTATTATAACCGTTAGTATTGGCTGTTTTATTATAACCGTTAGTATTGACAGTTTTATTATAACCGTTAGTATTGGCTGTTTTATTATAACCGTTAGTGTTGGCTGTTTTATTATAACCGTTAGTATTGGCTGTTTTATTATAACCGTTAGTATTGACAGTTGTATTATAACCGTTAGTATTGGCTGTTTTATTATAACCGTTAGTATTGACAGTTGTATTATAACCGTTAGTATTGGCGGTTTTATTATAACCGTTAGTATTAGCTCTTTATTATAACCGTTTGTATTGGCTGTTTTATTATAACCGTTAGTATTGGCTGTTTTATTATAACCGTCAGTATTGGCAGTTTTATTATAACCGTTAGTATTGGCTGTTTTATTATAACCGTCAGTATTGGCTGTTGTATTATAACCGTTAGTATTGGCTGTTTTATTATAACCGTTAGTATTGGCTGTTGTATTATAACCGTTAGTATTGGCTGTTTTATTATAACCGCTAGTATTGGCTGTTTTATTATAACCGTTAGCATTGGCGGTTTTATTATAACCGTTAGTATTGACAGTTGTATTATAACCGTTAGTATTGGCGGTTTTATTATAACCGTTAGTATTGGCTGTTTTATTATAACCGTTAGTATTGACAGTTGTATTATAACCGTTAGTATTGACAGTTGTATTATAACCGTTAGTATTGGCTGTTTTATTATAACCGTTAGTATTGGCGGTTTTATTATAACCGTTAGTACTGGCTGTTTTATTATAACTGTTAGTATTGACAGTTGTATTATAACCGTTGGTATTGGCTGTTTTATTATAACCGTTAGTATAGGCGGTTTTATTATAACCGTTAGTATTAGCTGTTTTATTATAACCGTTAGTATTGGCTGTTTTATTATAACCGTTAGTATTGGCTGTTTTATTATAGCCGTTAGTATTGGCTGTTTTATTATAACCGTTAGTATTGGCTGCTTTATTATAACCGCTAGTATTGACAGTTGTATTATAACCGTTAGTATTGGCTGCTTTATTATAACCGTTAGTATTAGCTGTTTTATTATAACCGTTTGTATTGGCTGTTTTATTATAACCGTTAGTATTGACAGTTGTATTATAACCGTTAGTATTGACAGTTGTATTATAACCGTTAGTATTGGTTGTTTTATTATAACCGTTCGTATTGACAGTTTTATTATAACCGTTAGTATTAGCTGTTTTATTATAACCGTTAGTATTGGCTGTTTTATTATAACCGTTAGTATTGACAGTTGTATTATAACCGTTAGTATTGGCTGTTTTATTATAACCGTTAGTATTGGCTGTTTTATTATAACCGTTAGTATTGACAGTTTTATTATAACCGTTAGTATTGGCGGTTTTATTATAACCGTTAGTATTGACAGTTGTATTATAACTGTTAGTATTAGCTGTTTTATTATAACCGTTAGTATTGGCTGTTTTATTATAACCGTTAGTATTGGCTGTTTTATTATAACCGTTAGTATTGACAGTTGTATTATAACCGTTAGTATTGGCTGTTTTATTATAACCGTTAGTATTGGCTGTTTTATTATAACCGTTAGTATTGACAGTTGTATTATAACCGTTAGTATTGGCGGTTTTATTATAACCGTTAGTATTAGCTGTTTTATTATAACCGTTAGTATTGGCTGTTTTATTATAACCGTTAGTATTGACAGTTTTATTATAACCGTTAGTATTGGCTGTTTTATTATAACCGTTAGTATTGACAGTTTTATTATAACCGTTAGTATTGGCTGTTTTATTATAACCGTTAGTGTTGGCTGTTTTATTATAACCGTTAGTATTGGCTGTTTTATTATAACCGTTAGTATTGACAGTTGTATTATAACCGTTAGTATTGGCTGTTTTATTATAACCGTTAGTATTGACAGTTGTATTATAACCGTTAGTATTAGCTTTTTATTATAACCGTTTGTATTGGCTGTTTTATTATAACCGTTAGTATTGGCTGTTTTATTATAACCGTCAGTATTGGCAGTTTTATTATAACCGTTAGTATTGGCTGTTTTATTATAACCGTCAGTATTGGCTGTTGTATTATAACCGTTAGTATTGGCTGTTTTATTATAACCGTTAGTATTGGCTGTTGTATTATAACCGTTAGTATTGGCTGTTTTATCATAACCGTTAGTATTGGCTGTTTTATTATAACCGTTAGCATTGGCGGTTTTATTATAACCGTTAGTATTGACAGTTGTATTATAACCGTTAGTATTGGCGGTTTTATTATAACCGTTAGTATTGGCTGTTTTATTATAACCGTTAGTATTGACAGTTGTATTATAACCGTTAGTATTGGCTGTTTTATTATAACCATTAGTATTGACAGTTGTATTATAACCGTTAGTATTGGCGGTTTTATTATAACCGTTAGTATTAGCTGTTTTATTATAACCGTTAGTATTGGCTGTTTTATTATAACCGTTAGTATTGGCTGTTGTATTATAACCGTTAGTATTGGCGGTTTTATTATAACCGTTAGTATTAGCTGTTTTGTTATAACCGTTAGTATTGGCTGTTTTATTATAACCGTTAGTATTGGCTGTTGTATTATAACCGTTAGTATTGGCGGTTTTATTATAACCGTTGGTATTGACTGTTTTATTATAACCGTTTGCATTGGCGGTTTTATTATAACCGTTAGTATTAGCTGTTTTATTATAACCGTTAGTATTGGCGGTCTTATTATAACCATTAGTATTAGCTGTTTTATTATAACCGTTAGTATTGGCGGTTTTATTATAACCGTTAGTATTGTCGGTTTTATTATAACCGTTAGTATTAGCTGTTTTATTATAACCGTTAGTATTGACAGTTGTATTATAACCGTTAGTATTGGCTGTTTTATTATAACCGTTAGTATTGGCGGTTTTATTATAACCGTTAGTATTGGCGGTTTTATTATAACCGTTAGTACTGACAGTTGTATTATAACCGTTAGTATTGGCTGTTTTATTATAACCGTTAGTATTGGCGGTTTTATTATAACCGTTAGTATTAGCTGTTTTATTATAACCGTTAATAAAACAGCTAATACTAACGGTTATAATAAAACCGCCAATACTAACGGTTATAATACAAGTGTCAATACTAACAGTTATAATAAAACAGCCAATACTAACTGTTATAATACAACTGTCAATACTAACGGTTATAATGAAACCGCCAATACTAACGGTTATAATAAAACAGCCAATACTAACAGTTATAATAAAACAGCCAATACTAACGGTTATAATAAAACAGCCAATACTAACGGTTATAATAAAGCAGCGAGTACTAACGGTTATAATAAAACAGCCAATACTAACGGTTATAATAAAACAGCCAATACTAACAGTTATAATAAAACAGCCAATACTAACGGTTATAATACAACTGTCAATACTAACGGTTATAACAAAACCGCCAATACTAACGGTTATAATAAAACAGCCAATACTAACGGTTATAATAAAACAGCCAATACTAACGGTTATAATAAAACAGCTAATACTAACGGTTATAATAAAACCGCCAATACTGACGGTTATAATAAAACAGCCAATACTAACGGTTATAATACAACTGTCAATACTAACAGTTATAATAAAACAGCCAGTACTAACGGTTATAATAAAACCGCCAATACTAACGGTTATAATAAAACAACCGTTAGTATTGGCGGTTTTATTATAACCGTTAGTATTGACAGTTGTATTATAACCGTTAGTATTGGCTGCTTTATTATAACCGTTAGTATTGACAGTTCTATTACAACCGTTAGTATTGGCTGTTTTATTGTAACCATTAGTATTGACAGTTGTATTATAACCGTTAGTATTGGCTGTTTTATTATAACCGTTTGTATTGGCTGTTTTATTATAACCGTTAGTATTGGCTGTTTTATTATAACCGTTAGTATTGGCTGTTTTATTATAACCGTTAGTATTGGCTGTTTTATTATAACCGTTAGTATTGGCTGTTTTATTATAACTGTTAGTATTGGCTGCTTTATTATAACTGTTAGTATTGACAGTTGTATTATAACCGTTAGTAATGACAGTTGTATTATAACCGTTAGTATTGGCGGTTTTATTATAGCCGTTAGTATTGACAGTTGTATTATAACCGTTAGTATTGGCTGTTTTATTATAACCGTTAGTATTGACAGTTGTATTATAACCGTTAGTATTGGCTGTTTTATTATAACTGTTAGTATTTGCTGTTTTATTATAACCGTTAGTATTGGCTGTTTTATTATAACCGTTAGTATTGGCTGTTTTATTATAACCGTTAGTATTGGCTGCTTTATTATAACCGCTAGTATTGACAGTTGTATTATAACCGTTAGTATTGGCTGTTTTATTATAGCCGTTAGTATTGACACTTGTATTATAACCGTTAGTATTGGCTGTTTTATTATAACCGTTAGTATTGACAGTTTTATTATAACCGTTAGTATTGACAGTTGTATTATAACCGTTAGTATTGGCGGTTTTTTTATAGCCGTTAGTATTAGCTGTTTTATTATAACCATTAGTATTGGGTGTTTTATTATAACCGTTAGTATTGACAGTTGTATTATAACCGTTAGTATTGGCTGTTTTATTATAACCGTTAGTATTGACAGATTTATTATAACCGTTAGTATTGACAGTTGTATTATACCTGTTAGTATTAGCTGTTTTATTATAACCGTTAGTATTGGCTGTTTTATTATAACCGTTAGTATTGGGTGTTTTATTATAACCGTTAGTATTGACAGTTGTATTATAACCGTTAGTATTGGCTGTTTTATTATAACCGTTAGTATTGGCTGTTTTATTATAACCGTTAGTATTGACAGTTGTATTATAACCGTTAGTATTGGCGGTTTTATTATAGCCGTTAGTATTAGGTGTTTTGTTATAACCGTTAGTATTCGCTGTTTTATTATAACCGTTAGTATTGACAGTTTTATTATAACCGTTAGTATTGGCTTTTTTATTATAACCGTTAGTATTGACAGTTTTATTATAACCGTTAGTATTGGCTGTTTTATTATAACCGTTAGTATTGGCTGTTTTATTATAACCGTTAGTATTGGCTGTTTTATTATAACCGTTAGTATTGACAGTTGTATTATAACCGTTAGTATTGACATTTGTATTATAACCGTTAGTATTGGCGGTTTTATTATAACCGTTAGTATTGTCGGTTTTATTATAACCGTTAGTATTAGCTGTTTTATTATAACCGTTAGTATTGACTGTTTTATTATTACCGTTTGCATTGGCGGTTTTATTATAACCATTAGTATTAGCTGTTTTATTATAACCGTTAGTATTGGCGGTCTTATTATAACCATTAGTATTACCTGTTTTATTATAACCGTTAGTATTGGCGGTTTTATTATAACCGTTAGTATTGTCGGTTTTATTATAACCGTTAGTATTAGCTGTTTTATTATAACCGTTAGTATTGAAAGTTGTATTATAACCGTTAGTATTGGCTGTTTTATTATAACCGTTAGTATTGGCCGTTTTATTATAACCTTTAGTATTGGCGGTTGTATTATAACCGTTAGTACTGACAGTTGTATTATAACCGTTAGTATTGGCTGTTTTATTTTAACCGTTAGTATTGGCGGTTTTATTATAACCGTTAGTATTGACAGTTGTATTATAACCGTTAGTATTGGCTGTTTTATTATAACCGTTAGTATTGGCGGTTTTATTATAACCGTTAGTATTGGCGGTTTTATTATAACCGTTAGTATTGACAATTGTATTATAACCGTTAGTATTGGCGGTTTTATTATAACCGTTAGTATTAGCTGTTTTATTATAACCGTTAGTATTGACAGTTGTATTATAACCGTTAATATTGGCTGTTTTATTATAACCGTTAGTATTGGCGGTTTTATTATAACCGTTAGTACTGGCTGTTTTATTATAACTGTTAGTATTGACAGTTGTATTATAACCGTTAGTATTGGCTGTTTTTTTATAACCGTTAGTATTGGCGGTTTTATTATAACCGTTAGTATTGGCTGTTTTATTATAACCGTTAGTATTGGCTGTTTTATTATAACCGTTAGTATTGGCTTTTTATTATAACCGTTAGTATTGGCGGTTTTATTATAACCGTTAGTATTGGCTTTATTATTATAACTGTTAGTATTTGCTGTTTTATTATAACCGTTAGTATTGGCTGTTTTATTATAACCGTTAGTATTGGCTGCTTTATTATAACCGTTAGTATTGGCTGTTTTATTATAACCGTTAGTATTGGCTGTTTTATTATAACCGTTAGTATTGGCTGTTTTATTATAACCGTTAGTATTGGCGGTTTTATTATAACCGTTAGTATTGACAGTTGTATTATAACCGTTAGTATTGGCTGTTTTATTATAACTGTTAGTATTGACAGTTGTATTATAACCGTTAGTATTGCCGGTTTTATTATAACCGTTAGTATTGGCTCTTTTATTATAACCGTTAGTATTGGCTGTTTTATTATAACTGTTAGTATTGGCTGTTTTATTATAACTGTTAGTATTGGCTGTTGTATTATAACTGTTAGTATTGACAGTTGTATTATAACCGTCAGTATTAGCTGTTTTATTATAACCGTTAGTATTGGCGGTTTTATTATAACTGTTAGTATTAGCTGTTTTATTATAACCGTTAGTATTGGCTGTTTTATTATGACCGTTAGTATTGGCAGTTTTATTATAACCGTTAGTATTGGCAGTTTTATTATAAGCGTTAGTATTGGCTGTTTTATGATAACCGTCAGTATTGGCTGTTGTATTATAACCGCTAGTATTGACAGTTGTATTATAACCGTTAGTATTGGCGGTTTTATTATAACCGTTAGTATTAGCTGTTTTATTATAACCGTTTGTATTGACAGTTGTATTATAACCGTTAGTATTGGCTGTTTTTTTATAACCGTTAGTATTGGCGGTTTTATTATAACCGTTAGTATTGGCTGTTTTATTATAACCGTTAGTATTGGCTGTTTTATTATAACCGTTAGTATTGGCTTTTTATTATAACCGTTAGTATTGGCGGTTTTATTATAACCGTTAGTATTGGCTGTTTTATTATAACTGTTAGTATTGGCTGTTTTATTATAACCGTTAGTATTGGCTGTTTTATTATAACCGTTAGTATTGGCTGCTTTATTATAACCGTTAGTATTGGCTGTTTTATTATAACCGTTAGTATTGGCTGTTTTATTATAACCGTTAGTATTGGCTGTTTTATTATAACCGTTAGTATTGGCGGTTTTATTATAACCGTTAGTATTGACAGTTGTATTATAACCGTTAGTATTGGCTGTTTTATTATAACTGTTAGTATTGACAGTTGTATTATAACCGTTAGTATTGGCGGTTTTATTATAACCGTTAGTTTTGGCTCTTTTATTATAACCGTTAGTATTGGCTGTTTTATTATAACTGTTAGTATTGGCTGTTTTATTATAACTGTTAGTATTGGCTGTTGTATTATAACTGTTAGTATTGACAGTTTTATTATAACCGTCAGTATTAGCTGTTTTATTATAACCGTTAGTATTTTCGGTTTTATTATAACTGTTAGTATTAGCTGTTTTATTATAACCGTTAGTATTGGCTGTTTTATTATAACCGTTAGTATTGGCAGTTTTATTATAACCGTTAGTATTGGCAGTTTTATTATAACCGTTAGTATTGGCTGTTTTATGATAACCGTCAGTATTGGCTGTTGTATTATAACCGTTAGTATTGACAGTTGTATTATAACCGTTAGTATTGGCGGTTTTATTATAACCGTTAGTATTGGCAGTTTTATTATAACCGTTAGTATTGGCTGTTTTATGATAACCGCCAGTATTGGCTGTTGTATTATAACCGTTAGTATTGACAGTTGTATTATAACCGTTAGTATTGGCGGTTTTATTATAACCGTTAGTATTAGCTGTTTTATTATAACCGTTAGTATTGGCTGTTTTATTATAACCGTTAGTATTGGCAGTTTTATTATAACCGTTAGTATTGGCAGTTTTATTATAACCGTTAGTATTGGCTGTTTTATGATAACCGTCAGTATTGGCTGTTGTATTATAACCGTTAGTATTGACAGTTGTATTATAACCGTTAGTATTGGCGGTTTTATTATAACCGTTACTATTAGCTGTTTTATTATAACCGTTTGTATTGGCTGTTTTATTATAACCGTTAGTATTGGCGGTTTTATTATAACCGTTAGTATTGGCAGTTTTAATATAACCGTTAGCATTGGCGGTTTTATTATAACCGTCAGTATTGGCTGTTGTATTATAACCGTTAGTATTGGCTGTTTTATTAAAACCGTTAGCATTGGCTGTTGTATTATAACCGTTAGTATTGGCGGTTTTATTATAACCGTTAGTATTAGCTGTTTTATTATAACCGTTACCATGGGCGGTTTTATTATAACCGTTAGTATTGACAGTTGTATTATAACCGTTAGTATTGGCGGTTTTATTATAACCGTTAGTATTGGCTGTTTTATTATAACCGTTAGTATTGGCGGTTTTATTATAACCGTTAGTATTGACAGTTGTATTATAACCGTTAGTATTGGCGGTTTTATTATAACCGTTAGTATTGGCTGTTTTATTATAACCGTTAGTATTGGCTGTTTTATTATAACCGTTAGTATTGACAGTTGTATTATAACCGTTAGTATTGACAGTTGTGTTATAACCGTTAGTATTGACAGTTGTATTATAACCGTTAGTATTGGCTGTTTTATTATAACCGTTAGTATTGACAGTTGTATTATAACCGTTAGTATTGACAGTTGTATTATAACCGTTAGTATTGGCGGTTTTATTATAACCGTTAGTATTAGCTGTTTTATTATAACCGTTAGTATTGGCGGTTTTATTATAACCGTTAGTATTGACAGTTGTATTATAACCGTTAGTATTGGCGGTTTAATTATAACCATTAGTATTGACTGTTTTATTATAAACGTTAGCATTGGCGGTTTTATTATAACCGTTAGTATTAGCTGTTTTATTATAACCGTTAGTATTGGCGGTCTTATTATAACCATTAGTATTAGCTGTTTTATTATAACCGTTAGTATTGGCGGTTTTATTATAACCGTTAGTATTGTCGGTTTTATTATAACCGTTAGTATTATCTGTTTTATTATAATCGTTAGTATTGACAGTTGTATTATAACCGTTAGTATTGGCTGTTTTATTATAACCGTTAGTATTGGGGTTTTTATTATAACCGTTAGTATTGGCGGTTTTATTATAACCGTTAGTACTGACAGTTGTATTATAACCGTTAGTATTGGCTGTTTTATTATAACCGTTAGTATTGGCGGTTTTATTATAACCGTTAGTATTGACAGTTGTATTATAACCGTTAGTATTGGCTGTTTTATTATAACCGTTAGTATTGGCGGTTTTATTATAACCGTTAGTATTGTCGGTTTTATTATAACCGTTAGTATTGACAATTGTATTATAACCGCTAGTATTGGCGGTTTTATTATAACCGTTAGTATTAGCTGTTTTATTATAACCGTTAGTATTGACAGTTGTATTATAACCGTTAGTATTGGCTGTTTTATTATAACCGTTAGTATTGGCTGTTTTATTATAACCGTTAGTATTGGCTGCTTTATTATAACTGTTAGTATTGACAGTTGTATTATAACTGTTAGTATTGGCAGTTTTATTATAACTGTTAGTATTGGCTGTTTTATTATAACTGTTAGTATTGGCTGTTTTATTATAACTGTTAGTATTGGCTGTTTTATTATAACTGTTAGTATTGGCTGTTTTATAATAACCATTAGTATTGACAGTTGTATTATAACCGTTAGTATTGGCAGTATTCTTATAACCGTTAGTATTGGCTGTTTTATTATAACTGTCAGTATTGGCTGTTTTATTATAACCGTTAGTATTAGCTGTTTTATTATAACCGTTAGTATTGGCGGTTTTATTATAACCGTTAGTATTGACAGTTGTATTATAACCGTTAGTATTGGCGGTTTTATTATAACCATTAGTATTGACTGTTTTATTATAAACGTTAGCATTGGCGGTTTTATTATAACCGTTAGTATTAGCTGTTTTATTATAACCGTTAGTATTGGCGGTCTTATTATAACCATTAGTATTAGCTGTTTTATTATAACCGTTAGTATTGGCGGTTTTATTATAACCGTTAGTATTGTCGGTTTTATTATAACCGTTAGTATTAGCTGTTTTATTATAATCGTTAGTATTGACAGTTGTATTATAACCGTTAGTATTGGCTGTTTTATTATAACCGTTAGTATTGGGGTTTTTATTATAACCGTTAGTATTGGCGGTTTTATTATAACCGTTAGTACTGACAGTTGTATTATAACCGTTAGTATTGGCTGTTTTATTATAACCGTTAGTATTGGCGGTTTTATTATAACCGTTAGTATTGACAGTTGTATTATAACCGTTAGTATTGGCTGTTTTATTATAACCGTTAGTATTGGCGGTTTTATTATAACCGTTAGTATTAGCTTTTTTATTATAACCGTTAGTATTGACAATTGTATTATAACCGCTAGTATTGGCGGTTTTATTATAACCGTTAGTATTAGCTTTTTTATTATAACCGTTAGTATTGACAGTTGTATTATAACCGTTAGTATTGGCTGTTTTATTATAACCGTTAGTATTGGCTGTTTTATTATAACCGTTAGTATTGGCTGCTTTATTATAACTGTTAGTATTGACAGTTGTATTATAACCGTTAGTATTGTCTGTTTTATTATAACTGTTAGTATTGGCTGTTTTATTATAACTGTTAGTATTGGCTGTTTTATTATAACTGTTAGTATTGGCTGTTTTATAATAACCATTAGTATTGACAGTTGTATTATAACCGTTAGTATTGGCTGCTTTATTATAACTGTTAGTATTGACAGTTGTATTATAACCGTTAGTATTGGCAGTTTTATTATAACTGTTAGTATTGGCTGTTTTATTTTAACTGTTAGTATTGGCTGTTTTATTATAACTGTTAGTATTGGCTGTTTTATTATAACTGTTAGTATTGGCTGTTTTATAATAACCATTAGTATTGACAGTTGTATTATAACCGTTAGTATTGGCAGTATTCTTATAACCGTTAGTATTGGCTGTTTTATTATAACTGTCAGTATTGGCTGTTTTATTATAACTGTTAGTATTGGCTGTTTTATAATAACCATTAGTATTGACAGTTGTATTATAACCGTTAGTATTGGCAGTATTCTTATAACCGTTAGTATTGGCTGTTTTATTATAACTGTTAGTATTGGCTGTTTTATTATAACTGTTTGTATTGGCTGTTTTATTATAACTGTTACTATTAGCAGTTGTATTATAACCGTTAGTATTGGCAGTTTTGAACTTTTTTAGTTCTATCATGTGGTGTTGTTAAAGAAGAAGAGTTCAAGAGGAAAACTTGGGGGGGGGGGGTAGTTGAGAGCATCTCGCCGCTTTAAACTTTCTTAAATCAGCGCAAGTGAAAATCAAATTGAATTGAATTATCCAGGCATTTTCAAAACGAATCAAATTTCAGGGCCCTAGCATGAATCTAGATGGCAATAATGGGCTCAGGGTATGCAACAGGTGGATCACACTCCGTTAGTTTTTTGTAGAAGTTGTTTTTTAGTTCCTCGAATGAGAATTACAACCACTCGTCGTATATACTACAAGTTGAATGTTGCTAGCTCCCTGCGGGAGTTTACTCGACGCATATACTACATGGTTAATGTAGCTGGCTCACTGTGGGAGTTTAATAGTCGTATATACAACTAGTTGAATGTAACTTGCTCCCTGTGGGAGGTAACTCGTCGCTTAAACCACAAGTTGAATGTAGCTGATAGCTCCCTTCGGGAGTTTACTCGTCGTATATACTACAAGTTGAATGTAGCTAGCTCCCCGTGGGAGTTTACTCGTCGTATATACTACAAGTTGAATGGAGCTAGCTCCCTTTGGGAGTTTACTCGTCGTATATACTACAAGTTGATTGGAGCTAGCTCCCATCGGGAGTTTACTCGTCGTACATACTACAGGTTGAATTTAGCTAGCTCCCTGTGGGAGTTTACACGTCGTATATACTACAAGTTGAGTGTAGCTAGCTCCCTTCGGGAGTTTACTCGTCGTATATACTACACGTTGAATGCAGCTAGCGCCCTTCGGGAGTTTACTCGTCGTATATACTACAAATTGAATGTAGCTAGGTCCTTGTGGGAGTTTACTCATCGTATATACTACAAGTTGAGTGTGGCTAGGTCCCTTCGGGAGTTTACTCGTCGTATATACTACAAGTTGAATGTAGCTGGCTCCCTGTGGGAGTTTACTCGTCGTATATACTACAAGTTGAATATAGCTAGCTCCCTGCGGGAGTTTACTCGTCGTTTAAGCCACAAATTGAATGTAGCTGGCTCACTGCGGGAGTTTACTCGTCGTATGTACTACAAGTTGAGTGCAGCTAGCTCCCTTTGGGAGTTTACTCGTCGTATATACTACACGTTGAATGCAGATAGCTCCCTTCGGGAGTTTACTCGTCGTATATACTACAAGTTGATTGGAGCTAGCTCCCTTCGGGAGTTTAATCGTCGTACATACTACAGGTTGAATGTAGCTAGCTCCCTGTGAGAGTTTACACGTCGTATATACTCCAAGTTGAGTGTAGCTAGCTTTCTTCGGGAGTTTACTCGTCGTATATACTGCACGTTGAATGCAGATAGCTCCTTTCGGGAGTTTACTCGTCGTGTGTATACTACAAGTTGAATGTAGCTAGCTCCCTGTGGGAGTTTACTCGTCGTATATACTACAAGCAGAATGTAGCTAGCTCCCTATGGGAGTTTACTCGTCGTATATACTACACATTGAATGTAGCTAGCTCCCTTCGGGACTTTACTCGTCGTATATGCTACAAGTTGAGTGTAGCTAGCTCCCTTCGGGAGTTTACTCGTCGTATATACTCCAAGTTAAATGTAGCTAGCTCCCTGTGGGAGTTTACTCGTCGTATATACCACACGTTGAATGCAGCTACCTCCCTGTGGGAGTTTACGCGTATATACCACAAGTTGAATGTAGCTGGCACCCTGCGGGAGTTTATTCATCGTATATACTACACGTTGAATGCAGCTAGCTCCCTTCGAGAGTTTACTCGTCGTATATACTACAAGTTGAATGTCGCTAGCTCCTTTCGGGGGTTTACTCGTAGTATATACTACAAGTTGAATGTAGCTGGCTCCCTTCGAGAGTTTACTCGTCGAACATACCACAGGTTGAATGTAGCTAGCTCTCTGCGGGAGTTTACTCGTCGTATATACTACAAGTTGAATGTCGCTAGCTCCTTCTGGGAGTTGACTCGTCGTATATACTACAAGGTGAAAGTAGCTAGCTCCCTCGGGAGTTTAATCGTCGTTTATACTACAAGTTGAATGCAGCTAGCTCACTGCGGGAGTTTACTCGTCGTTTATACTACAAGTTGAATGTAGCTGGCTTCCTTCGGGAGTTGACTCGTCGTATATACCACAAGTTGAATGTAGCTAGCTCCCTTCGGGAGTTTACTCGTCGTTTATACTACAAGTTGAATGTAGCTAGCTCACTGCGGGAGTTTACTCGTCGTTTATACCACAAGTTGAATGTAGCTGGCTTCCTTCGGGAGTTTACTCGTCGTATATACCACAAGTTGAATGTAGCTCCCGTCGGGAGTTTACTCGTCGTTTATACTACAAGTTGAATGTAGCTAGCTCACTGCGGGAGTTTACTCGTCGTTTATACCACAAGTTGAATGTAGCTGGCTTCCTTCGGGAGTTTACTCGTCGTATATACCACAGATTGAATGTAGCAAGCTCCCTTCGGGACTTCACTCGTCGTTTATACTACAAGTTGAATGTAGCTAGCTTACTGCGGGAGTTTACTCGTCGTTTATACTACACGCTGAATGCAGCTAGCTCCCTGCGGGAATTTACTCGTCGTATATACTACACGTTGAATGCAGCTAGCTCCTTTCGGGAGTTTACTCGTCGTTTATACTACACGCTGAATGCAGCTATCTCCCTGCGGGAGTTTACTCGTCGTATATACTACAAGTTGAATGTAGCTAGCTTACTGCGGGAGTTTACTCGTCGTATATACTACACGTTGAATGCTGCTAGCTCCCTTCGGGAGTTTACTCGTCGTATATACTCCAAGTTGAATGCAGCTAGCTCCCTGCGGGAGTTTACTCGTCGTATATACTACAAGTTGAATATAGCTAGCTCCCTGTGGGAGTTTCCTCGTCGTATATACTCCAAGTTGAATGCAGCTAGTTCCCTGCGGGAGTTTACTCGTCGTATATACTACACGTTGAATGCAGCTAGCTCCCTTCGGGAGTTTACTCGTCGTATATACTCCAAGTTGAATGCAGCTAGTTCCCTTCGGGAGTTTACTCGTCGTATATACTCCAAGTTGAATGTAGCTAGCTCCCTGTGGGAGTTTACTCGTCGTATATACTACAAGTGGAATGTAGCTAGCTCCCTGTGGGAGTTTACTCGCCCGTCGTATATACTACAAGATGAATGTACCTAGTTTCCTGTGGGAGTTTACTCGTCGTATATACTACAAGTTGAATGTTGCTGGCTCCATGCGGGAGTTTTCTCGCCGTATATACTACAAGTTGAATACAGCTAGCTCCCTATGGGAGTTTACTCGTCGTATATACTCCAAGTTGAATGTAGCTAGTTCCCTTCGGGAGTTTACTCGTCGTATATACTCCAAGTTGAATGTAGCTAGCTCCCTGTGGGAATTTACTCGTCGTATATACTCCAAGTGGAATGTAGCTAGCTCCCTGTGGGAGTTTACTCGTCCGTCGTATATACTACAAGCTGAATGTAGCTAACTCCCTGTGGGAATTTACTCGTCGTCGTATATACTACAAGTTGAATGTTGCTGGCTCCCTGCGGGAGTTTACTCGCCGTATTTACTACAAGTTGAATATAGCTAGCTCCCTGTGGGAGTTTACTCGTCGTATATACTCCAAGTTGAATGTAGCTAGTTCCCTTCGGGAGTTTACTCGTCGTATATACTCCAAGTTGAATGTAGCTAGCTCCCTGCGGGAGTTTACTCGTCGTATATACTCCAAGTTGAATGTAGCTAGTTCCCTGCGGGACTTTACTCGTCGTATATACTCCAAGTTGAATGTAGCTAGCTCCCTGCGGGAGTTTACTCGTCGTATATACTCTAAGTTGAATGTAGCTAGCTCCCTGTGGGAGTTTACTCGTCGTATATACTCCAAGTGGAATGTAGCTATCTCCCTGTGGGAGTTTACTCGTCCGTCGTATATACTACAAGGTGAATGTAGCTAGCTCCCTTCGGGAGTTTACTCGTCGTGTACACTACAAGTTGAAGGTAACTAGCTCCCTGCGGGAGTTTACGCATCGTATATACTATAAGTTGAATGTAGCTTGCTCCCTGTGGGAGTTTACTCTTCATATATCCTACAAGCTGAATGTAGCTAACTCCCTGTGGGAATTTACTCGTCGTCGTATATACTATAAGTTGAATGTAGCTGGCTCTCTGTGGGAGTTTACTCGTCCGTCGTATATACTACAAGCTTAATGTAGCTAGCTACCTGTGGGAGTTTACTCGTCGTATATACTCCAAGTTGAATGTAGCTAGTTCCCTGTGGGAGTTTACTCGTCGTATATACTCCAAGTTGAATGTAGCTAGCTACCTGCGGGAGTTTACTCGTCGTATATACTCCAAGTTGAATGTAGCTAGGTCCCTGCGGGAGTTTACTCTTTATATATCCTACAAGCTGCATGTAGCTAACTTCCTGTGGGAGCCATTTGGTGAACCAAAATTATAATCACGCCTTGAATGTCATCATAGACATCAAAATCAATGTGATTATTTATTGTCATTGTTCTACATGCATAACACGGCGTCTGATTTGCTCAGTCGCAGTGTGCAAATACCATTAGCTGAATGTTGGAATAATTACATGAAGAATGAACTCATTCTTTTATAAACATTACAGTTGATCCTTAATGTACTCTTTCAATTGAATCTTTCTAATTGATTTATTGTGAACATGATTCGTAAAGAGAAAAAACTTTTAAATTATTTTCAGAACAAGGAAAATTATGACGGCACTTCGTAGTTCCAAAAAATTTAATTCGGGTCTGACCAATTCTCAACTCAGACAGTTGTCTACTAGCTCAGGTGAGATAGTTCAGTATTTCACTATTTCCTGATACCTCTCACTCTCATTTGGAGTATAACTTTTCCCATTAATCATTACATGGACTTCAAAAAAGGTTAAGAATTATATTTGAGTACCAGACGCCATATTTCCTAATCAATTTTTAAAAACCCCACAAGTTCACACCTGAAATTAAAAAGATTTCAGTAGATAAAATTTATGTGGTCCTGTCCTGAGTTCGATGGAGTTGTTGTACTATACTATTAGACTAAACAGATCAGGAACATACAAAATAGAGCCAGCTGTATTCCATTAAAATAGTATGAAGACATCTAAATATAATAATATAATTTGCTATTCTAACTGTGATGGTTCCGTAAGTTTCCCAAGGACTATTGTCTACAATGATAAAATAAGATAGCCATTGCTACTGTACAACAGAAATAGAAAAAAATATACTTAATGTTTTCCCTGGGATTGTAGCCAATGTTTGGGGGTTAAAAAAACGGTAACGCAGTATTGCATTACCAAAGACTAGGGAATGATATAACTTGTCACTGTTATACGAATGACTGAGGAATGATATCACTTACCGCTGTTATACGAATGACTGAGGAATGATATCACTTGCCACTGTTTTACGAATCACTGAGGAAAGATATCACTTGCCACTGTTATACGAATGACTGAGGAATGATATAATTTGCCACTGTTATACGAATGACTGCGGAATGATATCACTTGCCACTGTTATACGAATGACTGAGGAATGATATCACTTGCCACTGTTATACGAATGACTGATGAATGATATAACTTGCCACTGTTATAGGAATGACTGAGGAATGATATCACTTGCCACTGTTATACGAATGACTGAGGAATGATATCACTTGCCACTGTTTTACGAATGACTGCGGAATGATATCACTTGCCATTGTTATACGAATGACTGAGGAATGATATAACTTGCCACTGTTATACGAATGACTGAGGAATGATATCACTTGCCACTGTTATACGAATGACTGAGGAATGATATCGCTTGCCACTGTTATACGAATGACTGAGGAATGATATAACTTGCCACTGTTATACGAATGACCGAGGAATGATATCACTTGTCACTGTTATACGAATGACTGAGGAATGATGTCACTTGCCACTACCAAAACAAAAACCGAGGAATGATATCACTTTCCACTACCATAACAAAGAATGTGTAATGATATCACTTACCACGAAATGAAACTTTATTTTGCAGCATACTCATGTACAGTTTTCATAAATAAAAAATAACAATGAAAAGGTTTACTCTGCATGGAAATGGCATAGCCAGAGAGGTGTCTTCCTGCCATTCCCAAACATGATTTATTTTGTCCTGACAACAGAGTCGTTTAGTTCTTTGTCCTCCCCGATTCACAATAAGTGAAACCTTAGGGAGGCTTTTTGTGAAGCTTTCCCCATGTGCGGAGGTAATCAGAAAAAACAAGTGGTGATTTGAAAAGTCTTAAGTTTAGGATTAATTGTAGAAATAGCGATAGTTGGGAGGATGAGATCACTTTATGCTGGGTCACAATCCACACAGAATGGATTGGTGCAAGTAATGTCAGAAGAATATCCATTCAAGAATGAATTGATTATTGTCTTTTTAAACAGATGCCTGCTATATTGCCTTATTTCGAGATTTAAATCATTCCAAATTTTCGGGAAAGAATGAATCGGGAGATCAGCAGAAAAGCGAGTTCTTGGTTTGAGGGAGCGCACATTCCCTGTTTGCCTTGTTCCTTTCCAGAAGGGTTAGTGTATATTTCGAAGGTATTGTCAAATGAATTTATTGTGGTACCAGTCATGCATACAAAGATGCACATGTAGCTTATACAAATCTTCGAACTTCAGTATTCCACAGTTTTTAAATAAAGGTTCTGTGTGCGAGGTATATTTTCGATTTGTTATGATTCGGATAGCCTTTTTTGGAGTGTTGAAATTCTCCTGGTTGAGGGTACATGGCCCCAGACAAGTATACCATACAACATATGGCTATGTATCAGTGAGTGATACAATATCTTCAGGGCTTTCAAAGGAAGGGTTCTTTTTGCCCTATTAAGGGCAAATATTGCCCTTGCCATCTTTAGGCAAACTTCAGACGTGTGTTTCTTGAACTTTAAATTTTCGTCCAGGTTGACATCTAGGAATTTGTAGAGTTTTCCTCAAGTCTGTTGGTAACAAATAGAATGTCTATGTCGTCCAAAGATATCTTTTTATTGCCGGTATTATACGAGTCGTCCTGCGGGTGTAACAACATACATTTGGTTTTACTAGCATTCGGACATAATTCATTTGCAGAGCACCATTCACTGATTTTATCGAATTCAGCATTGGTCTCATCTAACAGAGTATCCAGGTTCCTACTCGACGCATGAGCTGTGGTATCGTCTGCAAAATACAACACCTTAAGTAGGGTGGAGTGGCTGATGTCGTTAATGTATAATAAAAAGAGAAGGGGGCCTAAAACTGAACCTTATAGTACACCAATGGAGACATCCATTACTTCCGATGTGCTTTTCATGAAGGATACAAACTGACACCGCCTTGTTAGATAATCTTCGAACTAGGAGTTAGCTAAACCTCTTATACCGTATCTTTCAAGCTTCTTCAAAAGAATCGAGTGATTTATGATATCAAAAGCTTTTGAAAAATCTAGAAACATTGATAGTGTACAGTCCTTTGAAGTTTTATCATTTGCTTCTGCGACACTGTTTATTAGATGCAAAATGGGATGCGCAGTCTGACTCTTCCTAAACCCAAACTGATACTTATATATAGCGTTCTGCTCGTCGTGGAAAGTGTATAATCGTGAGTACATTACTTTTTCGAGTATTTTTGAGAATGTTGTAAGAATACTGATAGGGCGATCATTGGTAAAAAGTTGAGGATCTCCAGATTTGAAGACAGGAATGATTTTGGCTTCATTCTGTCTGGTACCCTACCTACTACGAAAGATAGATTGATAATATGAGACAAGGGGTCTGTTATCTCGTATATAACCTTCTTCAGCAGCTTGGTAGACATATCATTACTATCAGTACTTGGTTTGAATGAATCCCCATTATTACTATTGCAGAGAAAATCTGAGAAGTGACGTTGCGTCGGGGGCACTTGGGCACTTATATTCATACCAATGATAGCAAAATATGTGTTAAATCTGTCCTCCATTATTCTAGGGTCGGATAATTCAATATTCCCGTTCAGGAAGGTAGGAGGAAGTTGTCGGTTGTTATTTGACTTGTATATGGCCTTTCGCAAGATGTCCCACGTTTTTTTAATATTATGTTTGTTTTCAAGTAGTACTTGATTACAATAATCTGTCTTGCACTTTCGCCTCAAGCGGTTATATTCCTGCGGGATGTTTTGTAATCCGATGTGTTTTGGGTGATTGGAAATTTTATTTTTTTAGCATACAATTTACTTTTAGTTTGAGAAGATTTCAATAAGACAGACGTCATCCATGGTTCTCGTTTTATATATTTCTTTCGTGTGGGGTTTGCTTTCAGGGGAAATGCTTGTTCAAATACTATGTGAAATGTATCCAGGCACCGATTGTATGCTGAGTTAGGACAAACGTCATTGATAACATCAGAAAAATCACAAACCGTTAAGAGTCTTTTAAAACGGATGACATTCTCAGTTTTCATTAACCGTCTATAATTAGGCGTTGCGACTGGAGGACGTTTATCTAGTTCATCTACATAGAACGTGGCAAAATGATCGCTGACGTCAGTAATTATAATTCCGGACGTGAACTTTGTAATATTGTTGCTGAATATATGATCAATTATGGTAGCGGAAAACTCCGTAACCCTGGTAGGCTTTGTAATGGCGGGTAAAAAACAAGCAGTAAATAACGAGTCAATAAAAGTATTCGTTCTACTGTGGGTATTTACACTGAGAAGATCTATGTTAAAGTCACCCATAAGGTAGACTACAGTGTTATCCCTGCTTAAAGAGTCTAGCAGTTCAGTTAGTTTGACGAGGAACAAGCCCAGGTCTGCTTTATGTGGTTTGTTTGGCCTGTAGATAGTTCCTACAATACATTTTTTCTTCAGAGATATTTCTTTTAAGAGGGATTCAAAGACTTGTGGTATGAAGACTGACAGATCATTTCGTATTTTGTAGGGTATACTATCAATTATGAACATTCATACACCTCCCCTCCCATCGTCGTTGTCAGGACGGGTACGGACACTAGCGGATGATAACCCTCAAGCCGGTACTCAACGCCGGATTTTAAGTTAAATATTTCTATCATTCCAGTCACGTCGAAAAAGTTATAATTTGTCTGTAGGTCAGCCAATAAGTTGTGCATATTTTCAAAGTTTGCATTCAAACTACGACAATTGATGATGAGTAGGGAGAGACTTTTCATTTTGCTTAAAATTTTATCTTTAAAGTTTTCTGGCGTAAAGTGGTGGCAACCAGAGTCAAGAAAATTGAATGGGAGGGTGAGGTCTTCTTCCTCGCTGGAAAAAATATCATAACAAAGACCAAGGAATGATATCATTTCTACTGTCATACCAAACACGGAGGAATGATATCACTTGCCAGTATCACACCAAAGATTGAGAAATGATATCATTTTCTTCCATAATACCAAACACTGAGCAATGATATTACTTGCCATTGTCATAGCAAAGACATGAATGATATCACCAGCTACTGTCATAACAAGGACTGAGGAATGATATCACCTGCCCTCTGATACTTGAGATTGAGGAATGATATGATTTTCTACTGCCATGCCATAGACAGGAATGATATCACTTGACCTCCGATACTTGAGATTGAAGAATGATATGATTTTCTACTGCCATGCCATAGACAGGAATGATATCACTTGCCCTCCGATACTTGAGATTGAGGAATGATATGATTTTCTACTACCATGCCATAGACAGGAATGATATCACTTGACCTCCGATACTTGAGATTGAGGAATGATATTATTTTCTACTGCCATGCCATAGACAGGAATGATATCACTTGCCCTCCGATACTTGAGATTGAGGAATGATATGATTTTCTACTACCATGCCATAGACAGGAATGATATCACTTGACCTCCGATACTTGAGATTGAGGAATGATATTATTTTCTACTGCCATGCCATAGACAGGAATGATATCACTTGCCCTCCGATACTTGAGATTGAGGAATGATATGATTTTCTACTGCCATGCCATAGATAGGAATGATATCACTTGCCCTCCGATACTTGAGATTGAGGAATGATATGATTTTTTACTGCCATGCCATAGACAGGAATGATATCACTTGCCACTATCATAACAAGGACTGAGGAATGATATCAATTACGAACTATCATAACAAAGCCTGGGGAATGATATCAATTGCGACCTATAATAACAAAGCCTGAGGAATGATATCACTTGCCCTCTGATACTTGAGATTGAGGAATGATATGATTTTCTACTGCCATGCCATAGACGGGAATAATATCACTTGCCACTATCATAACAAACACAGGAATGATATCACTTGCCAGTATCATACCAAAGACTGGGGAATGATATGTCATGCCGACATCATACCAAAGATTGAGGAATGATATCACCTGCAACTATCACAGCAAAGTGTGAGGGATGATATCACTTGCCACTACCATAACAAACACCGAGGAATGATACCACTTCCCACTGTCATTGGAATGATATCACTTCCCATTGTCATTGGAATGATATGATTTTCTACTGCCATACCAAAGACAGGAATGATATCACTTGCCACTATCATAACAAAGATAGGAATGATATCGCTTGCCACTATAATAACAAAAACAGGAATGATATCACTTGCCACTATCATAACAAAGATAGGAATGATATCACTTGTCTCTATCGTAACAAAGACTGGGGAATGATATGGCATGCTACTATCATACCAAAGACTGAGGAATGATATCAATTTCCACTGTCCTACCAAAGACAGAGGAATAAGTCACTTGCCTCTACCATACCAAAAACTGAGAAATGATATGATTTTCTACTGCCATACCAAAGACAGGAATGATATCACTTGCCACTATCATAACAAAGATAGGAATGATATCACTTGCCACTATCATAACAAAGACAGGAATGATATCACTTGCCACTATCATAATAGGAATGATATCACTTGTCTCTATCGTAACAAAGACCGGGGAATGATATGTCATGCTACTATCATACCAAAGACTGAGGAATGATATCAATTTCGCCTGTCCTACCAAAGACCGAGGAATAATGTCACTTGCCTCTACCATACCAAAGACTGAGAAATGATATGATTTTCTACTGCCATACCAAAGACAGGAATGATATCACTTGCCACTATCATACCAAAGACAGGAATGATATCACTTGCCACTATCATAACAAAGATAGGAATGATATCACTTGTCTCTATCGTAACAAAGACTGGGGAATGATATGTCATGCTACTATCATACCAAAGACTGAATGATATCAATTTCGCCTGTCCTTCCAAAGACCGAGGAATAGTGTCACTTGCCTCTACCATACCAAAGACTGGGAATGATATGTCATGCCACTATTATATCCATAGTTGAGGAATAATATGACTTTCTACTGTCATAGTAGAGACAGAGGAATATCACTTGCCACTATCATAGCAAAGACAGGAATGATATCACTTGCCATTATAATACCAAAGACTGCAGAATGATATGGAAAACCACTATCATAGCAAAGACTAAGAAATTATATCAGTTGCCAGTATCATACCAAAGACTGAGGAATGATATGAAAAGCCACTATCGTGGCAAAACTAAGGAAATATATCACTTACCACTGCCATACAAAATATTGAGGAATGATACCACTTGCCACTATAGTAGCAAAAAGGTGAAGAATAATATCCATTGCCACTATCATTCCAAGGACTGGGGAATGATATCACTTGCCACAATCACACCAAAGTCTTAGGAATGACATCACCTGCCACTACCATAACAAACACCGGGGAATGATACCACTATCATAACAAAGATTGGGTAATGATATCATTTTCCGCTATCACAACAGAGACTGAGGAATGATATTACTTTCTTTTGTCATACTGAAGATTGAGGAATGATGTAACCTGGCACTATGATTCCATTGACTGAGGAATGCTATCACTTGTCACTACCATAACATACACTGAGGAATGATATGAGTTGTCACTTTCATAACAAAGACTGGGGAACGATATCACATTCTACTGCCATAATGGAGACTGAGGATTGGTATCACTTGCCATTATCGTAGCAAAGGCTGACGGGTGATGTCACCTGCCTCTATGATACCAAAGTCTGAGAAATGATATCACCTGCAACTACATTAACAAACACTGAGAAATGATATCACTTCCCATCCTTATAACAAATATTCATATCCCTTACTACTATCATAACGAAGATTGAGGAATGATATCACTTAATATCACTTCCTACTGCCCCATTGACGACTGGGGCATCATATCACTTGCCACTATCTTACAGAAGTCGGAGGAATGATATGACTTGTCACTACCATAACAAATACCGAGGAATCGTATCACGTGTCACTATAATACAAAAGTCTGAGGTATCATATCACTCGCCACGGTCATACAAAAGTCTGAGGAAAGATATCACTCGCGACTATTACAATATAGACTGTGAAATGTCATCACTTGCTACAATCATAGCAAAGACTGGGGAATGATATCATTTTCTGCTGTCAGACTGAAGATTGAGAAATGATATCACCTGCCACCACGATACCAAAGACTGAGGAATTCTATCATTTGCCACCATGGAACAAAAGTTTGATAGATAGATAGATAAATAGACAGACAGACAGACAGACAGACAGACAGACAGACAGACAGACAGACAGACAGACAGACAGACAGACAGACAGACAGACAGACAGACAGACAGACAGACAGACAGACAGAAGACAGACAGACAGACAGACAGACAGACAGACAGACAGACAGACAGACAGACAGACAGACAGATAGATAGATAGATAGATAATTTATTCAACGGTAAAAGCGTAAGGAATAAATACATTGTGACATAATGATTAATCATAATATGCTTTTCCGTTGGGAGATGCCATAGCCAGTAATGATATCACTTGCCACTACCATAACAAATACAGAGGAATATCACGTGTCTCCATCGTACCAAAGTCAGAAGGAATGCTGAGGAACTATCATAACAAACACTGAGGAATCACGTCACCTGCCACGATCAGTACAAGACAACACCATAACAAAGACTAAGAATGATGTCACTTGTGATAACAAAGACTGAGAATGATGTCACTTGTGATAACAAAGACTGAGGAATGATGTCACTTGCTACAACCATAACAAACACGGAGGAATTATATCACTTGCTACTATCATAACAAAGACTGATGAATGATATCACTTGCCATTGTCATAACGGCGTCTGCAGAATGATATTTCTTACCACTACCATTACGTCTGCAGAATAATATCACTTGTCACTGTCATAACGCCTGGAGAATGATATCACTTAGCCCTTTCATTCCAAGGACTGAGGAAGGATATCACCTACTACTATCATTCCAAAGGCTGGGAATTATATCATTTTCCACTACTATACCAAAGACAGAGGAATGGTATTATTCTCCACTATCATACCAAAGACTGAGGAATGACATCACTTCCAACTGTCATCCCATTAACTTAGGAATGATATCGTCAGTCACATTCAAAGCAAACACAGGAATGATATATCTTGCCACTATCATTCCAAATACTTGTGGATGGTCACTATGCTCATATAACTGGACGATCATTAAAATTTACCTATAATACATGTAGTTCACGGGGATGCATCTTTAAATAAGTTTTTGTAGTGTAACAGACTTGGTCCAGCTCTCAGACCACCAGTGTAATTCTATTAAGATTTTGACGCTGTTATGGGCTGATTGTAGTTTGTGCACTGAATACCATTCACGAACTATGAGTTCATTTTATACACAAATATATACAGATATTCTCTCGTTCTCCAGTTGTAGATAATACAATCAATAAATATCTAATTATCTTCCATATCAATTCAGTAGAATTAGCTGGAAGGGACTATTTTCAACATTTTAGAGCTTACCAATCAGTATTTCCAACGAGGAGTCTTGGGGCCACACATTGGAAACAGTGGTTGGTCTGTACTACTTACTGATTTAACATTATTTTGTCGTGGAAAATGGGGTGTTTCACAGGCTTTGTCTGAAAAAGGGCCACCGGGGCTCAAGGTGTTAGAGAGTTATAGGATTAGAGAGTGAAGGATTGCCGTTGTCTAGGCTCGCCTAGTGACTTTTGCATTATTGGATCTCTTTTTTTTCTTTTTTTTAATTTTTATTCATATAACAAAGCAATGCACAAAAAGGTATACAATTTGAATACAATATGTAGTAAATACATTTCTAGTTTCTTACTATATTTGGTCCATATTTTTATATTTTTTAGAAGAAGGGCAAGTTGATTTGTGAGAGTGGAGAATTTACGACCACTATTAACCATTCGTAATTTTTATCATTTGTCGTTCATTATGTGAAAGGTGGCTAGTGAAACCTCACAGAATTATTGCTAACAAACTGCTGATGTGCAACATATGTTTTTATGATGGTATTGTCAACAACATTTTTCAAAAAAAACGTGCATTGCCAACACCCCTTTCTTACCCCAGAAGAGTTACAGCAATTGTTTTCAGTGTACTGACATTGATGTGCATGCAGGCTGCATTTTTGTTGTGCAAAATTTGAGTTAGTTTCGATCGGATAAAATCTGTTTATAACAGCTGTTTATTTTCAAACTTCCTGAATATCTTAACTTTTATTAAATACAGTAGAAGTTTAGTTTTAAGACTTATGCCCCATGTAGTTTGGGAGTGATGTCCCTTGAAAAAGAAGAAATAGCAAACTTTTATGTCTTTGGTTTCTGTCTGTTTCAAACAAACTATTGTTTTCAAACTTCTGGAACATTTTAAGTTATCTCCGTCAACATGTATGGTATATGGAGATTTAATACCTGGATGTCGGCTTTTAAACAGCGAGCCACAGGCGAGGTGTTTACACGAGACATCGAGGTATTAAATCTCCATATATCATACATGTTGACGGAGATAACGTTTCTGTCCCGTTCGAAACACAATAGAAACATAGTGGAGAAAAAATTGTGGACGCGTTTCTCACGCTCTGCAATCAGTTGGAACAAATGCAGAAGACAACAGATAGAGTTACATCCATCCATGGGTCGTTAAGGAAACTAGTAAACGGTATTTTGTTGACATATCGTCCCCCGAGTTCCGATGTGTTTTATGTGCCTACTGGCAGCCTACTGGTGGCCTACTGGTGGCCTACTGGCAGCCTACTGGCAGCCTACTGGTGGCCTACTGGCAGCCTACTGGTGGCCTACTGGTGGCCTACTGGCAGCCTACTGGCAGCCTACTGGTGGCCTACTGGTGGCCTACTGGTGGCCTACTGGTGACCTACTGGTGGCCTACTGGTGGCCTACTGGCAGCCTACTGGTGGCCTACTGGTGGCCTACTGGCAGCCTACTGGTGGCCTACTGGCAGCCTACTGGTGGCCTACTGGTGGCCTACTGGCGGCCTACTGGTGGCCTACTGGTGGCCTACTGGCGGCCTACTGGAGGCCTACTGGCGGCCTACTGGCGGCCTACTGGCGGCCTACTGGTTGCCTACAGGCGGCCTACTGGTGGCCTACTGGCAGCCTACTGGCGGCCTACTGGTGGCCTACTGGTGGCCTACTGGTGGCCTACTGGTGGCCTACTGGCGGCCTACTGGTGGCCTACTGGCGGCCTACTGGTGGCCTACTGGCGGCCTACTGGTGGCCTACTGGTGGCCTACTGGTGGCCTACTGGTGGCCTACTGGCGGCCTACTGGTTGCCTACTGGCGGCCTACTGGCGGCCTACTGGCAGCCTACTGGTGGCCTACTGGCAGCCTACTGGTGGCCTACTGGTGGCCTACTGGTGGCCTACTGGCGGCCTACTGGCGGCCTACTGGTGGCCTACTGGTGGTCTACTGGTGGCCTACTGGTGGCCTACTGGTGGCCTACTGGTGGCCTACTGGTGGCCTACTGGTGGCCTACTGGTGGCCTACTGGCACATAGAACACATAGGAACTGAGGGGACGATAGATGCTCTTATTTTATTTATAACAACAAAATATGATCGAATTGTCGGAAATCCGATGATATTTGTGACTATTTTCAGGTTTTTTGGTTCGATTTTTATATCGAGGCGAGCAAACTCGGAAAGCTTTCGTTTAAACCATATACCCCCAATGTTTCGCGTCTCATACTTATATACCTTGGATGCTGGGTGCACCCTTTGCCTTGACTATTTGTCCAAGGCATTCTGGGCAATCAAAAGACAGAATTTATCGGGATATTGGGACAACTAAATTTGGAGGAATACAGTAAAGTTTGGTTCTCACATTTATTCCTGTTCAGTTAAGAAATGATGCCCTTTGAATTAGAAACAAAAATGGTAAAACTTGAAAATAAAATTTGACTTATCTTTCGAAGACTGAAAAGCCGTTTAAAAGAATCGATTATTTTCAGACTTTGAAAGATAAGTGAAGTTAAATTTTCGATTTTGTTCCAGTGTTAGTTTACACCCCTTGAACAAGGAAAAATGGTAATATTTGTGTTTTTCACAAAGTATATGACTGAATATTTTCTGTCAATCCTGTTTCAGAATCTTTTCAAATGGGAGTATTTTTGGAAATGATGACGATGAAGAATACTCTGTCTTGGTTACCTAATGGTGCTTCTCTAAAACTTCTATCCCATATATTTGGTTACAACACTGACATTCTTGAGGTAAGTAGAAGAATGCGTCAATGTATTACAAGTTCTTGTTTCAAGAACAGTGAATTAACGTGATAGATGTACAAATGCCTTCTTCCTAAAATGTTTTTTTTCTTTATTGACATAAATTCAGTAGAAAAATATATTGAACAACGTAACAACATATAAACATAAGTACATAATTATACAGTCTTCCTACAATAATTAAGAAATATGTGTATATTTGAATACACATCATACACCTTCATTGTAGGACATCATTCCAGTAACTCCATTTTTTCCAAATACATTCCGCCCTGCCGATTAGATACGTGTATAAGGAATAGAATTCAAGGGCTCTGTAAGAGTTGATTTCTCCCACTAAGCCAGAAAAGGAAGGGAGGGTTTTACTCCGGCTACATGTTTAAATGTATCTCTTGTATATTAACACACATGTTCTCCAGATACCTGGAGAATCTTCCTGAGTAATGGGATCTGAAAGATTATCTGTCATGTTCATACTTACTTCTTTCTAAAAATGACAGATCCTTAGTGAAAGTAATCCACCGAGTAACGACATTAATCATTTACCTAACTAGACTAGAGAATGACACCTTTTAAACTATTTTTACATTCCACATATCATATCGTCGCCTGAGTGCTAAAATGTCCTATGTCCCCTATGGGACGATATATTATTTCGCCTATGGGACGATATATTATTTCGCCTATGGGACATATGACATTCTAGCACTCAGGCGACGATATGACAGTTTCAATTCGCGATCACATGCCATATCTTGGGGACAAAAATAAAAAATTCCTTAGAATTGCAATTTTTGAGAATAGTACTCAGTGGAAATGACTGTTACTTAGAGTTAAAGGGAAAAATCTACAAAGCCACGTTCTCATCAATAATAATATCGGTTTTCCAATATTGTGACACACATAACACTTTAACCAACGTATTGTAGTGGAATAGCTAGATGCTAATTTTGTTTCTTTTGTTATTGTGTCCTAATATTTCGCAATATTTTATGAAGAAAATCTCGCCCAACCTATGTTGATGTGCCTCTATAAGAAACAGCGTCGATCTCAACACATTAAGGGAATCATATTGTCATAACGCATAGCCATACATACATTCATTTTAATTTCTCTGGGAAGTTTTACATATCTTTAGGTCTTTTCTGTGGCAGGCTTCCATAACAAGTATATAGAATTAACACAACTCTCTCAGCTTTTTAGATTGTTTTGTTCAAGGCCAAGAATTTTGTGTGAGTACCCATTGATGTCTCATAAAATGATACTTCAATTATTTTTACAGTAACGTCCTCAAATTGAACGTTGACTATGTTCGCCAAACGTAAAGGAATTAGTTATTTAATCCGAATGTGATTAATTTTCTATACTCTTTTGCAAAAGGGAGTGTTTAATCCATTTTAAAATATTTTCTCCTGAAATATTTCTTGATGCTCATCAACTTGACAACTGAATATTAAGTTTTATTTATTAGATATCATTTTCTTTCTTAAAATTGCCCATTATCAAGCACGGCTGATATGACTTCAAACTTGGCTGATTTGATGCCGATCTTGGCCGATATGAACCAACCCAGAACTGACCCCCTTGATGCGTTACTAGGCGCAACCACTTTGTTTAAAACGAAATCGCTTACCATTATGCGTCGAATGCAATTAGAAGAATTGGCGTTACCAAGCAAAAGAGAGTAGTCTTTGTATGGCAAGGAATTTATGAGGGCAATAAGTAAGGATAATGTGGATGAAGAGAAAAAAAGAAGAGTGTTGTACCGTACACAAATTCAACACAAACTAAGAATCAGAGTCGTGCGAGAAGATTCGTTGAAGTGGAAGAAGGGATGTCTCAGCTATCAAAACATCGGGGCTTCCCCACTGGGAAGGCCGAGACGTTCTGATATCTGAACTAGAATAAAAGAAATACTTCGGACTTTGTGAAAAGAATGAGAACCAAAAACATTGTCTGAAAACTGTAACTGTTCTGAGAACATTTTGTAATAATTTGTTTTGGTTCAATAAATAAAGAGACATTACAGATAGATAGATCTTTATTTTGCAGTATACTAGTACATTGATTACAAAATAACATTACAACAAACAGGAATATAAGCTAGTATGCGGCATGCAAATGGCATAGCCTATAAGGCTGTCTTCCTGCCATTCCCGTAAAAAGAAAGATATCAAGTTTCTTTGGCATCAGTGTATCGAAGTGCTTCCCCCAAGACGGGGTTGTCTGATCTTTTATTTATAATTCAGGGGGGGCTAGACTGTATTTGAGAATTAAGGGATGGGAAGAGGAGGATGGGATGTCAGAAAATTACAGCTGGCGGATGACACAGTCGGGGCACGTTGGGTTGTCACATTTGGAGTTAGGACGCGTATAATTATTCAAGGCTTTATCAATTAAGGACTTTTTAAATCGGGGTCTATTTAATTGCTGGATTTGTGGGTCTATACTATTCCATGTTCTTGGGAAGGAGTGTAATGGCAGCACAGCAGAGAACTGTGTTCTTGGTTTGCGGGTATCTAATTTACCGGTTTGCCTTGTATTCATTCCTGAGGGGTTTCTATATACTTGAAAGGTATCATCGAATTACATAGGGAGTTTTTTGTTCGTCCAGTCGTGCATAAAAAGGGAGACGTGAAGGCTGTAGAGATCACTGAATTTCATAATGCCACAATCTCTGAAAAGGTGATCTGTATGGGAGAGATATGATTTTTTTGTTATGACCCGGACAGCTCTTTTTTGTAATTTTAGAATTCTACTGGTGTAGGTCAAATGGCCCCAGACCTGGATACCATATATAAGATGACACTGAATCAGTGAGAAGTATAAAGTTTTCATTACCCTCGTGGGCAAGAAGTTCTTTGCCCTATTTAGTACACAAATTGCATTTGCTATTCTTGAGCACACCACAGATATATGCTCTTTAAATTTCATAAATTACATGGTTACTAATGCTAATCCTGCTTGTGTGGTTTTAGTATGTTGGGAAGCTGACAGTTGCTCGCCGTTTCTCGGTGGTTCTCTCTGGGTACTCCGGCTTCCTCCACCCGTAAAATTGTCACCGACACGATATGACCTTGGTTGTTAAAGTGTCGTTAAACTTTAATAAATAAATGAAGTGTGATTGGTTACTTGAACTGATAGAGTTCTACATTGTTTTACAACAGTGATTCATAAAATGAATATTTATTTTCGAAGATGCCATGCTACCAACAAAGGCAGTCTTACTAGGTAGTTTAAGAAGATTTGTAAAAATTGCTTTGTAACAATGTATTGGAGAGTATCGGCACTCTCCAATACATTATAACAAAACAATTTAATATAACATTTGTTTCTACTACTGAGAAAACTACAAGCGCTCTCCAGTAAATTGCAACAAAACAATTTATATTAATCATTTTTTTCTTCCTGTGAGAAAACAACAAGCTAATACATACAGTGTGAATACACTAAAGTGGTTTTCAGCACTTTTTGGTACAGCCTTGGATATGATTAGCCATTGTACAGAAATATGTGACCTTAAACACCAATAAATAAATAATACGTGGTTAGTTTCATATCGGCCGATATATCAGCCCTTTGTAACTTCACTTCAGCCTTTGACCTTTGCTCTCAGGCTAATATGACGACCTCGGTCTGACATGAAACTTATCAAGTTATAAATTCTAAATATTTTGTTTGACTTGCCTGTTCCGCAGTAACGATTTGTTGATTTATAATTTATTATAATTTATAATCTTTTATTTATAATTCCAATTCTACTTTTTTCTATTTTGTTCTATTTTTGTTCTCTTCTTGTTTTCTTTCTCCTTTTTACTACTGTTTATACGAATTATATTTTATGTTACTACAGTTAAAACTAGATGTCCTGTCACGAACTGTGCGCTTATCTAGGCTTAATTGCGCGTAAGAATTGCACGCAATTGCCATATCGGATGGCATCCAAAGCACGGTAGGTTCTCCTGGTTACTCCTTGCAAACGCAGGCAATGTTTCTGCCATTGGACCTCCGGGTTACCCGGAGATCCATTGGCTGAAACATTGCTGGTGCACATGCCATATGTACAGAATTTGATAGCCTTACTATAGTCATAACACATAAATTAACGCTCAGATCGACATGGTATTTGTGCGCATTTCATGACAGGACTTCTAGTTTTAACTGTAATACTATGATCTATTGGAATGTTACGTTCATGTACTGGGAGATGATAGTTTCTAAATTATAAGCACTTGTTCTCCATGTTTATGTACTGGGAGATGAGAGTTTCTAAATAATAAGCACTTGTTCTCCATGTTTATGTACTGGGAGATGATAGTTTCTAAATTAGAAGCACTTGTTCTCCATGTTTATGTACTGGGAGATGATAGTTTCTAAATTATAAGCACTTGTTCTCCATGTTTATGTACTGGGAGATGATAGTTTCTAAATTAGAAGCACTTGTTCTCCATGTTTATGTACTGGGAGATGATAGTTTCTAAATTATAAGCACTTGTTCTCCATGTTTATGTACTGGGAGATGATAGTTTCTAAATTATAAGCACTTGTTCTCCATGTTTATGTACTGGGAGATGATAGTTTCTAAATTATAAGCACTTGTTCTCCATGTTTATGTACTGGGAGATGATAGTTTCTAAATTATAAGCACTTGTTCTCCATGTTTATGTACTGGGAGATGATAGTTTCTAAATTAGAAGCACTTGTTCTCCATGTTTATGTACTGGGAGATGATAGTTTCTAAATTATAAGTACTTGTCCTCCATGTTTATGTACTGGGAGAGGATAGTTTCTAAACTATAAGTACTTGTCCTCCATGTTTATGTACTGGGAGATGATAGTTTCTAAATTATAAGCACTTGTTCTCCATGTTTATGTACTGGGAGAGGATAGTTTCTAAATGATAAGCACTTGTTCTCCATGTTTATGTACTGGGAGATGATAGTTTCTAAATGATAAGCACTTGTTCTCCATGTTTATGTACTGGGAGAGGATAGTTTCTAAATGATAAGCACTTGTTCTCCATGTTTATGTACTGGGAGAGGAGAGTTTCTAAATTATAAGCACTTGTTCTCCATGTTTATGTACTGGGAGAGGATAGTTTCTAAATTATAAGTACTTGTCCTCCATGTTTATGTACTGGGAGATGATAGTTTCTAAATTATAAGCACTTGTTCTCCATGTTTATGTACTGGGAGAGGATAGTTTCTAAATGATAAGCACTTGTTCTCCATGTTTATGTACTGGGAGATGATAGTTTCTAAATGATAAGCACTTGTTCTCCATGTTTATGTACTGGGAGAGGATAGTTTCTAAATGATAAGCACTTGTTCTCCATGTTTATGTACTGGCAGAGGAGAGTTTCTAAATCATAAGCACTTGTTCTCCATGTTTATGTACTGGGAGAGGATAGTTTCTAAATGATAAGCACTTGTTCTCCATGTTTATGTACTGGGAGAGGATAGTTTCTAAATGATAAGCACCTGTTCTCCATGTTTATGTACTGGCAGAGGAGAGTTTCTAAATCATAAGCACTTGTTCTCCATGTTTATGTACTGGGAGAGGATAGTTTCTAAATTATAAGCACTTGTTCTCCATGTTTATGTACTGGGAGAGGAGAGTTTCTAAATTATAAGCACTTGTTCTCCATGTTTATGTACTGGGAGAGGAGAGTTTCTAAATTATAAGCACTTGTTCTCCATGTTTATGTACTGGGAGAGGAGAGTTTCTAAATTATAAGCACTTGGTTTCCATGTTTATGTACTGGGAGATGAGAGTTTCTAAATTATAAGCACTTGTTCTCCATGTTTATGAACTGGGAGAGGGGAGTTTCTAAATTATAAGCACTTGTTCTCCATGTTTATGTACTGGGAGAGGAGAGTTTCTAAATTATAAGTACTTGTTCTCCATGTTTATGTACTGGGAGAGGAGAGTTTCTAAATGATAAGCACTTGTTCTCCATGTTTATGTACTGGGAGAGGAGAGTTTCTAAATTATAAGCACTTGGTCTCCATTTTTATGTACTGGGAGATGAGAGTTTCTAAATTATAAGCACTTGTTCTCCTTGTTTATGTACTGGGAGAGGAGAGTTTCTAAATTATAAGCACTTGTTCTCCATATTTATGTACTGGGAGAGGAGAGTTTCTAAATTATAAGTACCTGTTCTCCATGTTTATGTACTGAGAGAGGAGAGTTTCTAAATGATAAGCACTTGTTCTCCATGTTTATGTACTGGGAGAGGGGAGTTTCTAAATTATAAGCACCTGCTCTCCATGTTTATGTACTGGGAGAGGAGAGTTTCTAAATTGTAAGTACTTGTTCTCCATGTTTATGTACTGGGAGAGGGGAGTTTCTAAATTATAAGCACTTGTTCTCCACGTTTAGGTACTGGGAGAGGAGAGTTTCTAAATTATAAGCACTTGTTCTCCATGTTTGTGTACTGGGAGAGGAGAGTTTCTAAATTATAAGCACTTGTTCTCTATGTTTATGTACTGTGAGAGGAGAGGTTCTAAATTATAAGCACTTGTTCTCCATGTTTATGTACTGGGAGAGGAGAGTTTCTAAATAATAAGCACTTGTTCTCCATGTTTATGTACTGGGAGAGGAGAGTTTCTAAATAATAAGCACTTATTCTCCATGTTTATGTACTGGGAGAGGAGAGTTTCTAAATTATAAGCACTTGTTCTCCATGTTTATGTACTGGGAGAGGAGAGTTTCTAAGTGATGAGCACTTGTTCTCCATGTTTATGTACTGGGAGAGGAGAGTTTCTAAATGATAAACACTTGTTCTCCATGTTTATGTACTGGGAGAGGGGAGTTTCTAAATAATAAGCACTTGTTCTCCATGTTTATGTACTGGGACAGGAGAGTTGCTAAGTGATGAGCACTTGTTCTCCATGTTTATGTACTGGGAGAGGAGAGTTGCTAAGTGATGAGCACTTGTTCTCCATGTTTATGTACTGGGAGAGGAGAGTTGCGAAGTGATGAGCACTTGTTCTCCATGTTTATGTACTGGGAGAGGAGAGTTGCTAAGTGATGAGCACTTGTTCTCCATGTTTATGTACTGGGAGAGGAGAGTTGCTAAGTGATGAGCACTTGTTCTCCATGTTTATGTACTGGGAGAGGAGAGTTTCTAAATTATAAGCACTTGTTCTCCATGTTTATGTACTGGGAGAGGAGAGTCGCTAAGTGATGAGCACTTGTTCTCCATGTTTATGTACTGGGAGAGGAGAGTTGCTAAGTGATGAGCACTTGTTCTCCATGTTTATGTACTGGGAGAGGAGAGTTTCTAAACAATAAGCACTTGTTCTCCATGTTTATGTACTGGGAGAGGAGAGTTGCTAAGTGATGAGCACTTGTTCTCCATGTTTATGTACTGGGAGAGGAGAGTTTCTAAACAATAAGCACTTGTTCTCCATGTTTATGTACTGGGAGAGGAGAGTCGCTAAGTGATGAGCACTTGTTCTCCATGTTTATGTACTGGGAGAGGAGAGGTTCTAAATAATAAGCACTTGTTCTCCATGTTTATGTACTGGGAGAGAAGAGTTTCTAAATTATAAGCACTTGTTCTCCATGTTTATGTACTGGGAGCGGAGAGTTTCTAAATTATAAGCACTTGTTCTCCATGTTTATGTACTGGGAGAGGAGAGTTTCTAAATTATAAGCACTTGTTCTCCATGTTTATGTACTGGGAGAGGAGAGTTTCTAAATTATAAGCACTTGTTCTCCATGTTTATGTACTGGGAGAGGAGAGTTGCTAAGTGATGAGCACTTGTTCTCCATGGTTATGTACTGGGAGAGGAGAGTTTCTAAATGATAAGCACTTGTTCTCCGTGTTTATGTACTGGGAGAGGAGAGTTTCTAAATTATAAGCACTTGTTCTCCATGTTTATGTACTGGGAGAGGAGAGTTTCTAAATTATAAGCACTTGTTCTCCATGTTTATGTACTGGGAGAGGAGAGTTTCTAAATTATAAGCACTTGTTCTCCATGTTTATGTACTGGGAGAGGAGATGTTCTAAATAATAAGCACTTGTTCTCCATGTTTATGTACTGGGAGAGGAGAGTTTCTAAATTATAAGCACTTGTTCTCCATGTTTATGTACTGGGAGAGGGGAGTTTCTAAATTATAAGCACTTGCTCTCCATGTTTATGTACTGGGAGAGGAGAGTTTCTAAATTGTAAGTACTTGTTCTCCATGTTTATGTACTGGGAGAGGGGAGTTTCTAAATTATAAGCACTTGTTCTCCACGTTTAGGTGCTGGGAGAGGAGAGTTTCTAAATTATAAGCACTTGTTCTCCATGTTTGTGTACTGGGAGAGGAGAGTTTCTAAATTATAAGCACTTGTTCTCTATGTTTATGTACTGTGAGAGGAGAGGTTCTAAATTATAAGCACTTGTTCTCCATGTTTATGTACTGGGAGAGGAGAGTTTCTAAATAATAAGCCCTTGTTCTCCATGTTTATGTACTGGGAGAGGAGAGTTTCTAAGTGATGAGCACTTGTTCTCCATGTTTATGTACTGGGAGAGGAGAGTTTCTAAATGATAAACACTTGTTCTCCATGTTTATGTACTGGGAGAGGGGAGTTTCTAAATAATAAGCACTTGTTCTCCATGTTTATGTACTGGGAAAGGAGAGTTGCTAAGTGATGAGCACTTGTTCTCCATGTTTATGTACTGGGAGAGGAGAGTTGCTAAGTGATGAGCACTTGTTCTCCATGTTTATGTACTGGGAGAGGAGAGTTGCTAAGTGATGAGCACTTGTTCTCCATGTTTATGTACTGGGAGAGGAGAGTTGCTAAGTGATGAGCACTTGTTCTCCATGTTTATGTACTGGGAGAGGAGAGTTGCTAAGTGATGAGCACTTGTTCTCCATGTTTATGTACTGGGAGAGGAGAGTTTCTGAATTATAAGGACTTGTTCTCCATGTTTATGTACTGGGAGAGGAGAGTCGCTAAGTGATGAGCACTTGTTCTCCATGTTTATGTACTGGGAGAGGAGAGTTGCTAAGTGATGAGCACTTGTTCTCCATGTTTATGTACTGGGAGAGGAGAGTTTCTAAACAATAAGCACTTGTTCTCCATGTTTATGTACTGGGAGAGGAGAGTTGCTAAGTGATGAGCACTTGTTCTCCATGTTTATGTACTGGGAGAGGAGAGTTTCTAAACAATAAGCACTTGTTCTCCATGTTTATGTACTGGGAGAGGAGAGTCGCTAAGTGATGAGCACTTGTTCTCCATGTTTATGTACTGGGAGAGGAGAGGTTCTAAATAATAAGCACTTGTTCTCCATGTTTATGTACTGGGAGAGAAGAGTTTCTAAATTATAAGCACTTGTTCTCCATGTTTATATACTCGGAGCGGAGAGTTTCTAAATTATAAGCACTTGTTCTCCATGTTTATGTACTGGGAGAGGAGAGTTTCTAAATTATAAGCACTTGTTCTCCATGTTTATGTACTGGGAGAGGAGAGTTTCTAAATTATAAGCACTTGTTCTCCATGTTTATGTACTGGGAGAGGAGAGTTTCTAAATTATAAGCACTTGTTCTCCATGTTTATGTACTGGGAGAGGAGAGTTTCTAAATTATAAGCACTTGTTCTCCATGTTTATGTGCTGGGAGAGGAGAGTTTCTAAATTATAAGCACTTGTTCTCCATGTTTATGTACTGGGAGAGGAGAGTTTCTAAATTATAAGCACTTGTTCTCCATGTTTATGTACTGGGAGAGGGGAGTTTCTAAATTATAAGCACTTGTTCTCCATGTTTATGTACTGGGAGAGCGGAGTTTCTAAATTATAAGCACTTGTTCTCCATGTTTATGTACTGGGAGAGGAGAGTTTCTAAATTATAAGCACTTGTTCTCTATGTTTATGTACTGTGAGAGGAGAGTTTCTAAATTATAAGCACTTGTTCTCCATGTTTATGTACTGGGAGAGGAGAGTTTCTAAATAATAAGCACTTGTTCTCCATGTTTGTGTACTGGGAGAGGAGAGTTTCTAAATTATAAGCACTTGTTCTCTATGTTTATGTACTGGGAGAGGAGAGTTTCTAAATTATAAGCACTTGTTCTCCATGTTTATGTACTGGGAGAGGAGAGTTTCTAAGTGATGAGCACTTGTTCTCCATGTTTATGTACTGGAAGAGTAGAGTTTCTAAATAATAAGCACTTATTCTCCATGTTTATGTACTGGGAGAGGAGAGTTTCTAAATTATAAGCACTTGTTCTCCATGTTTATGTACTGGGAGAGGAGAGTTTCTAAATAATAAGCACTTGTTCTCCATGTTTATGTACTGGAAGAGTAGAGTTTCTAAATAATAAGCACTTATTCTCCATGTTTATGTACTGGGAGAGGAGAGTTTCTAAATTATAAGCACTTGTTCTCCATGTTTATGTACTGGGAGAGGAGAGTTTCTAAGTGATGAGCACTTGTTCTCCATGTTTATGTACTGGGAGAGGAGAGTTGCTAAGTGATGAGCACTTGTTCTCCATGTTTATGTACTGGGAGAGGAGAGTTGCTAAGTGATGAGCACTTGTTCTCCATGTTTATGTACTGGGAGATGAGAGTTGCTAAGTGATGAGCACTTGTTCTCCGTGTTTATATACTGGGAGAGGAGAGTTGCTAAGTGATGAGCACTTGTTCTCCATGTTTATGTACTGGGAGAGGAGAGTTTCTAAATTATAAGCACTTGTTCTCCATGTTTATGTACTGGGAGAGGAGAGTCGCTAAGTGATGAGCACTTGTTCTCCATGTTTATGTACTGGGAGAGGAGAGTTGCTAAGTGATGAGCACTTGTTCTCCATGTTTATGTACTGGGAGAGGCGAGTTTCTGAACAATAAGCACTTGTTCTCCATGTTTTTGTACTGGGAGAGGAGAGTTGCTAAGTGATGAGCACTTGTTCTCCATGTTTATGTACTGGGAGAGGAGAGTCGCTAAGTGATGAGCACTTGTTCTCCATGTTTATGTACTGGGAGAGGAGAGGTTCTAAATAATAAGCACTTGTTCTCCATGTTTATGTACTGGGAGAGAAGAGTTTCTAAATTATAAGCACTTGTTCTCCATGTTTATGTACTGGGAGCGGAGAGTTTCTAAATTATAAGCACTTGTTCTCCATGTTTATGTACTGGGAGAGGAGAGTTTCTAAATTATAAGCACTTGTTCTCCATATTTATGTACTGGGAGAGGAGAGTTTCTAAATTATAAGCACTTGTTCTCCATGTTTATGTACTGGGAGAGGAGAGTTGCTAAGTGATGAGCACTTGTTCTCCATGTTTATGTACTGGGAGAGGAGAGTTTCTAAATGATAAGCACTTGTTCTCCATGTTTATGTACTGGGAGAGGAGAGTTTCTAAATTATAAGCAATTGTTCTCCATGTTTATGTACTGGGAGAGGAGAGTTTCTAAATTATAAGCACTTGTTCTCCATGTTTATGTACTGGGAGAGGAGAGTTTCTAAATTATAAGCACTTGTTCTCCATGTTTATGTACTGGGAGAGGAGATGTTCTAAATAATAAGCACTTGTTCTCCATGTTTATGTACTGGGAGATGAGAGTTTCTAAATTATAAGCACTTGTTCTCCATGTTTATGTACTGGGAGAGGAGAGTTTCTACATTGTAAGCACTTGGTCTCCATGTTTATGTACTGGGAGATGAGAGTTTCTAAGTGATGAGCACTTGTTCTCCATGTTTATGTACTGGGAGAGAATAGTTTCTAAATTATAAGCACTTGTTATCCAATCCCTTTTGCGAATTAAATGTGAATAAAATATGTTTAAACTAAACTAAACTAACGATTTGTTTTTGATTCTTCTGTCAATGCTAATTGTGTGATTTTTCATCACGATTCTCACTGAAGAAGATCTTGGAGATGAAACAACTGGCAATGTCTGACAGTGTAACTAAATTATTCTTCTATAAAATGTTCATTCAGTCCACTAAATTTGTACTGCACATTACTTCAATATTCATATTATTGAAATCAAAACACTTACAGATTATTTACTCATGTATTCAGATTGGATTCTATGGACAGCATGCAAGTGCATCTTTACAAGCAATATTACAAGACCTACTGAAATCATTCGTTAGTCACGGTAAATCATGGGTGAGTCTATATTCATATATTAAAGAATTATGTGGAAAACTATAATATCTTGAACGATGTGCCAGATGCAGAAACTTTTTAAAAGACTGAAGTGTTTATAATAACTGTGAGGTGAATATTTTTCACAAAACATTCTAGAGATGAATATTATCACATTTATGTTCATTCATGCCACCCCAAGGTCAAGTCACAGTAAGGAAGGAGGTGTGTTTGGGGGTGTCAAGTGTCAAATAATTTTATTTCATTATCCAGATCAGAACATAATTAATACAGAATATTTTTGGTGAATGACATGTGTATTATGATAAAGCGATATGCAGTGTATCACATTTTGGTTTTCAGCACATAAAGTCAAAGCAGCAGTTGCCTTCCAAAACTATCCCATTTTCTCTCTCAAAAAAAATGTTCCCTTAACCCTTAAGCCCCCATATAGCCCCAAACCGCCACTTTTATATTGCATTGAAGCAGGTGCTCCCTTGTGTAATCTTTTTTATTACTCTTGTGTGTAGACTGAATTTCCCCTAGCAGTGGTTCTACATCACTGCTGGCTGCCTGAATAGGCAGCCAGCAGTGATGTAGAACCAATGCCAAGTTATCAATAACTACGTAAGCAGAAAAAGGCCATAAATACTTTAAAATTAATCTAAGGACTTAAGGGTTAACCGTTTACCGAATGTAACGGCCAAAACCGGCAACCGTTATACACAAAATCGCCATTCAATTTTTATTATTTTTTATTTTTTTGTCTCAAAAACATAGCTTATGACCCTCATTGGAACCAGCTCGTCGTAAGCTATGTTTTTTACTCAAAAATGAAAAAAAATAGTTATTCAAGAATATTGTTTGCAAGTGAAATCTAACTTTCGTGTTAGGTAGAGGGTTAAGGTAAGGCGTACAGGCCAATAGGTCTTATCCTCAGAATTTTCACCAGTCAAATTTGTTTTAAGAAAGTTTAAAAAATACCAGGCTTAACACTACCGTTGTGACGACATTAAGGTACACAACCCGTCGATTTGATGGTGCACTTACCTTCGGCCAATATTAACCTTGCTTGTGTGAAGTTAGTATGTTGCGGTGTCTGACCGTTGCTCAGAACTACTCAATGGTTCCGGCTTCGTCTACCCATAAAACCGTACGACACAAGGTGATCCAGGCGGTTGAAGGGTGTCGTTATAAATTAAATAAATAAATAAATAAATAAATAAATAAATAAATAAAATAAATAAATAAATAAATAAATAAATAAATAAATAAATAAATAAATAAATAAATAAATACCAATCTCCCAAATCCACAGCTGTAACTGATATTCCCAACATACTGCAATGTTCCCAAACATGTAGTACAATAGGTAGCTTGTTTTCTTATTTTTATGGGTTTTTTTTGGGCCTGATTTAACCCTTCGAGAAATGGAGACTTTTGTACATTTTGCTGTTCATAACTTTAAACATCCTATGGCTTTGTGTGCTTTCTAGGTAAGTCTTGGCTGCCTATAATGGCAAGCTACTTATACTCTCCGGGTGTACCCAGGGATTGCATGTTGTGGCACGTGTTTTATTGTAGCAACACGTGATCAATGTTGGAATAATGCCTTATAATCGTAAATAAATAGTTTACTTCAAAAACAAATATACAGAGCCACCCATACGTTTGAATGGGTTAAGAATTATCACATAAGATTGCTTTGGCCGATGGCTCTCGTGATATCCTGGGCCAAATCAATCTCGCGTGATAATACTTAACCCATTCAAACTTATATGCGGTTCTGTATTTATCACACACCCTCCCATGTAACAACCAGTCTACACGAAAAAATTGAATTAAAAGCACTTTTCAATTGGATAATTGCTGCTTTTCCTTCGTTACCAACGAAACATCACTGTTAGGTAGTGGGGTACCAACCCTAATTTGCTTTTTAATTTTTACGGCGTTCAATTGGTCGAAACCAATTGACGCCAATCAGTATCACGGTCATGATGATCGAACCTCAAATATTCACAAAACTGCGGAGAATAACACAAAACAACATTTCAAATAGCTAATAAGTTTAGCGCACTCCATCATTCCAGTTGTGGAAAGTATTTGTCAAGGAACAAGCAGTCTGAATGTTATTTTTATTTTGTAAATTTTTGACTCGAAGCTGATTGTTTAAATATCCCGGGAGAACAAATCTAAATGAGGAACTTGGAATTGCCAACCGACCTCGACTTCGGTGCATTCGAACAATGATCACGTGATTTACTTAGACGGGCTCCTTCCCTGTTTACGTTGGAAACGAAATCGAATGTGTTTTGTATCACAACATATGCAAAACAACATTTTATATCGTACCGGCAGAACATTGGAAATCTTGTGTTTTACATTAATACGTGTGTGATAAAATCCCGAGAAGTGCAAACTGCCATTTTCAGACTGCATTACAAGTTTATGTAATGCTACTGAATGGCAACTGACTTGGTAGGGCTGCGATGTGCTCAAATTAGACTAGTCCAAAGACCTGAAAGTACACCCTTGTACAACTGCTTGAAGTCAATCAAGGATTCCTAAATTTTGCACCTAATGTTTTTCAATGAAACATTAATTTGGTAATTCGAGTATACAGGACTGTAACTCCAGTATCAGTGAATGATACCGACGTGGCTAGAGGTTCCATTTGGGGGGTGTAGGGTATTGAATGTCCAGCTAGGGGAGGGACTGGGAGGGGGGTTCCCCCTTCTGGCCCCTCCCCTAGTTGGAAATTCACTACCGAGAAAAATTTTGAAAATGATGCCATAAGAGGGGGGCATAAAATTGATTCTTGTAACTGAAATTCCAACACATTTATGATAGACTTATCAGGTTATTAGTATTTGTTATTAATCTGGGAATTGAATATGTGCTAAACAAATGCTCACGCTGAGAACTTTGAGCAATTCACACTGTCCTAACATTAAATCAAATCTTATACAGGAATGATCAATTTTGGATTTTTAATCATTTTGTAACTGTGAATGTTGGAATTAACTCAGAATAACGATTTTACATGATGGGGTTTTCTTGAAGGGCATTTCGAGGATTTTTGTATTAAGTAAAGGAGCCCGGTGGCTCAGTGATAGACTGTTGGACTTCTATGCTACAGGTCCCGAGTTGAATCCCCGCCCGGGACTACCCGCGTTGTGTCCATGGGCAAGGCACTTTATCCCGGTTGCCTATATGGTGGCACGATGACGCCGTGTACTAAGGCGTACTGCACGTCAATGGTGCACATGTCTTCAGCCGCTGTAACCCTGCTTGAGCGCCGCTTGAACAGAGTTAGAATGTTAAGGAGCAGACAGTTGCTTGTCGATGCTCGGTGGTTCTCGCTGTGTACTGCGGCTTCCTCCACCCGTAAAACTATCACGGTCACGACTAGCCATTGTGCATAAGTATGTGACCTTAAACACCAATAAATAAATAAATAAATTATTACGATAAGTAAACGTACTTTATAAATGTCGTACCGACTGATATCATGCATACTTATGAAGCTTGATATTGCGTACACTGTAGTTGAAAATAGAAACAGTTGGAATTTTTGCCGGCTTGATACCGAGGTGGAATTTTGGGAAGTAAAGGAGACATCAGCATCACCAAAGAAGCTCTAAAATCCAGATCGATGGAATGTCCAACTACTCATGACTTACCCTCCGAATTTCCAACTATAGTAAATTTTGATCAGGATAATACCCCCGTGAATGTTATAAAAAATGATACGATGATCAAACAAAGGAAAATAGCATCTGACCTTCAATATTCTTTGCATGCAGTCGCGATCTCTCACTACTCATTGTCATTTTTTGCTATCACAGTTCTCTAAACTTTCTCACTGATTTTTCAGATTACTGTTGAATTTTAAGGTCATACACGAGGAGTTTATTTTATTTAGTCAATGGAAGTTTGAAAAGTAGTTGGAGAAATCCCTCAAATGTGGTTCAATTTAACTTTTAGAAAACCTTTTTGAATTTTCAAAGAAAGTTAAGTGTGTTTATGGCTTGGGATGACGTACGTTTTCTGTTCCAGTTCAGTAAGGAATCACAGAGCATAAAGATGACATTGACAAATGCATACATCAAAATGTTTGGTAATGAAGTAGATTACATGACAATTGGAAACGATAACATCGAACGGTTTATAAAAGGTATTTGAAGATTAGCACTTACCTGAACGTGACTGTTTTGCCAGCGAATATTATTATTCATTAAGCCACTAAAATGATCCTTAGATTACATCCCTTGTTTCAACTACCCTAGGTTCGGAACGACCTGGAACCGAGTATAAGAAATGCTACTAATCGTCCTGCATTTAAGAAAATGTTAACGCAAAAACTTCTCTCAAATTATCAAACACAAATTACATGTAACAACCCGTATTGCCCAGACTGTACTAGATAGTTTACTGTACTAATCTGTAATACAGTTCTACTTTTACCGGTTAGCTTGTCAGTTTGTCACCCATCTTATTCCCAAACTATTATCAATATTATTTGCAATGTATTCTAAAAATATCATTTCTTATTTAAGTGTTTTGTTTCCCATGCAATAATGCAACAATACAACATTACTCCAAAAGGATCTGTATTTCTCTCTTCCGGGCTGTATACTCTGTCTGATATGATGTTGCTCTAACTATATTGTTACCTCGGGGGATAGCAGGAAGACAGCCCCCCCTCCCCCCAACGATATGTATATGTATCACAATATTATTCTGTAACTGAATTGATTATTATATTTTACATACCGTTAAATAAAATGAATTGAATCGAATTGATAGAATGAAGACCACGTTAAAGGTCTTGGACCGTATAGCTTTAGTCTTGAGGTCTCTAAGCCTGCGTGGTTAATAAAAATGTAAATTGACTCTGTATCGGTTGTTGAATCTGAATGAGATGGAGAGTGACAAAAAAACAACCCTGACATTCATCTTTTATACACTACTTACAAAGTTCATTACTTTGCACGCCAGTTGAAATAGTTCTAGTTTTAACACACTCAAAATTTGCCCCACAAACAGAGGCATGCATTATATTTTGATATCAAGTATACATATATTTGCTCTTATTTTATTTTTCTTAAGTTGTTTCATGTAATTATTCGACTGTTCAATTTATAACAGCAAAATATGATCGAATTGTCGGAAATCTGATGATATTTATAACTATCAGTTTTTTTGTTCCATTTTTATATCGAGGAGACCGGAAGTGAAACGCTTTCATTTAAACCATATACCCTGGATGTTTCGCGTGCCCATATACCCTGAATGTTGCACGCTGTCATATACCTTGGATGTTGGGTGCACCCTTTGCCATGGATATTTGTCCAAGGCATTCTGACTAATCAGAAGACAGAATTTATCGGGATATAGGGACAAGTACAACAGATCCTATATCTGAAAAGGCAAATCTGTACATAACAGTGGATATACAATTTCACCTACTTCAGCTCATTTATCTGAAGTACAATGAAACCTTAAGCAGTTGATATCGGAAACTCACTTCAGCACATATATCTGAATCCATTTAACGTTCAAAACGTTCAACACACAACGTCTTGCCAAAGGTGGCGCAATTCCCGCCACGGGTCCCAAAACTTCACATGTATCTGAAACTCGTGAGGGAAATAATGATGTGGACAACCACCAGTAATGAGATGAGACACTCGTAATAATGAGCAAAGGTACACAAGAAAACAGTAAAACAGTAAATGTGGTTATACTATTCCAACAACGAAAGAAACGCACAGCATCTGCAGAACCAGCCAACACATGGAACTAAACGTGGTCATGGAGATTAGTCAAAACTTCAGACCAGGTAGGTTGGCAATCAAAACCGTCGGGTTGAATGTCGAGAAACAAGATCCGATCACAGACCGAATGATATCAGACTCTTGAGAAAAGGAGCGAAACTATAAAAGAAAGATGACCATTGACACCCACCGACGGGAAGATGGATACGGAAAAATATAAAAAGGGACGGTGATAGGGAGGAGGGATTCAAAAACGATGATCCACACCAACCAGTCATATATGGAAAAATAATTTTATAGTGCAGTGAGAATCTGATAGTGCGTGGTCGCATTAACATGTATTAAACACGTATTCACAGGCTTCATGTTTTGATAAACTGTTTTTACCGTTGTTGGGGAGGTGGGTGCTACATTGTACTTCATACATGAGATTATTTCCAAAAGAAACAAAATACTGCATTTTGATTGGCTGAGAGGTACGGTGTAACTTGCAAACCACTGTAGCCTTTTTTACACTGGGGTTAACCATGGAGTAAAAACAAGAATACACAATAGCAGGCAAAATGGTTAAAAAAGTACCCATTTTTAATTAATAATTCATACCTTCTGCTCGGTTATGTTAGAACAAAATTAGAAATTCAGGAAATTTAATATGTATGTGCAATAAAATATTACAGATATAGATGTCATAGGAACTGGATCATTGGGCCAGTTCCAATGACATCCATATTTGTCTGGTTTTATTAAGAAACTAACAAAGTACAAATTTTCTGTCAGCTTTTGCCCACGATGCAGGTTAAAGTATTAAGTACGCCAAAAGTCTTCGAAATAAATACGTTATACTTGTGTTTTCCAGGGTGTATGGGAGTTCCCAAACCGGTGTAAATTCCCGTACACCCCGAAAAACACAATGATAATATCATTTTTCCGCGGCGCAACGAACAGCAGAAAAACATTTGTTTTCTCGACATGACAGTATACTGATAGCAGCGGTAGTGGGTTTAAGTGACCTTGGTGAGTAGTAGTCACGATGCGTGTTTGTAATCGTGAGGTAAGAGCGGTCAAGCGGTAATAAGTTCATTCTGGCCGTCGCGTTCATACAGCGCAGATGTAATAATTTTACACGTTGCTTTTTGTTCAAATATATGCAATAGCAATGCATTGAATTTCACAAAACTGTCAATGTTTTAAGGTGGAGTTCGACACCTAATCTGGAGGTAACTGTATTGAGTTGCTTCGGACGCAGGTTTTCAGAGTATTTCTTTCCTAATATGGTTTATTTTTATCTCTGGTTTTGCCTGGGTGCCTGCGTTACAAATGAAAGATTTCGCAATCATATGCAATAGCTGCTAATAATGTAGTTTAAAGGAATATTCTGGTATTGATATTCTTACTTGTTTTTTGTACAAATATTTAAATCATTACAATAAACTGCCTGTCTGTATGCACAACGCACGGCAGTTTGCAATGTATTTGGCTTTCTGTTGTTTAATAGTGTAGAAGTAGACCTAATATTATCCTTGGCGAAGTGTGAATTACAATCTAAAGAATCAGGGGTGATATATCGGGAGAATTGTTTCTGTGGTAAAAGCAGTCAACCGAGTCAAATGGCGACCAGTTGTTATTTATCTGAGTATCTCAAAGGTGGGGACCTATTTGTATTGCATTCGCCTCGTATGAAATCTTTAGTGGAGAGCATAACACCAATATATTACAATCAAACTGGAAGTATCGCTAGGTAGGTTTGAGTCTTTGTCAAGTTGTATGCTCATCTTATGAAGGGACTTTCGTCCAAAACTGCAGGTTTTAACCACGTACTCGTTAAAAGTGTAGAATTCTGTATTTGCCGACTTTCATTAGATTTTGACAGTTGCGTAATGCCTGGAAATACATTCCGGGCAGATGGTAGTGGAAGAACATGGAAGCTTGCTGTTGTTGAAAAATCTGACTGAGCGCATCAAAGCGATTTATGAAACTGGATATTGCACAAAAGAATGTTTTAAGGTGTTTGGTCGGAAGCTATCGCATCGCCAGTATTTCACCACCCTATACTACCTGTTGTATAAAACGCATCTGTTCCCAACGCCGAAATGCAAGTCAGTATCTCATCGATAGTTTCAGACTTTGTCTTTATGGTTTCGAACTCTATATATAGCATATCTCATCCTGTATCCATAGTCTACAACATTGCAATTAGACGGCAATTTTATTTAACTTACTCGTATTTAGGGGACGGGATGCGCGGTGGCTCAGTGGTAGACTATTGGACTTCTATGCTAGAGGTCCCGAGTTCGATCCCCGTCCGGGACGACCTGCATTGTGTCCTTCGGCAAGGCACTTTATCCCGGTTGTCTACATGGGTGCACGATGACGCCGTGTACTAAGGCGAACTGCACGTCGATGGTGCACATGTCTTCAACCGCCGTAAACCTGCTTAAGCGCCGCTTGAACAGAGTTGGAATGTTGAGAAGCTGACAGTTGCTTGTCGATGCTCGGTGGGTCTGTCCGCGTACTCCGGCTTCCTCCACCCGTAAAACTGTCATGGCCACAATTCGCTGTTGTGCATAAGTATGTGACTTTATACACCAATAAATAAATAAATAATATAAATAAATATATTTGGGTGGCGTTTCACTTACTCTATGCAAACCCTTGGATTCTTGTCTCAGTGACTGAATCGATTTCACCATTCTTCCACTCATTATTGTGTGATTGAGGATAACCTGCTTCTTGCATTGAACAATCAGTATCGGAATCTCAAATTCTGGATTCCTGTATATATTCCGACATGTAAAAGGCACCAACAGCAGTCTGGTCAAAACTGGAAGGATGGATTGCCATTTTCAAAACTATTAAAAAATATTGAATAATTCAATACACTGTACAATGAAAAATGACACAACTCATGAATGCAAATAATCTTCAAATAAGTGTCGAAAATGAACAATATTAGTTATCCTTGTGTTTTCAAAAGTGTATGGGAATTTACACCGTTTTGGGAACTCATACACCCTGAGGCTTCGCCTCAGGGTGTATGCGTTCCCAAACCGGTGTTATTTCCCATACACCCTGGAAAACACAAGGATAACGAATTTGTTTCCAAGAATTTTGGTGTACTTGATATTTTAACCTACACTGTGAGCAAAAACTGACAGAAAATTTGTACTTTGTAAGTTTCTTAATAAATAAAACCAGACAAATATGGATATCATTGGAACTGGCTCAATGTCTGTAATATATTAATGCACATAAATATTAAATTTCCTGTATTTTTATTTTTGTTCTAACATAACCGAGCAGAAGGTATGAATTAGCAATTAAAGATGGGTACTGTTTTATTTTAGCCATATAGCCCGCTATTGTATACTCGCCCAAAAAATGAAAGTGTGCATTGCAGAAATTGATCAAACTCCAAAAAAATAATTTCGTAGGTGTAAAGAGTGTTAACCTGTTCATGAATAAGTTATATTGAACACAAAAACAGCTTTCCCTGTTAAAATAGCATTAACGTTAAATGACGTGCTGCACGTTTGTGAAAAGGCATGTTTTGCACGTGGAGAGTCTGAAAATGCATGCAGCAGTGTGAATCCTTGGGTATTTAAACAGTAAAGTAAGGCCTTCCTATCGTTCACATTCAAACTTGCACTGCTGTTAAAACGACTCCACATTAGCATGCCAAGATTGACAATGAATCAACGTCTCCTTGCCCTGGGTATAATTAGAGCTGGCAGAACACACAGAGAGGTTGCCCAGCATTTGCCACCGTAACACTGTAGACAGGCTAGTCCATCGACATGCACAACATGGTGACGTTCGAGACCGACTCCGCTCCGGGAGACCCCGAGTTACCACCCCTGCACAAGATCGGTATATCCGTGTCTTCTATCTCCGGAACCAGCAACAAACGGCAACGACGACAGCCAGGAACATCCCTAACCTGAGACGGATACATCCTCAAACAGTAATCAACCGGCTGAGAGAATACGGCTTACGTCCTCGAAGACCTGCAATTCGTCCGATTTTGACGTTACGTCATCGTCGTGCTCGACTGCAGTGGTGTAGACAACATCTCAGGCATCCCTTACACTGGTGGCGACGTGTTTTATTCACAGATGAATGTCGTTTCCATCTTTCAGATGGCCGCCAGAGAGTGTACAGACGTCGAAACGAACGCTACGAAGATCCATGTGTCGTGGAGCGAAACCGTTATTGGGGAGGGTCTCTCATGGTGTGGGGTGGCATCACTCCCCGTAACAGAACTGAGCTGGTCATTATTGATGGCAATCTCAATGCAGCCAGATATCGTGATGAAGTGCTTACACCTGTTGTTGTCCCATTTCTGCAACGTCACGGCCCCGGCGTCATTCTACAGCAGGACAACACCCGACCCCACGCAGCTCGTGTTGTTCAACAGTATCTGCAGCAACAACAAGTGGATGTTCTTCGCTGGCCCGCAAATTCGTCCGATATCTCACCCATTGAGCACGTATGGGACGAAATGAAACGTCAGCTACGCCGGCTCCCCCATGCACCGCCAACGCTTGTGGAACTCCAAAGACAGCTTATCAGAATATGGAACAACATCCCACAACACTTCCATGCTAACTCGTTCGCTTCCATGAGGCGTAGATGCACAACAGTAGTCGATGCAGACGGAGGTCATACCATATATTGAGTGTGTGAATTTTGTGTTGGACCCTTAGTGTCTTTGACTCTCCATGGCACCAAGAGTATTCGTTGTAGCGTAATGAAATTTCTCGTGTTGATCACAAATTGATTCATCTGTGATTGAATAAAATGTCCATGAATGAAAATGATATATATCTTTTTTTAGTGTTATTTTTTAGCATGCACACTTTCTTTTTGGGGAGAGTATATATTCTTGTTTTTACACGGTGGTTAACCACGGTGTAAAAAAGCCACTGTGGATTGTAAGTTACACCGTACCTCTCAGCCAATCAAAATGTAGTATTTTGTTTCATTTGGAAATTTTTTTTATTAATAACCTTCAAATTTGTGGTAGCAAGTTGGAAAAATTAAATTTCCCATTCGGAATGACCGAAGTTGAGAAGAGTTAATTATTCGTCGGCGACACGACTGTTGTATTGTCAAGGTTAATCATGATGTTAGGAAACTGGATGAAATTTATCAATAGAAAAATACATGAGATTAGAATGGAACAATCATTGCGTTTTTTATTAACCCAAAACAAATGATTACACAATTGTCTAATACATGTTACGGTTTTCTAACAGTTTTATTGTTTTTCATTCTTTTCACAACGTTCGAAGTTTACTCTTCTCCTAGTTCGGAAGTCCGTCCGAATCGAATCTCTCGGCTTCCTTATTCTCATTTTTGTATACAAACTTCTCTCCACTCATTGGGGATCCCCTGTTTGTCTATGGCCACTCGTTAAGCTTTTTTTATAGTGACCCTTCTTTTGCCCCCCCCCTCCCTCTCATTCTCTCCTTATCTAGTTTAGAGACCAGCATCTTTATTACGCTGTATACGTAAAGATAAATTGTACTCAACCTGTTTTGGAAGTCGGGAGGTTTCCCACTGCCTTATCGTTAGTACGGGACAGAAGAGCAGATTTGGGGATACGAATATTTTTTCAAATTATTTAAATTGTATTCAAGTATTTATTCTATTTTTATATAGATACGGTGATGTCGTCATATTTAAGTACTGTGAACCTTCCAAGTTATAATTTTGCCACACTCAGCAAGTGTTGCTAAATTTGCCTGAAATTTTGAGAAAATCTTTTGCCTCTCATTCTTGCTTTCTGCATAAGATTATATGAATTTAGAAGCTCTTCTATTTCAATTGTCAAAGGGCTTTGTATGGTGTACAGGTGTGAACAGTATTGCAAGAAAAAAGTTTTAACTTCAAAACATTTTGGTTAAAAAAGTATACATAAATGGGATTTTTTGTTCTTCCATACTTTAACCCTTTACCTAACCTGAAAAGCAGACGACACTTGCAAAAATAATTCTTGAATAACTAATTTTTTTCATTTTTTGTTCAAAAAACATAGGTTATGACCCCTCGTTGGAACGAGCTCGCCGAGCTTGTTCCAACGAGGGGTCATAACCTATGTTTCTGAGACAAAAAATGAAACAAATAATGAAAATTAATTGGCGATTTTTGACAATAACGCTGGCCGGTTTGGCCGTTACGTTGGGTAAAAGGGTTAATCGAAATCCTTTTGGGGTCGAATTGCTGCAGCTTACGAAAACGTAAAATATGTAGAAAAATTCTCTATTAAACTGACTTGTCAGAACATCTCCCAGTAGTCAAAGCCCTGAACACATTGCATGCATACATGCAGATTGGAAACTCCAGTGCATTGTGTTTTTCACAAGTATCTCAGTCTCAGGAATCCCAGTAGATCTGTTGTGCATGGCCGATTTAGTCTCAGGAATCCCAGTAGATCTGTTGTGCATGGCCGATTTAGTCTCAGGAATCCCAGTAGATCTGTTGTGCATGGCCGATTTAGTCTCAGGAATCCCAATAGATCTGTTGTGCATGGCCGATTTAGTCTCAGGAATCCCAATAGATCTGTTGTGCATGGCCGATTTAGTCTCAGGAATCCCAATAGATCTGTTGTGCATGGCCGATTTAGTCTCAGGGATCCCAATAGATCTGTTGTGCATGGCCGATTTAGTCTCAGGAATCCCAATAGATCTGTTGTGCATGGCCGATTTAGTCTCAGGGATCCCAATAGATCTGTTGTGCATGGCCGATTTAGTCTCAGGAATCCCAATAGATCTGTTGTGCATGGCCGATTTAGTCTCAGGGATCCCAATAGATCTGTTGTGCATGGCCGATTTAGTCTCAGGAATCCCAATAGATCTGTTGTGCATGGCCGATTTAGTCTCAGGGATCCCAATAGATCTGTTGTGCATGGCCGATTTAGTCTCAGGGATCCCAATAGATCTGTTGTGCATGGCCGATTTAGTCTCAGGAATCCCAATAGATCTGTTGTGCATGGCCGATTTAGTCTCAGGGATCCCAATAGATCTGTTGTGCGTGGCCGATTTAGTCTCCAGGAATCCCAATAGATCTGTTGTGCATGGCCGATTTAGTCTCAGGGATCCCAATAGATCTGTTGTGCGTGGCCGATTTAGTCTCATGGATCCCAATAGATCTGTTGTGCATGGCCGATTTAGTCTCAGGGATCCCAATAGATCTGTTGTGCGTGGCCGATTTAGTCTCATGGATCCCAATAGATCTGTTGTGCATGGCCGATTTAGTCTCAGGAATCCCAATAGATCTGTTGTGCATGGCCGATTTAGTCTCATGGATCCCAATAGATCTGTTGTGCATGGCCGATTTAGTCTCAGGAATCCCAATAGATCTGTTGTGCATGGCCGATTTAGTCTCATGGATCCCAATAGATCTGTTGTGCATGGCCGATTTAGTCTCAGGAATCCCAGTAGATCTGTTGTGCATGGCCGATTTAGTCTCAGGAATCCCAATAGATCTGTTGTGCATGGCCGATTTAGTCTCATGGATCCCAATAGATCTGTTGTGCGTGGCCGATTTAGTCTCAGGAATCCCAATAGATCTGTTGTGCATGGCCGATTTAGTCTCAAGGATCCCAATAGATCTGTTGTGCATGGCCGATTTAGTCTCAGGGATCCCAATAGATCTGTTGTGCATGGCCGATTTAGTCTCAGGGATCCCAATAGATCTGTTGTGCATGGCCGATTTAGTCTCAGGGATCCCAATAGATCTGTTGTGCATGGCCGATTTAGTCTCATGGATCCCAATAGATCTGTTGTGCGTGGCCGATTTAGTCTCAGGGATCCCAATAGATCTGTTGTGCATGGCCGATTTAGTCTCAGGGATCCCAATAGATCTGTTGTGCATGGCCGATTTAGTCTCAGGGATCCCAATAGATCTGTTGTGCATGGCCGATTTAGTCTCAGGGATCCCAATAGATCTGTTGTGCATGGCCGATTTAGTCTCAGGAATCCCAATAGATCTGTTGTGCATGGCCGATTTAGTCTCAGGAATCCCAATAGATCTGTTGTGCATGGCCGATTTAGTCTCATGGATCCCAATAGATCTGTTGTGCATGGCCGATTTAGTCTCAGGAATCCCAATAGATCTGTTGTGCATGGCCGATTTAGTCTCAGGGATCCCAATAGATCTGTTGTGCATGGCCGATTTAGTCTCAGGAATCCCAATAGATCTGTTGTGCATGGCCGATTTAGTCTCAGGAATCCCAATAGATCTGTTGTGCATGGCCGATTTAGTCTCAGGAATCCCAATAGATCTGTTGTGCATGGCCGATTTAGTCTCAGGAATCCCAATAGATCTGTTGTGCATGGCCGATTTAGTCTCAGGAATCCCAATAGATCTGTTGTGCATGGCCGATTTAGTCTCAGGAATCCCAATAGATCTGTTGTGCATGGCCGATTTAGTCTCATGGATCCCAATAGATCTGTTGTGCATGGCCGATTTAGTCTCATGGATCCCAATAGATCTGTTGTGCATGGCCGATTTAGTCTCAGGAATCCCAATAGATCTGTTGTGCATGGCCGATTTAGTCTCATGGATCCCAATAGATCTGTTGTGCATGGCCGATTTAGTCTCAGGAATCCCAATAGATCTGTTGTGCATGGCCGATTTAGTCTCAGGAATCCCAATAGATCTGTTGTGCGTGGCCGATTTGGGGTCATGGCCGATTTGGGGTCATGGCCGATTTGGGGTCGCTGGAATTATACTGTAGTTTGCTAAAACTTTACTGGTTTTGGAGACTCTTGTGAATTCTTACTCCCATCTTCGTTGGATTAAACTATGTTTTCATTTCCGATATATTTTAGGATTACATCATAAATCTACGAAGAATGGAATTTATTTTGACCAAAATATTTCCAGAAAGGATGTATATGCCCTTACTATAGTTGACCATTATTTGCCTACCACAGTTGGCATACCTATCAACATAAAACTGGATGCTGCAGTCAATTTGGATCTGGATTTCAAAGCAAATAGTACATTGTCAACAGCATCTAATAAGCGCAAACCAACAATCAGCTTAGATATCCAGCCGAAGTAAGTTCAGCTCGTGCATCTAGTCTTTCAGTTAGTTTCAAAGTTAAGGGTCTTATATTTTCCGATGTTTTTAATGCAAAAGCCTTTGATAAAACTTTATAAACCGTGTGATCTCACTGATAGACAATGTAATGTTAGTCTTTTCCAAAACAATGATTAAGCGTTCAACGTAATAGCAATTATTGCAATAACTGTTCTACACCTTTCAAAGAAATCTCTTGTAATATTTTATAATTTTTCAACATTTTTTGCCTACAAAACATAACTTATCACTCTTCATCGGAACTAATTTCTTGCGCTTGTCACTGTTGGAGATTATAAGCATCTAAGTGACTTCCCCATATTTATTACATGCATGTTCTATGAAATCCTCATCTACAGCAACACTAAACCCTGCGGATAAAGAAAATCTGGTCCGCACATATGTGCAGAACGGAAATCGTTGACGGACTATTTTTAAACAGAAGCGAAATGTTACTAGAATTTTCTATAAATCGTGCAACTCAATTACAATCTAAATCACAAGAGATAGCGGAAAATCGTCCCTGAGTTCCAATGTGCTCTATATGCCAGTAGGCACATAGAATACATTGGAACCCAGAGGACGAAGTAGTAACACTGGTTCCCCTAGCAAATTTGGTTGGCGATAAATTGTGTTCTTTGTATTGATAGCTGTCAAATGAATTGCTGAGTGTCCTTCTAATAATTGTTTTTATAGACGTGAAAGCGTGTAATAAACACAGAACGACACGCGTGTGTGAATGGGTTAATTGATATGGCACTTAAACTATCGCGGAAGGACGAAACTCGAGGCCCATAATTATTGGCCTATTTTAGTTTAAACCTTATTTATTTCTAAGTTGCATTATATTATAGTAGAACACAGAAAACATATTTGTGGATTCAGCAGAAATCTGCAAGTTTACGTTAAGCTGTTTCCTAACTATTAACATATTTAAAATTACTGGCAAATATGTCAGCGATTTACATTCAACTTGTTACAAAATTAAATGTGATCAAAAAGAAGGAAATGAAGGACACTTGATACCCACGCCTAGAGTTGGAAGCCTGAAAGTGAGAGAGTGTTGTGTGCTGTGCCAAAATCCTGATCTTATGTGAAGGGTTCTGTCTTCAGAATATATGACTGGACAGTTTTAAATATATTTCTGTTAGTGAAGTCCTCAAAAAACTCGGATCCACACAGAATATCACTATCTATGAAGCATGTGAGGATTTCATCGAGTTCATTCCTTATTATGATTTTCATTGGACATTCGAACAAGAATGGTATGTAGTTTCACGCTCCCACATATACTTAAAGGCGAGATAACTAAGTTGTTTATATGGAGGAGGTCATTCAGATTACTACAATGACGCTGAAATCTACAATGAAAGATTTGAGTTTTTCGGGATTCAGATGTTTTGTAAAAGTTGGGAGGGCGTCGATTACTTCGATTGAGATATCTTTTGAAGTTCATAATTGAGTGGATTTCTCTTAATGGTTGCGGAATATCATTCCAGAGTTTTGTTGTCGCTGGAAACAATGCAATTTGATGGGATGTCGTTCAACAGATGGACACTCGAATATTTTGTTTAGATCGACTATATGATTGAACTTCTGAAATGAATGGGGGAATTTGTCTTGAAATAAACTGCGAAGTTATTTTAGGGTACAGTTTAAACTTTTGGACTAATTTATGTTTTTTTTTATTACACATCCATTAAACTTTAAACCCTTGTATTCAACGGAATCGCCGCTATGATATAAATGATTCTGTATTCAACGGGTGATATACAAGCCGGAACTTTTTACTGCACCGTTTAGTTACGCTTCGAAAAGTTTCCAAATTTCGTTATACAATCATCGACCGTCTGTCGCATGGTGTGAACATGAAAACGTCCAAAGCAAAATAAAGTCGTTTCACAAAAAATTAGCCAAAAATGAGATAATATTTTTAAAAACCCAATCATTTCCAACCAGAACATTAACCCAGTCCCGTTGCCGTCTCGTTTTATAGATCCCATTATATCTAAGTTGGTCAACTTTATTTCGGTAAATCTTCGTACACCTTGACAAGCTTCGAACTTCTTTTAAAAACGTTTCTCCCAGCTGTTTTGCAAAGCTGCAATATTTGTACTTATATTTTTACTAACAGTAATGGCCACCAAATGCTTAGGCGTGAATGGGCACCAGCCCAATCACGCCTAACCATTTGGTGGCTATTACTGTTAGTAAACAGAGATAGGAATTTCAACAAACACTGGTTCCGAAAAGGTTGTTTTGATTTTTTATCGATCCATATGATCCGTACTGCTTCAGTTAGAACAAACTCTTCACCTTTGGGTTAAATTATCGGAATTAAAATTTGTTTATTTAAATGCATTTTAATGCATGGGTTGTGTAATAAACACTGAACTCGATGTGTGTTTGAATCGGTGGGTGTTTTACATAACTCGTTGGAATGACGTAATCATATTTCGCTCGAGCCTACGGCTCTCGCGAAATATGACTACGTCATTCCAACTCGTTATGTAAAACACCCACCGATTCAAACACACATCGCCTTCTGTCGATTTATATGACATTCTAATTTTCCCAAACCATTTCAATGTACAAATATACTTTGAGGCACTTTTTGTTGGACCAGTAATGATTCTAGCAGCCACAATTTATATATTGACCTATTCTGACCACACTATATCCAATATATGCCTTTAATTGATTATATTTGTGTTACAGTGATCCACGAGCGCTATGCTATCAAACAATATATGAAGGAATAAATGGTAAGTTTATCTCTGGAATACGGAAAATTGGCCAAATTCTTATAAATTGAATAATTTTCACTGACACAGTGGCAATACAATTGACGGTGTTTGACGGTAATTGCGATTTTCCTTCCCTAAATCACCTGACTGCTATTGCCATAACGTGGCATCTTTCTTCCATATTTGTGACTCGTCAACATTTTTGTAGCTCTTTTGTCTCAGTCTTTTCATTTTGGAGGAACACTGTTTTAGGTTTGCTCAAATGAAGTTATTTCCATCCTATGTTAGGATGGGGAGGGCAATGTTAAAAAGGCCTCAAATTCTTTAAAACTCTTTTACTCATAACCTACCATTTACAATGGCTTTGCTTTAGTTTAGTGCTGTAGATTCAATAAATAGGAAAAGATATTTTGTGAACCACAATTAATCTTGCTCAACGAGAGGCAAATATTATAACCATGACCCAAATTTCAGTTTTCAGAACTGATAATACAATTTGAACGGAATTTAGTTTGCAGTATTGGTGGGTGGCAGTTGTACTTCATTCATTCAAAAAACAGTCTCCCATGCCCCTGGGAAACTCAGAAGGTAAAGACAGAAAAAACTTAAAACCCATATGTTTGAACTATATGGCATAGAGACTGTTTATTTAGTTTCAAGCTTCATTTGGAGAAGTGGAATAAAGTAGTGTAAAAAATTTCTATCATGCGTTTGTTGGCCCCACATGAGAAACAAAACAAACAACTGAGCAGATGTGTACATCTACGTGAACCATGCGATTTAACTGCGTATTCAAACTGCATTATCTTTCATATCTAGCAATAGAAAATGCAATCTACAAGTTCCATAGCTAAGGAGGTAAGGAATAAAGCAAATGGTTCCTCTTCAATCTTTATATGTACTATATTTTCAGATTTTCATCTGCATTCAAGGGATCTGTTCGAGTCTTAGCCCCATTTATAGATGCTGGTGTAGATATCACAGCTGATATGACAATGGATGCACATGTTGAAGTGTCTGCAAAAATTAATATCCGCAAAAAGAAGCTGCTGGCCGATTTAGTTTTTCAAAAGGTTTGTGCCTTTTGTCTGAGTATCTGTAAGAAGGAATGTTACTGTCTTGTAAATATAGGTCTGTGTCTTTGTCTGAGCAAGAAAGAATGCTTCTGTCTTATAAAGATTTGTGTCTTTTGTCTGAGTAACAAAGAACGTTTCTATCTTATAACGATTTGTGTCTTTTCTCTTGAGTTAAAAGGAATGCTTATGTTTTATAAATGTTTGTGTCTTTCTTCGGAGTAAGAAGAAATATTAAATGTACCTGTCTTGTAAAAGGTTTGTGTCTTCTGTTTTAGTAAGAAGGAATGTTTTTATCTTATAAAGGGTTTGTGTCTTCTGTTTTAGTAAGAAGGAATGTTTTTATCTTATAAAGGGTTGTGTCTTTTAGCTGAGAGAGTAGGGATGTCTTTGTCCTGAAGGTTTGTGTCTTTTATTTTAGTAAGAAGGAATGTTTCTCTATTATAAATGGTTGTGTCTTTTGTCTAAGCAAGAGGCAATGTTTGTGTCTTATAAAGGTTTGTGTCTTTTGAGTAAGAAGGAGTGTTCGCAAGATTAGACTATTTCTTGATATCCTCAGATTTGGAGATGTTTTACAGAAAAAACATTTAGTTTACAACTAAATATAGTCACTCAAGTTAGGAATAAAGTAAGTTTAATAACAGTCCCCTTAGTGAACAGGAATATATAAATAAAGTCAAATCTGTAATAGATGAAACTATTAATCAGTACTATAATAATAATAATAATAATAATAATAATAATAATAATAATAATAATAATAATAATAATAATAATAACAGTCCCCTTAGTGATCAGGAATATATAAATAAAGTCAAATCTGTAATAGATGAAACTATTAATCAGTACTATAATAATAATAATAATAATAATAATAATAATAATAACAGTCCCCTTAGTGATCAGGAATATATAAATAAAGTCAAATCTGTAATAGATGAAACTATTAATCAGTACTATAATAATAATAATAATAATAATAATAATAATAATAATAATAATAATAACAGTCCCCTTAGTGATCAGGAATATATAAATAAAGTCAAATCTGTAATAGATGAAACTATTAATCAGTACTATAATAATAATAATAATAATAATAATAATAATAATAATAATAATAATAATAATAATAATAATAATAATAACAGTCCCACAATTAACGACCAGTTACTTTGGGAAACGTTGAAGGCTATGACACGGGGAAAAACAATCGAACACTCCCCTTTTTTTAGAAAAGAAAACAAGCAAAAGGCAAGCTGAAATTAAAAACAGACTCAAATTATTGAACATAAAACTAGTGGACTGTGGCGACCTGTCTGTGACAAGTAAAGTGGACAGTCTGAATACAGAATTAAATAAAATCTGAGAAAGAAAAATAAAGGGTATTATTCTTCGAACAAAATGTGAATGAAAAGTAGAAGAGGAAAAATCAACCAAATATTTTTGTAACCTCGAGAAAAGACACTATACAGAACAAAATTATCCTCAAGCTTATAAAATGAGATGGAGTTGAAACACAAGGTAAAAGAAATAATTTTAGAACAAAAGAACTTTTATGAAAGTCATTTTAAGTCTCGACTGCCCACCACAAATCCTAAAAAAGACATTGAAGAAATGTTTTTTTGAAAAAGTAATCTCTTTCTAAATTTTTTTGAGGAATCAGACGCTTGATACCTTAAAGATCCATTAAGTGAAAAGAAGGGTTGTGACTTAGACGAATTCACGGTAGAATTTTACAAGTGTTTTTGGAAAGACATGGGAAAATCTTTGATTAACTCTCTAAACTATGGTTACGACCCAGGTGAACTCTCCAACACACAAAGAGCCAGAGTAATTTGCTGCTCAGTGAAGCCAAATGAATCCAAATTATATATTTCGTTAAAAAACTGGCATCCTATTTCGTAGATACTAAAATTGGTTCAATGGTAATCGCAAAGCATATCAAAGATGTTTTACAAAAATTAATCTCTGATACTCAACTGGACTTTATGAAGGGTAATCATCTAGATTAATACTGGACTTAAAAGAAAATTGTGAAAATATGAGTATTTCAGGTATTTTAGTCCTTTTAGACTTTGAGAAAGCATTCAACTCTTTGGAGTGCTCTTTCATAGAAAATGCATTGAGATTCTTTGGGTTTGGTCCGTCAATCACTCAATGGTTTCATACATTTTATAAAACACATTTTAGCTGTGTCTTGAATAATGGACATTGTTCCGAACGTTTTAGTCTAGAAAGAGGGGTTAGGCAAGTAGACCCGCTTTCACCGCATCTCTTCATTCTATGTGCAGTGGTCCTCACTGTCCTTGTTAAAACAACCCCAATATCAAAGGCATAGAAATACAAGGGTCCGAATACATGATTAACCAGTATGCCGATGCTACAACACCTTTTCTTCATGGCGATGAGGATTCATTAAATAATGCACTAGAGTCAGTGAATATGTTCTTAAGTATTTCTGATCTAAAAGTAAATTTTGACTGTATGGATTGGACAAAACAGGGAATGTGGGAAAAAAATTCAGACAAATCAAAAAGTAACCTGAAACAATAGAGAACCTTGTAAGAGTCTTCGAATAGAATATAACCTGCATGTTGAAAATTACACCCAAAATAATTATGTCAGGAAAATTGAGAAGATTAAAATGCTTCTCAATGATTGGTCTTTTCGGCATTTAAAACTTTTTTGCGAAAATGCTGTGATAAAATCCTAGCCTCTGCCAATTTTTAAAAAAATGCTTCTCAATGATTGGTCTTTTCGGCATTTAAAAATTTTTGGCAAAAATGCCGTTATAAAATCCTTGCCTCTGCCAATTTTCATGGATGTTTTACGATATTACCAAATAAAATATCTTTTACAATTTCTTAAGATCCGACAGAAGAGACAAAATAAAATGAGAAATAATCAATACAACAGAGAATGGCGGGATAAAGTTCTCACACATAAAAACATACAGCTATGCTTGAAAAATAACCTGGATTAAAAAAACTAATAGACCCTATTGTGTTTGCCCTGTGGAAAGCGCTAGTTATAGATGACTTTGAGCAACTCGGAAGCTACACAATTTGGTATATGCACAAAGAAGGGCTATAAAAAGTATGCACACATACAAACCTCTTTTGGAGAGATGTAAAAAAATGCATGGTCCATTATAGACGATGACCTCAGTACCAATCTGGTAAATATTTTTTCGGAACATTTGCTTTATAACAGAAATATAAAGATCGATAGTAAACACTTTTTTTTGCCAAAGATTGACATGAGAAGGGAATATTCTGTATCAATGACCTTCTTATAGAAAACAATAGTTTTCAACCTTTCCCAGACTTTCATAACACAATTTACTGTGTATCATTGACTGATTAAGGATATTCCTACCTCCTGGCGGTCGATCATTGAAAAACTAAAACAAAATCTATATCATACTGCAGAAAAATTTGGAGATTGTCAAAACACACAGAAATTATATCAAACATTTTATTTAATTGTTTTTACAGTCGTTTGCAAAGACGCCTACCCATACCCAAGAAGAGTGGAATCAACGTTTGGGTACCAACCTATAATTGGAAGATTTGCAGTTGATATACAAGCGTTTTTCCATCGCTACAGATGACACTTATCTGACGAGTGTGCAAAATAATATACTACATAATATTTTATTTACTAACTCCAAACTTTTCAAACGGAAGATGTCAGAAACAGAACTATGTGCATTCTGTGGCAATACAAGAGAGACATCATTGCGTTTGTTTTTAGAATGTTCATGCAGAAAATCAATGCTATTAGCGTTTAGAGAGCAGTTGGGCGACAGGTGTAACGTGTTTATCGAACTCAAACCAGAATTTATACTTCTGGGGCATTCAGTCCATTACAATCCATCTAACGAAATAGAAACAGGTGTAACATGTTTATCGAACTCAAACTAGAAATCATACTTCTGGGGCACTCAGTCTATCACAATCCATCTGACGAGCTAGTGGCTCTAAGTGTACTCATGTGTGCAGGATGAGGGGATACAAACTATCTTTAACCCTTTACCTAACCTGAAAAGCAGACGGCACTTGCAAAAACAATTCTTGAATAACAATTTTTTTCATTTTTTGTCTCAAAAACATCAAATTGACCGACAGCAGAGACGTTTTATTTTTTTGCATGCATAAACAAATTTACAATTCTCTCTATAAAGTGTCCATGCCGTAATAATATGATTTAATGAAAAAGGAAATTAGAAACTGAACTTGGATGAAAAGAATACACACGAATCTATACATTTTCTGTTGTAATATAAGTTGTGTTGTTATATTTTCCATTCTAATATAATTGTTTTGTTATTTACATTATTTGTGCATTGGCATATACACTGCCTACAATGCTTCTTGTTTATGGTACTGTATGTATATCTGAATTAAAAAAGAAAAAAAGGAAGAAAGAGTGTTTCTGTCTTGAATGACTGTGTATTATTGCTGAGTAAGAAGGAATGCTTCTGTCTTTTCACGTTTTTGTGTCTTTTCTTTGAGTAAGGGGGAGTTCTTCTCTCGTGTAAAGGTTTATCTTTTTGGTGTGAGTATCTATAAGAAGAATGTTTCTGTCATATAAAGGTTTGTGTCTTTTGTCCGAGTAAGAAGGAAATCTTCTGTCGTATAAAGGTTTTGTCTTTTGTCCGAGTAAGAAGGAATTCTGTCTTAGAAAGGATGGTGTCTTTTGTTTGAGTAAGAAAGAATGCTTCTGTCGTATAACATTTCGTGCCTTTTGTTTGAGTTAGAAGGAATTCTTCTGTCCAACTAAATTGGTGTCTTTTGTCTGACCATCTATAAGATGAAATGGTTAGGCTTATAAAGATTTGTGTCTTTTGTCTGAGTGTTTATGAGAAGGAATGATTATGTCTTATAAAAGCCTGTGTTTTCTGTCTGAGTATCTGTAAGAAGGAATAGTTCAGTCTTATAAAGGAATGTGTCTTTTGTCTGAGTATCTGTAAGATGGAATAGTTCAGTTTTTATAAAGGAATGTGTCTTTTGTTTGAGTATCCGTGAGAATGAATGGTTAGATCTTACAAAGGTTTGTCCTTTGGCAGAGTATCTATGCGAAGGAATGATTCTGTCTTGTAAAGGTCTATGTTTTCTGTCTGAGTATCTGTAAGAAGGAATAGTGCAGTGTTATAAAAGTCTGTGTCTTTGGTCTGAGTATCTGCAAGAAGGAACAATTCAGTCGTATAAAGGTGTGTGACTTTTGGTTGAATGTCAGTAAGAAAAAATGATTCTGTCTTATAAAGTAATGTCTCTTTTGTCTGATTATCTGAAAGAAAGAATAGTTAAGTCTTGTAAAGGAATGTCTTTTGTCTGATTATCTGAAAGAAGGAATAGTTAAGTCTTGTAAAGGAATGTCTTTTGTCTAATTATCTGAAAGAAGGAATAGTTAAGTCTTGTAAAGGAATGTCTTTTGTCTGATTATCTGAAAGAAGGAATAGTTAAGTCTTGCAAAGGAATGTCTTTTGTCTAATTATCTGAAAGAAGGAACAGTTAAGTCTTGTAAAGGAATGTCTTTTGTCTGATTATCTGAAAGAAGGAATAGTTAAGTCTTGTAAAGGAATGTCTTTTGTCTGATTATCTGAAAGAAGGAATAGTTAAGTCTTGTAAAGGAATGTCTTTTGTCTGATTATCTGAAAGAAGGAATAGTTAAGTCTTGTAAAGGAATGTCTTTTGTCTAATTATCTGAAAGAAGGAATAGTTAAGTCTTGTAAAGGAATGTCTTTTGTCTGATTATCTGAAAGAAGGAATAGTTAAGTCTTGTAAAGGAATGTCTTTTGTCTAATTATCTGAAAGAAGGAATAGTTAAGTCTTGTAAAGGAATGTCTTTTGTCTAATTATCTGAAAGAAGGAATAGTTAAGTCTTGTAAAGGAATGTCTTTTGTCTAATTATCTGAAAGAAGGAATAGTTAAGTCTTGTAAAGGAATGTCTTTTGTCTGATTATCTGAAAGAAGGAATAGTTAAGTCTTGTAAAGGAATGTCTTTTGTCTAATTATCTGAAAGAAGGAATAGTTAAGTCTTGTAAAGGAATGTCTTTTGTCTGATTATTTGAAAGAAGGAATAGTTAAGTCTTGTAAAGGAATGTCTTTTGTCTAATTATCTGAAAGAAGGAATAGTTAAGTCTTGTAAAGGAATGTCTTTTGTCTAATTATCTGAAAGAAGGAATAGTTAAGTCTTGTAAAGGAATGTCTTTTGTCTAATTATCTGAAAGAAGGAATAGTTAAGTCTTGTAAAGGAATGTATTTTGTCTAATTATCTGAAAGAAGGAATAGTTAAGTCTTGTAAAGGAATGTCTTTTGTCTGATTATCTGAAAAAAGGAATAGTTAAGTCTTGTAAAGGAATCTCTTTTGTCTGATTATCTGAAAGAAGGAATAGTTAAGTCTTGTAAAGGAATGTCTTTTGTCTAATTATCTGAAAGAAGGAATAGTTAAGTCTTGTAAAGGAATGTCTTTTGTCTAATTATCTGAAAGAAGGAATAGTTAAGTCTTGTAAAGGAATGTCTTTTGTCTGATTATCTGAAAGAAGGAATAGTTAAGTCTTGTAAAGGAATGTCTTTTGTCTAATTATCTGAAAGAAGGAATAGTTAAGTCTTGTAAAGGAATGTCTTTTGTCTAATTATCTGAAAGAAGGAATAGCTAGGTCTTGTAAAGGAATGTCTTTTGTCTAAATAATCTGAAAGAAGGAATAGTTAAGTCTTCTAAAGGAATGTCTTTTGTCTGATTATCTGAAAGAAGGAATAGTTAAGTCTTGTAAAGGAATGTCTTTTGTCTAATTATCTGAAAGAAGGAATAGTTAAGTCTTGTAAAGGAATGTCTTTTGTCTGATTATCTGAAAGAAGGAATAGTTAAGTTTTGTAAAGGAATGTCTTTTGTCTGATTATCTGAAAGAAGGAATAGTTAAGTCTTGTAAAGGAATGTCTTTTGTCTGATTATCTGAAAGAAGGAATAGTTAAGTCTTGTAAAGGAATGTCTTTTGTCTAATTATCTGAAAGAAGGAATAGTTAAGTCTTGTAAAGGAATGTCTTTTGTCTGATTATCTGAAAGAAGGAATAGTTAAGTCTTGTAAAGGAATGTCTTTTGTCTAATTATCTGAAAGAAGGAATAGTTAAGTCTTGTAAAGGAATGTCTTTTGTCTAATTATCTGAAAGAAGGAATAGTTAAGTCTTGTAAAGGAATGTCTTTTGTCTGATTATCTGAAAGAAGGAATAGTTAAGTCTTGTAAAGGAATGTCTTTTGTCTAATTATCTGAAAGAAGGAATAGTTAAGTCTTGCAAAGGAATGTCTTTTGTCTGATTATTTGAAAGAAGGAATAGTTAAGTCTTGTAAAGGAATGTCTTTTGTCTGAAAATCTGTATGAATGAAAGGTTCTATGTAACAAAGGTGTGTACATTTGTCTGAGTATCTATGAGAAGGAATGGTTCTGCCTTATAAAGGTCTGTGTTTTCTGTCTGAGTATCTACGAGAACGAATGGTTTTGTGTTGTAAAGGTCTGTGTTTTCTGTCTGAGTATCTATGAGAAGGAATGGTTCTGCCTTATAAAGGTCTGTGTTTTCTGTCTGAGTATCTATGAGAAGGAATGGTTCTGCCTTATAAAGGTCTGTGTTTTTCTGTCTGAGTATCTATGAGAAGGAATGGTTCTGCCTTATAAAGGTCTGTGTTTTCTGTCTGAGTATCTATGAGAAGGAATGGTTCTGCCTTTTAAAGGTCTGTGTTTTCTGTATGAGTATCTATGAGAAGGAATGGTTCTGCCTTATAAAGGTCTGTGTTTTCTGTCTGAGTATCTATGAGAAGGAATGGTTCTGCCTTATAAAGGTCTGTGTTTTCTGTCTGAGTATCTATGAGAAGGAATGGATCTGCCTTATAAAGGTCTGTGTTTTCTGTCTGAGTATCTATGAGAAGGAATGGTTCTGCCTTATAAAGGTCTGTGTTTTCTGTCTGAGTATCTATGAGAAGGAATGGTTCTGCCTTATAAAGGTCTGTGTTTTCTGTCTGAGTATCTATGAGAAGGAATGGTTCTGCCTTATAAAGGTCTGTGTTTTCTGTCTGAGTATCTATGAGAAGGAATGGATCTGCCTTATAAAGGTCTGTGTTTTCTGTCTGAGTATCTATGAGAAGGAATGGATCTGCCTTATAAAGGTCTGTGTTTTCTGTCTGAGTATCTATGAGAAGGAATGGATCTGCCTTATAAAGGTCTGTGTTTTCTGTCTGAGTATCTATGAGAAGGAATGGATCTGCCTTATAAAGGTCTGTGTTTTCTGTCTGAGTATCTATGAGAAGGAATGGTTCTGCCTTATAAAGGTCTGTGTTTTCTGTCTGAGTATCTATGAGAAGGAATGGTTCTGCCTTATAAAGGTCTGTGTTTTCTGTCTGAGTATCTATGAGAAGGAATGGTTCTGCCTTATAAAGGTCTGTGTTTTCTGTCTGAGTATCTATGAGAAGGAATGGTTCTGCCTTATAAAGGTCTGTGTTTTCTGTCTGAGTATCTATGAGAAGGAATGGTTCTGCCTTATAAAGGTCTGTGTTTTCTGTCTGAGTATCTACGAGAATGAATGGTTTTGTGTTGTAAAGGTCCGTGTTTTCTGTCTGAGTATCTATGAGAAGGAATGGTTCTGCCTTATAAAGGTCTGTGTTTTCTGTCTGAGTATCTATGAGAAGGAATGGTTCTGCCTTATAAAGGTCTGTGTTTTCTGTCTGAGTATCTATGAGAAGGAATGGATCTGCCTTATAAAGGTCTGTGTTTTCTGTCTGAGTATCTATGAGAAGGAATGGTTCTGCCTTATGAAGGTTTGTGTTTTCTGTCTGAGTATCTATGAGAAGGAATGGTTCTGCCTTATAAAGGTCTGTGTTTTCTGTCTGAGTATCTATGAGAAGGAATGGTTCTGCCTTATAAAGGTCTGTGTTTTCTGTCTGAGTATCTATGAGAAGGAATGGTTCTGCCTTATAAAGGTCTGTGTTTTCTGTCTGAGTATCTATGAGAAGGAATGGATCTGCCTTATAAAGGTCTGTGTTTTCTGTCTGAGTATCTATGAGAAGGAATGGATCTGCCTTATAAAGGTCTGTGTTTTCTGTCTGAGTATCTATGAGAAGGAATGGATCTGCCTTATAAAGGTCTGTGTTTTCTGTCTGAGTATCTATGAGAAGGAATGGATCTGCCTTATAAAGGTCTGTGTTTTCTGTCTGAGTATCTATGAGAAGGAATGATTCTGCCTTATAAAGGTCTGTGTTTTCTGTCTGAGTATCTATGAGAAGGAATGGTTCTGCCTTATAAAGGTCTGTGTTTTCTGTCTGAGTATCTATGAGGAGGAATGGATCTGCCTTATAAAGGTCTGTGTTTTCTGTCTGAGTATCTATGAGAAGGAATGGTTCTGCCTTATAAAGGTCTGTGTTTTCTGTCTGAGTATCTATGAGAAGGAATGATTCTGCCTTATAAAGGTCTGTGTTTTCTGTCTGAGTATCTATGAGAAGGAATGGTTCTGCCTTATAAAGGTCTGTGTTTTCTGTCTGAGTATCTACGAGAATGAATGGTTTTGTGTTGTAAAGGTCTGTGTTTTCTGTCTGAGTATCTATGAGAAGGAATGGTTCTGCCTTATAAAGGTCTGTGTTTTCTGTCTGAGTATCTATGAGAAGGAATGGTTCTGCCTTATAAAGGTCTGTGTTTTCTGTCTGAGTATCTATGAGAAGGAATGGATCTGCCTTATAAAGGTCTGTGTTTTCTGTCTGAGTATCTACGAGAATGACTGGTTTTGTGTTGTAAAGGTCTGTGTTTTCTGTCTGAGTATCTATGAGAAGGAATGGTTCTGCCTTATAAAGGTCTGTGTTTTCTGTCTGAGTATCTATGAGAAGGAATGGTTCTGCCTTATAAAGGTCTGTGTTTTCTGTCTGAGTATCTATGAGAAGGAATGGATCTGCCTTATAAAGGTCTGTGTTTTCTGTCTGAGTATCTATGAGAAGGAATGGATCTGCCTTATAAAGGTCTGTGTTTTCTGTCTGAGTATCTATGAGAAGGAATGGTTCTGCCTTATAAAGGTCTGTGTTTTCTGTCTGAGTATCTATGAGAAGGAATGGATCTGCCTTATAAAGGTCTGTGTTTTCTGTCTGAGTATCTATGAGAAGGAATGGATCTGCCTTATAAAGGTCTGTGTTTTCTGTCTGAGTATCTATGAGAAGGAATGGATCTGCCTTATAAAGGTCTGTGTTTTCTGTCTGAGTATCTACGAGAATGAATGGTTTTGTGTTGTAAAGGTCCGTGTTTTCTGTCTGAGTATCTATGAGAAGGAATGGTTCTGCCTTATAAAGGTCTGTGTTTTCTGTCTGAGTATCTATGAGAAGGAATGGTTCTGCCTTATAAAGGTCTGTGTTTTCTGTCTGAGTATCTATGAGAAGGAATGGATCTGCGTTATAAAGGTCTGTGTTTTCTGTCTGAGTATCTATGAGAAGGAATGGATCTGCCTTATAAAGGTCTGTGTTTTCTGACTGAGTATCTATGAGAAGGAATGGATCTGCCTTATAAAGGTCTGTGTTTTCTGTCTGAGTATCTACGAGAATGAATGGTTTTGTGTTGTAAAGGTCTGTATTTTCTGTCTGAGTATCTCTGAGAAGGAATGGTTCTGCCTTATAAAGGTCTGTGTTTTCTGTCTGAGTATCTATGGGAAGGAATGGTTCTGCCTTATAAAGGTCTGTGTTTTCTGTCGGAGTATCTATGAGAAGGAATGGATCTGCCTTATAAAGGTCTGTGTTTTCTGTCTGAGTATCTATGAGAAGGAATGGATCTGCCTTATAAAGGTCTGTGTTTTCTGTCTGAGTATCTACGAGAATGAATGGTTTTGTGTTGTAAAGGTCTGTGTTTTCTGTCTGAGTATCTATGAGAAGGAATGGTTCTGCCTTATAAAGGTCTGTGTTTTCTGTCTGAGTATCTATGAGAAGGAATGGTTCTGCCTTATAAAGGTCTGTGTTTTCTGTCTGAGTATCTATGAGAAGGAATGGTTCTGCCTTATAAAGGTCTGTGTTTTCTGTCTGAGTATCTATGAGAAGGAATGGTTCTGCCTTATAAAGGTCTGTGTTTTCTGTCTGAGTATCTATGAGAAGGAATAGTTCTGCCTTATAAAGGTCTGTGTTTTCTGTCTGAGTATCTAAGAGAATGAATGGTTTTGTGTTGTAAAGGTATGTGTTTTCTGTCTGAGTGTCTGTCTGAAGGAATGAATCTGTCTTATTAAGGAATGTGTGCTTTGTCTGATTATCAGTAAGTGGAAGAGTTCAGTCTTTTAAAGGAATTTGTGTTTTGTCAGAGTATCTGTAAGAAGGAAAAACTATGTCTTATGATGGAATGTGACTTTTATCTGAGTATCTGTAAGAATGAATGGTTTTGTGTTATAAAGGATTGTGTGTTTTGTCTGAGTATCAGTGAGAATGAATGGCTCTGTCTTCTAAAGGTTTGTGTCTTTTGCCTGTGTATTTGTAAGAATGAATGGTTCTGTCATATAAAGGTCTGTGTTTTTTCTCTGAGTATCTGTAAGAAGGAATAGTTCAGTCTTATAATGGTTTGTCTTTTGCCTGAGTATCTATGTGAAGGAATGATTCCATCTTATAAAGGTCCAAGTTTTCTGTCTGAGTATCTACAAGAAGGAACAGTTCATTCTCATAAAGGTTTTTGTCTTTTGTCTGAGTATCTATGAGAAGGAATGATTCTCTCTTATAATGGAATGTGTCTCTGTCTGAGTGTCTAAAAGAAAGAATGATTCTGTTGGATAAAGGAATGTGTCTTTTGTCTGAGTATCTGTAAGAAGGAATAGTTCAATCTTATAAAGGAATGTGCCTTTTGTCTCAATATCTGTCAGAAGGAATCGTTCAGTCTTACAAAGGAATGTGTCTTTTGTCGGAGTATTTGCAAGAAGGTATGATTCTGTGTTATAAAGGAATGTGTGTTTTGTCTCAGAATCTGTAAGAATAAATGGATCTGTCTTATAAAGGTTTTTGTCTTTTGTCTTAGGGTCTGTAAGAAGGAATGGTTCTGTCTTATAAAGGAATGTGTGTTTTGTCTGGGTATTTGTAAGAAGGAATAGTTCAATCTTATAAATGAATGTGTCTTTTGTCTGAGTATTGGTAAGAATGAATGGTTCTGTCTTATAAAGATTTGTGTCTTTTCTCTAAGTATCTGTAAGACAGAATGGCTCTTTCTTAAAAAGGTTTGTGTTTTTTCTCTGAGTATCTGTAAGAAGGAATAGTTCAGTCTTATAATGGTTTGTCTTTTGCCTGAGTATCTATGTGAAGGAATGATTCCATCTTATAAAGGTCCAAGTTTTCTGTCTGAGTATCTACAAGAAGGAACAGTTCATTCTCATAAAGGTTTTTGTCTTTTGTCTGAGTATCTATGAGAAGGAATGATTCTCTCTTATAATGGAATGTGTCTCTGTCTGAGTGTCTAAAAGAAAGAATGATTCTGTTGGATAAAGGAATGTGTCTTTTGTCTGAGTATCTGTAAGAAGGAATAGTTCAATCTTATAAAGGAATGTGCCTTTTGTCTCAATATCTGTCAGAAGGAATCGTTCAGTCTTACAAAGGAATGTGTCTTTTGTCGGAGTATTTGCAAGAAGGTATGATTCTGTGTTATAAAGGAATGTGTGTTTTGTCTCAGAATCTGTAAGAATAAATGGATCTGTCTTATAAAGGTTTTTGTCTTTTGTCTTAGGGTCTGTAAGAAGGAATGGTTCTGTCTTATAAAGGAATGTGTGTTTTGTCTGGGTATTTGTAAGAAGGAATAGTTCAATCTTATAAATGAATGTGTCTTTTGTCTGAGTATTGGTAAGAATGAATGGTTCTGTCTTATAAAGATTTGTGTCTTTTCTCTAAGTATCTGTAAGACAGAATGGCTCTTTCTTAAAAAGGTTTGTGTATTTTGTCTGAGGATCTATGAGAAGGAATGATTCTGCCTATAAAGGCATGAGTCGTTTGTCTGAGTATCTGTAAGAAGGAGTAGTTCATTCGTATAAGGGAATGTATCTTTTGTCTGAGTATCTGAAAGAATAAAAATGGTTCTATCCTACAACGTTTGTGTCTTTTGTCTGAGTAATGTGAGAAGGAATGGTTCTGTCTAAAAAAGGAATGTGCCTTTTCTGAGTATCTGTAAGAATGAATGGTTCTCTGTAATGAAGGTGTGTGTGTTTTGTCTGAGTATCTATAAGAAATAATAGCTCAGTCTTATAAAGGAGTGTGTCTTTTGTCTGAGTATCTGTAAGAATGAATGGTTCTGTCCTATAAAGGTTTGTGTCTTTTGACTGAGTACCTGCAAGAAGGAATAGTTCCGTATTATAAAGGCATATGTGTTTGTCTAAGAATGTGTAAGAATGAATGGTTGTGTCTTATAAAGGTTTTTGTTTTCTGTCTGAGTATCTGTAAGAAGAAATAGTTCAGTCTTGTAAAGGAACGTGTCTTTGTCTGAACACCTATGAGAAGAAGTGATTCTGTCTTATAAAGGAATGTGTCTTTTGTCTGAGTATCTGCAAGAAGGAATGGTACAGTCTTATAAAAGTTTGTGTCTTTGTCTGAGTAACTATGAGAAGGGATGATTCTGTGTTATAAAGGAATGAGTCTTTTGTCTGAGTATCTGTAAGAAGGAGTAGTTCATTCGAATAAGGGAATGTGTCTCTTGTCTGAGTATCTGAAAGACCAAACAAATTGTTTTGTTCTACAACGTTTGTGTCTTTTGTCTGAGTAACTGTGAGAAGGAATGGTTCTGTCTTATAAGGGTCTGTGTTTTGTGTCTGGGTGTCTATAAGAAGGAACAGTTCAGTCTTATAAAAGAATGTGTCTTTACTTTGAGTATCTATGACAAGGAATGGTTCTGCCTTATAAAGGGCTGTGTTTTCTGTCTGTCTCTCTGTAAGAATGAATAGGTCAGTCTTATAACGATCTGTGTCTTGCGACTGGGTGTCTGTTAGACGGTATATTTCAGTCTTATAAAGTAATGTGACTTTTGTCTGAGTATCTGTAGCAATGAATAGTTAGGACTCCGAAAGGAATGTGTCGTTTGTTTGAGTATCTGTAATAATGAATGGTTCTGTCTTATATAAAGATTTGTGTCTTTTCTCTAAGTATCTGTAAGACGGAATGGCTCTTTCTTATAAAGGTTTGTATATTTTGTCTGAGGATATATGAGGGGGAATAATTCTGTCTGAAAAAGGAATGTGTCTTTTGTCTGAGTATCTGTAAGAATGAAAGGTTCTGTCTTATAAAGATTTGTGTCTTTTCTCTGAGTATCTGTAAGACGGAATGGCTCTTTCTTATAAAGGTTTGTGTATTTTGTCTGAGGATCTATGATTCTGTCTTATAAGGGTCTGTGTTTTCTGTCTGAGTATATGTAAGAAGAAATAGTTCAGTCTTATAAAGGTTTGTATCTTTTTTCTGAGTATCTATGAGAAGGAATGATTCTGCCTTATAAAAGTCTGTGTCTTCTGTTTGAGTATGAGTCAGGATAAATAGTTCTGGCTTATAAAGGTTTGTGTCTCTTGTCTGAGCATCTGTAAGAATGAATGGTTCTGGCTTATATATGTTTGTGTCTTTTGTCTGAGTGTCTAAGAAGGAACAGTGCCAGTCTTATGAAGTAATGTGACTTTTGTCTGAGGATCTGTAGGAATTAATAGTTCAAACTCATAAAGAAATCTGTCCTTTGTCTGAGTATCTGTAGGAAGGAATAGTTCAGTCATATAAAGGAATGTGACTTTCGTCTGTCCGAGTATCTGTAAGAATGAATGGTTCTGTCCTATAAAGGTCTGTGCCTTTTGTCTGAGTACCTGTAGGAAGGAATAGTTTAGTCGTATAAACGTTTGTGTCCATTGTCTAAATATCTGGTAGAATGAATGGGTCTGTCTTATAAAGGACCGTGTCTTTCGACTGAGTATCTGCTAGAAGGTATAGTTCAGTTTTATAAAGTAATGTGTCATTTGTCTGAGTATCTTTATGAATGAATGGTTCTGTCCTATGAACGTCTGTGTCTTTTGTATGTGTATCTGTAAGAAGTAATAGTTAAGTCTTATAAAGATTTGCGTGTATTGTCTGATTATCTTTAAGAATGAATGGTTTTGTCTTATAAACGTTTGTATCTTTTCTCTGACATTCTGTAAGATGGAATGGCTTAGTCTTATAAAGGTTTATGTATTTTGTCTGAGTATCTATGAGAAGGAATGATTCTGTCTTATAAAGGAACGTGTCTTTTGTCTGAGTATCCATGAGAAGGAATGGTTCGGTCTTACAAAGGTCTATGTTTTCTGTCTGAGTATCTGTAAGAAGGAATAGTTCAGACTTATAAAGGAATGTGTCGTTTGTCTGAGTATCTGTAAGATTGAATAATTCTGCTTTATATAGGTTTGTGTCTTTTGTCTGAGTATCTGTAAGAAGGAATAGTTCATTCTTATAAAGGAATATGTCTTTTGTCTGAATATCTGTAAGAACGAATGGTTCTGCCTTATAAAGGAATGTGTCTTTTGTTTGAGTATCTGTAAGAAGGAATAGTTCAGTCTTATAAAGGTTTGTGTGTTTTGTCTGAGTGTCTGTAAGAAGGCATGGTTCTGTCGGTAAAGTTTTGTGTTTTCTATCTGTGCGAAATAATGTTTCTGCCTTATAAAGGTTTGTGTCATTTATCCGAGTTTCTGTAATAAGAAATCTTTCTTCTGTCTTATAAAGGTTTGTGACTTTTATCTGGGTATCTGTAAGAAGAAATGCTTCTGTCTCATATAGCTTTTTGTCTTTTATCTGAGTTTCTGTAAGAAGGGATGTTTCTGTCCCATGGACTGGCTTCACTAATATCTATTCTTCTGGACCGCTATAAAGCCAACAAACAACATAGAAGGCCAGTATTTCCCACCCCACCCCCTCAAAATGTTGACTGATCAATCAACGTGGTATCTCTTCCCATCGGTGACGTTTGATGTCATGAAGGCTGTTAGGCCGCGACTGTAGTCACAGAGTATCAGCTTTCACATCACACATGACATAAAAACCAATAATAAAATCTAGTAAGATCATATCAACGTTCCAACAACTTAAATTGTCTTTGTTGAACTAAAATATGTTGTAATAGTCCACGTGCATTGATAAAACTAAAATATGTTGATAATATTCCACTTGTTTTGATAAAACTAAAATATGTTGATAATATTCCACGTGTATTGATAAAACTAAAATATGTTGTGATATTCCACATGTATTGATGAAAGTAAAATATGTTGTAATATTCCACGTGTATTGATAAAACTAAAATATGTCAATAATGGTCCATGTGTGTTGATAAAGCTAAAATATGTGGATAATATTCCATGTGTATTAATAAAACTAAAATATGTCAATAATATTCCATGTGTATTGATAAAACTAAAATATGTCGATAATAGCCCATGTGTGTTGATAAAATTAAAATGTGTTGTAATATTCCACTTGTTTTGATAAAACTAAAATATGTTGATAATATTCCACGTGTATTGATAAAACTAAAATATGTTGTGATATTCCACATGTATTGATGAAACTAAAATATGTTGTAATATTCCACGTGTATTGATAAAACTAAAATATGTTGATAATATTCCACGTGTATTGATAAAACTAAAATATGTTGATAATATTCCACGTGCATTGATAAAACTAAAATATGTTGATAATATTCCACTTGTGTTGATGAAACTAAAATATGTGGATAATATTCCATGTGTATTGATAAAACTAAAATATGTCGATAATAGTCCATGTGTGTTGATAAAACTAAAATGTGTTGTAATATTCCATGTGTATTGATAAAACTAAAATATGTTGTAATATTCCATGTGTATTGATAAAACTGAAATATGTTGTAATATTGCACGTGTATTGATATAACTAAAATATGTTGATAATAGTCCACGTGTGTTGATAAAACTAAAATGTGTTGTAACATTCCACGTGTATTGATAAAACTAAAATATGTGGTAATATTCCACGGGTATTGATAAAACTAAAATATATTGATAATATTCCATGTGTATTGATAAAACTAAAATATGTTGTAATATTGCACGTGTATTGATAAAACTAAAATATGTTGATAATAGTCCACGTGTGTTGATAAAACTAAAATGTGTTGTAACATTCCACGTGTATTGATAAAACTAAAATATGTTGATAATATTCCATGTGTATTGATAAAACTGAAATATGTTGCAATATTGCATTTGTATTGATAAAACTAAAATATGTTGTAATATTGTACGTGAATTGATAAAACTAAAATATGTTGATAATAGTCCACGTGTGTTGATAAAACTAAAATGTGTTGTAACATTCCACGTGTATTGATAAAACTAAAATATGTTGATAATAGTCCATGTGTATTGATAAAACTGAAATATGTTGCAATATTGCATTTGTATTGATAAAACTAAAATATGTTGTAATATTGTACGTGAATTGATAAAACTAAAATATGTGGTAATATTCCACGTGTATTGATAAACCTAAAGTATGTTGTAATATTGCACGTGTATTGATAAAACTAAAATATGTTGATAATATTCAAATTTAGAATGAAACTGGTCAAACAATTCACAATTCCCTTTCGCACCCATTGAGGCATCGTTTACTGTTTTTTCACTACATAAACGAGTAAAATGTATTTATTATTATTAGAATACACGTGGTTAAGATAATGAATAGTACAACATTCTGTTCATTTAAATATTTTGACCAAGAAAAGGCTTTGTGCTTAACCATTTATCAAACAACATTTGAAGTTTTTCCAAATTATCAAACTTTCGTTCCTTTGCTTCCAAAACATCGCTTCCCCCTTTCATTACAGCAAACTCGAATAGCTCATTCCAGTAGGGTGACATAAATAATGTTTTGGAAATAATAATTAAAAACGAGAAATAGTATTGAGGTGATTTTTGTGTATCACAGGACTGATGTAATTAATTCACTGGAAAAATATTTAACATTTTTACTGTACAAGTAATTTATGTTGTGATTATGAAAGAATAAATTTTTATGCTTTTATTTTTTTTATCTTCAGGAACCTGTTATTCGCATGCATATTATACCTTCAACATTTATAAGGATTTCCAGGTGTAGAAATCCATTGTTCTACAATAAGGAAGTGTCTGTTGTCAATGAAGCAGATCATGTACCAGTAAGTATGTTTGTTTTTTCTATTAAATTACTATAATATCCTAGCCTGGAAATAAGCAATCTGTCATTTGCAGAATGAGATCTCCGGTGGGTAAATTTGCTGATGTTATCCCATACATTGGGCTAGTAGCTATCCTTTGGGTACCTTGTTCGTTTGGTCCCCCGACATTTTGTCAGAGGACTATTATAATCAGCTGCGTGCGTGCGTGCGTGCGTGCGTGCGTGCGTGCGTGCGTGCGTGCGTGCGTGCGTCCGTGCGTCCGTCCGTCCGTCCGTCCGTCCAGAGAGATATCTAAAGTGTGAGTCATCGAATCAAAACAAAATTTGGTGTATATGTCCCTTACCCCAATGATTAGGTGAACTCTGAATATCGTCTGAATCCGATAATATTTGTGTACTTATGTCCCCTTTTCGACGCTTTTCAGCCCAATTTCGCAACTTTGCAAATTTGCTGTCCGTATGATAGCTTCAGTTTAAATTATTGAATCAACAGCAAATTGTGTTATTAGGTTTGTCTCAAGAATACGCAGGTCAAGTTCGAATTTGGGCTCGATCTGACAAATTTCAGGTTGAGTTATGGCCCTCTTTCCATTCTTTCGACTTTGAAAATTTGTTATTTGGATGATAAATTTAATTCGATTTAACAAATCAACCACTTTAAAAATTTTTAGTCTCCAGTATATCCAGTGTAAGAACTTGCTGTCAGGGGACATAGCCCACGCCTGGCGCTGGCCTTGGGAGGCCTGAGACCGTGATTCAGATTGAGGTAATGCTTCCCTGCTATGCTTCTTTGTACAGAAGACAGTCTGCTTATTCCAGGCTTGACAATATCCATGTCAATATATTGTATTGAATATTTCAAAAAATTAATTTCTGCTGTAAGGGCATAATTATGCAAATTAAAACTGATAAACTATAGTTCAAGCGTGATTTTGAAGACCACCTCAATCTTGTCAGTTGTTCTTTTCCTGTAAAACGTGTCAGCTGTTATGCCAGGTCAGGTCTTCTTAACCAAAAGATTTAAAAAATTTGCTTGATATAAAATGAATCTGATTGCTTTACTAATTTACTGGAAACAAAATGCAGAAATTGAATAATTCCTCATTAAAGTTAGCCTTTACAGTATAATTCCTCATTAAAGTTAGCCTTTACAGTTTAATCCCTCATTAAAGTTAGCCTTTACAGTTTAATCCCTCATTAAAGTTAGCCTTTACAGGATAGTTTAAAATAAGATCAAATTTAGTATTAGAGACATTTTTCACTCTTTCTGTAATTTAAAACAGATATATTTTTTGTTATTTAGGAAGTTTCGAGTTATTGAATAAAAAGGTAAAGTTGAGCCAACTTTTTATGATCCAAGCTCGTGAGTCTTTAATTTATCATTAAAAATCTGTAATTGGCAATCTGGATAATGCAATATCTCATTATCAATTTTTTCTCGGCAGTCGGGCATTGTCTATTTATAAGATTCCAGATTTGAGATTGTATCTGGTGAGGGATGGGGGTGGGGGTGGGGGTGGTATATAAAAGGGCGCGTCGACATCAGTGGTTGTTTGAATAATTTGTTTTCAATTTTTTTATGCAAATGAAGTACTGTACATGTACAAATACGTAATTACATACAGACACACAAATAGTATACAACAAATATATAATTACATGATTACATAAATAATAATTTAATAATACTGACCCCATAACTTTGCATTGATTTTTTTCAGTGTTAGAAAGGGTGCGTGATACTCTTTTGATTTCAAAACTTGGGAAATGTTTACGCTATGACTTTATAACAGACGAGATTATTTTGAAATGGCAAAGTGAATTTCCAAAAGTCATCCAACGAAGCACGGCCATGCCCGAGTCGATCTATTCTGTTGGCCTATTCGAAGCTTGAAGATTAATCCTCACGTAAATTTTTGTCACTCTTTTTTTACGTTTTTCTGTTTTGGAACGGTTCAGGCAGTAGTACAACAAACAACAAGAGGTTGTGTGTTAAACGCATTATTGTAACATACCCAATAAACCTTATTACAACCTGATGAACTGATATATACGAGGCGGGGGTGGGGGTGGGGGTGGGGGTAAACGAAGGAATGGGTTATCGAATGAATCGGTCGGCGTCCAAATAATTGGGCTTATGTATGATGTATTCAGTAGTGATGTTACACAAATCTAAGGTTTTTTACAAATCAATGCTAAAACCTAAGTCCTGGTAGGGGACAATTTTAGCCAGCTTCAAATTCTATTTTACAAACCATTTGGCCAGTTTGAAAAAAATGTTATGCTGTAGTGATAGGTGACCTGTACGTGATGTATGCAGGAGAAAATGCTTTTACAATCCATTTGAGACCCGAGAGCTGGAAATAGAAAACATTGAAATACCCATAATTCCTAGAGTACACTTAAAAGAAACTTGTTATTTGGTATGAAGTATCCTTAATGCCACTAGAATCAAAATGAGCAGACATTCTGTGATCGGCAGTGTCACGAGGTACCATATGGCCATGTCCATTTTAGCACTGTCAGTAATGGAAAAATTCCGAGTTGTCACTTTTCAAAAATTAATTGACATTTGCAACATTCTTGGGGGGGGGGGGGGGGGTCTAAGTTTGTTCAAATCAAGATCCTGAGTTCTTATTTGGGCTCCTTACTTTAACTTTCTTAAAATTCTTAAAAATCGTTTTATTCAGATCCGCCAGTCAGAAGTTTTTAATATTTCGTATGGAGCATTCTTATAGTAATCAAATTCAAGTTTGTTAAAATGACGTCCCTTGGTTCAATTTGTGCTCCTTTTGGGAACCAGAAATTTAACACAGTGCGATATGTGGATTGATTGATTAATTTTATTTGTAATATATAAAAACTCAAAGAGTACATACATAGTAATGTGAATCACACAACGTGCGGGTATATTGCAAGGAGATAGCATAGACTCTTAGACTCCCATCCTCCAGAACTCTGAAAAAGAGTAAACATTTTTACAGCCTATGGTCCAGGTTTACAACCCTGAGTAATTTCTATGTGTTTATAGTTTCACATCCAGGGACTAATGTTTTTTTCTAAATTCTTCTTTAGATCTAGATCCTTTTGATATTTGATTCAGCAGATTTAGTTTTGTTCATATCCAGTTCCTGGGTTCACATTTGGGCTCTGTAAGGATCCCAAATCTTAACTTAGTGCAATATGAGGAATATTCTTCAAATATATTTTTCTTCAGATCCACTAAGCAACATCTTTCGACATTTGAAAGAAAACATATTTTCGTTCAACCAAATGTTCCGTGTTCCTTTATTTTTCTATCTGTTTGTGCGTGTGTAAGAATACACACCCAAAAAGCCCCAAATTTGTCAACAAAACCCTCTTAATCATATCTTTGTTGATTGTCATTTCGCTCCATTTCTCACACAAGAGTCTTCATCCAAATTTAACCGTAACTTGTAACCAGTTGGGGTGTTGTGTGTGTGTGTGTTTTTTCAAATGACACAAAAAAGTCCTCATGATTACTTGGTTCATCTTCCTTTCGGCAGCAGCATGAAAGTGTGGAACGCGCTGGCTACAGTACGACGAAAGTGCTGTGGATGGCCTCAGACGAAGACTGGCACGGGCTTGTGTGTGTTTTTTCAAATGACACAATCATGTTTTAGAGGAATTTTGAATGTTGGTTTCTGATCCCCCGCCGGGATTCGAACACTCGGCAACACCGCCTGGCAATCAGGAGTTCAGCGTCTAAACCACTAGACCATTGCACACCGTCAAAAAACGATGGCTGGAATCTAGCATTTTAGATGAAGTCCTCATGATTACTTGGTTCATCTTCCTTTCGGCAGCAGCATGAAAGTGTGGAACGCGCTGGCTACAGTACGACGAAAGTGCTGTGGATGGCCTCAGACGAAGACTGGCACGGGCTTGTGTGTGTTTTTTCAAATGACACAATCATGTTTTAGAGGAATTTTGAATGTTGGTTTCTGATCCCCCGCCTGGATTCGAACCCTCGGCAACACCGCCTGGCAATCAGGAGTTCAGCGTCTAAACCACTAGACCATTGCACACCGTCAAAAAACGATGGCTGGAATCTAGCATTTTAGATGAAGTCCTCATGATTACTTGGTTCATCTTCCTTTCGGCAGCAGCATGAAAGTGTGGAACGCGCTGAGGGTGGAGTGGAGGTAGAGAAACAGCTGAGTAGATGTGCGACAGAAAGAGGACCCAAGGATCTAAGGTCACCGGAGATAGACTCTAAATGTCTAAGATAGAACTCAGTGAATGAAGACAGTTGCGTCCAGTTGGCTGCCTTCATTAAATCAGTAATAGCAATACTATTAGAATAAGCAATACTATTCAGAATATTATATTTTTGGTGATAGTGGTCGCAATAGGTTCACATGTAAAATGTGTCACTGACTTTTATCTTCCGTCTATTTGTTCTCTTAACACTTATACCCTTTTATTTCTATGTTTGCTTCCTACCTCTGACCTAATTGAATGTCCTTCTTGATGCGGGTGATCACTTCGGCCTCTTGTTTTATACATGTACTAGGTCTTTTGTGCACACTTAATTTATTTTGCATTTAAATGGTTTGTGTTTCAGATCTCATTCAGAATTGGGAACATCTATCAAGGGCTGTCTTTGGATATTGAGGGTCAATATACATCACGTAAAGATTTAGCGTATGTATCATTTCTTCCTCTGTGTGGCAAACAACAAATCTCTGGGACAATAAAATTTGTGTCTGAGAAGATGAAACGAGTACATATTGAAGCACAGCTAGCAGACAAATTTATACCACAATCTACAGAAACAAAGCTCAGTGGTGATCAAGTGGATTCCAAACTTGAAAAAGTGGAACGTTCGTATTATCACAAATCATCAGATGCATTTTACGGCATAAATACTTCTGATGTCTATATTAATGACATTGCTGCCAGTTTTAAGCTTTCAAAAGATTTTAACTCACGATCAGTTGGGCTGCTTTTATTAATAATAATTGAAAGTGCACAAGCAGAAGGAAGGAGCCAGCTTGAAGTTTTATTAACACAGGAACAAGCACATGTTCAGCATTTTCTAGCTAAGTTCATGACGACTACACCATCTTTCAGTAGTAAATCAAGACCATTTGAAGTAAGAAAAGTTTTACTCTTTATTTTTTAAAAAAAAACTATTTTGATATTTAATTATGTTTTGATGTTTTATTGCAAATGGCTTGTTGCATTGAAAAATTGTTGGTAATTTCTAAGAGATTCAATTGCTGTGTAGACTTTTCTAGCCTCTGCGTTTCCAATAAAAGTCTATCGTTTTCTCTGGCATCTTCCCCATTATAGAAATTTTGCCTCATAATTTGTTTACCTGGTTTATTTTTAACCAGCCAAAAGGTTTGTTTATTTAGCTGATATATATCAGTTATACATCTACTCCGACTGAACTTAATTTGTTTGTTTAGCTGATATATATCAGTTATACATCTACTCCGACTGAACTTAATTTGTTTGTTTAGCTGATATATATCAGTTATACATCTACTCCGACTGAACTTAATTCTTTTAAAAACTGGACATTAAAACATAATATAAAATCTGAGACATATGACAGTTCGTCCCCCGAGTTCCAATGTGTTCTATGTGCCTACTGGCACATAGAACACATTGGAACTCGGGGGCGAGTTATTGAATTTAATGATTTCCTGGAGTGAAAATTAAATTTTAACCTGTAGCACTCTGGTAATTTAATAGAAATCTCTTAAATGCTACAGTTTGAACGTTAAGTAGTAATGCAATTTAGTCAATTACATCTTGCTTGATAGAGCTCACTCAGATCCATTAAAACAAGATATGGCAGGTAGAATTCCCATGTGCATTATTAGAAATTTTGGCTTCTGAAAACATTTATTTGTCAACATCAGAGTACAGAAAGTTGAATTTTTGCACAATCCCCAGCTATTGCCAGTTTTGCTTTATGGGTTGAAAGAAAGCCTTTTTCGCTCGTCCCAGGATTGAGAAAAAGTGCCAGAGAAACAAAAATTTTCGTTTTATACGCATAAGTTTAAGCTATAATATAATGTTTGACTGAGTTCAAGACGCTTCAAAAACTAATTTTTTTCATTTTTTGTCTCAAAAAATAGGTTTCGCCCCCCTCATTGGAACGAGCTCAACGAGGGGTCATAACCTTTGTTTTTGAGACAAGAAATGAAAAAAATAATGAAAATTAATTGGCGATGTTTGAGAATAGCGCTGGCCTGTTTTGGCCGTTATATTGGGTAAAGGGTTAAATGTAAAAACAAATTAAATTTTTTTTTTCATTTTATGCCTTATATATATTTTTTTAATTAATTAGTTATTAAATTATTTTTTATTCTGTGTTTTTATATATGTATGGGAAAAGAAAATAAGATTTTTTAAATTTTTTTTTAACATCTAAGAATAAATATCCCCAACGAAAGAGAGATTATTATCTTTATCTACTTTATACGTAAAAACAGTAACGTTTTATCTTTTATCGTTATCGAAAACTCGCCGTCAATAAAAAATCTTTTATCGTTACTGCAGTAAGAATAAAAGTCACGTGATATCGCAAGAATACAACGTTCACGCCCATCTCATTTGCATGACGTACTATTTCATTCAACACTTTGAATAACTAATTTTCGCTGCCGCGGATCGAAACAAATAAAACGGGGCGTATTTATCGAAATGTATTGAATAAAAAAGAAGGCCATTAATTAAACTTACTGAATTGTAAAAATAAAATTTGACGGAAAAGAGTAAAAATTTGTAACTTACACTTTTTCAAATGAGATTATTTCACCCTTCGAGACTTTAATTATCCTGACGTTCAAACGTCACTGGGAATTCAGTTTCTTCAACATTTTTCAAAATGTGACGTCAAACGTCGGAAAGTACAAATAACCAGATATTTTTCACATTAGTGATTATCTGGTTGAAGGCTAGATTATTTTTAGTGGTCTGCATTTGTTAATCAAAACTTGTTTTATTACGGGAGTGGGGGAGGTGGGGTGTAGATAAAAGGGTTATATACACATGGTGTTTGTAAAAAATCTTTTATCGCGACTCGAGCGTTTTCGGGGGCTACATAGCTACTCGTCGCTGCGCGACTCGTAGCTATATATGCCCCCGAAAACGCTCTCGTCGCGATAAAAGATTTTTTACAAACACCATGTGTATATAACCCATATTTATATAATTTGGAATAAATTATTCGAACTTTTATCTTTTAATCTTTCTTCAGCTTGGCTGGAGTATTATTTTCCCCTTTTCAATCAAAGATGCAACAAAAATCTCCGTGCACGAAAAATCTATCAATCCACATTCCACCACGCCTCCCACGTGAGATTTCGAATTCGTCAGCGAACATTCTACGTTGAATAAATTTGCTCCTCACGTGACGAGAATCTTAAAAGACACACGTCTCCAATACGAAACGCAACCAAATTAAGCGTGAAAAGTGTAAAACTCAACTATCTCAATTTCTGGTTGAGAGCTTTTCACAATAATTTGTATTCTGATTGAAAGAGACTCCTGCTGAACACAAAAAAGCTACCGTAATCCAACCACTCGAGCCACAAGATTCATCAACAGATTCGTTTTTCTGTAAACTGAGATTTTTTTTTTCTTTTTTGAACTAAGATTTTTATATTTTTTAACATGTTTTTTATGTTTTTGGACTATGATTCTTTTTTAAATTTTTCATGTTACTTTTTTAATGACATTCATATCCGGTCTATTTAATTTCTTGGCGAGTTCTTATCAGTTTTGCTATCCAGACAGTATATCAACTAGTGAACTAAATCAACAGTTTTCTTGCCAGCTTTGGTCGCGATCTTGTTTGCGGATTTGATCGCGACTTTCTAACCGACGTCAATCGTGGTTTTTTCCAACCTTCACCATCGTACACCGATCTGTTTCGCCGCATGGCCTGTGAAGAATCTCATTAAAAATTACATCATAAAATCCCTCATCCCACATCCGCCGCAGACATAAGATATATTAAAACCTCTGTTCTTTATAGCTAAATTTTTTATATGGTTTTTAATTTTGTTCAATTATTTATTTATAATTAGTTTTGTTTTACTCACTATTCTTTTATATCGCACTCATGACAGTTTTATACCAGTTTTTATTTACGAACTTTTGACTAAACAATTCATCGTATATACTTACTATCTCATATCTCACTCCCATATTACCCTCTACTGGCCATCAAGAGCTCCAGTCTTTGTACTAGTGCATTAGGTTCGCAAGGAATGATCATGATATTACACCATGGGCAGCCATTCTCTCTTTGAGGACTGATCGGACGAATGCATTATTTTCGTCCCATATTGGTTTCAACACTGCTTTCTATTTGTAACTTTTACTCTCTTTCTGTCTCTTATCATTATGATCGTTATGGCATTCAGGATGCCGAGGGGTTGGTGTTCTGTTTGTTATGTATTCTCTATAAAGTATAATGGATGGTAGTGGATTTAGAGAACTTACAATTGTCAAGTTATCAACTATATTTTCGCCATCTGCTCTATTCATGATTATTCAAAAACCTAAAAAGATGAACACGAATATTAATGAAGCCCAAGGGAACTAACTCTAAAACTAACTCCATTATCTAACATTTCTCTTCCACTTAATGAAAAAGACCTAAGGTCGTTCTAAGCATGAACATAAAGATAGGGAAAAATTCAAAGATATCTCTAAGGCTTTTTAATACTTTTCTTAAGTTATATTGATTTTTCTCAACAGCTATTCTCCCCTTCCCTGAAGACTTTTTTTCAACACGCTCGGCGCCTGGCAATTCCGTCGATATACTCCCACTGTTGTCATTAAGTCCCATGCTCCGCCTAGTGGTACATGTTACACTGTCAGCCACGGTTATATCTGCCGTTGACTCTCCAGTGGAACATGCAACAATATCAGGAGTGTTCATCCCTGCCAATCGAGCGTTTTCGGGGGCTACATAGCTACTCGTCGCTGCGCGACTCGTAGCTATATATGCCCCCGAAAACGCTCTCGTCGCGATAAAAGATTTTTTACAAACACCATGTGTATATAACCCATATTTATATAATTTGGAATAAATTATTCGAACTTTTATCTTTTAATCTTTCTTCAGCTTGGCTGGAGTATTATTTTCCCCTTTTCAATCAAAGATGCAACAAAAATCTCCGTGCACGAAAAATCTATCAATCCACATTCCACCACGCCTCCCACGTGAGATTTCGAATTCGTCAGCGAACATTCTACGTTGAATAAATTTGCTCCTCACGTGACGAGAATCTTAAAAGACACACGTCTCCAATACGAAACGCAACCAAATTAAGCGTGAAAAGTGTAAAACTCAACTATCTCAATTTCTGGTTGAGAGCTTTTCACAATAATTTGTATTCTGATTGAAAGAGACTCCTGCTGAACACAAAAAAGCTACCGTAATCCAACCACTCGAGCCACAAGATTCATCAACAGATTCGTTTTTCTGTAAACTGAGATTTTTTTTTTCTTTTTTGAACTAAGATTTTTATATTTTTTAACATGTTTTTTATGTTTTTGGACTATGATTCTTTTTTAAATTTTTCATGTTACTTTTTTAATGACATTCATATCCGGTCTATTTAATTTCTTGGCGAGTTCTTATCAGTTTTGCTATCCAGACAGTATATCAACTAGTGAACTAAATCAACAGTTTTCTTGCCAGCTGTGGTCGCGATCTTGTTTGCGGATTTGATCGCGACTTTCTTACCGACGTCAATCGTGGTTTTTTCCAACCTTCACCATCGTACACTGATCTGTTTCGCCGCATGGCCTGTGAAGAATCTCATTAAAAATTACATCATAAAATCCCTCATCCCACATCCGCCGCAGACATAAGATATATTAAAACCTCTGTTCTTTATAGCTAAATTTTTTATATGGTTTTTAATTTTGTTCAATTATTTATTTATAATTAGTTTTGTTTTACTCACTATTCTTTTATATCGCACTCATGACAGTTTTATACCAGTTTTTATTTACGAACTTTTGACTAAACAATTCATCGTATATACTTACTATCTCATATCTCACTCCCATATTACCCTCTACTGGCCATCAAGAGCTCCAGTCTTTGTACTAGTGCATTAGGTTCGCAAGGAATGATCATGATATTACACCATGGGCAGCCATTCTCTCTTTGAGGACTGATCGGACGAATGCATTATTTTCGTCCCATATTGGTTTCAACACTGCTTTCTATTTGTAACTTTTACTCTCTTTCTGTCTCTTATCATTATGATCGTTATGGCATTCAGGATGCCGAGGGGTTGGTGTTCTGTTTGTTATGTATTCTCTATAAAGTATAATGGATGGTAGTGGATTTAGAGAACTTACAATTGTCAAGTTATCAACTATATTTTCGCCATCTGCTCTATTCATGATTATTCAAAAACCTAAAAAGATGAACACGAATATTAATGAAGCCCAAGGGAACTAACTCTAAAACTAACTCCATTATCTAACATTTCTCTTCCACTTAATGAAAAAGACCTAAGGTCGTTCTAAGCATGAACATAAAGATAGGGAAAAATTCAAAGATATCTCTAAGGCTTTTTAATACTTTTCTTAAGTTATATTGATTTTTCTCAACAGCTATTCTCCCCTTCCCTGAAGACTTTTTTTCAACACGCTCGGCGCCTGGCAATTCCGTCGATATACTCCCACTGTTGTCATTAAGTCCCATGCTCCGCCTAGTGGTACATGTTACACTGTCAGCCACGGTTATATCTGCCGTTGACTCTCCAGTGGAACATGCAACAATATCAGGAGTGTTCATCCCTGCCAATCCAGTGGAATCATTAAGTTTTGGATTTCCCACAATTGCATCGCGATCATTAGGAGCCCACCCTAGTAGAAGATCTGGGCTAGTCGGTCCGTTTAAACTAATTACCCGATCAATGTGTCACTTCCATACATTACCATCAACCTGTGTTACACGTCACAGTTGTTTTAATATAACGCCTCTACTCCAACGAGGTTTCCATGTACGAAACTCTGTCACTAATACAGAGTCCCCAAGACCAATATCTCGTCTTCCTGACTTTAACTTATTCTTTGAAGTTTGTTTAGAAATTGTGTCAGCCACAGTGGGCTTCAACAAATCTATTTGAGTCCGCAAACGACGTTTCATTAACCCTTTGAACACCAGAGGCCACTTTACCGGCCCAAAGACATGGCACGTTATACTTTCATTAAATAGGATGCCTACTGAGTTAAGGGTGGGGTAGACCAATCATTATTTTCAACGTGCAGCCTTAGGGCTGCACGTTGAAAATATTGATTGGTCTACCCCGAAATAATGAATATGGACTCTTCTAATTGCTGCATATGAACTGACATGGAAGGTACCACCAGGGTTCAAAGAGTTAAGAATTTACAAGGAGGGCTCTTGGTTGTTGGATGTGGTGTTGTACGGTAGGATAGTAAAACACCTTGTATGCTTCTGACTGAAGGACACAGACTCAGTTTCCAAATATTTCACCCTAATTTTAAAGTAAGCATGAAACGCTCAGCCACACCATTTGAACTACGATGCACTTTAATATGTTTTATGTTATTGCTCAAAATAAACCCTTTAAATTCATCCGAACTGAATTGTGGCCCATTATCAGTCACAATTTCCTGTGGCAACCCATGAATAGCAAATAAATTTGTCATATTTTCTGTGGTTTACTCAGAAGTTGTTTCGATAACCTCAGGCCATTTCGACAGCATCAATAACCTTTTCTTAAAAAGGATCTGCAAAATCCAAATGTAAAAGACACCATGGCGTAGTAGGCTATAACCATGGATTGCTATTATCTTTCGAGGGTGTGTGGGTGCATGCATGCTGTGAGCACTTTCTGCTGTTACGAACAGCATTTTCAAGCTAGCGAGCCACAAAATGAAATGAAAGTCTGTAGGAATCACTATCCTACGCGATTTATGACGATACGAAAACCACCGTAATTTGCCGTGGGCGATCAAGTGAATTTAAAAATGGAAAGAACATTTTGAAAAGAGTTACACTCCTAGATGGACCCAAAACATCTTCATCATAGTTCATTTTACACCGATCCTGTCACTTACAAAACAGAGGTACTGGACGGTGAAGAGAAAGTTTTATGAACATTTACAAAATACTGTTTTTTAAAGTAAAGAAAAAAATATTTTTGCTCGTGTCACATATATATATAAGAAAGAAAGAAAAATAATAAAAAATAAATAAAAAAATAAAATAAAAGCATTATGTAGGACAAAATGGAAGGTATAGTAAAAGACGAAGGTACCGAAAAATACGAAGTACACGAATATAATAAATCTGTGACGGGAACCAATCTCAATAATGCTGGAGAGATACGAATATATATCAAAACATAAGATCTATTCATTCATCCTAGCGTAAGTTACAGTACGTGCTGAGTGTATTGTCACTAAATCACCTGCAGAGTGGAGATTCCACCCAAGCAATAATTGCAAATTTGTTGCAAAGCGTAACAAGCACAAGCAAAGTTCCAGCCAATGGACCTCCGGGTTATACCGGAGGTCCATTGGCTGAAACATTGTTTATGTTTTTTGTCCACATGTACAGAATTTGAAAGAGATACTTTGGGTGATAACTCCACTCCCCGGGCGATTTGGTTACAATCCACTCTCCACGTACTGAAAATCGTGGTACGTTGACGCTTGATGAAAGTGGATGGCAGCAATTATGCCGACGACGACATAATCGCTCTAGCCAATAACAGTATAATGCATCTGTTTGGTAATATGAAATATCTACTGTCTGATCGAGAGACAGAAACAATATTTCATCCTGGTCAAGTCACGATGATGTTGGGACTCTTGAAATACCCCAATGATTTTTCCAAATCTAGAGGACTCAATCAGTGAAAGATTCCACCCCAGACCGAGTATCAAAAACGAGGGTGCAAAGTGTGAGACAGAAATACATCGTTCAAACCTCGGCTCCCAAAGGGACGCTTTCTTTCAGGGTACCTTTAAAACACACATTCGTATTCGCAGGAGATTAGAGTACAGTATACGGATTCAAACACAACTTAACATCAGCGCATAGTGGAGATAATGATGCCACCGTGAGAGCGACCAGAGTAGATGACGAAATTGTGTCTCTAAGCAAGGTATCATGGTTCGTGCCACATGTGAAGCCAGTCGAAGCCGATAAATTCAAACTTCACAAGACCATCTAATCAAAAAATCTATTACCTGTGGGAGGTAGAAGAGATGATGAAAGCGCACCCGAAAGTATCATTTGTATAAACCTACTCCAGAATTCTTACAACCAAATGTGAAGCTCAGTGTTGCTGTATGTCCTTCATTCTTATTTCATTACATTTCACTGCAATGAAGTGAAGTGAAAATGTAATTCACTCTCCCTCATCTACCTGCTGATATTTGCACATGTCTGGTGAGATATCTAGGTCAAATAGCTGTATATATGTCACTACTCCGCATGAGCTCCTATTTTAAATATTTTATCATCATTTACTTTTATCAACTTTAAATACTCGCTTTACATTCACCCAATCCAAGTTGTGTACGAAAAAAAATTCCTGAATCACAAATCATTTTCATTTTTTGCCTCAGAAATATAGTGCATGGCCTCGCACTGCATTGAGCTTGTTGTAATGAGGAGATTATGGGCAACATTTGGAAACAAATTAAATTCTGAATGCGACATTTCGTCGCCTGAGTGCTAGAATGTCCTATGTCCCATAGGGGACAGTGTACTCCCATAGGGGACAGTGTACTCCCATAGGGGACATAGGGCATTCTGGCACTCAGGCGACGATTTGTGAATACCACTGTGCGTTATTTTTGGTAAAGGGTACATTTTAGACGTTCTAAAAATTACATGTAATTACCTAAATGTTGCTTCCTGTTTTTATTCATTCTAGGTGTTCTTTGATGCTAAAATTGAACTACCAGATTCAACTAAAAGCGTACAGGAAGTTACACGAGCAGAAAACCAAATAGCTGTTTTAGAAGAACTTGAAAACCGTCTACTTGTACAGGATATAGAGCAGTTTGTCACAATTCTTTCATCGCATTATGTTAGACAGTTTGCGTATCTTACAAATTTCGCTGAAACATCTGTTCGAAGTGAGCAGGTTTTAAATGAATTGTTGCGAATTCCTCTTCCAGACAAAGAGGTCCTCATTGGAATGCTTCAGCGTGAAATATTGATAGAAAATATGTTCAAACAAATAAACTCTCTCACTGTAAGTCAGATAGCTACTAAAAATGGTTTGTCAAGTTTAAAGAATTTAGCGAATGCTTGTCGTGATGTTATTAAATTAATTCAACAACGGGGAGAAATGAACGATGCTTTTGGTGCTCCTGTTTTGCAGTATATAATTGGAAAACAACTATCAGTGCATGATGAACTGCTAACAATTATTAAGAGAGTAAGCACAGTCGGCAAAAGAATATTTCGCTCAAGTGTTCGGATAAAGCGTAAGCTAATATCACAACAGGTGTCTTTGTTAAAACTTTTAATTCAATTTTTGAAGGAACTTCCTATTCGACAAGATTTTGAAAGAAAGAACGTGATATCATCTCTTCCGAGAGAGGATGCAGAATTATTTGGTTATGCACATGATATAGAACAAAAGCAGGCCCATGTTATATTGAATTTTCTTACCAACAAAAGTATGTCAGAAACAGTATCTTTTAGAGAGAAATTGTTGAGAGAAATGTCTGTTGTACAGGATAAATTACTGTCAATTTTAGAATCTGGTGCAATGCCTGATGCAAAACTTGTGTTCAAAATTTCTAGCATAGTTATAAACCAGGGGGAGATAACTGTACCTTTTCTGTCAAGTAACTCACCCAATGGACAAATGACCATGGAGGAAAAAGAACGAATGCATTCTCTTGCCTCATCAGTGTTACTTAGACGGCAGATTATGATAAAAACATTGCCTATAGTTAGTGATCTTAACCAAGAAATATCACTCATTATACCATTACTACCAAAGGAACAAGTACCTTTATATAATGCATTACTACATACCGAACAACAGTCTATATTTCTAGCACTGAAATCCATCCTGATGTTACAACATCCAACAGTACTAGACTTGACAAATTATTCTGAGCACATGAAACATTATTTGATGTCCGTACAACAACTCGGTTTTCTAACATCTTATGCAATTAGTGATTTAACAGCAAAAGGAGTTATACCTCATTCAGCTATACTTCTAAAACTGGTAAAAGTAACTACCTGGTATGAAAACGTTTTCCAGCTTTACAAAACAAGCGTTCACCAAACCCCAGCACTGTCATCTTCTGAAATATTTAAGATTTTAGAAGAAAATAATTATAGAAAAATAATGTGGAAAAAAATGACTGGAGTGATCCCTCAATTAAGTGCACTGCTGTTCAAGTTGGGAAGTGGCTGTTTACTTCAAATAAGTAGAGATCCACGCCTCACTTCTTATGCCAATATAGTTGAAATCCAATCCTGGCAGGCTGGAATGAAAGTGAGAATAAAGTCTCTTGATATTCGTGGTTACCATGACACAGATCTTAGTAATACCATATCCAACCTTATAAAAGAATGTACTTTCGTCAGTAAACGGATTTACTGTATTGAGAAAAGTTCTAAAGAAACATCTATTAATTTAAACATGGAGACAATTAAACAAGATCAGCTGAAGATAATTAGCTCTTTGATATCTGTAATTAGCCGACTTAAACAATTTCCAAATTCACAATCTTTCGTTCAACAACTGTTTGAGTTAAAATGGCAGTTGGAAAACACTATGTCTGATTCGTGCATTTCAAATGAATTCTGTGGAATTGTTGGTCTATCTACATGCCTGTCTGCCAAAAAGATTACCTCAAACTTAAATATTCAAGCTAGCTTGGAATTTGGTCATCAGAAATCAGTAAAGGAGAAGATTTCCATGGAGGTAAGATGACTATTTCTTGTACACTGACTAGTTGCAAAGTTCAAGGGAAACAACTCATCCATTGAGTGAAAGTAAGATTTTATGAGTGTTTTCAAATCATCAAGGTAACTGTTGGTACTTGAATTTTGTTCGTTGTGAATGTTAAAATATTTTTTAATTTTGGTTTTGTCATTTTCAAAAAAAGACAATAAATTCATAAAAGAAAATTACGTTCATCTGAAAGATGCTGATAGAATGCACACTGGACCATTAAGGCACCCATTTAAGGCCTGTGCTCACTTTGTATTGTAACATAGCATGTGCCCCAACAGTCTTCTAGTAAAGTTACAGTTTAATTCAAAAGTACCTTGGAAGATGTAGGCCTATGTAGGCAGCCAAGACTTGTATAGAAACAACTGTAAAACCACAGGATGAAAAAGTATTAGAAATCTTTAGGCCCGTTGGGTTAACGTGCTCAACAAGCCCACATAATCAAATGCGAAACTCACCATAAAACTGTCTAAGTGACTGAGTAAAATCTGGCCACGGAACCATTCATTTTGTTTTGATAGAGTCATCGTTCCTATTTACGAAAAGACGTTACTGAAAGTTGGACTGTAAGGCTGTAAGTGGCTGTGGTATATACAGATTATCATGATAATGTGCATGTCCTGTGATTTGTATCAGATTCGAGGTGGTGTCCAGAATAGGATCACAACGCGCCGGCTTTGCCGGCGAGTTGTGATCCCATTACAGACATCACCGAGAATCTGAAGAAAATCACAGGACATGCACATTATCATGATAATTCATTTATCTAACAATTTTGTCAGATAAACAGATTAAATCCTAATTTATTAAACCAGTTTTGGGACATACTGTTGGGCTCGAAAATTTTTACAAAATCTCCATATTTTATGGAACAATATTGTTATGCACTTCAACAAACAATGAGTAACGTGGTCACCGCAAATTTTCAAAGTTGCGTTGTAAAATTATTCACTCTCAATGTCACTTCCTGTGATGCTACGCTTGAATTTACAATTCGTCCCCTGAGTTCCATTGTGTTCTATGTGCCAGTAGGCTGCCAGCAGGCACATAGAACACATTGGAACTCAAGAGACGAAGTGTGTAATATTTAATTGTACAATTTCTATTTATTGTGTGTGTGTGTGTGTGGGGGGGGGGGGGGGGGGTAGCTATTAATAGTCCTGTCGCTAATTTAAAGAATTTTGTTTTGTTTTGTAAGCGATCAGCTGAGTCGATCACTGAAACTCACATAGAATGTATTCATGCGCCTATTATGACAGCCCGTCGCGTTCCCGGAAACGAGTCGCCCATATGATACAGAATCAGAATCAGTCGTCTATATGATACGGAATTGGAACACATTATGTGATACGTAACGTTTCTCGTGATTTTCAGACCAAACTCTATATGATTGTTAGATAAAACCTCAACTACTACCACACAAAACTAACTTATTCATCTAAATATTGAACTCTAATGGCTTACACAGATCAAATATATATTGCCACATTCTGTTGGCTCTTTGGAAGGAGCTTGTATGGTTGACTGGGAAGAAATGTGTGGTAAAAGTTCCTTTTCACACATATCGATCATATCAGAAAAAATGTAATCATCCGGGGCAGTTAATATTTAGCAGCTTCCACAATACACACATAACTCTACCAGCTTTAAGAATATACAATTGGCTAAATATGATGTGTCTGGAGGCGCAGTGGGGCAGTAGGTAGAGGTGCAGGGGATGCAAGCCGAGGGGTCTTCGGTTCGAATCCGACCTGCGGCAATCGCGTTGTGTTTTTGAGCAAGACACTTCACCCCCATTACCAACGTGGGGGCACGATGGCGTTTTGTACTAAGGCGTACTGCACGTCGATAGTGCACTTATCTTCAACCAATGCTAATCCTGCTTGTGTGGAGCTAGTATGTTGGGGACCCTGACAGTCTCTCGTCGTTGCCCGGTGGTTCTCTCCGGGTACTCCTCCACCCGTAAAACTGTCAGACACGAGGTTACCCTAGCTATCGAAAGTGTAGGTAAACCCCAATAAATAAATAAATAAATAAATAAATAAATAAATAAATAAATAAATAAATAAATAAATAAATAAATAAATAAATAACTCTACATTTATCTCATCCCCACGGACAAGAATTTGAGGTTTCTCAGCATAGTATTTTATCTCTTCATCTGTATACATCACTTAACAGCTCAAAATTTGATTACGGTTGGGTGGTTCACGGTTCGGCAAGAAAGTCGTACCTCTTGATGCTATTCGTAATATTGGTATTAGAATTATGCTGGATGTAGTCTCTCTGGAGAAGCGCAGGATTAAACTATCACTTTAATGTGCTTCTAAACTATTTGCCAACCCATCAAACCCTGCCGACAGTTGTGTCTCAGATCCTCAAATTGTTGAATTTTCAAATTGACACCAGAAACATATATCTCTATTGAGAATTAGAATTAAGCACCATATGGAGTCCGCCACACTTGTATATGATCTGATAAAAGAGAAGTGTGAACCACATATTCCTCCTTGGCATCTAACAAAATCTACTGTTATTTTGGACCTTGCTTCTTGCAGAAAGTTCAGAGACAAATTCTTTGCAGTTCAGACAAGCAATGATCGTTTGTTTCTCTCTATTTCTTGAGTTATGAACCCCCAAAACAAAGGCCAAACTGTCTGAATGGGCGTAACCCATTTACTCTATGTTTGGCCTTTGGTTTTTGGGGTTCATAACTCAAAAACAGACAGAAACAAACAACCGGTCCTTATAAATAAACCTGATGGGCAATAAATTTAAACATTCTCTACTTTGCGAAATTAAAATAAAAACCAGGTCGCACCATATTTCCTAGTGATAACTGAATAAAAAAAGACACATTTTTCTAAATTCTGTTTGAAATAATGATACCTTTCACTGAAACATTAAAAAATTTATAGACGAATGAATTGCGTAAGTTAAAAGGAGCGTGATAGGCTACGCCCAAACAGAACTTCAATCTCCCTTTCTACTTGACGAGAAGGTGCGGTCATTCAAAGCAACACTGAGTTAAATTCAATTCTGATTTTGACCATTTCCTGGGAAATTGAAAACACAGTTTGTAAATGTGGAGTTCGATATAAACCCAGATGACATGAAGTTGGTTGAACTTTAATCATCTATATGAATGTCATTTTCCTTGCCAAAAATTCCATCCGGATCTCCAAAATCAAAATTCCCATAATTATTATGACCAGCCATTGTTTACTTTTGATTTGGGTAAAACGATGAATGCAGACGATCACCATTTGCGTGTAGAAAAAAAGAACACGGAATAAAAAATATGATAAGGATTCCATCATTGTTTATTAAATTTTATTTTGAAAGTCTTTTTAATGTGATGAGATAAATATTATATACTTTTCATTTTGAAACAATGTAAGCGTACAGGCGTTCTTTTCCGCTGACACTGTGCAACGTAATTTTTAAGATTGATATTGGGGGCGTGGTTTAGGGCGGGCCTAAATGCGTTTTTGTTCGGTTCATTTTGTTATGAAATGACAATCGTTTTGACTGAAAATACATGAACAAAAATGGTTTAATTATACAAAAATATGTCGAAATTAAATCTAAGTACAGGGCATGGTCTGTGCAGATGGATCTAAAGATGGTGATAAAGTATCATCAGCGATTGTTAATGGTGATCAGATCACCTCAAATTAAAATACCAAATAAAAGTCCCGTTTTCCCAGCCGAATTTAAAGCTTTACAACTAACGCTTAAACAAAGCAAGAATGTACAGGACCGGAAGTCAATTATTTCGTCCGACTCTCTTTCGTCCTTGCTTGCTTTCCTCAACCCCAGGTTGAAGGACTCTCTCCTTTTGGAACTTTTGGAAGTTGCACACTCTCATGTCTGACCAATATGATATCGTGTTTTTCTGGTTACCTGGACATGTTGTTATCTCTGTTAACGCTAGGGCAGACACTGCAGCGGTACAGGCCATCACAGATTTTAAAATTCCTTACAGGGATTTTAAAACACGTATCAGTAACGTCATCAAATCTGTGTGGCAGGCAGGTTGGGATGGGGAAACAAACAACAAGCTGCATCGCTTTCGATCTAAAATAAATGATAAATATACGTCTATAAACCGTCTGTAGAAAATATATAGAGAGTAATCGCTTGACTGGACTGGTTATGTGAATAATTCATGAGAGGTGAGGGATGTTGTACAAACACGTGTTGTACAAACACGAGTGCGCGAATGTGTTTTACAATGTAGTCCCTCGCCTCGAATGAATTATTTCACGTAACCAGTCCAGTCAAGCGATTACTCTGTTTATTACTTTTCATTATTAACGATAATTATATTATTTAACCCTTTACCTAACGTAACGGCCAAAACCGGCCAGCGCTATTCTCAAAAATCGCCAATTAATGTACATTATTTTTTATTTTTGTCTCAAAACATAAGTTATGACCCCTCATTGGAACGAGCTCGTCGAGCTCAATCCAATGAGGTGGTCATAACCTATGTTTTTGAGACAAAAAATGAAAAAAATTAGTTATTCAAGAATTTTTTTGCAAGTGTCGTCTGCTTTTCATTTTTTGTAAAGGGTTAAAAAAAAGCAAAAAAAAAAAAAAAAAACCCCAAAAACCAAAACAATGCCGTTCCCATTACACCCACGGCATGCGTCTTCGTTTGCGCGCATGGATACATGACACAATTGTTGATTGCATAATGCACTTGTGAAGTTATCGTTTATAATCAAACCTGGAAATCCCAGTAAATCACGCTTTGGAAAGTAATAAAATGTAATTCTTACACAATGTAGTATTGGTCAAAAAAGACTTACACATTCCTTTTTGTCAGGGTAATATGCGAACAGAGAGTGTTCTTTGCCAACAGGTATTGTCAGTGGAGCACATCCTTTTACACTGCACTGATTTTAATCATGTTAGGGGGCAGTATTTTACTATGGGTCTCTAAGAGATCTATTTTATCATACGAACCCGCGCACAATTCTAACATTTTTTAAAGTAACCAACCATTTTAATAAATTTAAAATTGTTTTTATTCTTTTAACCTAGACACTTCCGGTCTCAAACTATCAGATTGATTAAAAACGTATTCAGTGCACTAGTACCATCTCTCATTATATTTTAAACTTCTCTTGTCTTTGCCATTCTACAGTATTTATTTCCTAGTTTTAACCAATCATTTAACTTTATAATTTACAGTGGCTTGCTTTACTTTCTACTGTTTTATCGTCACGATATACCATTAGCTGCTGATGTGTCATTAAGCACCAATAAATAAATTAATAGCATGTTGTAGTCACAGGATATTTTACCATTCAGACGTGCCACTTCGATGTTCACAGCTGAGGCGACATCCGTGTAACCCATTCAGTGTATCTTTCGCATCCTTATCTACTAGGCATACGGGAGGCAAACAACCGCTCAGACAGCCTCATCTACTAGGTATACTGGTGGCCAAACAACTACTCACACAGCCTCATCTACTAGGCAGACTGGTGCCCAAACAACCGCTCACGCAGCCTCATCTACCGGGCATACTGGTGGCCAAACAACTACTCACATAGCTTCATCTACTAGGCAGTCTGGGGGCTAAACAACCACTCACGCTGCCTCATTTACTGAGGGCCAAACAACAACTCACACAACCTCATCTACTAGGCAGACTGGTGGCCAAACAACTACTCACATACCCTCATCTGCTAGGCAGACCGGTGGCCAAACAACTACTCACATACCCTTATCTACTGGGCAGACTGGTTGTCAAACTACTCACATACCCTCATCTACTAGGCAGACTGGTGGCCAAACACCCGCTCACACAGCCCCATCTACTAGGCAGACTGGTAGACAAACAACCACTCACACAGCCTCATCTACTAGGCCTACTTGTGGCCAAACAACCGCTCATGCACCCCATCTACTAGGCGTGTTGGTGGCCAAACAACGCAGCCTTATCTACTAGACATAGTGGTGGCCAAACAACACAGCCTTATCTTCCAGGTATACTGGTGCCAAACAACCGCCCATGCAGCCTCATCTACTAGGCATAATGGTGGCCAAACAAAGCAGCCTTATCTACTAGGTGTACTGTGACCAAACAACTTCCCATGCGGCCTCAGCTACCAGGAATACTGGTGGCACAAACAACCGCCCACACAACCTCATTTACAAGACAAGCCGGTGGCCAAACAACCGCTCAAACAGCCCTATCTAATAAGCATACTGGTGGCGAAACAACCAGCCTCATCTACTAGGCATACTGATGGCCAAATAATCGCCCACGCAGCATCATCTACTCGGCATAATGATGACCAAACAACCACTCACGTAGCTTTATCTATTAGATATGCTGGTGGCCTAACAACCACTCATGCAGCCTGAACTAGTAAGCATACTGGTAGTCACACAACCGCCCACGCCGCCTCATCTGCTGAGCATACTGTTGGCCAAACAACCACTCACGGAGCCTCGTCTACTAGGCTTACTGCTGGCCAAGCAGCCGCTCACTCAGCCTTATCTACTAGGCTTACTGACTGCCAAACAACCACTCGCACATCCTCATCTACCAGGCATACTGTACAGGTGGCCAAACAACCGCCCGAGCAGCCTCACCCACTAGGCATATTGATGGCCAAACAATCCCTCACGCATCCTCATCTACTACGCGTACTGGTGACGAAACAACCCCTCTCACAGCCTCTTTTACTAGGCCTACTGGCGGCTAAATGCCCGCTAACAGAGCCTCATCTACTAGGCATACTGGTGGCAAAACAACATCTTACGCTACCTCATCTACCAGGCATACTGCTGGCTAAACAACCGCCCACGCAGCCTCATCTACTAGGCATACTGGTGGCAAACAACCGCCCACACAGCCCGGGTGGCGACGTAACAGCTTTGTATTTATGCGGTTGAACCTTTACAGACTAGCTTGCCCATGGTGAGCCTCTCTTTCATCCTACCACACTGTGTCCCAATTATCAGATTTCTAGGTGCGGCCCGATGACCAGAAAAAGCGCAAGCCCTTGTTATCTAGGAATGGACACGACTATGCTTGTCACCTATAGACTCGCCAAATAGCCGAACTGACTGTTCTGGGCTGTAACTTCAGCTTCTAGCATGGTGAGATGGAAAGTTGGCGCCACCGTGCTACTGACCCTGTCTGATCCCTCTGGGTGTACGGGCTCGGAAGATAGGGGATGCAGCCAGGCGAGTCTGCCCTCTGTTATTTCCAAAATGGGCCTCTGCGTGGGTTTTTACAGGAAAATATTCGTCGATTATCAAGATCGTTTCTGTGTCTTCGATTTTGAGTCCCATGTTGGATCGAGTGAACTATGAGTGCGTAACCAACGCGTGACTTCATACCATATAGCCTTCTTCCGACCGTGACAGTGGCGTGGGATAGAGTCACATCAGCAACGTCGTTCAAGGCCAAGATTTCCTGACCCCCGCCCATCGCCGATATGGGTCCCGCGGATCGTAACCAGAATGTTCTGTCTACTGTTGTTGTCTTTTGAATGGTACTGGAGTCTGTAAAGTGTTCTTTGTTCTTTGGAAGAGAAACTCCTGGGTTTATTTCGGACATTGTGGCAGCTGGCAGGGATCGGGTCGCCCGACTGCCTTTGCTCTACAAACCGGCCTCATAAGAGACAGATTGGAAGAGTTTTAGTTATCTCCCAGCACCGAATCCTGATTTGAGACAGATAACTCTCTTAAGGGGTTTCAGAGCTTCGTTCGTCTCCCTGAAGTCAACCTCAACCTCTTCATCGTGATGCACATGGTCCCTAAGCCAGGCGTTCAGCTCTACTGCTCACAATATATGACATGACAACCTCCGCTCTAGCCAGTCCAAGAATGTTTCTAGGATTCGTCTAGGGCCAGTGCAGACCTCATTGCAGATGATGACATGGGGGACATACTTTTGGCCCATCCTCTCTGGCGTCCAGTTCTTCCGCCTACGCCCCTTGAGGAAGCTGTGGTACGTCTGCGCCTTAGCACCTCTGCTTAGGGAAGTAGAAAACATTTCGAACTTGGTAGAGAGGGCTTGGTAACAGAATGACACCCATACATTGATATATATCATTGGTGGCCCACGTGTCTGTAACGTGGTTGGATTACAATACACAAGGCTATGGTTGGGACTAACCTACGTATATCAGTGGTGGCCCATGTATCTTTGTCGACCTGGTAGGAATACAATACACAAGTCTATGTTTGGGACTAACCTACGTATATCAGTGGTGGCCCATGTATCTTTGTCGACCTGGTAGGAATACAATACACAAGGCTATGGTTGAGACTAACCAACGTATATCATTGGTGGCCACTGTATCTTTGTCGACCTGGTAGGAATACAATACACAAGGCTATGGTTGAGACTAACCTACAAATATCACTGGTGAGCCACGTATCTTTGTAACATGGTAGAAATACAATACACAAGGCAGGGTAGGTCTGGGACTAACCTACGTGTATCAGTGGTAGCCCATGTATCTTTGTGGACATGGTAGGAAAACAATACACAATGCTATGCTTGGGACTAACCTACGTGTATCAGTGGTTGCCCATGTATCTTTGTAACATGGTAGAAATACAATACACAAGACTATATTTGGGACTAGCGTACGTCTATCAGTGGTTGCCCGTGTATCTTTGTAGACATGGTAGGAATACAATACACAAGGCCATGTTTGAGACTAACCCACGTTAATCAATGGTTGCCCATGTATCTTTATAGACATGGTAGGAATACAATACACAAGGCTATCTTTGAGACTAACCTACTCACATCAGTGGTTGCCCATATATCTTTATAGACATGGTAGGAATACAATACACAAGTCTATGTTTGGGAGTAACACACGTATATCAGTGGTTGCCCATGTATCTTTGTAGACCTGGTAGGAATACAATACACAAGGCCATGTTTGAGAACAACCTACGTATATCAGTGGTGGGCCATGTATCTTTGTAGACATGGTTGGAATACAATACACAACTCCATGTTTCGGATTAGCCTACGTATATCAGTGGTGGCCCATGTATCTTTCTAGACATGGTGGGATTGCAGTACACAAGGCTATGTTTGGGACTAACCCACGTATATCAGTGGTGACCCATGTATCTTTGTAGATATGGTTGGAATACAATAGGAGAACGCGGTGGCGTGGCGATAACCAGTTCTCGTCAGATCCCCGAAGTTAAGCAACGTCGAGCGCGGTTAGTAGTTGGATGGGTGACCGTTTCAGCCACCGATTCGCGCTCCCGCGTAGTGTCCTTGGGCAAAGCACTTAACCCCGATTGCCTACACGGGCACGATGACGCCGTGTACTAAGGTGTACTGCACGTCGATGGTGCGCATATCTTCAACCAATCTAACCCTGCCTGTACGCGGTGCAGAATTCAGAGTTACGATGTTGGAGAGCTGGCAGCTGCTGGTAGATGTTGCTAGGTGCACGTGGTTCTCTCCGGGTACTCCGGCTTCCTCCAACCGTAAAACCGTCGCCGACATGATATGACCCTGGCTGTTAAAGTGCCGTTAAACCCTAATAAATAAATATATAAACTGGAAAACAATGCACAAGGCTATGTTTGGGTCTACTTTGATAATAAATGCACTTTTTGACCCCATAATTAACAACTTGTGGAGCAAAAAGTGTGCATTGTTATCGACCTGAACTGCCAAGAGTCAAAACCATATCCGAATGAATCAAATACAAGTTTTAGGTAATCTCGTCGTGAGTGCTCACCCGCACCCATCTCCACACACAAACACTCTAACCCCCCCCCCCCCCCCCCCCCATTCATGTCAGTATGGTGCAAAATATATATTGGTAAATATAATGTTTGCGTAATCTGTCTGTCTGTCTCTCCTGCTCTCTCTCTCTTTCTCTCTTTATAAGTCTCTTTCTCTCTCTCTCTCGCTCGCTCTCTCTCTCTCTCTCAGTCTCTGTCTATCTCTGTCCCCTTCTCTTCGACAGCCATTTCCTGAAAGCGTTCAGGGCACGTGAATCCTGTGCCATCAGTACCTACACCCCTGCCACTTCCCGGCATCCCCATAGCTAAGAGGTTTTTCCGAATGAACACCAGATGATATCTTATCCAGAAGGGCTCGATAGATATGGGCATCTTCTTGCTTCCACCACCGTTTAGATAAAAAATCAGGCGGATCATAAGGGGATCGTCATATCTTGTGGCTGTACTTGGCGAGGTGTCTTCTTCCCCCACCAGTACTCCTGCTTTGGAAGATAGGCGGCATTAGCCTGAGGCATGTAGAGTCTCCCCATTATCTCGCCATTGAGCTGGGATGTAGCCATAGGAGAGGGAAGGGCATTCAAGTGCAAAGAGTCAATCTATACAAACATTTTCTCGGTTTTTTTCTAGTTACATAAGCTTCGATATCGGCCAGTTTATGGCGCTCAGTCTTTTTGACGTATGTACTGTCCGTTGCCACCCGAACTGCATCTTCTTTCCCGAAACGCTGCAGCATGCCAAAGAGGTTGATATGGGCGTAGTTGAGCATACCAGCCTTCAGTCATGTGTACTGCGGCTGATGTATAATGTGTAGATGAGGCCGGGAGCACATCTGTAGTGTTTCGGAGAGGGTACCTCCTTGGCAGGTGTTTTACTGAAGATATTCGAGTTCTCTCGATTTGTGATCAGGCGGTGGGTAAGACGCTTGACCTCTGTTTCTTCACCATGTGTGAACTTCTTGATGACTCTACATGTAGCATTGGTCTCTGTCTTCGGGAAGCCATACATCAACCTGGTATTTGAAAACTATGATGCCTTCGTGACGACTAGTTCGCTGAGGTTTTCGGACATCGCAAACCGGAGGGTCCATCCCCGAGGGTCCATCCCCGAGGGTCCATCCCCGAGGGTCCATCCCTGCTCTTTGAGTTTTAGTCAAACCTTAACCCTTTACCCAACGTAACGTCCAAAACCCGCCAGCGGTATTCTCAAAAATCGCCAATTAATTTTTGTCATTTTTTTGTCTCAAAAACATAAGTTATGACCCCTCATTGGAACGAGCTCGTCGAGTTTGTTCCAATGAGGGCGAGGTTGTTCCAATGAGGGGCATAACCTATGTTTTTGAAACAAAAAATGAAAAAAATGAGTTATTCAAGAATTTGTTTTGCAAGTGTCGTCTTCTTTTCATGTTAGGTAAAGGGTTAAGCTTGAATGACCGGATGGATTTTGGGGTTGAATGCCCACTTGCCTATTTGGATGAAACCAAGTGTCTATAAAATAGAACAAGCAACCGTCCTTTATTACTGCGCGAGTCCCCCTGGCTCTGAGATGACCGAATCGATCGATTAGGCGGTGCCTCACCCAAAACTTGGAAATTCACCAGATAGCTCGCCTTCATGTCGATGCTTACTATGTCATTGACATGTGCGGTTTTGCGTGAGTTTCTGAAGTCGCCATGACCATGCTCCATACAGGCTTATCAATACCTGGTTTGAAAAATGCCTGCAGTCTGCTTCCGTACATAACTGCTGCGGCGTGGTTTATAGAGAATACCCTGTCTGCCAGAGCTTCGCCTCTTAAATCAGTACAGGCTTCAATAAAAGCGCCATGGTTTTCCTGTGTACTGTAAGTCCGGTCCTCTTTGAGCACGAACTGGTTGCCGTTGAGCTGCTTACATTGCCCGCTTAAGAGGTTAGACCACGACCGATTAGTTTTGGGTGGCTTGTCTTATGGTCTACCATCTGTAACCTTAATGTTGATCTGGACTGCGGAAAGGGAGGTATTTGAGTCAGGAATGACTGCTGTGGCTGATGAGTTCTGTTGGCTTCCATCCACTATCCTGGTATTGCTGTTGTTGTAGGTATTCTCACTAGAGATGTTCAACCATATTCTCAACTGTGACGTCAGTTCTATGAAACCCTCTCTTCTCACTACTGTACTTTTTACACTCTTGTGGGTTAGATCCTGTCCTCAGAGGCTCGTCCACTCTCTGAGCAACGCCATTCAGATCACCATCTCTAAATAGGGACTAGGTTTTCTGGGTCTACCAATAGAAGGGATACAATCCATAAACCACGTCTGTAGGGCATTTTGTGGTACTGTCTGTCGATTCCAGTCAAGACACCCGGTTTGTTGTGTCATGCAATCTCTACGACACCCTGACTTTTCTTCTTTCCTACCATCAGAGATTAAAACTTGTCTTCGTGTATTGAGTCTCATTCGTTCTACTCGGCAAGAACTTGATTTTCAGGACGTATTCACCCTCGGGAAGTTGTCTGAGTGGCTGTGCTGTTTTCCCGTGCATCACCTGGGCATCTACGGCTATGCGGCTCTTCTAGTTTCAATACATCGGTGACATGGATGTCGCAAATGTTAAACGGGTCTTCCACCAATTCATTCCATGTGGAGAGACCGTAAAATTCAAACACGTTTTGGCTTTCAACCTGCTCTTGGACTGAGGAAGGTGCCTTTGTACGACATATTATTATGCCAGTAATTGTTATTGACCAATCAGCTTCAATATCTAGTGACCGTATATGAAACTGTGTAGCATCGAGCTGACCGTTTATAGAACTTATATACGGTCAGTTCCGACATTTTGTTTTTAACATCCAACGCTCGCTTCGATGTTTTTCAGTAATTTTCAAAGCAGCTCTTACCACAGTGCAATGTAGCCCCAAGAACTAACCAAATACACGCGTTCGTGCCTTTAACTCCACCACAAGGGTATCCGACAGAATCGCAGTAGGTGAACGTCAATAGATCCCCCAAATCCACTAGGAGGTGGGCCGCCCTTGGCCTCTACTTCTATTTTAGATTATCAGAAAGTAGGCCGGAATACGCGACGTACGTATACAGTTACTATAATAGCCCCAACCCCTCGCTACTCCGTGGTATGATGTTAATTCTCCAATGTAATCACTCCGATGAGACAGATTCAAACATGCAACCTTTGCTTTTGGGCAAAATGCCACGTTTTGATTTTTCAAGTTTTATTTTCAAGCCACAACTACAGGACTATTTTGGATCTTAATTTCAGACATTGACGCAGAAATGCAATTGGAAAGTGACTTGGGAGCTTTGACGGTGACAAACGCACCCCTTCACCCGAGGAGTAGTAGGGTACTTATACGCTGTTCTAGGATTAAATATGCGATATTAGCTCCAGTAAACACCGAATTATAGCAAAGTTACCACGTATGTATTACAACGAATATATAATATTTAAAAAAGGTAGAGGATAGTTGATAAAAGTGAGATATATGAAGAAATATATTTATACTTTCATCAAAAGACAGTTGCGGCATTGCACTGTGGCATCTGGTGAATGATTTCAGCGATAGTTGAATGTCTGACAAGCACACATTCCACGCACTGAGCTGTAAAAGAAATGGACGATCAGTCGGAGAATTTACCACATTCAGTCCAAGACCTCAATACCTTGTAAATCCTCCTCTGTTCGCGAGACAAGCGCGGATCCGACGTGGCATACTTCTCACCAAAAGTTCAATATCATCTTGACCAATGATATTCCATTCTTCCCGCAGTGCATCGGCGAGTTCCTAGGCATTGGTAGGGGGCTGTTGGGGTTGTCGTACGTGCCTGCCAATCATATCCCAGATGTGCTCGATTTGTGAAAGGTCTGGACTTAGTGCTGGCCAAGACAGTGTAGTGATGTTCTGCTCCGGGACGAACTATGTAGCGACACGGGCCCTGTGTGCTCTTGCATTGTCATCTTGGGAAATGAATCGACGGCCGTGACATCGCGTAAGTAGCACCACATGATCTGCTAACATGTTGACACGGTAGTACTGCCATATGACACGCCCTCAGATGACATGTAATGCTGTTCTGCTTGTCATGGTTATGCCCCCCAACACCATAACCGATCCACCACCAAAACGATCGTGCTGCCTAACGGTTACGTCATGGTATCGTTCGTTCCACTGCCGCCGCCGCCGCCACACTCTGTTTCGCCTGTGGTGGAAGTCGAGAGTGAACCTCGATTTATCGGAAAACATGACATTGCTCCTCAGACGATTGTCCCAGCGCTGTCGTTCTCCACAACAATTACGCCTTGCTGCGATGTGACGTACAGTCAAACGTGGAATTACTCGAAGTCGTCGAGCGAACAAATTTCAGCTGTGTAGGCGACGTCGGATAATCTCACCACTAACTCGCACATCTGTTGCTCGGTGCAGCTGCTGTTCAATTTCTGAGGCACTTTCATGGCGGTTACGAAATGCTGTGGTTCGGACGAAACGATCCTGGTTATTAGTTGCCTTGGACGACCTGACCGACGTCTGTCATCAACATTGCCTCTCTGACGGTAGAGTGACTACAACCCGGTAATCACCGATTGAGTAATGTTGATGAGAATTTCAGCCGCTGCAGTCTGTCTGTTGCCAGCTTCCAACATGTCAACAGCACGCTACGTTCGTCACGTGTCAGTCTTCGCATACCTTAAAAGTTACGTTTCAACCAGAAACAATTGATGAACGAATTTGTACCAACAAAAGAAAGATGAGACCTCCGAAAAAGCCCGTCCAGTTTAAATGAAAACTTCAAAACTTCGTTGGCCCATGACGTTCATGATCCACACTAAACTTGGTAACATATTGATGTGTCCAATCACGTGTATCCAATACTATTTTCCGAAAATATCAACATCAGGTTGAATATCTCCTACTTTTTTGAGTAGTGTGTCTCGTATTTGGGCGAATGCACTCCGTACTAATTTTTTAGAGTGGCGACCCCCTCGCTTCTGTAGAGATTGACATCAATGAACAGAACACAAAAAAGTGTCTGATGTTTCTCATCAGAAGACAATGGTTACTTTATTGTAAAATGTGGCAAGTTTGAGGGTACGATGGTGTGGAAAATGCTTGAAAATGCTACAAATAAGAGAACTTGAAAATCCTGATGTTCTTTATCTTAAGTGTGTAAGAACCCCGAGTTTAATGATTTATTTATTGGGACACTCGCGTGGTTACAGTAGCAATCAGCTTACAGTGTTGTTGTTTTTATGCAGGGTATTGCAAGAAAGAGTGTCCAGCAATTGATCTGGGAGTATGACCAAGGCAGTGTGTTCAATCGGGACCAAGCCGTCATAAATTTTATAGCTGGTGATAATGGAAAAACTTTATCTGGATATCAAAGAGAAATACTGGAGAGACGCATCAATCAAATGAATAGTATGGAAGTTATTGTCAATTACGAACAGGTAATATTGCATTTTATGATACACAAATACAAATCGTCCCCTGAGTTCCAATGTGTTCTATGTGCCAGTAGGCACATAGAACACATTGGAACTCAGGGGAGGAAATGTGAAGCATAAAAACATATTGACTACTTATCTAATGTTAACAAACTACATTCTCACCACTTACTACATGGAAAACTCAACCAACAATTCGGTTCACTAGATCAAATATGTATAGGTATTGATCAAAGATTTTTTGTTAACTCATTCCCAAACTTAACATCCAATTCCATGCCACTCTTTTTCACATAAATCACCATTCAAAATTCCTTAATTTTTCAATTTTGACCTCCAACACAAAGCTTTTGACCCCTTGCTAGAACAAGGTCATTCCAATGAGAGACTTGTAAGTATGTTTTGGAGATAAAACTTGAAAATAATTATGAAAGAAGAGTTGTTTCAAGCGTTGCCTTCAAGTGATGTTATGCGAAGGGTTAAACAACAATTGGTTTTAAACTTATTTTTATTGTAGTCATTAAATAATTTAGAATTAAAAATAATCTTTCTAAGTCGGCGTGCTGTAGAGAAATATATTAAATTTACCGCATGTTGTTCTGAAAATGTGGTCATTGAACCCGGACTGTCATGAAAACATTCTGAACTTCTTTTCTTAACCCTTTGAACACTGGTGGAATTGTCCATGTCAGTTCAATGATATCAGTTGGAAGAGCCTATCTTCGTCATTTGGGGGTTGACCAATTAATATTTTCAACGTGCAGCCATAGGGCTGGTCTACCCCTACACATTCAGCTATCCCACTTAATTAAATTATGACGTATCATGTTCCTGGGCCGGAAAGCGGCTGCTCGGTTTCAAAAAGTTAATACAAGAAACTCAGGAAATGCTTGAAGTTTGTTAACATTTGGGTATTAAAGAATTATTATCATGACAGTGTACAATATATTTTGCTATTAATTCCTGCAATACTCTGTCCAAAAATGATAGTGAGAGCTTGAAGTTTTTCATCAAACCATATCTTGGTAAATGCAATTAATTTGTATTATTACTGTCTTCTGCACGAACCTGTAGCTCTTGTCACAATTGACAAAGTACAGTGTCCTTCAGTCTCAGCATTGATTTTTCGGTGACAACTGCAAGACTTTGATACAGGTACATCCACTTCACTGGTAAAAAATGAGACACGAACGAGTTTAAAACAAACTATTTTTATTTCTTCAGCTGACTCTTTTCTCCAATATTTTGTCAAATCTATTCATGGTGACTAAGAGAGCCGGAACTATAACCCATCTAAGAGAGCTGAACTAACCCATCTAAGAGAGCCAAAACTATAACCCATACAAGAGAGCCGGAACTATAACCCATCTAAGAGAGCCGGAACTATAACCATTCTAAGAGAGTTGGAACTATAACCCATCTAAGAACGCTGAACTATAACCTATCTGAGAGAGCCTCAATCTCAACATCTCTGAGAGAAGCTGAACATTAACCGATTTAAGAGAGCCGGCACTATTACTTCTCAAAGAGAGTTCGAACCTAAACCTTTCTAGGAGAGTCTGCAATATAACCTCTTTAAGCGAGCCTTATCGCTCACCTCCCTAAATGACCCCAAACTAACCTTTCTAAGAGAGACCAAACTCTAACATCTCTATTACATAATAATAATAGATAAGCTTTCTAAGTCATCCGAACTCTATCCTCTCTAAGAAAACCTGAAATCTAAGCGCCCAAAATCTAACCTCTCTAAATGAGCCCAAACTCTACCCTCTCTGAGAGAGTTCGAACTATAACTCCTCTAAGAGAACCCAAACTGAAACTCCTCTCCATTAGAGCCTGAACTCTAATCTCTCCAAGTGAGCCCAAGCTATATCCTCTTTAAGAAAGCCTGAACTCAAATCTGTCTATCAGAACCCAATCTCTAACCTCTGTAAGTGAGCTAAACTCTAACGCCTCTAAGTGAGCTCTAACTTTTAGCGAATCCAAACTCGAACCTTTCTGAGAGTGCCTGAACTTGAACCTCTGTAAGAGAGTCCAAACTCGAACCCCTCTAATAGGGTCAAAACTCTAACCCCTCTAAGAAAGTCCAAACACAGACCTTTCTGTGAGTGCCTAAACTGTAACCTCTCTAAGAGAGGAGAGCCCAAACTCTAAACTTTATAAGAGAGCCCAAACTTTAGCCTCTCTTAGAAAGACGGAACTCTAACCTCTTTAAATGAGCCCAAACTCTAACCTCTCTAAGGGAGCCCGGACTCTATTGGTGAGAAATTAAGTAGAAACCATCCTATTCAACAGAAAATACTATCAAAGGGAAAATGAATAAATCCATCTTGTTCTTTGTGAGAGGTTTAGTAGCAATTTATTCCAAGCTGTAAGTATCACAGTCCCTCTTTTATGAGTTGGACAAAATTATATTGTCTTCAAATCAATTGTTTTGTTCATCACACAGAAACTCATACGTACTTGCATAAGCATAAAAGAATCAGGCACTCCCTCGTCATTGAATCAGAAACTCCCTCATCATTGAATCAGACACTCCCTCGTTATTGTATCAGACACTCCCTCGTCATTGAATCAGCCACTCCCTCGTCATTAAATCAGACACTCCCTCGTCATTGAATCGACGCTCCCTCATCATTGAATCAGACACTTCCTCGTCATTGAATCAGACGCTCCCTCGTCATTTAATCAAGACACTCCCTCGTCGTTGAATCAGACATTCCCTTGTTATTGAATCAGTCACTCCCTCGTCATTGAAACAGACACTCCCCCTCTTTGAATCAGATACTCCCTCGTCATTGAATCAGACATCCCCTCGTCATTGAATCAGACACTCCCTCGTCATTAAATCAGTCACTCCCTCGTCATTGATTCAAACACTCCCTCGTCATTGAATCAGACACTCCCTCGTCATTAAATCAGACACTCCCTCGTCATTGAATCAGACACTCCCTCGTCATTGAATCCGACACTCCCACGTCATTTAATCAGACACTCCCTCATCATTAAATCAGACACTCCCTCATCGTTGAATCTGACACTCCCTCGTCTTTGAATCCGACACTCCCTCGTCATTGATTCAGACACTCCTTCGTAATTAAATCAGATACTCCCTCGTCATTGGATCAGACACTCCCTCATCATTGAAGCAGACACCCCGTTATTATTGAAAATCTGCCCGATCACTCTCTGTTTACCCATAAATCTCTTCAATGATGTTTTTTGCACTTGTCGGACTAAAAATCTAGTTAACTATTTGTTTGAGAAAGAACACTAAGCTCTGTCAAAACAAGATACACTTGGTTAAATTTATAACTAAAATGGGAAATGTTCATGGCTGAAAACATTGTTTTTTCCCAGAATAGAATGATGAGTTAAATTAATATTTCCAACTCTTTTCATGGACTGTTTCGAGGATTGGAATCAAAAGAAAAAAAATGAAAAGAAAACTCCTTCCTGATCATAAACGTGAGGAAACATTGCCCGAGAAACAAGTAATTTTGTTTAATAGGTCTATATAACCAGTGGTTTATGAGTGCTTCCGTTTTACATTAACCGATTAAAACCAATTATAGTACTGCAATCACAAAACAGGTTTTCAAGCAAAACTTGGTGGAAAATTCAGTCACCTTCATCCAGGTTTCCCACTCCTGCTGTTTATACCTACTGGGTTGACAAGGTTAATGGAAAATAAGTGTGAGTTCAAACCAAGAAAAACTTGTTGATGTCAAGAAATATGCCTGTAGATTATATTTTTTCTCTTAACAGATGAAGTCACCTGCTATTATTCAAGAATGGGTTTCAAAACTTCAGGACCTCATGATTTCATCTTTGTACCCAAATTGTATAAAATTAGTGAATGACGACTATGCAACTCGAAATGTGCACGCTCGAGTGGACCTGACACCAGACAATAGACAGGTTAGTCCTACTTCACAATAATTTCACTTACTTAATCAAAGGCCACCATCAATTTTGATTTTTATCTGAACTTAACATGGTTCTCGCATTTCACTGAAAGATGCAATTCTGAAATGCTAGGACCTGGAAGGTCCTTGAAAATTGGAAACTTTATTGAAAATCTTTGAAAATGGGATAGCACACGGTCAGAAGAGATTCATTTTAGCAATATTCTGCTCGCCTACCCAATAGATCGAGAATGTACATTACGAAATAAAGTATTGAGTACAAATTCTTTTGGCGTACACTCCTGTCTGTGAGGGTAGCCACTATGTGGTTGGATGTGTGGGTAGCCACTATGTGGTTGAATGTGTGGGTAGTCACTATTTGGATGGCTGTGTGGGTAGCCACTATGTGGTTGGATATGTGGGTAGCCACTATTTGGCTGTTTGTGTGGGTAGCCTCTATGCGGTTGGATGTGTGGGTAGTCACTATTTGGCTGTCTGTGTGGGTAGCCACTAGGTGGTTGGATGTGTGGGTAGCCACTGTTTGGCTGTCTGTATGGGTAGCCACTATTTGGATGTCTGTGTGGGTAGCCACTATGTGGCTGGATGTGTGGGTAGTCACTACTTGGATGTCTGTGGGTAGCCACTATGTGGTTGGATGTGTGGGTAGCCACTAGGTGGTTGGATGTGTGGGTAGCCACTATTTGGCTGTTTGTGTGGGTAGCCACTATGCGGTTGGATGTATGGGTAGCCACTGTTTGGCTGTCTGTGTGGGTAGCCACTATGTGGTTGTCTGTGTGGGTAGCCACTATTTGGCTGTCGGTGTGATTAGCCACTATTTGACTATCGTGTATGTAGCCTCTATTTGGCTGTCTGTGTGGGTAGCCAATATTCGGATGTCTGTGTGGGTAGCCACTATTGGACTATCGTGTACGTAGCCTCTATTTGGCTGCCTGTGTGGGTAGCCACCATTTGGATGTCTGTGTGGGTAGCCACTATTTTGATGTCAGTGTGGGTAGCCACTATTGAACTATCATGTACGTAGCCTCTATTTTGCTGCCTGTGTGGGTAGCCACTATTTGGATGTCTGTGTGGGTAGCCACTATTTGGATGTCTGTGTGGTTAGCCACTATTTGACTATCGTGCATGTAGCCTTTATTTGGCTGTCTGTGTGGGTAGCCACTATTTGGCTGTCTATGTGGGGTAGCCACTATTTGGATGTATGTGTGGGTAGCCACTATTGAACTATCGTGTACGTAGCCTCTATTTAGCTGCTTGTGTGGGTTGCCACTATTTGGCTGTCGGTGTGGTTAGCCACTATTTGAGTATCATGTATGTAGTCTCTATTTGGCTGTCTGTGTGGGTAGCCACTATTTGGATGACTGTGTGGGTAGCCACTATTGGACTATCGTGTACGTAGCCTCTATTTGGCTGCCCGCGTGGGTACCTACTATTTGACTATCTGTGTGGGTTGCCACTATTTGGTTGTATATGTCGGTAGCCTCTACTTGACTGTCTGTGTGGGTGGCCATTATTTGGTTGTCTGTGGGGGTAGCCACTATTCGACTATCGTATATGTAGCCTCTATTTGGCTGCCGGTGTGGATAATCACTATTTAGCTGTCCGGGTGGGTAAACACTATTTGGCCATCTGTGTGGGTAGCCACTGTTTGGCTGTCTGTCTGGGTAGCCAATCATTTGGTCGTCTGTGTGCGTAGTCACTATTTGGCTGTCTGTTTGGTTAGCCATTATTCGACTCTCTGTGTGGGCAGCCAATATTTGACTGTCCATTTGGATAGCCACTATTTGGCTGTCTGTGAATAGCCAATATATGGCTGTATGTGTGAATATCCACAATTTGGCTATCTGTGTCGCGGTAGCCACTATTTGGCTGTCGGTGGGAGGAGCCACTATTTGGTTGGACATGTGGGTGGCCACTATTTGGCTGTCTGTATGGGTAGTCACTATTTGGCTGTCTGTGGGAACAGCCACAATTTGGCTGTCTGTGAGAACAGTCACTATTTGGTTGTATGTGTGGACGGCCATTATTTGGCTGTCTGTGGGAGCAGCCACTACATAGTTATATGTGTGTGTGACCACTATTTGGATTTCTGCGGTAGTAGACACTATTTAGTGGGATGTGTGAGTAGCCACCACCTGGCTGTCTGCAAGAGCAACCACTATTTGGTTGTATGCGTGGGTAGCCTAGCCACTATTTGGCTGTCTGTAGTAGCAGCTACTGTTTTTGTTATTTGTGTGAGTAGCCAATATTCGACTCTTTGTGTGGATAGTGGCTGTCTCCGAGAGTTATTTGGTTTTGTGTATGGGTAGCCACTATTTGGTTTTGTGTATGGGTAGCCACTATTTGGTTTTGTGTATGGGTAGCCACTATTTGGTTTTGTGTATGGGTAGCCACTATTTGGTTTTGTGTATGGGTAGCCACTATTTGGTTTTGTGTATGGGTAGCCACTATATGGATGTCCGTGTGCTGCTTATAATTTCAGTATTTAGACATCATTATGCAAATTTAAAGGTGTTTAAACTGAAATTACCTTATTTGGGTCAAATTTAAAGGTCTTTAAACTGAAATTAGCTTATTTTGGTCAATTTTAAAGGTGTTTAAACTGAAATTAGCTTATTTTGGTCAATTTTAAAGGTGTTTAAACTGAAATTAGCTTATTTTGGTCAATTTTAAAGGTGTTTAAACTGAAATTAGCTTATTTTGGTCAAATTTAAAGGTGTTTAAACTGAAATTAGCTTATTTTGGTCAAACTTTGTTTTCATTGTACTAGCTTTATGTTTTTGTTACATGAATTACATTTTATCCTATCAAATAATAAATGTACGTAACACTGAACCTTGAGAAGATCACTCTCTAACCACTCTAATTGAGCTTGGACTCTAATCCCACCTAATTGAGCCCAACTCTAACCTTTCGATGTGAGCCCGAACTCTAACCTCTCTAAGAGAGCCACACTCTTACCTTTCTAAGTGAGCCCAAACCCTAACCCCTCTAAGTAAGCTCAAACTCTAACATCTCTAAGTGAGCCCAAAATCTAACCACTACAAGTGAGCCTAAACTCTAACCTCTCCAAGTAAGCTCAAACACTAACCTCTCCAAGTGAGCTCAAACTCAAACCTGTCCAAGTGAGCCCAAACTCTAACCTTTTCAAGTGGGCCCAAACTCTAACCTCTCAAAGTGGGCCCCAACTCTAATCTCTCCAAGTGGGCTACATGTGGATCAGTGTCAAGTGAAGGCATTGTTGGCTTAGAAAACTTGAAAATGAATTGTTAACAAACACTAGACATTCTGAACATAATTTTAGACAAAGGTTCTGAAAAGTCATGGATTTTTATTTCCTTTAGAGATATCGAAACTCTGTTACTACAATTGTTAAACAAGTTATGATTTTAGCAAATTCCAGCGCACTTCTCAAGCACGAGAAGGTTAAAAGAAATTGCTTTAGTTTTTTGTGTTCTTCTGTTGTGGCAGGATTCGTTACGTTTCACTCTTGCTGATCACTACAAACATATATTTGTATATCACCACGATTTTAGTCATTTAAGCTCCCTTGGGAAAATTGGATTTGAAGTTTCTTTATATTTAGAAGATCTACATGTTGGGACTCCTTTTGGTTCATTGTAGACTGATCCACAGTTTCGAAATCCCTTTTAGGCTAAACGATCTTCCACTACATGATAAATACACTTTATTTGAATTGAAAAAAACTCTTTCTTTGTTACCTGTAGGATGTAACTACCAGTATTGCATTACCTACAGAACTCCATACCCAAACATTGATCACCGGGGAAGGATGCAGATATAATAACTATCAACTCTTCAATGTCAAAAGATCAGTGTTTCAAACAGTAAAATACAGATGTAAATATGACCAGCTCTATCTTGTTTAACAAGTTTATGCAAAATAGTGCCATCAATATGATTTCTATTAAAGTATTAAAATATAGTGCCATCAATATGCTTTCTATTAAATTATCAAAATAGTTCCATCTATATGATTTCTATTAAATTATCAGTGTGCTATGACTTAACCCTTTACCTAACGAATCGACACACCCGTCCATGGAATTTACACATTACGCAGTTGAAAACAGTTTTTTTTCAAAAACGTTTAAGCAAAACCCTATCCTGTGACATTTCATTGAAACGACTCACATAATTTGGTTTTGCTAACATTTTAAAAAAAAACTTAAAAAACAATAATTACATTGTTAATGTTGTTATACGCTTTGGGTCCAAATACTCAATTTCCATTGGTCAGCTGGATAAAAACGTCATGACCAAATGTAATTCATTTTCCAATGAATACATTTGGTCGAACTTTGACCCGCATTTACCTTCAAGTTAATAATTTGTGATATCTCAAACAACCTACAAGAAATGTCAATCGACATTGTGAAATTATTTCAGTGATTTTATTCTTGAACTTGTTGTCGTTTCATAGGTGATTATAGTTCACTGATATGTTAAATAAATTGTTTTGAACATTCCAAGTTTCGTTGCGAAAAGACGGCAATTTAACAAATTTGGGTCAATACCGAAAACCGGCGCTCAACTCAGAGTTGTGCGCTTTGTCTTTTGTGTGAGGGTGGTTTTTCGTCTCGTTCGTTCGTACATGTTTTATTTCATCTTTATGCTCTGTTGTTTGGTAAAAAGTAGTTTAAACAGTTATGGAATGTAATTATAAGAATTGAATGCAATTTTTATAATCTTTATTGGAGCATGAACGTGTGGGAATGGGTACAAATTGTATGAATCCCTTTGGGATTCATACAATTTGTACCCATTCCCACACGTTCATACTCCTATAAAGATTATAAAAATTGCATTCAGTTCTTAAATAATTAAAATAATAGATTTTGATAAGCTATGTTGAATGAATGAATGAATGAATGAATGAATGAATGAATGAATGAATGAATGAATGAATGAATGATAAATGAATGAATGAATGAATGAATGAATGAATGAATGAATGAATGAATGAATGAATGAATGAATGAATGAATGAATGAATGAATGAATGAAACTTTATTTTGCAGCACACTCAAATACAATAACAATCAACAAATAATGGAAATGTCTGTCTTCCTACCGCTCCCATACATCAGATTTCTTGAATCCAAAACTTTATCCTTTTGTCTTTTTCTCGACCGTTTTGCCCAAATAAGATAAAACAATCCTCATGCACGGAGCGGGGACATTTCTTGCTAAAGTCATGTCAGTTTAACAGTCTGATAGTTTGGAAAGAGAAATAATGGGTTTGAAAGATGTGTTTGATTAAGGGTTAACCAATCCGAATCCTTTTAATTTTTTTCAGTTTGCTACATATATGTATTACAAGGGCATTATTGGATATAAGTGGTTGGGATCCCTTGGTGCGAAGTGTTTGAAACATTTTTTCCAAAGCCATGTGCTGTATGATTTCACATTTTTCGTAATTTTTGTTATTTTTCCAATAGGCTGATGTGAGTATTCAGACTGAGGGAGTATTCAGTGTCTACCAAAGTATCAAAATGCCAGATTTAATACAACAGTTACTGACATACCAGTCAGATGAGAGATACATTCATGGAATGTCTGCACCCTCTTCAAAAAAAGGTACAAGCTTTTGTTAAATTCAGTTTTTGTTTGAGTTCTCTAAAAGTTCTTTACAATTTTGAAATGTTGTCTGTTGTTTTGACTTGTGTAAGGAAACGCTTTTCAGTGATATTTTCTGAATCTCTGGTTAAGCATATATCCACATTATATTTATTTATTTATTTATTGGTGTTTAAGGTCACATATTTCTGCACAATGGCTAACCATGATCGTGACAGTTTTACGGGTGGGGAAGCCGGAGTACCCGGAGAGAACCACCGAGCAACGGCGAGCAACGGCGAACAACTGTCAGCTCCCCAACATACCAACTCCAAACAAGCAGAGTTAGCATTGGTTGAAGACAGGTGCACCATCGACGTGCAGTATGCCTTAGTACACAGCGTCACCGTGCCTCCACGTGGGCATGGGGGTGAAGCGTCTTGCCCAAGGACACAACGCGGTTGTCGCAGGTGGGATTCGAACCGAGGACATACCCACATTATAACAGGTTCAGAAAAATAAAAGTACTTTTCTTATGGCCATTGAAAATAATGTGATTCGTCTGTCTGTCTATCAGTCCGTCTGGACCGTTTGGATACCAGATGAAGACTTTATAGACATAAGATGGAGATCACGTAATTTAACATTTGTTCGACATTTCGTTAGGATAAAGGGTTAAGTTCTGTTGTGGAGTTATTACCGTTAAGTTTTTAGCTCACTTGACTGAAAGTGGGGAAGTATTCAGTGTATATCAAAGTATCAAAATGACTTTCCAGTATTTTAGCTATACTGGAAATCTGGGCATTATTGCTGTGGAAACATCTGAATACTAGAAAAATCATCTGACATGTACAACAGAATTATAATTAAATACTTGACTTCATTCCTGTCCCGTATTAAATAGACATAGATGCTGGAGGAAATCCTTCTTTAAACAACTTTGTCAGGTGACAGTGCTCCAGACATTCCCTCCCGTCTCTTGTTTAGAATTAAATGATATTAGGGTTTCGGATAATAACTTCATTCATAGTTGATACAGCTATCCCTTATTTTGAATATAGCCTTATCCATAGTAAATACTGATCCAGTATGAATTTGATGTTTGTTGGACATTTTGTAGTTATTAAACTTTATTGCCTTAAATTTCATGATTTTAGGTTTCCGCGTTATAACTCCAACTGTTCTCAACAGAGCCAATCCATATTATAGACACGCACTTTTACAAAGGGGTAATCAGTTTGTCTGTTTGTTTTTCCATTCATTCGTACATCCATTTTCTGTCCATTCATCCATCCATCTGTTTGTCCTACTCACCCCGTACAATAAATTTGAACGTACAATGACCATACTTCATACATATGTTTCCCAAAATGAGGTGGTGATTTGGATTGTCCTTGTGGTGAATAGGTCAAAGGTCAGTATCATTATTAGTGTAGATTGATTTTTTTGTTTCCTTACAATAACTTTAGTTTCCATTCTCGCGCGACGCTTCATACTCAGATTGCCTATAATATGTCGATGATTAGTATGGTGTTAGGGTTAGTACAGTACGTGGAGAGTGGATTGTAACTAAATAACCCGCGGAGTGGAGTTATCACCCAAGCTATAACTTTCAAATTTGGTACATATCGACAAAAAACACAAGCAATGTTTCAGCCAATGGACCTCCGGGTTTAACCCGGAGGTCCATTGGCTGAAACTTTGCTGGTGCTCGTTATGCTTTGCAACAAATTTGCAATTATTGCTTGGGTGGAATCTCCACTCTGCGGGTGATTTAGTGATAATACACTCTCCACGTAGTGTAGGTTAATAAAGGTCAAGGTCAAAGTTAGTATAAATAGATTTTCAGTTTCTCGGCTATAATTTTCGATTCCTTATGCGTACAAAAAGATTGAATATACAGTGTCGGTGATTGGGATTCTGTTTGTAGACAGTGGGTTAAAGGCCAAGATTACTATTACTATAAATACATTGATGGTTTGCCTGCAATAACTTCAATTTCTTTTTGTGCATGAAACAGGAACTTTATACGTAGATTGCTTATGAGATTTAAATGATTCGTATTCTGTTCTGGGTCATGGTTACTATAAATAGGTTTAGGATTATATTTGGAGTCGGGAGATCTATGGTCAAGGTCATGGGTTACCATAACAGTTTCGGTTTCCATGCAATCATTTTAGTTTCCTATTGAGATTTTGTGTCAAGTGAAACTGGACAACCAGTGCAATAAGTTTTATCTGTTCTCAGACAAAGTTCAACCAACCTCATGTCATCTGGGTTTATATCGAACTCCACATTATGTTTTCAATATCTCAGGAAATGGTCAAAATTAGAATGAAATTTAACTCAGTGTTGCTTGAATGACAACACCGTCCCGCCAAGTGGAAAAGGGGATTAGTGTTTTGTATGGGCGTGGCCTATGACGTTCCTTTTAACTTACGCAGTTTATTCGTCATAACATTTTTAATGACACAAGAACATGTCTCAGTGAAATGTATTGTTAATTCAAACAGAATTTTAGGAACCTATGCCTTTTTTATTCAGCTATCACCATGACGCATGTTGCGACATGCTTTTATTTAACTCCGTAAAGAAGAGAGTGTTTAACTTTATTGCTCCTCAAATTTAATTACAAGGAATGATCGTTTGTTTCTGTCCATTTCGTGAGTTATGAACCCCCAAAAACAAAGGCCAAACATAACTTAAATGGCTACGCCCATTTACAAAGTTTGGTATTTGCTTTTTGGAGTTCATAACTCAAGAAATGGACAGAAACAAACGATCATTCCTTAAATGACTCCAGCTATTGATGGTGTTCTTATATGTCAACAAACTAACGAACAACTCACATTTCGTTCTAAATGTTCTTTTATGAATATACTTCATGGCTGCAGGTTGACGATATTAACCCTCTGATATCAAAATGTCGAAAATTCAAGCATGATGACACCAAGGAAATAACTCTTAACCCGCTGGCTGAGTATTTAAAAAATATTTTCATCAAATCTAATCATCACTTGGGAAAAAGTCGATATAATTTGCAGAGGATTTGTTAAATTTGATCAAAGTTTACTTATTAAGGTTGCAAGAGTTTTTTTCCTGGTCAGGAATATCTGCCCGCAGCATGGAAGGAGTTAACCAATTGAGTCGTATTTGACAGAACTCAATGAGTAGCTGGAAATGTTGATATTTCGACATTAGCGTGCAGAGGGTTAATTCATAGAATTTCTAGCGGTCTACGGGGTCCTTTTATTAACCCGATTTTCAATCCCATTTGTGTTTGTCGGTTTTTCAAGTCCCTGTTACAAATCCACATCGTCTAAACCCTAGAAACAGAAAGGCGAAAACTAGGGAATTAAATCTGTTGACTTGACGAGATCATAAACTTTGGGGTAAGATTCGGTCCATGTATCAGGCATACCTGGGCTAAGGACGTGTAGCATAGTATTACAGAGGCTATCAATAAAGTCGATAATGCGATATTGTTGCCTTGAACTGTATGCAATGTTTTGTTTCATTCATTAATCCTATCAACACTTGTGCGTTTGAAGGTATTATGTCATTCAATATTGTCAACGACGAAATGGGCGAAACCACATTGGTTTGTTGGGAGGTTCAATAATAATTTAATTCAACAGCTCTGTCGAGCTGTTGGATAAAATTATTACTGATCTTTGCTTAAGATTTTTTGCTCTTTTTATCGTCTGTTCGTCCATTACCGACTTTTTCTTCACGCAAAAATTTATGCCTACCGGGTTGAAAAAGTTAATCAAAATTTTCTGGCTATGGCAACAACAGCTATGAATAACCAATGTATGCAGGCATTGGGTGCAGTGGATTGTTTTCCTGCAGTTATCATACGAGTTATTCCTATCACTGTACATAAACAGCTACTGACAGAGAAGCTAATCTGTAAACAATTTAATATTACTTGCATAAAATACATTTGTATGAACAAAATAGCATGTCGTGTCCCCAAATCACTTCTGGATGAGTATCCACGAAACTAGCTGCCGTAACAGTACAACCCGGTATATTTACGTACGACATTTCTCGTCACTTTGTGTTAACAGAAACGAAGTACTTTTATTCAATGATAGTTGCATGAACGGGTTAAAGATTTCTGTTTTATCTTGCAGATAACTGTATGCCCTTGAATAAAACACTTACCAGAAATAGGGTGCTTCGTGGTTTGAAGACAATTTGTTTCTCGAAAGAAATGGTTACGTACTGTCCAGAAAACTGTTTGCCATTGGAAAATGTCACAAAACCTATTACCTTTCAATGTGCATCCATATCCAATCCGAAAACACAGGAGATGCTGAAAAAGTCTGTATCCAGTGCTGTTGACATGTCTGACCTGTCAATTATAGCTTTCAGAAAGAAGATCACGATACCGTCTGCTTGCCGTGGTCTTTGATAATTCTTCATATCGTCTCTGAGCTGGGTTAGGTGCAGTTATCAGTTCCATTTGGAGAAATCCTAATAGCCTTTGTATACATGAATTAAATGAATTTAATAAACATACTCAAATGATAAATAGAGGATATGGAATGAGTGTTTTTCTCATATAATATTTATGAAACGAGCCTAAGAATTTTCCGTTTTGGCAAGCCCCTGACGAGCCAAAACGGAAAATTCGGACGAGTTTCATAAATATTATATGCGAAAATCACTCATTTCATGTTCTATTTATCATATGACACACACACACGCACAAATTAGCCACTTAGTATGACTTTTTAACCCATCACCTAACTTGAGTTGCAGACGGCACTTGGAAAAAAACATCCTCGTTTTACTAAAAATTGTCACTTTTTGCTTCCTAAACATAGGTTATGACCCCTCATTGGAACGAGCTCGTCGAGCTCATTCCAATGAGGGGTCATAACCTATGTTTTGGAAGCAAAAAGTGAAAATATAAAAAAATAAATGGCGTTTTTCTTGTAGGTAAAAGATTAATACAATATAACCTTCCCTAGATAGGACAGATGACGTAAATTCTCCCTACTGAAATTATGCAAATGTGACCCAGTTGTATTTTGTTTAGCCAATCAAATTGTCCAGTTTTGAAATTGACCAACGAAAGCTCCCAACTCTAATTATGCAAATTATGACAATGTGGCCCAGTTTTATTTTGTTCAGCCAATCAAATTGTCTAGTTTTGAAATTGACCAATGAAATTGACGGAAGGCTTTATTTATCACTAATTAATATGAAGGCAAAATATCTAATATTTTAAAGTGAACAAAACGGAGGAGTCATATGATAACATAAAAAATGACATTCTACAGCAGAGTTGAGTCACCACTGTCCCCTTCACTTATTATCTTGTAATTTCAAGAAACTAACTTATAATTAGGAGATACTAAATTGTGATTACAAGAAACTGACTTGTAATTACAAGTTACTGTCATCGTGTAATTTCAATTCAGCTAACTTGCAATTTAAAGAAATTAGGAGGAAAACAAGAAAATATTATAAACCGATCAAGTAATTACAAATCTTTTTTTTTGTAATCCAATTATATTTAAATGACACAGTTTTGTTCATTAACTGATTTGGTGGATCATTTCTTCGTGGACACTGGTTATAATTTTTTAGAACTTTAGCAGGTCATTGGAAGTCTTTGGTTTCCAAAATTATTTTTGAAGGCCTGCTAAATACTGGAATTCAGGAAAATTCTCAGTTAAACACATTTAACCCTTTACCTAACGTAACGGCCAAAACCTGCCAGCGCCATTCACAAAAATCGCCAATTAATTTTCATTATTTTTTTCATTTTTTGTCTCAAAAACATAGGTTATGACCCCTCTTTGGGACGAGCTCGTCGAGCTCGTTCCAAAGAGGGGTCATAACCTATGGTTTTGAGACAAAAAATGAAAACAATTAGTTATTCAAGAATTTTGTTTGCAAGTGTCGTCTGTTTTCATGCTAGGAAAAGGGTTAAAGCAATGCTATATTTGATTCTCAAGTATAGTATTGTATCTATGGTGTTGAATGGATAAAAAGAATGCTCTCGTGAATGGTTATGAGGAACTAAACACTTTTGATAGAAGCTTGTCCGCAAGTGAAGACTTGAGATTCCTCTGAAGATAATACTTGTATCCATTCAAAAAAACATAGAATTCTGTCTTGCTATACTTTTTCACACATTAATTCTTTTCAAATGAGAACTTCCCCATTGGAACCGCAAGAAGTAGAGGTGTTTATATTCCATTGTAAACAAGTTCCTGGTAAAATTGAACTCGGTAGCTAGTACCTGGGGTACAAATTTTATAAAGTGGGCAGCATTGGTATGATTGCCAAAACTTTACTTTTTATTTGTGTTATGGTTATGAGACAGCCATAGATGCTGAAAGTGACCCCAAACACCAATGAATAAATAATAATTAATTTCAAATCTAAACTTTGATTTCAGAAATGTGAGCACATTATATGATGTCAAGCAAACTACAGGGAATAGTTACACTGTGTTACTTCGTGACCTAAAGTTATATATACAACATCAGTTAATTACATATTGGGTAGGAGAGAAATTTGGAATGAACTGCCACATATATACTACGTAAGGTCACTACCAAACTGTGTAACAAATTTATCCTGTTGACTATTTTTTGAATTATACTGTACTGGAAAAACGATAGAATCCTCACTTGTTTAACATAACGTGTTTATCATCTACCACCATTTTTATATATTAAAAAAAATAGAGGAGGTCAGTCTGGTTGTTAGCTGTGTATATATTTCAACAGACTGTACAGGATATACACACAGCCTGCATGACACGCATTCAAGAAATTCTCAGGAGTTTGTTGAAGTAAAGTTAAACTGAATATGCATCAAGATCTTTTCTAGTGTTATGTTTTATTATCCGGTTGGACAGTATATAGTAAAGGTTCCTATTTACCAATGATAATAATATAACTGGATATGCATCGAGTCATTTAACATCCAGAAATATTTTTATAGTGCTTTTTTGTTATTCTGTAAAGGAGTATATAATAAAGATTATTTCCCGACAGACTGTAATTTAGCAAATTGATTGGCTGACAGACTGTAATTTGGCGATTTGATTGGCTGACAGGAACGATGTAAATAATACCCTCACCCACTTGAAATATTTACACATTGGTTTTGCCCGGTATAAAAACATGAATATGCAGGCAAGGTAATTTCCTTTTAAAGTTCATAAATGTATCTTATTATAATGGCAGATTATTAAAATTAACAATGCAGTTCATTAAATAGAAATAATAAAAATAATACCTTTAATTTTGTGCTATTCATGACAAAAAGTCATGTTACTGATGTTACTATACTTTAATGTGGAGTTATTAATTATTCTTTTTTCCAGTGCCATTTGGACAGTATTTGTTGGCTTTCGTCTTTGTTTTGTTACATTGTAAAAAGTCTGAGCACCTATTTATACCTCTTCGATGGCAAAGTACTCGCTGATTATTCCAAAGCAGTTCATTATTATTGTCCGATTCATTTATTTTTGATACATTATATTTTGTAGTGGCAGAGCTCGTATATTATTTTCCAATTCTACAGAATTTAAATTTTACTTCAATTTGAAGGAAATTAGTGAGAAAATAAATTCGTTTTCCATGTATATTCCAGAGAGTATGAGAATGTACACTAGTTTAAAAACTGATACTCCCTTCGGCTGCGCCTCAGGGTGTATCAATTTTCAAACCAGTATAAATTCTCATACATACTGGAATAAACATGTCTCATGAACATTTGTACATACAAAGTTAATGCTATGAGGTCATAAAGCTGCAAGTTGATAATTTTAGATTTCATTGATTAGTTACCTGACATGGATGATGCCAGTTTTAAAGAGGGCCAAAAAATTATAAACTGTCACTGAAAACCCATGAGGTTTATTTCCGCAACTGAACTTTTATAGGAAACATGTGAATGTTCTTAAAAATATTTGAAATATATATTCCTTTGTATGACATACTGTTGGAAAGAGCTCAAGAGTTCCTTTAATTGTGTCTTACAAAGCAGGATACTAAGGGTTAATGCAAAAAGAAACAAAGATGTTGTACCTGTCTTATATTAATTCACGACATTCAAAGAGTTGAACATGTTGTACCTATATTATATTATATCGCGGCATTAAATGAGTTAAACATGTTTCAAACAATGCTTAGAGATGAATAAATGAAGAGAAAATGATTGATATGTGTTCATTTTATTTCTGAAGACCCCACCCAACAAATGTCTGCAAGAAGACTTACCAGTCAATTTGGCAGTTGCCAGTAACTTTTACAGTCCATGACTTAAGATTTGTCCCAATTTCCAAGAATTGGTTTTGATTCTCATACACTCCTACTGCGAGAATCAGTTTTCAGTTCTTAAATAATTTAGAATTGTACCCTTGTCAGTGACTCAGTGCAACAAGTACATATCCCACAGTTAAAATAAAAATAAACCTCATATTTATATATCTACCTACGTTTATAACCCTTGAGATCCTTATAAGTTCCAATTTTGTTGAGTTTTTACATGTATATATAGATCACATGTTCCAACTTACAAGCTTTCAGTATTCTCCTCACTAATGGGAGTTACAGTAGCTTGGAAGTGTGGCTGTAGTTATAGGCAGTCAAGACTTCAGTAGACACCACTATAAAGTCAAAGCGTTATAGTATTGTGAGGAGGAAAATATATAGAATTCTCCAGGCCTTCAAGGATACTTTCAACATCTGTGACTAGAATCAAATAAACAGTTCGCATGAATCTAAGTTCATTCTCTTTCTTATCATTGAGAGAGTCATTTGCCAGAATCAAATTTGAACTCAGATATGTAATTACCATTCAAAATCCTCAAATTCATCCAGCATTGAAATTCCTACATAAAATCACCATAAAAGCAGCATACAAATTCATACATAAAATCAGCATTCAAATTCTTACATAAAATCCCCATAAAATCCCCATTCAAATTCATACATAAAATTCCCATAAAATCACCTTTCAAATTCATACATAAACTCACCATTCAAATTCATACATAAAATCACTATTCAAATTAATACATAAAATGACCGTTCAATTTCACCATAAAATCACCATTCACATTCACACATAAAATTACTATACAAATTCATACATAAAATCACCATTCAAACTCATATTTGAAATCACCTTTCAAATTCATACATAAAAACAATTATTCAAATTCATATATAAAATTACCATTCAAATTCATACATAAAATCACCATTCAAATTCATACATAAAATCACCATTCAAATTCATACATAAAATTACTATACAAATTCATACATAAAATCACCATTCAAATTCATACATAAAATCTTAGAAAATCACCGTCCAAATACCTACAAAAATCACAATCCAAATTCATACATAAAATCACCATTTAAATTTGTGCAAAAATCATCACCATTCAAATCCATAAAATCATCACCATTCAAATCCATAAAATCCATCACTATTCAAATTCTTACAGATGATCACTATTCAAATTCACATATAAAATCATTTCTGAAATTCATACATAAAAGCATTATTCAAATTTATGCATAAAATCAGCATACAGTTTGTACATTATATCAAAATTCAAATTCATAAATAGTGGATATGGAATGAGTGTTTTTCTCATATAATATTTATGAAACGAGTCTAAGAATTTTCCGTTTTGGCGAGCCTCTGGCGAGCCCAAACGGACAATTCGGACGAGTTTCATATATATTATATGAGAAAAACACTCATTTCATATTTTATTTATCATATGACACACAGACGCACAAATTAGCCACTTAGTATGACTTTTTAACCCATCACCTAACTTGAGTTGCAGACGGCACTTGGAAAAAACATCCTCGTATAATTAAAAATTTTCATTTTTTGCTTCCAAAGCATAGGTTATGACCCCTCATTGGAACGAGCTCGTCGAGCTCGTTCCAATGAGGGGTCATAACCTCTGTTTTGGAAGCAAAAAGTGAAAATATAAAAAAAAATGAATGGCGTTTTTCTTGTTGGTAAAAGATTAATACAATGTAACCCATTTTAAATAGGACAGATAACGTAAATTCTCCCTACTGAAATTATGTAAATATGACCCAGTTGTATTTTGTTTAGCCAATCAATTTGACCAGTTTTGAAATTGACCAATGAAAGCTCCAAACTCGCAAATTATGAAAATGTGGCCCAATTGTATTTTGTTTAGCCAATCAAATTGTCTAGTTTTGAAATTGACCAATGAAATTGACGGAAGGCTTTATTTATCACTGATTAATATGAAAACAAAATATCAAATGTTTTAATGTGAACAAAACGGACGAGTCATATGATAAATAAAATTACTATTTCAATAATATATAAAATCACCATTCTAATTCATGAAATCCATCACCATTCTAATTCTAATTCATACGTAAAATCCCCATTCAAATTTATACATAAAGTCTACATTCAGATTCATACATAAAAATCAACATTCAAATTCTGCTATTTTTCAAATTTTACCTCTGACTCATTAGAATGCAGTGAGTCGAATTACAAAGACTATTTCAACTAACTTTACTGTTTTTGAACAAAAAAGATAAACATTCCTCCCTGATCATAACACCGAGAAACGGGAAATTTGCTCAATATAAATATTTTCGTGAAATGAAACGATCTGAAATTTCTTTCCTTTATTATCCTTAGCTTGTTTGTTTATTGGTGGTTCACGATACCCAGAACAACCATCGGTTATATTGTTTGTTTATTGGTGGTTCACGATACCCAGAACAGCCATAGGTTATATTATTCCGGATAATTTTGCAAGGGGAGAAGCTAACGTACCCGGGGAGAACCACTAAGAAACGGCGAGTAATTGTCGAACTTAACAAACCGTCTTGAGCAGGGCGAGCGTCGGTTGAAAGCAAAGATGCCGTTGTTGTATCCTACTCCTCAGTACACATCACCACAGTGACCTCGCACAAGCATTCGAGATGAATTGTATTGCCCAAGTATCCAACACTCATGATGGATCAAACTGTCGACCACAAGCTCTCACCCATGAGACACCGTGTTCTATATCACAATGGTTGTAACATACATTCAGTTTTCGGTCATCTGTCCATTTTACAGACAGCCAGGAAAGGGTACTTGTGACGAGAAATGAACCTTTCGTGGGTTAATTAATGGCGCATGCGTCGTTTCACTTTTGGAATAGCTGCTGTGTTACAAATGTATGAAAGAGGTGAGGACAGTGAGACTAATGTGCTGGTATCACAATATGTAATTGAAACATATTTGTAATTAACGTGAATCGTGGATGTGTGGTATATGCTAGTCAGTGCACACATATGGCCACGATACAGTAGTGTGATAACAAAAATGGAGATAGAATTTTCAATGGGTCGCGATTTGGTCGAAATTCTCTTCTCGGTTTCCTCTCACAACACTGCAGACTCTCACACGTCAAAAGAAGCAAATGCGACAACATTGAATATCTGATGCTTTCCTCCCCAGCAATGCAGACTCTCAGCCGTCAAAAGAAACAAATGTGACAATATTGTATATTTGATGCTTTCCTCCCACAACATTGCACAATCCCACTTGAGGGAAGAAACAAATGTGATAACACTGTATATCCGATGCTTTCCTCCCACAACACTACAGAATCCTACCCGTTATAAGAAACAAATGTGACAATATTGCATATCTGAAGCCTCCCACAACACTGCAGAGTCCCAGCCGTCAAAAAAAATATCAGATGTTGTTTTTATTTTTGTCCCCTCCTCCTTAAACTGAATTCTCAATATTTTATTCCTGAAATCCGACCCACTGATGTAAGAGTGTACTAACTGATGGCAATCTGCACACATTATTTTCTTTCCTCTGAAACCTGAATTCTCAATATTTTTCCATGAAATCCGACTCATTGATGTAAAAATGTACTAAATGATGGCAATCTGAACAAATTATATTCCTTCCTCTGGGGCCTGAATTCTCAATATTTTATTCATAAACTCCGACCTACGGATATAAGAGTGTGCTAACTGAGGGCAATCTGTACAAATTATTTTCCCTCCTCTGGAGCCTGACTTATCAATATTTTCTTAATAAAATCCGACCCACTTGTGCAAGAGTGTGCTGACTGGTGGCAATCTGTACAAAATTGTTTTCCTTCCTCCAGAGTCTGAATTCTCAAATATTTTAGTTATGAAATTCGACATACTGTGTAAGATTGAGTAAACAGTCACTGATAGCAATCTGAACAAATTGTATTCCTTTCTTTCGAAGCCTGAGTTCGTAATATGTTATTTATACATTCGATGTAAGTATGGGCGATATTATCGCAATCAATTAAGAAGGGATCACTCCTGTGACGAGAGTTCTGTAAATTCCCATCACGTTAATTCTAACATAAGCGACAATTAGAAAATGTAAAGCAGAATAATTTCAATTACATCGTCCCCTGAGTTCCAATGTGTTCTATGTGCTACTGGTAAAGAGAACATACTGGAGCTGAGGGGATGACATTAATCAACCTATAAATGAACAACAAACTAGAGAAACAAAAATTTACTGTGGAAAAACTCTCTCGAAAATGAAATAATCAACCTTTATTTCCGGAAGAAAAATATCTGTAAAGAAATCAAAAATGGTTTTTTGTGGGTTTTTGTATGCAGCATATAAAGAGTTTCATGCAGATAAAACTTTTTCACAAAACAGAAATAACTTTCTTGCACAGATTTTAACGAGTTCTATAAAGGAATCTGAAATACATTATTGTGCAGTGATCTTTTTTGTTTTATGTAGAAAACAGAAATGATTTTCAAAAATCTGCACTGACTAACCCGCCCCCATCCCCTAAATGTTTAAAACCCTGTATTGGTCCCAAATCAATTCAATATGTTACACCATAATTTCAATCATGCAATGCTTGAGATATAAACGCTACCTACTTTCACAAGTTTTGGATTTGCACAGTTGTTGGACTGTTAAGACACAAACATGAACATCAGGATTGCATTAGGAGGTCTTAAAATGCGATTTCCTGCTATCCTTGAAAATGTACTCAATAACACCGGGCTGATTCTAGTTTCCTTTACACATGTGTATATCCTCGTCCTCCGATGTCTGCTCGAGTATAATTTGAACATTACAGCTCAGACTTAGATGAAATTTTATACAGCTGTTCACTATCATGAGATCTGTCAGGAGCACAAGCTGTTTTGCTGTTGCGATGTTTTTCTGTGAGATATGGCCCTTTGAATATACAAAATAGCCAATTTTTCTCCCTCTGATGTCTGTTGAGTTATAACTTGAACCATACAGATCAGATTTCGATGAAATTTCAAACAGATCTTCACTATCATGAGATCTTTCAGTAGAATCATCTGCTTTGCTGCTGGCATGTTTTTCTGTCAGTTATGGCTCTCTGAATATACAAAATAGCCAGTTTTTGTCTGTGTGCCCTGTATCACAGGTTACTCAATGAAATTTGGAATGAAGATTGGTTATAGGAAAGGATTTCAAATGAGTCTCCAATAATACTTCTTACATTTCACTTTCTAGACTTCTCCCCCTGCCCCCCCCCCCCTCCCTTTTTAACTTTGAAAATGCGATGTTTGCCTCTGAAAAAAAAAAAAAATTTGGCTGTTCGCCTTGTATCTCAGGTTTGGGTTATCTGATTTCAATGAAATTTGGAATGAAGATTGCTTATGCGAAAGGCTATCCGCGAGTAAGTCCCAGAATCATACGAGTCAAGACATAAATAACACAAGAAGGCTGTATAACGATTTATTCCTCAAGTTTGAGACATATCTCAGACCTATTAACAATCAGCATGAACAAATCTAAGTGAGAGTCAAGTTCATTTTACTAAATGTTGTGAAACTGGATGTTGCCACACAGATACTTTATAAACACGGATTAGCCACGTTCTCCTGAACAGTTGTTTTACATACGTGAAATGCGACAGATTATGAAGGTCTCGAACACCTTTGGGTATACCCAGATAACCTTTGGTCTCCCCATTTAGGTGTAGTAAACGGCGTAAAAATACTCATTCATCGACCTTAAAGGTAGACGTGCCTTCCTCTACTGTAATGGAAATATTGAAATGTTTGGAATAGAAGATTTCGAGATTCTTTATAAAATAGATATAACCTCGTTTCCAATTAAAAAGCAGATTTGTAATCTTTTAATGTCCACAGTTGATGATATCGAGAACGTTATTTTACGAAATGACGGCATTGCTAAAAAGTTGACTTCAGACATAACTAGTGTCACTGCAGAAGAATGGGTACGTAAGGATATAAGAATGGAAAGTGAACAAGAATTTACATACAGTGGGTGGAAGTTCTATGTAGTATCCATTATATAAGAATGGAAAGATAACAAGAATTTATATACAGTGGGTGGAAGTTCTATGTAGTATCCATTATATAAGAATGGAAAGAGAACAAGAATTTACATACAGTGGGTGGAAGTTCTATGTAGTATCCATTATATAAGAATGGAAAGAGAACAAGAATTTACATACAGTGGGTGGAAGTTCTATGTAGTATCCATTATATAAGAATGGAAAGAGAACAAGAATTTACATACAGTGGGTGGAAGTTCTATGTAGTATCCATTATATAAGAATGGAAAGAGAACAAGAATTTACATACAGTGGGTGGAAGTTCTATGTAGTATCCATTATATAAGAATGGAAAGAGAACAAGAATTTACATACAGTGGGTGGAAGTTCTATGTAGTATCCATTATATAAGAATGGAAAGAGAACAAGAATTTACATACAGTGGGTGGAAGTTCTATGTAGTATCCATTATATAAGAATGGAAAGAGAACAAGAATTTACATACAGTGGGTGGAAGTTCTATGTAGTATCCATTATATAAGAATGGAAAGAGAACAATAATTTACATACAGTGGGTGGAAGTTCTATGTAGTATCCATTATATAAGAATGGAAAGAGAACAAGAATTTACATACAGTGGGTCGAAGTTCTGTGTAGTTTCCATTATATAAGAATGGAAAGAGATCAAGAATTTACATACAGTGGGTGGAAGTTCTATGTAGTTTCCATTATATAAGAATGGAAAGAGAACAAGAATTTACATACAGTGGGTGGAAGTTCTATGTAGTTTCCATTATATAAGAATGGAAAGAGAACAAGAATTTACATACAGTGGGTGGAAGTTCTATGTAGTATCCATTATATAAGAATGGAAAGAGAACAAGAATTTACATACAGTGGGTGGAAGTTCTATGTAGTATCCATTATATAAGAATGGAAAGAGAACGAGAATTTACATACAGTGGGTGGAAGTTCTATGTAGTATCCATTATATAAGAATGGAAAGATAACAAGAATTTACATACAGTGGGTGGAAGTTCTATGTAGTATCCATTATATAAGAATGGAAAGAGAACAAGAATTTACATACAGTGGGTGGAAGTTCTGTGTAGTATCCATTATATAAGAATGGAAAGAGAACAAGAATTTACATACAGTGGGTGAAAGTTCTACGTAGTATCCATTATGTAAGAATGGAAAGAGAACAAGAATTTACATACAGTGAGTGGAAGTTCTATGTAGTATCCATTATATAAGAATGGAAAGAGAACAAGAATTTACATACAGTGGGTGGAAGTTCTATGTAGTATCCATTATTATTACCCTGGAGCGTAAACCATTGTTCTACATAACAACAATCATCGTGTCGCTTCTCGTGATATCATTGGCTAATGTCTGTGCCTGCTTTATACCAAATGATAGTGGAGAAAATATGTCATTTTGTGTCGCAGTATTCCTATCCTATTCGCTCTTCTTTAGCCTGATTTATGATATAATGCCGAACACTGGGAGATCATTTGCAATATTAGCAATACACATTGGCATTATGTTTACCATCAACTTGTTTACCAAGTGCGCAGCGGTCATTGTGGAGGCATGTCAGCGGAATAAATCTCGAAACAGAGTTCCAACGTGGATCTTGGTTTGCTTGTGCAATTCGAGGTATTTAAAATAAATTGCATTTTTCCAAGTCGAAAAAAGAGACATAACTCTGACAAAATATGTCGGACCAAACCCCAGTTCGAACTTGCCCTGTATTTTATATTGATACACTTACATACTAAATTAATTGATTTGGCCAACTATAACAGAAGTTTTCATCGGGAACCACCCCCCCCCCTAAAAAAAAAGAATTTTTGAAGTTGAAAAAGGGGCGTAACTCTGGCACAAATTATCAGAACGCACCCCGATTCAAACTTGACCTGTTATGTTATGTCGATACACATACATATTAAATTTCATTTGATTTAGCCAAGGATAACTAAAGTTATCATCAGGAAATCGAAGCGGGACGGACGCGCGGAGGCACGGACGCACGGATGGACGGACTGACGAGACTGACACCGGCTATTTTAATAGTCTCCTGATACATTTTTTTCGGAGGAAAATCATCAGCCCGATATTCAGGCCCGAAGCTGGTCGGTGTGATAAGGAGGCTACTGCCCGATATCTACCACCCCCATCCCACCATCCCCAGCCCCAGCCCCAGCCGAGAACTTGCCACCTGAAATAACCTGTAGAAATACTAGAAGTGAATTTTCATCCCATTTTCCTCTGTTGATAATTTCAAGCGGTGATATCAGTTCTTCGAAAACCGACTCCCGGTATGAGGAGAGATGGAGGGTGTGCCCGAGTGAGTGGGCGTACGCGTGCAGATGATGCGAGTTTAGAATTCGTATTTAATATTGTACGAGAAACATTGGTACTACGAATGTACTAACGTGTAAGAAAGTGGATGTTTATGTATATGCGGGCCATGAGTTCCAGTAAGGGTGTCGGTGGTGTGAATGAACCTGTAATATGTGGCAAAGGTGTTTGCGTCTTTTTTGCCCAAAGTTCATCTCCCAATGTTGAGGAGAAATAATCGTCAACAATATTTGCTACAAGTGTTGTATCATCACCACCGTGACAAGACAATAATCGGCGTCATATCAATATTGTTTAGTTCATGTTGAATTGATCGATGCTGCTCAAAAGGTTGAATGTACCGACGATAAGCGACTGCTTTGTGCCCAATATGAATTATGAATCATTTTGTATACAACATAATAGAGAAGTGATTAATGTTTGCTCAAATCTGCGTGATGGTGTGAATAACACAAAACTACTCTGGTGTCTGCCCATGATTGTACCAACGTGAATTTCCAAAGCGGCAAGGAAGGATCTCAAGACGAAAATTGATTTCTGTTTACCTTGTGTCTTTGAATAGAGTATACACAAGACAATTTGCTGTTTTGCTGCTCTGTTGGTGTACATAGACTAGATAATTCGATACCTGTGGTATAAACGTCCACTCGAACCCTTACTGTCTGTGCGTCGATATTGTCTCTTGGAGTTTGTTTGGTCTCGCCTCTATCGGAACTAATCACTGCCCTTTAGATCTGTCATAAGTTGCTTGAGAATAAAGTTTTTATCAGCATCGTCTTTCATTGAACAAAATTAGCTATCCAGTGTAATCCAGGCTCTATGGGAACTTACAATGGGTTAAAAAGTGATACACCCTGGTCAGTGTAATTTTTCACAAATAAGGGAATATACTCGGATAACGAATTTATATCATTTCTAAGACCTTTCACTGAAGAGGCAATCTTTCAAAAACACAGGCATCCTTGTACAGGTTATACGTCAGTTGAAATATAACAAATTCTAGTCTATTTTACAGAGGTTTCCGAGCTGTGCATCCGAAAAGATCCACAATAGCCCAAGAACATTAGGTTTCACTAGGGAAAAAAATCGGAGAAAGCTGATTTTTTTCAGGGAATGTCGAGTACATGTCACTGAACGATTAGACAAAAGTCCCCTAAAATCCCAGTTGAGCTTTTTTTTCTACAGCCTTTTTTCGAAAACGCGTTTGAAAAAAATCAAAAAAAATCGCACGAACTTTGTAACCTCGAATTGATCCAACTGTATTTTTTGTTTACGCGTATTTCGAGCTACATAATGTCTAATATACATTTACCTAGAGGAAAATGTGCATTCTGTGACAATTTCTGCGAAAAATTATTGAAAATTCACAAAAAAGTATCGGATTTACGCAAAAAATGACGATTTTCCTAACGGATTTGCCCTAAGGGTCGTAGTACAGAACGGGATGTTAGTTGGACAGACGATAAAAAATCCACCACCATTTGAAGACTTTTATCATTGCTTACAAAATAGACATTATGGAAGAGCCCCTCTGCTTCTGGCCGAGTTCCCCTTTTGGCATAAAATTCGTCAGCATGAGAACTCAACTATTTTCGGGCTTGGGACCGAACAGACACGTCTGTGTCTGGCAGCATTAGATCAATAAATAATATTTACAGAATGTACAAAAATCAATAAATAATATTTACAGAATGTACAAATCAATTAACATGGATTAAGTTACATTGACTATTATCAACGCTATATACAGAAATGACATGACCTATATACATATTATTCATCGAACTCAGAAATTTCCGACAGGACAGTGTTTCTGTGGTTGCTACAAGAATCCGAACTGCAATTACACAAACCTGAGCAAGAGAGTCCTGCCTTCTTACACCCACACCTTTTTGTACAAGCACTCTTGCAACCACAACTGACCAGATTCAGTAGGTTATCGGGGGCATATGGCTTTGTGGCTGCAGTCGGTACAAGAAGTCCATTGTCTAGCGACCACCCCCTGTTCGTCGGAGGAAGCGAAGTGCCCAGCCATTGTTGGACCTGGAGATAACATCTGTAGACATGTTGTTGTGCAGCATCGCTGCTTGGTGGGAGTGAGGCTAGGTCGATGGGTTTATTCAGTTTAGATTTTGCTACATGACGCTTGTAAGTGACATATCTATATTGGTCGAGAGAGGAAACAGTTTTACTCCCGTATAAGATCAGGAGAAGTTGTTCCTCGGCAGCGGCTACTGCACTTGGTGTACTGTCATCCGCCAAAATTGTGTTGACATACTGTTGTGAGTCGCTAGTAACATCGGAGACAATTGTACTGAATACTTTCTTCTTACCAACTCGAAGGAGTGCAGAAGTAGTGTCACAACCACTTATAGAATGTGCTACAAGGAGGTTGCTTCTACGGTCACCCATTTTGGTTGCTATTTCACTAACTGAAACTAGTAAGTTTGGGGTAATGGAATACATCATGTGAATATTACATCCCGGTTGAACTCGAGAGGTAAGAATGACTAACAAGTCTGTGTCTGTTCCCACAACGACAACATTGTTGTCATCTTGAGCGATGTCAAGTGCAGTTTCGGCTATCAGTACATCAGCATCAGCCTCGGTCTGCTTGGACTGAATATTGATAGCAGATAGCTCCTGCATTAGAAGATCGATCAGTTGGGTTTTGTTCTTGGCATTTGCAAGGAAATCGGATTGGGGTGTGGTGGCTGGTAACTCGGGTGAGATATTGATATCAATGGAATACCTGTCTTTAGATCTACGGACTTGTTCCATGCCCTTTGTCGACATTGTACAAGCATAACCATCAAAAACAACCACGACGTTCGCCCCAAAATGTCTCACTAGATAATTGGAATATGATGTACATATGTCCTTATATGACGACTGTTTAGGCCATACAACTGCCCTCAATAAAAATCCACCATCTACAACAAACAGAGAATGTTCTGGGATTTTAGTTTGCTCGGAACCGTATGTTTTGAGGATCTTACCGAGCGTGCTTTTCTGTGTCTTCCTCATTCCAACAGAATCAAACAATGCTGGTGGTTTCGGGGCGAGTTCATATTTGAGATACTCTTCCATCTCTGCTTGTGACTGAATAACACATGTGATGCGGTTGAACAGAATTGTGGGGTCAATCACTACCTTACTTCCACGGACTTTGATGCTATTTGCCATCGATGCGAAAGACTTCACAGTGTCAACACGTCGTAGTTTGATGCTGTTGAACGTTTTGCTTACAACATTCGATACGCAACATTCACCAATTTTGCGAACTTGGTCACAGTTCACAGTTTCGTCGGCCACAAGCCCGGTCGCTATAGAGACTAATTGTAGTGGATCTCTATTCTGAAAGGGGAAATGCACTCTGAGCCAGTTCAATAATTTGGTGATATCATTGGCATCAGTCAATTGTGAACTTTGACGGAGATCCCGATGTTGTTCGCCATGACCAGTGTGAACATGAACAAAATTTTCGAGAGCATTACATATCGGAAGGCAAAGAGGTAGTCCATGTACCCATTTCGCAATAGTGCTATCGGTTATTCCCCTGCCATGTGTGAGACCACCAGGGAGCTTGAACATTCTCATTAAACACTGCTCTATGGTCTGATCAGAATATATCCCGTCCCAGAATTTATCTGAGCGCCTCATGGTAAAGTAACCTTTCTCAGTGAACAACTTCAAATCATCCTGTTGCATTATTTCTGTTAGCTCATTCATCTGCTGCAAATAGAGATGAGAACTTTTTGCGTATGCAAAATGACCACCTGCGTGAAATACTGGAATCATATTGCGAACACAATATGTGTGGAGTTCCCAGTCGCCTGTGCGCTCTGCTCTCAAGAACAACTGGAGAAGACCTATTTGCTCGTAGTATTGTACCCAAAGCTTTCCTGTGCGTCCTACGAACGCATTCTGGAGCAGTTCGTGTAATTTTGACAGTAGATGGTTGACACTTTCTTGATTGACAGCGTCAGCTGTTGTACAGTCACCTCTGGCAAGTCCACAGAATATTTCATTGACTTCTGTGCAGTCTATGTTATCTAGTGTTCGGCTTTCTTCAAACACAAGTTTTGTAATGGCAATTTGTGTTAGCAAATGGGCACGAACTGCTCTTGAATATGCATGACCACTGATCAAATGATGGATTGACCCACCAGCATAAACAGTCCCCCAAAGTTCATCCAAGCCGCTACCAGCCATGATCGAACCAATTGCCCCTAAATATGACATAATCATATGGAAGCCGCCGAGTCTAACGAAAACTTTTGTCAACTTATCTGACTAAGACACAATCTCCACTGCTTTGATATAAAGTGGTTGGTCAAACGTCACTGGACAAACGTTCAGTCCCTGTTTCTCACATTCAGTTTGTGCAAACATGAGAGCAGTGTAAATTGTGCTCGGGTTGGATGGATCAAAATTAATAAAGGGAAGTATCTCGACATCACTTGTTTCATAATCATCTGATGATGTGACAATGTGCATATATCCAGCCCAAGATGGGCAAGGTACTCTCAGTACATGCGTCAAAGACCAAAGACTGTCGACTGTTTTTGCGAGTTTCAAATTTTTCGGATCAGATTCACCCAAAGTTGATAAATCCTTCATCATAATTTCGTCAAGACCCGATTTGCTTGGTTTACTGTACCTTTCAAAGGGATGTACCCGAATTCACCAGAGAAACAAATTGGAAACTGAAACAATGATGCTATAATACGGTATTTGAATGAGAAAAGTCGATGCCGTTTGAATTTGAGTTTAGGGGGTATGGTTAATATTTCACACGTTTCACCAGTTCATTATGGAATAAATGACTATTGTTATATATCATTATAAAGCCACTGCTTTTCTGCAATTTTTGATATATAATTTAACTCCCAAAGTAGTCGTAGATTTGATTTAATGGACGTTGTGTACCGTTGTGTGTATGAAAACAATAAATTTTTTTTCGTAATTTTGTACATTTTCGTGAATATTTCACCATTGAGTGTGAGGATTGGTACAAAGTTGGCATTTTCTGTTGGGGATATGTATTCTCAATATAATTCAGCACGATATTTATGATTCTCACCCTTCTAAGGCGAATAAGAATGAGAAATATGGAGCTGGGTCGAATTTTTTTTTAAATTTTTTTTTTCTTCAAAAAAAACGCTATAACTAAAAAAGCTCAACTCGGATTCGCGGGGACTTTTCACACTTTATCCGCAATGTGTGTCCCGGAAACATATAAAAAAATCAGCTTTCTCCGATTTTTTTCCTTACTTTCTCATTTTTATGTCTAATGTGCCTGGACTACAAGTCGTATTGTGATATTCGGGCTTGTTTTTCATTTTAAAATTCAGAGTACCTTGCTGTGATCGATGCGTGAACCTTTCAGTTTAAAGTCCAATGCCATAACCACTGAGCCACCACGTCCCCGCCGAAGAATTTATTTATTTAGTTATTTGGGTTTAGCGACACTTTCGGCAGCCATGGTCACCTCGTGTCGGATAGTGTTACGGGTGGTCGATGCCAGAGTACCCGGAGAGAACCACAGAGCAATGGCGAGCAACTGTCAGACCCACAAACGTATTAACTCCGCAAAAGCCGGATTAGCATTGGTTAAAGATAAGTGTACCATCGATGTGAGGTACGCCTTAGTACCCAGCGACACCATTCCCCCACGTGAGCAATCGGAATGAAGAACCTTGCCTAACGACACAACGCAGTTACCCCTGGTATGGTCCGATGTAGAGAGTATCAAGGCGGTCTTCAATCAGTGGCAAAGGGCCACAGTCCTTAATTGTAATTTCATTCCTTAATTGTAATTTCACTGAGTATTTTCGAAATATTTTTCATCAAATCTAGTCATGGCTGCTTTATAGCAGCCATTACTAGATCTGATGATAAATTCATCGCTATTTAACACAAGAAATTATTGGTAAAACTTCCATTCAATTTCCTGGGGGACATTTGGTTAAATGTGCCCAAATGATACCTATCACAGTAGTAAGAGATTATTTATCTCCTGAGAAGGAATATCCGCCAGCAACATACTGGGTGTTAGTTCTGTGAAGTCTATCCACTTCTGAACCCACCATTATTTTTCCAACAAGCATCGGCGCTGAAGTCAATAGTATTGGAGGGTTGTATGATACATGCATTAAGCATTTGTTGCATATGAAGGCACCCCTGCTCTTGAAAGCCGAATGAAATCCTTCTCGTTTATTATTTCAAAGGAGGAGCAGCACCTGTATCTATTTTATGTTCAGTTTCCGGAAAGTAACCTAGATCCAGAAAATGGATGGCAAATACGTATCAATATTTGATTGGCAATTAACCTTCAGATCTTCTCTGTTCTTTCGTCATTGCAGCAGAAACCTAAACAAATAATTCTGTCAGGTGAGTATTTATTTCTTTATTTATAATAGGGCCCTGCGAAGCTTCGAGATTCGATTCGATTTCGAATCTTAAGTCGATATTCGCTTCGATTCGAAATCCGTTGCCAGATTCGTTTTCTTTCGAATCTTTACGCGGGAATATAGCTTGGTATTAGTCATTGCCGTCGTCTCACAAAACGTACAGTACAGACGGAATATGTACGTAAATAATGCTGAAAATAAAGACAGAGTGTAATTTTATCTTTATTAACATAAATAACATCTGACCCATGACATCTTCCATGCTAATTCCAGTCTCAGTAGTCTCTACCACTGTTGAAAACAAAGTTTAAGATTGCAAACAGTGTCGATAATGAATGAATGAATGATTTTATACAAATACTAACTAGATACAGCAACATCCAATTATTTCAATTACAAAAGAAAGCCATCCGAATTATATCTAACAAAAAATACAATGCTCATACAGACCCACTGTTTAGAGAACATGGCATTTTAAAATTTACAGACCTGTATAAACTCCAGTTCTCTTTGTTTATGCACAAGTGGTACAACCACATGCTACCCGAAAGCTTTGTGGACACTTTTAGAATTTACCAAAACCCCCCAGGAATGGACACAAGACAGTCGGGTAAATTACATACATTAAAATCTAGAACTCAGTTCTCCGCAAACTTTCCAATTCATACTTTCCCTAGGATGTGGAACTCAATAGAACCATCGATTCAAAATTCTTCCAGATCATCATTCAGAAATTCTCTAACGGAACAATTCTTGAATTCGTACTCTTTTCGCGTCAGGTGTAATAATCCAGTTTGCCCCGACTGTAGGTCCTAGCTCTGTAATCTCATCCTTATCTACTAACTACCCCTAAATTGTTTCATTTTCTAAAAACGATAGAAAATTATTTTTATTTATATGGAAAGAACCATTTTAAAAATTAATCCATACAATTTCTCTTCATTAACATAACCATTGTCAGGATTGTCTCACATTTTACTTCTTTGTTTTTATTGGGAATGGCGGGAAGAAGACAGCCGTAGTGGCTATGCCATCTCCCTGTAGAGCAAACTTGTATTTGAAATAATTGTATGTTGCTGTATTTAGTTTGTATTTGTATGCATGTTGTATTACAAAATTCATTCATTCGTTCGTTCGTTCGTTCGTTCGTTCGTTCGTTCGTTCGTTCGTTCGTCCGTCCGTCCGTCCGTCCGTCCGTCCGTCCGTTCGTTCGTTCGTTCGTTCGTTCGTTCGTTCGTTCGTTCGTCCGTCCGTCCGTCCGTCCGTCCGTCCGTTCGTTCGTTCGTTCGTTCGTTCGTTCGTTCGTTCGTTCGTTCGTTCGTTCGTTCGTTCGTTCGTTCGTTCGTTCGTTCGTTCGTTCGTTCGTTCGTTCGTTCGTTCGTTCGTTCGTTCGTTCGTTCGTTCGTTCGTTCGTTCGTTCGTTCGTTCGTTCATTCAAATTGTTTTTCTTTTTTTATGTGTGTGTGTGTGTGGGGGGGGGGGGTGCTCGCACGCCTATGTGTGCATGTGTCCATCTATCATTCCTGGAATCCTGTCTTGTGAACCTGGAGTTGGCAAACTTTCGTAGTGGGTGGATTTTCCACACTGCAGAGTTTCGCGTGCAACGCACGTTCATAAGGCAGAATAGTGCCAGGTAAATGATACGTGGTAACCCACTCTCCCCTTGGAATGTGGTTGGCTAGTCCCGTGTGGGACCTGGGTGGTGGGGTGGGGGTGGGGGGGGGGGTACGTGTATCCGCGGACACGTCTGTGTGTCTAGTGTGTGTGTGGGGGGGGGGGAGAGGGAGCGTGCGCGTGTGGGTTTCATTTGTGTGTGTGTGTGTGTTTGTGCGGGGATGTACGTGTGGTGAATGCATCAGTTTGGATAACCTATACATGCCTGAATGTGGATGTTATTGCCTAGAGCACAGACAGATCACTTATCGTGTTATATTTTGTCTTTTTCTAACCCATATCTGTACCCCGGTATGTAATGCTTGAGTAGTATTCTGGATAACAAACAGAATAGTGAATCTTTTGTTTGTCAGTACAGCCCTCTCGTTACGCTATATTAGAACTTCCTGAGTGGACGGTAGTTGATCGCCACGTGCAAAATTAATATTATTTTGACAATAGAGATGCTTGATATGGTCATCGATTGGCTATGAGTGAACCCAGGTACCTGCCAAACAAGTATCGTCAATCAACTGCATCGTGCAACAGAGAAAATAGGTCAACGTCATCGTTACCCATTGACTTCCTTTTGTTTTTGTGTGTCAGGGTTAATGCCATATATTTTGAGTTCCCTTAAGGACTATGTCATGTCAACTTGATAGCGGTATTTAGATGTAAAAAATTCACCAATAATCAGACTTCAAAATGCATTTCCAGTTGGAAAGAGTACAGGCCCAGTGTTTATTTAATTCATATAATCTGTAGGGCATGCCTACATACCAGAGTTCCCAACATATAAACTTCAGAAAATGATTTTTCAATTTTTGTGATTCAACTTTTGGGAATTTAACATGACATGGTCCTTAACACAGACGCCGACTGGGTCACATAACATATCCTTGTGACTGTTTCTTCACTCCGCTTCCACAACTCATGTTGTTACATACCAGAGTTCCCAACATATAAACTTCAGAAAATAATTTTTCAATTTTTGTGATTGAACTTTTGGGAATTTAACATAACATGGTCCTTAGCACAGACGCCAATTGGGTCACATAACATATCCTTGCGACTGTTTCTTCACTCCGCTTCCACAACTCATGTTCTTAACATACACACTGTATATAATTCTTGTAGCAACATTTTTTCCACAGCACTTAGATGGAGATACGTTAATATATGTACGAAATTAAGGGAAACCCTTCCTGAGACACGCCAAAAAGTTTTGTACTTTTTGGAATCGTGGAATATGGCTATCAAAAGCGACTAATACTCATCTCACTTAGTATTTCATCTTATTAACTACGACGATGGCGGTTGACTTGATGACATACCGCGTTCGTATTGGTCGTTTTAACAGTGGAAGGAATGCGTCGCATTTAGATGCGCATACACTGTATTTGATACTCATGGTTAGTAGATTCGGAATTCTTGGTCTACAGTGTGTACTATTCCTACTACTTATATCATGTGGCGACATTGAACTTAACCCTGGGCCAAGTTCCGATATTTCCATTGTCCATATTAATGTCAATGGTCTCCGTCGAAAAGTTAATTTAATCCAGGCGGAATTTAGTGATTATGACATAATTTGTGTGACTGAATCCAAACTAAATGGAGACATAGATGACACAAATATTTATATTCCTGGGTATCACTTCCCCCCAATTAGGAAAGACCGCACCTGCGATCAGGGTGGAGGCATTGTTGTGTATATAAAACATAACCTATATTTTAAAACCCGTCCAGACTTAGAAGTCCCGGGTCTTGAAGCCGTATGGGCTGAAATAAGGCACACTAATAATAAAACTTCTATTAGGCACTTTTTACAGACAACCTTCTGCGCTCTCTCTTTATTGGGACCTCATTGATGAATCGCGATCACTGGCGAGAAACGATTTAACAATGAAATGTGTAGTTGTGGGCGATTTTAATGCAGACTGCTTGATAAATATTCACCCTAAAATTGCACTTGTTCAAAACAATCATGGTCTACGGCAAATGATAACTTCGGCCATTCGTGTCACAGAAACTACAAAATCATTACTTGATCTGGTACTTGTTTCATGTCCACTTTCAGTGACACAGTGTGATGTAATACCACCCGTATGTAGTGATCACCACGCGACGTTTGTGCGTATAAAATCCACTAGATCTACACTTAAGTCATACCAGCGTCAGATTTATAACTATAAAGAAACTGGTTTCAATGGCATAAATGAGGTCTTTGCTCATACAGAGTGGACAAGCCTCATCGAATCTACCGATGTTGATAAGACGGTAAGAAATGTGTCTACTTATATCACAGAAGCAACCCAAAGGTTTACCCCCTCTAAACCTGTTACAATAAGACCTAATGATAAACCCTGGATGAATAACCATATACGCAGATTAATGAGAAAGCGTAATAAAATTCATAAAGTGGCCAAATTCAATGATCGCCCCCAGGACTGCGAAAGTTTTCGTCGAATCAGAAATGAAACGATTAATTCCATCAGAGCGGCTAAAAGGGAATATGATATCAAACTTGAAAATTATGTGTCTACCAACAGCTCTGCTTCTAAACATTGGTGGAAGATTGTTAAAAACTTCTCGAAGCAACAATGTAATTCTGCCGTTCTCTTTCCTCCACTGTTTGAGGGCGATTCCGTTGTTGATGATCCACATGAAATAGCCAATATCTTAAATAATCATTTTGTAAGTCAGAGCAGTACAGTCAAAGATATCCCATTACCCATTATCCCTGTTAATGATCTTTCTATTGGGCAGTTAGAAATTAAGGAGGAAAATGTTAAATCTATAATAAATAAATTAGATATTAATAAGGCTACTGGTCCTGACCTAATAAATAACACCATTTTGAGAAAATGTTCTTCAGAACTAGCATATCCACTAACTCGTATTTTTAACATGTCTTTGACATTAGGGCATTTTCCAACTGATTGGAAACATGCCCACGTGCAGCCTATTCATAAAAAGGAATCCGTTAATAATAAAAAGAACTACAGACCCGTATCTTTGACTAGTAGCGTCAGCAAAGTCTTTAAAAAGGCCGTATTCAACCATGTTTACTCGTTCCTCAAAAATAATAATTTGTTAACAGACCTACAATCAGGTTTTATTCCCGGGGACTCAACAATATATCAGTTATTACTAACTGATAATTACATAAACACTTCCTTAGAAAATAGCAAAGATGTTAGGATTGTTTTCTGTGATATAAGTAAAGCATTTGACAGAGTGTGGCATAAAGGGGTACTACATAAATTACATGCTATTGGTATAAGTGGTGCTTTGTTGTCATGGTTCGAAAATTATCTTGAAAACAGAACTCAGCAGGTAGTTGTTAATGGACAAAAGTCTGATATTAAACATATTCCCGCTGGGGTGCCACAGGGCTCTGTATTAGGGCCCTTGTTTTTTAATATATATATAAATGATATTGTTCATAATATTACATCTAATATCCGTCTCTACGCTGATGATACCTCGCTATACATAACAGTTGATAACCCGGCACTTGCATCTATTGTTTTGAATCAGGACTTGAACAAAATAAGCTTATCGTCAAAAACATGGCAAGTTCGGTTCAGTCCCGAGAAAACAGTATCAATGTGTATTAGTCGCAGACACACCCCCCATGTATATCCCACTTTATTTCTTTTAGATACCCCAATAACAGAAACAGATATGCATAAACACTTGGGATTAATTTTCCACAAATCAGGCACCTGGGACACTCACGTCGATAGCATCTTGTCTAGAGTTAAGCCAATGATAAATTGCTTTCGCAGTTTAAAGTACTGCATTTCTAGGTCTGCGTTAGTGACTCTATACAAATCCTTCAAATTACCATTATTTGATTATGCTGATGTTATCTGGGATAACTGTTCAGCAGGTAAACTGAACCAACTTGAGGCCTTGCAACTAGATGCTCTACGCACTATTTGTGGGGCTACAAGGGGTACTAGTCATCGTCTTTTATATGAAGAAACTGGTTTCATAACGTTGAAAGAGCGCAGAAGTCGTCACAAATTAACAACACTTTATAAAATGAAAACGGGCATTGCCCCAAGATACTTATCGTTATTACTGCCAGAGCAGGTCTCCAATCTTACCACATATCCATTAAGGTCGTCCGAGTCCCTTAGAGAAATACGTTGCCGCACGGTAAGTTATTATCGTTCTTTCCTGCCATCGACTGTACGAGCATGGAACGCTCTTGATCCCTCGATCCGTAACAGTTTTACTCTGCCTTCGTTCAAGAAGAAATTAGCGAATGGGGACATTTACGTTCCATCATACTATCGATCTGGCAGCCGAGAAAATCAAAATTTATTGTGTAAACTACGGCCGGGTTGTAGTGACTTGAGGGCTCATAAATTCGAAAGATTTCTTATAGTTAACCCCAGTTGTGATTACGGATGCATTTATGAGTCCCCAGAGCACTACTTCCTACAATGTCCACAATATACCAACCACAGGAACGTATTAATTCACAGTCTACGTAATATGTCCGTATGTATGTCCGATCTGTTGTTCGGTAATGAGCACTTGTCTCGGGAGGATAATGACACCATTGTGCATAATGTACACATGTACATTAACAACACTAAACGTTTTGTCCAACCATGATTCCAATTACACATTCACACACACGCGCGCGCGCGCGTGCATGCACGCGCATATGTATATGTATGTGTATGTATGTGTGTGTATGGGTGTGCATATATATATATATATGCGAATATATAAATATATGTTTATATGTATGATGTAATATGTATGTATATGTATGTATGTGTGTGTGTTGATGTGCGCGGGTGTGTGTGGGTGTTTCTGTGTATAGATAGTAGGGCGCAATTATTCCACCTAAAAGAAAAGATAGGTAACAATTACTACAAAACTTCTAGGCATCGTGTATCTTGTTTAAGGGTTACTACTATCTACTGTTATATTTTCATTACAATATATTGTTGTTAATATTACAACATGACTGTTGAGATATCTCCATCTTGCACTTGCACCATTTTTTTTTCTCTTTTAAAATGCTGTAATGATAATTACTGTAGGGTGAAGCTGCTTATAGGCTTGGCCTGTTAGCTGAACCCATTTCACTTTAAAGAAATAAAATACTGATTAAAAAAAAAATCATTCATTCATTCATTCATTCATTCATTCATTCATTCATTCATTCATTCATTCATTCATGCATTCATTCATTCATTCATTCATTCATTCATTCATTCATTCATTCATTCATTCATTCATTCATTCATTCCCCGACCAGTTTGAATGTTAGACTATTGTTCTCTGTTTGAACCCATTTAAAAGTAAGAAAACTTCGCTGTCCCCATCTTTTTACAACGTTTTTTTTCGTTCATTTTATCAACAGTATGTGTATCGTGACATATAATACAGGCACTGTCTTTTCCATTAATATAATAGTCCCGACTGCCCAGACTGAACTTAGTAAATATTGATCAGCAGGTCGTGCGATATGTCCTAATTTTGCATCCTCGTCTAATGCAACCTGCAGAGTTTTCCTTCTAGTTGCCCCACTAACCTCCCGTAGAGCCACAAAAGGTTAAGAAACTGTAAAAATACTTTTGAGGAACAAATTTGCGTTCGGGAACACATATTTAAGCAAGTGCTTGGTCAAGTCGGCCGGCTAATCATGGGGAGTCACATGCGGTGAACTTGCCTACGCCTAAATGATGTCAGCTAGTTTACGGCATTCGCCCCCCCCCCCCCTTCCATAGTGCGCCCACCGATATAGACCCCTCGTCCAATTATAAAGATCATGATCTTCTCCAGTTGGAACGATATTATCCACTCGATTTGACTGATTGTGGCTCTTGAACTTCACGCGGAGCAATGATGGTAATTTGGCAAGCAGGTTGCCCTCTGCCTAAACAGACCCCCCCCCCCCCCCCCCCACCTGCTGGCTCTTTATCCTAGCTTCTCACATTTGAACTTAGTTTCGACCCATGGAACGGAAAAACCGACATCCCTATCATTGATCAGTTGGATCGCTCCATGTTTACCCATCTAGTCAAAGTCTGTTCGCGCGTTCTCTTCTCTTTAGGGGGTGGCAGGTATACAGCCAATCTGGCTATGCCACTTCACACGGTATGCTATTTGTTACTCTGGTATAATGTTTATTTTTGTTTACATCTTACATATATATATATATCGTGAATAAAGAATCTGAATCTGATAGTCTAGGAGGTAATATTTGTTAACCTTTTTTCCTGGGAAGAGTAAAAACGTGTAAATTACTGCAAAAAATACATTCGCTAAACAAAGCACCAAAGTGGGCTGTTACTAAGTTGCTTCTAATTAGCTTGCCATAAAAAAACCCAAAGTTTCCTTTTGTAACTTTTAATAAAATAAAACAACAGACAGCTCCGAGAGCTGTCTGTTGTTTTTGTTTATTAAAAGTAACAAAAGGAAACTTCGCTTTATTTTTCTGCTGATGTCATAGCTGTTTTCTCAACAATTACGTGGTTCAGAAGATGCTAACAATATTTTCTTCTCCTGTCCATACCATGACAATATAATAATCTCATGTTTCAAACCTTGACAAAATTCAACATTACAAGGGCACAGCAGATTTTATGTGGTGAAGGTAGCCTCACAAAAAGAGCGCTATATTTCAGATTCAAGGAGATTTAACCAGACTTGATAGATGAGCTACATATACGACGCAGCTCTTCATCCCTAGGGAGAGAATGAAACTTCGACTGGGTCACTATTTCACTCACTTCGTAATCGGAACAAGAACCGTAGTAGACCATTCCATTTCTGGCCCTTTTGAATTCCAGCTAGCCGGGTATTTTGAAATGCTTTCCGCGTCGTTCGTGGTGTCGGGCTGTCGTATCAAGTTACGTGTTTAATCTGTTTTTTCTTTTTTCTTTCTCTCTTTCTTGTTTTGTGTTTTTTTTGTAAGTATATTCTCCCCATCTTTGTTTTGTTTTTTCCCCAGTTATTAATTTTGTTCAGTAATCAATTGTATTGCGGTTGGTTTTCTGTCATGTAAACTTATATGATAATTTATGTATGGGAGAAGAGTGCTTCTAAGCACTTGTACTCCAATCCCTTTTGCGATTTTGTTAGCAAATAAAACATGTTTAAACTAACAATTACTTGTTTCTGAATTGGACCTTCCTCATTGTCTGTTAATTTTAGGGCGATAACTTTATCGAAGGTCGATTTTCATGACGAGTTAAATCAGGAATGTGTATGAAAAACCAGAAATAATTTCTGCGCAAAGCATTTAATATGTTTTTTGAAGGAATCAGAAATGGATATTGAAGAAATCAGAAATACATTGTTGGGTACTGTATTTGAAGTGTTTCGTGCAAAAAACTAATGATTTACATAAAATCCTTGAAATTCGGCACCGAGGGACCACCCACACACCCTCATATTGCAAACCTTGTATTTGATCCAGGTAGTATGCCCGATGTACATGTGTTCTGCTTCAAAATTTTGAAACGCCAATGCCCCTTTCATTATTTTTGGACCTGCACACTCTTTGGGCATTAAGATTTACATATCAAATTTAGGTATGCATTAGAGGTTTAAATTGTGATTACCAATATCTCTGCAATATTCAGTCTATAACTACAGAGTGACTCGAAAGAACTTGGCACATATTTTGAACCTCCACTGAGTTTCAACTTGATTTTCAAACATTCCAAATTCATAATGTCATTCTATTCTTGAGCTATCAGCAATACCATCGTTCCAAATTTATGGCTCTGTCTGTTTTATAGCCTTAGATTTTACCATGCTCGGACACTTTTCGAAGGGAAGAAATGAATGAGCATGAACTTTGAGAATGCACTGGGTGCTGTAAATTTCCCGCATTTACGAAAAATTCAGTAAGTAATCCCTGTGTGCACCAGTGAACTTGACCCATATTTCGAACCTGCAACACATTTTAATTCATCTGTGTGGGTCCCAGGCCCATGGGTTAATGTGAGCGTGACCCACTTCCACAATTTTAGGCTCCGCCCACCCTTTTAGTGTAGAAATACATGTATAAACGTCGGGAATTCATTAGAGGGTCTTAAATTGCGATTTTCAACTACTCTGAAAAATGCAGTCATTGTCCACTGTGCATCCTCAGTGACCTTGACTCATGTTTTGTAAATCCATTGAGTTTTGACTCATTTGGTCTTAGTCCCAGGCCCATTGGTCATACCATGGTTAAGATATCTGCGTGACCCACTTTAATTTTTTGGCCCCACCCCACTTTTTGAGTGCAAAAATATATGTATGAACTTCGGAAATGCATTGGGATCATAAAATCGTCGTGTGAGAACCATAATGTTCTTTATCATATGACTCGTCCGTTTTGTTCACTTTAAAACATTTGATATTTTGTTTTCATATTAATCAGTGATAAATAAAGCCTTCCGTCAATTTCATTGGTCAATTTCAAAACTAGACAATTTGATTGACTGAACAAAATACAACTGGGCCACATTTTCATAATTTGTATAATTAGAGTTGGGAGCTTTCATTGGTCAATTTCAAAACTGGACAATGTGATTGACTAAACAAAATACAACTGGGTCACATTTGCATAATTTCAGTAGGGAGAATTTACGTTATCTGTTCTATTTAGGGTGGGTTATATTGTATTAATCTTTTACCTACAAGAAATACGCCATTCATTTTTTTTATATTTTCACTTTTTGCTTCCAAAACATAGGTTTTGCCGAGCTCGTTCCAATGAGGGGGTCATAACCTATGTTTTGGATGCAAAAAATGAAAATTTTTAGTTATACGAGGATGTTTTTTCCAAGTGCCGTCTGCAACTCAATTTAGGTGATGGGTTAAAAAGTCATACTAAGTGGCAAATTTGTGCGTGTGTGTGTCATTTGATAAACAGAGTATGAAATGAGTGTTTTTCTCATATAATATTTATGAAACTCGTCCGAATTTTCCGTGTGGGCTCGCCAGAGGCTCACAAAAACGGAAAATTCGTAGACTCGTTTCATAAATATTATATGAGAAAAACACTCATTCCATATCCTCTATATCTTCCACTGGAAAATATAACCTTATAGGTCTCACCCGACGAAATGTAATTTCCAGCAATTCTGAAAGATTCACCCAATGACTCTCGGGTAACATCAGTGATCATGGCCCATATTTTGTACCTCCATTGAGTTTCAACTCATTCTGTGTTGGTCCCAGTCCAGGAGGTCATACCATGCCTGAGATATGAGCGTGACCAACTTTCAAAATGATTGGCCCTGCACACATTTTTTAGTTTAACAATACATGGATGAATATCAGGAGAACATTGAGGGGGCATAAAATGCGATTTCCAGCAATTCTGAAAATGAAATCATTGACCTCTGGGTGACCCTGTGGCGTATTTTGAACCTCCGTTGAGCATTTACTTATTTGATGTTGGCCTCAGGTAATTGGTTATACCATGCTTGAGATATGGGCTCATATGAGTCGAAAGTCGCTGAGGGTTCAAAATATGTGTCAAGGTTAGTAGGCCACATTTTAAGACTCGCTGAAAATCGCATTTTGTTATCCCCTTATCCTCTAATGCATTCCCGAAGTTCCTACATGTAGTGTAGTGTAGTTATTTATTTACTTTTTGGTGCCTAACGCTATATCAACAGCTAAGGATACATCGTGGCGATAAAAGGCTATTAAGGTAAAATGAATCCATCAAAAAGTAAAATATTAGATTTAAAACATGAAAAATGAACATTAGTGTAACAGGGTAATAAATAGCGAACACAACAGTGAATCATGATACCAAAAAACTGGATGAATACTGTGGAAACCAACCCGACAAGAAATACTTTTTTCCATATGAAATGTAGGTAACCAAATAAAACTCAGAACTTATTAAATAAAGAATGATTTCCATGAGAAACAAGAGAATCTTGTGAGAACTGATGATGTACAATTGTGCTAATGGTCTGTCAGTTTTTAATAATAAATTCTTGAGACGAAAACATTTAGTGGTTATTACATGGTTAGTTTTATATCGGCTGAAATATCTGCCCTTTGTAACTTCACTTCATCCTGAGGCCGAGGGTCGAAGGCTGATGTGAAGTGATCGAGGGCTGATATGTTGGTCGATATGAAACTAAGTAATAACCTCTTTATATTTATTAAACCGCGGTGGCGCGGTGGCGCGGTGGCGTTGCGATAACCGGTTCTCGTCAGATCACCGAAGTTAAGCAACGTCGAGCTGGTTAGTCCTTGGATGGTTGACCGTCTGAGCGATCGATTCGGACTCCCGCGTTGTGTCCTTGGGCAAGGCACTTAATCCCGATTGTCCACATGGGAGAACAATGATGCCGTGTTCTAAGGCGTACTGCACGTCGTCGATGGTGCGCTTGTCTTCAACCAATCTAACCCTGCCTGCGCTGCAGTGCGGAGTTACGATGTTGGGGAGCTGGCAGCTGCTCGTCGTTGTTCGGTGGTTCTTTCCGGGTACTCCGGCTTCCTCCACCCGTAAAACTGTCACCGACACGATATGACCTTGGCTGTTAATGTGTCGTTAAACCCTAATAAATAATAATTTATTAAACCAAATTTAATAATTACAAAAATTCTAGGATCTGTAAACTTTTCTGACAGTATTATTGTTTCTATTCATTCCACAAAGTCCGAAGTTTCCTTTCCTTCTACTCCAAGTTCAGCTATCCGAACGTCTTGGCTTCCCCACTGCGGATACACAAACCACCTCTTCTCCCACTTCGACGAATCTCCCAGCGGCGGCAGAGCCCTGGGACATAAGGGGCACGTATCCCTCCACTTTTTTCCACAGATATGTTTTGTAGTGACACAACGAGTTATTTTATATTTGTTTATTTATTGGTGTTTAAGGTCACATACTTAAGCACAATAGCTAATCGTGACCGTGACAGTTTTATGGGTGGAGGAAGCCGGAGTACCCGGAGAGAACCATCGAGCATCGACGAGCAACCGTCAGCTCCTCAACATTTTACCTCTGTTCAAGCTCCGCTCAAGCAGGGTTACAGCGGTGGAAGACATGTTTACCATCGATGTGCATTACGCCTTAGTACACGGCGTCAAGTAAGCAACCGGGATAAAGAGCCTTGCCCAAGGCCATAACGCGGGTCGTCTCGGACGAGGATCGAACTCGGGACCTCTAGCATAGACGTCCAACAGTCTACCACTGAGCCACAGCGCCCCCACACAATGAGTTAAATGGGAGCATGCAAACGGGCCAGTATACAGGCATTCCTGTAACATTATGTGCAAAGCCAAACACTATTTGGCCAAAGAATCCCACTTTCGGACGCTTCGGTCCGTTTCTTCTAATTCAGCTATCTTACCACATTAAAACTTTCTTCCACTTTATAAAGGCCATGATTACTACATTAAAACTTTCTTCCACTTTATAAAGGCCATGATTACTACATTAAAACTTTCTTCCACTTTACAAAGGTCATGATTACTACATTAAAACTCTTTTCCTCTTTAGAAAAGCCATGATTACTACATTAAAACTTTCTTCCACCTTATATAGGCCATGATTACTACATTACAACTTTCTTCCACTTTATAAAGGCCATAATTACTACATTACAACTTTCTTCCACTTTATAAAGACCATGATTACTACATTAAAACTTTCTTCCACTTTATAAAGGCCTTGATTACTACATCAAAACTTTCTTCCACTTTATAAAGGCCTTGATTACTACATCAAAACTTTCTTCCACTTTATAAAGGCCTTGATTACCACATTAAAACTTTCTTCCACTTTATAAAGGCCATGATTACTACATTAAAACTTTCTTCCACTTTATAAAGGCCATGATTACTACATTAAAACTTTCTTCCACTTTATAAAGGCCATGATTACTACATTAAAACTTTCTTCCACTTTATAAAGGCCATGATTACTACATTAAAACTTTCTTCCACTTTATAAAGGCCATGATTACTACATTAAAACTTTCTTCCACTTTATAAAGGCCATGATTACTACATTAAAACTTTCTTCCACTTTATAAAGACCATGATTACTACATTAAAACTTTCTTCCACTTTATAAAGGCCTTGATTACTACATCAAAACTTTCTTCCACTTTATAAAGGCCTTGATTACTACATTAAAACTTTCTTCCACTTTATAAAGGCCTTGATTACTACATAAAAACTTTCTTCCACCTTATATAGGCCATGATTACTACATTAAAACTTTCTTCCCCTTTATAAAGACCATGATTACTACATTAAAACTTTCCTCCACTTTATAAAGGCCATGATTACTACAGTAAAACTTTCTTCCACTTTATAAAGGCCATGATTACTACATTAAAACTTTCTTCCACTTTATAAAGACCATGATTACTAAATTTAAAACTTTCTTCCACTTTATAAAGGCCTTGATTACTACATCAAAACTTACTTCCACTTTATAAAGACCATGATTACTACATTAAAACTTTCTTCCACTTTATAAAGGCCATGATTACTACATTAAAACTTTCTTCCACTTTATAAAGGTCATGATTACTACATTGCAACTCTTTTCCTCTTTAGAAAAGCCATGATTACTACATTAAAACTTTCTTCCACCTTATATAGGCCATGATTACTACATTAAAACTTTCTTTCACCTTATCTAGGCCATGATTACTACATTAAAACTTTCTTTTACTTTATAAAGACCATGATTACTACATTAAAACATTCTTCCCCTTTATAAAGGCCATGATTACTACATTAAAACTCTCTTTCACTTTATAAAGGCCATGATTACTACATTAAAACTTTCTTCCACTTTATAAAGGCCATGATTACTACATTAAAACTTTATTCCACTTTATAAAGACCATGATTACTACATCAAAACTTTCTACAACTTTATAAAGGCCTTGATTACTACATTAAAACTTTCTTCCACCTTATATAGGCCATGATTACCACATTAAAACTTTCTTCCACCTTATATAGGCCATGATTACTACATTAAAACTTTCTTTTACTTTATAAAGACCATGATTACTACATTAAAACATTCTTCTCCTTTATAAAGGCCATGATTACTACATTAAAACTTTCTTCCACTTTATAAAGGCCATGATTACTACATTAAAACTTTCTTCCACTTTATAAAGGCCATGATTACTACATTAAACCTTTATTCCACTTTATAAAGACCATGATTACTGCATCAAAACTTTCTGCCACTTTATAAAGGCCTTGATTACTACATTAAAACTTTCTTCCACTTTATAAAGGCCTTGATTACTACATCAAAACTTTCTTCCACTTTATAAAGGCCTTGATTACCACATTAAAACTTTCTTCCACTTTATAAAGGCCATGATTACTACATTAAAACTTTCTTCCACTTTATAAAGGCCATGGTTACTACATTGAAACTTTCTTCCACTTTATAAAGGCGATGATTACTACATTAAAACTTTCTTCCACTTTATAAAGGCCATGATTACTACATTAAAACTTTCTTCCACTTTATAAAGGCCATGATTACTACATTAAAACTTTCTTCCACTTTAGAAAGGCCATGATTACTACATTAAAACTATTTTCCTCTTTAGAAAAGCCATGATTACTACATTAAAACTTTCTTTCACTTTATAAAGGCCATGATTACTACATTAAAACTTTCTTCCACTTTATAAAGGCCATGATTATTACATCAGAACTTTCTTCCACTTTATAAAGGTCATGATTACTACATTAAAACTCTTTTCCTCTTCAGAAAAGCCATGATTACTACATTAAAACTTTCTTCCACCTTATATAGGCCATGATTACTACATTAAAACTTTCTTCCACTTTATAAAGGCCATGATTACTACATCAAAACTTTCTTCCACTTTATAAAGGCCATGATTACTACATGAAAACTTTCTTCTGCTTTATAAAGGCCATGATTACTATATTAAAACTTTCTTCCACTTTATAAAGGCCATGATTACTACATTAAAACTTTCTTCCACTTTATAAAGGCCATGATTACTACTTTAAAACGTTCTTCCACTTTATAAAGGCCATGATTACTACAATAAAACTTTCTTTCACTTTATAAAGACCATGATTACTACATTAAAACTTTCTTCCACTTTATAAAGGCCATGATTACTACATTAAAACTTTCTTCCACTTTATAAAGGTCATGATTACTACATTAAAACACTTTTCCTCTTTAGAAAAGCCATGATTACTACATTAAAACTTTCTTCCACTTTAAAAAGGCCATGATTACTACATTAAAACTTTCTTCCACTTTATAAAGGTCATGATTACTACATTAAAACTTTCTTCCACCTTATATAGGCCATGATTACTACATAAAAACTTTCTTTTACTTTATAAAGACCATGATTACAACATTGAAACATTCTTCCCCTTTTTAAAGACCATGATTACTACATTAAAACTTTCTTCCACTTTATAAAGGCCATGATTACTACATTAAAACTTTCTTCCACTTTATAAAGGCCATGATTACTACATTAAAACTTTCTTTTACTTTATAAAGACCATGATTACTACATGAAAACATTCTTCCCCTTTATAAAGGCCATGATTACTACATTAAAACTTTCTTCCACTTTATAAAGGCCATGATTACTACATTAAAACTTTTTTCCACTTTATAAAGGCCATGATTACTACATTAAAACTTTCTTCCCCTTTATAAAGACCATGATTACTACATTAAAACTTTCCTCCACTTTATAAAGGCCATGATTACTACAGTAAAACTTTCTTCCACTTTATAAAGGCCATGATTACTACATTAAAACTTTCTTCCACTTTATAAAGACCATGATTACTAAATTTAAAACTTTCTTCCACTTTATAAAGGCCTTCATTACTACATCAAAACTTTCTTCCACTTTATAAAGACCATGATTACTACATTAAAACTTTCTTCCACTTTATAAAGGCCATGATTACTACATTAAAACTTTCTTCCACTTTATAAAGGTCATGATTACTACATTGCAACTCTTTTCCTCTTTAGAAAAGCCATGATTACTACATTAAAACTTTCTTCCACCTTATATAGGCCATGATTACTACATTAAAACTTTCTTCCACCTTATCTAGGCCATGATTACTACATTAAAACTTTCTTTTACTTTATAAAGACCATGATTACTACATTAAAACATTCTTCCCCTTTATAAAGGCCATGATTACTACATTAAAACTCTCTTTCACTTTATAAAGGCCATGATTACTACATTAAAACTTTCTTCCACTTTATAAAGGCCATGATTACTACATTAAAACTTTATTCCACTTTATAAAGACCATGATTACTACATCAAAACTTTCTTCCACTTTATAAAGGCCTTGATTACTACATTAAAACTTTCTTCCACTTTATAAAGGCCATAATTACTACATTAAAATTTTCTTCCACTTTATGAAGGCCATGATTACTACATTGAAACTTTCTTCCACTTTATAAAGGTCATGATAACTACATTAAAACTTTCTTCCTCTTTATAAAGGCCATGATTACTACATTAACATTTTCTTCCACTTTATAAAGGCCATGATTACTACATTAAAACTTTCTTCCACTTTATAAAGGCCATGATTACTACATTAAAACTTTCCTCCACTTTATAAAGGCCATGATTACTACATTGAAACTTTCTTCCACTTTATAAAGGCCATGATTACTACATTAAAACTTTCTTCCACTTTATAAAGGCCATGGTTACTACACTAAAACTATTTTCCTCTTTACAAAAGCCATGATTACTACATTAAAACTTTCTTCCACCTTATATAGGCCATGATTACTACATTAAAACTTTCTTTTATTTTATAAAGACCATGATTACTACATTAAAACTTTCTTCCACTTTATAAAGGCCATGATTCCTACATTAAAACTTTATTCCACTTTATAAAGACCATGATTACTACATCAAAACTTTCTTCCACTTTATAAAGGCCATGATTACTACATTAACATTTTCTTCCACTTTATAAAGACCATGATTACTACATTAAAACTTTCTTCCACTTTATAAAGGCCATGGTTACTACACTAAAACTATTTTCCTCTTTACAAAAGCCATGATTACTACATTAAAACTTTCTTCCACTTTATAAAGGCTATGATTACTACATTAAAACTTTCTTCCACTTTATAAAGGCCATGATTACTACATTAAAACTTTCTTTCACTTTATAAAGGCCATGATTACTACATTAAAACTTTCTTTCACTTTATAAAGGCCATGATTACTACATTAAAACTTTCTTCCGCTTTATAAAGGCCTTGATTACTACATCAAAACTTTCTTCCACTTTATAAAGACCATGATTACTACATTAAAACTTTCTTCCACATTATAAAGGCCATGATTACTACATTAAAACTTTCTTCCACTATAAAGGCCTTGATTACTACATCAAAACTTTCTTCCACTTTATAAAGACCATAATTACTACATTAAAACTTTCTTCCACTTTATAAAGGCCACGATTACTACATTAAAACTTTCTTCCACTTTATAAAGTCCTTGATTACTACATCAAAACTTTCTTCCACTTTATAAAGGCCATGATTACTACATTCAAACTTTCTTCCACTTTATAAAGGCCTTGATTACTACATCAAAACTTTCTTCCACTTTATAAAGGCCTTGATTACTACATCAAACCTTTCTTCCACTTTATAAAGACCATGATTACTACATTAAAACTTTCTTCCACTTTATAAAGGCCATAATTACTACATTAAAACTTTCTTTCACTTTATAAAGGTTATGATTACTACATTGCAACTCTTTTCCTCTTTAGAAAAGCCATGATTACTACATTAAACCTTTCTTCCATCTTATATAGGCCATGATTACTACATTAAAACTTTCTTCCACCTTATCTAGGCCATGATTACTACATTGAAACTTTCTTTTACTTTATAAAGACCATGATTACTACATTAAAACATTCTTCCCCTTTATAAAGGCCATGATTACTATATTGCAACTTTCTTCCACTTAATAAAGGCCATGATTACTACATTGCAACTTTCTTCCACTTTATAAAGACCATGATTACTACATTAAAACTTTCTTCCACTTTATAAAGGCCATGATTACTACATTAAAACTTTCTTCCACTTTATAAAGGCCATGATTACTACATTAAAACTTTCTTCCACTTTATAAAGGCCATGATTACTACATTAAAACTATTTTCCTCTTTAGAAAAGCCATGATTACTACATTAAAACTTTCTTTCCCTTTATAAAGGCCATGATTACTACATTAAAACGTTCTTCCACTTTATAAAAGCCATGATTACTACATCAAAACTTTCTTCCACTTTATAAAGGTCATGATTACTACATTAAAACTCTTTTCCTCTTCAGAAAAACCATGATTACTACATTAAAACTTTCTTCCACTTTATATAGGCCATGATTACTACATTAAAACTTTCTTCCACTTTATAAAGGCCATGATTACTACATTAAAACTTTCTTTCACTTTATAAAGGCCATGATTACTACATTTAAACTTTATTCCACTTTATAAAGGCCATGATTACTACATTAAACCTTTCTTCCACTTCATAAAGGCCATGATTACTACATTAAAACTTTCTTCCACTTTATAAAGGTCATGATTACTACATTAAAACTCCTTTCCTCTTTAGAAAAGCCATGATTACTACATTAAAACTTTCTTCCACCTTATATAGGCCATGATTACTACATTAAAACTTTCTTCCACCTTATATAGGCCATGATTACTACATTAAAACTTTCTTTTACTTTATAAAGACCATGATTACTACATTAAAACTTTCTTCCATTTTATAAAGGCCATGATTACTACATTAAAACTTTCTTCCATTTTATAAAGGCCATGATTACTACATTAAAACTTTCTTTTACTTTATAAAGACCATGATTACTACATTAAAACTTTCTTCCACCTTATATAGGCCATGATTATTACATTAAAACTTTCTTCCACTTTATAAAGGCCTTGATTACTACAATAAAACTTTCTTCCACTTTATAAAGACCATGATTACTACATTAAAACTTTTTTCCACTTTATAAAGGCCTTGATTACTACATAAAAACTTTCTTCCACCTTATATAGGCCATGATTACTACATTAAAACTTTCTTCCACTTTATAAAGGCCATGATTACTGCATTAAAACTTTCTTCCACTTTATAAAGGCTATGATTACTACATTAAAACTTTCTTTTACTTTATAAAGACCATGATTACAACATTAAAACTTTCTTCCACCTTATATAGGCCATGATTACTACATTAAAACTTTCTTCCTCTTTATAAAGGCCATGATTACTACATTAAAACTTTCTTCCACTTTTTAAAGGCCATGATTACTACATTAAAACTTTCTTCCACTTTATAAAGGCCATGATTACTACATTAAAACTGTCTTCCACTTTATAAAGACCATGATTACTACATTAAAACTATTTTCCTCTTTAGAAAAGCCATGATTACTACATTAAAACTTTCTTTCACTTTATAAAGGCCATGGTTACCACATTAAAACTTTCTTCCGCTTTATAAAGGCCTTGATTACTACATCAAAACTTTCTTCCACTTTATAAAGACCTTGATTACTACTTTAAAACTTTCTTCCACATTATAAAGGCCATGATTACTACATTAAAACTTTCTTCCACTATAAAGGCCTTGATTACTACATCAAAACTTTCTTCCACTTTATAAAGACCATAATTACTACATTAAAACTTTCTTCCACTTTATATAGGCCACGATTACTACATTAAAACTTTCTTCCACTTTATAAAGGCCTTGATTACTACATCAAAACTTTCTTCCACTTTATAAAGGCCATGATTACTACATTAAAACTTTCTTCCACTTTATAAAGGCCTTGATTACTACATCAAAACTTTCTTCCACTTTATAAAGGCCTTGATTACAACATCAAACCTTTCTTCCACTTTATAAAGACCATGATTACTACATTAAAACTTTCTTCCACTTTATAAAGGCCATGATTACTACATTAAAACTTTCTTCCACTTTATAAAGGTCATGATTACTACATTGCATCTCTTTTCCTCTTTAGAAAAGCCATGATTACTACATTAAAACTTTCTTCCATCTTATATAGGCCATGATTACTACATTAAAACTTTCTTCCACCTTATCTAGGCCATGATTACTACATTGAAACTTTCTTTTACTTTATAAAGACCATGATTACTACATTAAAACATTCTTCCCCTTTATAAAGGCCATGATTACGACATTACAACTTTCTTCCACTTAATAAAGGCCATGATTACTACATTAAAACTTTCTTCCACTTTATAAAGGCCATGATTCCTACATTAAAACTTTATTCCACTTTATAAAGACCATGATTACTACATCAAAACTTTCTTCCACTTTATAAAGGCCTTGATTACTACATTAAAACTTTCTTCCACTTTATAAAGGCCATGATTACTACATTAAAACTTTCCTCCACTTTATAAAGGCCATGATTACTACATTGAAACTTTCTTCCACTTTATAAAGGCCATGATTACGACATTAAAACTTTCTTCCACTTTATAAAGGCCATGATTACTACATTAAAACTTTCTTCCACTTTATAAAGGCCATGATTACTACATTAAAACTTTCTTCCACTTTATAAAGGCCATGATTACTACATTAAAACTATTTTCCTCTTTAGAAAAGCCATGATTTCTACATTAAAACTTTCTTTCCCTTTATAAAGGCCATGATTACTACATTAAAACGTTCTTCCACTATATAAAGGCCATGATTACTACATCAAAACTTTCTTCCACTTTATAAAGGTCATGATTACTACATTGAAACTCTTTTCCTCTTCAGAAAAGCCATGATTACTACATTAAAACTTTCTTGCACCTTATATAGGCCATGATTACTACATTAAAACTTTCTTCCACTTTATAAAGGTCATGATTACTACATTAAAACTTTCTTTCACTTTGTAAAGGCCATGATTACTACATTTAAACTTTCTTCCACTTTATAAAGGCCATGATTATTACATTAAAACTTTCTTCCACTTTATAAAGGTCATGATTACTACATTAAAACCCTTTTCCTCTTTAGAAAAGCCATGATTACTACATTAAAACTTTCTTCCACCTTATATAGGCCATGATTACTACATTAAAACTTTCTTCCACCTTATATAGGCCATGATTACTACATTAAAATTTTCTTCCACTTTACAAAGGCCATGATTACTACATTAAAACTTTCTTCCACCTTATAAAGGCCATGATTACTACATTAGAACTTTCTTTCACTTTATAAAGGCCATGATTACTACATTTAAACTTTATTCCACTTTATAAAGGCCATGATTACTACATTAAACCTTTCTTCCACTTTATAAAGGCCATGGTTACTACATTATAACTTTCTTCCACTTTATAAAGGCCATGATTACCACATTAAAACTTTCTTCCACTTTATAAAGGCCATGATTACTACATTAAAACTTTCTTCCACTTAATAAAGGTCATGATTACTACATTAAAACTCTTTTCCTCTTTAGAAAAGCCATGATTACTACATTAAAACTTTCTTCCACTTTATAAAGGCCATGATTACTACATTAAAACTTTCTTCCACTTTATAAAGGTCATGATTACTACATTAAAACTCCTTTCCTCTTTAGAAAAGCCATGATTACTACATTAAAACTTTCTTCCACCTTATATAGGCCATGATTACTACATTAAAACTTTCTTCCACCTTATATAGGCCATGATTACTACATTAAAACTTTCTTTTACTTTATAAAGACCATGATTACTACATTAAAACATTCTTCCCCTTTATAAAGACCATGATTACTACATTAAAACTTTCTTCCACTTTATAAAGGCCATGATTACTACATTAAAACTTTCTTCCATTTTATAAAGGCCATGATTACTACATTAAAACTTTCTTTTACTTTATAAAGACCATGATTACTACATTAAAACTTTCTTCCACTTTATATAGGCCATGATTATTACATTAAAACTTTCTTCCACTTTATAAAGGCCTTGATTACTACATTAAAACTTTCTTCCACTTTATAAAGACCATGATTACTACATTAAAACTTTCTTCCACTTTATAAAGGCCTTGATTACTACATAAAAACTTTCTTCCACCTTATATAGGCCATGATTACTACATTAAAACTTTCTTCCACTTTATAAAGGCCATGATTACTACATTAAAACTTTCTTCCACTTTATAAAGGCCATGATTACTACATTGAAACTTTCTTTTACTTTATAAAGACCATGATTACTACATTAAAACTTTCTTCCACCTTATATAGGCCATGATTACTACATTAAAACTTTCTTCCACTTTATAAAGGCCATGATTACTACATTAAAACTTTCTTCCACTTTATAAAGGCCATGATTACTACATTAAAACTTTCTTCCACTTTATAAAGGCCATGATTACTACATTAAAACTGTCTTCCACTTTATAAAGACCATGATTACTACATTAAAACTTTCTTTCACTTTATAAAGGCCTTGATTACTACATCAAAACTTTCTTCCACTTTATAAAGACCATGATTACTACATTGAAACTTCCTTCCACATTATAAAGGCCATGATTACTACATTAAAACTTTCTTCCACTTTATAATGGCCTTGATTACTACATCAAAACTTTCTTCCACTTTATAAAGACCATAATTACTACATTAAAACTTTCTTCCACTTTATAAAGGCCATGATTACTACATTAAAACTTTCTTCCACTTTATAAAGGCCTTGATTACTACATCAAAACTTTCTTCCACTTTATAAAGGCCATGATTACTACAGCAAAACTTTCTTCTACTTTATAAAGACCATGATTACTACATTAAAACTTTCTTTCACTTTATAAAGGCCATGATTACTACATTAAAACTTTCTTCCACTTTATAAAGACCATGATTACTGCATTAAAACTTTCTTCCACTTTATAAAGACCTTGATTACTACATCAAAACTTTCTTCCACTTTATTAAGGCCTTGATTACTACAGCAAAACTTTCTTCCACTTTATAAAGACCATGATTACTACATTAAAACATTCTTCCCCTTTATAAAGGCCATGATTACTACATTAAAACTTTCTTCCACTTTATAAAGGCCATGATTACTACATTAAAACTTTTTTCCACTTTATAAAGGCCATGATTACTACATTAAAACTTTCTTCCCCTTTATAAAGACCATGATTACTACATTAAAACTTTCCTCCACTTTATAAAGGCCATGATTACTACAGTAAAACTTTCTTCTACTTTATAAAGACCATGATTACTACATTAAAACTTTCTTTCACTTTATAAAGGCCATGATTACTACATTAAAACTTTCTTCCACTTTATAAAGACCATGATTACTGCATTAAAACTTTCTTCCACTTTATAAAGACCTTGATTACTACATCAAAACTTTCTTCCACTTTATTAAGGCCTTGATTACTACAGCAAAACTTTCTTCCACTTTATAAAGACCATGATTACTACATTAAAACATTCTTCCCCTTTATAAAGGCCATGATTACTACATTAAAACTTTCTTCCACTTTATAAAGGCCATGATTACTACATTAAAACTTTTTTCCACTTTATAAAGGCCATGATTACTACATTAAAACTTTCTTCCCCTTTATAAAGACCATGATTACTACATTGAAACTTTCCTCCACTTTATAAAGGCCATGATTACTACAGTAAAACTTTCTTCCACTTTATAAAGGCCATGATTACTACATTAAAACTTTCTTCCACTTTATAAAGACCATGATTACTAAATTTAAAACTTTCTTCCACTTTATAAAGGCCTTCATTACTACATCAAAACTTTCTTCCACTTTATAAAGACCATGATTACTACATTAAAACTTTCTTCCACTTTATAAAGGCCATGATTACTACATTAAAACTTTCTTCCACTTTATAAAGGTCATGATTACTACATTGCAACTCTTTTCCTCTTTAGAAAAGCCATGATTACTACATTAAAACTTTCTTCCACCTTATATAGGCCATGATTACTACATTAAAACTTTCTTCCACCTTATCTAGGCCATGATTACTACATTAAAACTTTCTTTTACTTTATAAAGACCATGATTACTACATTAAAACATTCTTCCCCTTTATAAAGGCCATGATTACTACATTAAAACTCTCTTTCACTTTATAAAGGCCATGATTACTACATTAAAACTTTCTTCCACTTTATAAAGGCCATGATTACTACATTAAAACTTTATTCCACTTTATAAACACCATGATTACTACATCAAAACTTTCTTCCACTTTATAAAGGCCTTGATTACTACATTAAAACTTTCTTCCACTTCATAAAGGCCATAATTACTACATTAAAATTTTCTTCCACTTTATGAAGGCCATGATTACTACATTGAAACTTTCTTCCACTTTATAAAGGTCATGATAACTACATTAAAACTTTCTTCCTCTTTATAAAGGCCATGATTACTACATTAACATTTTCTTCCACTTTATAAAGGCCATGATTACTACATTAAAACTTTCTTCCACTTTATAAAGGCCATGGTTACTACACTAAAACTATTTTCCTCTTTACAAAAGCCATGATTACTACATTAAAACTTTCTTTCACTTTATAAAGGCCATGATTACTACATTAAAACTTTCTTCCGCTTTATAAAGGCCTTGATTACTACATCAAAACTTTCTTCCACTTTATAAAGACCATGATTACTACATTAAAACTTTCTTCCACATTATAAAGGCCATGATTACTACATTAAAACTTTCTTCCACTATAAAGGCCTTGATTACTACATCAAAACTTTCTTCCACTTTATAAAGACCATAATTACTACATTAAAACTTTCTTCCACTTTATAAAGGCCACGATTACTACATTAAAACTTTCTTCCACTTTATAAAGTCCTTGATTACTACATCAAAACTTTCTTCCACTTTATAAAGGCCATGATTACTACATTCAAACTTTCTTCCACTTTATAAAGGCCTTGATTACTACATCAAAACTTTCTTCCACTTTATAAAGGCCTTGATTACTACATCAAACCTTTCTTCCACTTTATAAAGACCATGATTACTACATTAAAACTTTCTTCCACTTTATAAAGGCCATAATTACTACATTAAAACTTTCTTTCACTTTATAAAGGTTATGATTACTACATTGCAACTCTTATCCTCTTTAGAAAAGCCATGATTACTACATTAAACCTTTCTTCCATCTTATATAGGCCATGATTACTACATTAAAACTTTCTTCCACCTTATCTAGGCCATGGTTACTACATTGAAACTTTCTTTTACTTTATAAAGACCATGATTACTACATTAAAACATTCTTCCCCTTTATAAAGGCCATGATTACTATATTGCAACTTTCTTCCACTTAATAAAGGCCATGATTACTACATTGCAACTTTCTTCCACTTTATAAAGACCATGATTACTACATTAAAACTTTCTTCCACTTTATAAAGGCCATGATTACTACATTAAAACTTTCTTCCACTTTATAAAGGCCATGATTACTACATTAAAACTTTCTTCCACTTTATAAAGGCCATGATTACTACATTAAAACTATTTTCCTCTTTAGAAAAGCCATGATTACTACATTAAAACTTTCTTTCCCTTTATAAAGGCCATGATTACTACATTAAAACGTTCTTCCACTTTATAAAAGCCATGATTACTACATCAAAACTTTCTTCCACTTTATAAAGGTCATGATTACTACATTAAAACTCTTTTCCTCTTCAGAAAAACCATGATTACTACATTAAAACTTTCTTCCACTTTATATAGGCCATGATTACTACATTAAAACTTTCTTCCACTTTATAAAGGCCATGATTACTACATTAAAACTTTCTTTCACTTTATAAAGGCCATGATTACTACATTTAAACTTTATTCCACTTTATAAAGGCCATGATTACTACATTAAACCTTTCTTCCACTTCATAAAGGCCATGATTACTACATTAAAACTTTCTTCCACTTTATAAAGGTCATGATTACTACATTAAAACTCCTTTCCTCTTTAGAAAAGCCATGATTACTACATTAAAACTTTCTTCCACCTTATATAGGCCATGATTACTACATTAAAACTTTCTTCCACCTTATATAGGCCATGATTACTACATTAAAACTTTCTTTTACTTTATAAAGACCATGATTACTACATTAAAACTTTCTTCCATTTTATAAAGGCCATGATTACTACATTAAAACTTTCTTCCATTTTATAAAGGCCATGATTACTACATTAAAACTTTCTTTTACTTTATAAAGACCATGATTACTACATTAAAACTTTCTTCCACCTTATATAGGCCATGATTATTACATTAAAACTTTCTTCCACTTTATAAAGGCCTTGATTACTACAATAAAACTTTCTTCCACTTTATAAAGACCATGATTACTACATTAAAACTTTTTTCCACTTTATAAAGGCCTTGATTACTACATAAAAACTTTGTTCCACCTTATATAGGCCATGATTACTACATTAAAACTTTCTTCCACTTTATAAAGGCCATGATTACTGCATTAAAACTTTCTTCCACTTTATAAAGGCTATGATTACTACATTAAAACTTTCTTTTACTTTATAAAGACCATGATTACAACATTAAAACTTTCTTCCACCTTATATAGGCCATGATTACTACATTAAAACTTTCTTCCTCTTTATAAAGGCCATGATTACTACATTAAAACTTTCTTCCACTTTTTAAAGGCCATGATTACTACATTAAAACTTTCTTCCACTTTATAAAGGCCATGATTACTACATTAAAACTGTCTTCCACTTTATAAAGACCATGATTACTACATTAAAACTATTTTCCTCTTTAGAAAAGCCATGATTACTACATTAAAACTTTCTTTCACTTTATAAAGGCCATGGTTACCACATTAAAACTTTCTTCCGCTTTATAAAGGCCTTGATTACTACATCAAAACTTTCTTCCACTTTATAAAGACCTTGATTACTACTTTAAAACTTTCTTCCACATTATAAAGGCCATGATTACTACATTAAAACTTTCTTCCACTATAAAGGCCTTGATTACTACATCAAAACTTTCTTCCACTTTATAAAGACCATAATTACTACATTAAAACTTTCTTCCACTTTATATAGGCCACGATTACTACATTAAAACTTTCTTCCACTTTATAAAGGCCTTGATTACTACATCAAAACTTTCTTCCACTTTATAAAGGCCATGATTACTACATTAAAACTTTCTTCCACTTTATAAAGGCCTTGATTACTACATCAAAACTTTCTTCCACTTTATAAAGGCCTTGATTACAACATCAAACCTTTCTTCCACTTTATAAAGACCATGATTACTACATTAAAACTTTCTTCCTCTTTATAAAGGCCATGATTACTACATTAAAACTTTCTTCCACTTTATAAAGGTCATGATTACTACATTGCAACTCTTTTCCTCTTTAGAAAAGCCATGATTACTACATTAAAACTTTCTTCCATCTTATATAGGCCATGATTACTACATTAAAACTTTCTTCCACCTTATCTAGGCCATGATTACTACATTGAAACTTTCTTTTACTTTATAAAGACCATGATTACTACATTAAAACATTCTTCCCCTTTATAAAGGCCATGATTACGACATTACAACTTTCTTCCACTTAATAAAGGCCATGATTACTACATTAAAACTTTCTTCCACTTTATAAAGGCCATGATTCCTACATTAAAACTTTATTCCACTTTATAAAGACCATGATTACTACATCAAAACTTTCTTCCACTTTATAAAGGCCTTGATTACTACATTAAAACTTTCTTCCACTTTATAAAGGCCATGATTACTACATTAAAACTTTCCTCCACTTTATAAAGGCCATGATTACTACATTGAAACTTTCTTCCACTTTATAAAGGCCATGATTACGACATTAAAACTTTCTTCCACTTTATAAAGGCCATGATTACTACATTAAAACTTTCTTCCACTTTATAAAGGCCATGATTACTACATTAAAACTTTCTTCCACTTTATAAAGGCCATGATTACTACATTAAAACTATTTTCCTCTTTAGAAAAGCCATGATTTCTACATTAAAACTTTCTTTCCCTTTATAAAGGCCATGATTACTACATTAAAACGTTCTTCCACTATATAAAGGCCATGATTACTACATCAAAACTTTCTTCCACTTTATAAAGGTCATGATTACTACATTGAAACTCTTTTCCTCTTCAGAAAAGCCATGATTACTACATTAAAACTTTCTTGCACCTTATATAGGCCATGATTACTACATTAAAACTTTCTTCCACTTTATAAAGGTCATGATTACTACATTAAAACTTTCTTTCACTTTGTAAAGGCCATGATTACTACATTTAAACTTTCTTCCACTTTATAAAGGCCATGATTACTACATTAAAACTTTCTTCCACTTTATAAAGGTCATGATTACTACATTAAAACCCTTTTCCTCTTTAGAAAAGCCATGATTACTACATTAAAACTTTCTTCCACCTTATATAGGCCATGATTACTACATTAAAACTTTCTTCCACCTTATATAGGCCATGATTACTACATTAAAATTTTCTTCCACTTTACAAAGGCCATGATTACTACATTAAAACTTTCTTCCACCTTATAAAGGCCATGATTACTACATTAGAACTTTCTTTCACTTTATAAAGGCCATGATTACTACATTTAAACTTTATTCCACTTTATAAAGGCCATGATTACTACATTAAACCTTTCTTCCACTTTATAAAGGCCATGGTTACTACATTATAACTTTCTTCCACTTTATAAAGGCCATGATTACCACATTAAAACTTTCTTCCACTTTATAAAGGCCATGATTACTACATTAAAACTTTCTTCCACTTAATAAAGGTCATGATTACTACATTAAAACTCTTTTCCTCTTTAGAAAAGCCATGATTACTACATTAAAACTTTCTTCCACTTTATAAAGGCCATGATTACTACATTTAAACTTTCTTCCACTTTATAAAGGTCATGATTACTACATTAAAACTCCTTTCCTCTTTAGAAAAGCCATGATTACTACATTAAAACTTTCTTCCACCTTATATAGGCCATGATTACTACATTAAAACTTTCTTCCACCTTATATAGGCCATGATTACTACATTAAAACTTTCTTTTACTTTATAAAGACCATGATTACTACATTAAAACATTCTTCCCCTTTATAAAGACCATGATTACTACATTAAAACTTTCTTCCACTTTATAAAGGCCATGATTACTACATTAAAACTTTCTTCCATTTTATAAAGGCCATGATTACTACATTAAAACTTTCTTTTACTTTATAAAGACCATGATTACTACATTAAAACTTTCTTCCACTTTATATAGGCCATGATTATTACATTAAAACTTTCTTCCACTTTATAAAGGCCTTGATTACTACATTAAAACTTTCTTCCACTTTATAAAGACCATGATTACTACATTAAAACTTTCTTCCACTTTATAAATGCCTTGATTACTACATAAAAACTTTCTTCCACCTTATATAGGCCATGATTACTACATTAAAACTTTCTTCCACTTTATAAAGGCCATGATTACTACATTAAAACTTTCTTCCACTTTATAAAGGCCATGATTACTACATTGAAACTTTCTTTTACTTTATAAAGACCATGATTACTACATTAAAACTTTCTTCCACCTTATATAGGCCATGATTACTACATTAAAACTTTCTTCCACTTTATAAAGGCCATGATTACTACATTAAAACTTTCTTCCACTTTATAAAGGCCATGATTACTACATTAAAACTTTCTTCCACTTTATAAAGGCCATGATTACTACATTAAAACTGTCTTCCACTTTATAAAGACCATGATTACTACATTAAAACTTTCTTTCACTTTATAAAGGCCTTGATTACTACATCAAAACTTTCTTCCACTTTATAAAGACCATGATTACTACATTGAAACTTCCTTCCACATTATAAAGGCCATGATTACTACATTAAAACTTTCTTCCACTTTATAATGGCCTTGATTACTACATCAAAACTTTCTTCCACTTTATAAAGACCATAATTACTACATTAAAACTTTCTTCCACTTTATAAAGGCCATGATTACTACATTAAAACTTTCTTCCACTTTATAAAGGCCTTGATTACTACATCAAAACTTTCTTCCACTTTATAAAGGCCATGATTACTACAGCAAAACTTTCTTCTACTTTATAAAGACCATGATTACTACATTAAAACTTTCTTTCACTTTATAAAGGCCATGATTACTACATTAAAACTTTCTTCCACTTTATAAAGACCATGATTACTGCATTAAAACTTTCTTCCACTTTATAAAGACCTTGATTACTACATCAAAACTTTCTTCCACTTTATTAAGGCCTTGATTACTACAGCAAAACTTTCTTCCACTTTATAAAGACCATGATTACTACATTAAAACTTTCTACCACTTTATAAAGGCCATGATTACTACATTAAACCTTTCTTCCACTTTATAAAGGCCATGATTACTACATTAAAACTTTCTTCCACTTTATAAAGGCCATGATTACTACATTAAAACTTTCTTCCACTTTATAAAGGCCATGATTACTACATTAAAACTTTCTTCCACTTAATAAAGGTCATGATTACTACATTAAAACTCTTTTCCTCTTTAGAAAAGCCATGATTACTACATTAAAACTGTCTTCCACTTTATAAAGGCCATGATTACCACATTAAAACTTTCTTCCACTTTACAAAGGCCTTGATTACTACATCAAAACTTTCTTCCACTTTATTAAGGCCTTGATTACTACATCAAAACTTTCTTCCACTTTATAAAGACCATGATTACTACATTAAAACTTTCTTCCACTTTATAAAGGCCATGATTACTACAGTAAAACTTTCTTCCACTTTATAAAGGTCATGATTACTACATTGCAACTCTTTTCTTTCTTAGAAAAGCCATGATTACTACATTAAAACTTTCTTCCACCTTATATAGGCCATGATTACTACATTAAAACTTTCTTCCACTTTATAAAGGCCATGATTACTACATTAAAACTTTCTTCCACTTTATAAAGGCCATGATTACTACATTAAAACTTTCTTCCACTTAATAAAGGTCATGATTACTACATTAAAACTCTTTTCCTCTTTAGAAAAGCCATGATTACTACATTAAAACTTTCTTCCACTTTATAAAGGCCATGATTACTACATTAAAACTTTCTTCCACTTTATAAAGATCATGATTACTACATTAAAACTCTTTCTCTCTTTAGAAAAGCCATGATTACTACATTAAAACTTTCTTCCACCTTATATAGGCCATGATTACTACATAAAAACTTTCTTTTACTTTATAAAGACCATGATTACTACATTGAAACATTCTTCCCCTTTTTAAAGACCATGATTACTACATTAAAACTTTCTTCCACTTTATAAAGGCCATGATTACTACATTAAAACTTTCTTCCACTTTATAAAGGCCATGATTACTACATTAAAACTTTCTTTTACTTTATAAAGACCATGATTACTACATGAAAACATTCTTCCCCTTTATAAAGGCCATGATTACTGCATTAAAACTTTCTTCCACTTTATAAAGGCCATGATTACTACATTAAAACTTTCTTCCACTTTATAAAGGCCATGATTACTACATTAAAACTTTCTTCCCCTTTATAAAGACCATGATTACTACATTAAAACTTTCCTCCACTTTATAAAGGCCATGATTACTACAGTAAAACTTTCTTTCACTTTATAAAGGCCATGATTACTACATTAAAACTTTCTTCAACTTTATAAAGACCATGATTACTAAATTTAATACTTTCTTCCACTTTATAAAGGCCTTGATTACTACATCAAAACTTTCTTCCACTTTATAAAGACCATGATTACTACATTAAAACTTTCTTCCACTTTATAAAGGCCATGATTACTACATTAAAACTTTCTTCCACTTTATAAAGGTCATGATTACTACATTGCAACTCTTCTCATCTTTAGAAAAGCCATGACTACATTAAAACTTTCTTCCACCTTATATAGGCCATGATTACTATATTAAAACTTTCTTCCACCTTATCTAGGCCATGATTACTACATTGAAACTTTCTTTTACCTTATAGAGACCATGATTACTACATTAAAACATTCTTCCCCTTTATAAAAGCCATGATTACTACATTAAAACTTTCTTCCACTTTATGAAGGCCATGATTACTACATTAAAACTTTCTTCCACTTTATAAAGGCCATGATTACTACATTAAAACTTTATTCCACTTTATAAAGACCATGATTACTACATCAAAACTTTCTTCTACTTTATAAAGGCCTTGATTACTACATTAAAACTTTCTTCCACTTCATAAAGGCCATAATTACTACATTAAAACTTTCTTCCACTTTATGAAGGCCATGATTACTACATTGAAACTTTCTTCCACTTTATAAAGGTCATGATAACTACATTAAAACTTTCTTCCACTTTATAAAGGCCATGATTGCTACATTAAAATTTTCTTCCACTTTATAAAGGCCATGATTACTACATTAAAACTTTCTTCCACTTTATAAAGGCCATGATTACTACATTAAAACTATTTTCCTCTTTAGAAAAGCCATGATTACTACATTAAAACATTCTTTCACTTTATAAAGGCCATGGTTACCACATTAAAACTTTCTTCCGCTTTATAAAGGCCTTGATTACTACATCAAAACTTTCTTCCACTTTATAAAGACCATGATTACTACTTTAAACCTTTCTTCCACATTATAAAGGCCATGATTACTACATTAAAACTTTCTTCCACTATAAAGGCCTTGATTACTACATCAAAACTTTCTTCCACTTTATAAAGACCATAATTACTACATTAAAACTTTCTTCCACTTTATAAAGGCCACGATTACTACATTAAAACTTTCTTCCACTTTATAAAGGCCTTGATTACTACATCAAAACTTTCTTCCACTTTATAAAGGCATTGATTACTACATCAAACCTTTCTTCCACTTTATAAAGACCATGATTACTACATTAAAACTTTCTTCCACTTTATAAAGGCCATCATTACTACATTAAAACTTTCTTCCACTTTATAAAGGTCATGATTACTACATTGCACCTCTTTTCCTCTTTAGAAAAGCCATGATTACTACATTAAAACTTTCTTCCATCTTATATAGGCCATGATTACTACATTAAAACTTTCTTCCACCTTATCTAGGCCATGATTACTACATTGAAACTTTCTTTTACTTTATAAAGACCATGATTACCACATTAAAACATTCTTCCCCTTTATAAAGGCCATGATTATGACATTACAAGTTTCTTCCACTTAATAAAGGCCATGATTACTACATTAAAACTTTCTTCCACTTTATAAAGGCCATGATTCCTACATTAAAACTTTATTCCACTTTATAAAGACCATGATTACTACATCAAAACTTTCTTCCACTTTATAAAGGCCTTGATTACTACATTAAAACTTTCTTCCACTTTATAAAGGCCATGATTACTACATTAAAACTTTCCTCCATTTTATAAAGGCCATGATTACTACATTGAAACTTTCTTCCACTTTATAAAGGCCATGATTACTACATTAAAACTTTCTTCCACTTTATAAAGGCCATGATTACTACATTAAAACTTTCTTCCACTTTATAAAGGCCATGATTACTACATTAAAACTTTCTTCCACTTTATAAAGGCCATGATTACTACATTAAAACTATTTTCCTCTTTAGAAAAGCCATGATTTCTACATTAAAACTTTCTTTCCATTTATAAAGGCCATGATTACTACATTAAAACCTTCTTCCACTATATAAAGGCCATGATTACTACATCAAAACTTTCTTCCACTTTATAAAGGTCATGATTACTACATTAAAACTCTTTTCCTCTTCAGAAAAGCCATGATTACTACATTAAAACCTTCTTGTATCTTATATAGGCCATGATTACTACATTAAAACTTTCTTCCACTTTATAAAGGTCATGATTACTACATTAAAACTTTCTTTCACTTTATAAAGGCCATGATTACTACATTTAAACTTTATTCCACTTTATAAAGGCCATGATTACTACATTAAACCTTTCTTCCACTTTATAAAGGCCATGATTACTACATTAAAACTTTCTTCCACTTTATAAAGGCCATGATTACTACATTAAAACTTTCTTCCACTTTATAAAGGCCATGATTACTACATTAAAACTTTCTTCCACTTAAGAAAAGTCATGATTACTACATTAAAACTCTTTTCCTCTTTAGAAAAGCCATGATTACTACATTAAAACTTTCTTCCACTTTATAAAGGCCATGATTACTACATTAAAACTTTCTTCCACTTTATAAAGGTCATGATTACTACATTAAAACTCCTTTCCTCTTTAGAAAAGCCATGATTACTACATTAAAAATTTCTTCCACCTTATATAGGCCATGATTACTACATTAAAACTTTCTTCCACCTTATATAGGCCATGATTACTACATTAAAACTTTCTTTTACTTTATAAAGACCATGATTACTACATTAAAACATTCTTCCCCTTTATAAAGACCATGATTACTACATTAAAACTTTCTTCCACTTTATAAAGGCCATGATTACTACATTAAAACTTTCTTCCATTTTATAAAGGCCATGATTACTACATTAAAACTTTCTTTTACTTTATAAAGACCATGATTACTACATTAAAACTTTCTTCCACCTTATATAGGCCATGATTATTACATTAAAACTTTCTTCCACTTTATAAAGGCCTTGATTACTACAATAAAAGTTTCTTCCACTTTATAAAGACCATGATTACTACATTAAAACTTTCTTCCACTTTATAAAGGCCTTGATTACTACATAAAAACTTTCTTCCACCTTATATAGGCCATGATTACTACATTAAAAGTTTCTTCCACTTTATAAAGGCCATGATTACTACATTAAAACTTTCTTCCACTTTATAAAGGCCATGATTACTACATTAGAACTTTCTTTTACTTTATAAAGACCATGATTACAACATTAAAACTTTCTTCCACCTTATATAGGCCATGATTACTACATTAAAACTTTCTTCCTCTTTATAAAGGCCATGATTACTACATTAAAACTTTCTTCCACTTTATAAAGGCCATGATTACTACATTAAAACTTTCTTCCACTTTATAAAGGCCATGATTACTACATTAAAACTGTCTTCCACTTTATAAAGACCATGATTACTACATTAAAACTTTCTTCCACTTTATAAAGGCCTTGATTACTACATCAAAACTTTCTTCCACTTTATAAAGACCATGATTACTACATTGAAACTTCCTTCCAAATTATAAAGGCCATGATTACTACATTAAAACTTTCTTCCACTTTATAATGGCCTTGATTACTACATCAAAACTTTCTTCCACTTTATAAAGGCCATAATTACTACATTAAAACTTTCTTCCACTTTATAAGGGCCATGATTACTACATTAAAACTTTCTTCCACTTTATAAAGGCCTTGATTACTACATCAAAACTCTTTTCCTCTTCAGAAAAGCCATGATTACTACATTAAAACCTTCTTGTATCTTATATAGGCCATGATTACTACATTAAAACTTTCTTCCACTTTATAAAGGTCATGATTACTACATTAAAACTTTCTTTCACTTTATAAAGGCCATGATTACTACAATTAAACTTTATTCCACTTTATAAAGGCCATGATTACTACATTAAACCTTTCTTCCACTTTATAAAGGCCATGATTACTACATTAAAACTTTCTTCCACTTTATAAAGGCCATGATTACTACATTAAAACTTTCTTCCACTTTATAAAGGCCATGATTACTACATTAAAACTTTCTTCCACTTAAGAAAAGTCATGATTACTACATTAAAACTCTTTTCCTCTTTAGAAAAGCCATGATTACTACATTAAAACTTTCTTCCACTTTATAAAGGCCATGATTACTACATTAAAACTTTCTTCCACTTTATAAAGGTCATGATTACTACATTAAAACTCCTTTCCTCTTTAGAAAAGCCATGATTACTACATTAAAAATTTCTTCCACCTTATATAGGCCATGATTACTACATTAAAACTTTCTTCCACCTTATATAGGCCATGATTACTACATTAAAACTTTCTTTTACTTTATAAAGACCATGATTACTACATTAAAACATTCTTCCCCTTTATAAAGACCATGATTACTACATTAAAACTTTCTTCCACTTTATAAAGGCCATGATTACTACATTAAAACTTTCTTCCATTTTATAAAGGCCATGATTACTACATTAAAACTTTCTTTTACTTTATAAAGACCATGATTACTACATTAAAACTTTCTTCCACCTTATATAGGCCATGATTATTACATTAAAACTTTCTTCCACTTTATAAAGGCCTTGATTACTACAATAAAAGTTTCTTCCACTTTATAAAGACCATGATTACTACATTAAAACTTTCTTCCACTTTATAAAGGCCTTGATTACTACATAAAAACTTTCTTCCACCTTATATAGGCCATGATTACTACATTAAAAGTTTCTTCCACTTTATAAAGGCCATGATTACTACATTAAAACTTTCTTCCACTTTATAAAGGCCATGATTACTACATTAGAACTTTCTTTTACTTTATAAAGACCATGATTACAACATTAAAACTTTCTTCCACCTTATATAGGCCATGATTACTACATTAAAACTTTCTTCCTCTTTATAAAGGCCATGATTACTACATTAAAACTTTCTTCCACTTTATAAAGGCCATGATTACTACATTAAAACTTTCTTCCACTTTATAAAGGCCATGATTACTACATTAAAACTGTCTTCCACTTTATAAAGACCATGATTACTACATTAAAACTTTCTTCCACTTTATAAAGGCCTTGATTACTACATCAAAACTTTCTTCCACTTTATAAAGACCATGATTACTACATTGAAACTTCCTTCCAAATTATAAAGGCCATGATTACTACATTAAAACTTTCTTCCACTTTATAATGGCCTTGATTACTACATCAAAACTTTCTTCCACTTTATAAAGGCCATAATTACTACATTAAAACTTTCTTCCACTTTATAAAGGCCATGATTACTACATTAAAACTTTCTTCCACTTTATAAAGGCCTTGATTACTACATCAAAACTTTCTTCCACTTTATAAAGGCCATGATTACTACATCAAAACTTTCTTCCACTTTATAAAGACCATGATTACTACATTAAAACTTTCTTCCACTTTATAAAGGCTATGATTACTACATTAAAACTTTCTTCCACTTTATAAAGACCATGATTACTACATTAAAACTTTCTTCCACTTTATAAAGACCTTGATTACTACATCAAAACTTTCTTCCACTTTATTAAGGCCTTGATTACTACGTCAAAACTTTCTTCCACTTTATAAAGTCCATGATTACTACATTAAAACTTTCTTCCACTTTATAAAGGCCATGATTACTACATTAAACCTTCCTTCCACTTTATAAAGGCCATGATTACTACATTAAAACTTTCTTCCACTTTATAAAGGCCATGATTACTACATTAAAACTTTCTTCCACTTTATAAAGGCCATGATTACTACATTAAAACTTTCATCCACTTAATAAAGGTCATGATTACTACATTAAAACTCTTTTCCTCTTTAGAAAAGCCATGATTACTACATTAAAACTGTCTTCCACTTTGTAAAGGCCATGATTACTACATTAAAACTTTCTTCCACTTTATAAAGGCCTTGATTACTACATCAAAATTTTCTTTCACTTTATTAAGGCCTTGATTACTACATCAAAACTTTCTTCCACTTTATAAAGACCATGATTACTACATTAAAACTTTCTTCCACTTTATAAAGGCCATGATTACTACATTAAAACTTTCTTCCACTTTATAAAGGTCATGATTACTACATTGCAACTCTTTTCCTCCTTAGGAAAGCCATGATTACTACATTAAAACTTTCTTCCACCTTATATAGGCCATGATTACTACATTAAAACTTTCTTCCACTTTATAAAGGCCATGATTACTACATTAAAACTTTCTTCCACTTTATGAAGGCCATGATTACTACATTAAAACTTTCTTCCACTTTATAAGGGCCATGATTACTACATTAAAACTTTCTTCCACTTAATAAAGGTCATGATTACTACATTAAAACTCTTTTCCTCTTTAGAAAAGCCATGATTACAACATTAAAACTTTCTTCCACTTTATAAAGGCCATGATTACTACATTAAAACTTTCTTCCACTTTATAAAGGTCATGATTACTACATTAAAACTCTTTTCCTCTTTAGAAAAGCCATGATTACTACATTAAAACTTTCTTCCACCTTATATAGGCCATGATTACTACATTAAAACTTTCTTCCACCTTATATAGGCCATGATTACTACATTAAAATTTTCTTCCACTTTATAAAGGCCATGATAACTACATTAAAACTTTCTTCCACTTTATAATGGCCATGATTACTACATTAAAACTTTCTTTCACTTTATTAAGGCCATGATTACTACATTTAAACTTTATTCCACTTTATAAAGGCCATGATTACTACATTAAACCTTTCTTCCACTTTATAAAGGCCATGGTTACTACATTAAAACTTTCTTCCACTTTATAAAGGCCATGATTACTACATTAAAACTTTCTTCCACTTTATAAAGGCCATGATTACTACATTAAAACTTTCATCCACTTAATAAAGGTCATGATTACTACATTAAAACTCTTTTCCTCTTTAGAAAAGCCATGATTACTACATTAAAACTTTCTTCCACATTATAAAGGCCATGATTACTACATTAAAACTTTCTTCCACTTTATAAAGGTCATGATTACTACATTAAAACTCCTTTCCTCTTTAGAAAAGCCATGATTACTGCATTAAAACTTTCTTCCACCTTATATAGGCCATGATTACTACATTAAAACTTTCTTCCACCTTATATAGGCCATGATTACTACATTAAAACTTTCTTTTACTTTATAAAGACCATGATTACTACATTGAAACATTCTTCCACCTTATATAGGCCATGATTATTACATTAAAACTTTCTTCCACTTTATAAAGGCCCTGATTACTACATTAAAACTTTCTTCCACTTTATAAAGGTTATGATTACTACATTAAAACTTTCATCCACTTAATAAAGGTCATGATTACTACATTAAAACTCTTTTCCTCTTTAGAAAAGCCATGATTACTACATTAAAACTTTCTTCCACATTATAAAGGCCATGATTACTACATTAAAACTTTCTTCCACTTTATAAAGGTCATGATTACTACATTAAAACTCCTTTCCTCTTTAGAAAAGCCATGATTACTGCATTAAAACTTTCTTCCACCTTATATAGGCCATGATTACTACATTAAAACTTTCTTCCACCTTATATAGGCCATGATTACTACATTAAAACTTTCTTTTACTTTATAAAGACCATGATTACTACATTGAAACATTCTTCCCCCTTATATAGGCCATGATTATTACATTAAAACTTTCTTCCACTTTATAAAGGCCCTGATTACTACATTAAAACTTTCTTCCACCTTATATAGGCCATGATTACTACATTAAAACTTTCTTTTACTTTATAAAGACCATGATTACTACATTAAAACTTTCCTCCACTTTATAAAGACCATGATTACTACATTAAAACTTTCTTCCACCTTATATAGGCCATGATTACTACATTAAAACTTTCTTCCACTTTATAAAGGCCATGATTACTACATTAAAACTTTCTTCCACTTTATAAAGGCCATGATTACTACATTAAAATTTTCTTCCACTTTATAAAGGCCATGATTACTACATTAAAACTGTCTTCCACTTTATAAAGACCATGATTACTACATTAAAACTTTCTTCCACTTTATAAAGGCCTTGATTACTACATCAAAACTTTCTTCCACTTTATAAAGGCCATGATTACTACATTAAAACTTTCTTCCACTTTATAAAGGCCATGATTACTACATTAAAACTTTCGTCCACTTAATAAAGGTCATGATTACTACATTAAAACTCTTTTCCTCTTTAGAAAAGCCATGATTACTACATTAAAACTTTCTTCCACATTATAAAGGCCATGATTACTACATTAAAACTTTCTTCCACTTTATAAAGGTCATGATTACTACATTAAAACTCCTTTGCTCTTTAGAAAAGCCATGATTACTGCATTAAAACTTTCTTCCACCTTATATAGGCCATGATTACTACATTAAAACTTTCTTCCACCTTATATAGGCCATGATTACTACATTAAAACTTTCTTTTACTTTATAAAGACCATGATTACTACATTGAAACATTCTTCCACCTTATATAGGCCATGATTATTACATTAAAACTTTCTTCCACTTTATAAAGGCCCTGATTACTACATTAAAACTTTCTTCCACTTTATATAGACCATGATTACTACATTAAAACTTTCTTCCACTTTATAAAGGCCTTGATTACTACATAAAAACTTTCTTCCACCTTATATAGGCCATGATTACTACATTAAAACTTTCTTCCACTTTATAAAGGCCATGATTACTACATTAAAACTTTCTTCCAGTTTATAAAGGTTATGATTACTACATTAAAACTTTCTTTTACTTTATAAAGACCATGATTACTACATTAAAACTTTCTTCCACCTTATATAGGCCATGATTACTACATTAAAACTTTCTTCCACTTTATAAAGGCCATGATTACTACATTAAAACTTTCTTCCACTTTATAAAGGCCATGATTACTACATTAAAATTTTCTTCCACTTTATAAAGGCCATGATTACTACATTAAAACTGTCTTCCACTTTATAAAGACCATGATTACTACATTAAAACTTTCTTCCACTTTATAAAGGCCTTGATTACTACATCAAAACTTTCTTCCACTTTATAAAGACCATGATTACTATATTAAAACTTTCTTCCACCTTATAAAGGCCATGATTACTACATTAAAACTCTCTTCCAACTTATATAGGCCATGATTACTACATTAAAACTTTTTTCCACTTTATAAAGGCCATGATTACTACATTAAAACTTTCTTCCACCTTATATAGGCCATGATTACTACATTAAAACTTTCTTCCACTTTATAAAGGCCATGATTACTACATCAAAACTTTCTTCCACTTTATAAAGTCATGATTACTACATTAAAACTCTTTTCCTCTTCAGAAAAGCCATGATTACTACATTTAAACTTTCTTCCACCTTATATAGGCCATGATTACTACATTAAAACTTTCTTCCACTTTATAAAGGCCATGATTACTACATTAAAACTTTCTTCCACTTTATAAAGGCCATGATTACTACATCAAAACTTACTTCCACTTTATAAAGGTCATAATTACTACATTAAAACTCTTTTCCTCTTCAGAAAAGCCATGATTACTACATTAAAACTTTCTTCCACCTTATATAGGCCATGATTACTACATTAAAACTTTCTTCCACTTTATGAAGGCCATGATTACTACATTAAAACTTTCTTCCACTTTATAAAGGCCATGATTACTACATCAAAACTTTCTTCCACTTTATAAAGGTCATGATTACTACATTAAAACTCTTTTCCTCTTCAGAAAAGCCATGATTACTACATTAAAACTTTCTTTCACCTTATATAGGCCATGATTACTACATTAAAACTTTCTTCCACTTTATAAAGGCCATGATTACTACATTAAAACTTTCTTCCACTTTATAAATGCCATGATTACTACATTAAATCTTTCTTCCACTTTATAAAGGCCATGATTACTACATTAAAACTTTCTTCCACTTTATAAAGGTCATGATTACTACATTAAAACTCTTTTCCTCTTCAGAAAAGCCATGATTACTACATTAAAACTTTCTTCCACCTTATATAGGCCATGATTACTACATTAAAACTTTCTTCCACTTTATAAAGGCCATGATTACTACATTAAAACTCTTTTCCTCTTCAGAAAAGCCATGATTACTACATTAAAACTTTCTTCCACCTTATATAGGCCATGATTACTACATTAAAACTTTCTTCCACTTTATAAAGGCCATGATTACTACATTAAAACGTTCTTTCACTTTATAAAGGCCATGATTACTACATTAAAACTTTCTTCCACTTTATAAAGGTCATGATTACTGCATTAAAACTATTTTCCTCTTTAGAAAAGCCATGATTACTACATTAAAACTCTTTTCCTCTTCAGAAAAGCCATGATTACTACATTAAAACTTTCTTCCACCTTATATAGGCCATGATTACTACATTAAAACTTTCTTCCACTTTATAAAGGCCATGATTACTACATTAAAACTTTCTTCCACTTTATAAAGGCCATGATTACTACATTAAATCTTTCTTCCACTTTATAAAGGCCATGATTACTACATTAAAACTTTCTTCCACTTTATAAAGGCCATGATTACTACATTAAAGCTTTCTTCCACTTCATAAAGGCCATGATTACTACATTAAAACTTTCTTCCACTTTATAAAGGCCATGATTACTACATTAAAACTTTCTTCCACTTAATAAAGGTCATGATTACTACATTAAAACTCTTTTCCTCTTTAGAAAAGCCATGATTACTACATTAAAACTTTCTTCCACTTTATAAAGGCCATGATTACTACATTAAAACTTTCTTCCACTTTATAAAGGTCATGATTACTACATTAAAACTCTTTTCCTCTTTAGAAAAGCCATGATTACTACAATAAAACTTTCTTCCACCATATATAGGCCATGATTACTACATTAAAACTTTCTTCCACCTTATATAGGCCATGATTACTACATTAAAACTTTCTTTTACTTTATAAAGACCATGATTACTATATTAAAACTTTCTTCCACTTTATAAAGGCCATGATTACTACATTAAAACTTTCTTCCACTTTATAAAGGTCATGATTACTATATTGCAACTCTTTTCCTCTTTAGAAAAGCCATGATTACTACATGAAAACTTTCTTCCACCTTATATAGGCCATGATTACTACATTAAAACTTTCTTCCACCTTATCTAGGCCATGATTACTACATTAAAACTTTCTTCCTCTTTACAAAAGGCCATGATTACTACATTAAAACTTTTTTCCACTTTATAAAGTCCATGATTACTACATTAAAACTTTATTCCACTTTATAAAGACCATGATTACTACATCAAAACTTTCTTCCACTTTATAAAGGCCTTGATTACTACATTAAAACTTTCTTCCACTTTATAAAGGCCATGATTACTACATTAAAACTTTCTTCCTCTTTACAAAAGGCCATGATTACTACATTGAAACTTTCTTCCACTTTATAAAGGCCATGATTACTACATTAAAACTTATTTCCACTTTATAAAGGCCATGATTACTACATTAAAACTTTCTTCCACTTTACAAAGGCCATGATTACTACATTAAAACTTTCTTCCACTTTATAAAGGCCATGATTACTACATTAAAACTATTTTCCTCTTTAGAAAAGCCATGATTACTACATTAAAACCTTCTTTCACTTTATAAAGGCCATGATTACTACATTAAAACTTTCTTCCACTTTATAAAGGCCATGATTACTACATTAAATCTTTCTTCCACTTTATAAAGGCCATGATTACTACATTAAAACTTTCTTCCCTTTTATAAAGGCCATGATTACTACATTAAAGCTTTCTTCCACTTCATAAAGGCCATGATTACTACATTAATACTTTCTTCCACTTTATAAAGGCCATGATTACTACATTAAAACTTTCTTCCACTTAATAAAGGTCATGATTACTACATTAAAACTCTTTTCCTCTTTAGAAAAGCCATGATTACTACATTAAAACTTTCTTCCACTTTATAAAGGCCATGATTACTACATTAAAACTTTCTTCCACTTTATAAAGGTCATGATTACAACATTAAAACTCTTTTCCTCTTTAGAAAAGCCATGATTACTACAATAAAACTTTCTTCCACCTTATATAGGCCATGATTACTACATTAAAACTTTCTTCCACCTTATATAGGCCATGATTACTACATTAAAACTTTCTTTTATTTTATAAAGACCATGATTACTACATTAAAACATTCTTCCCCTTTTTAAAGGCCATGATTACTACATTAAAACTTTCTACCACTTTATAAAGGCCATGATTACTACATTAAAACTTTCTTCCACTTTATAAAGGCCATGATTACTACATTAAAACTTTCTTTTACTTTATAAAGACCATGATTACTACATGAAAACATTCTTCCCCTTTATAAAGGCCATGATTACTACATTAAATCTTTCTTCCACTTTATAAAGGCCATGATTGCTACATTAACACTTTCTTCCACTTTATAAAGGCCATGATTACTACATCAAAACTTTCTTCCACTTTATAAAGACCATGATTACTACATTAAAACTTTCTTTCACATTATAAAGGCCATGATTACTACATTGAAACTTTCTTCCACTTTATAAAGGCCTTGATTACTACATTAAAACTTTCTTCCACTTTATAAAGACCATAATTACTACATTAAAACTTTCTTCCACTTTATAAAGGCCATGATTACTACATTAAAACTTTCTTCCACTTTATAAAGGCCATGATTACTACATCAAAACTTTCTTCCACTTTATAAAGGCCATGATTACTACATTAAAACTTTCTTCCACTTTATAAAGGCTATGATTACTACATTTAAACTTTCTTCCACTTTATAAAGACCATAATTACTACATTAAAACTTTCTTCCACTTTATAAAGGCCATGATTACTACATTAAAACTTTCTTCCACTTTATAAAGGCCATGATTACTACATCAAAACTTTCTTCCACTTTATAAAGGCCTTGATTACTACATTAAAACTTTCTTCCACTTTATAAAGGCCATGATTACTACATTAAAACTTTCTTCCACTTTATAAAGGCCATGATTACTACATCAAAACTTTCTTCCACTTTATAAAGGCCTTGATTACTACATTAAAACTTTCTTCCACTTTATAAAGGCCATGATTACTACATTAAAACTTTCTTCCACTTTATAAAGGCTATGATTACTACATTTAAACTTTCTTCCACTTTATAAAGACCATAATTACTACATTAAAACTTTCTTCCACATCATAAAGGCCATGATTACTACATTACAACTTTCTTCCACTTTATAAAGGCCATGATTACTACATTAAAACTTTCTTCCACTTTATAAAGGCTATGATTACTACATTAAAACTTTCTTCCACTTTATAAAGACCATAATTACTACATTAAAACTTTCTTCCACTTTATAAAGGCCATGATTACTACATTAAAACTTTCTTCCACTTTATAAAGGCCATGATTACTACATCAAAACTTTCTTCCACTTTATAAAGGTCTTGATTACTACATCAAAACTTTCTTCCACTTTATAAAGGCCATGATTACTACATTAAAACTTTCTTCCACTTCATAAAGGTCATGATTACTACATTGCAACTCTTTTCCTCTTTAGAAAAGCCATGATTACTACATTAAAACTTTCTTCCACCTTATATAGGCCATGATTACTACATTAAAACTTTCTTCCACTTTATAAAGGTCATGATTACTACATTAAAACTCTTTTCCTCTTCAGAAAAGCCATGATTACTACATTAAAACTTTCTTCCACCTTATATAGGCCATGATTACTACATTAAAACTTTCTTCCACTTTATAAAGGCCATGATTACTACATTAAAACTCTTTTCCTCTTCAGAAAAGCCATGATTACTACAATAAAACTTTCTTCCACCTTATATAGGCCATGATTACTACTTTAAAACTTTCTTCCACTTTATAAAGGCCATGATTACTACATTAAAACTTTCTTCCACTTTATAAAGGCCCTGATTACTACATTAAAACTCTTTTCCTCTTCAGAAAAGCCATGATTACTACATTAAAACTTTCTTCCACCTTATATAGGCCATGATTACTACATTAAAACTTTCTTCCACTTTATAAAGGCCATGATTACTACATTAAAACTCTTTTCCTCTTCAGAAAAGCCATGATTACTACAATAAAACTTTCTTCCACCTTATATAGGCCATGATTACTACTTTAAAACTTTCTTCCACTTTATAGAGGCCATGATTACTACATTAAAACTTTCTTTCACTTTATAAAGGCCATGATTACTACATTAAAACTTTCTTTCACTTTATAAAGGCCATAATTACTACATTAAAACTTTCTTCCACTTTATAAAGGCCATGATTACTACATTAAAACTTTCTTCCACTTTATAAAGACCATGATTACTACATTAAAACTTTCTTCCACTTTATAAAGAAATGATTACTACATCAAAACTTTCTTCCACTTTATAAAGGCCATGACTACTACATTAAAACTTTCTTCCACTTTATAAAGGTCATGATTACTACATTGCAACTCTTTTCCTCTTTAGAAAAGCCATGATTACTACATTAAAACTTTCTTCCACCTTATATAGGCCATGATTACTACATTAAAACTTTCTTCCACCTTATCTAGGCCATGATTACTACATTGAAACTTTCTTTTACTTTATAAAGACCATGATTACTACATTAAAACATTCTTCCCCTTTATAAAGGCCATGATTACTACATTAAAACTTTCTTCCACTTTATAAAGGCCATGATTACTACATTAAAACTTTCTTCCACTTTATAAAGGCCATGATTACTGCATTAGAACTTTATTCCACTTTATAAAGACCATGATTACTACATCAAAACTTTCTTCCACTTTATAAAGGCCTTGATTACTACATTTAAACTTTCTTCCACTTTATAAAGGCCATGATTACTACATTAAAACTTTCTTCCACTTTATAAAGGCCATGATTACTACATTGAAACTTTCTTCCACTTTATAAAGGCCATGATTACTACATTAAAACTTTCTTCCACTTTTTAAAGGCCTTGATTGCTACATTAAAACTTTCTTCCACTTTATAAAGGCCATGATTACTACATTAAAACTTTCTTCCACTTTTTAAAGGCCATGATTACTACATTAAAACTTTCTTCCACTTTATAAAGGCCATGATTACTACATCAAAACTTTCTTCCACTTTATAAAGTCATGATTACTACATTAAAACTCTTTTCCTCTTCAGAAAAGCCATGATTTCTACATTAAAACTTTCTTCCACCTTATATAGGCCATGATTACTACATTAAAACTTTCTTCCACTTTATAAAGGCCATGATTACTACATTAAAACTTTCTTCCACTTTATAAAGGCCATGATTACTACATCAAAACTTTCTTCCACTTTATAAAGGTCATAATTACTACATTAAAACTCTTTTCCTCTTCAGAAAAGCCATGATTACTACATTAAAACTTTCTTCCACCTTATATAGGCCATGATTACTACATTAAAACTTTCTTCCACTTTATGAAGGCCATGATTACTACATTAAAACTTTCTTCCACTTTATAAAGGCCATGATTACTACATCAAAACTTTCTTCCACTTTATAAAGGTCATGATTACTACATTAAAACTCTTTTCTTCTTCAGAAAAGCCATGATTACTACATTAAAACTTTCTTCCACCTTATATAGGCCATGATTACTACATTAAAACTTTCTTCCACTTTATAAAGGCCATGATTACTACATTAAAACTTTCTTCCACTTTATAAATGCCATGATTACTACATTAAATCTTTCTTCCACTTTATAAAGGCCATGATTACTACATTAAAACTTTCTTCCACTTTATAAAGGTCATGATTACTACATTAAAACTCTTTTCCTCTTCAGAAAAGCCATGATTACTACATTAAAACTTTCTTCCACCTTATATAGGCCATGATTACTACTTTAAAACTTTCTTCCACTTTATAAAGGCCATGATTACTACATTAAAACTTTCTTTCACTTTATAAAGGCCATGATTACTACATTAAAACTTTCTTTCACTTTATAAAGGCCATGATTACTACATTAAAACTCTTTTCCTCTTCAGAAAAGCCATGATTACTACATTAAAACTTTCTTTTACTTTATAAAGACCATGATTACTACATTAAAACTTTCTTCCACTTTATATAGGCCATGATTATTACATTAAAACTTTCTTCCACTTTATAAAGGCCTTGATTACTACATTAAAACTTTCTTCCACTTTATAAAGACCATGATTACTACATTAAAACTTTCTTCCACTCTATAAAGGCCTTGATTACTACATAAAAACTTTCTTCCACCTCATATAGGCCATGATTACTACATTAAAACTTTCTTCCACTTTATAAAGGCCATGATTACTACATTAAAACTTTCTTCCACTTTATAAAGGCCATGATTACTACATTGAAACTTTCTTTTACTTTATAAAGACCATGATTACTACATTAAAACTTTCTTCCACCTTATATAGGCCATGATTACTACATTAAAACTTTCTTCCACTTTATAAAGGCCATGATTACTACATTAAAACTTTCTTCCACTTTATAAAGGCCATGATTACTACATTAAAACTGTCTTCCACTTTATAAAGACCATGATTACTACATTAAAACTTTCTTTCACTTTATAAAGGCCTTGATTACTACATCAAAACTTTCTTCCACTTTATAAAGACCATGATTACTACATTGAAACTTCCTTCCACATTATAAAGGCCATGATTACTACATTAAAACTTTCTTCCACTTTATAATGGCCTTGATTACTACATCAAAACTTTCTTCCACTTTATAAAGACCATAATTACTACATTAAAACTTTCTTCCACTTTATAAAGGCCATGATTACTACATTAAAACTTTCTTCCACTTTATAAAGGCCTTGATTACTACATCAAAACTTTCTTCCACTTTATAAAGGCCATGATTACTACAGCAAAACTTTCTTCTACTTTATAAAGACCATGATTACTACATTAAAACTTTCTTTCACTTTATAAAGGCCATGATTACTACATTAAAACTTTCTTCCACTTTATAAAGACCATGATTACTGCATTAAAACTTTCTTCCACTTTATAAAGACCTTGATTACTACATCAAAACTTTCTTCCACTTTATTAAGGCCTTGATTACTACAGCAAAACTTTCTTCCACTTTATAAAGACCATGATTACTACATTAAAACTTTCTACCACTTTATAAAGGCCATGATTACTACATTAAACCTTTCTTCCACTTTATAAAGGCCATGATTACTACATTAAAACTTTCTTCCACTTTATAATGGCCATGATTACTACATTAAAACTTTCTTCCACTTTATAAAGGCCATGATTACTACATTAAAACTTTCTTCCACTTAATAAAGGTCATGATTACTGCATTAAAACTCTTTTTCTCTTTAGAAAAGCCACGATTACTACATTAAAACTGTCTTCCACTTTATAAAGGCCATGATTACCACATTAAAACTTTCTTCCACTTTACAAAGGCCTTGATTACTACATCAAAACTTTCTTCCACTTTATAAAGGCCTTGATTACTACATTAAAACTTTCTTCCACTTTATAAAGGCCATGATTACTACATTAAAACTTTCTTCCACTTTATAAAGGCTATGATTACTACATTTAAACTTTCTTCCACTTTATAAAGACCATAATTACTACATTAAAACTTTCTTCCACATCATAAAGGCCATGATTACTACATTACAACTTTCTTCCACTTTATAAAGGCCATGATTACTACATTAAAACTTTCTTCCACTTTATAAAGGCTATGATTACTACATTAAAACTTTCTTCCACTTTATAAAGACCATAATTACTACATTAAAACTTTCTTCCACTTTATAAAGGCCATGATTACTACATTAAAACTTTCTTCCACTTTATAAAGGCCATGATTACTACATCAAAACTTTCTTCCACTTTATAAAGGTCTTGATTACTACATCAAAACTTTCTTCCACTTTATAAAGGCCATGATTACTACATTAAAACTTTCTTCCACTTCATAAAGGTCATGATTACTACATTGCAACTCTTTTCCTCTTTAGAAAAGCCATGATTACTACATTAAAACTTTCTTCCACCTTATATAGGCCATGATTACTACATTAAAACTTTCTTCCACTTTATAAAGGTCATGATTACTACATTAAAACTCTTTTCCTCTTCAGAAAAGCCATGATTACTACATTAAAACTTTCTTCCACCTTATATAGGCCATGATTACTACATTAAAACTTTCTTCCACTTTATAAAGGCCATGATTACTACATTAAAACTCTTTTCCTCTTCAGAAAAGCCATGATTACTACAATAAAACTTTCTTCCACCTTATATAGGCCATGATTACTACTTTAAAACTTTCTTCCACTTTATAAAGGCCATGATTACTACATTAAAACTTTCTTCCACTTTATAAAGGCCCTGATTACTACATTAAAACTCTTTTCCTCTTCAGAAAAGCCATGATTACTACATTAAAACTTTCTTCCACCTTATATAGGCCATGATTACTACATTAAAACTTTCTTCCACTTTATAAAGGCCATGATTACTACATTAAAACTCTTTTCCTCTTCAGAAAAGCCATGATTACTACAATAAAACTTTCTTCCACCTTATATAGGCCATGATTACTACTTTAAAACTTTCTTCCACTTTATAGAGGCCATGATTACTACATTAAAACTTTCTTTCACTTTATAAAGGCCATGATTACTACATTAAAACTTTCTTTCACTTTATAAAGGCCATAATTACTACATTAAAACTTTCTTCCACTTTATAAAGGCCATGATTACTACATTAAAACTTTCTTCCACTTTATAAAGACCATGATTACTACATTAAAACTTTCTTCCACTTTATAAAGAAATGATTACTACATCAAAACTTTCTTCCACTTTATAAAGGCCATGACTACTACATTAAAACTTTCTTCCACTTTATAAAGGTCATGATTACTACATTGCAACTCTTTTCCTCTTTAGAAAAGCCATGATTACTACATTAAAACTTTCTTCCACCTTATATAGGCCATGATTACTACATTAAAACTTTCTTCCACCTTATCTAGGCCATGATTACTACATTGAAACTTTCTTTTACTTTATAAAGACCATGATTACTACATTAAAACATTCTTCCCCTTTATAAAGGCCATGATTACTACATTAAAACTTTCTTCCACTTTATAAAGGCCATGATTACTACATTAAAACTTTCTTCCACTTTATAAAGGCCATGATTACTGCATTAGAACTTTATTCCACTTTATAAAGACCATGATTACTACATCAAAACTTTCTTCCACTTTATAAAGGCCTTGATTACTACATTTAAACTTTCTTCCACTTTATAAAGGCCATGATTACTACATTAAAACTTTCTTCCACTTTATAAAGGCCATGATTACTACATTGAAACTTTCTTCCACTTTATAAAGGCCATGATTACTACATTAAAACTTTCTTCCACTTTTTAAAGGCCTTGATTGCTACATTAAAACTTTCTTCCACTTTATAAAGGCCATGATTACTACATTAAAACTTTCTTCCACTTTTTAAAGGCCATGATTACTACATTAAAACTTTCTTCCACTTTATAAAGGCCATGATTACTACATCAAAACTTTCTTCCACTTTATAAAGTCATGATTACTACATTAAAACTCTTTTCCTCTTCAGAAAAGCCATGATTTCTACATTAAAACTTTCTTCCACCTTATATAGGCCATGATTACTACATTAAAACTTTCTTCCACTTTATAAAGGCCATGATTACTACATTAAAACTTTCTTCCACTTTATAAAGGCCATGATTACTACATCAAAACTTTCTTCCACTTTATAAAGGTCATAATTACTACATTAAAACTCTTTTCCTCTTCAGAAAAGCCATGATTACTACATTAAAACTTTCTTCCACCTTATATAGGCCATGATTACTACATTAAAACTTTCTTCCACTTTATGAAGGCCATGATTACTACATTAAAACTTTCTTCCACTTTATAAAGGCCATGATTACTACATCAAAACTTTCTTCCACTTTATAAAGGTCATGATTACTACATTAAAACTCTTTTCTTCTTCAGAAAAGCCATGATTACTACATTAAAACTTTCTTCCACCTTATATAGGCCATGATTACTACATTAAAACTTTCTTCCACTTTATAAAGGCCATGATTACTACATTAAAACTTTCTTCCACTTTATAAATGCCATGATTACTACATTAAATCTTTCTTCCACTTTATAAAGGCCATGATTACTACATTAAAACTTTCTTCCACTTTATAAAGGTCATGATTACTACATTAAAACTCTTTTCCTCTTCAGAAAAGCCATGATTACTACATTAAAACTTTCTTCCACCTTATATAGGCCATGATTACTACTTTAAAACTTTCTTCCACTTTATAAAGGCCATGATTACTACATTAAAACTTTCTTTCACTTTATAAAGGCCATGATTACTACATTAAAACTTTCTTTCACTTTATAAAGGCCATGATTACTACATTAAAACTCTTTTCCTCTTCAGAAAAGCCATGATTACTACATTAAAACTTTCTTTTACTTTATAAAGACCATGATTACTACATTAAAACTTTCTTCCACTTTATATAGGCCATGATTATTACATTAAAACTTTCTTCCACTTTATAAAGGCCTTGATTACTACATTAAAACTTTCTTCCACTTTATAAAGACCATGATTACTACATTAAAACTTTCTTCCACTTTATAAAGGCCTTGATTACTACATAAAAACTTTCTTCCACCTCATATAGGCCATGATTACTACATTAAAACTTTCTTCCACTTTATAAAGGCCATGATTACTACATTAAAACTTTCTTCCACTTTATAAAGGCCATGATTACTACATTGAAACTTTCTTTTACTTTATAAAGACCATGATTACTACATTAAAACTTTCTTCCACCTTATATAGGCCATGATTACTACATTAAAACTTTCTTCCACTTTATAAAGGCCATGATTACTACATTAAAACTTTCTTCCACTTTATAAAGGCCATGATTACTACATTAAAACTGTCTTCCACTTTATAAAGACCATGATTACTACATTAAAACTTTCTTTCACTTTATAAAGGCCTTGATTACTACATCAAAACTTTCTTCCACTTTATAAAGACCATGATTACTACATTGAAACTTCCTTCCACATTATAAAGGCCATGATTACTACATTAAAACTTTCTTCCACTTTATAATGGCCTTGATTACTACATCAAAACTTTCTTCCACTTTATAAAGACCATAATTACTACATTAAAACTTTCTTCCACTTTATAAAGGCCATGATTACTACATTAAAACTTTCTTCCACTTTATAAAGGCCTTGATTACTACATCAAAACTTTCTTCCACTTTATAAAGGCCATGATTACTACAGCAAAACTTTCTTCTACTTTATAAAGACCATGATTACTACATTAAAACTTTCTTTCACTTTATAAAGGCCATGATTACTACATTAAAACTTTCTTCCACTTTATAAAGACCATGATTACTGCATTAAAACTTTCTTCCACTTTATAAAGACCTTGATTACTACATCAAAACTTTCTTCCACTTTATTAAGGCCTTGATTACTACAGCAAAACTTTCTTCCACTTTATAAAGACCATGATTACTACATTAAAACTTTCTACCACTTTATAAAGGCCATGATTACTACATTAAACCTTTCTTCCACTTTATAAAGGCCATGATTACTACATTAAAACTTTCTTCCACTTTATAAAGGCCATGATTACTACATTAAAACTTTTTTCCACTTTATAAAGGCCATGATTACTACATTAAAACTTTCTTCCACTTAATAAAGGTCATGATTACTACATTAAAACTCTTTTTCTCTTTAGAAAAGCCACGATTACTACATTAAAACTGTCTTCCACTTTATAAAGGCCATGATTACCACATTAAAACTTTCTTCCACTTTACAAAGGCTTGATTACTACATCAAAACTTTCTTCCACTTTATTAAGGCCTTGATTACTACATCAAAACTTTCTTCCACTTTATAAAGACCATGATTACTACATTAAAACTTTCTTCCACTTTATAAAGGCCATGATTACTACAGTAAAACTTTCTTCCACTTTATAAAGGTCATGATTACTACATTGCAACTCTTTTCTTTCTTAGAAAAGCCATGATTACTACATTAAAACTTTCTTCCACCTTATATAGGCCATGATTACTACATTAAAACTTTCTTCCACTTTATAAAGGCCATGATTACTACATTAAAACTTTCTTCCACTTTATAAAGGCCATGATTACTACATTAAAACTTTCTTCCACTTAATAAAGGTCATGATTACTACATTAAAACTCTTTTCCTCTTTAGAAAAGCCATGATTACTACATTAAAACTTTCTTCCACTTTATAAAGGCCATGATTACTACATTAAAACTTTCTTCCACTTTATAAAGATCATGATTACTACATTAAAACTCTTTCTCTCTTTAGAAAAGCCATGATTACTACATTAAAACTTTCTTCCACCTTATATAGGCCATGATTACTACATAAAAACTTTCTTTTACTTTATAAAGACCATGATTACTACATTGAAACATTCTTCCCCTTTTTAAAGACCATGATTACTACATTAAAACTTTCTTCCACTTTATAAAGGCCATGATTACTACATTAAAACTTTCTTCCACTTTATAAAGGCCATGATTACTACATTAAAACTTTCTTTTACTTTATAAAGACCATGATTACTACATGAAAACATTCTTCCCCTTTATAAAGGCCATGATTACTGCATTAAAACTTTCTTCCACTTTATAAAGGCCATGATTACTACATTAAAACTTTCTTCCACTTTATAAAGGCCATGATTACTACATTAAAACTTTCTTCCCCTTTATAAAGACCATGATTACTACATTAAAACTTTCCTCCACTTTATAAAGGCCATGATTACTACAGTAAAACTTTCTTTCACTTTATAAAGGCCATGATTACTACATTAAAACTTTCTTCAACTTTATAAAGACCATGATTACTAAATTTAATACTTTCTTCCACTTTATAAAGGCCTTGATTACTACATCAAAACTTTCTTCCACTTTATAAAGACCATGATTACTACATTAAAACTTTCTTCCACTTTATAAAGGCCATGATTACTACATTAAAACTTTCTTCCACTTTATAAAGGTCATGATTACTACATTGCAACTCTTCTCATCTTTAGAAAAGCCATGACTACATTAAAACTTTCTTCCACCTTATATAGGCCATGATTACTATATTAAAACTTTCTTCCACCTTATCTAGGCCATGATTACTACATTGAAACTTTCTTTTACCTTATAGAGACCATGATTACTACATTAAAACATTCTTCCCCTTTATAAAAGCCATGATTACTACATTAAAACTTTCTTCCACTTTATGAAGGCCATGATTACTACATTAAAACTTTCTTCCACTTTATAAAGGCCATGATTACTACATTAAAACTTTATTCCACTTTATAAAGACCATGATTACTACATCAAAACTTTCTTCTACTTTATAAAGGCCTTGATTACTACATTAAAACTTTCTTCCACTTCATAAAGGCCATAATTACTACATTAAAACTTTCTTCCACTTTATGAAGGCCATGATTACTATATTGAAACTTTCTTCCACTTTATAAAGGTCATGATAACTACATTAAAACTTTCTTCCACTTTATAAAGGCCATGATTGCTACATTAAAATTTTCTTCCACTTTATAAAGGCCATGATTACTACATTAAAACTTTCTTCCACTTTATAAAGGCCATGATTACTACATTAAAACTATTTTCCTCTTTAGAAAAGCCATGATTACTACATTAAAACATTCTTTCACTTTATAAAGGCCATGGTTACCACATTAAAACTTTCTTCCGCTTTATAAAGGCCTTGATTACTACATCAAAACTTTCTTCCACTTTATAAAGACCATGATTACTACTTTAAAACTTTCTTCCACATTATAAAGGCCATGATTACTACATTAAAACTTTCTTCCACTATAAAGGCCTTGATTACTACATCAAAACTTTCTTCCACTTTATAAAGACCATAATTACTACATTAAAACTTTCTTCCACTTTATAAAGGCCACGATTACTACATTAAAACTTTCTTCTACTTTATAAAGGCCTTGATTACTACATCAAAACTTTCTTCCACTTTATAAAGGCATTGATTACTACATCAAACCTTTCTTCCACTTTATAAAGACCATGATTACTACATTAAAACTTTCTTCCACTTTATAAAGGCCATGATTACTACATTAAAACTTTCTTCCACTTGATAAAGGTCATGATTACTACATTGCACCTCTTTTCCTCTTTAGAAAAGCCATGATTACTACATTAAAACTTTCTTCCATCTTATATAGGCCATGATTACTACATTAAAACTTTCTTCCACCTTATCTAGGCCATGATTACTACATTGAAACTTTCTTTTACTTTATAAAGACCATGATTACCACATTAAAACATTCTTCCCCTTTATAAAGGCCATGATTACGACATTACAACTTTCTTCCACTTAATAAAGGCCATGATTACTACATTAAAACTTTCTTCCACTTTATAAAGGCCATGATTCCTACATTAAAACTTTATTCCACTTTATAAAGACCATGATTACTACATCAAAACTTTCTTCCACTTTATAAAGGCCTTGATTACTACATTAAAACTTTCTTCCACTTTATAAAGGCCATGATTACTACATTAAAACTTTCCTCCACTTTATAAAGGCCATGATTACTACACTGAAACTTTCTTCCACTTTATAAAGGCCATGATTACTACATTAAAACTTTCTTCCACTTTATAAAGGCCATGATTACTACATTAAAACTTTCTTCCACTTTATAAAGGCCATGATTACTACATTAAAACTTTCTTCCACTTTATAAAGGCCATGATTACTACATTAAAACTATTTTCCTCTTTAGAAAAGCCATGATTTCTACATTAAAACTTTCTTTCCATTTATAAAGGCCATGATTACTACATTAAAACCTTCTTCCACTATATAAAGGCCATGATTACTACATCAAAACTTTCTTCCACTTTATAAAGGTCATGATTACTACATTAAAACTCTTTTCCTCTTCAGAAAAGCCATGATTACTACATTAAAACCTTCTTGCATCTTATATAGGCCATGATTACTACATTAAAACTTTCTTCCACTTTATAAAGGTCATGATTACTACATTAAAACTTTCTTTCACTTTATAAAGGCCATGATTACTACATTTAAACTTTATTCCACTTTATAAAGGCCATGATTACTACATTAAACCTTTCTTCCACTTTATAAAGGCCATGATTACTACATTAAAACTTTCTTCCACTTTATAAAGGCCATGATTACTACATTAAAACTTTCTTCCACTTTATAAAGGCCATGATTACTACATTAAAACTTTCTTCCACTTAAGAAAAGTCATGATTACTACATTAAAACTCTTTTCCTCTTTAGAAAAGCCATGATTACTACATTAAAACTTTCTTCCACTTTATAAAGGCCATGATTACTACATTAAAACTTTCTTCCACTTTATAAAGGTCATGATTACTACATTAAAACTCCTTTCCTCTTTAGAAAAGCCATGATTACTACATTAAAAATTTCTTCCACCTTATATAGGCCATGATTACTACATTAAAACTTTCTTCCACCTTATATAGGCCATGATTACTACATTAAAACTTTCTTTTACTTTATAAAGACCATGATTACTACATTAAAACATTCTTCCCCTTTATAAAGACCATGATTACTACATTAAAACTTTCTTCCACTTTATAAAGGCCATGATTACTACATTAAAACTTTCTTCCATTTTATAAAGGCCATGATTACTACATTAAAACTTTCTTTTACTTTATAAAGACCATGATTACTACATTAAAACTTTCTTCCACCTTATATAGGCCATGATTATTACATTAAAACTTTCTTCCACTTTATAAAGGCCTTGATTACTACAATAAAAGTTTCTTCCACTTTATAAAGACCATGATTGCTACATTAAAACTTTCTTCCACTTTATAAAGGCCTTGATTACTACATAAAAACTTTCTTCCACCTTATATAGGCCATGATTACTACATTAAAACTTTCTTCCACTTTATAAAGGCCATGATTACTACATTAAAACTTTCTTCCACTTTATAAAGGCCATGATTACTACATTAAAACTTTCTTTTACTTTATAAAGACCATGATTACAACATTAAAACTTTCTTCCACCTTATATAGGCCATGATTACTACATTAAAACTTTCTTCCTCTTTATAAAGGCCATGATTACTACATTAAAACTTTCTTCCACTTTATAAAGGCCATGATTACTACATTAAAACTTTCTTCCACTTTATAAAGGCCATGATTACTACATTAAAACTGTCTTCCACTTTATAAAGACCATGATTACTACATTAAAACTTTCTTCCACTTTATAAAGGCCTTGATTACTACATCAAAACTTTCTTCCACTTTATAAAGACCATGATTACTACATTGAAACTTCCTTCCAAATTATAAAGGCCATGATTACTACATTAAAACTTTCTTCCACTTTATAATGGCCTTGATTACTACATCAAAACTTTCTTCCACTTTATAAAGGCCACAATTACTACATTAAAACTTTCTTCCACTTTATAAAGGCCATGATTACTACATTAAAACTTTCTTCCACTTTATAAAGGCCTTGATTACTACATCAAAACTTTCTTCCACTTTATAAAGGCCATGATTACTACATCAAAACTTTCTTCCACTTTATAAAGACCATGATTACTACATTAAAACTTTCTTCCACTTTATAAAGGCTATGATTACTACATTAAAACTTTCTTCCACTTTATAAAGACCATGATTACTACATTAAAACTTTCTTCCACTTTATAAAGACCTTGATTACTACATCAAAACTTTCTTCCACTTTATTAAGGCCTTGATTACTACGTCAAAACTTTCTTCCACTTTATAAAGTCCATGATTACTACATTAAAACTTTCTTCCACTTTATAAAGGCCATGATTACTACATTAAACCTTTCTTCCACTTTATAAAGGCCATGATTACTACATTAAAACTTTCTTCCACTTTATAAAGGCCATGATTACTACATTAAAACTTTCTTCCACTTTATAAAGGCCATGATTACTACATTAAAACTTTCTTCCACTTAATAAAGGTCATGATTACTACATTAAAACTCTTTTCCTCTTTAGAAAAGCCATGATTACTACATTAAAACTGTCTTCCACTTTGTAAAGGCCATGATTACTACATTAAAACTTTCTTCCACTTTATAAAGGCCTTGATTACTACATCAAAATTTTCTTTCACTTTATTAAGGCCTTGATTACTACATCAAAACTTTCTTCCACTTTATAAAGACCATGATTACTACATTAAAACTTTCTTCCACTTTATAAAGGCCATGATTACTACATTAAAACTTTCTTCCACTTTATAAAGGTCATGATTACTACATTGCAACTCTTTTCCTCCTTAGGAAAGCCATGATTACTACATTAAAACTTTCTTCCACCTTATATAGGCCATGATTACTACATTAAAACTTTCTTCCACTTTATAAAGGCCATGATTACTACATTAAAACTTTCTTCCACTTTATGAAGGCCATGATTACTACATTAAAACTTTCTTCCACTTTATAAGGGCCATGATTACTACATTAAAACTTTCTTCCACTTAATAAAGGTCATGATTACTACATTAGAACTCTTTTCCTCTTTAGAAAAGCCATGATTACAACATTAAAACTTTCTTCCACTTTATAAAGGCCATGATTACTACATTAAAACTTTCTTCCACTTTATAAAGGTCATGATTACTACATTAAAACTCTTTTCCTCTTTAGAAAAGCCATGATTACTACATTAAAACTTTCTTCCACCTTATATAGGCCATGATTACTACATTAAAACTTTCTTCCACCTTATATAGGCCATGATTACTACATTAAAATTTTCTTCCACTTTATAAAGGCCATGATAACTACATTAAAACTTTCTTCCACTTTATAATGGCCATGATTACTACATTAAAACTTTCTTTCACTTTATTAAGGCCATGATTACTACATTTAAACTTTATTCCACTTTATAAAGGCCATGATTACTACATTAAACCTCTCTTCCACTTTATAAAGGCCATGGTTACTACATTAAAACTTTCTTCCACTTTATAAAGGCCATGATTACTACATTAAAACTTTCTTCCACTTTATAAAGGCCATGATTACTACATTAAAACTTTCATCCACTTAATAAAGGTCATGATTACTACATTAAAACTCTTTTCCTCTTTAGAAAAGCCATGATTACTACATTAAAACTTTCTTCCACATTATAAAGGCCATGATTACTACATTAAAACTTTCTTCCACTTTATAAAGGTCATGATTACTACATTAAAACTCCTTTCCTCTTTAGAAAAGCCATGATTACTGCATTAAAACTTTCTTCCACCTTATATAGACCATGATTACTACATTAAAACTTTCTTCCACCTTATATAGGCCATGATTACTACATTAAAACTTTCTTTTACTTTATAAAGACCATGATTACTACATTGAAACATTCTTCCACCTTATATAGGCCATGATTATTACATTAAAACTTTCTTCCACTTTATAAAGGCCCTGATTACTACATTAAAACTTTCTTCCACTTTATAAAGGTTATGATTACTACATTAAAACTTTCATCCACTTAATAAAGGTCATGATTACTACATTAAAACTCTTTTCCTCTTTAGAAAAGCCATGATTACTACATTAAAACTTTCTTCCACATTATAAAGGCCATTATTACTACATTAAAACTTTCTTCCACTTTATAAAGGTCATGATTACTACATTAAAACTCCTTTCCTCTTTAGAAAAGCCATGATTACTGCATTAAAACTTTCTTCCACCTTATATAGGCCATGATTACTACATTAAAACTTTCTTCCACCTTATATAGGCCATGATTACTACATTAAAACTTTCTTTTACTTTATAAAGACCATGATTACTACATTGAAACATTCTTCCACCTTATATAGGCCATGATTATTACATTAAAACTTTCTTCCACTTTATAAAGGCCCTGATTACTACATTAAAACTTTCTTCCACCTTATATAGGCCATGATTACTACATTAAAACTTTCTTTTACTTTATAAAGACCATGATTACTACATTAAAACTTTCCTCCACTTTATAAAGACCATGATTACTACATTAAAACTTTCTTCCACCTTATATAGGCCATGATTACTACATTAAAACTTTCTTCCACTTTATAAAGGCCATGATTACTACATTAAAACTTTCTTCCACTTTATAAAGGCCATGATTACTACATTAAAATTTTCTTCCACTTTATAAAGGCCATGATTACTACATTAAAACTGTCTTCCACTTTATAAAGACCATGATTACTACATTAAAACTTTCTTCCACTTTATAAAGGCCTTGATTACTACATCAAAACTTTCTTCCACTTTATAAAGGCCATGATTACTACATTAAAACTTTCTTCCACTTTATAAAGGCCATGATTACTACATTAAAACTTTCGTCCACTTAATAAAGGTCATGATTACTACATTAAAACTCTTTTCCTCTTTAGAAAAGCCATGATTACTACATTAAAACTTTCTTCCACATTATAAAGGCCATGATTACTACATTAAAACTTTCTTCCACTTTATAAAGGTCATGATTACTACATTAAAACTCCTTTCCTCTTTAGAAAAGCCATGATTACTGCATTAAAACTTTCTTCCACCTTATATAGGCCATGATTACTACATTAAAACTTTCTTCCACCTTATATAGGCCATGATTACTACATTAAAACTTTCTTTTACTTTATAAAGACCATGATTACTACATTGAAACATTCTTCCACCTTATATAGGCCATGATTATTACATTAAAACTTTCTTCCACTTTATAAAGGCCCTGATTAATACATTAAAACTTTCTTCCACTTTATATAGACCATGATTACTACATTAAAACTTTCTTCCACTTTATAAAGGCCTTGATTACTACATAAAAACTTTCTTCCACCTTATATAGGCCATGATTACTACATTAAAACTTTCTTCCACTTTATAAAGGCCATGATTACTACATTAAAACTTTCTTCCATTTTATAAAGGTTATGATTACTACATTAAAACTTTCTTTTACTTTATAAAGACCATGATTACTACATTAAAACTTTCTTCCACCTTATATAGGCCATGATTACTACATTAAAACTTTCTTCCACTTTATAAAGGCCATGATTACTACATTAAAACTTTCTTCCACTTTATAAAGGCCATGATTACTACATTAAAATTTTCTTCCACTTTATAAAGGCCATGATTACTACATTAAAACTGTCTTCCACTTTATAAAGACCATGATTACTACATTAAAACTTTCTTCCACTTTATAAAGGCCTTGATTACTACATCAAAACTTTCTTCCACTTTATAAAGACCATGATTACTATATTAAAACTTTCTTCCACCTTATAAAGGCCATGATTACTACATTAAAACTCTCTTCCAACTTATATAGGCCATGATTACTACATTAAAACTTTTTTCCACTTTATAAAGGCCATGATTACTACATTAAAACTTTCTTCCACCTTATATAGGCCATGATTACTACATTAAAACTTTCTTCCACTTTATAAAGGCCATGATTACTACATCAAAACTTTCTTCCACTTTATAAAGTCATGATTACTACATTAAAACTCTTTTCCTCTTCAGAAAAGCCATGATTACTACATTTAAACTTTCTTCCACCTTATATAGGCCATGATTACTACATTAAAACTTTCTTCCACTTTATAAAGGCCATGATTACTACATTAAAACTTTCTTCCACTTTATAAAGGCCATGATTACTACATCAAAACTTTCTTCCACTTTATAAAGGTCATAATTACTACATTAAAACTCTTTTCCTCTTCAGAAAAGCCATGATTACTACATTAAAACTTTCTTCCACCTTATATAGGCCATGATTACTACATTAAAACTTTCTTCCACTTTATGAAGGCCATGATTACTACATTAAAACTTTCTTCCACTTTATAAAGGCCATGATTACTACATCAAAACTTTCTTCCACTTTATAAAGGTCATGATTACTACATTAAAACTCTTTTCCTCTTCAGAAAAGCCATGATTACTACATTAACACTTTCTTCCACCTTATATAGGCCATGATTACTACATTAAAACTTTCTTCCACTTTATAAAGGCCATGATTACTACATTAAAACTTTCTTCCACTTTATAAATGCCATGATTACTACATTAAATCTTTCTTCCACTTTATAAAGGCCATGATTACTACATTAAAACTTTCTTCCACTTTATAAAGGTCATGATTACTACATTAAAACTCTTTTCCTCTTCAGAAAAGCCATGATTACTACATTAAAACTTTCTTCCACCTTATATAGGCCATGATTACTACATTAAAACTTTCTTCCACTTTATAAAGGCCATGATTACTACATTAAAACTCTTTTCCTCTTCAGAAAAGCCATGATTACTACATTAAAACTTTCTTCCACCTTATATAGGCCATGATTACTACATTAAAACTTTCTTCCACTTTATAAAGGCCATGATTACTACATTAAAACTTTCTTTCACTTTATAAAGGCCATGATTACTACATTAAAACTTTCTTCCACTTTATAAAGGTCATGATTACTGCATTAAAACTATTTTCCTCTTTAGAAAAGCCATGATTACTACATTAAAACTCTTTTCCTCTTCAGAAAAGCCATGATTACTACATTAAAACTTTCTTCCACCTTATATAGGCCATGATTACTACATTAAAACTTTCTTCCACTTTATAAAGGCCATGATTACTACATTAAAACTTTCTTCCACTTTATAAAGGCCATGATTACTACATTAAATCTTTCTTCCACTTTATAAAGGCCATGATTACTACATTAAAACTTTCTTCCACTTTATAAAGGCCATGATTACTACATTAAAGCTTTCTTCCACTTCATAAAGGCCATGATTACTACATTAAAACTTTCTTCCACTTTATAAAGGCCATGATTACTACATTAAAACTTTCTTCCACTTAATAAAGGTCATGATTACTACATTAAAACTCTTTTCCTCTTTAGAAAAGCCATGATTACTACATTAAAACTTTCTTCCACTTTATAAAGGCCATGATTACTACATTAAAACTTTCTTCCACTTTATAAAGGTCATGATTACTACATTAAAACTCTTTTCCTCTTTAGAAAAGCCATGATTACTACAATAAAACTTTCTTCCACCATATATAGGCCATGATTACTACATTAAAACTTTCTTCCACCTTATATAGGCCATGATTACTACATTAAAACTTTCTTTTACTTTATAAAGACCATGATTACTATATTAAAACTTTCTTCCACTTTATAAAGGCCATGATTACTACATTAAAACTTTCTTCCACTTTATAATGGTCATGATTACTATATTGCAACTCTTTTCCTCTTTAGAAAAGCCATGATTACTACATGAAAACTTTCTTCCACCTTATATAGGCCATGATTACTACATTAAAACTTTCTTCCACCTTATCTAGGCCATGATTACTACATTAAAACTTTCTTTTACTTTATAGAGACCATGATTACTACATTAAAACATTCTTCCCCTTTATAAAGGCCATGATTACTACATTAAAACTTTCTTCCACTTTATAAAGGCCATGATTACTACATTAAAACTTTTTTCCACTTTATAAAGTCCATGATTACTACATTAAAACTTTATTCCACTTTATAAAGACCATGATTACTACATCAAAACTTTCTTCCACTTTATAAAGGCCTTGATTACTACATTAAAACTTTCTTCCACTTTATAAAGGCCATGATTACTACATTAAAACTTTCTTCCTCTTTACAAAAGGCCATGATTACTACATTGAAACTTTCTTCCACTTTATAAAGGCCATGATTACTACATTAAAACTTATTTCCACTTTATAAAGGCCATGATTACTACATTAAAACTTTCTTCCACTTTACAAAGGCCATGATTACTACATTAAAACTTTCTTCCACTTTATAAAGGCCATGATTACTACATTAAAACTATTTTCCTCTTTAGAAAAGCCATGATTACTACATTAAAACCTTCTTTCACTTTATAAAGGCCATGATTACTACATTAAAACTTTCTTCCACTTTATAAAGGCCATGATTACTACATTAAATCTTTCTTCCACTTTATAAAGGCCATGATTACTACATTAAAACTTTCTTCCCTTTTATAAAGGCCATGATTACTACATTAAAGCTTTCTTCCACTTCATAAAGGCCATGATTACTACATTAATACTTTCTTCCACTTTATAAAGGCCATGATTACTACATTAAAACTTTCTTCCACTTAATAAAGGTCATGATTACTACATTAAAACTCTTTTCCTCTTTAGAAAAGCCATGATTACTACATTAAAACTTTCTTCCACTTTATAAAGGCCATGATTACTACATTAAAACTTTCTTCCACTTTATAAAGGTCATGATTACAACATTAAAACTCTTTTCCTCTTTAGAAAAGCCATGATTACTACAATAAAACTTTCTTCCACCTTATATAGGCCATGATTACTACATTAAAACTTTCTTTTATTTTATAAAGACCATGATTACTACATTAAAACATTCTTCCCCTTTATAAAGGCCATGATTACTACATTAAAACTTTCTACCACTTTATAAAGGCCATGATTACTACATTAAAACTTTCTTCCACTTTATAAAGGCCATGATTACTACATTAAAACTTTCTTTTACTTTATAAAGACCATGATTACTACATGAAAACATTCTTCCCCTTTATAAAGGCCATGATTACTACATTAAATCTTTCTTCCACTTTATAAAGGCCATGATTGCTACATTAACACTTTCTTCCACTTTATAAAGGCCATGATTACTACATCAAAACTTTCTTCCACTTTATAAAGACCATGATTACTACATTAAAACTTTCTTCCACATTATAAAGGCCATGATTACTACATTGAAACTTTCTTCCACTTTATAAAGGCCTTGATTACTACATTAAAACTTTCTTCCACTTTATAAAGACCATAATTACTACATTAAAACTTTCTTCCACTTTATAAAGGCCATGATTACTACATTAAAACTTTCTTCCACTTTATAAAGGCCATGATTACTACATCAAAACTTTCTTCCACTTTATGAAGGCCATGATTACTACATTAAAACTTTCTTCCACTTTATAAAGGCTATGATTACTACATTTAAACTTTCTTCCACTTTATAAAGACCATAATTACTACATTAAAACTTTCTTCCACTTTATAAAGGCCATGATTACTACATTAAAACTTTCTTCCACTTTATAAAGGCCATGATTACTACATCAAAACTTTCTTCCACTTTATAAAGGCCTTGATTACTACATTAAAACTTTCTTCCACTTTATAAAGGCCATGATTACTACATTAAAACTTTCTTCCACTTTATAAAGGCCATGATTACTACATCAAAACTTTCTTCCACTTTATAAAGGCCTTGATTACTACATTAAAACTTTCTTCCACTTTATAAAGGCCATGATTACTACATTAAAACTTTCTTCCACTTTATAAAGGCTATGATTACTACATTTAAACTTTCTTCCACTTTATAAAGACCATAATTACTACATTAAAACTTTCTTCCACTTCATAAAGGCCATGATTACTACATTACAACTTTCTTCCACTTTATAAAGGCCATGATTACTACATTAAAACTTTCTTCCACTTTATAAAGGCTATGATTACTACATTAAAACTTTCTTCCACTTTATAAAGACCATAATTACTACATTAAAACTTTCTTCCACTTTATAAAGGCCATGATTACTACATTAAAACTTTCTTCCACTTTATAAAGGCCATGATTACTACATCAAAACTTTCTTCCACTTTATAAAGGTCTTGATTACTACATCAAAACTTTCTTCCACTTTATAAAGGCCATGATTACTACATTAAAACTTTCTTCCACTTCATAAAGGTCATGATTACTACATTGCAACTCTTTTCCTCTTTAGAAAAGCCATGATTACTACATTAAAACTTTCTTCCACCTTATATAGGCCATGATTACTACATTAAAACTTTCTTCCACTTTATAAAGGTCATGATTACTACATTAAAACTCTTTTCCTCTTCAGAAAAGCCATGATTACTACATTAAAACTTTCTTCCACCTTATATAGGCCATGATTACTACATTAAAACTTTCTTCCACTTTATAAAGGCCATGATTACTACATTAAAACTCTTTTCCTCTTCAGAAAAGCCATGATTACTACAATAAAACTTTCTTCCACCTTATATAGGCCATGATTACTACTTTAAAACTTTCTTCCACTTTATAAAGGCCATGATTACTACATTAAAACTTTCTTCCACTTTATAAAGGCCCTGATTACTACATTAAAACTCTTTTCCTCTTCAGAAAAGCCATGATTACTACATTAAAACTTTCTTCCACCTTATATAGGCCATGATTACTACATTAAAACTTTCTTCCACTTTATAAAGGCCATGATTACTACATTAAAACTCTTTTCCTCTTCAGAAAAGCCATGATTACTACAATAAAACTTTCTTCCACCTTATATAGGCCATGATTACTACTTTAAAACTTTCTTCCACTTTATAGAGGCCATGATTACTACATTAAAACTTTCTTTCACTTTATAAAGGCCATGATTACTACATTAAAACTTTCTTTCACTTTATAAAGGCCATAATTACTACATTAAAACTTTCTTCCACTTTATAAAGGCCATGATTACTACATTAAAACTTTCTTCCACTTTATAAAGACCATGATTACTACATTAAAACTTTCTTCCACTTTATAAAGAAATGATTACTACATCAAAACTTTCTTCCACTTTATAAAGGCCATGATTACTACATTAAAACTTTCTTCCACTTTATAAAGGTCATGATTACTACATTGCAACTCTTTTCCTCTTTAGAAAAGCCATGATTACTACATTAAAACTTTCTTCCACCTTATATAGGCCATGATTACTACATTAAAACTTTCTTCCACCTTATCTAGGCCATGATTACTACATTGAAACTTTCTTTTACTTTATAAAGACCATGATTACTACATTAAAACATTCTTCCCCTTTATAAAGGCCATGATTACTACATTAAAACTTTCTTCCACTTTATAAAGGCCATGATTACTACATTAAAACTTTCTTCCACTTTATAAAGGCCATGATTACTGCATTAGAACTTTATTCCACTTTATAAAGACCATGATTACTACATCAAAACTTTCTTCCACTTTATAAAGGCCTTGATTACTACATTTAAACTTTCTTCCACTTTATAAAGGCCATGATTACTACATTAAAACTTTCTTCCACTTTATAAAGGCCATGATTACTACATTGAAACTTTCTTCCACTTTATAAAGGCCATGATTACTACATTAAAACTTTCTTCCACTTTTTAAAGGCCTTGATTGCTACATTAAAACTTTCTTCCACTTTATAAAGGCCATGATTACTACATTAAAACTTTCTTCCACTTTTTAAAGGCCATGATTACTACATTAAAACTTTCTTCCGCTTTATAAAGGCCATGATTACTACATCAAAACTTTCTTCCACTTTATAAAGTCATGATTACTACATTAAAACTCTTTTCCTCTTCAGAAAAGCCATGATTTCTACATTAAAACTTTCTTCCACCTTATATAGGCCATGATTACTACATTAAAACTTTCTTCCACTTTATAAAGGCCATGATTACTATATTAAAACTTTCTTCCACTTTATAAAGGCCATGATTACTACATCAAAACTTTCTTCCACTTTATAAAGGTCATAATTACTACATTAAAACTCTTTTCCTCTTCAGAAAAGCCATGATTACTACATTAAAACTTTCTTCCACCTTATATAGGCCATGATTACTACATTAAAACTTTCTTCCACTTTATGAAGGCCATGATTACTACATTAAAACTTTCTTCCACTTTATAAAGGCCATGATTACTACATCAAAACTTTCTTCCACTTTATAAAGGTCATGATTACTACATTAAAACTCTTTTCTTCTTCAGAAAAGCCATGATTACTACATTAAAACTTTCTTCCACCTTATATAGGCCATGATTACTACATTAAAACTTTCTTCCACTTTATAAAGGCCATGATTACTACATTAAAACTTTCTTCCACTTTATAAATGCCATGATTACTACATTAAATCTTTCTTCCACTTTATAAAGGCCATGATTACTACATTAAAACTTTCTTCCACTTTATAAAGGTCATGATTACTACATTAAAACTCTTTTCCTCTTCAGAAAAGCCATGATTACTACATTAAAACTTTCTTCCACCTTATATAGGCCATGATTACTACATTAAAACTTTCTTCCACTTTATAAAGGCCATGATTACTACATTAAAACTCTTTTCCTCTTCAGAAAAGCCATGATTACTACAATAAAACTTTCTTCCACCTTATATAGGTCATGATTACTATTTTAGAACTTTCTTCCACTTTATAAAGGCCATGATTACTACATTAAAACTTTCTTCCACTTTATAAAGGCCATGATTACTACATTAAAACTCTTTTCCTCTTCAGAAAAGCCATGATTACTACATTAAAACTTTCTTCCACCTTATATAGGCCATGATTACTACTTTAAAACTTTCTTCCACTTTATAAAGGCCATGATTACTACATTCAAACTTTCTTTCACTTTATAAAGGCCATGATTACTACATTAAAACTTTCTTTCACTTTATAAAGGCCATGATTACTACATTAAAACTTTCTTTCACTTTATAAAGGCCATGATTACTACATTAAAACTTTCTTTCACTTTATAAAGGCCATGATTACTACATTAAAACTTTCTTCCACTTTATAAAGGCCATGATTACTACATCAAAACTTTATTCCACTTTATAAAGGCCATGGTTACTACATTAAAACTTTCTTTCACTTTATAAAGGCCATGATTACTACGTTAAAACTTTCTTCCACTTTATAAAGGCCATGATTACTACATCAAAACTTTCTTCCAGTTTATAAAGGTCATGATTACTACATTAAAACTCTTTTCCTCTTCAGAAAAGCCATGATTACTACATTAAAACTTTCTTCCACCTTATATAGGCCATGATTACTACATTAAAACTTTCTTCCACTTTATAAAGGCCATGATTACTACATTAAAACTTTCTTCCACTTTATAAAGGCCATGATTACTACATTAAATATTTCTTCCACTTTATAAAGGCCATGATTACTACATTAAAACTTTCTTCCACTTTATAAAGGCCATGATTACTACATTAAAGCTTTCTTCCACTTCATAAAGGCCATGATTACTACATTAAAACTTTCTTCCACTTTATAAAGGCCATGATTACTACATTAAAACTTTCTTCCACTTTAGAAAGGCCATGATTACTACATTAAAACTCTTTTCCTCTTTAGAAAAGCCATGATTACTACATTAAAACTTTCTTCCACTTTATAAAGGCCTTGATTACTACATCAAAACTGTCTTCCACTTTATAAAGACCATAATTACTACATTAAAACTTTCTTCCACTTTATAAAGGCCATGAATTCTACATTAAAACTTTCTTCCATTTTATAAAGGCCTTGATTACTACATCAAAACTTTCTTCCACTTTATAAAGGCCATGATTACTACATCAGAACTTTCTTCCACTTTATAAAGACCATGATTACTACATTAAAACTTTCTTTCACTTTATAAAGGCCATGATTACTACATTAAAACTTTCTTCCACTTTATAAAGACCATGATTACTACATTGAAACTCTCTTCCACTTTATAAAGGCCTTGATTACTACATCAAAACTTTCTTCCACTTTATAAAGGCCATGTTTACTACATGAAAACGTTCTTCCACTTTATAAAGGCCTTGATTACTACATTAAAACTTTCTTCCACTTTATAAAGGCCATGATTACTACATTAAAACTTTCTTCCACTTTATAAAGGTCATGATTTCTACATAGCAATTCTTTTCCTCTTTAGAAAAGCCATGATTACTACATTAAAACTTTCTTCTGCCTTATATAGGCCATGATTACTCCATTAAAACTTTCTTCCACCTTATATAGTCCATGATTACTACATTAACACTTTCTTTTAATTTATAAAGACCATGATTACTACATTAAAACATTTTTCCCCTTTATAAAGGCCATGATTACTACATTAAAACTTTCTTCCCCTTTATAAAGACCATGATTACTACATTAAAACTTTCTTCCACTTTATAAAGACCATGATTACTACATTAAAACTTTCTTTCACCTTATATAGGCAATGATTACTACATTAAAACTTTCTTCCACTTTATAAAGACCATGATTACTACATTAAAACTTTCTTCCACTTTATAAAGACCATGATTACTACATTAAAACTTTCTTCCACCTTATATAGGCCATGATTACTACATTAAAACTTTCTTCCACTTTATAAAGGCCATGATTACTACATTAAAACTTTCTTTTACTTTATAAAGGCCATGATTACTACATTAAAACTTTCTTCCACCTTATATAGGCAATGATTACTACATTAAAACTGTCTTCCACTTTATAAAGACCATAATTACTGCATTAAAACTTTCTTCCACTTTATATAGACCATGATTACTACATTAAAACTTTCTTCCACTTTATAAAAGCCTTGATTACTACATTAAAACGTTCTTCCACCTTATATAGGCCATGATTACTACATTAAATCTTTCTTCCACTTTATAAAGACCATGATTACTACATTAAAACGTTCTTCCACCTTATATAGGCCATGATTACTACATTAAAACTTTCTTCCACCTTATATAGGCCATGATTACTACATTAAAACTTTCTTCCCCTTTATAAAGGCCATGATTACTACATTAAAACTTTCCTCCACTTTATAAAGGCCATGATTACTGAATTAAAACTTTCTTCCACTTTATAAAGGCTATGATTACTACATTAAAACTTTCTTCCACTTCATAAAGACCATGATTACTACATTAAAACTTACCTCCACTTTATAAAGGCCATGATTACTACATTAAAACTTTCTTCCCCTTTATAAAGGCCATGATTACTACATTAAAACTTTCCTCCACTTTATAAAGGCCATGATTACTGAATTAAAACTTTCTTCCACCTTATATAGGCCATGATTACTACATTAAAACTTTCTTCCACTTTATAAAGGCCATGATTACTACATTCAAACTTTCTTCCCCTTTATAAAGGCCATGATTACTACATTAAAACTTTCCTCCACTTTATAAAGGCCATGATTACTGAATTAAAACTTTCTTCCACTTTATAAAGGCCATGATTACTACATTAAACCTTTCTTCCCCTTTATAAAGGCGATGATTACTACATTAAAACTTTCCTCCACTTTATAAAGGCCATGATTACTGAATTAAAACTTTCTTCCACCTTATATAGGCCATGATTACTACATTAAAACTTTCTTCCACTTTATAAAGGCCATGATTACTACATTCAAACTTTCTTCCCCTTTATAAAGGCCATGATTACTACATTAAAACTTTCCTCCACTTTATAAAGGCCATGATTACTGAATTAAAACTTTCTTCCACTTTATAAAGGCCATGATTACTACATTCAAACTTTCTTCCCATTTATAAAGGCCATGATTACTACATTAAAACTTTCTTCCACTTTATAAAGGCCATGATTACTACATTAAATCTTTCTTCCCCTTTATAAAGGCCATGATTACTACATTAAAACTTTCCTCCACTTTATAAAGGCCATGATTACTGAATTAAAACTTTCTTCCACCTTATATAGGCCATGATTACTGAATTAAAACTTTCTTCCACTTTATAAAGGCTATGATTACTACATTAAAGCTTTCTTCCACTTCATAAAGACCATGATTACTACATTAAAACTTTCCTCCACTTTATAAAGGCCATGATTACTACATTAAAACTTTCTCCCCCTTTATAAAGGCCATGATTACTACATTAAAACTTTCCTCCACTTTATAAAGGCCATGATTACTGAATTAAAACTTTCTTCCACCTTATATAGGCCATGATTACTACATTAAAACTTTCTTCCACCTTATATAGGCCATGATTACTACATTAAAACTTTCTTCCCCTTTATAAAGGCCATGATTACTACATTAAAACTTTCCTCCACTTTATAAAGGCCATGATTACTGAATTAAAACTTCCTTCCACTTTATAAAGGCTATGATTACTACATTAAAACTTTCTTCCACTTCATAAAGACCATGATTACTACATTAAAACTTACCTCCACTTTATAAAGGCCATGATTACTACATTAAAACTTTCTTCCCCTTTATAAAGGCCATGATTACTACATTAAAACTTTCCTCCACTTTATAAAGGCCATGATTACTGAATTAAAACTTTCTTCCACCTTATATAGGCCATGATTACTACATTAAAACTTTCTTCCACTTTATAAAGGCCATGATTACTACATTCAAACTTTCTTCCCCTTTATAAAGGCCATGATTACTACATTAAAACTTTCCTCCACTTTATAAAGGCCATGATTACTGAATTAAAACTTTCTTCCACCTTATATAGGCCATGATTACTGAATTAAAACTTTCTTCCACTTTATAAAGGCTATGATTACTACATTAAAGCTTTCTTCCACTTCATAAAGACCATGATTACTACATTAAAACTTTCCTCCACTTTATAAAGGCCATGATTACTACATTAAATCTTTCTTCCCCTTTATAAAGGCCATGATTACTACATTAAAACTTTCCTCCACTTTATAAAGGCCATGATTACTGAATTAAAACTTTCTTCCACCTTATATAGGCCATGATTACTGAATTAAAACTTTCTTCCACTTTATAAAGGCTATGATTACTACATTAAAGCTTTCTTCCACTTCATAAAGACCATGATTACTACATTAAAACTTTCCTCCACTTTATAAAGGCCATGATTACTACATTAAAACTTTCTTCCCCTTTATAAAGGCCATGATTACTACATTAAAACTTTCCTCCACTTTATAAAGGCCATGATTACTGAATTAAAACTTTCTTCCACCTTATATAGGCCATGATTACTACATTAAAACTTTCTTCCACTTTATAAAGGCCATGATTACTACATTCAAACTTTCTTCCCCTTTATAAAGGCCATGATTACTACATTAAAACTTTCCTCCACTTTATAAAGGCCATGATTACTGAATTGAAACTTTCTTCCACCTTATATAGGCCATGATTACTGAATTAAAACTTTCTTCCACTTTATAAAGGCTATGATTACTACATTAAAACTTTCTTCCAGCTTATATAGGCCATGATTACTACATTCAAACTTTCTTCCCCTTTATAAAGGCCATGATTACTACATTAAAACTTTCCTCCACTTTATAAAGGCCATGATTACTGAATTAAAACTTTCTTCCACCTTATATAGGCCATGATTACTGAATTAAAACTTTCTTCCACTTTATAAAGGCCATGATTACTACATTCAAACTTTCTTCCCCTTTATAAAGGCCATGATTACTACATTAAAACTTTCCTTCACTTTATAAAGGCCATGATTACTGAATTAAAACTTTCTTCCACCTTATATAGGCCATGATTACTGAATTAAAACTTTCTTCCACTTTATAAAGGCTATGATTACTACATTTAAACTTTCTTCCACCTTATAAAGGCCATGATTACTACATTAAAACTTTCTTCCACCTTATAAAGGCCATGATTACTGAATTAAAACTTTCTTCCACTTTATAAAGGCTATGATTACTACATTAAAGCTTTCTTCCACTTCATAAAGACCATGATTACTACATTAAAACTTTCCTCCACTTTATAAAGACCATGATTACTACATTAAAACTTTCTTCCACTTTATAAAGGCCATGATTACTACATTAAAACTTTCTTCCACTTTATAAAGGTTATGATTACTACATTAAAACTTTCTTTCACCTTATAAAGGCCATGATTACTACATTAAAACTCTTTTCCTCTTCAGAAAAGCCATGATTACTACATTAAAACTTTCTTCCACCTTATATAGGCCATGATTACTACATTAAAACTTTCTTCCACTTTATAAAGGCCATGATTATTACATTAAATCTTTCTTCTCCTTTATAAAGGCCATGATTACTACATTAAAACTTTCTTCCACTTTATAAAGACCATGATTACTACATTAACCATAAATCATGATTTGAGTGGAACGAGATGCCATCTGCAATGCAATAGCATTGCAGATGGTGTCTTGTTCCACCTAAGTAATCAAATGTTCATATCACAAATTAATATTGTAATAATCAAGCTTCTCCACGAAGGTGAGGAGGTGGAGGCGGTAGAGGAGGTACACGTCGTTCCCTCATTCTGTATAGATATACATGGGTTGTTTCTGTATTTACCTCTGGGTGTTCTCTGTCTTAATGTTTGGAGTCTTTTATTACAGCGATGTGGTGATCTGCTTGATGTTTTATAGGTGATATCAGGTCCAGTTATTTTTTCCACTTCGCATTCGCAGATCGGTGCTCAAGCTGTCTCGAGTGTTCTCCCACTCTTTCTATGGCGTCTCTGGCTCCGTACTCTGTGGTGCCGCGTGGGAATCTTGATCCGGTGGAAGGGGGTCTCTTGGAGATAAAGGTGTCAAAGAGCTAGTTTCCATTTCCGCTTTTGCATCGCAGGTGGACTCTTTATCATCCAGTTCCCCTGTGGAGAAAAAGCAGGGTTCGGGTATGGAATGCTGGACCATGATGTGGGGAGGTGGTAGGGGCACTATCTTCCTTTCTCTTCTTCTCTTCTTTCCTTTTTGAGTGGGTTTCGTAAAAATCGGTTTTTGTTTCTGCCTTAATTGCCAGCTGATGATTTCATTGTACCATAGGCAATAAATAATCTGTTTGTTTTGGTGTTTTGTCACCGACCGCGCCCTCGCTATAGCAATGTGTTTTCTTCACAAGTAAAAATCTATTTTCCGTGCAATTATCTAAATTCGCAATCGACAGCATGAACACTGATGTGAACTTTATAATGATATCTCGTTGTGTCCTTGGGCAAGACACTTCACCCCCATTGTCCGCGTGGGGGCACGATGACGCCGTGTACTAAGGCGTACTGCACGTCGATGGTACGCATGTCTTCAACAAATCTAACCCTGCCTGTGTTGCAGTGCGGAGTTACGATGTTGGGGAGCTGGCAGCTGCTCGTCGTTGCTCAGTGGTTCTCTCCGGGTACCCCGGCTTCCTCCACCCGTAAAACTGTCACGGTCATGATTAGCCATTGTGCATAAATATGTGACCTTAAACATCAATAAATAAATAAATATTAATATGATGATATCTCCCACTGTTTGATAGAACCCAGACATGTTCTGAAGTGCTAGCATGCGGGCCATCAAAGTAACATTTTTAGCGTTGTTGGACACTCCTTTCCCACTGATAATACGAGGCCTTACTGTGTTTATCGGAAAGGTTTCTCGGAAAGTTTTGTTTCATATGGAGCGAAAAAAAGAGAAGTTTTCGAGCAGTTATCATAAACTCATTTTCCATTGTACTGCGTACAAGAGGTGATACCAAGAATTTTGAGGTTTTGAGAATTGAAAAGGATTAAGTACCCTTCTCATTTCTCTAGATCAGAAGTCAGTTCTGGATCACTTTACTTAGATGTGTTTTGTGCAGCAAATTAGTTTCCCCGAATCTCATTGTAGTTTGTCAGCTTTGGTTCTAAACATGCGGTGTGGTTTATACTCCCACGACATTATAAACCGAGACGCTCTGCCGCAGGACACTTTGTCGTAGCGACAAAATGACGCTCGACAGAAAGTCGCAATTCTCTGAACTGTAACCCTTTGGACTCTAGTGGTATCTTCCATGCCAGTTCAATGGCAGCAATTAGACGAGTCCATAGTCATTATTTGGGGTAGACCAATCAATATTTTCAACGTGCAGCTCAGCAGGGCAATATTGATTGGTATACCCCAACTATTTACTGAACAGCCATCCTATTTAATGAAATAATGACATATCATGTTCCTGGCCGGAAAAAACGGCCGTTCGTGTTCAAAGGGTTAAAAGTGTGTTATTTAACCCCTTGAAATCTGGTGGTATCTTCCATTTCAGTTCATTGGCAGCAACTGGAAGAGACCATATTCATTAATTTGGGGTAGAAAAATTAATATTGCTCTACCCCCAAATAATATTGATTGGTCAACCACACTTATTCACTAAGTATCCATCCTATTTAATTGACTTATGAAGTTTTATGTTTCTGGTCCGGAAACGGGTCTCTCCATTTGAAAGGGTTAGTTTTGGGGGAATTTTTATATGGATTATCAAGTTTGTATATTGAAGTGTAACGAAAAGTTGTTCACGTGTTTAACCCATTGAACACGAGAGCACGTTACACCGGTCCAGGAACGTGATTCGTCATAATTTGGGATGGCAGTAAAGTGAATGTGTAGGGTGGACCAATCAATATTTTCAACGTCCAGCCCTGGGGACTGAACGTTAAAAATATTAACGGGTCTACCTCAAAATAATGAATATGGATTCTTCAAGTTGCTGTTGTTGAACTGACATAGAAGATACTACCAGGGTTCAAATGGTTAATTAACAATACCCAAACTGTAGCCTTGAAGTGTACGTAGAGTTTCTTGTACACTCGAATCCTTGGGCATAAGAGATATTAGGAAAGCAACACTAATTATGCAGAAAGTGTTTTCAGTTATCATTTTACGCAAATGCCTTGATGATGCAGCTGGAATATTTGTCAACGGGGATTATAATTTAAAAAAAAAACTCCCGAAAGGTTTTTCTGGTTAAATACAGTAGTAGTCAAGATACATGGACTTCCCAGTTATTTATTTAATTAGCACGCATCGGGCCTCAACACCACCAATCAGCCACATACCTCCATTTGCATGAGATCGACTGCGTGTGTGACATAAGTCCAAGAAGAAAATCTAGTCCCTTAAGAAAATACATGATTACCAACCAGAAAGACCGAATCGATATCAAAGATTCTAATCCAGATGGAAGGGACCAGACAGTACAATTATTGTGCGGGGTGGGGGGTGGGGGGTGGGGGTGGGGGTGGCACTCCTCCACATCCCAAAGTTATATTCTTTTCATTGACGACCTGTTAAACTAGAAATTTTACCTGAATGTTGATCATTCAAAATGTTAACAGTATTCAGGGTGATTTCCAGGACATGTCTATTTATATTTTCTAACAAAAAGCGAATGCACTTGAAGACGTTCAACCCATGGGTCACTGACCATCAGCTGAAAGTTTATAAGTAATTTATGCTGTAGTCGTAGATAAGGAAGAAAAACACACACACAATCTTTCCATCTGTAAACTATTCGCTTTATCCCCAACTCTACACACTTAACTGATACTAAAAATTCATCTTACGCCCACTCACCAACAAGGGATGGGTTCCCGAACAAAATAGACATTCAACGCATTTTTCTTCAACAGAAATGAATAATTCTTTTATGTCCCTCGTCATTCATTTTTGAAAACGGTTCATTTTAACTTAAACACATCAGCGAATTTAAATACCAACGCCACATGTAAAGGTTAGTGTTCATTTTGGCGTGTCATTGCTTAAAGGTGTTTTAATGTCACTAATGTGCTCTCATGTAACTGCTGAGTTAAAAAATCTGATAGAATTATCAAGTTTATACTAAGCCCATGCTATATTCATTAACCCGTTACCTAATGAATCAGTTGATTCCCCCTGTGTAATTTCCAAATTTAATGTATGGACCTTAATTCCCACGCCGTCAACTTCGACAGTTATCAACAAGTTGTAGCTAAATTTCAGTTAATGAAGCACCGTGTACTACCCGGTGCTTCACGAAATGAAGTTTGCTACAATTGCATATTACTACCATTGAATAAAGATCGGTGTAGGAGTTAGTTTTGGGTTTTTTTGTGGGGGTGTAGTATTTTCGATCAACATCAATGATAAATCACAGCAAATGTACAGTTAATGAAATATACCAAAAACACAAAAAACAAACAAATCAATGCTACCATAAAAAAAACAAGATGGCGGCCTCCAGTATACAAAATGGACGACGGAAACACGTATCACTCTAACAACACGTATCACTATGGGTTACCATGACAACACAACATGGCGCCACCAGGTCACCTGACATGACGTCACTTCCGAGGTCCCCCCCCCCAACCGGGGGTATCCATCGCTCTCCTACTACTGGTACAAAAGGCCAGAAGCAGACCATACATGCTTATGAGGGCCCCCTTTAAGTAAAGTAAGAGGCAGACTATACTTGCTAATGATGGCACCAACCAGCGTAATACAAGCGGCAGACTCTATTTCCTTGAAGTCACTAGCTCCAGATGCTGTGTCCGAAAATCAAAGAATACACCCAACGGGGTCAAAATGTGTGGAACCAATCCACAACGGTCCTGTGCGCCTCGGACAGCCTCCGTTTGTCTAGGCTGAGGGTCGAAGGGTGATTTTGATTTTAACTCCGGACAGGACAGACAAATGGGAGAGCCTTGTCTGCCTGAAGAGAATAAGTCAGTAACGTAAGATAGAGAGTGGCCTCGACATAAAATTCCTTAACGGTTACAAAAATAGGATTAGAGAAAACTTTTTGTAGTATTTTTGAAGGTCGGGGGTTATCCACCAATCCTTCAGGGTGGTTAGGAGGCCGTATTTGAAGCTCTCCCTCCAAGCCACCCCTCCCCCTAAAAACAACGAGTTGAGATAATCGGTGTGTTTGTGGGTGAAGTGTACCTCTGTTTATCGGTGTGGATTTTAGAGATTTGTTGTACTGGTCGGGACAGGGTCAAAGAGTGCGCGGTACCCAGCAACAACAATGCTGGAATCTGCCATAAAGGACCGCGGTGCAGATTGTTATGCGGCTCGCTGATATTCGTCTGCCCGTATCCACTCAGCATGATTGTTTTAGAGTGCGTCTGGAGCTGTGCTGTGGATGCGTTATCGGTGTGTTTGTGGGTGAAGTGTACCTCTGTTTATCGGTGTGGATTTTAGAGATTTGTTGTACTGGTCGGGACAGGGTCAAAGAGTGCGCGGTACCCAGCAACAACAATGCTGCAATCTGCCATAAGGGACCGCGGTGCAGATTGTTATGCGGCTCGCTGATATTCGTCTGCCCGTATCCACTCAGCATGATTGTTTTAGAGTGCGTCTGGAGCTGTGCTGTGGATGCGTTATCGGTGTGTACGCGAGTTGGTGTGATATGGTAGTTTTGTTGATGAGTTGGTAGGGACAGGCTCAAATTAGAGTTGCACGGTATATCGATAAACCGATACATACCGGTATTCGAACAGTATTGAATGAATACCGGTCTAATTACAAAAACATAGGTTTATCGTAATTATTTATTTCCGCACAATTTCATTTTCAAGATGTCGTGAGTTTTAACTGTAGTCCCGAATGAATAATATTATCCCTTTACCCAACGAATCGACCACATCCGTCCGCGTAATATACAAAATCAGCAGCCGAAAAAACATGTTTTAAAAAAATTCAGCAAAACCATATCATGCGACACCTAAACAGAACCGTTCCAATGTGGAGTCACATGATATTGTTTGTGGAAAGTTTGGGAAAAATTCGATAAACTAATACTAATAAATAATAAATTTTGATATCGTCTGCGTTGGGTAAAGGGTTGTTTGAACTGCGTCATCAATGCATGCTAATACGTTCCACTGTGATGGGTCAAGTCCCGATTGTGGTACGAATGTTCAGATATCTGAAGAGTCTTTCGATATACGGTACACTGCGGTATTTTTTGACTGCTGAAATCAGTATTCAGTTTAGAATATCGGGCTACCCTAGGTCAAACTACGAACGGCACACAGCAACGACAATGCTGACATCTAGTCGGGGAACTGTGGTTGGCAGATACTTATACAGTAGGTAGTTTCAGCTTATCCGTATCCACTCCCGGTGTTTGTATTAGTGTGCATGTAAATGCTGTAGTTTCGCTGACGGCGTGTACGCGAATTGGTGTGATATGGTGGTATTAGTGCCGAGTCGGCCGGGAAAGGGTCAATCTATGAGCGACACCCAGCAACAACGATGATGACATCTATAAAACTAGAAGTCCTGTAATGAAATGCGCACAAATAGCACGTCGATCTGCGTGTTAATCTTCGGGTTAGGACCATAGTAAGGCTATCAAATTCTGTACATATGGCCTGTGCACAAGCAATGTTTAAGCCAAGGGACCTCCGGGTAACCCGGAGGTCCATTGACAGAAACATTGCCTGCGTTTCCTATGAGTAACCAGGAGAACCTGCCGTGCTTTGGATGCCATTCGATATGCCAATTGCGCGCAATTCCTACGCGCAATTAAGCCTGAAAAAGCGCACAGTACATGACAGGACTTCAAGTTTTAACTGTATTCAGGGAATCGCGGTGAACAGATACTTATGAACAGGTTGTTTGAACCTATCCGCATCCACTTCGGGTGTTTGCACGAGTGTGTTTGTAACTGTGTTGTAGTTTCGCTGTCGGTGTGTTCGCGGAATGGTGCCGTATGGTGGTATTAGTGGTGAGGTTGAACACAAGCACCGAGCAGCAAAACTTCGGTCATGTTACTGTCAATTCATCACAATAACATATATGTTCCAATAAACCCCTATCCGTAGCCCAAACCCCACATCGCGAAGTGAACAGAACAACAGTAACAAATTTAGTAACCTCTCGCGTACCCCATGACGTCACTGGACAACAAAAAGTCAATAACTTTGATAAAGGTCGAGATTACTTCATCTCAGTTCAAATCATGAACTTATAGGTGGGTTGTAAGTATAGGTGGGTTGTAAGTATAAGTGGGTTGTGAGTATAAGTGGGTTGTGAGTATAGGTGGGTTGTAAGTATAGGTGGGTTGTAAGTATAGGTGGGTTGTAAGTATAGGTGGGCTGTGAGTATACATTCATAGAATGACCACTGGCCTTGAAAAATACGATTTTATCGGCAGTATACACTTTGAATCGCCTCTATTGTTATCTTTTCAAATATTTCATTTGGTGACGTCAGACGGTAACATACAGGCCTGAAAATAAACAGTCTCACATTTGCAGAATGAGGTCCCCAGAAGGTGAATTTGGTGATACTATCCCATACAGTGGACCAATTTATCCTCTGGATACCTCTTTCTGTTTAGTAACCTCGACCTTTATCAAAGTTATTGATTTTTTGTTGTCCAGTGACGTCACAGGGTACGCGGGAGATTACTAAATTTGTTACTGTTGTTCTGTTCACTTCGCGATGTGGGGTTTGGGCTACAGATAGGGGTTTATTGGAACATATATGTTATTGTGATGAATTGACAGTAACATGACCGAAGGTTTGCTGCTCGGTGCTTGTGTTCAACCTCACCACTAATACCGCCATATGGCACCATTTCGCGAACGCACCGACAGCGAAACTACAACACAGTTACAAACACACTTGTGCAAACACCCGAAGTGGATGCGGATAGGTTCAAACAACCTGTTCATAAGTATCTGTTAAAACGTGAAGTCCTGTCATGGACTGTGCGCTTATCCAGGCTTAATTGTGCGTGGGAATTGCGCGCAATTGCCATATCGAATGGCATCCAAAGCACGGCAGGTTCTCCTGGCTACTCATAGGAAACGCAGGCAATGTTTCTGTCAATGGACCTCCGGATTACCCGTAGGTCCCTTGGCTTAAACATTGCCTGTGCACAGGCCATATGTACAGAATTCGATAGCCTTACTATGGTCCTAACGCGTAGATTAACACGCAGATCGACGTGCTATTTGTGCGCATTTCATTACAGGACTTCTAGTTTTGTAGATGCCATCATCGTTGTTGCTGGGTGTCGCTCATAGATTGACCCTTTCCCGACCGACTCGGCACTAATACCACTATATCACACCAATTCGCGTACACGCCGTCAGCGAAACTACAGCAGCTACATGCACACTAATACAACACCGGTAGTGGATACGGATAAGCTGAAACTACCTACTGCATAAGTATCTGCCAACCACAGTTCCCCGACTAGATGTCAGCATTGTCGTTGCTGGGTGCCGTTCGTAGTTTGACCTAGGGTAGCCCGATATTCTAAACTGAATACTGATTTCAGTAGTCAAAACATACCGCGGTGTACCGGTATATCGAAAGACTCTTCAGATATCTGAACATACGTACCACAATCGGGACTTGACCCATCACAGTGGAACGTATTAGCTTGCATTGATGACGCACTTCAAACAACCCTTTACCCAACGTAGACGATATCAAAATTTATTAGTTATTAGTATTAGTTTATCGAATTTTTCCACCCTTCGACGCTCGGCCTAGACACACGGAGGCTGACGGAGGCGCACGGGACCGTTGTGGATTGGTTCCAAACATTTTGACCCCGTTGGGTGTATTCTTTGATTTTCGGACACAGCATCTGGAACTAGTGACTTCAAGGAAATAGAGTCTGCCGCTTGTATTACGCTGGTTGGTGCCATCATTAGCAAGTATAGTCTGCCTCTTACTTTACTTGAAGGGGGCCCTCATAAGCATGTATGGTCTGCTTCTGGCCTTTTGTATCAGTAGTAGGAGAGCGATGGATATCCCCGGTTGGGGGACCCCGGGGGACCTCGGAAGTGACGTCATGTCACGTGACCTGGTGGCGCCATGTTGTGTTGTCATGGTAACCCGTGTGAGCGGCCATCTTGTGACGTTATCCCCATAGAGATACGTGTTGTTAGAGTGATGTGTGTTTTCGTCGTGTATTTTGTATATTGGTGGCCGCCACCTTGGTTTCTATGGTAGCAAGTGGTTGCTATGTTACCCAATAGCTTACAACAAGACAGGGGCATGTTCGGAGGGTATGTTCAATTGAATCAGAGTATCACGAATTACCACAAACAACCCGACAATCCCTCTAAATCACCAAAAACGACTTGATTTACTACGGATTTCCCATTTTATCGGCTTAGCACGTAGTGCTATGGTACCGAGGGGCACAGGGGTGAGCTCGATTGAATAGGAGTATACTCCAGTAGAGTAGAAGAGCCTATCAACTGGAACAGTTTTTCTTATTGTTACTACATTTAGCAATTTCTGGTCTGTTCTTGTTAGTTCTGACCCTATTCCGAGCACTCTTGTTGTTCATTTATCTAGATCACCCAATCGGTTCTACAGGCGCTAACTAACCAATCAGATTGCTTGATTTCCCGTAATCTCTATGCAGAGTTATCTCTCCTTATTACAACGAAGTCCTATCCGATTCTCATCACCTCTATATCCAATGGCCATATCCCATGGAATCCAATTTTTGGAAAACACCTGTAGCTATGAAATCCCTTTTTTTCTGAAATGAGTCGAAGAGTCGTATAAGCGAGTCACTCGAACGAGCAATTGCTCTATAGCTCATTTGGTGATTTGGGGGGATTGTCGGGTTGTGTGTGGTAATTCGTGATACTCCGATTCAATCGAACATACCCTCCGTACATACCCCTGTCTTGTTGTAAGCCATTGGGTAACATAGCAAGCACATGCTATCATAGAAACAAGATGGCGGCCTCCATTCCATACAAAATGGAGGACGGAAACACGTATCACCCTAACAACACGCGCTGCGCATGCGCACTGACACCACATATCACTATGGGGATGACGTCGCAAGATGGCCGCTCACGTGGGTTACCATGACAACACAACATGGCGCCACCAGGTGACGTGACATGACGCCACTTCTGGGTCCCCCCGGGGTCTCCCCAATCGGGTCCGATCCATCACTCTCCTACTACTTGTATGGCGTTTGAGGAGAGAAGAAAGCCAAATCCAGATAAGATGGTGGGGATCACGATGATGAAGGTGATGTTGACGGCGGTGTTCAATAAGGCAAAAAAGGCACAGACATTGTTAACCCTTTACCCAACGTAACGGCAAAAACCGGCCAGCGGTATTCTCAAAAATCGCCAATTAAGTTTCATTATTTTTTTTTCATTTTTTTTCTCGTTCTTATGAAGGGTCTTAACCAATGTTTTTGAGACAAAAAATTAAAAAAAAAAAATTATTCAAGAATTTTGTTTGCAAGTGTCGTCTGCTTTTCATGTTAAGTAAAGGGTTAACCTGAGAGTCCCCTTCCCCTTACAGGGTTTCACCTACACGAACTTTCCTGGTTCGGGGACAGGCCTGTCATTTGGCCGGCACCTTGATACTTTCTGAAAACGTTCACAGAAAGGCCATGGGAGGGGCGCAAGACCAACACGCACCTCCCCAACGGTGGAAGGCTACATCTGGGGGTGGAGTGAAGGATGAGGAGATCCATAGCGATTACAGAGTTCCATAACGGTTAGAAAATAAAAAAAAACAAACAATTGTTTGGAGTTCTGTCAAGTCTTCAGACAAGAATAGCCTGCCACTTGTCGTCTGTCGTTTCCAGGTTTTAGGAGCCGTCTAGGGCAAGTATATCACGGGCTCTTCTGTTGGTCTGTTCTGTGCACTCGGTTGCTAGGCCTGTTTGTTGATGGTCGTTGGCTCAGTCGGTCTTGGATCTTCAGAGGCAAGTGTGCTCTGTCCGTTGGTGCGTATGAGGGTTGTCGCCTGGGGCTAACTATCCTAGATTCACTCACATTTAGTAAATTTATTCACTGCATTTAACCCTTTACCCAACGCAGACGATATCAAAATTTATTATTTTAAATATCATTTTTTCAAATGTTTCAAAAAATTTCAACAAAACCATATCATGTGACCCCTCGTTGGAACGAGCTCGACGAGCTCGTTCCAATGAGGGGTCACATGATATGGTTTTGTTGAAATATTTTGACCAATAATCTTTTTTCAACTGCTGAATTTGCATATTACGCGGACGGATACGGCCGATTCGTTGGGTAAAGGGTTAACCGACCAGCGCTATTCACAAAAATCTCCATTTAAATTTTATTATCTTCACATGTCTAAAAGAACATAGTTTATGACCCCTCATTGGAACGAGCTTGTTCCAGTGAGGGGTTATAAGCTGTGTATTTGACGCAAAAAATGAGAAAAAAAAGTTTTTCAGGAATGTTTGTTTGCAGGCGCCGTCTTCCTTTCGTGTTTAGTAGAGGATTAATTAGCCACAATCTGTCGGGAGCGCGGTGGCTCAGTGGTAGTCTCTTGGACTTCAATGCTAGAGGTTCCGAGTTCGATACCCGTCCGGGACGACCTGCGGCGTTATGTCCTTGGGCAAGCCACTTTATCCCGGTCGCCTATATGGGGGGGGGGGGGGGGGGTCGATGACGCCGTGTACTAAGGCGTACTGCACGTCGATGGTGCACATGTCTTCAACCGCTGTAACCCTTCTTGAACGGAGCTTGAACAGAGTTAGAATGTTGAGGAGCTGACAGTTGCTCGTTGATGCTCGGTGGTTCTCTCCGGGTACTCCGGCTTCCTCCACCCGCAAAACTGTCAGGGTCGCGATTAGCCATTGTGCATAAGTATGTGACCTTAAACACCAATAAATAAATAATCTATAGTCTGTCTGTCTCAATGCATGGTCAATTGTGTGACCTGCTTATTATTTATTTATTTAATTATTAGTATCCAACGACATATTTCCACACAACTGCTAATCGTGACCGTAACATGGAGAGAAAGTCAAGTTTAGTCAATCGTTTGCACCAATGTTGCCCATTCTAGAGTACTTTCAACCAAGCATTGGGGATTGGTTCCTATTTTTTACCACAGTAAACACACACTGCTTCACTTCCCGTGGTACCTACGCGGAAAGGGGTTTAGAAAACAGCGCAAGTAACTCTATGGAGACATAATGACTTTTACTGGTCATGCTTTGCGGAATAGAATGCATATAAACGGGAAACCTGCGTTGTCAAGTGAATTTAATAGGGCAATTTTCTGTTTCTTTCATTTAATCTTCACGTGCCTTGCATAAAAATGTTGCTACCCAAACATTACTGAAAATGTTTAGTTTTTCTTTTTTAGGCAGCATTTTGCATTGTCATTGAAACGAGCTCGTCCAGCCCATTTTCAAAATGCAGTCACGAGCAATGTTTTGATGAAAATTGGAATTTTATTTATTTATTTATTTATTTATTTATTTATTTATTTATTTATTTATTTATTTATTTATTTATCTTTTATTTTGTTTCATTTTGGGGTATATTGGTACTGAGTTCTGCGCCGTGTGTCTTTGGAAGGTAAATTAGATTCTATTCTAAGTGGACAAGATTTCAGCAACAATTATTTCACATAATGCAGTTTGACATTCAACCAAATGTATCTTGTTTGACAGAGCTCTGTGACATTGAGTGGCCCGATGTGTCGAATGCTTCTGAAAGGTCAAGAAGAATTGAAAGCGTACTGTCTTTAGTGAGTTTATCATTCTATTGAGCTACATTGTTTACGAGAGGCAAGCTTGGGGGGGTGGGGGCGGGGGGTGGGGAGTGGGTGACATTGTTTTCGAAAACTAACTAATATTGGCAGAAAACATTTTGATGGTCAAAGAAATTGATCAGTCTTATTCTTTTTGAGTACTTTAGACGAAGCAGGTATTATGTTGCTCGGTCGATAATTGTTAACAATTTGCACATCACCTGATTTGAATACTGGAATAACTTTGGTAAATTTCATTTCAAAGGCACAGTTCGTTTAAAAAACAAGAAATTAATTATGAGACATAATTGGCTTGCAATTTCAGTTTTCACTACTTTCAGAAGGTTGGTGAATAGACCTATTAGGCTATCTAGTTGCCTTTGTCGGTAAGCTTTTAATCCTTTACCTAACACAGTATTTTTAAAAGAACATTAATTAAATTCCACATTTTTCGAAAACAAATTTCACAGTTTTTCAATAAAAGCACACAGATATGGATATTATTAGAACCAGCTCGCTGAGCTGGTTCTAATAATATCCATATTTGTATGGTTTTATTGCGAAACTTCCGAGATATTTTAGGCTGTTGTCGGCTTATTCCGGTTAATTTACTAGACTTTTTTGTCCGTTATGTTAGGTAAAGGGTTAAGACAGAGAAACAATCAGCTCTTGAATATTGGCTGGAGTCAGAAGTAACAAGTCTTGATTCCGTTCTGTGATGTATTCAGAAAATGGTGTCTGCTCGGTGGTATGTTACCGCCGAATGTCTTGCCAACCTTCGCAAAATGGTATAAAAATCTATTAGCAATTTCTTGAAGGTTTCTCAATTCATTATGCTTGTATCTAAAGGAAGAGGGCAAATTGGCGGTTGAACTAGTCCTGTTCGTGTTTGTTTTAACATTTCTAACGATTTCTAAATATTGTGTTTGTTTTCCAATAATACTGTATTGTATTAATCTGACTTACATGTACGTTTTACACGTAGTTTTTTATAAGACATTGCTTTCTCATTGGAGAGTGTGTTCGTTTTTTGTATACGCTGAGAAAGTCGCATTCCGACAGCAAATTTTTAATTTTATCGATATTATTTTGTTTTAATAAGCTGAGGGGACACATGTTCGTTAACCATGGAGAATTTGTTTGCGTCTCAAAATAAAAAGTAAGACGCCATTTCGTGCAAACTTTGATTTTACATCACCTCGCTTTTCTGCAATGTGGTATTTCTACAAGCTTGGAAAATGTGAATTTTTTATATTATCAAATTTCTGCAAAAGCTTCTCAAGTTTTATTAGGACACACGAAATAAATTAATTGATTCTCAGGCATTTTAAAAAAAAAAATCATTGAGGGGGGGGGGGGGGGGGAGGGACGGTTTTATTTTTCTTTTGCAAAAAGTGAGCAAACATGGACAGGATTTCGGCTGTTTTTTACACTCAGAAATATAGAAAGTGCACATTTACACAAATAAATTTTTAATTTTAAAAATAAAACATTCCTATAAAAACAAATTCAGTCCAAAGGCTTCATATTCTTTCGATGCTCTTCATATTATCTTTGAAGTAAGAGTATTTAATCTATGGGGATTTGCCTCGTTACAATTTTTGGGAGAGTGCGTATGCACTCTCCCATAAATTGTAACAAGGCAAACATATTGGAGACGTTACCAAGTAAGTATGCATCAATCAAAAAATCGTAAAATGGTTCGGGTCTCCCTGATTATGTACTAATATTTGAAGACACTGGAAGGCAATAAAAATGTCTAATGATGGGGTTCAAATTCAATGAGGGATTATCTGAGAATTAAAACACATTTTTAGCCTGATCATTGCGAAGTTACAAATTGCTTTCTATGAGTGACGTGAAAATAACATCAGCAGAAGTCAATTGGTGTGAGCACATGGTGTATCACGATTTGTTGTTTTTCACGATGAGTTCCTTTAGTTTGGCTTCGTTTGCTCCAACTAATTCGTCGACCTGAAATTAATAATGACACTAATATTAATTAGACGGATGGAAGTAACAAGACATGTGGAATGGAGTGGTTATTCAGAGGGAAGAACTAACAAATGCATACCAAAATGACCGACGGGGAATGCAAGTGAGGAGCGAAACTCTCGAATTCTCCACTTAGACAATGAAGCACAAGGCAGAATATAATCGATAAAAATGCCCAAGGTTCGGAATAATTCAGGACCATCATTTTGATAACAGGATCCATGGGAAGACTCTGCGTCATCGATGTTTGTCGTAGGTGTGAATAAACGCAACTATCCTCTCTGCCTAATAATAATAATAATAATAATAATAATAATAATAATAATAATAATAATAATAATAATAATAATAATAAATTTTTGGCCTTCCGCTGATTTGTCGAGGTCCTCTAACAAGGATCCCTACATCAACCCCGTCCCCCACTCTGCCACCTTATCTCCCAGCATTCAGTCACAAACTACATGTATTTCCCATTGGCGCTTTCTCGATCTCCCCAAATTTAATATTAACTCTTTTCCTCATGTCATTCCTCGGCCACCTTTAGTTTTTCAAGGAGTCTTGTTCTACTGGGGGCCCGATGGCTCAGTTGGTAGAGGTACAGGATGCAAGCCGAGAGGTCCTCGGTTCGAATCCCACCTGCGGCAACCTCATTGTGCCCTTGGGCAAGACACTTTCCTCAATTGTCCACGTTGGGGCGCGGTGGTGCTGTGCACTAAGGCGTACTGCACGTCGATGGTGCACTTGTCTTCAACCACTGCTAGCCCTGCTTGTGTGGTGTTAGTATGTTGTAGAGCTGACAGTTCCTCGCCGTTGCTCGGTTGTTCTCTCCGGGTACTCCGGCTTCCTCCACCCGTAAAACTGTCATGGTCATGATTAGCCATTGTGCAGACATATGTGACCATAAACACCAATAAAAAAATAAATAAATAAATACTTGTTTCTACTTGGCAAATGTTTTGGGCATTCTAAAATGAAATGCCACAGGGTCTCGGTTACTCCTCACTCCTAAGCTGCACATTTGACGTACTCGTTCCTCGCGTTCGTCGATTCTCCCCTTCCACTTCGGCCACTCAGAGGCGGGCTGTCCGTATGGTGCACCTGGAGAATTATCGATGCCCCTCCCCTATTGTGGGATTCCTGGGGTCTCTAAAATTGATGCAGCCCAACATCTGTTACTGCAAAATGACCAAAAAGCGAAATGACCTAATAGCACAGACTGGCAGTATGTCGAAATGTCCTCTATGTGGACTGCCATTGGCAGTCCACATAGAGGACATTACGATATGCCCGCAACTTCGTCTGCCTTTTCCGTTCAAATGCAAGGACACTGGTCTCGTTCGGTTTGAAAGAACAAAATTTTCCCCGGGATCTCCCTTCATACAACCATTTTTTGCCTTATGAATGATGAAGAAGATAAAAAAATGCCATCGAAATAACCTCTCTGGACTTCTTATAACCGCGTAGATGCAAGGAAGCAGCGCACTTTTAGTTCGAACAATTTAAATTTTTATCCGGGTCCAGACCCCCCGTTGCATTTCCCGGTTTCTTTTCTTGGCATAGTCCGCCCCTGGGGCCACCTGCATCTCACTTTGAACAAGAATGATCCCCCAAACGACCCATCTACGTAGTCATTGAAAGCTGATGCATAGTGTTTTTGTATAACACAACATCCTCAATTTAACCCCATACATAACGGAGAATCACACTTTTATGTTTGGTTTCGTTCCAATAAGGGGTCACATGATATGGTTTTGTGGACATTTTTGGAAACTTTTTAAAAAAAACAGTAATTTCAAGAATAAGGTTTGAAATCGTGTGCGTTCGATAAAGGGTTAAAGTGCTTCTGACATACCTTCCTCGCCATTTTAAAATTTCAACTTGGCGAGGCTTTATAATTTACAATTTATAGTATGTTCAGAGGACTTAACAATCCAGTTAACCCTTTGCCTAACGAATCGTCCGCATCCACTCGCGTAATTTGCAAATTGAGCAGTTGAAAAAAAATTTTTTTTTCAAAATATCGAGCTCGTTCCAATAAGGGGTCACATGATATGGTTTTGTTTTTTCGAAAAATTAAAAACAAGGAATTAAAATTATAAATTTTGATATTCTCTGTGTGAGGTAATGGATTAAGGTGACAAACTGAAGAATCAAAGCATGACTGTATAGTTGGTTTCATGCAACCAAATTTGGTTCCCTAACAGGACAAACTGAAGAACCAGTTTTGGTTCCTGTGCTAGATATAGTGAGTGCCGGGTTGCAACTATTTTGTCTCTCAGTTTTCATGTGTTTACTTGGTACAAGAAAGGAAAAGAATGTTTTTGCAAACAGATTTTGGAGCATCACCAACTCGCCGCATCAGCAAATATTTAGCAACACAAAGAAGTAAAACAATCTATCATATTTGTCTCTCCGTTTGGACCATCATCAAATTAATGTATAACGAAGTTCTATGCCGTTAAGCGACGAGCCACTTGGTTAACCGAAAACCAAACACAAGAGTATGTTTCTCTGGTATGTACGCGGTTGAATTGCACATGTTGGGATGTATAAAAAAAAATTATTACTAATTTACTAATTGGAGTTACAATCCTAGTACATTCTGGTAAGTGAGGACACCGACGAATCTACTCTGACACTGCTTCTACATCACTCAGGGGAATAGCACAGACACGTATTTGTATATATCTTCCTCTGAAAGCATAACGGTATCAACTATAATGCGTAACTATTGCAGCTGGCACCGTTATGTTTTCTATGGGGAGTTTAATTTTCCTTAGACTACATGGAAAAACCACTCACCTTCAGACTTCCAGCATGGCATATTATACATGATAACGGGTGCCTGTGTGTAATACCGCAAGTAATTAAATGTGAACCCGTTTTAATGTAATGAAGAATAGTTTTGAACCAGAGGCCAAAAATGTTCACATATTTTTTTTAAATACATTTTACGTAAATTTTCACGGTTGAAACTTTCGCATTCTTTGTGATAACAATCGATTTTCACTGTCCAAAAGTCTACCATACGCTTTCTCAGCCGGTAATAGTGCATTTATGCTAAATATCTTTGACACACAACTTTCGGTATCGAGCGACTGGACAGACTTTTTATTTCACGCCAATATTATGACAACATTCTGAAATAAACATCGCTATCAACAACTGAAAGGAGAAAAAAAAAAACACCCAAAACGAAACAAACAAAAAACTAAAAAAGAAACTTTGCAGATCTCGTAGTTATTCAATGAACAACTGAAAAAGGGGGAGACAAAAACATTAATCATTAAAACTGGGTTTGTCCGGGTTCCCAAATGCTAAAATGCCGGAATGGTAGCGATATAATGAACATCCCTCTATCGAACGGTAGCATGGAGGTCCTCTAAAATAATAATAATAATATACACATTTATATAGCGCCAAAATTATTGTTCAGAAGATATAGAATCATATTCTAAGGACTGTACATGTTACTGAGCTCATGCAAATATACAAACGGAATATATACAGTATCTTACAGTCTAGAACATCACTAATAGGCTTTTTGAAACAGGTATGTTTTAAGATCATTCTTGGAAATGTTGACATTTGACAGTCCTTTTAGGTGTTCTGGTATATTATTCCACAGGTGAGGGGCATCAAATGAGAATGACCTATCTCAAAATGTCTTACACCTATGTTTTGGAACATGTAGCAGCATTTTACCATCGGACCTCAGGTTGTATTGACACACGTTTTTGGTATTAAGGAGTTCTTCTAAGTAGGCTGGTGACATGTTGTTTTGTGTCCTAAAAAACTAATAATAAAGTTTTGAAAATTATTCTGTACTCGACTGGCAGCCAGTGCATATCCCTCAAAACAGGAGTGATGTGTTGAGATCGTGATACCCTACATACCACTCGGGCTGATGCATTTAGTACCATCTGCAGGCGAGAGTACTGATATTGTGGAAGGTTGAACAGTAAGGCACTACAATAATCCACATGTGAAGTTACAAAGGCATGAACTAGGGTTTTTGTTGGGTCTTTGGTGAGGAACTGTCTCATCTGTTCAACTTTGTATAGACCTCTGAAAGCCTTATTGCACATATTTGTAACATGTCTGTCCATAGACATGGTAGAGTCGAAGAAGGCACCAAGATTAAGTACACTGTTACTTGCACTGATGGCGGTATCTCCTACCTTCACTGAATTGGTGTCATGGCGGAATCTCCTACCTTCACTGAAAATGAGCAATCTGAGAATAAACGATTTACTAAACTTTATTTTATCGCCTGTTGCGGTTATATGTAGCCACTGTGCAGAAATGTTACCAAACAAATTTCAAATATGAGAAACCAGCCGTAATAAGACCGGTTACGGAGACCGGAGCAAGCTGCCCAGAGTTATCGTCGATTTTAGGGAGACATGATAGAGATGTAAAAACTAATGTCAGGAATATACAAAAAACCTCTGATAGACTAGTGTGTGATTAAACTTACTTGCTTTCCATTTCTGTATGCCTTAAAGGTAGGCATTGCATTAACTTTTTCAGATGCTGCAACCTCCTGTTAAAAGAAATTAGTTAAAACTGTAGTGAACACCTACATGTATGCACGTGTGCTCTTATGATAAACAAAAATTCAGGAAAAAGGTAGTGGAAACTTTAAGGAAAAGTCCAATGCTTGAAAGACTTAAAAAATGACGAAACTTGACAAAAATATTACAATATTTTTAGCATTCATTAATTTTATTCGATATTTTGAAAGAAAAGTAATTCTCTATATCAATTTTACATTTTAATTTTTCACTTCTCATTTAACCCTTTACCTAACGAATCGGCCGCATCCGCCCGCGTAATATGCAAATTCAGCAGTTGAAAAAATATTATTTTTCAAAATATTTCAACAAATCATATCATGTGACCCCTCATTGGAACGAGCTCATTCCAACGAGGGGTCACTTGATATGGTTGTGTTGAACTTTTTTGAAAAATTCGAAAAAATGATTTTTAAAATAATAATTTTTGATATCGTCTGCGTTGGGTAAAGGGTTAACTACTTTCTCCTGTATTTAGGCATAACAGCAGGTAGGAAATATTGATCAGTCTATGGCATCTTACAAATTCCTACACATTTGCTTTGCGCAGAGATTTCTGAAAACAAGTCCGAATGACGCTGTTGGTATTAGTTTTTTTAGCTCACCAACGAAGTTGAGTGAGCTTATGTCATGACCCGAGACGCGTCGGCGTCGGCGTCGGCGTCAACACATGTATTAAAGTTATTGTGAGAGTCCACTGCGACTTTCCGCCCTGTTACTATGCACCTCATACTGTTTCTATGGCTTACAATTAATTACTCACAAACCCTTCCCAGTGATATATTTTCTTTTTATCGTGTTTTTGCAATGTCAGACTTTTTTGTCACTGTGGACTTTCTGACCTGTTTTGCTATACATGAGTGGGGCCTACAATAGGTACGCTTTGGCTTTTATATTTCATATATGTGTTAAATGCATAAATAAAAGGCGACATTAACCCTTAACCCGACATTTGCGGAGATTTTGGACTGCAATGTCTGACTTTTTTGGTAAGTGTGAGAATTTATCACCTGTTTTTCTCACAGGTACTCGGCACAAGCTGAGAACTCGAAAAAATGACATTTAATAAGGATTTTTGGATCGACTCTCTTCACCCCCCTTAATAGACTAATATATAGAACAAGGTAAACAACATTGAAATCCTCGACAAACCAATCGACCTTCGTTTCATTCGTCTCAAATCTTAACTACGTGGTGTTTTACCAAATACCCGGTGTCATTTGAAAGGTGAGACAATAAGCTTTACGCTGATGTATAACTTGGCCGTTGGGTGTTCTGGGCTTATTCATAATTACTTGGAATTTCGGGATAAAACACGAAAATCATCAGGTCGACATCGATTGCGTTCAAGTGAATAAGTAGGACATCACCTGAACTGCCTGATTTACGATCAAACCTGAAGGTTTCATGTTCCGATTGAAGCATATTCTTAAATGGCATGTTTCGTGGTGCTCAGTTTTGATCGTGGACTGAATTTAATTCACACACCATGGTCGCAAGTCTCAGATTTACATTATTCTCCGAATAACATTGACAGAGATTTTTCCAGGCCAGCCATGAATAAAGCCTAGAACGCACTCATACATCAACGCTCTCCCATTGGCTAAATCAGACAGTTCAGGTGATGTCCTACTTATTCACTTGAACGCAATCGATGTCGACCTGATGATTTTCGTGTTTTATTCCGAAATTCCAAGTAATTATGAATAAGCCCAGAACACCCAACGGCCAAGTTATACATCAGCGTAAAGCTTATTGTCTCACCTTTCAAATGACACCGGGTATTTGGTAAAACACCACGTAGTTAAGATTTGAGACGAATGAAACGAAGGTCGGTTGGTTTGTCGAGGATTTCAATGTTGTTTACCTTGTTCTATATATTAGTCTATTAAGGGGGGTGAAGAGAGTCGATCCAAAAATCCTTATTAAATGTCATTTTTTCGAGTTCTCAGCTTGTGCCGAGTACCTGTGTTTTTTCTATACATGTACATGAAGGGAGGCTTCACGGGTATGCTGTTGCTCTTATATTTCATATATGTGTTAAATGCATCAATATAAGACAATATTAACCCTTGTCCGGACAATTTTTGGAGATTTTCTGACCTGTTTTGCTATACATGTATATGACCGCACTTTTTGCAGATTTATAAGCCAAGGTTTATTGCATGCCACGCGTTGGTGAGCTAATGGTGATGGACACTCCCCTCTTGCTGGGTTTATGTGATACATGATTGGTTTTCTGCGACACCAGTATCGTAACCTTTATCTCACAAGAAGAACGTATTTCTCTCAAAACAAGTACACGGCGAAACAAAATACAAATCTGTATTGATGGATAGCAACCACACGTGCTAGCATTAGATTCTCAAACAGGACGTTTTTTTTACCTGCACTCATCGAACACTAATTACACCTATCGAGGTCACCATTTTGACAACATGACAAATAAATCACCAACACATTTAAATACATTACACAAGATCAATGTTTGCCGTGATGATATTTTTATATAGGCCGACCATGCGCTAAAGCTGAAAAATAAAGCAAAGAAACACACAGTTAAAGCACTACTATAAACTTCGACGGTTATAGTACAAGTGGAGCAATGAATGGGAATTACGTAATACACAGCTCAAGAACGTAATGGTCATTCTTGAAAAAATCAATTCAGAGGCGCTGGATGATTGTCAAAATACTTGCGAACAAATCTGGAAAGGGAGGAATATTCTACGATAAATTGGTTATTACCAGCAAAATGATTTCCGAGATGGTTTATTGAAGTCTCAACCTCACCACTGGGTCATATATCGACTCGTCCTAACGGACTCGCCGATATATGACACAGGGACGAGATCGAGACTTCAATAAACCATCTTGGAAGCCCACTTGGTGGTAATAAACTATTTTTATTTACACTCTATGATGCCTATATATTGCCATCATTATATATGTGTACAATATAAGTTATGGAGCTTTCAGTGGGCGGATATGGTGTTATATAAGGCGAAGTGAGATCAATATATTGATCTTGCTGAGCCTTATATCACACCATATCCGCCCACTGAAAGCCCCATAACGTATTTATTATGCTAGTCCTTTGAAAGAGACACAACCATAAGTGTACCCAGAATCCTAGCGCAAATGTTCTGTTATCACTATCAGGGAATTTCCCGGTTTTACGTCATGTAAAGGTCACGCTAGCAGCAGGCGCTGAAACAACGGAGTTTTCTTCTCAATAAACGGGAATTTATATTAACAATTCACAACTGTAGTTCAGTATTAAGTACTGGAAAATAAAACAACTGGAGCAAATGGATTAACAATTCCTTCAAGAAGGTAAGTTGGAACAGTTTCATTCATTATTCGTTGTTAAAGGTGATATTAATGTTTCTATACATGTCGATTTGGTGGTTTATTTATTGTATTTATTTACATTTGTTTATTAAAATTTCTCAAAGACTGGAAGAAACGTATTATAGTTGTTCGTTGCCCAACAGACACACACGCAAAATTATTTGTTGTTCATTGAACACGCGAAATTAGGAAAAATATCGAAGCGAGCGTTGGATGTCAAAAACAAAATGTCGGAACTGACCTATATAAGCTCTATATACGGTCAGCTCGATGATACACAGTCTCATATATGGTCACTAGATATTGTAGCTGATTAGTCAATAACAATTAGTGGCATAATAAAATGTTCTATCAGACTCGCGCTATTCTTTCCAAAGCTATATCCCGTCGATCTAAGATATGTTCTTAGAAACAAGAGCGAGACTGTAATACAACATTTTCTAAATGAACATAATAGTGATGATAGATGTATCTCAAAAATCTCTGCTCAAGTCTCCATAACTTGTTTAACTAGCATTTAATTTCAGGTTTCATTTCAGACTCATAATACTGGTCGTTTCCGTGGAAACTGTAAGCAGCTGTCTTGAACTTTCAAGACCCCTGGTTAAACAGAACGAGGGCGCTTGTTCAACTTTTCGAAAAGATTGGGTGGGCTAACATCTATCTGCGTCAGCTCAATTGCTTCTCGTAATTCAGATATAGACCTATAATTGCATTGTGCTTTCATAATTTAATAATTATACTTTTTGAGAAGTGTTTCCCCTTAAATATATGAACAACTAAACGGTTTCTCTCAAACGTCTTTCGAATTGGGGTAATACTCCAACGCAAACCAATCTTAGCAAATCACGTGCTCTGCAGTTGCAGGATACAACATTTGAATCAGGGGCGCCTAATACGCGATATATTCGGATAATAACTTCCTCAATGCATACGCATTGTAAGATAATAGACCGATGCATACCCGAGTCGCTACGCGTCAACTCTTCCTAGTGGAGTACGTCATGGACCATATTTCAGATAACCCGTGGATGGCTTCCTGTTGCCACTGGCACCACAGTTACGGTATAACACTGTATAGAAATCGATAACGTTTTTTTTAAACAGCACTCAATGGTCTGTTTCTGTGTGAGGGGAAGAGTATATTTTTTCCGGGATGCTGACATAGTCTTCTTATTCCCAACATGTTCCATAGTAAACTAAAAAAGAAATAGGCCTACCAGGTGTATGCATTACATTGGACAAAAGAGGGTGGGGTGCATAGTGTGCTCAATATCTTGCTCATCGTATCCCTTTCCCTTTCGAAGGCGACGCTTCATTAAAATGTGGAAATAACTTCCATCGGCAACCGCAAACGAAGGATCTCCAAATGATGTTCAACATCAGTATGGTTTATTGCATTTGCCTTTTGCGCTCTGCCCAGCATCGTACGGCATTCAGACAATTATTTGTTTCACAATTCTTGTTTCTGAATCATGCCTTGGGTACCCCTCCCCTCCGCTCCCTTGCCCCCTTCGCGAGTTGTTAGTCCTGGGTTTATGGGGGTGGGGTGGGTGGTGGCGGGGGGGGGGGGGGGCAAAGAAGTAAAAAGAAACAGGAATTTGTGTTACATATAATAATATTTTATGCAAACTGGCGTGGGAGGAGCAGGAGGTATGGGCTGACGATTAATATTATATTATTAGTTGTACAGATTAGTTGTACCCCGAGCCGCAAGCGAGGGATACATAAAATTTTGACAGGGTACATAGACAGAACGCGATGTGTGTGTTGAATCGTGGGTGTTTTACAAATCGAGTTGGAATGGCGCAGTCATTATTTCGCGAGAGCCAACGGCTCTCGCGAAATATGACTACGCCATTCGAACGGGCTATGTAAAACGCCCATGGATTCAAACATCCATTGCGTTCTATGTTTATTACACATCGCAATGCCTTAATATTCGTTTGAATAAACAAATGTTAATACCGATGTTTAAACATAAAGGAGAATAGTCTGTTATTTTTGTTTGAAGCGGTACTGATCAAATGGATCGATAAAAAATCAAAACAGCCCTTAAGGAACTAGTCTAAATTACATTTGTTATCTTTTCTGTTTGGGCGTGTTTGTTGAAATTATCGCTGTTTCTCTTTGGCTGGTGTCCATTCACGTCTAACCTTTTGGTAGCTATTGCTGGTAGTACAAATATAAGTACAAATTTAGGCAGATTTGCGAAACAGCTGGGAGAAACACAGACTATCAATAATAACGAAATTTGGAAACTTTTCGAAGCGTAACTAATGACTCGTCGGGGAGGAACTAGTCGAACCTGTGAGAACGAAAGGTTCCGGCTTGTACATAACCAGTTAGATACAGAAACATTTATGTCATCGCGGCGATTCCGTTAAATACTAGGGTTTAAAGTGTAATGGATGTGTAATAAATTGGGGATGTGTACACTGTTAAGAAACTCTACAACGATTTTTTCATACTGGAGAGAAATCGTAATAAGTTCTGCGAGTGCAGTGATTTTCTATCCTCCTCCCTAGTATCCAAAAGGAAAATATTATGTAGGCATATTAATGACATCGCTGTGTTGAATAACGTTCAAAGTTGGTGTCTGCTTTGTTATCACTCTACTATCCAGGAAACGTTTCAGCCACTGAGTTTCAGTTATTCCTTTTGGCAGCTAGTAATAATTTCACTTTGTATGGTTCCAAAATCGATACTTTATTCTGTACATTTCACACCATGCATGTCATTATTTATGGACGTGATCTACTTCTCGGTTCAATTTTCAATCGGAATTAACCCTTTGAACACTGGTGGTATCTTCCATATCAGTTCAGTGGCAGCAATTAGAAGAGTCCATATTCATTATATGGAGGTAGAGCAATTAATATTACAATATGCAGCCTTGGGACTGCGCGTTGAAAATATTGATTGGTCTACCCCATACTTTCACTTAGCATCCATACAACTTTATTAAATGATGACGTGTTATGTTGCTGGCCGGAAAATGGGCTTCTTGTATTCAAAGAGTTAATCTTGGCTATGTAGAACGTTGTCTGAGTTGATGTAACCTGGCAAAAACCCGAACATAGCTTCGCGTAGCCTTGCAAGTTAACCAATCTCAATGTTTCAATTTTCTTTGCAGTATGACAAAATTAATGTAAGTAATAATTTGTACCTCATGTACTCACATAGGGCTACATAGAGCTGATGAGAAAAAGAATTGAATTGAATTCAGAATCTAAGATGACCTGTGAAGTTGTGTTGATCCAATAGAGGAAACATGCGGAGATCCCCTATGTCGTTTAGACTTGATAAGACGGGATGTTATGGAATAGCCGAATTAATGGAAAAAAAAACGAATCCGACCCGGGATCCAGATGGCTTCGATTTTGTGGTGATGTTATATGTTTATTTGCGCTTTACTAATCAAATCTTGGAACTTGTTCACGGTTTTACGCGGAGAAGAAAATGGTGCTGATCATTTTTTTTTAAAACCCAAACCATCTTGCTCATACTCACACTGTTTGTGTCTACATCAACCTTGGCGAAACAGCAATCAGCGAACTCCGACATCTCTGAGAGAGCCTGAAAATGAAACCGATGATCTTTTTGAAAAATAGCGAATGTAAAAAGATATTCGAGGGCTCGGCAAAAACTACACCGAACAAAGAACACTTAAGGGCAGGGTCGACCTTAGAGCTTCACTATAAGTGGGGGTAATTACTTGGTTAGTTTCATATTGGCTGAGATATCACCCCAGGAAAATTTATATCAACCTGAGACAGAATGTCGAAGGCTGATGTGAAGTTACCTAGGTCTGATAGTTCGGCCGATATGAAACTAACCAAGTAATTATCGCTTTATTTATCGAACGAAGACTAAATTTTTTGCCGGTGTTATTGTTTATCATTCTTTTCACAAAGTGAGAAGTTTTCTCCTAGTTTAGCTACTCGAGTGTCTCGGCTTCCCCATAGCAGTGAACTATAATCTATACACAATAAAGGTCGCCAGTGGAATGAATATGTTTTCTTGTGGTGTGTTCGATTGATTGTAATACTTTGGTATACAATAAAGCTCTTTCGCAAGGGGAATATATTATCTAATAGTGTGTTCGATTGAGGGTCGTACCTTGGAATACACCAATACCACGTAGCGTATGCTCCCCCCCCCCCCACCACGCCCGAATATGCAATGATTTTTTGTATATATAGTGTTCAATATAAGACCCACTGTCGTATCTGTAGTGGAGTAGATGTAAGAAGGAATGCGCCCCCCCCCCCCCCCCCATCATCACGAGTGACTTTGTCGGAAATTTGGAGATATGTTGCAGTTTTGACTTACATAACAGTGAATATTTGTGGCTCTTTGGAAAAAATATCCACAAATATAGTTATCCTAGAAGACTACAATGAAGGGTTTGATATATCTCTCATCTTTCTAAATATTTAAATTTCGATGTAAATGCAGCGTTTTACAGTATACTCGATATTTCATCCGATTTACATATCACAGACAACAGAAAAAATATTAATTTTAACGACATTTTCACGGACACTTCTCAAGGCCTCTCACTAAAATGAACCCGTTGAGGTACTCATTGAGGGAACATAAGCTGAGTTTCAGGATATTGAACAACTACTAAAATTCCAAGGGGCGCTTGTGTATACCTCAGGTACACATTCATGTTTTAAGGTACAGGGAATGATCTTCATCATATGATTGTGATGTATGTCTTCACGCTACTTTCGAGAAATCGCGATGCGCGTGAGATCAGCGTGGCCAATGACGTCGCGGTGTTCTTTGCTTGATTGGAGATAGAAGCAGTTTTCATCATTGGAAGAGATTTACAGTAAAGTTAGCTCCCTTCAATTTCCGTTAGCAGTCATTAAATTCACCGCTGGGTGTATTGGCGATTTCACATGAAAATTGAAATTTCGAAACGTTATGCCTTTACCTAACATAGCGGGAAAAAACGGCCAGGAAAGTGACCAAAATAAGCCAACCGCAGCCTGAAATATCTCACAAATGTCTCGCCAAATCCATTCAAACGCGGATATCATTAGAATCGGCGCGTAGAACACGGTTCTAATGGTATCCGTACTTGTATGGTTTTTTTGAAAAATTGTGAGAATTTCTTTCGAAAAGTGTGAAATTTAATTTATTTTTTATAAAAGGTGTGTTAGGTAAAGGGCTCAAGAATTGTAATATCGATGTGTGCATCATTTTACAAACTTTAGGCATTTTCTTGTAGAGCAGTATAAAAATCCGGAAAATGGGCCTTTGTACATTTTTTTCCCAATAAATAGAGAGTAATCGCTTGACTGGACTGGTTTCGTGAATATATCATGAGAGGTGAGGAACGTTGTAGAAACACGAGTGTGCGAATGCGCACGATTGTTTTACAATGTAGTCCCTCGCCTCGAATGAATTATTTCACGTAACCAGTCCAGTCAAGCGATTACTATGTTTATTACTTTTCATTATTAACGATAATTATATTATTTAATCCTTTACCTAACGTAACGGCCAAAAACGTCCAGCGCTTTTCTCAAAACTCACCACTGGAACGAGCTCGTCGAGCTCGTTCCAACGAGGGGTCATAACCTATGTTTGTGAGACAAAAAATGATAATAATAGTTATTCAAGAATTTTTGTTGCTTGTGTCGTCTTTTTTCATGTTAGGTAAATGGTACAAAAAAACAAAAACAATGAAGTACCCATTACATCGACGGCAAAGCGTCTTCGTTTGCGCGCACGGATACATGACGCAATTGTTGATTGTATAATTCACTTGTGAAGTTATCGTTTATAATCAAACCCGGAAATCGCAGTAAATCACACTTGGGAAAGTAATAAAAAATAATAATCAGTTTGGGAGGTTTAACTATTATTCTTGGTTGAAACCTATTTAAAAATAAGAAAACAGTGTTACCATCTTTTGATGATCTGTAAGCGTTTGTTTGTTCATTATATCAACACTGTACGATTCGTGACATATAATACAGACAGTGTTGATGATCTGTAAGCGTTTGTTTGTTCATTATATCAACACTGTACGATTCGTGACATATAATACAGACAGTGTTGATGATCTGTAACCGTTTGCTTGTTCATTATATCAACACTGTACGATTCGTGACATATAATACAGACAGTGTTGATGATCTGTAACCGTTTGTTTGTTCATTATATCAACACTGTACGATTCGTGATATATAATACAGACAGTGTTGATGATCTGTAACCGTTTGTTTGTTCATTATATCAACACTGTACGATTCGTGACATATAATACAGACAGTGTTGATGATCTGTAACCGTTTGTTTGTTCATTATATCAACACTGTACGATTCGTGACATATAATACAGACAGTGTTGATGATCTGTAACCGTTTGTTTGTTCATTATATCAACACTGTACGATTCGTGACATTTAATACAGACAGTGTTGATGATCTGTAACCGTTTGTTTGTTCATTATATCAACACTGTACGATTCGTGACATATAATACAGACAGTGTTGATGATCTGTAACCGTTTGTTTGTTCATTATATCAACACTGTACGATTCGTGATATATAATACAGACAGTGTTGATGATCTGTAACCATTTGTTTGTTCATTATATCAACACTGTACGATTCGTGATATATAATACAGACAGTGTTGATGATCTGAAACCGTTTGTTTGTTCATTATATCAACACTGTACGATTCGTGATATATAATACAGACAGTGTTGATGATGTGTAACCGTTTGTTTGTTCATTATATCAACACTGTACGATTCGTGACATATAATACAGACAGTGTTGATGATCTGTAACCGTTTGTTTGTTCATTATATCAACACTGTACGATTCGTGACATATAATACAGACAGTGTTGATGATCTGTAACCGTTTGTTTGTTCATTATATCAACACTGTACGATTCGTGACATATAATACAGACAGTGTTGTTGATCTGTAACCATTTGTTTGTTCATTATATCAACACTGTACGATTCGTGACATATAATACAGACAGTGTTGATGATCTGTAACCGTTTGTTTGTTCATTATATCAACACTGTACGATTCGTGATATATAATACAGACAGTGTTGATGATCTGTAACCATTTGTTTGTTCATTATATCAACACTGTACGATTCGTGATATATAATACAGACAGTGTTGATGATCTGTAACCCTTTGTTTGTTCATTATATCAACACTGTGCGATTCGTGATATATAATACAGACAGTGTTGATGATCTGTAACCGTTTGTTTGTTCATTATATCAACACTGTATGATTCGTGACATATAATACAGACAGTGTTGATGATCTGTAACCGTTTGTTTGTTCATTATATCAACACTGTACGATTCGTGACATATAATACAGACAGTGTTGATGATGTGTAACCGTTTGTTTGTTCATTATATCAACACTGTACGATTCGTGATATATAATACAGACAGTGTTGATGATCTGTAACCGTTTGTTTGTTCATTATATCAACACTGTACGATTCGTGACATATAATACAGACAGTGTTGATGATGTGTAACCGTTTGTTTGTTCATTATATCAACACTGTACGATTCGTGACATATAATACAGACAGTGTTGATGATCTGTAACCGTTTGTTTGTTCATTATATCAACACTGTACGATTCGTGACATATAATACAGACAGTGTTGATGATCTGTAACCGTTTGTTTGTTCATTATATCAACACTGTACGATTCGTGACATATAATACAGACAGTGTTGATGATCTGTAACCGTTTGTTTGTTCATTATATCAACACTGTACGATTCGTGATATATAATACAGACAGTGTTGATGATCTGTAACCATTTGTTTGTTCATTATATCAACACTGTACGATTCGTGATATATAATACAGACAGTGTTGATGATCTGTAACCGTTTGTTTGTTCATTATATCAACACTGTACGATTCGTGATATATAATACAGACAGTGTTGATGATGTGTAACCGTTTGTTTGTTCATTGTATCAACACTGTACGATTCGTGACATATAATACAGACAGTGTTGATGATCTGTAACCGTTTGTTTGTTCATTATATCAACACTGTACGATTCGTGACATATAATACAGACAGTGTTGATGATCTGTAACCGTTTGTTTGTTCATTATATCAACACTGTACGATTCGTGACATATAATACAGACAGTGTTGATGATCTGTAACCGTTTGTTTGTTCATTATATCAACACTGTACGATTCGTGACATTTAATACAGACAGTGTTGATGATCTGTAACCGTTTGTTTGTTCATTATATCATCACTGTACGATTCGTGACATATAATACAGACAGTGTTGATGATCTGTAACCGTTTGTTTGTTCATTATATCAACACTGTACGATTCGTGATATATAATACAGACAGTGTTGATGATCTGTAACCGTTTGTTTGTTCATTATATCAACACTGTACGATTCGTGACATATAATACAGACAGTGTTGATGATCTGTAACCGTTTGTTTGTTCATTATATCAACACTGTACGATTCGTGACATATAATACAGACAGTGTTGATGATCTGTAACCGTTTGTTTGTTCATTATATCAACACTGTACGATTCGTGACATATAATACAGACAGTGTTGATGATCTGTAACCGTTTGTTTGTTCATTATATCAACACTGTACGATTCGTGACATTTAATACAGACAGTGTTGATGATCTGTAACCGTTTGTTTGTTCATTATATCATCACTGTACGATTCGTGACATATAATACAGACAGTGTTGATGATCTGTAACCGTTTGTTTGTTCATTATATCAACACTGAGCGATTCGTGACATATAATACAGACAGTGACCATTTCATTAATAGAGAAGTCTAGGTGGTGAAATTTTCTATTTTGTTCCCTGGGATACTGTAAAACACATTCCCTAAACAAAGAGACAAAGTGGACGATTAGTGTTGGTTGGGGAGACACTGATAGATATTCTTAATGATGGATTATCTGTGAAGCAGTTGCTTCAAGCTAGCCTGCCACAAAAAGCTAAGTTCCCTTTTGTAACTTTAAATAAATGAAAACAAAAGACAGCTCCGATTTATTTTCTGCTCATGCAATAGGACTTTTCTCAACAATTACTTGTTTCTAAATTGAACCTTCCTTGCTTGTCTAATAACTTCAATGGAACTTTTCATGGCGATATAAATTGTGGATGTTCATCTGACAATAGCGAGTGTACGCAGAATCGGTATACAGTGTGTCTTTGTATTATTTCATCTCGCAAGAGAACTCCGTTTTCCATGACTTTTTAAAAAGGGAAGACACCATATATAACCGGCTGATGTACTCCGAAAACGTTTTTCCTGATACGAAACGGAAATAGCATTGCTAAAAATCTACCACACATAAAAAACAAACCACAAATTTGGGCCCAATCATCCGGCATGGTCCACACCAAGTTGCAGTGAAATCGATAACAACCAGCTTGTTTCCGGCTTTTGCCAAAAAATCATCAAATTCTTCCTGCAAAATGTAAAAAAAAAATATAGATGAAGATTGCTCATACATAAAGTTAGGATCTTTCGACTCGAGTAAAACATTTGTGTTAACTGTAAATGCATCTAAGATTTCAGATTTCCATTTTGTATAGACATATACATAGAAACATCACAAGTTACAGCTTTGCATTAATTACAAAGCTCGATTGGAAAATTCCAACGTGGTCAGTAAAAATTGGTGTATGGCGAATGAAAAATTACATTCCATTATCCGATTAGATGCATGAATCATTACAGTATCAGTTTCCGTGAATGTTCCTTTTTCTCCATTCACTTGTAGAATGCAAAGTTATTTTGGATCATCAAAATTTGATCACATCTTTGCCTTGATACAATTTGTGGGAGAGGCGCTCTCCCATAACTTGTATCAAGGCAAAAGCTAACAAACGAAATAATTTTATTGCAAAGATAATATGAAGAACAGCCACAGAATAAGAAGCCGTTAATCCATGGTACCTTACTTCAGAACAAAGTCCAAATGTGGGCTCCCAGCACTCTACCAGTAACTAAAATTTCCAAGCCGAATCATGCTTTCTGTTAAGGGCTCACCTGCACCTTTATTCGGCTATTTTATTTCTGCGCATGCGTTTCTTGTCAATTTTCGTGACAGAAAGAAAATTATGTTATTTCGTTTCAAACAAAAAATCTGAAGCGAATGACTCAGTTTTAGGCGCTAGATAAGTGAGAGAAATTTGTTTACTTTGAAATTCCCACCTCTAATATTCCGTAAATTCAAATTAAATACACACAAATTATACATCGAAATTACGATTTGTCATAAACAGAAAATGATTATTATGTATGGTATCACGGAACTAAATATTTTCCCATAGGCGACCATTATAACGTTCAGGCGAAAAAAATATGATCGCATCACTTTATTTTGGCATTCAAATATCTTTGTCAAGTATAGCCATTCAGACAACTTTTTCTCACCCGAGAACAGGGGGTCATGCAACAAATAAGACAGAAAAACTGACACAAAAGGAAGTACCGGTCACGTGCACATATTTTTTCAGGGAATTCCCTACAAAAACATACAAAAAGTAAATTGTATTTTTTAGGTCCAAAAGTCATCAAATCACCCTCTTTTTCACCAGGAATATTCAACGATAATGCAAGATGTCTATAGAATGTTTCAAACGTTTATTGAAACAATATATTTTCCCAAGAGATTGCTTCATTTCCGAGTGCAACATTTCAAGGTGGGTAACTCTAATTCAAATATTTAGTTCCCTTATACCAAATGCAGTCAACTCAAAGAGTTGACAGTAGGCACCAACTGTTCCTGGAAGTCTTCTACTGTATTCATAACAAAACTAATAATAAAATAATATTTCAGGAGAATATCTCGTGGCCAAATGTGTATCCAATAAAAAAGCTGAGCATTTAAAACAATTTACGATGCAGCGACAGGACACCATTTGGGGAAAGGCCAACACAGTCTGCATTTTTTTTTGGAAGAAGGATCCATTGCCGACGGACAAGCGTTTGTCACATAATACCACGAATTTTCATCGAAAACCAATCGCGTAATTCTAATAAATTCAAGCAGATGTCATGATACCCTGTAAGTAATATAGCAACTATGAAGTCTCCATATAAAAATATCGTGTAGTTGAAGTCAATCCGACTCATTGTGTTAGTCTCGACGACATTCTATATCAATGTTTTGTATGCACCGATAACCTCGGCCGAAATGTCAACAAATAGAAAACAAAAAAAAAAAAAAAAAACAAAGCCGAGATGTTGGAAATTTACCTCTACTTAGTTCCGTCATTGCGTTTTGAAGAATTCTGATTCCTAACTTTATTTTTGAATATCTGAAGCACATTTGGACGGCGTTGTTCTCCTGAAATATTGTTTTATTACCAGTTCCGGTACAAATACGGTAGCTGACTTACAGGAACCACTGGTCCTGCTGTCATCTCTGTGAGTTGATTGCATATATTGTTCTTGTTTTATACATCTAACCTATATTTAGATCCTAATTTGTGTATATTTAATGTATGTTTATGTAAAATCAGACCTGGAAATTCCAAAGCAAACTAGTTTTCCTTATTTATATAGCAACATAATATTCAACTTCAGTTTTTGCTATCAGTGAATTACAGAATATAATACAAATAATAATAAAAAAATACAAAATCAATCACTGAGTTAATAAAAATATACCGAGTCTTAAGATAGAACACAGACGAATGTGGAGTACGGGGGTCGAGAATCAGCGACACAATGGTCATAGATTTCTCTCCCCTGAGGTCCACATGATTTGTGTTCTATATTTATTCCGCGATTAAACTTGAATTAAGTGTATGAAGCTTGCATTTTTAACCCTTTACCCAACACAGAGAATATCAAAATTTACTATTTTAATTACTTTTTTTTAAATTTTTCAAACAAATTTCAACAAAACCATATCATGTGACCCCTCACTGGAACGAGCTCATTGAGCTCGTTCCATTGAGGGGTCACATGATATAGTTTTGTTGAAATATGTTTAAAAAAAATATTTTTTCCAACTGCTCAGTTTGCAAATTACGCGGGCGTATGCGGGCAATTCGTTAGGTAAAGGGTTAAAGGAAAATACCACCTACGGTATCTGTTTGGTTTAAACAATATTTATTTATTCAATATTTTCAAGAGATAAAAAGTACAACATAGTTGATGGTGGATCCGACAGAAAGCTGGAAAGCTTATACAAGGTCGTTTCCACAAGTATCTGTCTACTTTTTGGCTTGACGCTAGTTTATCAAAGCGCTTCATTCACGTTATAACATCAAGCGAATACGCACCCACCATTCAGTTATGTTCTCACAGGACGCTGTTAAGCGTAGGTCAGATTCCACGCATGGTTTATCTAACACATTTCTAAACGACTGTGTTGGATTGGGTAACGTTGAATACACACAATGGTCGTTGTTTTATGCTGCAGTTTTTAGTAATTTAAAAAAAATATCAAAATAAAAATTAATACATTTTCAGCGTCTCGCTGCCATCCGTTACAGTGTTCTCGGTAGTGATTTTCCTATATTTTCTGAAGGGTCATGCAATTGTCTTTCATCAAGCAGCAGGGGTGCCGAGGGTGGTAAGCAAACGTTTTTAACAGAGGCCCTCCAGACCCACCCAAACGCTATAACGTCTCTCAATCCTTGTTGAGAATGTCCGTAGGGCCCTACAGTTTATTACGAGACTGGTTTTACAGATTATTACGAGACTGTTTTTACAGTTTATTACGAGACTGTTTTTGCAGATTAATAAACTGTATTTACAGTTTAGTAAATTGTATTTACAGTTTATTACGAGACTGTTTTTACAGATTATTACGAGACTGTTTTTACAGTTTATTAGAAGACTGTTTTTACAAATTAATTAGCCATTCGATTATTGGTTAGTAGTATAGCATGTACCCGATCGTGCGCTATTAACCGGACTTTTGGGGAAGCTGCTATTGTTAAATTCACATAGGAACCGGACTTTTTGGGTTGCAACCTGACCAGATCCTGCACGTGATGTACGTACTGCAGATATAGTATGCTATGATATGTGCAGTGATATATGTACACATAGGGCTAAGGATATATAGTGTGGGGTGCGATGGAAATTAATGGTGAAGGTGGAATTTCTCGAGAAAAAAGATTCCCGCGAAATGGTTGACGTTGCTATGGACACCGTGTCGTCATTATGCGCACCATGACGTCAGAAAACGTTAACCGCTGTTGTTGAACAATATACAATGTAGTGTGACATCTTTCGGGTCACGGTGTGTCGGGGTTCTCGTACTGGACTGATATCGTAGTATAGTAAGGGTGGTATATACCCCTTTTGGTATACTATTAGCCCTTGGTACTACTATTCAACCTTCATATTATCCTACAACTGGTATAGATAGCACGCAATGCTATGTTAACCAGTATCGTCGGGTGGGGTAATGCATGGTCATCGTCTCGTGTGGTCTTGCGAAATAGTCCTTGGTGGTTTGGATTTGCAGTATAGTATGGACGTTATATATCATTGTAGATCACATCTTAATCCTTGTTGTGTCAGCCTGCCGATTGCTTTGTACTATCCTGTGACTGAGATAAGTAGTACGTACTACTAGGTTAACCAGTACTGTGGGTTGGAGTAATGCATGGTCGTCATCTCGTGTGGTATTGCGAAATAGTCCTTGGTGGTTTGGAATTGCAGTATAGTATGAGCGTTATAGATCCCATCTTAATCCTTATTGTATCAACCTGCCGATTGCTTTGTACTGTCCTATGACTGATATAGGGAGTATGTAATGCTGGGCCAGGCAACATTGTAGGGTGGGTGGTGGTAATGCATGGTCGCATAGTATGGCAGTATGGGATGTTCGCTCCTCACCCTAGGGGTCCCATGTTAGAGCTTCGTACTATTGATCCACCTAATGCTTCAAATTATACTCTGACTGGTATAGATAGTACGTATCGCTAGAACAACCAGTATTGTGGGTAGGGATAAGGCCTGGTAGTTTAGAACGGTAGCAGCACCATTATCCCCCTAGGCCGGTGTGCTGACCCACAAATGGTACAGGTATTGCGTAATGATAGGCCAAGCAGTATTGTTGAGTAGGGGTAATCCATTGTTGTCTAGTTAGGAAGTATAGGACGTGTTTTTTATAGCCCTGTTGGTTCAACTTTCCCCTTGGTACTAGTAATCGACCTAATGATTCATGTTATCCTATGGCTGGTATAGGTGGAACGTAATGCTAGGAGAAGAGCTATTATGGGCGAGGGTAATGACTTCTGTAGTGCAGTAGAAAAGTATGGGCGGTATATACCGAGTTAGGTCCCATCTTAACCATTGGAACAACAATCCACCTGGGCTGGTGTGCTACCCATGGTTGTATGAAATGTACTGCTATGTGGTGTATACTTGGTTTCCAGTCTCCTAGCAGGGTATGGATGGATCTTTGACATTCTAAGACTTGGCCTGGGGTAGAGGTAATATGTGGCAGTTAGCAAGCCTACAGTAGTGCTTCAGATCAGCAGTAGGGGTAGAAGGGGAGAAGAAGATTTTAGGATACGGTACTACAGTACAAGCTAGTCATAGGACGGAAGGCTGAAACCAATGGTAAGGCCACCTTATAGGAGCTATATAGGGCTTGGAGTCCCACTTATGGAATCCCGCTTATTTAATACCTTTTATTGAATCCCTACGGAATCCCTTTTTGAAAAAATTCTAGCCTTCGGCTCCACTTTTTCCCGAGCTGAAGATAAGAGTCGTATGTGGAGTCACTCGTTCGACCCATTACTCTATGGCTTATTTGCTCGATGGGATTTTAGTCGTTCGATCAATCGGAGATAGTCAGCAATCCTGCAGTAGTGCTACAAGTCAAATAGTAATAGTACAAAAAACTAATGGTACAAAGCTGCGAGGGTGGTAGAAGATTATGGTATTGGATGACTACGAACGAGGCAAGTAAAAGAACAGAAAGTTGAAGACAAGATGGAAACAGATGGCAAGGCTATCTGTTTAGGAACCGTGTTCGAGCTTCAGCGCGTAAAGGTTAAATGAGGTGATTGACTCTTCTCGGGGGTGGGTCTGAGGGTCATCAAAAACTCATATTTTAGAAAGGTTTCGTGTGATACATCATTTTAAGGTCTCGATGCGTGCAGTCTGAATATTTGTTATTTGTCCCTCCCCGAGAGGATGGAGCTGAGGGGCATAAAGAAATTCAAGTTTTAGAAAGGCTGACAAGCGATACATCATTTTAAAGGTCTAGACGCGTGTAGTCCGAATATTTGTCCCTCCCCGAGAGGGGGGGGGGGGGGGGGGGGGTTGCTGGGGGCATATAAAATTCAAGTTATAGAAAGGTTGGCATGTGATACATCATTTTAAAGGTCTTGACGCATGTAATCCGAATATTTGGTATTTGCGTCTACCCGAGGGAGCTGAGGGGTGGGGCCTCAAAACTTAAGTTTTATAAAGGTTTTCGGGTGATTCATCATTTTAAAGGTCTCGACTTGAATATTTTGAATATAAAGTATCCGACCCTCTCCGATAGGGTGGGGACTGAGGAGTGGGGGCCTCAAACCCCATGTTTTAGAAAGGTAGTCATGTGATACATCATTTTAAAGTTCACGACTTGAATATTTCGCATTTAAAGTATCCGACCATCCCTGAGTGGGTGGGGCCGAAGGTGCGGCCCCAAAACTCAAGTTTTAGGAAGGTAGGCGTGTGATACATCATTTTAAAGGTCTCGACTTGAATACTTCGAATGTGAAGTATCCAGCATTCCCGATGGGATGGAGCCGTAGGATGGGTTTCAAAACTTAAGGTTTAGGAAGGTAGTCGTGCAAATGCGAACGACACACTCTTCAGCATATGACAATGTGTGAACCCGTGTACTGTTTTAGCTGTTTTTTAAGTGTTTCATCAAAGGATTTCATTGATTTGGAGGTGATGTCTCGTATGTGAAGCAGTCCAAATTGACAGAAGATGCAAAAAAAAAAACATGTATTTTTCCCTCTGTGTTTTCGGATGCGATTGGTTTGGTAGAGATCTCTCAGATGAGAAACACTTTCAACCGCATGATATCTTGGTTTATTCCAGTCAGTATGTGGCAGACGAATACAGTTTTATGTGGTGTGCTTGTTCGACGGGTGTGGGTCATTCGACAGATTCGAAGGAGATCTAGCAAATGAGAGAGAGAGAGAGGAGATTTTCAACTGCGTGGCATGCTGAAGTGTAGCTTGATATCACGCTAAACGAGAGAGAGTCCAAATGAAATGAGTGAAAGTATTATGATACATTAAAGTGTCTGATGAAACCTCTCGAGAAGGAAACCCAAAACACTAACATGACGTTTTCACGAATACATTTTGAGGAAGCTGCACGTACCCTCCAAAAACAATAGCACACAACTAATTTACCCGTTGATCAGAAGCTTGACACTACTCGAAGAACTCATCAACTTTTGTGAATGTAATATTAAGTTTACGAGTCGATTAAAGAGGAATAATTTTTGACGAGAGAAATTCGTGAAAGTATTGTGACACAATACAGATCTGACTGCTTCCACATTTCAATGGAGTGGAATAAGACAAACATTCAGCAAGTGAATGTACTGCGATAGAGAGATCCATCTGTTATCGCCTCGACATTACGGAAGAATGAAATATGGAAATCCTTTCGCAGAAGTGATTCATAAACACACTGTGATAGAGAGATCCAAGTGATATCACCTCAACATGTCAAGTGATTGGAATATGACAAAATTTTCGAACAAGTGATTCGTGAACATACTGGGATAGAGATATTACTGCTATCACCTCAACATTACGGAAGAATGAAATATGAGAGTACTTTCCAGCAAGTGATTCGTGAACATACTGTGATAGAGTGACCCAACAGCTATCACCTCGACATTGCAGGGGAGTGGGATATGACAAAACTTTCGAGCAAGTGATTCGTGAACGTACTGAGATAGAGAGAGATCTTGCAGCTATTACTACAATATTTAGGGAGAGTGAAACATGTCAAACATTTGAGCAAACTTTTGGGCAAGTGATTCGTAAACATTTTATGATAGAGACATTTCAGCGCTATCGCCTCAACATTGCAGGGGAGTGGAATATGAACCAAGGAATGTTGCCTGAATCCGTGCGTGAATGTATGTCGCACCGTGAGGAACCAGACTGTTTCACTTTTGATGGGGCGGTCCTTATCCCGAAAGGGTATGTGACTTTTCGTCAAAAAGCATGAATCAATTGTGGTTAACTGGAAACAAAAATTTTAATACATGTACATATAAATAAATGTGGTAATTTGTGAATTACATGGAATCCAATGGATAAACGTTAATCACCCCTACCCACACATTTTCGAGTCACTTGCGGGCCCGCATTATCTGTTCTCGCTAGTTTTCCTTCCTTCTCGTTGGTGCTTGTTCTTTGGTCGCCTCTTTACTTCACTCTTTCACTGCCGTCGCACGGCCACTAACTTATTGTTACTTCAAGGGACGTTCTTACTCGACATGTGACAAAATGTCACTCTACAACTGCAGTCGCACGGCCACTAACGTATTGTCACTTTAGTATGTCGCCTTCCCTCTAACAAGTGACGGAATGTCACTCTTACACTGTCGTCGCACGTCCAGTATAGCTTTTTGTCACTTTACTGGACGCTTTTCACTCAAGCAATCGCCACCAATGGGGCTAAACTCTCCGTCACGGCCAAGTCGGTGGCCATTTCTGAACGTAGGATCAGAAATAGGAAGTACGAAGCACAGGGAACTGTTAGTATTTAGGAAGACGGCATATCTGTTGTAGAAGGCAAGACGTACGTAGGCAGAGTAGGCTTGCCTGTATGAACATTATTCTGAGATAAACATAGGTGCTCCTATTCTAAATATGAGCTCTGTGACTCGCCTACATCACAACGTGTCTATACTTTCGTCCAGATGCAGCACCTTCTCTAAGAATGGGACATCCCCATCTACCCTCAACGACCCACAGCCTTACACACCCTCAGAGTGGAATGGCTGGAATGAATTTCCCCGATCGATTTTTATTTCTATAACATTAATTCTCATTTTAATTGCTTCTCTTGAACTTGGTAGCTTAGATCTATCTTAATTTAATATTCGCTTTTAAGTTCCTTTAAGTCTTGCATTTCGGTATATCCTGACATTCGTGACGGACTAGATGCATAATATGAGTGTGTGTCTAGAACATGTGCGATGTACTGTATTTACAACAATTACCTATTAACTGGTCATAATTATACAGATAACGACTGCAGGATGACATTGGATTTACTACATTTAATGTTTTATCCAGACCGCCCATGTAGCGTTCAATAAATGCGTCATAATGGACATTAAATTGCATGCCTCATTACCAGCGCTTGAATTAATGCGGGTCTGTTTAAGTGACAAATCGGTTTTCGGGGTCCGCCATGTACTTATCCTTATGCTTTATATTTAGCCCAGTGAGAATGATTATCGAAAATATATACACTTTTAAACACCAAAATCGAAAATTCAAGCTATCACCTTGACATATATACCCCTGTAGGCCCCCTTGTTAGTGCTTGGTACTATTAATCAACCGATTGGTTTGTTTTATTATATGGCTCATTTGCTCGATGGGATTTGAGTCGTTCGAGCAGTATGTGCGAGCCACTCGGTCGATAGCTTATTTGCTTTGGGAATGATATATGCTTTTGTTATACACAAGGGAGACAACTTTGTATGAATAAGTATAAATTACGGAAAATGAAGCAATATGATTGGTTAATCAGCTTCCATAATGTGAACTGATTGGATGATCTGGATAAATGAAACAAGAACAAGTGAACTTGGACTAGGGTAGGAAGAATTAGGATTACGTACCACCTTACCAGTGATAGGATGACAACAAATATTCGGTAGGTTAATTCTATCAACGGTTAAGATGGGCCTACAGGGCATATACCAACTATACTCTGCTGCCCTTCTGTACTACCAGGCATTAACCCCATCCCACAATACCGCTCGATAATATGAAGCATCTGGCAAATTAGTAGTACCAAGGACTAACAAGAGACATACAGGGGTATATACAGCCTATGCTATACTACCGTTCAAAGCTACCAAGCATTATCCCAACCCCATAATACTACTTGGCCTACTATAACGTACTACCTATACCAGCCATATAATAAAATATACCAGTCGGTTGGTTAATAGTACCAAGCTCTAACAGGGACCCTACAGGGTTATATACCGCCCATGCTATACTACCGTTCTAAACTACCTGGCATTACCTGTACCATCAATACCACTTGGCCTAGAATTACATAAGACCTATACCAGTCATAGGATAACACCAGGTGGATAATAGTACTAAGAGCTAACATTGGCCCTGTAGTGGTACAACGCGTACATCCTATACTACTACACTCGGCGACCATGCATTACACCCACCCACCCCAAAATAACTTCTTTCACCGCATTACATGCTACCTAATCCAGTCATGGGATGACACAAAGCATTAAGTCGATTTGTAGTACCAATGGCTTTCGGGGAGGGGCGGGGGCCACAGAGGTATATATCGCCCATACTGTACTGCCGTTCTATAATAATAATAATAATGCGCATCATGACGTCACGATATCAATAGCAACGACAACCGTTTCGCGAAAAAGAACTTTCAAGAAAACCCAACTTTCCCATCATCTTCCCACCACTTACCCATAATATATATCCAAAGCCCCATGTGTACGTATATCACTATACACACCACAGTATACTACATATGCTGTAAGTACACCATTTGCCGGATCTAGCTGGATGGAACCAACGTTTTCCTCAGGAATAAAATGCTTCGGCAAAAGTCCGGTTCCTATGGGAATTTAACACGAGCTGCTCCGGCAAAAGTTCGGGTTATCGGGGTTTATCGGGTACACGTTATACTACTCACTCGCACACCAAATATGACACAATTTCGCCTAATTGTTGTCACCTCAAAACAAACACATTTGCGAAAAATATCAACTCTATAATAGGACATAACTCTGAATAGACTATGGCAAATAACACCGTCGAGCCGAGGCAGGTTAACGGTAAGATACACTTGCATACTAAATGCCACGCAGCATGCCACGCAGTTGGAAATCACCTCTTTCTCATTTGATAGATCTCCGTCGAATCTGTCGAATCAATCACATCCGTTGAACAGGCGCACTACCTAAAGCTGTTTTCGTCTGTGACAGACTGATTGGAATAAACCAAGATATCGTGCGGTTGAAAATGTTTCTCATCTGAGAGATCTTCACCAAACCAATCGCATCCGACGAAGAGACACTGGAAAACACCGACGGAAAAATATATGTTTTTTGCAACTTCAGTCAGTTTGGACTATTGCACATACGAAACATCACCGCCAATTCAATGAAATCCTTTGATAAAACACTAAAAAGTACACGTTTTCACACATTGTCACATGTTGGAGAGTGTGTCGTTCACATCGCCTAAGGTTTTACGACCTTGCCCCACCACACCCACGCGAGGAGGGTCGGATACTTCATATTCGAAATATTCGACTCAAGACATTTAAAATGAATTGTGACATAACTACCTTTCTAAAACGTATTTTTAATTTCCCTCAGCCCCACCCCTCGGGAAGGGTCGGATAATTCATATTCGATATATTTAAGTCCAGACCTTTAAAATGATATATGACACGAATACCTTTCTAAAACTTAAATTTATGCCCCTCAGCCCCACCGCCTCAGAGAGGGTTGGACACTTCATATTGGGAATATTCAAATCGAGACCTTTAAAATGATGTATCACCCAACATCCTTTCTAAAATTTAGGGTTTGAGGTCCCAACCCTCAGTCCCACCCCTTGAGGAGACACAAAAAACAAATATTCGGGCTAAAATGATGTATCACATGACAACAAACCTTTTTAAAACTTGAATGTTTTTATTTTTATGCCTCTAGGCCTCAGCCCCTAGGGACCTGGCAAATACCAAATAATTACACGCGTCGAGACCTTTAAAATGATGTATCACACGACAACCTTTCTAAAACATGAGTTTTTGGTACTCATCAGAACCCCCCTCCCAACACCCCGCCCCGCCCCGCCCCCCCCCCCCCCGACGAGTCGATCATCTCACAGTTCCTACACAGATAGCCTTGCCATCTGTTTACATATTGTCTTCAACTTCCTGTCCTATAACATCGTTCGTAGTCAACCAATAATAAAATTTCTACCACCCTCGAAGCTTTGTACCATTAGTTCCTTGTACTATTACTATTTGACTTGTAGCACTACTGCAGGCTTGCTAACTATCTCCGATTGATCAAACGACTAGAATCCCATCGAGCAAATAAGCCATAGAGTAATTGGTCGAACGAGTGGCTCCACATTCGACTCTAAACCTCATCTTGCAAAAAGTGAAGCTGAAGGCCAGACGTTTTCAAAAAGGGGATTCCACAATGATTCTATAAAAGGTATTCTGTAAGTAGGATTCCAAGGCCCTATATAGCTCCTATACTTACAGGTGATCTTACCATCGGTTTCAGCTTTCTGTGCTATGACTAGCGTCTTATGTAGTCCTCTGTACTATAATCTTCTTCTATCGTTGTGCCATTACTACCGACTAGAAGCACTATTGTATCCTTAACTAACTGTCACATATCACGACCTGTAGGCCAAGTCTTAGAATGTCAAAGGACCATCCGTGCCCTGTTAGGAGACTGGAAACCAAGCATACACCACACAACACTACATTACATACTACCTATACCATATGTGGGATAGTACATTGTCCCTGGTGGACTGTGGTTCCAAGGGTTAAGATGGGAACTAAAATGGGTATATGCCGTCCATACTATTCTACTGCACTACACAACAAGGCATTACCCTCGCCCACAAAAGCGCTTGGCCTAGCATTACGTTCTACCTATACCAGTTATAGGATAATATGAAGTATTAGACTGATTACTAGCACCAAGGGCAGAGATTGAACCAGCAGGGGAACAAACAACACATCCTACACAACCTGACTAGACAGCCATATATTACCTCTATCCAACAATGCTGCTTGGCCTAGCATTACGTAATACCTATACCATCTGTGAGCCAGCACACCGTTCTGAGTGGATAATGGCACTACTACCTTTTTAAACTACCAGGGCCTACCCCTACCCACAATAACGCTTGTCCTAACAATACGTACTATCTTTTCCAGTCATAGGATAATTTGAAGCATTAGGTGGATTAATAGCACGAAGAGCTAACATGGGACCTGTAAGGGTGTGGAGCGTACACTCTATACTTCCACACTAGGCGACCATGTATTACTCCCACCCACCCACCCTACAATACAGCCTGTCCCAGAATTACATACTACCTGTACCAGTCATGGGATAGTACGATGCAAGCGAGGGGCTGATACAACAAGGATTAAGATGGGATCTACAGTGATATACAACGGCTATACTCTACTGCAAATCCAAACCACCAAGTGCTATTTCTCAATACCGCACAAGACGACGACAATGCATTAACCCATCCCACAATACTGGTTGGCCTAGCGTTACGAACTACCTATACCAGTCGTAGGGTAATATGAAGGTCGATTAGTAGTACCAAGGCCAAGGGCTAATAGTATACCTAGAGAGGTATATACCACCCTTACTATACAACGATATCAGTCCAGTACGAGAACTCCGACACACCCCGGCACGAATATCGTCATACCGGACGGCAAAGTAGACAACAACAGCGGTCAATGTTTCTCTGACGTTACAGTGCGCATCATACCGTAACGACGTCCACAGTCAACCGTTTCGCGGAAAATTTATTTTTCGATACACCCCCACCTTCACCGTTAATTTTCTACCACATACCCATACAATAAACCCATAGCCCTGTGGTTACATATATCACAATACATATCATAGCATACGATATATGCAGTTCGTATACCACTTGCCGGATCTAGTCAGATGACGCCGAAGTTTCGCACAGAAAAATTGCTACAAAGTCCGGTACCTATGTGGATTTAACACTAGCAGCTTCCCCAAAAGTCCGGGTAATCGGGTACATGCTATACTACTAACCAATAATCGAATGGCTAATTAATTTGTAAAAACAGTCTTCTAATAAACTGTAAAAACAGTCTCCTAATAATCTGTAAATACAGTTTACTAATCTGTAAAAACAGTTTATTAATCTGTAAAAACAGTCTCTTAATAAACTGTAAAAACAGTCTCATGATCATCTGTAAAAACAGTCTCGTAATAAACTGTAAATACAGTTTACTAAACTGTAAATACAGTTTATTAATCTGTAAAAACAGTCTCGTAATAAACTGTAAAAACAGTCTCGTAATAATCTGTAAAAACAGTCTCGTAATAAACTGTAAATACAGTTTACTAAACTGTAAATACAGTTTATTAATCTGTAAAAACAGTTTATTAAACTGTATAAACAGTTTATTAAATGAAAAGGTCCTGACCCTAATGCGCAGCGTATTAGGGTCAGGACCTTTTCATTTAATAAACTGTTTAAACAGTTTAATAAACTGTTTTTACAGATTAATAAACTGTATTTACAGTTTAGTAAACTGTATTTACAGTTTATTACTAGACTGTTTTTACAGATTATTACGAGACTGTTTTTATAGTTTATTACGAGACATATCACTGGTGCGGATTTGGAACACAATCAGACGGGCTGTGGGGACAAACAAGCTTGTTAGAAAATCATTGAAACTGAAAATCGGGCTAGAGGGAGGTTTTAACGTGTACTTACCCAACTTTAAAGTGCGGCCACCTAACAACGAACAGTGTGTCAAAATGAACGGCGGCAAAAATGAGCCTGAAGTTGATGGCACTGCTACAGTCTTCTCCACATGAAGGAGAAGATCCATTCGACATTGGCGAAATCGAAGCAAGGACAGATTATATGGCTCTAATGCCAGATGCGAGTGCGGCACAGCACGTCAGACAACTACCCGATGACAAATACGTCCTGAAAATCTAGCTCTTGAAAGAGCGTGATGAAGGAGACTGGGTAATCGAAGACAAATTTGATCCAGTAAAGACAGCAAGGAGGATACGATGATGGCAGTGATACCACATGAGATATCAAACCAGGCGCACTGCCTGTCCCGTTACAAATATGGTCTGTGGATTATATCATGTTTTCGAGTAATACCTATCGAACAGAACATTGGATCAATCTCTTTCCCGTGAGAGGTCAAAATCTACGTTTTGGAGGCAGAAATTAAAAAGAATAAGAAATCTGAATGACAATGTTTGTTAAGATCACTATACTGATAGTACGTTTAAGTAAGATATGTGAGTAATATAGTTAAATTATAATAGCGCGCAAAAAGGGGAACATCCGACAGAACACAACCTTTGGTAATTACGGTGGACTAGAATCAACCACCCGATTTGAACAAGTGTACCTGGTACCTATCTCCCGTACTCTATCTCAGATGTATTCTGTATTTACTATATACCACGATTTAACTTGAATTAGGTGAGTGACTCTGCTATTTTTCAACTTCGGCCGTCTATTTATTTGTCTTGCTTGACACTATTTTTGTCAGGGCAAAGCCAGCCTAAATATAGGGGCAAGGGGCCTCATATATAAAGATATTGTAAGTTCAAAAGATATCCCGCATCAAGGCGAAAAACCTACGTGAATTGCACTTCTCTGTGAAGCTGGACATGGAAAAAACACACGTGGTGTATATCCAGCTTCAGCGCAGGGACCCAGGGGAGAAACGGTATGTTAGATAAGGTCTAATCTCATTTAATTTATACAGTAGTCGCGAGTCTTACGAGAAGTAATCGGTTGGTGGCAGGATATCGTCACGGCCTATTGAGAAACGAGATTCTAAGAGATAGAAATGTCTATCATGGCAATGACTGACAGAAACGAATCGACTGTCTCGACAAGTGAAATCACCGTTAAGTCACGCGCGAGATGACTTGTATTGATTTTGCCTCGATATACGTCATCTCCCACCGTTTTGACAGATGGACAAATGAGCGTCGGTCCACCTGACAGTTTAGGGTAAATATACCTTGAAGAGCAGAGCATTAGACACACTTGGGGTCACACACACGCTGGAAGTCCAGGACAGGCGGACTCTGTTTCCTGGCATAGGGGTACCTTCGATCACAGGACCCTGAAACGGCTGGAATCGCCAGAGAGGGCATTCCACGATTGATTTAGCTTAAGGTTGATAGGCGGCTAGAGTGCCAAATTCGTTGAGAAGGAAAACCCAGGTGGAACGTTAAAGTTTAGATTGTCGAGTAGCAGGTATCAGCCTGCAATAGTCAGAAGTGTTGGTTAATTGTATTGTGCGTATTAACCCTTTGAAGCGTCAGACTGATTGCGTTCTGAGTAGTTTGTTTTGCTGTCGAAGCATCGTAATACCGACTGGAGATCGGTGTGAGTGACAATTTCGCCCTAGCACAAAAAGGGGCATTTGTGAATCGTGAATTCAACCAGGAACGGTGAATATTTCAATAGGACTTTCACGGAGGACTTTCAAAAGGCACATAAGGTATGAGTAGACAATATCTGACCCAAATCAGAAGTACGGTGGCTTTATAGATGACGAGCATTGCTGGTCGGAACCCTCCGACAGCCAGAGGTACAGTTACTCGCAGACGTTGACATTTGAGCCTAAGCGGGTGAAGCTCTTATGGCGAGCTCACAGTAATAACATTTCAGATTTGTGAAGCTCTTATGGCGAGCTCACGGTAGTAACATTTCCAGTGTGTAGACTATAGTGCCAGTACAGGGCTATGAATGACTATATGATTGTTGAGAATTATTTAACCCTAGCAACCAAATTTTTGTGAAAAGAATCGAATTGTTGATTGTTGAAATATTGAAACGGCTTTATTTTTATGTGTAAATAAAAGAATCGTTGTTACTTTAAATCATTCTTTCCATTACACAGCCTGAAGTGATTAGGAATCACACCTAACGGAAATCGAACCTATTTCAGGCCAATTTGGCAGAGAAGGAATCACGGCGTCGGCCTAACTCAGCTCCCTGCGCCGGGTTCGCGACACTTGGATTCCGACCCTCCACGTTGGTCTAATTTTCCCGCAACTTCATCAGCGGGACTAAATAACCCCACGTCAGCCCAGGCCTTACGGCGCCTCAGGTGTCCCTGACATTGATTGGCGAGCGCTAACCAGGATATTTCTAAAAGGTAAAAAATGGCTATATGGAAATTTTGTTTTATTTTAATGGCGGTTCTGTTTATGTTTTGACGCGTTCGGTCAGCTGATGCCGTTCAAGGGTTTAATATCGCAATACAGTAGTCCCCAAGAGGATACTTAATAGCCACTATAACTGCGGTAGGTTTCAGAATATTTGGGGCATTTAATTACGTTAAATTACAGAGGTAAATTAGGATCAATTGCAATATTTTTTCTTTCTTTCTTTCTTTCTTTTCCTTCTTCATTCTTTCTGACGAGTGTTGAAGATGGAAAGAAAAAATCAAAATTGATGTTGTTACACCCCTCGCCCAACTGGTATCATTAGGCAAGGAAATGGGCCTTGAGGGGGCCGAACTTCAGAAGTTCGTTAAAGATGAGCAGAAACGTGAGGCCAAGGAGATTGCCTTACGTAATGACGCAAGGGAGAGAGAGGCCCAAGCAGTAAGGGAGGCAAAAGAGCGAGAGATTCAATTAGAACGAGAGCGTGAGAAAGACGCAAGAGAGGAGAGGGAGAGAGAAGCCCAATTAGATAGGGAGGCAAGAGAGAGAGAGAGATTCAATTAGATAGGGAGGCAAAAGAGCGAGAGATTCAATTAGAACGAGAGCGCTAGGAAGACGCAAGAGAGGCGAGGGAGAGAGAAGCCCAATTAGATAGGGAGGCAAAAGAGAGAGAGATTCAATTAGCAAATGAGGCGAGAGAGAGGGAAGCCCAATTAGCAAGGGAGGCAAGGGAGGCAGAACGAGAGCTCGAGCAACAGAGGCACGAGAGAGAATTAGAGCTCCTCAGAGCAAGGGCCGATGTGGAGAATGAAAGTCGGCGCTCAGGGGACGGGAGTGCAGGGGTAGCAATTCATGCCCCACGCCCCCACCTCGCTCATTTTAATGAAAACACAGATGACTTGGACTCGTACTTGGAGAGGTTCGAGCGTTTTGCCTCCAGTTAAATGTGGCCAGAAGACACATGGGCTATTTGCTTGAGCCCTTTGTTGTCAAGTAAAGCCCTCGAGGCTTATACCAGTATGCCTCCTGCACTTCTTAACGACTACAGTGAGCTGAAGAATGCCATTCTTCGGAGATACCAGCTCACTGAAGAAGGATTCCGGACCAAGTTCCGAGAAATTAAGCAGGAGAAGGGAGAAACAGTACCTCAGTATTTTGCCCGAGCTAGGCGGTACTTTGACCGCTGGACTGATCTCGCAGAAGTGAATGAGTCGTATGGAGCCCTGCGAGATCTATTTCTCCGGGAGCAGTTTTTAACTACATGCTCCAAGGAGTTGGGCCTGTTCATCAAGGAAAGGGGTCCGCCCACCTATGATGAGATGGCAACTGTGGCAGAACGCTACATCGAGGCCCACGGTGGGAGTGTAAACGCACCCAAATCGGCTAGGGGTGGGGCAATCGGGTTGGCAATGGCACCTGTAAGGCAACACCACCCCAATCCGCCTGCGTCGCAGGCCAGCCGGAATGGGAACGGCCCAAAGACACAACTTGTTTCATCTGCAACAAGCGGGGACATATTGCCAGGGACTGCTGGCAGAAGCAGGTTAGGACCACTGGGAACATTAGTCCACCTCAGCAGGGGTCGGGAACGCAGCACCAAGGGGTTGGAAGCAAGGTGACCGCGTAGATCCAGGGCCCAGTAGACAGACGGCAGCGTTCTGTCAAACTATCGGTCCAGAACACAGTCCCCTCCGGGAATGTATACAAGAGGGAGAATTAAGGCTGGAAGGAGGGAAGGTTGTCCCGATAATAAGTGGCATGTGTGAGAGGCTCACAACTTCGCAGGAGAAGGTTAATATGCCAGTGTACCCAGGGTATGTGGGACAAAGGGAGATCCGTCTGCTCCGGGATTCTGGATACGCCTCTGCAGCGGTTAGAAGGCAACTGGTTGACGACAAGCAATTGTTGGGGCGCGACCATTTGTGTATTTTGATAGATGGGACCGTTAGAAGGTTCCCCATCGCGAGGATAACTGTGGATATCCCATTTTATTGTGGCGAAGTGGAAGCCATATGCATTGAATCACCTGTGTATGACCTGGTCATAGGCAATATCCCTGGGTGAGGGCAAGCCCTGATGAGTTATGGTCCAGGGGTAGGGGGCCAAGTGAGGGCCCAACGAGGGCAAAGGAAGTTCAAGTCGGTGGGCAAGGACCCCCGGCGGTTGCACGCGGTAACGTACCGAGTAAGGAAGGGAAGATTCTCAGGGAGAACCAATCCGATGGTCCAGGGAATGGCCCCTACACGGCGAAATGTCGGAAAGTTTCAGGAGGGACGACTCCTGTCCAATTAGGGAGAAGGGGCCACAGGCGGTCCCAGGCTGAACGCCAAACAGCGAGGGAACCCATTGGGGTCAATGGGAAAAGACCCTCAAGCAAGTTTATGTGGGGGAGTTGAGCGCCCCAAAAAGTCGGTGTCACCCGTGTGGAGACGGGAGGCCAGACCCACGCAAATGGCTGGTCAAACTCCTCCAGAATTGTGAGGGCACGGGTCAACACAAGTTGAGTGTGTTAAGGTGCATGGGACCGCTAAGATGGGCGCCCAGGGGGCCGAGGAAAGGGTCCACAAACCAAAGGAGAAGCATCCTAGGTGGCGGAGATCACGCAGTGAGTGCCGGGGCACACAGCGCCCAAGGTGCGCAAGAAGTCGTCGCAATGGACCGGGGGGTCGACGGCACAAGGGCCAAGGACGGCCAGTGTCGTTGGAACGAAGGTAATCGACGGGACGAGTGAGCCTGGGGGATATAGCGCCAAGGGAAGCTCTTGGGAATGCGACAATGACAGGGTATGGGGACTCTGGTGGAATACCCGTAGAAATAACGGGGCGAGAATAGGGGTGTGTCAAGGGTTACACAAGGGGATACTGGGAACCGGGCCCCTGCCAATGTTCGCTGGTTATAAAGAAGCAATAGTTGGGTGGCTGTGGGCCTGGTGTCTGGGACGGGGGCTCCAGTCGCAAATATTTTTGTGGATGAGGTGATGAGTTTCGCAAACCCGGTGTTAAGGCCCGGAAGAATTTTTTTTTTATTTTAGTAGTATTATTGCTCTGACTGCTGACTAGAGTTGGTTGTGAGTGTGAATGTGAGATACACTGCCCAGTCTGTCGCGTGTGCGTGGACGGGGAGCCTGTGTGTCGAGTTTTGAAAGTGTGGGATGCACAAACCCGGTGTTAAGGCCCGGGGAACTGTGTTTGCTTTTATTGACGAGAGTTTGTTGTGAGTATGAGGCACACTAACCCCGCCTGTCGCAAAGGCGCGGTCGGGAAATCTGTGTGTTGAATGTGTGAGGCACAATTTTAATCCCCTGGTTGAGCTTTGCGAGGGTGAGGCTCAACATAATGCAGGGGTCGTTTGCCCCTTCACAAGGCATAGGGGAATGGGAGGCGAAGTTACACTCCGTTGGAATTAACCCATCTGACGCAAAGGCGCGGACGGTGTTACTCGTCGGAGTGAGTGCCAAGTGAACTGTTTGCAAAATGGGCGAATGTGTATAAAAATGTGTATGTTTAGGTGTAAATATATAGTACTAGAGAGAGCGAGAGTGCTGCAAATCTAAGGATAAGGCTACTCTCCATATGTAAACCCGCAAGACGGGAGCATGTGGTAGCGTGTGGGTCGTGGGAATCGATATGGCCGATGCATGAGCCCGGTCATGAGCCCCACGACCACCAGGGTACAGTTTTGTAGTCTTGAACATATGGGTAGATTGTAAAAAGGTGTGAGAGGCGAGCGTGCGTGGCTTTGCCCCTTGTGTTTTAAGAGATACACAGGGTGTTTCTCTCGGGAAGGGAGTTGTCAGGGAAAAGCCAGCCTAAATATAGGGGCAAGGGGCCTCATATATAAAGATATTGTAAGTTCAAAAGATATCCTGCATCAAGGCGAAAAACCTACGTGAATTGCACTTCTCTGTGAAGCTGGACATGATAAAAACACAGGTGGTGTATATCCAGCTTCAGCGCAGGGACCCAGGGGAGAAACGGTATGTTAGATAAGGTCTAATCTCATTTAATTTATACAGTAGTCGCGAGTCTTACGAGACGTAATCGGTTGGTGGCAGGATATCGTCACGGCCAATTGAGAAACGAGATTCTAAGAGATAGAAATATCTATCATGACAATGACTGACAGAAACGAATCGGTTCTCTCGACAAGTGAAATCACCGTTAAGTCACGCGCGGGATGACTTGTATTGATTCTGCCTCGATATACGTCATCTCCCACCGTTTTGACAGATGGACAAATGAGCGTCGGTCCACCTGACAGTTTAGGGTAAATATACCTTGAAGAGCAGAGCATTAGACACACTTGGGGTCACACACACGTTGGAAGTCCAGGACAGGCGGACTCTGTTTCCTGGCATAGGGGTACCTTCGATCACAGGACCCTGAAACGGCTGGAATCACCAGAGAGGGCATTCCACGATTGATTTAGCGTAAGGTTGATAGGCGGCAAACTCGTTGAGAAGGAACGCCCCAGGTGAAACGTTAAAGTTTAGATTGTCGAGTAGCAGGTATCAGCCTGCAATAGTCAGAAGTGTAGGTTAATTGTATTGTGCGTATTAACCCTTTGAAGCGTCAGACTGATTGCGTTCTAAGTAGTTTGTTTTGCTGTCGAAGCATCGTAATACCGACTGGAGATCGGTGTGAGTGACAATTTCGCCCTAGCACAAAAAGGGGCATTTGTGAATCGTGAATTCAACCAGGAACGGTGAATATTTCAATAGGACTTTCACGGAGGACTTTCAAAAGGCACATAAGGTATGAGTAGACAATATCTGACCCAAATCAGAAGTACGGTGGCTTTATAGATGGCGAACATTGCTGGTCGGAACCCTCCGACAGCAAGAGGTACAGTTACGCGCAGACGTTGACATTTGAGCCTAAGCGGGTGAAGCTCTTATGGCGAGCTCACAGTAATAACATTTCAGATTTGTGAAGCTCTTATGGCGAGCTCACGGTAGTAACATTTCCAGTGTGTAGACTATAGTGCTAGTACAGGGCTATAGAATGACTATATGATTGTTGAGAATTATTTAACCCTAGCAACCAAATTTTTGTGAAAAGAATCGAATTGTTGATTGTTGAAATATTGAAACGGATTTATTTTTATGTGTAAATAAAAGAATCGTTGTTACTTTAAACCATTCTTTCCATTACGCAGCCTGAAGTGATTAGGAATCACACCTAACGGAAATCGAACCTATTTCAGGCCAATTTGGCAGAGAAGGAATCACGGCGTCGGCCTAACTCAGCTCCCTGCGCCGGGTTCGCGACACTTGGATTCCGACCCTCCACGTTGGTCTAATTTTCCCGCAACTTCATCAGCGGGACTAAATAACCCCACGTCAGCCCAGACCTTACGGGGCCTCAGGTGTCCCTGACAATATTCAAGCATTTCAATCCGTATAGATGCTCAGAATGCACAACGACCAACCAGATACGTTCTTATTTGACATTCTGCAGAATGTCAAATAAGAATGTATCCGATTGGTCGTTGTGAATTCTGAGCATCTATACTTGAATCGGATTCCACGCGTGCTGAACTTTGCACATTTCCCAATGCCTCTATTGTACAGAACGGCCGCCGTGGACTGGTCACTTTCAACGGGTGGGCAATATTTCCACGGACGCAATAATATTAGATTCCCTCATTAATTATAGAAATAATCAACAAAAATTTAATTAATGAAGCATCGGGTACAACCATGAGAGAGAGAGAGAAAGAGAGAGAGAAGGGAGAGAAAGAGAGAGAGAGAGAGAGAGAGAGAGAGAGAGAGAGAGAGAGAGAGAGAGAGAGAGAGAGAGAGAGAGAGACGCACACGAGGGCCCTCCTCAACACCTCCACACCCCAGTCAGAGAGAGAAAAGAGCTTTCAGTCTAAATAATTTTTATGACACCTTGTCCTCTCTGCAAACCAGCCATTACTATCAACTATCTGACTTGAGTATTTTTTTATAATGGCCATGTGGTCGAATCTGATAAATAGAGATTATTACCATTATGTGGATGTACAAAAAATGTATCCGAGTCGAACTCCGGGTTCTAAGGGCAGATCACGACGAGTCGAAGACGAGTCGTGATCTACCCTTAGAACCCGGAGCGAGACTCGGATACATATTCTGTACATCCACATAATGGTAATAATCATTTTATCTTACAATATATTGGGGATAAGTCAAGAATGTAGACGAATATATAACGAACTATTTATTCGTACGGATGAACAAAAAGAAAAAAAAATGGAACTCACGCGAAAGGAACGTGCTTGTATCCGACCCCCTGATACAAACATCTGTATCAGGGGGTGGGATACACGCCAGTTGCGGAGTTAATACAGACAAAATATATGTTGATTGTAAGATAAAAGTCACAAGCCTTATGTTCTGAGTAAAACACGTCACACGCTCTGATGTGGACGCCGTACAGTTAGTGTTCTGCTGATATTCGGTCAGGTGGTACACGTTCCTTCAATCACCCTACCACCTCGTGTCCAGGAAGTAAGGTCTAAAGTGTAGATATTGCTTTTCGATGTTATGTTGTTTTCATGAGCCTCCTCAACACGTCAAACCTTGCAATACGATGTGACAGTTAGGAACACACAAATGGAGACACCTGCAGTTCGAAAGATGTGTTGTGTCACATGTACGTCGACTCATACATCTCAGCCTTATAAGGGTACATTTTATAATTTCTATCTCTTTAACAAAATTGACGGCATATCTATTTCTTGAAAACAGAAGACTTACCTTGGTTTTCAATTCTTGCATTTTGATACTGGGCTTTTCCGTCGGCGTTATAACCCGAGATCCGTGAAATATAAAATACCTTATGTGACTACGACAACGAACAACACAAATAGATCTGCTATGAACAGTAATGATCTAAAAATAAGAAATGAGGTAGAGCTATAAAATCCCACGTGACTTGTCCCCAATAGAATTTTATTACCAAAGCGAGCACAATTGTAACCTTATTAACGCTCTGTTTATCTTGGACTGTATTTTGTTAAACGATTTTAAATTTCTAGTCTTTTTGTTCATAGTCTTGATAAATTCTTCGTGTGCCGATCAAAATATAACTTTTTTAGAATTCAAGGGTTGTCATTGAACTTTGTCATTCGGCCTTTTTTTTATTTTATGAATTGTATATTCTTTCTCGTTTTATTCTATTGTTTTGTTTTTGATAAATACAGTCGTATTAGCACTGTCAAGAAAACGTGCGAAATTTCAGACCTATCAAGCAACATCCGTTTAGTAGAAAATCGAATCTTATTTATATTTTTTAAACTCGAAATTTGAAATGTAAAACTTGTTTTCTTTGCAGTTTTTCGAAACTGTTCATTGACTAGAGAGGAGGGGAGACAACTGGGTAGTTTTTTTTAACCCTTTGAACACGTAAGACCGATTCTCCGTCCAAGGCATAATTTCGTCCAATTTTTGTCTTATTTTAAGAGGTCTATACACGGGGCATTGATAATAAAGAGGTCTATACACGGGGCATTGATAATAAAGAGGTCTATACACGGGGCATTGATAATAAAGAGGTCTATACACGGGGCATTGATAATAAAGAGGTCTATACACGGGGCATTGATAATAAAGAGGTCTATACACGGGGCATTGATAATAAATTAAAAACTGCAGTCTGCATCCAGACGGCTGCAGACTGTAGTTATTATTTTTATCCCCACTGTATACTGATATTGGACTGACCCATCTCACTGTTAGTTTTCACAAAGACGCACCATTCTAGGAAATAAGGGCTCAAAGGATTAACCTATCACGGTTTTTTTAAAAAAATATTATACCCACAGTCATAGACGCAAACAAAATGTGTTCACTCTCATCTACAATTTTGACATCAATTTTGAAAGAGTTTGTTTCGAAATTTATTTAGCCTGCTTTTTAATCATTTTGGGTGGGAGCGCGGTGGCTCAGTGGTAGACTGTTGGACTTCTATGCTAGAGGTCCCGAGTTCGATCCTCGTCCGGGACGACCCGCGTTGTGTATTTGGGCAAAGCACTTTATGCCGGTTGCCTGCATGGGGGCATGATGACGCTGTGTACTAAGGCGTACTGCACGTCTATGGTGCACATGTCTTCAACCGCTGTAACCCTGTTTGAGCGGAGCTTGGTCAGGGTTAGATTGTTGAGGAGCTGACAGTTGCTCGTCGATGCTCGGTGGTTCTCTCCGGGAGCTCCGGCTTCCTCCACCCGTAAAACTGTCAAGGTCCCGATTAGCCATTGCGCATAAGTAAGTGATCTTAAACACCAATAAATAAATAATCATTTGGGGCATAATCTTGCAAACGGCGTTATGAATTCGCGTAGCATTTTCTTAGTTAAAGCGGATTCACTGCTAAATTGTTAATGCTGGGACTGCTTCAAAACTTGTTGGCTGCTGGAAGTTCATATTCATCGTTTGTTAAGAAAGGAACGCTGTAAATGAGTTTCAAATTGGGTGCATTTGCTTCATATGCTCTAGGAACTAAAATGTTCAATTCATGTAAAATTGTAATGTTATAATTTATTGCAGAATGTTTAAAAATTGCGACAAGAAAAACGTACATGAATAGATTCTTTTGAAGAAAATTAACCAAATATTATTTTACGCGATGACTGACATAAATTTTAAACAAGCACCACGGAATCTCCACGGTTAGTGGAGCTCAATCCACCTATCTCTATACAACTGAGTTGCTAGAAAACTCATTGAGTACATATAGGAGGGAGCGCGGTGGCTCAGTAGGTAGAGATGCAGGCTGCAAGCTGAGAGCTTCTCTGTTCGAATCCCACCTGCGGCAGCCGTGTTGTGTCCTTAGGCAAGACACTTGATCTCCTTTGCCACTCAGGGGCATTGTGGCGTTGTGTACTAATGCATACTGCGCGTCGATGGTGCACTTGTCTTCAACCAATGCTGAACCTGCATGTGTGGAGTTTGGCAGTTGCTCACCGTTGTTCGATGGTTCTTTCCGGGTACTCCGGCTTCCTCCACCCGTAAAACTGTCGGACACGAGGTGACCCTGGCTGTCGAATGTGTCGTTAAACCTCAGTGGTGTACGGTTAGTTAGTTTGAGAGTCCGACATGAAATTCCATTTGAATCGGCTCCATGAGCAGTTTCCAATTGTAGATGTCACGTCCAAATCAAACAAAGCAAAGTATATGCAACATTGAAGAACAATAAGAAAAAGAAGCAGGTCTTACAACTTTTTAACTTGCAAATTTACATTTGTAAATATTACCAAATTTCACGACAAACCTTAGAAACTGAATACCAGCCGTCTTGAACGAAAACAGAGAGTTGAAACATGTGCGGAGGCCCGGGTACGGTTTTGCGAAAAAGATTGGTTTCCGTACGTCCACTGGCGTTTTTGGGATGATCGTCGTCAATAGGTGATCAATTATCGCCGGATCTACAGTTATAGATCGTTCTGTCCTTGAACAAGGCACTTCACCCCGGTTGCCTCCATGGGGGCACGATGACGCTGTGTGCTAAGGCGTACTGCACGTCGATGGTGCGCATTTCTTCAACCAATCTAACCCTGCCTGTGCCGCGGTGCAGAGTTCAGAGTTACGATGTTGAAGAGCTGACAGCTGCTCGTCGTTGCTCGGTGGTTCTCTCCGGGTACTCCGGCTTCCTCCACCCGTAAAACTGTCACCGACATGATATGACCCTGGCTGTTAATGTGTCGTTAAACCCTAATAATAAAAAAAAAACAGTTATAAACAATGAAGGCTGGTTGTTGAACAAATTAATTGAAAAGAAAATACGGAAAAATGTTGTGGAATAAATAAAAGGCACAACGAATAATTTGAGATGGTCACTTGTAGGCGCCGGCGAACCTCAAATTTCGGATCGAATCGACGCAGTCACCAGATTTCAAATAGAATAGCATTTCGAATCGAATCTCACCGCATGTCAAGTTGTGGATATTACACATGAAAAGCAGACGACACCTGCAAAAAAATTCTTGAATAACTAATTTTTTTTATTTTTTGTCTCAAAAAATAGGTTATAACCCCTCATTGGAACGAGCTCGTAAAGCTCATTCCAATGAGGGGTCATAACCTATGCTTTTTGAGACAAAAAATGAAAAAAAATAATGAAAATTAATTGGTGATTTTTGTGAATAGCGCTGGTCGTTTTTGGCCTTTTCGTTGGGTAAAGGGTTAAAAAGTTGAAATTGAAGGTGTTTTACTATCAAAATACACACAATGCTGCCATGCTTCCACTTGGTCAACGGGGGGTTAACTCTCAAGTGCCTGAACAAGTGTCCTGAATTTCCATCAGCCCACAGCCTCCATACGTTGAGTTGCTTCTTGTCAAATCTTGGCTGCTTTGCCTACTTAATTTGCCTGTCGTCAACATGACCTCCTTGTGACGGCATGTTAAGGGCACCTGTTCTGAACTTGTAAGGTCGAAATTGGGCCTTCAAAGGTTAATTTTCTTGCTCAGTGACACAAACATATATCTAATTCTCAAAGCTATGAGTTATCCAGTGATGGTTCTGTTTGTGGCAAAGGGGTCATCTGCCCCTTAAACGTAGACTTTGACTTTCCCCGTCCACCACCACACACACACCATCCACCCTCACACCTCCTACTCACAGCCCCCACTCACACATACCCTCCCCCATCACTCTACTGTCTCCCCATCTCCATGAGAAAAAAGGTCCTATATCTGATCGCCGTCAAACATTTTCTGGCGCCGTAAATGGAGCCACCACGATCCCGTTTAGGATTTAATGTGAAATGAAGTGGTCAATGATAGGCAAAACTGAAGACTTCCTCGAAGTCTGTATTAGTTCGATTCATGTACCATATTTTTTTTCTAGAGTGTCACTTCGTCCCCTGAGTTCCAAAGTGTTCTATGTGCCTACTGGCACATAGAACACATTGGAACTCAGGGGACGACTTGCATCTGTGTTCGATGCGTTTAGTGACACCTTCAAAGGCAACCCAGTCTCATTCCTCGACTGATGTTAACTTGATTCAGTCGCCACAAGGCAATATTTCAAGGCTGACGGCTCTATTCCTTCCTTACGTCACGGTCTGTGGAGTTGTGACACGTAAATATTTATCAATGATGATGACTAATGTCGTAAAATAACTTCGGAATTTATGTTAAATTGTTGACATTTACCCGGGCCCGCATTCCACCGAACACACTTGGATATCCGGAGTAGCAGAGGGGGCGTTCCATCTCTGCAGAGGCGCCATCGGCCTGACGCGGGAATACTAACCCATTTCAGTGACTCTGACACAAGAAGAAACAAATTAAATCAACCCGTCGTAGCCCGCACCGCCCCTATTGCGCTCAAAAATTGGAACAACGCGAATGAAACGGGCCTTCCCGGCTCTTGTATTTCAACGGAAAACTCACAGACGATGAGGAAAAAATTTCCACATCTGCGTTAAACAGCCAATATTATATTTCAGTTGTAATGTACAGTACATGGAGAGTGTATTATCATTAAATCACCCGCAGAGTGGAGATTCCACCCGAGCAATAACTGCAATTTTTTTGCAAAGCATGACCATCACAAGCAAAGTTCCAGCCAATGGACCTCCGGGTTAAACCCGGAGGTCCATTGGCTGAAACATTGCTTGTATTTTATGTCAATATGTACATAATTTGAAAGTGACACTTTGGGTAATAACCCCACTCCGCGGGTGATTTAATTACAATCCACTCAACCACATACTGTAAGTTGCCTGAGGTCAAACTGTACTCACAACCTATAACATAATATTTTGAATGAAGTACCATTTCAATCAAGTATGCACTTCTCCAATAATTCAAAATCCATAATTGATATTAATCACTATATAGTAGGTATTTAATTTATACTTACTGGAGTGTGACTTCATAGAAATGACATGCCATACCCATAAATACCATTTTTGAACCCGTAGTTTCCCCGCGGGAACCCCGGGAAGTGAAACAGTGTCTGTTCACTGCGGTACTGGTAAAATAGGACACAGTCACCAATCCTTGAGAGGTGCAAACCCTCTCTAAAATGGGCAAACGGTTTATCAACACTTACCCCTGGTCTTGAGTTGATACTCATGTTGTGGTCCTGGTTAGCCATTGTGCAAAGATATGTGACCTTAAACACCAATAACTAACTAACTAACTAACTAACTAACTAACTAACTAACTAACTAACTAACTAACTAACTAACTAACTAACTAACTAACTAACTAACTAACTAACTTAACTCATTTCTTTTAGCAAATAGAATACCTGTTCTATTGTGTGCAGCGAGGCGCCATCTGCAATGCTTTGGCATTGCAGATGGCGCCTTGTAACATTCAAGGGATGAGTCTTGTAACATTCAACTGATGAGTCTTGTTTAAGGTTGTGCGCAGCATCTTTTTCTATTTTTTGTCTGTTTTGCTTTGTAAATATAAATTTACATTTTCTTAAAAAATTATAATATACCACAGTAGAATTCAGTCCTCTGGTTTGACTATACATAATGATCAAGGGAGACGTCAGCAAGGACAGTAAAGACTCTAACGATTTGGCGATGTATTATTCAGCATCATTGAGAATTATATCCCTGCATGGTCAGTGAAGTCGTATCTATCAGCCACCTCAGTCAATCTCCGCTCCATGAATCTGACGCATAATGACCCAAACTGCCAACTAATCAAACGTAAAACGCGTGGGTGGTTGACTATAACCTAGGCAGTGATCATCTACCAAAACGGTCCGACGGGATACTCTCCAACGTACCACCTTTCACAATAAACTAGAACCTCTTTCAGGAGGCCGTTGAGACTACAGTCTCGAAACTAACAAACTAAACCACCACGCGCGAAATAGAAACAGCTAGCGCCAATCTACGCCAGTCTAAGTAAAATCATAAATTTGGCCCCTTACGAAATGTGCCAACAACCCCCCCCCCCCCCAAAAAAACAAAAAAACACGAAGTTCCTGGATACATAAAATCTCCCAAGAACACACTTCTGCTGATCAGACAAAAACGTTAAGATCTTCACCGACGCAAACCTGAAAAAAACGCCACCAAAAAGCAGAATTGAAAACCGAATACAGTCGCCTTCTTAGCGGAATGGGAAAAGGTTACAGATAAAAAAAACGCGAAAAATGACAAAAAGCAACAACAAACCTCAACGGTCTCTAGCAACCCAAGAGTTCTAGAAGAACTTTAAACGCGTCACTTTGCAAATTAAAGCAAGAAAACAGAGATAAACTTCTAGGGGTTGGGGTAGATCGCTCTTCGTAACGAAGAGATGAGGAGGCCAGTAACTTCGCTGAACTTCTCAGGAAAATCCATCGCTACCCACCCGAAATGACAATATTTAACAACTAGGTCAACCAACAAATAGATAAATTTATGACAGACAATCGTAAGATCTTCACGGCACCAACTTCGGAACAAAAAGCGAAACGTCATGACATGGTTGAACCCATCACAAGTGAGAAAGTCATAAACATGATAAGAAATGCGAAATGCCATCTTTTATGGAAAGATGAAATCGGCAACATGATCCCCAAATAATAATGCAGCCATGTTTCGTAGATAGATTAACTAACCTTTGGTCCAATACCATACAACTTTTACAATTGTATTTTCTAGAATTGTTTTTTCTAGTTATAACTTTAAATGGGTTGAAATGAACCATCAGCACTTTCAAAGATGTGGCAATTTGCCAGTTGGCAAATTGCCATATCTTTTAAAATGCTAATGACTATTTGAGTCGGTTATATTAATAGATAGAAAATACAATTTTAGAAAATACGATTGTACAAGTTTTATAGTATTGGCCTTTGCTCAACAAATCGTCGCCTGAGTGCTAGAATGTTCTATGTCCCTATGGGAGTACTCTGTCCCCTGTGGGGGTAGTCTGTCCCCTATGTCAGTACTCTGTCCCCTTTGGGAGTACTCTGTCCCCTATGGACCTACTCTGTCCCCTATGGGAGTACCCTGTACCCTATGAGAGTACTCTGTCCCCTATGGGGCATAGAACATTCTAGCACTCACGAGATGAAATATCACTCCTGGCCATTTTCATATTTTGTTATAAAGTTGCCATGGGAGTCACTATTTCGAAACCCGACAAATATCTCTACAGCCTGTCTAAGTACCGACCCACCAGCCTACTAAGCTGTTCTATCCGGATTTTATAATGGTGTATGTTGTCATCCCAAATCCCTAAACTACATTGGCCTCAGAACATTCCTTACAACAATCAAGACATTTAATCCCAGAGACACGATGAGACCATCTACTGTGCAAGTCGATGGTGCACTTATCTTCGACCGCTGCTGACTATTGTCGTCCAGAATTCGTAAGTTAAAGTGTCTGACAGTTTCTCGCCGATGTTCGGTGGTTCTCTCTGTATTCACCAGCTTTCTTCACACATAAAACTGTTTGACGCGGTGTGACTCTGGCTGTTAAAAAAGTACAAACAAACAACATTTTACAACAATCTGAACAAGCGTAAAATCACATTAGTTTCACATTTTTTAATACCTTACCGGCGACAAATTTTCTTGAATAACTAAATATTTTTATTTCTGCCTAAAATCATACCTTATGACCACGCATTGGAACAAACAAACAGACAAACTACGTGTTAGAACAATCTGAACAAAGCTTAAAATCACCTTAGTTTAACATTTTTTAATCCCTTACCGTCGACAAATCTTCTTGAATAACTAATTTCATTCATTCCCTAAAATCATACTTTATGACCACTCATTGGAACGAGCTCATCGAGCTCGTTCCAATAACGGGTCATAAACTATGTTTTTGAGACACAAAATGAAAAACAAAATTGAACTCAATCTTTGTGAATAGCGCTGGGTGCATTTGGTCGTCAGGTTGGACTAAGAAGGTATACTTCAGAAAATTGAACTGCTTATCAACCAAATCTAATAACACCCCCACTAATTTGAATTTTTCGCACACAAACCAGGGATGTAACTATTGGGGAGTATAGGGGTGTCACCCTCACCCCCAAATAATTTTCCAGTCGGACATGTACATAAAGATTGGCGTCTGAGACCATCATTGCCCCTTGCTGGTAATCATGTGCTTTCATACAGATGGGATTGGATTTGCTACATGGACGTACGTCATACACGCATCGGTCTCATGCAAACCGGAGTCTGCAGCTGATTGGAGGATGTTGATAGTTCCAGCATGACGAATTTAAAGTTCGGTACGTGCTGACTGCATGAGAAGTTGGGAAGCCTTTATGCATCCTGTGCTTGGAGGATGTTGATAGTTCCAGCATGACGAATTTAAAGTTCGGTACGTGCTAACTGCATGAGAAGTTGGGAAGCCTATATGCATCCTGACTACTGCGTGTATTTTATCAACAGACAGAATTCATGAGCTTTTTTAACTGTAATTCTTCATTGACAAATATGCTTTGATGATGTAGTTGGAATATTTCATGAATCGAGATCTGAGCCACGACAGTGGGTAAAAATTAATCGGGTTTACATCACCCACCCCTCCCCCAATGGGCCATCTTGTGAGAAACCGCAAAATAAATACAGCAGCGGCAAATTAGAGCCAAAGAATTATAAAAACAGAGTGTTAAAACTACTTGCAAACTCAACGAGAACCAGTCGCAAAAAATACTTCGATTCTGACCGAGATCAACTTGACCCTATTTAACTCTGTTCCCGTTTTTGGAGCTATATGTTTTATCTGCTCTGTGATCAAAATAATGTGTACTTTCAAGACAATATCATGGAACAAATTATACCACATTATAAAAATAAACGACAAAAAAGCCTCAACAGCAACGCACCACGTGGCTTCAAAAAATCGTGGTCCTGTCTTTTTAAATTTAGAAAGAAACTAGTTCACTGGTTCCAAGTTATTATCAATTAAAATAAAATGAATTAGAAAAAGCTTAAAATGTTCATTATTGACACACCCACGAGTATGTCACTCGGTCTACCACACACCCTTGCACATACCACGCATAATATAACGCCGTCACCTCTTTTTTTTAGAATGACAAACATAATGTTACAAACGTGCATTTATTGAGTCAGCAAACTGTTTGATTAACACTTAACCTGATTGGTTCGAGCTCATTGGTGTCCACATCGAAAGGTTGTTGGTTCAATCGTGGCGAACACTATCAGCTATGTGTCCATGCCGCTGTGTGGTTTAGGCGCACTGCAAGCCGATGGTACACCCGCCGTCGACTGATGTTAGCTAGTGTTTATGCAACGTTAATAAGCTGGTACATCCGACAGCTACTCTCGGCAGCTCGATCGTTCTCTCCGGGTACTCGAACTTCGTCCACCCATAACACTGTCCGAAACAATGTGACTTTTATTCATATTTTATTATTTGTTTCATCTTTCCTTAAAATATAGCTTATGCGACTTCATTGGAACGAGCTCGCGGAGCTCGTTCCAATGAGGTGCGATAAGCAAAGTTTTTTTATTCAACAATTCCTTCCCCGAGTTGTCAGTTGTATATATAGGGTTATCCATTTAAAATGAAAATTATTTTTAGATCCAATGGTCAAATTATACATCTTAAAAAGCGATGTGTTTGAAACGCGGATACCCAGTGCGATTACAGCTATACACACCCTATAATATAAACAGTTACGGGTCGATTATTTTTTATATGAAAGGTCTGAGATGCTGTAGCAATGAGAAGTGTAATAATAAACCAGTATTGTAATATTAACCAGTAATGTGATAACAAAACATACTAGGTATATATCAATCAACCAGTTTGTTTAATGGGGTTTAACTACACTTTTAACAGTGAGAGTCACATCGTGTTAGAATCGACAGTAATAATAATTCATTGGTCTTCCGCTGATTTGTCATGGTCCTCTACGAGGAGTCCTACATCTACCCAATCCCTCGTTGAGCTACCCCCCCCCCACTCTCCCTCTTAATCCTCCAGCATTCACTCAAAAAGTGTTTCATAATTCCTCCCAGCGGCGCTTTCTCGATCTCCTTAACTATAAAATTTTATCTGCGGGAACCTCGGGAAGTGAAGCAGTGGTAAACAAGCTCTGTTTCACTAGTAAAATCGGACCCAGTCACATATGCGTGGGCTGGGAGTCCTCTAAAATAAGCAAAATGGGGTATAAACGATTGACTAACCTTGACTTTATCTCCATGTTGTGGTCATGATTAACCATTATGCAGAAGCATTTGACCTTAAACGCCAATAAATAAATTGACTATAAAATTGACCCTTTCCCTCAAGGCAGTCTCCAAATAGTGTAATAGAAATCAGCCAGTACTGAAGTAACCACTAATGGAATAAACATAACTAGTCGTGTAATGAGGGGTTACATGATATGTTTTTGTTGAAAGTTTGTGAAAAATAAGATTTGTTTCAACCGCTAAATTTGCAGATTATGGGGGCGGATGCGGCCGATTCGTTAGGTAAAGGGTTGATGAAAAGTTTAAAGATGTTTTCGATGTCAAATGCCATTTGTTTTGTTCAGTACTGTGATGGAATGCGTTTTACTGATCTTTAGTGCGTAATTCTCGCTGTTTATTTCACTTTCATCATCTATCGCTATATTGTTGCTACAAGATTAGTACAATTCAGAATTAGCTAATTATGTATGGCAATGTCGTGCTTGTTTGAGATTGCTTAGCCTGTGCATAATATGTCAGGTTTTATTATACCACAATAGTTTCCAGGGCAACCCGTTAGTGATACAGTGAGGTATTCTGAAACTCGAATTTTCTGATCTTTTGCGTTGTCTGCATTTAAATTAATACGCCTCAGTAGCAGATGTATGGATTGGGCCTGTTTGGCCGGACCTAGGAAGCGACGTCATAGTCACGTGACCCAGTGGCGCCATGTTGTGTTATTATGGAAACCCGCGTGAGCAACCAACTTGTGACGTCATCCGCATAGTGATATGTGGTGTTAGTGCGCATGCGCAGCGCGTGTTGTAAGGGCGATACGTGTTTCCATCGTCCATTTTGTATTCTGGAGACCGCCATCTTGGTTTCTATGGCAGCACGTGGTTGCTGGTTACCCAAAGGCTTCTTATAGGACAGGGGTATGTTCGGAGGGTATGTCCGATTGAATTACCTAAATAAACCCGACAAGTTTTACTGTTTCGAATTCTTTCAGTATTCTCTGCTTCTATCTTTTTTTTTTGCAATAGTTTTCGTCTACCCGACCATGCTCCTTTGCCCTGAAGTATACTCCAGTAGAGTAGGAGAGCCTATGAACTGGAACAGTTTAAGCTTTAAGCTTGGTACTATTTTTAGCTTTTCTGGAGTGTTCTTGTTAGTTCTGACCTTATTCCGAGTCCTCTTGTTGTTTCATTTATCTAGATCACCCAAGTAGTTCACTTTACTGGCGCAGCCTGACCAATCAGATTGCTTGATTTCCCATAATCTGTAAGCAGAGTTATCTCCTTTCTGTATAACAAAAACATTCCCAAAGCCAATAAGCTATCGAACAGTTACTGAAAAGTCATTGCTCGAACGACTCAAAGTCCACCGATCAAATGAGCTAACGAGTAATTGCTCGTTCGAGTGACTCGCATATACGACTTTTCGACTCATTTCGAAAAAAAGGGATTCTGCTAACCCTCGATGTTTCCCCAAAAGGGATTCTGTAAGTAGGATACTTATCTAAGGATACTATTACTTGGTTGGCCCAGCCTTCTGGGCCACCCCAGGACATACCTATCCTAAATTCCCTTTATAAGAGCCAAGAGAGTAATTGCTCCATGAGCAATTGCTCGAACGACTCGAAACTCATCGAGCAAATGATTCTTAGAGCAATTGCTCGATCGAGTGACTCCAAATATTACTCGAACGACTCGAAGACCATCGAACAAATGAGCTAACGAGTAATTGCTCGTTCGAGTGACTCGCATATACGACTTTTCGACTCATTTCGGAAAAAAAGGGATTCTGCTAACCCCCGACGTTTCCCCAAAAAGGATTCTGTAAGTAGGCCACCCCAGGACATACCTATCCCAAATTCCCTTTATAAGCTAAAGAGCCAAGAGAGTAATTGCTCCATGAGCAATTGCTCGAACGACTCGAAACTCATCGCGCAAATGATCCTTAGAGCAATTGCTCGATCGAGTAACTCATTACTCGAACGACTCGAAGTCCATCGAACAAATGAGCTAACGAGTAATTGCTCGTTCGAGTGATTCGGACATACGACTCTTCGACTCATGTCAGAAAAAGGGGTGCCTAAGTCCCGTCATTTTCAAAAAATGGGATTCAGTAATTAGGTCTTTTTCCTAAATAAGCCAAAGAGCCAAGAGAGTAATTGTTCCATGAGAAATTGCTCGAACGACTTGAAGCCCATCGAGCCACAAATGAACTGTAGAGCAGTTGCTCGATTCACTTTCCTTTAGTGAAAGAGATTGTTATCAGAATGTTTCTTGTTTCTGTTGTAATACGAAGATATTGCATGATACATGCACAAAATAAGAGTGTTTTATGGGTATTTTCTCGCGTTCCTGTGCTTGTACAAAAAGCGTTCTTCTGTTTAGTTGGGATTAAACGAAAGAAGTACTGCGTGTTTACAAATTTCGAATAATAAATTGTGTGACAAACAGGTGCATAAAGTTCGCTAACTCGATGAATAAGCTTTTTTATCATATGACTCGTCCGTTTTGTTCACTTTAAAACATTTGATATTTTGTTTTCATATTAATCAGTGATAAATAAAGCCTTCAGTCAATTTCATTGGTCAATTTCAAAACTAGACAATTTGATTGGCTGAACAAAATTCAACTGGGCCACATTTTCATAATTTGCATAATTAGAGTTGGGTGCTTTCATTGGTCAATTTCAAAACTGGACAATTTGATTGGCTAAACAAAATACAACTGGGTCACATTTGCATAATTTCTGTAGGGAGAATTTACGTTATCTGTCCTATTTAGGGTGAGTTATATTGTATTAATCTTTTACCTACAAGAAAAACGCCATTCATTTTTTTATATTTTCACGGTTTGCTTCCAAAACATAGGTTATGACCCCTCATTGGAACGAGCGTGTCGCGCTCGTTCCAATGAGGGGTCATAACCTATGTTTTGGAATCAAAAAATGAACATTTTTTTTTATACGAGGATGTTTTTTTTCCACGTGCCGTCTGCAATTCAAGTTTGGTGATGGGCTAAAAAGTCATACTAAGTGGCTAATTTGTGCGTGTGTGTGTGTCAAATGATAAATAGAATATGAAATGAGTGTTTTTTCTCATATAATATTTATGAAACTCGTCCGAATTTTCTGTTTGGGCTCGCCAAAGGCTCGCCCAAACGGAAAATTCTTTGACTCGTTTCATAAATATATAAGAAAAACACTCATTTCATATCCTCTATGTAACATTATCCTTGTCATTCGGACCGTGATATATGGTATGCGAACGTGTATGTTACAGAGCGAGTGGCATGTGGGTGCGTTAATTGATGAAATGCAATTTCAACTAAAATATTTGGAAAATCGCAAGCTAATTTCCAATAGTGATCCAACGAAGCATGGCGAACGACAGTTTGACCCACTTTGAGCGGAAGGAGTCTGTCGCCTTCCAAAGTTCCAAGCCGCCCGGTTAAACTCACCACCGTGGCCTCCAACAGCTTTCAACATTTGCGTATCTGACACATGGAATACAGGACCCCCCCCCCCCCCACCCCCGTTTAGTAAGCTGTGGCCAAAGTTCCGGAACATTCACTCCAAATTTTCATCGTTTATTCTTTTAACTCTGTCGAGCTCGGTCGTGCTGTTTAGAATTTCAGAAACTGCACGTGTGCATGGTGAGTTACCGCCCCCATCCCACCAACCAGCACATGCACATTCACAGACTCTCTTTTCCGATTTGATATGGAAAAAAGCGGGTTCGTGTTGTAAAAGCGATGACATATCACATATCACTTCATGTATTCGTCTAGGAGTGTGCAAAATAATATAGAGGTATGTCCCAATAAGAGTAAAATCCTCGACCTCTGATTGGATAAGAGCTGGCGTAGTTTCTTGTATGTTTACGGCTCCAGTAGCAAATGTTACCGTCTGATGTCACAGCGCGATATATTTGAAATAACGTCACCCATTTCGTAATTGCTTCATCAACGGAGTGACTAGCAAGCCGTTTAATTTTTTCTGGATTTTCTGCACGTGGAGCAGACGGTGTTCCGGATAAAGTGTTGTTTAAATTACAAACCAAATTACGATTTGAACTGAGATGGAATAAGTTTATCTGGTTTATTGATTATTTATCCAGTGCCGTCGTAAGGTACATGGGAGTTTTATTTATTAAACCTGTGATCGTTAAAAGTTGCCTTGAACAAAGCAGTCACACACAAGGCTTGAACAAGGCAACTTTTAACGATCAGAGGTTTAGTAAATAAGCCTCTCGTGTTTCACGATGTAGGTTTTGGGCTATGGGTTCAACCTCGACGCTCCGCGTCAACTCATCACAATATTTTATAATGTGTTGGCTATTTTTTTTTTTGGGGGGAGGGGGGGGGGGGCTAGGGGTGCTCACAAAATACAATGGATTATCCACGACTTCGTTTAAGTCATATCCCCCGTATCTGATGTCTTTCAAATCTTTCAACTTTGTATTTGGGACCACAAATATTATAAAGGCGTTTAATTTCAACTTCGTGTCGTGAAATTCCTTTGACGTTTTCCGGCCGTCGGAGGCAATTTCGTTGTAGGGTTAAATGTGGATCGACAATGTGAATTTAAATGCAACTAGACGACCTCCCTTTAACTATTGCTGTAGGAGTATATGAATTATTAAGGTGGTATGTGTTGTAGTTCTTGGGCCAGGGGAGCTCACAAAATGTGAGAGTATACCCTGGCGTAGTTTACGTCATATTCCCGTTTCCTGATGTCGAATTTTCCAAAGTTTTTAATTACTATTTTGGACCTCGTGTTCCATTAAGTCCCAGAATTTCAACTTCGTGGCGTAAAATTTAATTTTGACGATTTTCGACCGAAGGTGAGAATTTCATTGCAGTGTTAATTTTTGACAGACAATGTGAATTCAAATGTGACGAGACATCACTTCAACTATTCATCTAGAATTGTGTAAAATATTATTGGGGTGTCAATTGGAGTTGTAGCTGTAGAGGGTTCTTACAAAATGGGAGGGTGTGTAAAAACATAAAGTGGTGTAAAAACGTACAAAATGACGTTTAATTAAAATATATAAAACAGTTGTCTTTTTATTTTTCAAGCTCTACATCACAGTAAAATTTCATTCAAATCGGACAAAGTTTGATTTGGCGACGTTGACGTTCCAACACCACCACAACGGCTGCCGACACGAATTTGTCGTCGGCTGAAATGAAACTCACACTAAAAACTAAAGTGTTAAAACTGACACTTTCAAGGTGTTAAACCCATTCTAACTCTTAGGGTGTGATTTTAACACTCAAAGTGCAATGCTTTAAGCACTTAGACATTACAATCGTCAGACATCTGAAACTTGAATGGATGGCACTTCCCTTGTGTCAAGCATTGGTGGTTCTTCTAGAATCGTCCATAATTTGATTTGCGCTTGGTGGTTACATAATTAAATGGACACAACGCAGATGACGCGGATCAGGCTCGAGAGTTCGAGCCTGATCCGCGTCATCTGCGTTGTTTCCTTCTAAGTGTCGCGACATTACACTTGTCAAGTGGTATTATTGTCAACACCTGTCAAGTTCTGGGATATCTACACTTGAACAAAGTGCTAGTTCAGCACTTAGTAAGTGTTAAATACAGCACTTCAAGTGTAGTTTTTAACACTTTAGTTTTTAGCGTGCTGATTGCATTTTTAGATACGGGTTTTGTCTGGGTGTAAATCTGTATAATTTTTGAAGAGCGAGCGGTCAGTAAAAATTGTACAATTGCATTTAACTCTTTAAACTCTAGCGGTCGTTTTTCCGTCCAGCGGTATGTTACGTCATAACGTCATTAAATAGTATGGCTGTTCAGTAAATGTGTGGGGTAGACCAATCAATATTTTCAGCGTGCAGCCCCGAGGCTGCACGCTGAACATATTGATGGTCTACCCTAAATAATGAATATGGACTCTTCTAATTGCTACAATTGAACTGGCATGGAAGATAGCAGTAGAGAGCAAAGGATTAATAGAATCCTGGTACAAATATGATAGTGTCTGAAATTTCATTTCATAGTTATGTATACTATTTATACGGAGCAGTGCACTTGAGAAAATGAGTGTTTTCTCTGAAAAATGTCCAAAATGACGCCTAAATTCATATAAAAGTAAAATTTCGAAAGGTTACCGAATTTGTATAATCCTAATCGGTGTGCGCTTCATTTCACAAACTTCTGGCTTTTCCTGTTGATTAGTATAAATACCCAGAAACTGGCTTATTTACAATTTGTCGGGGACGTGGTGGCGTTGCGGTAACCGGTTCTCGTCGATCGTCGAAGTTAAGCAACGTCGAGCCCGGTAAGTCCTTAGATAGTGACCTTCTGAGGGGTCGATTCGGACCCTTGACCTTGGGCAACACACTTAACCCCGATTGTCCACACGAGGGGTACGATGACGCCGTGCACTAAGGCGTACTGCACGTCGATGGTGCGCATGTCTTCAACCAATCTAACCCTGTCTGTGCTGCAGTGCGTAGTTACGATGTTGGGGAGCTGGCAGTTGCTCGTCGTTGCTCGGTGGTTCTCTCCGGGTACTCCGGCTTCCTCCACTCGTACAACTGCCATGGTCACGATTAGCCATTGTGCAGAAATATGCGACCTTAAACACCAAAAAATAAATAAATAAATAAATAAATAAATAAATAAATAAATAAATAAATAAATAAATAAATAAATAAATAAATTTACAATTTGTTTCCAAATCAGTTTGTGCGTTGGACTATTATTCTCGGTTGGAAGCCATTTAAAAATAAATCTTTTGATATTCTATAACTGTTTGTTCTGTTCATTGTATTACCAGTGTGCGCATCGTGACATATAATACACATACTGTCTGCTTTGCTAATATAAATGTCGAGGAACTGAGATTTGCTATTTGTTTTCTGGCACGAACAAAAACTTGCAAATCACTGCAAAAACACATTCTCATAAAAACTTGCAAATTACCGTCAAACACATTCTCTAAACAAGAGAGCCAAAGTGAACGCTCACTTAGTGTTGGGAGGCGACATATGGATAGGTATTCTTAATAACGAATTATCAATGAAGTAGTTGCCTCTAATTAGCATGCAATAAAAAGCCATATTTCCCTTTGCAACTTTTAATAAGCGAAAACAACAGACAGCTCATGAAGCTGTCTGTTGTTTTCGTTTATTAAAAGTAATAAAATGAAACTTGGATTTCTTTTCTACTAATATCACATTAGCTTGCTATAAAAGCCAAGTTTCCTTTTTGTTACCTTTACCTCAGTGAGCTGTCTGTTATTTTCGTTAAATAAAAGTAACAAGATGAAACTCGGCTTTATTTTCTACAGGTGTCAGCTGTTTCTTAACACTTACTTGCTTCTTAATTGGACCATCGACGCTTGTCTAATATTTCAAGGGAAATAACTTTAACTAAAGACGTTTTTCATGACGAAAAACGTCAGGGATGCTTTCAATAAGTTCTAATTGTTTTTATTTTTTAATTAGATCTCATCTACAAACATTTTTTAATAAACAGGTTGATGTACATGGTATTCATTCAGATACTTGTATTGTTATTCACAGGTGCCCTCGCTACTTCTTTCCCTGCCAATCTAACGTTTTATTAACTTTAGAGTCATTTATTTAATTTCATAAAAGATAATGTTCTATTCTACCCCATTAGTTGCTTTATCGCTACGATATAGCCTTGGATATTACAGTGGCGTTAAGCACCAATAAATAAATAAATAAATAAATAAATAAATAAATAAATAAATAAATTAAGGGTAATGAACGGGGAGGAAGGTTGGGGGTGGACGTTAGCAATTCCTTTTTTGGATAATGACGTTGGTTATATGTAACGCAGATCAAGCAAACCTACAGAGTTGGTTCCCTCGTGGAAGGGAAGGAACTCTGTCGGTTTTCAGGTTTGCCGAACTAAGGTCAAGGCCAATGCTACTAAAATAGTACTGTTTGGTTGAAAGCGATAACATCAGTTGTATTTATCTCAGCTCAACCAACCGTGCAGAAAGTATTTACAAACCTGTCGATTTTGGAGTTTGAAACCAGTAAGCGAAGATTACGGGATTGTTACCTGAAATAGAACTTCGTCGAAATTGGTTTCTAGACAATAAGGTTTGTTTTTTATGTTACAACCTCACGGTATTTACAGAATGGACTCTTCTGTGGAAGGATCCTGTCGATCTTTCAGTTAACAATCATATGATCGAAGGACAAGGAACAGTCACTATAAACAGAACTTTGGTTTCGGGAAATAACTTTTGTTCAACACGAGGATTGTTGTCCAGTCTCCAGTGCTTGGGGGTGCAAACCTTCTCTACGATGGGCAACATGGCTTATTAACTCTCACCCCTGGTCTTGAGTTGATACTCATGTTGTGGACATGATTAGCCACTGTGCAAAAATGTGTGACCTTAAACACCAATAAATAAATAGAAAGAAGGGGAAGAACCAATTGATTTTCAAACTGCGGCCACAAGCTCACCGTTGTTTTATCTGACACATGCTGATCAGAATAACAGATTAGGTCACACTACTAGTGGATAACAGCCTTAATATTTCAGTAAAATGTGAAGTCGGAAGTCACTGAACTGTTACTATAAATACAACTTTGTTACAAATTATTTTCCAAACAATATCCAGTGATGGACAGTTGACGAAGGCAATTTTTTTTTGCGCGCGGCGAATGCTCGCTCAACACTAATCCCACGTATTTTTTGCGAGCCTAGTTTCAGTCATTTTCGATATGGGATCTCGGACCCTCCTACGGCTCCCTTCGCGAAGGGTAAAACAGAAATGGTATTAACCCTGTATTTGGTGTTCAACCCTCAAGAAAGTAAATTTAATATTTCTGAAAAGTCCGGGACGAGCCGGGATGATAATCATTTCTGTTGGTCCATCAATAAACCGAAGTACCCTCCCAAATCAAATCACGTTCTTAATGTCTATATTATTTTTTCTGTAATAATATTATTTCGGTTTTGCATACAGCAGTGTCTGTTCTCACGAAACGAAATGTTCGAATTTTTGAAACCCCTTCCACCTCCGTATAGACAGACTGAGCAAGAAGTTCTGCCTGGAATCCAGGCAGAACTTCTTGCGCAATCTGCCAATACTGGGATAGAAGGGTCTATAAAAAAACACAGATTCAACACCAGTTTATTGTCATTACTTGGCTTGAATGCATTGGAGAACACACACCATCTGCTTGACATTCAGGGGATTTTGTGGGGCAAAACAATGAAAAATAGTTCAGGAGAGCAATTAGCACGCCTTAGTCGCTCCTATGAGAGTAATCTTTGTCATCCTGGATTTAAAAAAAAAAAACAGCCTGAAAATCACAACTCGACCTGTGAATCTTTTTGATGGCTCAGCTCTGAGACCTCTGTTAAACAGACTGGAATGTGTTATATTCCAAATGCCTCGGAACCTGTACAGGGATGCCTGTGGCTTTGAAAGTTTGGCTCTTTATTGAAACGTCTTAGAAAGGATATACATTAGTTAGCCGTGTATATCCCATTATTTGTGAAATGTTACACCAACCAGAGTGAAACGTCTTAGAAAGGATATACATTAGTTAGCCGTGTATATCCCATTACTTGTATTTTTCCAAGTTACAAGTCCAGTAACTTCCCTGAGACGAACTTCACAGTTGCCAATGCACGCAGGTTTCAGACTTACTTCGCTGTTGCTGATGGACGCAGGTTTCTAGGGTTTTTCCTTCAATATAACAAAGGTATTTTATCTCTAGGTTTTCCTGGGCGGCGTTTTATATCAAGGATGAGCATACAGGCATCAGAGTTCTGTATATTTCAGGTTTTTATGTACAAAGTTTTATACTGAATACCAAATGATTTGCATTTAAATAAATGCATTTCGGGAGGTCTGACCTGCTCTGTCGTCTATTTGACAAACTGTTTTTTCTAGCTGCTCGGTCGGCTATTTGGCTAACATTTAGTAGTTAATAATATGAAGCATATTTAAGAATGGATAACGTAATCTACATAGATATGGGTGTCGCAAGGATGACTGATTGGGTGGTGATGTAAACTAAATTTGTACATTACTAAATGTCCGATTGATAAAATATTATTCCAACTATATCATCGAGGTATGCCTTCTCCGAAGGCATGCCTTGATGGTGTAGCTGAAATCTTTGACAGTCGGGATTGACGTGAAATAACACCGGAAATTCGTTTGTGGCTACATACATGTAGTTATAATGCCGCATGGATTTCTCAACCTTCTTGTTTAATTAGTATGCACCGGACCCCAAATGGGTCATGCTGGGACCGAATTTGTGTGATATAAAGCTAAGTAGTCAATCCCTTATAACAAAATAGAAGGTTGGAAGCAAAAGCGAATCGATATCTATGATTCAAATCTAGACGAAAATCCCGATTGGAAAATATGTGGGGACTGTCACACCCCATAAAACCCTAGTTACACCCATTGCATGGAATTGTACGGCTATATTTTAGGAAACATTGCAATAAACACCAGTGAGGCTTCTATGACACACCTTATTTGTAACCGAGATATTTATTTATCATATGACTCGTCCGTTTTGTTCACTTTAAAACATTTGATACTTTGTTTTCATATTAATCAGTGATAAATAAAGCCTTCTGTCAATTTCACTGGTCAATTTCAAAACTAGACAATTTGATTGGCTGAACAAAATACAACTGGGCCACATTTGCATAATTTGCATACTTAGAGTTGGGAGCTTTCATTGGTCAATTTCAAAACCGGACAATTTTATTGGCTAAACAATATACAACTAGGTCACATTTGTATAATTTCAGTAGGGAGAATTTACGTTACCTGTCCTATTTTGGGTGGTTATATTGTATTAATCTTTTACCTACAAGAAAAACGCATTTCATTCTTTCCTATTTTTTTCACTTTTTGCTTCCAAAACATAGGTTATGAACCCTCATTGGAACGAGCTCGACGAGATCGTTCCCGTGAGGGGTCATGAGCTCGACGAGCTCGTTCCCTTGAGGGGTCATAACCTATGTTTTGGAAGCAAAAAATGAAAATTTTTAGTCATACAAGGATGTTTTTTCCAGGTTCCGTCTGCAACTCATATAGGTGAAGGGTTAAAAAGTCATACTAAGTGGCTAATTTGTGCGTGTGTGTGTCATATGATAAATAAAATATGGAATGAGTGTTTTTCTCATATAATATTTATGAAACTCGTCCGAATTTTCCGTTTGGGCTCGCCAGAGGCTCGCCAAAACGGAAAATTCTTAGAATCGTTTCATAAATATTATATGAGAAAACCACTCATTCCATATCTTCTATTTATTGAAGTTTAAGCACACTTTCGATAGCCAGGGTCACCTCGTCGCTATCGAGCCCCGCCGTGGGCAATCGGGATTCAGAGAAAAATGGTCTAAAATAATAGTTTATGTACAATCATAGTTTAATTTACATTGGTGTGTTACACTGATGGCGGACGGTTATTTATTTATTTCATTATTTGTCATTGGTTGAAGGCAAGTGCGACATCGACGTGCAGTACGTCTTAGTGCACAACGCCTTGGTCGGGGAGGGGACACAATCGTAGAAGGGCACCCACTCACTGGTGATATATATCATTGTTTGTCCATGTGACCTAGTGCCATTGCAGGAATTTATACACAAAGCTTTGTTTATGACTTTCGCATCTCTACATTGAGAAAAGTGCACATTTTAGCACCATATTTAATAATGTTTCGGTCCGGTCGAGATATTTGTTAAATATGGAGACATATGTGTGTACTTTTCTCGATTTGAGAGGCTGTAGAAGGAAGGGACAAATCAATCGAGGAACTTTTAGTTCATATCTTAAGAGTAACGAGTCTGTTCATCCCGACTTCTCATCCTCAACAATTTTCAATCCGCGGAACACAAAATAGAATGTTTCAGATTTATTTATTTATTTATTGGTGTTTAAGGTCACATACTTATGCACAATGGCTAATCGTGACCGTGGCAACTTTTCGTGTGGAGGAAGCCGGAGTAAACCACCGGCATCGACGAGCAACTGTTAGCTCCTCAACATTTTAACTCTATTCAAGCTCCGCCCCTGCAGGGTTACAGCGGTTGAAGACATGTTCTCCATCGACGTGCAGTACGCCTTAGTACACGGCGTCATCGTGCCCCCATGTAGGCAACCGGGATAAAGTGCCTTGCCCAAGCACACAACGTGGGTCGTCCCTGACGGGGATCGAATTCGGGATCTCTAGCATAGAAGTCCAACAGTCTACCACTGAGCCACCGCGCTCCCAATGTTTCTGATGACTGGTAGTAGTATTAAGGTGTAAAAATATATTGGTGAAGAAGTTGTTGACCTAATATCGCTGTCTCTCCTCTCTCTCTCTCTCTCTCTGGATCTGCCTCTCTATCTCTGTCTCTGGCTTTCTCTCTCTCTCTGTCTCTCTATATACATATATATATATATATCTTTCTCTCATCTATTTCTTAAAAATTAGGAAACGTTTTGGACGCACGCATCTTCTGTGACCACTCCACAACGGCTCTTGGTCACTGCTTGGGGCTCTAATACACCCTAAAACAAGTTAGGGAAAATCAACCCAAATCTACTGCGTTGAGTGAATATGAACCCAACTGGGTTCATATTCACTCAACCCAGTTGATTTGATTTAAATTTTAACCCAACTGGTTGTCACCGCAGAAAGGATAGAAATTATATTGGTTTAAACATACAAACAATATGTTAACTGTTCTAAGTAATGAATTCAATCTATCACCAACAAGCTTCCAGTCTAATTGTGTTACATCTTCTTTGTTGCTGGATCTCGTTCTCGTCTCGCTTCCATCACTCCGCGATATGTTATCACTCAGCTCATCTTTTGCATTGCATTTATTTTTTCTCAGACACAGACAAGTCAAGATCCACGCTGGAACTCTGTTTCGAGATTTATTACGCTGATATGCCTCCACAATGACCGCTCCGCACGTGGTAAACAAGCTGATGACAAACATAATATCAATGTGTATTGCTAATATTGCAAATGATCTCCCAGTGTTCGGCATTATATCATAAATCAGGCTAAAGAAGAGCGAATAGGATAGGAATACTGCGACACAAAATGACATATTTTCTCCACTATCAATTGGTATAAAACAGGCACAAACATTAGCCAATGATATCTCGAGAAGCGGTACGATAATTGTTATAATGTAGAACAATGGTTTACGTTCAAGTTTGATGACAATGGATAAAACATCGAACTTCCACCCATTGTATGTATAGTTTTTTATTTCCATTCTTATATCCTTAAGTATCCATTCTTCTGGTGTGGCATTAGCTAGGCCCGAAGTAAAATCTTTAGCAATGCAGTCATTTCGTAAAATAACGTTCCCGATATCATCAACTGCTGACATTAAAAGATTACAAATCTGCTCATCAAATGGAAACGAGGTTATGTCTATTTTACAAAGAGTCTCAAAATCTGCTGTTCCAAACATTTCGATATTTCCATTATAGGAAAGGAAGGCACGGCTACCTTCAATGTCGATATATGAGTATTTTTTGACCCTGCTTACTACACCTAAATGAGGAGACTAAATATTATCTGCACATATCCAAAGATTTTCGAGACTTCCATAATCGATCGGGTTCCACGTATGCAAATCATCTGTCCAGGAGAACATGGTTAATCCGTTTATGTTAAGTATCTGTGTTGCAACATCCAGTTTCGCAACATTTAGTAAAATGAACCTGACTCTCACTTGGATTGGTTCACTCTGGTTGTTAATAGGTCTGCGATATGTCTCAAATCTGAAGAATAAATCGTCACGCAAGCTTCTTGTATTATTTATGTCATGACTCGTATTATTCTGGAACACACTCTCTTCACGAGCAATAGACAAAACATTTCAAGATTCACCAATTTCATCTCTTTCATCAAAGGAAATATTGCAGAACCCAGACCAATAAATAACGATATTTATTTAATGCTCAGGCATCAATTCACGCTGAAAAATTAAGTCATATTCCCCTGTCGGTCGGCAAAACGAAATATCAAAATGATATTTAGAAATCGATATTTCATCGTAGGTTCGGATGACGAATCACATGTACTTTAAACAAGTCAGCACATCAGTAATGAATTCCAGAGTCCCAAATACAAACGAATTCGAATAATTGATAGTGACAGTGACTAAATCAATTAAATCAGCGGTTTCAAAGTTTGACTTTCTCATTCACCTTCCAGCGAAAAGCCGAAATCACTTTCAAATTTCTTCAGTTCAACTTCACACGTCTTCAGTGCATTGAGTTCAAAAAAAATAAAATGACGTGTCTTGTTATTGAAAATAAGAAAGTGGTGTTTTTTGTTATTGTTCTATTTCTTCGAAACACATTGCGATTATTTCAATTCGCCAGCCTTGGTAAATCGTAAAGTTAGGGGAGAAATAAGACGGGACTACTTTTTGTGCGGATATTCACACATTCCAATGGTTGGAGTTTGGTTGTTGTAATTTTTGTATGGACGCCGGTTCGGCACATAAATTTTGCGCCTTAATGGCAAATAAAGGCCACAAATTGGAGAGTTTGTAGTCGTAGAGCATTAAATAAAAAGAAAATTCACGAAAATTTGATGAATACCGAAAATATCTCGTTCGTGGCTACAAGAAATATGAGGATCTTCACTCGCGACTGCGTCGCTCGTGAAGATCCTCATATTTCTTTGTAGCCACTCACGAGATATTTTCGGTATTCATCAAATTTTCGTGAATATCCTCTATATATTTGTAAGATGTACATCGTTTTTCGTTCTGTCGCTTGCAGTTGAAAACAGGATCGTGACAGAGTCTTGACTTAGAACACGTTTTAAGTATTCTTTCAACGACCGCTTGCAGTTCTGGATTAATCCTTGAATTCTGGTGGTATCTTCCATGTCAGTCCAATGGCAGCAATTAGAAGAGTCTATATTCATTATTTGGGGGTAGAAGTTGAAAATATTGATTGGTCTACTTCGTACATTCACTGAGCGACCATCCTACTTAAGGAAATTATGACGTATCGTGTTTCTGGCCAGAAAAGTGGTCTCTCGGGTTCGAGGGGTTAAAAGTAGAATGGACATGGCTCTTTCAATCAGGTTTTGTATCCCGTTCCGTGTTTCACTCATTCCATTTTCGCTACATAATGTATGGCATTATGTTGGATACATACAGATTATTACCACAGTGTGTGTCTCCGGAAATTCAGATCAAGTCGAGTTGTAGGAACAGAACAGTATTTCGACGAGGCCGTTAGGGCGAGTCGAAATGCGATTCCATGCCTACAACGAGACTTGATCAGAATTTCCGGAGACACACACTGTGGTGATTATAAATTTATCTCACAATATTGACCACAAAATGTGTTATAAAACTATTTTAAGAGGAACTTTTTCATTTGCCTTATCGATGGAAAGACGCAAATTGAAAAATAGAATAGCGTTCATTGATCTCCATATTGAGGCCAGTGATGACGTTACACTTCAGAGAAGATTACGTCACTGGGATTCACTTTACTGAATACTGTCTTTCGAAGTGGAGCAACTGTGTGTTTCGTCAACGGGAATTTGGTTGTTACTTTTGTAATAATTACTGGTAAATTAAATATCCCTCTTGGTGTAAAGGTTTATTATATTTTAAAATATGGCGTTCATCGTTTATTGAGGTAGAGTTTCCCACATTTCATAGCGAAAGCTAATCCTTTAACTTCAAGAGAGAAGCCTCGACTCGAGCGTTCAGGAAAATCCAAATACTAGGCTACAAACCAGCCCAAGATGCCGAAAAGTGCGCATAATTTAACTATTCGATGAGTTAACTTCCCCAGTGACATTTTAGTATGCCGTGCATAATAAATACGTTACAGGGCGTTTAGTTGGCACATACATTTGCCTTTACGAAAACTGTTTAGATCTTAAAGAGTTAATATTAATTAGTGGCTGTAATTGAGAAAAAGGACTAAATCGCATTAGGAACGGTTCGGTGTACACATCTGGGACAATCGCTGAAGCATGTCCCCTTATTAGAAAGGGACCTATTAGTGTGCTGCAGTGAAGAATTCCGAGTAATAGTTTGATAGAACCAATGATAGTACAAAATTAGAATAATGTTGTGGGCGTGACCGATTCGATAAGTGGTAAGTGGTAAATATTGTTTCGACTGAGAAAAGGTTACTGAAAAGGACTGTGCTATTAAGATGGTATTACATATTTTCACTAATTCAAACATTCCCCATTCTGAAGGAAGTGAAATAATTTATCAAGTTCATCTGACGAGGGTACATGTATACTTCAGATCGCTGTGAACATTAATTCTTGCAGGGAGCCCCTGAGATAATAATGGATTTTTTTAAAAAACTAATCAATAAAATCTTATCAGAGAAACAAACACGTCCATTTAAATAGTTATAACGATTAATTAGTTAGTTACAACTTTTTATCCCGTAAATGGCTGTTTATTTGAACAATAAAACCCTTGGCTAAATGTTTGCTTTACTCACCTAGTGGGATGATAAATTTTCCCCATAAGTTTTACACTGAAAGAATTTATTCCTATAGTAGAGACGGACTCGTTGACCTCTGACCTCTACCGCATTCGAGTAGTATAATTAACAGTTCAGTTGTTGTTTTCTTTAAACCTTTTTGAAGGTATTACAAAATGCCAGTAGAAAACACTACACACTGTTCATTTAATAAAGTATTTTTGCAAGTTTAACTCAGGTTTGTAGGGGAATTATATTTAGACAGAAATGTATCACTGCGCCCTTTTTAGTTTTGGCAATTTTGCTTGTCTTCGAACTGGACCTGTGTGATCATCGTTTCTGGTTGTGTTTTGTAGCGAGTAACAGCACGATTTCGCCGTGACTGTCCTGTAGAAGATTTGTTGGATGAACAAAATAAACGTATAGTGTTTTCAAGTAAAAAAATTATTCTACTCGTAGAATTAAGAATGAAGCCGACTCGCAGAGGCTCGTCAGTTTCATTCTTAATCCTACTCGTCGAATAATTATTTTACTTGAAAACACTATACGTTTATTCTATATTTACCAATCCACCACAACGATTACAGGATATCATTATAACTGGTTAAATCGTGCTATTACTCGCTACAAAACACAGCGAGAAGTGAGGAGCACATAGGTCCAATTCGATGACAAGCAAAATTGCCAAAAATAAAAAAGGCGCAGTGATACATTTCTGTCTAAAAATAATTTCCCTACAAACTTGAGCTAAACGTGCAAACATTGTTTATTAAAGGAACAATGTGTGGTGTTTTCTACTGGCATTGTGTAATACTTTCAAAATGGTTTAAAGAAAACAACGATTGATGCTACACGAATGCCGTAGAGGTCAGAGGTCAACAAATACGTCTCTACTATGGAAATAAATTATTTCAGTTTTAAATCTATAGGGAAAATTTATCACTCTACCAGGTGAATAAAGCAAAAATGTATCCAAGTCTTTTATTGTATATCGAGGGGATTAATACATTTTCACGAGAAACAATTTATTCTTTAGAAATCGCTGTTGACAGCATCGTGTAGAATCATCAACAGTAACTGGCTCCGGTATGAATCCATGGGGACAGTAAACAATCGTCGCTGCTCAAAGTACGATATTTGTTTACAATATGAAACGTGTCGTTACAAACATATCTGAATGCATACCTTTATATACATTTAATGTCATTGCCACCTGAAAAGGGTTCACGAAGCACTTTTAAATGTTCAAAAAATCACTTTTAATCTGTTTAGTACACTGTAAAGAAAATGTTCACTTCAGCATAAAAACCGATAGATCATAGTACAGACGGAACCGAGTCGTAAAAACAAAAAAAGAACTTTTGAGACCACAAATACTATTTTCTGTTAATTTTTTAAATAGTTCTTGTTTTAAATTAATAAATACGGTACTTTGAGACTATTTTTAGTACCTAAATTGTCTCATTTTGTTTTAATTTAAATTTTCAAAAATTCGATGTGAGTAGAAATGCATCAATTTGATCAAAATATTAATGGCTGCTACTCACCTGATATCAAATAATATCTGGGTGAGTTACCAGATACGGCTGAACACGCGGATGGTATTTCACCGTTCTGATTAGACTAACTTTGAGGCATAACAAATAAGGGTCTTCAGCTCTCGATTCGGGCTGCGCATGACCAATTTGGAGAACCAATACGGTATGTTTTAAATCAAATAAGACGTTGGGTCACGACTACAATATTTATATTTTATTCATTCAAGAATGGATTTCCAAGAAGTCTTGTGAATTGTTGCCAGTCCGGACATTTTCGTCAGAGTTGGAGTCTCGGATATCAATTCTATTTAGCTAATAATCACGTGCTTTCTATAAAGACTAGACCTGGTTCTTAGACTTGTGAAACACACACGATCGATAATACAAGTGGAGAGTCTGTAGTACCCGATTCAGGCTGTTGGGACCCCAACTTGATTGATTTACAGTACCGGTACATTATGTGTTAATTAAATAAGATGTTACGTCACGACTGCGACATGTGTATTTTATTCATTCACTTATACATTTCCAAGAAATATTGAGTTTTTTTAACTATAATTCCGACTGACTAAAATTCCAACTTCATCACCAAGGCATGCCTTCGAAGAAGGCATGCCTTGGTGATGAAGTTGGAAGAGGATGAAGCGAGGAGATAAGAGAGTTGTACAGAAAATTCAACGCAAACAAAGATTGAGAGTCGTAAGCAGGAACTCGTCGAAAGTGGAAGATAACTAACATAAGCTCCCAGCTTTCTGTCAGATCCTCCCCCCCCCCCCATTACATAATAATATGGTTTTTTGTTAGTATATGTTATATTCTTCGTGTTCTCTCTATATATTGTCACTTTTCTTGGTGTTAAGTATTGTAACATATAGCATACTAATTGAATAAATATTGTTTAAACAAAAGTGGAAGAAGAGATAAGTCTGGTTCAGTCAGCTATTCGAACGTCGCGGCTTCCCCAATGGAGAGTCGTTCGGATAGCTCAACTGAAAGTAGAAAATTGGGACTTGGTGAGAGGAATGAGAAACAATAACACTGATTTGAGAACATTTTATAATTACTTGTGTTGGTTTAATAAACAAAAAGGTTATAACGTGGTTAGTTTCATATCGGCCGCGATATTAACCCGAGATAACTTCACATCAGCTGTGATATGAAACTAATCAAGTGATAACCTCAAATTGTCCAGAGTATTAGTTTGATGAAAAAATGGCATTAGGCCAACAAAATTTGAATGATGCTGCAGGTTTGATTAATTAATTAATTGATTGATTGATTGATTCTTTATTTCACAATAAAACATATACATAATAATAAACAATAATGACAATGATAAAATTACATGAAAATACATGTTTATTGTGGGAAACAACAAAGCCAGACTGGCTGTCTTCCTGTTATCCCCAATTAAAATTCTATAGCAATATTGTGCTGGACATTGTAAAAATTTAAACAGAGTGCATGGACTACTGTATATTACTTGGACCACTTTGAAACATACACATCGTATATGACAAATATGGGACTTGATGGCTGCTGTGTAATTCAGACTCCCCACCGCCTGCCACCATCATTAACCAGGGCAAAAAACTAATTCTATCTCGAATACTATTTGGCTGTGCTTGGTAGGGAGAATGCTGTGACGAGCTTGAAAGACAATTAGGTATCAGACGAAATACTTTATTATTTTCGCCATGAATTTTTAAGATCACCTTTATCGTCATTGTTAAGTACATGTCGTCAGTTATATTTTCAGCAAGTCAAGTTTAGTCAGTCGCATAAATACCCATTATTTTTGTAGATTCCCACGTGAGACACTAGGTATCGGCTCCAATCTTGGTAATAAAAGAGATTTATTTGATTATATTTTTGTTTCTTTTATTTATTTATTTATTTATTTATTTATTTATTTATTTATTTATTTATTTATTTATTTATTTATTTATTTACATTTTTCATTGTACACAAAGAAGTGCTCTCAACACTACCGGCTACACTCGTGACAATACGGATTATTACAGTGAACATCCTTCATGTACGCACCGATGAATTTGTTTGAAATTTGTCTCTTGAACGCGGTTCTATTGCAAATTGTACGATTCGAAAAATGGTAAGAGGCATATATCGATTCGACTGAGATAAACTGAGCTTAAAAGGACTTTGCTGTTAAACTATCATTACATACGTTGTTGGTTGACTAATTATTGCATTCCCGGCCCCCAGGTAAGATTGTGAATGACGCGAAATGCATTAAATTAGTCCACTTGATTGGAGTATTTACGAAGAGGAGCACGCTGAGAGAATTCTTCCCAACAGGCAGTCTCTGACGCAACGAAGTAAATATTTTTAATGCAGATGAAAGAATCAATCATTTAAATCGTTTCAATGATTCAGTAAGAGCCCGTGACTACACTAGTCTGGCATTTATTATCCTGGTTCTTTATGAAATGCAGATTGGGGCCTATACCTGGAAATGGATTTGGAAAAGATCGCCATCTTACCCATTGCGCAAATCATCAGATGCAATTTCCGATTTGATCAAAATTTAAAAAAAAAATCACACGCTCTCACCATTTGAGAAACTTGTGAGGCTGGTCGATTTAACAATTAATAATAATCCTTGTATCAAGGACTCAGATCACCAGTCTAATTCTGTTTGGTATTCGACGTAGTTATGGTCTGTTTGTTTAGCCACTTTTTTGTGGAGACCGTTGGTGAAATGTGCCCTGTCTTCACTTACAAAGATATACAGGTATTCTTTTCTGTCCCAGTTATAGATAGTCCATTCAATAAGTATTTAATTACATAACTGGGAGCGCGGTTACGGAATTGGACTTCAAACCGAAAGGTGCTCGGTTCAATCCCCTCCAGGGCTAACTGCGTTGTGTCCTTAAGCAAGGCACTTAATCCTGATTGTCCACGTGGGGACACGGTGGTAATGTGTGCTAAGACGTATTGTACGTCAACGGTGCACTTGTCTTCAACCAATGCTAGCCCTGCTTGTGTGGAGTTAGTACGCTGGGGGGAATGGCAGTTGCTCGACGTTGTTCGGTGGTTCTCCCGGGTACTCCGACTTCCCCCACCCGTAATACTGTCCGACACAAGGTGACACTGGCTCTCGAAAGTGTCAATGAACCCCAATAAAAAAATTCTTAATTCGAGGAACTACCTGGCATAATCATAAAACTATTGCGGTGACGGGTTTTCATTTCTGATTGTAATATCTTCAAAATGTCTATCAAATCACGTCTTGATTTGAGCAATATTCATAGCTTTCATTCACAGAAATTTTTCAGAGATATTTATTTATTTATTGGTGTTTAAGGTCACATACTTATGTACAATGGCTAATCGCGACCGTGACAGTTTTACGGGTCGTGGAAACCGGAGTACTCGGAGAGAACCACCGAGCATCGACGAGTAACTGTCAGCTCTTCAACATTCTAACTCTGTTAAAGCTCCGCTCAAGCAGGGTTACAGCGGTTGAAGACAGGTGCACCATCAACGTGCAGTACGCCTTAGTACACGGCGTCATCGCATCCCCATGTAGGCAACCGAGATAAAGTCCTTGCCCAAGGAAACAACGGGGATCGTCCCGGACGGGGATCGAACTCAGGACCTCTAGCATAGAAGTCCAACAGTCTACCACTGAGCCACCGCGCCCCCTTTCAGATATAAAATATAAACAAAAATATATCAGTTGGTTGGAAAAGACAACCGTTGGTTTGCTTTTCGAACCAACTGAAATATTTCAAACGAGCGAATCTAAACATATGAGGGCTAGACTGTTTCCAAGCCACAACAGAATTAGACTGGTTATCTCAAAGCTTGACCTTTTTTAGCGTATTGGCTCACAAATAAGCACATCCGGTTGCAGTGACATGAGTTCGATCCCTTCTTGGCGTGAAATATTCCACAACACTGAGCAAGAATCTCTCATCAGCTTGATCCGGTCTACATAGATTTATTGGTTTAAACACTGGACTTCGAATCAGAAGGCCATAGATTTGTTCCGGACAGGTGCCATTTGTGTTGTGTCCTTGGGCATAATACTTAATCTCAACTACTCAAGAGGGAGCTTGATAGATACGGTGTTCAACACGTTGATGGTTCATTTGAATTAACCTAATACTAACCCAGCGTGTGCCGGATTTGTAAGTTGGATGAATGAAAGGAAGAATGAAGCTTTATTTGCAGTATACGGCATATGGTAAATAATTTACGGAAGCGTATAAAAGAAACAGCACACGACAAGGAAATAACATAATCCTGTGGGCTGCCTATTCCTGCCATTCCTAAATTAAACATGTAACTAATTAAACATGTAACTAATTAAACATGTAACTAATTATGGCATCAAAGTTGAAAGCAATTTTTGGCCGTGGTAGTTGAAAGTGTAGTTAAACACCTAACGCATAAAAACAAATCCAGGTGTATAAATGGGCGTCGGCTTCAGCCGATATAATAACCTGCGATGCATTAATGTCATATTCGGTTTGAACGCATATTTAGACTCATTAACGTCCAACGCAAGGGAGTTTTGCACCCAGGACTTTTGGGGACAAAGTTTAGTTCATGTTATATTGTTGTTTTTTATTTAAAGGTTATGTTTTCAGTATTTTAAGTTCAGAATTAAAGATATGATGTTTTTTAATTTCTTTCATTTTCGTTTGTTTTGGTTCATTTGCTAAGCATTCATACTAAAAACTGAAGTGTTAAAACTGACACTTTCAAGGTGTTAAACCCATTCTAACTCTTAGCGTTTGATTTTAACACTCAAAGTGCAATGCTTTAAGCACTTAGACATTACAATCGTCAGACATCTGAAACTTGAATGGATGGCACTTCCCATGTGTCTAGCATTGGTGGTTCTTCCAGAATCGTCCATAATTTGATTTGCGCTTGGTGGGTACATAATTAAAAGGACACAACGCAGATGACGCGGATTAGGCTCGAGAGTTCGAGTCTGATCCGCATCATCTGCGTTGTTTCCTTTTAAGTGTCGCGACATTACACTTGACAAGTGGTGTTATTGTAACACCTGGCAAGTTCTGGGATATCTACACTTGAACAAAGTGCTAGTTCAGCACTTAGTAAGGGTTAAATAGAGCACTTTAAGTGCAGTTTTTAACACTTTAGTTTTTAGCGTGTTGGATGATCAAAGGGAAAGGCGCACTCGATTTTTGACTAGTCATCTGTTCCCAAGCACCGAGTCATGGGGACACAGTATTATCTACGATAACACACAAACATCCACTACCATCGGCAGAGGATGTCTGTGTGTTATTCGCGGAGAATCCCCCGGTAAAGTAGGACCCAGACACTAATTCTTAGGGTGTAAGTCCTCTAAAATAGGTAATATGGGGTATAAACGATTGACTGACCTTGACTTTATCTCGATGTTGTGGCCACGAATAGCCATTGTGCAGAAGTATGTAACCTTAAACGCCAATAAATAAAATATATCACGGATAATGCTGTACCCCACACATGCACCCACAGCTCAGGCGCGAGAGTCAGCTGAGGTGTCAGAAATTAGTTTCCCATTTTAAAAGTTGAATAAGTCTACACAAAATTACGTGAATATTTGGGCTATAAAACTTTGGGGATTTTTCCCTGGGGAGTGACCCAGACTTCGCAGACCAAAGTAATCAGCCCCACCTCGTGCTCGTTAACTCGCCGCTACGCTTCACGTCAGAATCCATCATTGAAATGTGGTGCCACCCCCAAAACCAGAATCGGCGAGCCGCCACTACAAAGAGTACTTTAACTGGTGACTCGAGCGGTGTTTTTAATTGTTTTAATTTCTTTGGGTTCTTATTCCTCAGCTTATTTTTTCACATTATTATTTTGTTTAAGTTTAGTGATGTACATCTCTATTTTGGTCACTGGATTCATCTACAAAACATTGACGAGTGTACATAGATTGTCGCCAGGGGCCAGCGTAGTATTTTGGGGTGGCTGGTTTTGTAAAGACATCTGTATTTTCATGGTTTTATTAAAATATTTTGACATTAGAGATGCGGCCTGGGCGGTTCTCCCAGCCCCTCCCAATTTACCGCCATTGCAATAAAACATATGGTTGTCGTTGTAATCAGTCGCCGTATTCTAGGTTTTGTGGAATAATAATGAGGTCTAATTTACTACGACTCTTATCCTCATTTGACAAAAAAGGGATTCTCCAGAAGGCACCCCAATTTGGGCACCCCTTTTTTTGAAAAACATATGAGGGATTTTTAATATGACTCTTATCCTCATTTCAGAAAAAGGGGCGCCGAAGGCCATATGCTTTTCAAAAAGGGGTGTCGAAATTGGGGTGCCGGGGATATTGCCATTGATATAGGTTTTTATCATACAGAAAGGAGATAACTCTGTACGATTAAGTACAGGTTATGGGAAATCAAGCAATCTAATTGGTTAATTATAATTTATATAAATGATCTAGATAAATGAAACAACAAGAGTACTCGGAATAAGGTAGGAACTACTGGTATTACGTACCACCTTACCAGTAACAGGATGATACAAAGCATTTGGTAGGTTAATACTATGAACGGTTAGGATGGGACCTATAGGTGTATATACCGCCATACTATAGTACCGTTCTAAACTACCAGGCAATACCCCTACCCAGAATACCGCTCAATAATATGAAGCATCTGGTGGATTAATAGTACTAAGGACCAGCAAGAGACCTATAGGGATATGTACAGCCTATATAGTATCCTCAGATAAGTATCCTATAAAAGGTATCCTCAACTGATACGTGGCCATGTCATAGGTATCCTCAAATACTGAAATGAGTCGAAGAGTCGTTCGAGGAGTCACTCGAAAGAGCAATTGCTCGTTGGCTCATTTGCTCGATAGGATTCGAGTTGTTCGAGCAATAGTTGCGAGTCACTCGACATAAGACGAAATCCCACTTATGGAATCCCCTTTTGGAATCCCATTTGTGGAATCCCCTTTCTGAAAACGCCTGTGGCTATGGAATCCCTTTTTCTGAAATGAGTCGTCGAGTCGTTCGAGGAGTCACTCGATCGAGCAATTGCTCGATAGCTCATTTGCTCGATGGGATTAGAGTCATTGGAGCAATAGTTGCGAGTCACTCGACATAAGACGGAATCCCACTTATGGAATCCCCTTTTCGAATCCCATTTGTGGAATCCCCTTTTTGAAAACGCCTGTGGCTATGGAATCCCTTTTTCTGAAATAAGTCGTCGAGTCGTTCGAGGAGTCACTCGATTGAGCAATTGCTCGATAGCTCATTTGCTTGATGGGATTAGAGTCATTCGAGCAATAGTTGCGAGTCACTCGACATAAGACGGAATCCCACTTTTGGAATCCCTTTTTGGAATCCCATTTGTGGAATCCCTTTTTCGAAAACGCCTGTGGCTATAGAATCCCTTTTTTCTGAAATGAGTCGTCGAGTCGTTCGAGGAGTCACTCGATCGAGCAATTGCTCGTTGGCTCATTTGCTCGATGGGATTCGAGTCGTTCGAGCAATATGCCGAGTCACTCGATCGAGCAATTGCTCTAAGGCTCATTTGCTCGATGAGCTTCGAGTCGTTCGAGAGTTGACTTATCAGTAACTGCTCGATAGCTTATTGGCTTTAGGACTGCTTTTGTTATACACAAGGGAGATAACCCTGCATACAGATTATGGGAAATCAAGCAATCTGATTGGTTAGTTATATAAATGAAACAACAAGAGTACTTAGAATAGGGTCAGAACTAACAAGAATAGACCAGAAATTGCTAAATATAGTAATAATAAGCAAAGCTGTTCCATATGATAGGCTCTTCTACGCTACTGGAGTATACTCTACAACAAAGGAACAGGGCCAGATAGACGAAAATTGTTGCTTATATAGACAGAAGCAGAGAATTCTGGGTAAATTTGTCCTATAGCACTACGTGCTATTCTTATTGGGAAAAACGTCACGGGATAAGGATCCAAAAAGGGATTCTGGGAGAATTCTAAGCCAGAACATTACTCCTGTTTAATCGAACGCACCCCTTGTACCCACTTAGTACTATAGCCCTACGTGCTAAGCAGATAAAATGGAAAATCCGTATCAAATTAAGTCAATTTCGGTGATTTTGGTGATTTGGAAGGATTGTGGGTTGTTTGTGGTAATTAGATTTACTCCGATTTAATCGAACATACCCCCAAAACATACCCCTGTCCTGTTGTAGGCCTTAGGTAACATAGCAATCACGTGCTACCATAGAAACCAAGATGGCGGCCTCCAGTACACAAAATGAACGACGGAAACACGTATCACCCTAACAACACGCGCTGCGCATGCGCACTAATACCACGTATCACTATGGAGATAACGTCACAAGATGGCCGCTCACGCGGGTTACCATGACAACACAACATGGCGCCACTACGTCACGTGACTATGACGTCACATGAGATCCGGCAATGAGATCCGGCCAATGTGGGGTGAAACATACGAGACATACTACTGAGAGTGCCTACAGGCACTCTCCCATAAATTGTAACAAGGCAAATTCATACATACCAAACAGTTTCATTTCGAAGGTAACATGACACACATCCACAGAATATGAAGCCTTTTAAGTTGCCTAACCTGCACTTCAGACCAAATATGGGCTTCCAACACTCAATCCTTCAACTTGAAGCGTTTATCGGCTGCCGCCATTTTGAATAATAATCAATGAACAAAGGGGACATTATCCATAGCTGTCAGCGTATATTGATATTAACAGGCAGTATATGGTTCTATATGCAGTCTGCATGTGACGTCTTTGAACCAATGAAATTCCCAGATACTTGTAGGAGGTAAGATAGTACGATTTATACCATGCTCACCAATGTTACTACCTGTGAAAAGCCTGTATGTTAAATTTTAGCTTTTAATCCTGTTACCGGTGTAAAAGGGAGCGCGGTGGCTCAGTAGGTAGAGGTGCAGGCTGCCAGCTGAGAGGTCCTCGGTTCCAGTCCCACCTACAGCAACCGCGTTGTGTCCTTGGGCAAGACACTTCATCTCCATTGTCCGCGTGGGGCACGGTGGCGTTGTGTACTAAGGCGTACTGTACGTCGATGGTGCACTTGTCTTCAACCAATGCTAATCCTGCTTGTGTGGAGTTAGTATGTTGGGGAGCTGACAGTTGCTCGCCGTTTCTCGGTGGTTCCCCCCGGGTACTCCGGCTTCCTCCACCCGTAAAACAGCCACGGTCATGGTTAGCCATTGTTCATAAATATGTGACCTTAAACACCAATAAATAAATAAATATACTGGTGTAAAACTTCTACTGCGGTTAAAACGTTTGCAATGAGAATTCCATTACAAGAATTTACACCTATTGTAGGAACTACATCCAACTTGACCTTTGACATGACCCAATTTGCCGACTTCGATACATTCACACTTCGGGATGTTTCATTCAAACATACGACGTTTTGCGGTACTATCTACTACGTGCATTGACTTATTAAGTTTAAAATACCTACAATTAAATATTTAAAATAAAATTGAAGAATCGCTAATAATAATTTGACTGAAAAAGCAAGGTAAATTCAATCAACTTTGATGATGTGTCAAGCTGTCAATCAAGCATTCACGTGCAGCTGGTAGTACTGCCCACTGGTGCAGATGTAAACAAAACAAACACATGTATTCACTCATCTGCTAATCGAAAATATTTTTTTTTTTTTGTCCATTTTAACTGACCAATTCTATTATTTATTAAGAGCATGGTATAATTAAAACAAATAGGTACTAGGGCCGTTAATCAGATTTAAAGCACTCGTAGAATAAGGGTTTTAACCACTCGGCAAGCCGAGTGGTTAAAACCCTTTTCCTACTCGTGGTTTAAATCTGATTACAGGTCCTATTTATTTTGTATTGACCCTTCACTTCACCAGTTGGTCACATCCACTCACGTAATTTTTAAACTGAGCAGTACAAGAAACACTTTGTCCAAATATTGATCAACAAAACCATATTTTGTAACATCTCAGTGGAACGATCTCAACGAGCTCGTTTCAATGAGAGGTTACATGATATGGTTTTGTTGAACGTTGTGGATTTTTGTTTTGTAAAAAAAACAAATTAAAAAAAGCTAAATTGTTATAATCGTTTGTGTTTAATAAAGGGTTAACTTGCATTTAATTTCAGATTTTATTCTCAGACTCGTAAAAATACTTGTATTTTCGGATGAAAATGGATGTGGCTGCCTTGAACTTTTGCGATGTTGGGATAAACTTATTGAGCACGAAAATGCTTAACATTTAGAAAAGATTGTGAACGTTAATAGTATAACTGCGTATTGATCCTGAATGCTTCCAATGATTCAGATATCAAAGTATAAAAGTAATGCTATTCCATAATTTAATAATTATATTTTTTGAAAAGCGTTTTTTTTTATCTTTCTGCATTCCTTACAAACGCGTTTCGAAAGCTTGTAATGTTCTATAAATAGAAACGTTACAAATCGTAACTAACCACGTGCTTGTATTATGTTGTTGCAAGATACAAATATTTCTATGTTGGGCCGCTGATACATGTTGCACTCGGGTTATTACGGACGCAATACATACTTATTCTAAGATATAATGGAAGATCTTGACATGAATTTTATCACACGAAGTCACATTAATGTGAACATCAGTGTTGGGTTGTGGGTGATATACGTCGACTGCGAAAACTGTAGCCTGTGGTTGAAGGATGCTTCACTGGGCTATCTTTCTAAAATACCAAACTATTAGGTACAATATATTGATGACCACGTGATTCACAGTTAGCCACGTTTCTTCTGAGACAGCAGTTGTGTATTTATGTATATTTAACTGCATGTGTTGTGCTTTTGTCTTGTAATCTTTATTAAAGAAGGTAAAGGATTGTCAATTTAAGCATCTTTTATCGGATTTTCTGTCAGTTGAAAAATATAATATAATATTCACTTCCTCTTCAGTTTATAATTAAATTTACGAAACTCGTCCAGCAAATTAGTAGCTCGGGTTTGACCGGTACAGACCTCGTAAATAACACCACAAACTGGGGACTCGTTGGAGACACTCAGTTTACTCAAAGAACAGAGAGACATGCTTGACATGTAGTCGGTTTGTTATGTCAGCTGTTATATTATTTATGGCAACTTGCTTGTCTTATTCCACTATAAATATTTTAGTATGGGTTATACTTGTAAGTAAAGACCTTAAAATACAGGAGACTTTGTCAACGCTGTTGTTACTTTTATTGTAAAATAAATCATCGTGTGAGAATCATAAGTTCTATCTTCTCGTGGATTTTGTTGGCGATAAAATGTGTTCGTTTTGTTGATAGTTCGTCCCCTGAATTCCAATGTGTTACCCAAAATGGTAAAAAAGGTAAAATGTACGTGAGTTTAAAAACTAATGAACGGGACTCTTTTCAACTTTTGGAACATGAAAAGGACTAAATGAGGTTGTGTGTTGCTGGCGGATGCTTTTGAATGTCTTACAACAGATCCAGTTATGTCTGCTTTGCGGAAGCCATGACTGGGTCTGTTGTAATATTTTTGAGATTCATTTCAATTGTGACTTGAGATTGGATATCTGCTGATAACGACTAAAAAGTGATATGATGTATAATCTTCGACAACATGATACTGGAGTAACGTTGACGCTTGCCCCGCCGAGTGTCCTTGTAGCGCATTCCCGGTCCAGTTGTGGCTGCCCTGCAGCAGCCATGATTGGGCTTGTCGAAATATATATTTTTAAATGTATTTTTGAAATTCATTTCAATTGTGACTTGAGATTAAATGTCTGCTAATAATGACTAAAAAGTGATATGATGTCGGCCTGTGATCACAGTTCAACGCGCCCAGTATAATGGCGGCGGCCATGACTGGGCGTGTTGAATTGTGATCACAGGTCGACTGTGAGGTTGTATGTGGTTGACTGGTGGGACGGCGTTGAGTTGTCTGGTGATTTCTCCGACCAACCACACTCTTTGACTAACCTAAGTCGAACATATCCAGTTTACGTATTTTTCTATCAGTCGTGTGTGTTTTGAATGTCTTTCAGCAAATCTAGTTATGGCTGCTTTGCATGAGCCTTGACTGGGTTTGTTGCAATATTTTTGAAACTCATATCACTTATTAACCGAACATATCCAGTTTACTTACTTTTCTATCAGTTGTGTGAGCTTTGAAAGTCTTTCAACAAATCCAGTTATGACTGATTTGCATCAGCCATGACTGGGTTTGTTGCAATATTTTTGAAACTCATATCACTTATTAACCGAACATATCCAGTTTACTTACTTTTCTATCAGTTGTGTGAGCTTTGAAAGTCTTTCAACAAATCCAGTTATGGCTGCTTTGCATGAGCCTTGACTGGGTTTGTTGCAATATTTTTGAAACTCATATCACTTATTAACCGAACATATCCAGTTTACTTACTTTTCTATCAGTTCTGTGAGCTTTGAAAGTCTTTCAACAAATCCAGTTATGACTGATTTGCATCAGCCATGACTGGGTTTGTTGCAATATTTTAGAAACTCAAATCACTTACTAACCGAGATTTAACGCTACTAGCCAATGGCTGTAGTGACACTTCTCAACGTTTACCGAAGATGACCCAGTGAAGTTGTATATGATCCTAAGCTAACCCACAAGATAACGTCAAATTATATGGCAATCTCTCCGTCCGATCAGCCACACTTTTTGACTAATCTATGTTGAACATATCCAGTTTGCTAACCTTTCTGTCAGTTATGTGAGGTTTGAATGTCTTTCAACGAAACAGGTTATGACTGCTTTGCATCAGCCACGGCAGGGTTTGTTGCAATATATTTTAAACTCATATCACTTATTAACCGAACATATCCAGTTTACTTACTTTTCTATCAGTTGTGTGAGTTATGAATGTCCTTCAACAAATCCAGTTATGACTGCTTTACATCAGCCATGACTGTGTTTGTTGCAATATCTTTGAAACTCAAATCATTTATTAACAGAGTTATAGTGCTACTAATAAATACTAATAAGTAGCGAGATAATGACAAATTTGTGAGAACACGATTCTAGAACAAGTTTCTAGAACGTTTCTAGAACAAAGTCGACCCATGCTCCGCGGATTATCCTCATAGCACGTTCCCTCATTTCTAGCCAGGTTTCTATGTTGTTCTGAAGTTTGTGTGGTGCTATCCAACAAAGTAAGGTTAATATTTTTGGTGACCTGTCTGGTCAATCGTATTTTTTCGCAAGCTGAGCGGAATTGTGAATATCTCTTCAACAAGTCCAGTTGTGGCTGCTCATCAGCAGCTTGTTGAAATGTTTTCTTCAAATATTCTTTAAATCGAACTTACTTGAGACACTGAATTATGCGTTGTTAGTGAATACTTTTGAATGTCTTTCAACAAATCCAGTCACGACTGCTTTGTGGCAGCCATGGCTGGGTTTGTTGTAATATTTTTAAAATTCTATTAAATACGACTTGAGATTAGATGTTACCATTAAATGCCATGCAGCGAGGTTATGACACATCTCTGTTCACATGAGTCTTGAACAATGTTGACCCATGCCTCACTGAATATCCTCGTAACACATTCCCCCAGATCTGCTAGGGTTCTATGGTATCATGAAGTTTGTGTGGCGCTATCCAACGGGACAACGTTAATATCATTGGTGACCTGTCTCGTCGATCGTACTTTTCCACTAGACCAGAGACTAAGTGCTTCTAATAAATATTTTAATGGCGAGATAACGTAAAATTTTTGACGACAGGATCCTAAAGCAACATTGACGCTTGCCCCCTCCGAATATCCTCGCAGCACATGTCTCCAGATCTGTAACAGCCGGAATGGTAGTTATTACCAAAGTGCTTATTTTAGTTCATCTTCTATTTTATCACTTCATTTCACTTTCACTTCGCTCCAGATTACTAATCCATTTTATCTGATGATTACTTCACCATCCGGTACATGCACCTACCACCGGTAGCGGGAATCTAATATTCTTATCTAGTTCGCGGCAATGTTCCTACCTCAAAATTATACACAGTTGCATTATATTTGCGCGAGACATCTTACAACTAGTGGGATATCCCTTTCTCCTCATTGCAGACAACTTTATTAGAACTACATATACAGCTCGGACGTAAACAATTATTATTATTATTAGTTTTATAACTTTATTACTATTATTATTATTACTATTTTTATTGTTATTAGTATTGGCCATAGTCTCTATTTGTTGCAAGATGGATGAGCATAAGGGATAAGTCCCACTTGCCTCTATACCCTTGGGACACAGCTGGAAGTCCTTTCTGGCAACTTTCGACTTTTCGTGCCGGAAGGATTTCTTTTTCCTACTGTACCTACTAGTTGAAAATCGGGGTTTAGACAGAGTCACTGTTTCGTTCTGGATGAGTACTCCACTATCAAGTACATACTCCTTCTGCTGGTTGCTACTATCTAATCACTCATTAGATATAATTGGTAAGTGCTAAGCCTTACCCTGATTGCCCTTGCTAGTAATATCTACCCCAAAGTTTTATGTCTTACGACTTCGAATAAGTAATTTAACCCCATATAAACACTCAAGTTATTTTGTAAATATTTTATTACTCTCACCTCTTTTTTATTGTCTTTTGTAACTTTTACTTTCAGGTCTAAAACTCTATCACTCTTTACTCTAGATTACATTACTTCTTTTCACGCCAGCTTGAATACATTTTGCCTCCAATACTACAATTATATTCCATGTGCTCACTTGAACAATACCGTGCTCGGATAGGAAATTACAACCTTGCAGTTTATTCGAGAAGCTTAAGGCATTGCCTGCCGAAAGATAGATTTATATGCATCTTAATTTATTTGCTCTTGCGTCTCAGTGGTGCTGAGCTGCATGAAAGCTTCAGTGCCTTGTTTGCTCTGTTCATTGGCCAATCAAATGGGCTTATTACCCCCCAATCTGAAAATTCGAATGAAGCAATTCCATATCACTACGGTTGTTTGAATGCCTCGAGGACTACGTCATCAATGCAAGTGTTAACTACATCTCTCCTATTAACGTCGTGTTTCTTTTTTTGGTCACAAGCTTATTATTGTCAGGGGATATTGAAACCAACCCTGGTCCAAATTCTCTTAACTCAGACCACAATCAGAAAACACTAAAAATTGTTAATCTTAACATTTAAAGCCTCAAACCTAAACTGGATATTGTACAATGTGAATTTGGCCCTTTTGATATTGTGGCTTTGAGCGAGACATGGCTTCATAACAATGATACCTCATCCGATGTCCAACTTCCTGGTTTTCATGAACCATTGCGATTTGATCGCTCGTCAAGGGGAGGCGGGGTTGCCATTTATATTAAAGAGGGTATCTCGTTTCGACACAGACCGGATCTTGATACACCGAATACGGAGTGCCTATGGGCTGAACTATTCACGAAACAAAGTAGATCGTTATTGTTAGGAGTATTTTACCGTCCACCCAACAGTCCTCCAGACATATGGGATGCCATATCAGCATCAATCGAAAAAGCTAGAGACACGTCAGTCGGTGACTTAATTATCACGGGTGATTTCAACGATAACCAATTGGCTTCCTCAAGAGGTGGCTTCTCTGAAATAATCAATTACTTTAACCTCAGACAGCTTGTGAGTGAACCAACATGCTTTACTGAGACATCCGCTTCATTGTTAGATCTCTTTGCTGTCACTGACACAATCAACGTGACAACATGTGAAGTTCTCGAACCAATTATTCCAGACATGGCCCGCTATCACTGCCCAATTTCAATTGAAATCGAATTTTTGAAACCAAACCCTTCTTCTTTCAGGAGGAGGATATGGCTTTACTCCCATGGTAATTATGACGTATTGAACGAGGCTTTCTCTAACATTGACTGGAACTCCGTCTTTGATGTTTCATGTCTCGATACCATAGTTACGAATCTCACTGACAAAATACTCGATACTGCATCCAAACATATACCCAACAAATTTATTACTTCGAGAATGGATCAACCGAAATGGATGCATAATGAAATCAGACTATTAATGAGACAGAGAAAACGTCTGTATTGCATTGCCAAACGTACCAATTTCGCATACGCCTGGGTCAAATACAAACTTAAACGGAATGAGGTTGTATCGGCCACCAGGAAGGCCAAAGCCCAGCATTTTTCAAAAATTCAGTCCACATTAAGCAGCAACAAAACCCCAGCATCACTGTGGTGGAAAACCCTAAAAACACTAATCGGTAGCGGTAACGCAACAGGAATCCCCATCCTGATTCATCGAAACAAAATTTATTCCTCAAGTGTCGAGAAAGCTGAAGTGTTCAATGAATACTTCTGTTCCATCTCTACAGTTGATGATTCGCATGCTTCCTTACCAGATCCTCCGGCCCATGCTTCTCAACACATTGATAGTATCACCCTACATTGCAGTGAAGTGTATGCCGCAATGAAGTCGTTAAAGGTGTCCAAGGCGTCTGGTCCCGATCAAATAAGTCCGCGTCTTCTAAAAGAATGTAAATCCTCTCTCTGCGAACCACTCTCAATCTTATTCAATATATTACTGAATAATTCATACTTTCCCTCATTGTGGAAAAAAGCAAATGTCTCCCCAATTCTAAAGAAACAACCCTCAGATACAGTCACTAATTATCGCCCGATATCGTTGATCAGTTGTGTTGGTAAGTTATTTGAAAAATGTGTATTCAAACGCTTGTGGCAGTTTTTGAGCGAAAATAACGTCCTTAGCCAATTTCAGTCAGGTTTTACCCCTAGAGATTCAACCGTCCTCCAACTGACTGACATTTATGATGAATTCTGTTGCGCGCTTGATGAAGGCAAAGAGGTTAGGGTGGTTTTCTGTGATGTCAGTAAGGCGTTTGACAAGGTTTGGCATGCTGGTCTTATCCACAAGCTGGAGAGTATTGGTATTTCAGGAGAACTTCTCCTATTTCTAAAATCGTATCTTGCGGATAGGTCGCAGCGAGTTGTGATAGCCTCGGAGTCATCTTCATGGAGACCCATTAATGCCGGTGTACCCCAGGGGTCTATACTTGGGCCCTTACTGTTTTTGATATACATAAACGACATAACCAGCGACTTATTCAGCAGTATTCGCCTTTTCGCAGATGATACGTCCTTATATCTAATTATTGAAAATCCAGAGCAAGCCGCGGTCATAATCAATAACGATTTGGCTACAATTGAGCATTGGGCCAAAACATGGCTGGTCGAGTTCAATCCCAACAAAACTGAAAGTATGTGTATATCACGTAAAAGCAACCCCAACTCTCATCGACCTTTATATTTACGTAACTCACAGATATCGGAAGTGCGTGACCATAAACACTTAGGACTCATACTAAACAGTACATGCACATGGAACAACCACATTGACCACATATGCTCCAAAGCCTGGTCTCGCTTAGACTTGCTGAGGAGGCATAAATTTACCCTTGATCGTAGTGTCCTGGAAAAAATATATTTTGCCTTTATTAGGCCACTTCTTGAATACGCGGACACTGTCTGGGATAATTGTTCTGCGACCAACGTCGTGGAACTCGAAAAAATACAAATAGCAGCGGCAAGAATTATCACCGGAGCAACAGTTGGTGCCAGTAAGTCTTTGTTATATTCTGAAACACGGTGGGAATCCCTGCAAGAAAGACGCCAAAAACATAAACTAATTCAGTTCTTCAAAATGTATCATCACATGTCACCCCCATATATTTCCAACAAAGTTCCCCCACTTATCTCCTGGATGAATTCATCACGTAGTCTCCGATCTAGTCAAAACCACCGAGTTCCTTTTTGCCGAACGCAATTGTATCGGTCTTCTTTTATCCCCAGTGTTACTGACCAGTGGAATAAGTTGCCAGTACCTGTCCGCGAGAGCTCATCTTTGATTAACTTTAAAACATTTCTCAGTAATGGTAACCAAAGACCACCAAGGTTCTATAGTAACGCGAAATCTCGTAGGGCTCAAATATATCATTGTAGGCTGCGGTTGCATTGTAGTAGTCTTAATTCCCACCTTTTCGTTAATCACTTATCAACCAGTCCCTCTTGTCAGTGTGGTGAACTTGAAACTACTGATCACTTTTTCTTTCATTGTCCTTTGTTTTCAAACGCTCGTAATTATACGATTAATTTACTCCCATATGTAGCTGATACATCCACACTTCTATTTGGCTCTGAATTCTTGAATAACGATGACAACCGCCTTATTTTCGAAGTTGTCCATGACTTCATTTTATCAAGCAAGCGATTTCATTAAGTTGAAACACAATTTTACGCCCCATCCCCACTCTACGTGGGAAAGTCAACACTGAAATAGTGATTATTCACTGCATCAAACAGGTATTGTTTAGCTGGCATAATAGGACCCATTCGACGAATGCCTGCTGTGGAATACCCCCTCACGCCTTCAATCTTTTAACACCTCGAGGTTTGCTTCCGCCTATTTGATTGGCCTAATTCGCTATCAAATGAACCAAAAGTAAATAAGTTGCCTATTCTCTTGATCTATTTAACATATATTTAACATGTATCTCGTTTGTATTAACTCTGATTTATTCCCAAGATATTGTTGTGTAAACACACTATTACCATCTGTGTATATGTGAAGGGTGTGTGTCTGAGTCTTGCTCTGGTTTCTGGAGATATACCGTGTCTTGTTTTAGACTCGTCGTGAGCTGTCCTTGGAGGCCCGATTGTGACTTCGATACGTGCTCTTTCGAATCCGCATAATGGTGATAGTGTCTATGTATCAAGTATTCGAGCTGTTTTCAACATATTAGTTTCTTTTCTCTTTCCTTTTATCTTTTGTTCTTATTAGTACTTCTTTCTTCTCTCTTCGTTCTTCCTTTCTTTTCACGTTGTAGTTTAAACATTTCCACAAAGTCGTTGCCTGGCGGTCGAGATGCTTCCCTCTGCCTCGCATCTACGCCGATGTGACACTTAAACTATCCTCCACTTGACCTCCGATCGAAGCAATTAATTTGTAACTTAATTTATAATGGTGGGAGGGTCTCGGCTATCTTGCGGCGGCGTGTGGGCTATTCTGCTGATCTCTACCACCTACAGGAGTAAGTCATAATTTGTCAGGGAGACGACTTACATAAGCTTCAGCTTTCTGTCGAATCCCTTCCCTACGTAGTAATCTGCTTTCCTTTTCTTTGTGTATACTATTGTATCTAGTGCTGTTCAGAATTTTTTTGTTATTCTTTTGTTATTGTGATATGTATACACATGTCAATTATTGAATAAATATTGTTTAAACTAAATGAGGTTCACATTCATTCGATAATACTGGTTTTCTAGATGAGTTCATTATCTATGCCTTCGTTTCGTCATGGTAGTTATTTATTGGGGTTTAACGACACTTTCGAAGGTCATGTTCATTCCCATTGGATAGATTTACGAGGGAATTAAGCCGGAGTGCCAGGAGAGAGCCACCCAGCATCGGAAAGCATCAATCAGACTCCACAACGTAATAATTCTGGGGGATTGGCATTGGCTGAAGGCAAGTATACCATCGATGTGATGTGCGCGCTAGTACAATGCACCACCGCGCACCTACGTGGGCAATCTGAATTACATGACTTGCCTAAAGAACACCGAAGTTATCGCTGGCCATGCCCGAACCGTGGATCTTTATGTTCGAAGTCCAATGCTCTAACCTCTGAGTCACCACGCTCGCTCCCCGTCATGGTCGTGACTTTCAACATATCGGGTCAAGTGTTATATTTGACAACTGAGGATGGAAAGATCAGTTCCTTTGCCTATAGACACAAATACACAGAACGACACGCGCGTGTGAATGGGTTGATCGATATGGCACGGATGTCAGCGGGGAAAGATAGAACGAAAGGCCGTAGACCTCGAGTTTTATCCTTCCACGATGGCACAAGTGACACTTGACCTGATATCCTTCCACGATGGCACAAGTACCATATCGATTAACCCATTCACACACGCGTGTCGTTCTATGTTGATCACACGCATTCACGTCTATAAAAACAAGTATTAAAAAGACACCCAGCAATTCAATTCACAACTATAAACAAAAAGAACACATTTTATCGCCAACCAAATTTGTGAGGAGAACCCGTGTTACTCTTTTGTCTTCTGTGTAACACAGTTTCTACAGGCACATAGAACAAATTGAAATTTAGGGGACGAGTTTAGTTGTTGCGAGCGATTCAAATTGTAATTGCTGTGCACGATTGGTTGAAAATTCCAGTAAAATTTCGCTTCTTTATAAAAAAAATAGTCCGTCAACGATTTCCGTTCCGCACATTTGTGTGGAACCGATTTTCATTTTCGGCTTGGTTTGGTGGGATGGGAATTTCATAGAACGGGGTTGTAATAACCTTTTTTTCACAAAAATCATAATTTTTATATTTTTCGCCCATAGACTGTCATCGGGGAATGGAACATCTAGTGGTGCACTTTGATATTGGTTAGATTAAACATATTTATTTGTCGTTTAATCGTAATATTTATTTATTGATGTTTAAGGTCACATATTTCTGCACAATGGCTAACCATGACCGTGACAGTTTTACGGGTGGAGGAAGCCGGAGTACCCGGAGAGAACCACCGAGCAACGGCGAGCAACTGTCAGCTCCCAACATACCAACTCCACACAAGCAAGGTTAGCATTGGTTGAAGACAGGTGCACCATCGACGTGCAGTACGTCTTAGTACACAACGTCACCGTGCCCCCAAGTGGGCAATGGGGGTGAAGTGTCTTGCCCAAGGACGCAACGTGATTGCGTTTGATCTTAAATGACAAAAGTATTGGAACACAAACTGTACCAAGTTATTTCCGTTCCTCTCCTATACAGTGCAGTGATAAATATAATTATCTGGAAAAACGGACGTACAAAAAATAACAATTACAATTTTGTTGGAACGACGTGACAAAGAAAAATAATTTAAAAGTAATGGGGACACAGGAATAAAGAGAGCTCAGTGGTGTTTATTTTCAGGGTTGGACAGTCAATAATATATTCGGGTCGGAGTGATATGCAAAAAGTCTTGTCTTTTAAATAACGCAAAAGTGAAAGATATGCCAATATGCTTCAGCAGGTGGCGGAAGAAACCATTTGAACAGGTGCTTTCTGAATTATATGATAATATGTCTAGGGTGAGTACTGAATCAGCCGTGAAGAAATTATAACAGTACCGTTTATCTGCCACTACTAGTTTCGCTACTGACACTATTTGATGTAATAAAAAAAAAAAAAAAAAAAAAAAAAAAAAAAAAAAAAATAATAATAATAATAATAATAATAATAATAATAATAATAATGATAATAATAATAATGATAATAATAAAATAGATATTAATAACAGTAGAAACTAATTATATTCGTAGTTTCAAGAACTGTTTTCTTTGTTGCAGGCTCTCACCACCTGCTTTCCTGAACGAAATTTCGGAAAATGCAAATCCCAGCCAATGCTTGTCTAAATTATATGTCTCCCAATTCTTACGTATACATGTACATTTAAACACGCATATACACACAGAAGTATCTGTGCATGCATCTGAATATGTATGCTGTGGCGCAAGAGTATGTTCAAGTGTAGATTAATTGTTGAATCGCTGGGTACATGAGATAAAGGACGGGGCGTTCTAACAGATGAATTTGTTGGCGGAAATGGAGACATTTGGATTGCTATTGGTTATTGCTGAACGCGATAAATTTTGATGATAAAAATAGATGTGCGGATGTTTTGCGGACTACCGTACCAGTGTGTTGTAAAAATGGCCACGAAACGCTCGAACGCTATTCTCTCTCTTGGAAGTTGCATACAAAACAACAACAACTACTAAATATGAATGTTTCTACCATGAAAACACAAAGGTCACTTTTAGGGGTTGATAGGCGGCATTATTCAATTAATATTGTGAATAAATGTAAAAATACTGGTTGATACACCGAAGAAAGGAGTTTTGAGTCTTATCATTTTCCATATTACGGAATACAACAGAAGAACCCACAACAGTATCCGGAATCTACAATTACTCATCTCCTTAGCCCTTTGACCCCTGGTGGTATCTTCCATGTCAGTTGAACAATTGGAAGAGTCCATATTTCTTAGTTGGGGTTAGACCAATTAATATTTTCAACGCGCAGCCTTAGGGCTGCACGTTGAAAATATTGATTGGTCTACACCACACATTTATCTTGTAACCATCCTACTTAATGACGTAGCCTGTGACCCGGCCGGCAAAACGGCCTCTGGTGTTCCAAGGGTTAATAATTTAATAAATATAATTATTAAACCCTTTTCTGCAATTACTTTCTGCCTTTCCTTTCTTAAAATTGCTCCAGAATCTCTGATATACATGCGAAGACTTTGGAAACATACATTCCGTTTAATTTTACACTGGACACGGGAACTTCGTTACTGCGCGTGGTTTACGCGCATCATACGCATTATTAAAGCGCATCATGAAAAACCCTTAAAGTCATAGTAATTTAGATGATCCAATCCAAGGTTTTGAAAACCCGGAAATTTCAGTGATTATATAAAATCTTAGAAAAAACATTCGTTGATGTTTGGATGGTTGTAACCCCTGGTAATTCCCTACAACTGACATTTATTCTTTGAAGCTCTCCAATAATTAATGAAGACGCTGGTATTGTCAGTGAATGGTCCACTTTGCTTCTGGTTATTTCTGAAAGCGATAAATGATGAAAAAATATTGGATGCACCTTGTGAGCGTTTGGTCTACGACCGTACCTGTGCGTTGTAAAAATCGACCACGAAACACTCGAATATTACCTATTTCTTGGAAGTTACACACAAAATATTAACTATATGATGACGATTTTTACCATGACAATTCACAGGATACATTCATGGAGTACATTGTGACATTATTCGTTTAATATAGTGAATACATGCCAAAAACTAGTTGATACATCACAGAAGGGAAATTTTGTGTCTTGTAACTTTAGATTTTACAGAATAGAACAGAAGAACCCACCACAGCATCCAGAATCTCCATTTATTCATCTATTTAATAATTTAATAAATATACTTATAAAATACTACTATTCAATCAATTTCTGTCTTTCCTATGTTAAAATTACGCCCGTACCTCTAATATACTAGCAAATACTTTGTAAGTAAGTAAGTAAGTAAGTATTTATTTGACAATGCGCTCGTATACAAAATTGTACATAATTAATACAAGGGTAACAACAGTTAAAGTACATAATGCTATATTTGTGTACATTTTTTATACATTGGGGTACACCGTCGGGGGAGACATAGCCAGATTGGCTGTCTACCTGCCCCCCCCCCCCACCAATGTAAAGGAGTTAAATTGCAACATTGTGTCATTCTGTTCAAACTTTCATTTACTGAAATTTGCATTCAAGTAGGTAAAAACTATATTATGAATTGCGTTGAGGACTAGGTCTGGGCGAGTAAGTAAAATGGTTCTTTCTACCTCCAGGGTGGCTATTATTCTGAATACTGAGGAATTATGTTCTTATTAGATACGACTATATAGTTTAATGTGAGCCATCGCGGAAATGAAAGAGCCGAGGTCGGACCGGCCGAAGCATATTACTAGTATTATTATTATTAACCTGAACAGTCAGGGCAGTAGGGGTTATTGCATGTGGGGTCGTTCAAATAAGAATTTAAGAATTGGGAGACAATTTTATTCTTGAAAATATGTCTGTTATCTATTGATCTTACACTTTGATCCAGCTCATTCCACATTTTTGGGTAACTATAAATTGGGTATCTATCCAGTGTTTTTGTCCTAGTTCTTCGAACTTGTAACAGGCCAGTAGCCCTGGTCCTTCTGCCAGACGGATTATCCGCCAGACTAAAAAAGTTACTGAAACTTGGCGGAAGTGTGCCTTTCTTCCAGTCAAACACAAAAAGTAACGCGTTGAGTTTGAACAAATCCGTGACTTTTAATATTTTGTCATTGATAAACAGGGGGTCGGTGTGGCTATTGTATTTTGTATTATTTATAATACGCAATGAGCGCTTTTGCATCTTTAAGAGTCAATTTACTGATCTCGAGTCACCCCACGCATGAATTCCATACGTGAGGTGGCTTTGGATTAAGGTAAAATACAGGATTCTTAAACTATCATGTGGGAGTATTGTTTTTACTTTATTTAGGATAAAGTTAGCACGAGCTATCTTTGAACATAAATGTGATATGTGACTTTTATATGATAGATGGTCATCAATATTTAAGCCTAAAAATTTTAAAGATTTCTCTTGTTCCTTCAGTCCAACTCGCACAATATTGCAGTCATTTATTTGGAGATATTTAGTGGGGGAGCAAGTTTGTTTTGAGGTTATGTTAAATATCATATATTTGGTTTTACTAGAATTTAAAAGTAACTGATTTGCACCGCACCAATTCAGTATTTTTTTAAGTTCCTGATTTGTGAAATCTACTAGACCGTTACTGTCTGTCATTGTTGAGGAACCGGTTGTGTCATCAGCAAACGATAGGAGGTTAAGTTTACTTGCATGGTATATATCGTTGATATATAATAAAAAAAGGATTGGACCAAGGACCGATCCCTGTGGTACCCCACATGTTATTTTGGCCAATGCAGACGTTTTCGAATTAAAAGTTACGAATTGGGATCTATTTGAAAGATAACTCTTGAACCAGAGATTACCGATTCCCCTAATACCATAATGTTCCAGCTTTTTTAATAAGATGTCATGATTTATAGTGTCAAAGGCTTTGGAGAAATCTATAAAGGTTGCTAGAGTATTGTTTTTCAAATTTTTGTTATTTTCAGAGGCTATTTCTCTTAGAAGTGGCATAACGGGATGGATAGTAGAATGTTTTTGTCTAAATCCGTATTGATTGGAATTCAGAATTTGAAAATTCTCAAGATAGTTAACTAGTTTTTTAGAGATAATTTTTTCTAAGACCTTTGAAAACGTCGGGAGGATACTTATCGGTCTATAATTATTGTAGATGTGTTCATCACCTGACTTGTATATTGGGATTACTCTTGCAATTTTCATTTTATCCGGAACTATTCCGGTTGAAAGTGAACAGTTAATTATATGTGTTATTGGTACCAATATGGTATCTATGGTGTGTTTCAAAAGGCAAGATGTTATATCTGTGAAGTCTTTGCTTGTTTTAGATTTCATTGACTTAACTGTTTTTATAACTTCTGTTGGGGATGTCGGAGTAAGGTAAAAGCTATTTGGAAAATTACCTTTCATGAAGTCACTGAATGATTTTTCAGACCTTTCTATCTGTTGGCAAGCTTTTGTTCCTACGTTTACAAAAAAATTGTTGAATTCTTCCGAAATTTGACGTCCATCATACACTCGTGTATTGTTATGAAAAAAGTATGGTGAGGGGGTTGGCATACGTTTAGTTTTGTGAATGGTATCATTTAAGATTTGCCAAGTTTTACGGATATCGTTTTTACTTTCAGTTAATATTTTCTTATAATACATAGCTTTACTTTGTCTTTTCATCCTATTGAATAATTTGCAGTAATTCTTGTAATTCCGAACGTTATCGTCCATTGGAGATTTTAGTTTCTTTTTGTATAATTTCGCCTTGTTGTCTGACGCAGTAATGAGGCCTTTCGTCATCCAGGGCTGGCGTTTTACAAATTTAGACTTCACTCGCACTTGTTTAATTGGAAAAGCTGTCTCATATGCCTCCATATACATATCAAGGAATGCATCGTATGCTATATTAGGGCAATTTTGGTTAAGAATTGTTGAGAAATCAGTCTGTGAGAGAATTGTTTTAAAATGATCTATACTGTTTTGATTAAAAATACGTTTCTCTACAAAGGTTGGGCAGATAGTTTTTTCGGAGGTTGTTTCCATGTAAAAAGTTCCGAAATGATCGGAGACATCTGTGATAATAATGCCAGACTTGGAATTGGTAAGGATGTTGTTTGAAAGAATATGATCTATAAGAGTAGCTGAATGATTTGTGATTCTGGTTGGTTTTGTGATACATGGTTGGAAAATCTGATCTAAATAGTTTTCGGTCTGTCTATGCGATTCGAATTTAAGCAAGTCAATGTTAAAATCGCCCATGATATACGCCGGCTTGTTTTCAAGGTTTATTTTGTCCGTAATGATGTTAAGATGCGTTTGAAAAAGATCAATGTCCGCTCTCGGGTGTGTATTTGGTCTGTATATAATGCCAACGATGCATTTTAATTTATTGATGAATATCTCTATAAAAAGCGATTCAGTCACATGAGGTATAAAGGTCGATAAATCGTGGCGAATACTAAATTCAATACCATCTCTAATAAACATGCCAACCCTACCACGACCGTCATCGTCTTCAGGGCGTGAAGCTTTAATGAGTTGCTGGTAACCATCAAGGGAGAATGTCATGTTAAGCGGAATTTTGAAGATTTCTGTTAAGCCGATGACATCGAAAATATTATTTTTATCTTGCATGGTTGATATCAAATCGCAAAGTGGGTCCCAGTGAGCAGATAGAATTTGGCAGTTGATGTTGAATAATGCAAAAGATTTTGTTTTGTTTTGGCCAAGAGTGAAGAATTCACTAGGCTCATAGAACCTGCACTCCCCTCTCAGTCCCGTAATCGAAGAGGCGTCATCGTCCGTCTGATTTGTTAAGGACTCATTATATTGGTGTACGAAATCAAAATCAGACCCGATCCGAATCTCATCTAATGTTAAATTACCCGCCATTATCTATGCGATACCCACCATGTCCTCCGTTTGAATGCTGGTGTGGATCAGCTGCCATTATCAGCACTGAATCGCAACGTCGTTTTAGATATCTCGATTCAAAAAGAAAGGATTCTTGATCAATCTGACACAATGTATGCAATTTAAATTGAAGGGAGCAAATAAATGAAAAAGTGAAAAGTAAATAGCGCGTCGGACGCGCACAACCATGCAGATATGATGACATAGTGTTTCGGCTGAAACAATATGCTATCATACATATCGGAGTCTTGGAGTCAACAAAAACTTGGACTCTAGGAGTCTATGAAAGCTAGCGCTACCCGAAACATATGCATATTAAGTGGCAATTTTGCTATTGTTACGCTAGTGTTTTTTTTTTTTTTTTTTTATTTTTTATTTTTTTTTTTTTTATTCGTGTGGTTTGACAGAGGGACAATTTTCCTATTCTGTAGCTTAGGCACAGATAAATCTGTAACCCCATTACCCGATCATGTCCCATGACCCCACAACAGAGCGGGCTAATCTGGCAGCAGTAAACACTGCTTCGACAATCTACACAACGATGAAATTAGCATTAAACAATAATCAGCCCTCTACGCACCAATAATTGCAGACAACTGCACAGGTTGTTTGAAGGCAAGAATATTATTCTGATTTTAGTCCGTCAATCACATCACACGACCCCTCATCGGAACGAGTACGACAAGCCCGCTCAGTGATAGGTCATAAGCTGAGGCGTGGAGTCACAAATTAATTAGCGTTACCAGGCCTCAGTGGTGATTTCCTATTTAGAAAATAATCTGGCAGCAGCGAACACTACTTCAACCACGATGTTCACAAATAACATCACAATTTATTAAAATCGTAATCATTTTTGTCACACATTTTCCGGCAAACCACACCCCGTGACCCTTCATAGGAACGGGCTCAATGAGTCTACTCCGATGAAGGGTCATAAGCTATGACACACGACCATAAATTGAAAAGCGCAACATATCTCAAGTGGTGATTATCTCTAGTTATAGTTTTGAACGTGTCATTTTGTAGCTTTCAGCACAATCAATCTACCAAGCGCTGATCACAGGTGGCATCACACGTCGTCAAAGCGAAAAGCATTTTATAGCTTTCGATACAAATTGACTTGGCAGCTGTAAACACCGCTTCAACCATCTAAACAGACTTTGTTCTCAAACCACCCCATGACCCTTCATAGGAACGGGCTCAATGAGCTCGCTCCGATGAAGGGTCATGAGCTATGACCCATGACCATAAGTTGCAAGACGCAGCATATCTCAAGTAATTGTTTTCTCAAGTTATACAATGTAGCTTTGAACGTGCCATTTTGTAGCTTTCAATACAAACTGATTTGGCAACAGTAAACACTATTTCAATCATCTACTCAGCGATGATCACAGGCGGCGCCACACCTTATTAAAGGGGAAAGCATTCTTTCACATTTCTTCCAACATTATTTATTTATTTATTTACTGGAGTTTAATGTCACATATTTCTGCATAATGGCTAATCGTGACTATGCCTTTCCAACAAACCTCATCCCATGGCCCCCTCATCGGAACGGGCTCAGCGAGCTCGTTCCGATGAAGGGTAATAAGCTATGATCTAGAGCACATAGGTTGAAAAAGGTAACAATTTTGTTATCATTGGACCAACTACACCCTATGATCTCTCAACGGAACGAGCGGAACAAGATTCGTTGAGGTGTCACAATATATGATCCCATAATTATCACAGGTTGGAGAAAGTGTCTTAATTTAAAAGGTGATTATTTATTAGACAATAATTTTAATTTTACTCGGTAACGGTCAAATAAATACGATATTTTCAACTAGTCTCTTAACAAGATTTGAGTTGTAGTTTTTTATTTATATATTTTTGGGGGTTTCATTCAGAGGATAATTATTTTCATTTTACCAGGTGAAGCTTAACAAAATCACAAGTTTATAAGGCCTAGAGTCATATTTAGTAAAAAGTAACACATTTTAAACACTGGCTTTTCTATATTATATCTGGTTTGGCCATTTCTTTAGACAAAGAGATACGTACCATATTTTAGCGTTAAACGCAGATTGATAGATCAGCAGTAAACACTGATCAGCTCGTAACTTGTTGGGCCCCATTCCGAAGTTCGGGTACTGCAATTTAGAGGGTTCGTATTTTTTGGATGTACTTCACATTTTCTGCAAGGTGAAAATACTTTGTCTATTTAGATTTGCCCTGTTGCAATCCATGGGAGGGTGCCAATGGGCACCCTCCCATAAATTGCAACATGGCAAGGACACATCGACAAATTTTGAGGACCAAAAATAGCTTAGCACCCCACCAGTTAATGCACCAATAAGTACAGACAACTGTATAAGTCATATAATGCAAAAAATATTTTTTCTGACTGTTGTCCGTCAGACCACATCGCATGACCCTCATGAAGCATATATTCCGTTCACTTTTATACCTGGTGCAGGGATTTCATGACTGTGCGTGTTGTTTGCACACCATACGCATTAAAACGCATCATGAAAAACCTTTAAGCTTACAGTAATTAAGATTATTAAACCCAAGGTTTTTGAAGACCCGGAAATTTCAGTTGTTATAAAAAATCTTAGAAAACTGTCGAGAGAGAGAGCTTTCAAAGAATTAATGTAGATGCTGGTATTGTCAGTAAATGAAATTAGGAGCTATATTCACTTTCACCTCTTAAGAAAACGATTAATTCAAGATGCATTGTATCACCAGGTCTTTTGTCTTTTTCCATCCGTAGTCGTTGCTCTTCTTTCTTCCAGTTAATAAATGTAAAATACTAGTTGATACATCGAAGATGGGAGTTTTGAGTCTTAACATATTACATTTTACGGAATACAACAGAAGAACTCACAAAAGCGTCCAGAATCTACAATTATTCATCTATTTAATAATTTAATAAACATATTTATCATACGATTCGTCCGTTTTTGTTCACTTTAAAACATTTGACATTTTGCTTTCATATTAATCAGTGATAAATAAAGCCTTCCGTCGATTTCATTGGTCAATTTCAAAACTAGACAATTTGATTGGCTGAACAAAATAAAACTGGGCCACATTTTCATAATTTGCATAATTAGAGTTGGGAGCTTTCATTGGTCAATTTCAAAACTGGACAATTTGATTGGCTAAACAAAATACAACTGGGTGATATTTGCATAATTTCAGTAGATTGAATTAACGTTATCTGTCCTATTTAGGGTGGGTTATATTGCTTTAATCTTTTACCTACAAGAAAAACGCCATTCATTTTTTTTTATATTTTCACCTTTTCCTTCCAAAACATAGGTTATGGCCCCTCATTGACGAGCTCGTTCCAATGGGGGGTCATAAACTATGTTTTGGAAGCAAAAATGAAAATGTTTAGTTATACGAGGATGTTTTTTTCAAGAGCCGTCTGCAACTCAAGTTAGATGATGGGTTAAAAAGTCATACTAAGTGTCCAATTTGTGCGTGTGTGTGTCATATGATAAATATAATATGAAATGAGTGTTTTTTCTCATATAACATTTATGAAACTCGTCCGAGTTTTCCGTTTGAGCTCGCCAGAGGCTCGCCAAAACGGAAAATTTTTAGACCCGTTTCATAAATATTATATGAGAAAACACTCATTCCATATCCTCTATTTATTAAACCCCATTCTCCAAGCAATTTAATTTTTTGCCTTTCCTTTCTTAAAATCGCGCCAGAATCTATGATTTCCAAGCAAAGACTTTGGAAACATACGTCGTTCCCTTCACTTTTATACCGGAAGCTGGGATTTCATTTCTGCCTTGTGGTTTATGCGCATCATACATTTATACGCATCATGAAAACCTTTAAGGTTATAGGAATTTTAGATTAGGGAGAGCTTTCAAAGTATTAATGTAGATGCTGGAATTGTCAGTAAATGAAATTAGTAGCTAAATTTACTTTCACCTCTCATGAAAACTATTAATTCAAGAAACAGTTCATCACAGGGTCTTTTTTATGTTTTCCACCCCTAGCCGTTGCTCTCCTCAAAAACTATGCGAGAGTTGTTCTTGGTCTATTATACTGAGTCAGCGGATTACATTTTTGACTTTGAATTTAAAAAACAACCATCGTCAACGACGCAAGAGAGCTTGGTGAAACTATTCAGTCTATCGCACGTAAGTTTCCACTCTGATTCAGTCATATTTTCCGCTTGTTTCACACATTAAGACTTTTTTCGTTTTCAGTGAAATGCTACAGCGACGTTCAAGCTTTCACTCAAGTTATCGTGTTACTTTTTCGGACGTTGTCGTTCAGAAAAGGATACAGACAGAAAGTGTACATGGGTCCGGCACGATCGCAGAAAGGGCGCTGATTGGCGACAATACTCATTTGCGCCGTTCTGGAATTCCTAGTACATTTTAGTATGATATTACACACCCTTATTGACAGCGTAAAACTTATCAAGTATGCAGGCTCTGTCACCTTCAACATCTTCTTCGTTCTAGCTGGAACACATCGATATGTACATCAGTGAGTGTTGGCATGAATCTCAAGAATATCCAGGACGAATACATGAAGGACACAATATTTATGATGAGTTGAGTGCATAAGTAAGAGAGAAAATAGTTATAATGATCGTTGACAACACAATAAATCTTTGGAAGATTGTATTCAACCTATTTGTCACAAGGTTCCAATCTAATTCATTCTTTACTTCTTCCTGTTTCCCGTATTTATGTTTCTCCTTTTCGCTTCGGTCGCCCGGGGATGTAATGTTCTCATCTTGCTCTTCGCGTGTGTGACATTTATGTCGCCTCAAACATAGACTTGCCAAGATCCATGCAGGAACTCTGTCTCGAGTTTTCTTACGGTAGCATATCTGTACCATTACTGTTCCGCAGGTGGTCAGCAAGCTAACAACAAACATAAGATCAATGTGGATCTCTAATATTGCAGCTGAACCGGACGTTGTCGGCATTATATTATAAATTAGACTGAAGAACAACGAATAGGAAAGGAATATGGAAACAGAGAATGACATATTTTCGCCACTATCAACTGGTAGGAAACAGGCACAGACATTAGCCAATGAAATGACGACTAGTGGCACTATGATTGTTATAATATAGAACAAAGGTTTGCGCTCAAGAATAACTGTAAGAGACAGAACATTGAAGACTAGACCATCAAGCCTATAAGTAATTGACTCCATTTCCATCGACTTGAGCTTCCATTCTTCTGGTGTCGTAGTAGCTATTTCTGATGTAAATTGTAAATTAACAGTTCCATTGAGAAAAAGAACATTGTCAATGTCATCAATTGGAGACAGTATAATCGAACATTTTTGTTGATCAATGGGAAACGATGTTATATCTATTTTACAAAGGGTCTCAAAAACATCCGTTCCAGACCAAAGAACAAAACCGTTATGAAAAAGTATTGCGCGACCCCCTTCCAATCCAATAATCGAATATTTGTTAACGCTATTTGCTACTCCCAAATGGGGAAGCCAAATGTTTTGTGAATCGATCCAAAGTTTGTCGATACCTCCAAACTGTGTTTTGTTCCAAGTATGCAATGTGTCAATCCAAGTGAGTATGACTAATCCGTTTATGGTTAGTATTTGAGTGGCGACATCTAGTTTTACAATATTCATTAATATAAATGAAACTGTTACATTTATTGGTTGACTTTGTATATAACTAGGTTTGAGATGTGGCTCAGGTTTATTAAATAATTCGTCATACAATCTCCTTGTATTGTTTAACTCCTGTTCCATATTGTCTTGACCAAAGACTTTGCACATTAAATGAAATATAATACAAGTAATTACTGTTTTCATTCTGAATTTTCTTTAATACCAAACAGTTGAAAATCCTAATAACTGATTACGGAGAGTACTGTTTTCCTCGGTATCCCCTGGATTAAAATTGAATAAAACACAACTCGCAAGGTTCTAGTCGTTCCAAGTCTAGGATGGCCGGATAAACACAACTTATCAACAAAATCCCCATTTATATATGAAAGATAAGCCACTTAAACGTTTAGATTCGTTGCGCTGGAGGAAGGATATCACACTGTGTTTATAGAGAATGGTTCTGACAGTGAATGTTATATTTTTATACGTTTCTGGAGTAAATATAATTTTCAGTGATGGTTCCGTTCATAATTACTGAGTTATAATTGCTGTTGAAACTTCCATGCTAAGTGTATTTGTGATAAATATGGATTCGACTGAGAAAAACGGAGATTAAAGTGACTTCGCTGTTAAACTATCATTACAAACATTGTCTGTAGACTAATGATTACAGTCCTCACCTACAGGCTAAATTGTGAATGACGTAAAATGCATTAAGTCCATTTGACAGCCGTATTTACGTAGTGCAGTATGCAGTAAGGATTATTTTTAACCATTTACTTAACATGAAAAGCAGACGACACTTGCAAACAAAATTCTTGAATAATTAATTTGTTTTCATTTTTTGTCTCAAAGACATAGGTTAAGACCCCTCTTTGGAACGAGCTCGACGAGCTCGTTCCAAAGAGGGGTCATATCCTATGTTTTTGAGACAAAAAAATGAAAAAAAATAATAAAAATTTATTGGCGATTTTTGTGAATAGCGCTGGCCGGTTTTGGCCGTTACGTTGGGTAAATGGTTCACAGGCAGCCCCTGGCATAACGAAGTAAATATTTTTAATGCGGTTGAACGAATTAATTACCTTAATCAATTTAACGATCCAGTCACTAGTAATCCTTAGAACCCTAAGGCGCACCTGTTGGTGCGTTGACAGTTTCCACATACAAAAGTATTTCCACTGAAAAAGGTTTCGTTAATTTGTTGACACCATTTTGTAAATAATGCAAAATTTGTCGAGTAAATTGTGGTGTATAACAAAATGCAGGGATTACAAGCGTTTAGAGCGCTTACCCGTCGCACGTTCTGATATACTCAAACACAGCCACTCACCTATCACATTGAATTTTTCCAAGAAGAGAAAGACAGGTTATCGAACTATTTCATGTTGTAGAAGATTATGGAATATCGTGCCGTAACAGTTTAGGGTTTCGCTTCAAATCGCATCACATTCAGAGTCTGTATCCCCAAAATTGTAAAATGTACGTGAGTTTCAAAACTAATCCACGTGACTCTTTTCAACTTATTCTCATCATTTCGGTTTTTGGAACATGAAGCTGATTGAATGGGGTTTATATTCATTCGAGATTACTGGTTTTCTATATATGACGTCATTATCTAGGCGTTCGTGTTCTTCATGGTAGTTATTTATTTATTTATTGGGGTTTAACGACACTTTCAACAGCCATGGCAATTCGTATCGGATAGTTTTACTGGGGAATTAAGCCGGAGTACACGGAGAGAACCACTGAGCATCGACGAGCAAGTGACAGAGCCCCCATCGTACTAATTCCGTGGATTAGTATTGATTGAATGGAAGTACACCATCGACGTGCAGTACGTCCTAGTATACAGAGCAACCGTCCTCCCAGGTTGATAGTCGGGATTACGTGCCTTGCCCAAGGACACATTGCTATTACCGTTGATCTGGATCGAACCGTCGATCTTTCGCTTTTAAGTCCAAAGCCATAACAACTGCGCCACTACGCTCCCCGTCATGGTAGTTACTTTCAACATGTCTGGTAAAGTGTCATTTTAGCCACTGCGTATGGAAAGATCAATTCCTTTGTCACCCGACAGACATGACTAATTTTTCTCACAAGGATCATAATTTTAATAGTTTTCTCTCATATACTCATATCGCGTTATGGAAAGCCGAGCGGTCCACTTTGCTTTTGGTTATTGCTGAAAGCGATAAATGTTGATAATAAAAAATAGTGGATGCGCGTGTGGATGTGTTGCCTACGACCGTACCTGTGCGTTGTAAACATCGGTCACGAAACACTCGAATATCACTTCTAAGTTAGAAGTTAATGTAAAACAATAACTGTATATGAAGATTTTTACCATAAAAATACACAGGACACATTCATTGTGACATGATTCGTTTAATACAGTAGTAGTATGTCTCGGGCTTTTGAGGGATCATTGGCCGGACCCCGGTGCCGGACCCCGGAAGTGACGTCATGTCACGTGACTCAGTGCCGCCATGTTGTGTTGTCATGGTAACCCGCGTGAGCGACCATGTTGTGACGTCATCTCCATAGTGATACGTGGTGTGAGTGCAGCGCGTGTTGTTAGGGTGATACGTGTTTCCGTCGTCCATTTTGTATACTGGAGGCCGCCATCTTGGTTTCTATGGTAGCACGTGGTTGCTATGTTACCTAAGGCCTACAATAGGACAGGGGTATGTTTTGAGGGTGTGGTCCTTTGTAGAAGAGTAAATCTAATTACCACATACAACCCAACAACTTGTATTATTTCGAATTCTTCCAGAATTCTCTGCTTCTATCTATATATGCAATAGTTTAGGTCTACCTAGGTATGTTCCTTTATTCTAGAGTATACTCCAGTAGCGTAGAAGAGCCTATCAACTGGAACAGTTTACCTTATTATTACTATATTTAGCTATTTTGGTTTATTCTTGTTAGCTCTGACCCTATTCTAAGTACTCTTGTTGTTTCCTTTATCTAACTAACCAATCAGATTGCTTGATTTCCCATAATCTGTATGCAGGGTTATCTCCCTTGTGTATAACAAAAGACTATATCCAATGGCCATATCCCATGGAATCCCATTTTTTGCTAAACGCCCGTGGCTATGGAATCCCTTTTTTGTCGTATGAGGCCATGAGGGCTATGTAAAAGCCCTCAATGAGTCCTCATTTATTATCCCTCATACCCTCATTGAATTTTGAGGTTATGAGGACCTTGAAAAATCCCTCAATGAGGTATAATTTACTACGACTCTTAGCCTCATTTCAGTATTTAACAGGTATATCCTATGGAATCCCATTTTGGAAAACGCCTGTGACTGTGGAATCCCTTTTTTGTCGTATGAGGCCATGAGGGCTATGTAAAAGCCCTCAATGAGTCCTCATTTATTATCCCTCATAGCCTCATTGAATTTTGAGGTTATGAGGACCATTAAAAATCCCTCAATGAGGCATAATTTACTACGACTCTTATCCTCATCTCGGTATTTGAGGATACCCATGGCCTGGTATTGTATTATTCGAAGATACCTATCGAGGATACCTTTTATAGGATACTTATCTGAGGATACTATATAGGCTGTACATATCCCTATAGGTCTCTTGCTGGTCCTTAGTACTATTAATCCACCTGATGCTTTATGTTATCCTATGACTGGTATAGGTATCATTTATATAAATTATAATTAACCAATTAGACTGCTTGATTTCCCATAACCTGTACTTAATCGTACAGAGTTATCTCCCTTCTGTAGAATAAAAACCTATATCAATGGCAATATCCCCGGCACCCCAATTTCGGCATCCCTGACGGAGAATCCCCTTTTTGTCAAATGAGGATAAGAGTCGTAGTAAATTAGACCCTATTGAGGGATTTTTAATACGACTCTTATCCTCATTTGACAAAAAAGGGATTCTCCAGAAGGCACCCCAATTTCGGCACCCCTTTTTTGTAAAACATATGGCCTTCGGCACCCCTTTTTTCTGAAATGAGGATAAGAGTCGTATTAAAAATAAATCCCTCATTGAGGGATTTTTAATACGACTCTTATCCTCATTTCAGAAAAAGGGGTGCCGAAGGCCATATGCTTTTCAAAAAGGGGTGCCGAAATTGGGGTGCCGGGGATATTGCCATTGATATAGGTTTTTATTATACAGAAGGGAGATAACTCTGTACGATTAAGTACAGGTTATGGGAAATCAAGCAATCTAATTGGTTAATTATAATTTATATAAATGATCTAGATAAATGAAACAACAAGAGTACTCGGAATAAGGTAGGAACTACTGGTATTACGTACCACCTTACCAGTAACAGGATGATACAAAGCATTTGGTAGGTTAATACTATGAACGGTTAGGATGGGACCTATAGGGGAATATACCAACCATACTCTGCTGCCGTTCTGTATTACCAGGCATTGACCCCCACCCCAGAATACCGCTCAATAATATGAAGCATCTGGTGGATCAGTAGTACCAAGGGCCAGCAAGAGACCTACAGGGATATGTACAGCCTATGCTATTCTACCGTTCTAAACTACCAAGCATTACCCCCACCCCCACAAAATCACTAGGTCTACCATAACGTACTACATATACCAGCCATATAATAAAACAAAAGCAATCGGTTGGTTAATAGTACCAAGCACTAACAGGGGCCTATAGGTGTATATACCGCCATACTATAGTACCGTTCTAAACTACCAGGCAGTACCCCTACCCACAATACCCCTATGTCTAGCATTGCATACTACCTATACCAGTCATAGGATAACATAAAGCATCAGGTGGATTAATAGTACTAAGGACCAGCAAGAGACCTATAGGGATATATACAGCTTATATAGTATCCTCAGATAAGAATCCTATAAAAGGTATCCTCGATAGCTATCTTCGAATAATACAATACCAGGCCATGGGTATCCTCAGATACCGAGATGAGGCTAAGAGTCGTAGTAAATTATGCCTCACTGAGGGATTTTTAATGGTCCTCATAACCTCAAAATTCAATGAGGCTATGAGGGATAATAAATGAGGACTCATTGAGGGCTTTTACATATCCCTCATGGCCTCATATGACAAAAAAGGGATTCCACAGTCACAGGCGTTTTCCAAAATGGGATTCCATAGGATATACCTGTTAAATACTGAAATGAGGCTAAGAGTCGTAGTAAATTATACCTCATTGAGGGATTTTCCAAGGTCCTCATAGCCTCAAAATTCAATGAGGGTATGAGGGATAATAAATGAGGACTCATTGAGGGCTTTTACATAGCCCTCATGGTCTCATACGACAAAAAGGGATTCCATAGCCACAGGTGTTTTGCAAAAAATGGGATTCCATGGGATATGACCATTGGATATAGTCTTTTGTTATACACAAGGGAGATAACCCTGCATACAGATTATGGGAAATCAAGCAATCTGATTGGTTAGTTAGATAAATGAAACAACAAGAGTACTTAGAATAGGGTCAGAACTAACAAGAATAGACCAAATAGCTAAATATAGTAATAATAAGGTAAACTGTTCCAGTTGATAGGCTCTTCTACGCTACTGGAGTATACTCTAGAATAAAGGAACATGCCTAGGTAGACGTAAACTAGTTTAGTTGAAACATATTTTATTTGCCACTATATGCAGCAAAAAGGATCGGAGAACAAGTTATCACAACTTACAAAAACTCCTCTCCTTAAACAAGAATAATTAAACATTTGCGGCACAATTATATACAATATAGAAATACTGAGAATTAGTATAGTCATCAGCTAAAGGGTTGAAGATTGGAGATTTAGAGAGATAATGATTTAACCGTTTTGAGCTCCGGTGGTATCTTCCACATCAGTTCACTAGAATTAGCTAGAAGGGTCTATTTTCAATATTTTCAATATTTTAGAGCTGACCAATCAGTATTTCCAACGAGGAGCCTTGGGGCCACACATTGGAAACAGTGGTTGGTCTGTACTACTTAATTATTTAACATTATTTTGTCATGGAAAACGGGGTGTTCCACTGGCTTTGTCCGAAAAAGGGCCACCGGGGCTCGAGGTGTTAAAGAGTTATAGGATTAGAGAGTGAAGGATTGCCGTTGTCTAGGCTCGCCTGCTGACTTTTGCATTATTGGATCTCTATCGTCTTTAGAAGAAGAGAGCGTGTAAGTTAAGAACAAATTGGTGGAAATTAAAATTGAAATGCAGTTCCACAGCACGCCACGGTTGTCTCAACGCACGCTAGTACACAACCAAGGGTGCAATATGCATCGTTTGGATTCAGGTGATTTTATTCAAATCTGCCAGTCGCAAGGATGAATGTTTTAACTTTCCTGAATAAAAGTTCGTTTTGCTTTGTTGTTAAACCGATTATTCCATAAAGTAGCTCGTCAACATTAGATATATTGAGCGTGATAACAGCATTAAAAAGGTCAATTTTTGAGGGTGGTAGTTCGGGCATTGAAAGAAGAAATGGTGTGCATCTTCTTGGGGATTGCCACAGGTACATTGTGGGGTAGAGGAGATAAAATTGTTAAATTTGTCGTGGTTTAAATCACTGCAACAGTTTCGTAGTTTGCAGTGGAGAACGTTTCCGTTTCTGGTTCCTGTATAGAAATATGAAGGTGGTTTAACGGAAGGGTTCAGTTTAGCAAGGTTGCTTTTAAAAACAGAGAGTGTTGACGCAGTTTTGGTATTAGTTGGGAGCTCATTCCAAATTTTGGAAGATGAAGGAAAGAATGTAGTTGAAAATTGTTCTGTTCGCGCTTGGTACATGGATAAGTTGTTAGAATTACGTAAATTGTAATTTGCTGTTTCACCTACAGTACGAGGTAATAATTCAACAATGTAATCTGGAGCATCGTTATTAGATATTTTAAAAAAGCACACAGTTTGTGATGGTGCCTTCTCTCATAGAGTGAGCGCCATCCAAGTTCCAAGAGTATACGCTCGGATGAAACAGATCGTGTGAGACCAGACACTATTCTTGCTGCATCGTGGTGTAGTCGGTCTAGTTTCATTAGAAGAAGCTTAGGAGCACAGTCCCAGACGGTATCACCGTAATCAATGAGTGGCAGGATGAATGAGAAATATATTTATTCCAGAGTTTCCTCCCAAGTTTATACTTGGGTTTTCTCAGATTGGACAAGCGTGCATTAACTTTTTTCCAAATTTCCGTTATCTGGCGATCCCATTTCAAGTTTGACTGCAGGATTAAACCAAGATGTTTATGTGAATCGGAGAAATTTATCGGAGTTTCGTTAAAGAACAAATCTGGATGGTTATGATTAGGGATTCGAGAAAAGTAGACAGCTTGCGTTTTAGATGGGTTGAAGGACACCAGCCACTTCTGAGACCAGGAGTATATTTTGGCCAGATCATTATTCAAAATGGTTATTAGTTCAGAACTGGAGCTTTTACCCTTAGTGAGACATGTATCATCAGCAAACAATCTCGTAAGGGATTCTAAATTGTCTGCAATATCGTTGATATGGACTAAAAAGAGGAATGGGCCCAGGACAGATCCTTGAGGAACTCCAGCTTGTATTAGCTTGTATGGAGAGTGTGTGTTATTCACCAATACTCGTTGTTTACGATTTTTCAAGTAACTGTCAAACCATTTTATCAGAGGACCCGAGATTCCATATTGCTCTAATTTATAGAGAAGACGTTTATGCCATACCCTCTCGAAGGCCTTTGAGATATCACAAAAGATAGCACAACTTGAAGTCATCAGTCGTTCATCTAATGACTGACATAACGAGTGGTATAGTTCAAGAAGTTGAAAAGTAGTGCAGTGGCCAGGGATGAAGCCGGACTGATATTTATATAGAAGATTATTCTGATGAAAATGAGTAAAAACCGATTTCAGGAGCACTTTTTCACAGATTTTCCCCAAGATTGGTAAAAGGGAGATCGGCCGATAGTTGTTTTTGTCCGCGGGAACTAGTTTTTTAAAGATGGGGTATCGAAATTTTTTTGAAGGAGCATACTCAATGGTGCTGCGATGGTATCGACAGTCCCCTTCAGCATTTTAATGCTGATCTCGTCATGGCCATGGGCCTTGTTTGCATTTAGCGACTTAATAACATCTGCAATATCTTTTATATCAAGGAGAATTCTCGAAAGGATAACGTGACTTTTTGTAGGAAAGTTTGGAAGTTGGGTGTTTTCATCATCAATTGTACTGTTTTTTATAAAAGTTTCGTTCAGAATTACAGCTTTTTCTAGGTCGTCCGTTGTTAAAACGGATGGATCGGGGCTATCACCACGATAAAGGGGCGGGATTATTTTTTCGTCAGTTTTGTTTAACAAATTTCGAATAATATGCCAAAAATCTCTGGGGCTGGGGGCGTTCGATAATCTGTCTTGGATGTTATCTTCGTAAATTTGTTTTGCGTGTTTTTTCATGTTATTTACAGTATTTCGTGAATGTTTGTACAAGTTCAAATGGTGTGGCTCCTTTGTTTTTAGAGCTCTTCGTCTGAAATGGTCTCTACGCCTAATCTCGAGTCGGAGTTCCGAAGTAAACCACGGTTTGTCATTAGGGCGTATTTGGACTGTTGATTTTGGGACTGTGGTATTCATTATCTCCAAAAAATTTTCACAGAATTTTTTTGGGGACATATTAACATCTGCGTGGTCATCTATTATTGATTTCCAGTCTTTCTGACAGATCAGTTCGTTTTCTCGTTTAAAATTTGCCTTTTTATAATTTCGAACGGTTCGATAGAAAGCCTGCCTATTGTCAAGTTCGAATGAGACATAGATATAAACTGCATAATGATCGGACATGCCCAAGTCAAGCGTATCAACCTCAACAAGGTTCATCACTGTTTCACTAATGATTACTGGATCAAGAAGTGTCTGGGAGGTTGGCGTAACTCTTGTTGGCTTATCGATAACATTACGGAGGTTGTAGCGATTTATTATTTCATTTAGTTTGGAGAGCGGATTTCTTAGGTCAGAGTTTAAGTCTCCTACTATTACTATAGCCTGTTGGACATTTAGGGCATTCTCAATTGAAGCATCTAACAGTTCCCAATATTCGGGATTAGCAAACTGTTGGGATCTATAGGTTACTGACATCAAGATTGTGCTGGATTTCGAAGAAATCTCGAACCACATTATGGAATCATCAAATTCCAGCTCGGTCTTACGATTGTAGTTTAGTCTTTTCGAGAAATAAACGGCTATTCCTCCACCAGAGTGGTTTCTGTCGTTGCGAACTGGGGCCGACACATTTGGAATGAGGATATTGGTGGAACTGTAACTATTCTGTAGATGTGTCTCGGTAAAACAAACCACATCATATTCTTGAACTATATCTTCGATTTTGCTTAATTTTGTTCCGATGCTTCGTATATTGTAGTGGAAACTGGATAGGGTCCTCTGGAGGTTTTCGTGAGAGTTATCGGTTGGGCCAGGGTTCGGTTCTATATCGCCACAACATACAAGGCAAGTGACGAACAGAAACAACAGGCTTAGAAATGAGAGACGGACAGAGAGCCTCGCATTATGTAGAACATTAGAAATTATGGCACAAGCACGCCCGCTACCTCCGCCGAAAGTCCCGATGGATATTGGATACTGCTCTATATTTATCCCCATTGTTTTTCGAAACGGAGGAGATACATTATTAAAATACATCCAAAGGGACCCTCAACGGAGGTCAGCAGGTAAGGCTTGAGCAAGGCGCTTAACTGGAGGCTAAACGTATAATTACTAGGCGAGATGAGGATATAGGTATACAAGTTGTCGGGTTGTTTGTGGTAATTAGATTTACTCTTCTACAAAGGAACTCACCCTCAAAACATACCCCTGTCCTATTGTAGGCCTTAGGTAACATAGCAACCACGTGCTACCATAGAAACTAAGATGGCGGCCTCCAGTATACAAAATGGACGACGGAAACACGTATCACCCTAACAACACGCGCTGCGCATGCGCACTCACACCACGTATCACTATGGAGATGACGTCACAACATGGCCGCTCACGCGGGTTACCATGACAACACAACATGGCGGCACTGGGTCACGTGACATGACGTCACTTCCGGGGTCCGGCACCGGGGTCCGTTCAATGATCCCTCAAAAGCCCGAGACATACTACGTACAGTGAATAAATACCAAAAAAACTAGTTGATACATCAAAGAAGGGAAACTTTGTGCCTTGTAACTTTAGATTTTACAGAATAGAACAGAAGAACCCACCACAGCATCCAGAATATCCATTTATTCATCTGTTTAATAATTTAATAAATATACTTATAAAACACGACTATTCAATCAATTTCTGACTTTCCTATGTTAAAATTGCTCCCGTACCTCTAATATACTAGCAAATACTTTGGAAGCATATATTTCGTTCACTTTTACACCGGATGCAGGAATTTCATGACTGTGCGTGGTGTATACACATCATACGCATTTATACGCATCATGAAAAACCTTTAAGCTTACAGTAATTCAGATTATTAAACCCCAGATTTTTGAAGACCCGGAAATTTCAGTTGTTATAAAAAATCTTAGAAAACTGTCGTCGATGTTTGGAAAATTGTCATCCCTGGCAATTCCCTGCATCCGACATTTATTTTTTGAAAGCTCTCTGTTTCAGTCATATTTTCCACTTGTTTCACGTATTAGGACTTCTTTCTTTTTCTGTGAAATGATGCTGCGACGTTCATTCTTTTGATTACGTCAGCATTTTACTTTTCTGAGCGTTGTCGTTCAGAAAAAAAGATACAGGCAGAAAGTGTACATGGGTCTGGCAAGACCACATATACGGAAGTGATGATCGACAATATCCATCTGTACCGTTCTGGAATTTCTAGGACAGTTTTGTATGATGTTACACACCCTTATTGTCAGCATAAAACTTCTCCAGTGTGCAGGTCCTGTTGTTTAATAATTACATTCAACGTCATCTAGTACTCACGGGAAAACACCGTTAGGTGTAGCGGTGAGTGTTGGAATCTCAAGAATATCCATAACGAGTACATGAAGGACACAATATTTATGATGCGTTGAGTGCATAAGTAAGAGAGAAAATAGTTACAATAATCGTTGACAACACAATAAATCTTTGGAAGATTGTATTCAACCTATTTGTCACAAGGTCCCAATCTAATTCCTTCTTGCCTTCTTCCTGTTTCCCGTCTTTGTGTTTATCCTTTCCGCTTCATCGCCCGGAGATGTAATGTTCTCATCTTGCTCTTGTCGTGCATGACATTTATGTCGCCTCAAACACAGACTTGCCAAGATCCACGCAGGAACTCTGTCTCGAGTTTTCTTACGGTGGCATGTCTGTACTATTACAGTTCCGCAGGTGGTCAGCAAGCGAATAACAAACATAAGATCAGTGTGGACCTCTAATGTTGCAGCTGAACCGGACGTTGTCGGCATTATATTATAAATAAGACTAAAGAACAACGAATAGGATAGGAATATGGAAACAGAGAATGACATGTTTTCGCCACTGTCAACTGGTAGGAAAGAGGCACAGACATTAGCCAAGGAAATGACGACTAGTGGCACTATGATTGTTATAATATAGAACAAAGGTTTGCCCTCAATAATAACTGTAAGAGACAGAACATTGAAGTCTACACCATGAAGATTATAAGTAACTGACTCCATTTCCATCGACATGAGCTTCCATTCTTCTGGTGTCGTAGTAGCTAATTCTGATGTAAATTGTAAATTAACAGTTCCATTGAGAAAAAGAACATTGTCAATGTCATCAATTGGGGACAGTATAATCGAACATTTTTGTTGATCAATGGGAAACGATGTTATATCTATTTTACAAAGGGTCTCAAAAACGTCCGTTCCAGACCAAGCAACAAGACCGTTATGAAAAAGTATTGCGCGACCCCCTTCCAATCCAATAATCGAATATTTCTTAACGCTGTTTGCTACTCCCAAATGGGGAAGCCAAATGTTTTGTGAATCGATCCAAAGTTTGTCGATACCTCCAAACTGTGTTTTGTTCCAAGTATGCAATGTGTCAATCCAATTCAGTACGCCTAATCCGTTTAGGGTTAGTATTTGTGTGGTGATATCTAGTTTTACAATATTCATCAAAATAAATGAAACTGTTACATTTATTGGTTGACTTTGTATATAACTGGGCTTAAGATATGGTTCAGGCTTATTAAATAATTCGTCACACAATCTTCTTGTATTGTTTAACTCCTGTCCCATATTGTCTTGAGCAGAGACTTTGCACATTAAATGAAATATACTAAAAGTAATTACTGTTTTCATTCTGAATTTTCTTTAATACCAAACAGTTGAAAATCCTAATAACTGATTACGGAGAGTACTGTTTTCCTCGGTATACCCTGGATTAAAATTGAATAAAACACAACTCGCAAGGTTCTAGTCGTTCCGAGTCTAGGATGGCCGGATAAACACAACTTATCAATAAAATTCACATTTACATATGAGCAACACGCCACTTAATGTTTAGCTTCGTTGCACTGAAGAAACAATTTTGCATTGATTTTATAAAGAATGGTTCTGACAGTGAATTAAGAAATACCTGTTGTTTTCCTTCGGTTTATGCGATATAAACCGAAAATTTTCAGCACAAGCTTCATATCTCGCGTAGCGAGTTATGATTAAGCTTGTGCTAAAAATGTTCGGTTTATATCGCATAAACCGAAGGAAAACAACAGTTATGTCTTATAATTTAATCCGGCTGTAATATTAAAATATAAAAACTATGTGTACGTGAACGAACAACTTTTAATTTTCGCAAAAAACAACAGTCAAACTCATGAAAGTATGTCACAAACAGGTCACGTCAATCATTGACAATTTGGCAAATTCGACGTTTCATTGGTCCATCTCAATCAAAGTTTTGCACTATGTCATCAAGTTATTTGAAAAATTAGTTGCCACTCAGAAACTCATGATTGGTTCCTTCTCTCAAATTTATAAATTCTGCCGGATCACCGATATTGAAATTTCCGTACCATTCGTTGGCCATCGTAAAAGAAAATCTTGAATTTGCGTGAATAAATCTGAAAAATACTTCGGAGTTTTGTTTGTTGTTTTGATTTTTGATCGCAGACGACAGATATTTAGCAAGTCATGTAACAATATCATTAAAAACATTTTTTTTAAGTTCCCCCAAAATCATGTTTGGACAACAGTTCTTTCTTAATTATTCGTCTCTCACTTCGGTATATTTTTTATATTATTTATTAAATTCAATTGTTCCCGAGAAATTATCATTATATTCTCACTGACTGGAGGCGATGAAAAATCGATCATTGATCTTTGTTTACAAGCTTGTTATCCAGCCATCAGTCTGCCGTCACGCCCTCACGGTGACAATTGGATTGAGTGGGCGGGGCTTCCAGAGTCTTCAAGGTAGGATCGGATGTGCGAACGTGTAGACATTCCAAATCATTACGTGATTTGGTTTATACGATTTTGACGACTTTCACGCTGTATGCTTTCAATCAAATAAAAGCCGAGGCGGGGCAAATGATTAAATTATTGCTGTTTTACTATGATTTCTGGAATAATTTCAGTTTCCAATGACGGTTCCGTTCATAATCAGTAACTTACTAATTGATGTTGACAATTCCATTTTTTTGGTAGGAAAATGTGCTTGAAATAATAGCTCATCCCTAGCTGTGACTATTCTTTCTCATATTGTAACAAACAGATGGGTTGTCTCTGACCCATGCCCTCTTGCCTTCAAGTGTAAATCATCTAGAGGACTGGTTTAGAATCTAGTGAATCAGAACCACTGTCGCTTTAACGAACATTTAATGCCTTCAGTCTAGACCAGTGGCATTACAAAGAGGATATGTGAAGGCGTGAGGCCTTTTCTGGGTAAAAACATGATTCATCATAAGTTAGGATGGCTGTAAAGTGAATGTGTGGGGTAGAAAAATTAATATTTTCAACGTGCAGCCCCGAGGCTGCACGTTAAAAATATTTATTGGTCTACCCTCAGATAATGAATGTGCACTCTTCCAATTACGGCCATTGGACTGACATGGAAGATGCCACCAGTGTTCAAAGGTTAAAGACATAAATATGTCAAAATCGGAGATGATCCTGTAGCGAGTTATCTTGGTATATAGCCGTCACTTAAGGGGTGTTTATGGGAGTGGCATAAGCTTCCACCCCCGCTCTTCCACCAGACGCGGCGATAGCTTTTTCTTTCGGTACCGAGAGGACGGCGTACAATTTTGTACAGAACCTAAAGATGAACAGCAGGGCCGCGAGACAAATTGGACATCTCATGCTGCTTTGCATCGTCAGTTTTTATTGAAAATGTCATGGCTTTGAACCCTCTATTAGGCACAATCTATCGTCATTCAACAAGAAATTTTCTTTGACAAATGGGTGCCCAAAGACACAATCTGATTGATTCAAATTGACACCGCATCTGTTATTTATTTATTTATTGGTGTTTTAAGGTCACACATTTCTGCACAATGGCTAATCATGACCACGACAGTTTTACGGATGGAGGAAGCCGGAATACTCGGAGAGAACCACCGAGCAACGGCGAGCAACTGTCAGCTCCCCAACATACTAACTCTACAAAAGCAGAGTGAGCATTGGTTGAAGACAGGTGCACCATCGACGTGCAGTACGCCTTAGTACACAGCGTCACCGTGCCCCCACGTGGGCAATGGGGGTGATGTGCCTTGTCCAAGGATACAACGCGATTACCGCAGGTGGGATTCGAACCGAGGACCTCTCGGCTTGCGCATCTTTTATTTATATACATCTGAACCGGTATCATGCATATCTACTGTCACAATAAACCTAAAGTCTAAAAAGAATTAGCAGTAATCCGGCAAACTTTCTTAGAAAACAACTGAGGGGCCTTCACAAATGTCCCAATCCAGTCGCGTCAATCTTCTACGTGCACGGCTTTGGAAGGGAAGCAATATTTGTCGCCAAAAACACTAAATTTTACATTTGCTTCCAGAATACAATTTATGGCACATCGTTGGAAGGAGTATCATGAATTCGTTACAATAAGGGTTCATAAGCTCTGTTTCAGAAGCAAAAATTCGAAAATGATAGAGCATATTAATATAGCGTTTGTTGATTTAGTCAGTTTGTTGACATTTTGAATATAAGTTGCCCATGTTTCGCTCCACGGGAAAGTTTGGGTCCTATATATTTAAGTGTCTCAGTCGTCGCGAAAATTCCTGTTGGGTGTGTCCCATGTTGGTTCGATCCACGGGAAAGTTTGGGTCCTATATATTTAAGTGTCTCAGTCGTCGCGAAAATTCCTGTTGGGTGTGTCCCATGTTGTTTCGCTCCATGGGAAAGTTTGGGTCCTATATATTTAAGTGTCTCAGTCGTCGCGAAAATTCCTGTTGGGTGTGTCCCATGTTGTTTCGCTCCATGGGAAAGTTTGGGTCCTATATATTTAAGTGTCTCAGTCGTCGCGAAAATTCCTGTTGGGTGTGTCCCATGTTGTTTCGCTCTATGGGAAAGTTTGGGTCCTATATATTTAAGTGTCTCAGTCGTCGCGAAAATTCCTGTTGGGTGTGTGTGTGAACCTGATTTGTCCTACAGCTGAAACGTTTGAAGGGTTTTCTTGATCAATTAATCACGTGGATTAACTTAGGTTAACAGATCACTTATCCTAATAGATAGCTGAATGATTGCCGTACCGTTGATGATTTACAGCATTAACCCCATCAATACGCCATTCAAATTTTATTATGTTTTCAATTTTTGTCTAAAAACATAGCTTATGACCTCTCGTTGAGCTCGTTTCAATGAGGAGTCATAAGCTATGTTTTTTAGACAAAAATTGCAAAGTTTTACTAATTCAAGAATGTAATTTGCAAGTATCGTCTGCTTCTGTCATTGGTAAAGGGTTAAGAATGACCATTTCAAGCTACAGATACAGTATACTGATCATGCAAGTTATAAGTATGTCAGCACATAACTTGTATGCTTTACTCTGTCTAAAAAAACTGATGTGAGTCAGTGTGACAATGTTTGCCTGTTTTAGAGCAAGATTGTTTCTTTGTTAATCCATGAAATACAGCAGTTTAAAAGTAACGGTTTCTCGATCAATCACTTGTTTAATTGATTAGGACGGTGATCATTTGTTAATTAATTTATCGGTTAACAGATTCAGGTTTAATTTGTCCCGACTGTTTTGGTTCATGTCACTACTGATAAAGTATTCCAATTACGTCATCATCGTTGAAGGCGTGCCTTTAAGATGTAATTTGAATATTCATGTCTTGAAGACGCAGTTGGAATATTAGTCATCGGGATTGTAGATCGATTCACAGTTCTTGGAATTTTATATATGGATGGATACCTGTATCAGTCGTGATACATGTGCAACGCCGATATTATTTAATTTGACACCTTTCGCATAATGAACGACGACTGATAAAAATTACGAATAGTTAATAGTAGTCGTAAATTCGTCGAACGTTCAAAAAATCTTTTTCGCAGAATTGACGACTTCGAGTCCGTGTGTGTTTCGCAATTTTCCCGTGTTGCGCGGCGACGAATGATTTTATTGTCGGTAAGAGCTGGAAATTTAAGCCACATGGCGATTACAGTTTAAGGACACAATCTTAGAATGAACCCCACATTCAGTGGCGGACAAACGCTCTCAAACTTTTTTGCAATATGATATATCAGCGTGTTCTAATGCGAAATCGTAATGGTAACTACGGATAAGGGAAAACGACAGCTGATAGGAAGAACACAAATTCCAGTGACGTAGTACCCATTCGTAATTCTCATCAGTCGTCGTTCATTGTTTGAAAGGTCTTTATCAGCACAAACTTGACTCCAAATGCGCAAATTGGTCATGTTAGGCCATCACCAGCCCGAATCGGTATCAGAAACCAATCCTGGAAATAAGGAAACTGTCATTTGCAGAATGAGTTCCCCAGAGAGTGAATTTGCTGATGCTCTCCCACACAGTGGGCCAGAATTCCGCAATTGATCCTCTGGGTACATCTTTCTGTTTTGTCTTGAGAACTTGATTCGGGTTGAGGTTCACAGAGGATACATTTATTAAGGCCATCCTGCTGTGCAGGGTAGCATCACCAAATTCATCATATGGGGACCGCATTCTGAAAATGACAGTCTGCTTATTTCAAGCCTTGTCACAGACCTTCATTTGTGAGACCGACTGTATATGCCGGGTAGAATTAAATCTACCTTCGTAAGAGCGAGTCGATATCTAAAACTCAAACCCAGCCGAAATAGTAACGACTCACACCTTTTTATTGAGAGAGGGGATTCATAGTCACTACCCTCCCAAGTTACAATCCTGTGATTCCGATTCTAAGGATGTGCTTCGTGTTCGTGGCTCAGAGCTTACGGCATTGGACTTCAGACCGAACGGTTCAAGGTTCGATCCCCACCAGGGGTAACTACGTTGTTTCCTTTGCCGACAATCTAAACCCTTTACCTAACATGAAAAGCAGACGACACTTGCAAAATAAATTCTTGAATAACTAATTTTTTCCATTTTTTGTCTCAAAAACATAGGTTATGACCCCTCAGTGGAACAAGCTCGATGAGCTCGTTCCAACGAGGGGTCATAACCTATGTTTTTGAGAAAAAAATTAAAAAATAATGAAAATTAATTGGCGATATTATAACAATAACATGATTTTGGAGGGCATTATGATTCATTAGCGGCCCTGCAGCAATGATAAACAGCCCGAGGGTTTATTAAAGGCCCGAGACGAGGGCTGTTCATCATTGCTGCAGGGCCGCTAATGAATCATGATGCCTGACAACAATCATGTTATCACTATTATTACCACTCCCTGTTACAGCTAACTTTAATCTAAAAATAGCAGGGCCGCGGGCCGCTAATGGCTATTTACACCATTATCGCCCGCGGCCCGGATCCATCGAATGACGTCACTGAAATTATGGAGTTTTAACGGGCCGTCAAACTTATGTTAATCGACTAGTAATTTATAGACTGAGTGGTAATAATTGAGAATAGTGCTGGCCGGTTTTTCTCGTTACGTTGGGTAAAGGGTTAATCTCAATTTCCCCCTCGTGTTCGGTTAAACGCGAGTTTTTTATATATAGATTCGTATCGTTACAATTTCAAATAGACTAGTGTTGGCACTCTTCAGAACATTGCAACAAAACTATTTCATATGAGCTACGTATGACCGCCAAATGTAATCTTGTATTCCACCACTTTAGTATATTAAAGTTTACTTTTACTTAACTTCATCGATCACTGAGTTAGACAAATCATATTGTCCCTGTATCAGTATGCATCGCGTCTTCGGATTGGTCAACGTGACCGAAACAAATAGCCATGGTATCGGCTATCTTCAAACATGCGGGTGATAAGAGCGCGCGCCGTTGTTCCCCGTTTGTCACTCGAGAAACATCCAGGTGATAAAAATAACCTTTGACCCCGACTGGGTCACATCGATTGCAGAAGCACCTATTAGAACTGTTAAGTTATATCCAACTTATTGTCGTATTGTAGTGAATACTAATACAAATTAAAAAACATCGTTGCAGCCCTATGAGTAGAAGAACTTGTTGGCTGTCGTATTCGATGAGAACTGAACAGATTGAATCGGGTTCGCAAATACACTTTTGCGCTTTGCGGGGTGAGAACATCAAGGGGAGCAACTCATCTGTTTATCTTCGATATCGCTTGAGCAGAATACAAAAATGTCAATCTCTCGCTTCGCTTGTCACTTCGATGGAGACATCGTTCAAAAACGGATTGAACTCACACCTAAATCCATCGTCAAATCAAATAATACTGCCGCACGGCTGTTTAGAGAGTATTTGTCAGAGAAAGACTTTGATACTGAATTTGAATTGTTTAAAACAAAAAATTAAAACTTCTCCACTCGGTCTGTTTATAGTTTTGCTGTGAAGTTTGTTTCAAAACCTGAGACTCAGTGTGGGGTTTAAACTTCGTCGCCTGAGTCTTAATGTGGGATCATATTTTACATCTCTGCATTATTTCTGTGTTAGGATGCGGGACAAAATCGTTATCTCGGGCAACATCCAGGGTACATGGTGATTTAATACCTGGATGTCTCCTTTTCAACCATTCGGCTTGTGCCTCATTGTTGAAAACCGACATCCAGGTATTAAATCTCCATGTACCCTGGATGTTGCCCGAGATAACTTATATTGTTTCGCCAGTACAGAAAGTTTCGTTCTGCTCTTTATTATGCGAATTCTTCGAGTACCTGGAGCCTGGGTTTTACTGCGGTATTGGTTTTGGAGTAGTGACTGGGGAGATGAAGAGCATATTCTCTCAATAACTTCTTATCCTTCTCAAGGTGGACAGGTCAGATTTGGGCGGCGAGAAATATGGTCTATTCGAGAGATACTGGCCCATCCCCTTTACCAGCAGATTTAGAAACTTGGGAAATCGATGAATTTGATTCGAAACACATGTAAGACATTCCCCTCTCAGATTTAATTATTACTAATTAAAGGTGGCATCCCTTTCAACTTTGTTCCTGAATTGTTCAACATGATAATATTCACAACAAAAATGAGCGAATCTATTTTGTACTCTATGAAAGTGTCAGTAATTGTTTAACCCCACAGGCCTACAGGGCCACGAAATCTGACATTGAACTTTCTCCTACAACCTTCATGTTGGGATATGTATGTACCGGGCGAGATGCCTGGGTGAGACATATTCACCTTACCCATCCCCGAGACCAACTTTATTGGAGTATTTAATTATCACCGGACAATTTAATCGTCCTCTGCATTTTGGAAACAAAAATGGTGTCACGCTTCGATTCAATTAAGAATTGAATGCAATTTTTATAATCTTTATTGGAGTATGAAAGTGTGGGAATGGGTACAAATTGTGTATGAATCCCGAAGGATTCACGTTCATACCCCAATAAAGATTATAAAAATTGCATTCAATTCTTATAATTACATTCCGTAACTGTTTAAACTACTTTTTACCAAAACAACAAAGCAGAAAGACAAAATGAAACATGTACGAACGAACGAGGCGAAAAACCACCCTCACACAAAAGACAAAGCGCACAACTCTGAGTTTAGCGTCGGTTTTCGGCATTGACCCAAATTTGTCAAATTGCCGTCTTTCGCAACGAAACTTGGAATGTTCAAAACAATTTAATTTACATATCAGTAAACTATAATCACTGATCACTGCGAGAGGCGCTAAAAGTTATAAACCCGCCCAAACACCGCCCGAATTACATTCTGTCAACTACGCTCTACCGTAAATGCGGGTCAAAGTTCGACCAAATGTATTCACTGGAAAATGAATTACATTTGTTCATGACGTTTTCATCCAGCTGACCAATGGGAATTGAGTATTTGCACTCAAAATGTATTACTACATTAACAATGTAATTATTTGAAGTTTATTTGTTTTTCATATTTTTTATTCAAATATCCATTGTCCATAAACATAAAAAACAAGAACAGAATTGTGTACATTATTTCTCATAAACAGAGTAGAATTGGCTAGAATATTGATATTGGTACACCATTACCACAATGAGCAGGGCAAACGGTGTATACGTGTCAAAGTTATATGTATATTTCCTACAGCTGTGTTGCCGTACGTACCATCCTAACACGAGCATTACATCTAAAAGACGTTGAGTACATTACGTCTAGACCATTCAAACACGGAATACCTAACCTAACCTTGGACCAATCATGTCGCGTATCCCCACTAGTACTCTTGGGGTTTTTGCTCTGTAAAAGGGATTGCGATGGCGTGCGTAGTAAACTTCCGGGGGTGTTGGAGGGGTCTTTGTTGTGTTGGCATCTGTTTCATGTCACATGTCAGCTTCATGTCTTGCGAAACATGTGATGGCCTCATGTTTTGCGAAACATGTGCCTTATCTCATTTACTCATATTGACTGATGCTGACCACTGGAACTATATATGAAGTATGTCTCATGGTCTCATCCATTCCTGACCTCCTGCTCTGGTCGAATCAGTTATGTTCAGCTGCATCATGATTTTATCATGCACATTTTGTAAGAAAACCAGGGCAAGGAGATTAGGCTAAAACCCGTGCCCTCGCTTCTAGACCTCACTCTCTCATTCCCACATATCATTCAGATCATAAATAACTTCACAGTCACTTTTATTTAGTTATTTATCCATATCGCAAAATTTTCTTTATAAACATAATATACCAATAACATGATTTTGGAGCGCGTTACGGTTTATTAACGGCCCGACAGGAATGATTAACAGCCAGAGGGTCTATTAACTGCCCGAGACGAAGTCTGGCTGTTAATCATTCCTGGAGGGCCGTTAATAAACAGGGAAGCCCAACAAAATCTTGTTATTATTATTACCACTTCTAAAATGGTTAAATCCAAAGGTTCTTCATCAAGTTCACTTGATTGTGACATCCCGAGTTTTCGCAATGACATTTAACCAAAGCACATGTGCCGTCTGTTTCTAGATAAACAAAATGCCACGTGGTCAATGACATGATAGCTTAATTTAAATATTTTTGTTTGCCACGAAAAATTGACCTTCTCCCGAAATCTACTATCAAAAACCTACCGTTATGAATTAATTACACCCACCTTGACAATTCGAATGCTTCATCACCGAAGTAATGGGGGAATCGCCCAAATTTCACGTGTTTTTTTAACATTCATTGCAGTTAAGCGCGTTTTATCATCCCGTACCCAGTGGCGCGTTTGGTATGACAGATTACATAAACTATAACGTAGCCGGGGCTGTTAACGAAATATTTAGTCGGAAGCGGGCTGTTAACCAAGTTAACACACAACTTCCGATTTGAGCCTGTGCATTATGCACTTTTACCGTAAAGGTAAAATTGTGTTAATATACTAGAGAACGCACGCTAAAGTGGTAATAATACTCAATAATACATATTCTGATTAACTGCCAGAGACTTCTGCAATGCCTCATCATCATGATTTCGGGGGGCGTCAGGTAGACAGCCAATATGTCTATGATACCCCCTGCTGTGCACTTTAATTATGCCTGTATATTCCTTCTATATTTTAGTACCACATTGTTATACTGTATGACATGTATGCACGTACACCGCAAAATAATTCATCATCATCACCGTTCTGCACTCAGAACAGGAATATGTCACCCAAAACGTCCGCAGTGCCGACGAGAGAAACGCGTTCTCCAGCTCGTAATATTAAGGACTACTCTGTGACCTGGCACCAACACTAAACAGCTTTTACAATTATATAATTTTTAGAATTGTATTTTCGACTTATCAATATAACAACTTACAATAAATAACTGGCAAATTGCCATATCTCCCAAAATGTTAATGGTTCATTTTAACCAATTTAAAGTTATGACTAGAAAACAAAATTCTAGAAAAAACAATTGTAAAAAATTATATGTTAAGTTACTGCTTAGAAGGTTTCTCACATAAAACTATTCTAGCAAAATATCCGGCGTGAGGTGACCCTGGCTGTCAAAAATGTTGTTAAACGAAAATTAAGTAAATAAATAAAAGAAATGTAACAAAATGTTAAAGAAGAATGCATCCGCTACCCTCAAGACCACGGACCAATGGCTGAACCTGTGTTCCGAAAACTGAAAAACTGTGACGGCTCACTGAAGTCCTTTCTTTCTTCAGAAAGACGTTCAATAGAAAGCGTAAGTCACCCCACTATCCGTGAACCGCCGGGCTACACTCAGTGGTCCATGACAGGGAGACCAATAGGCTCCTCCTTAGTCTCATACCTGAAATTTCATTGGTATTCCTTAGTTAGAACCGCCAGACCTGCAGTGTTTCATATATTGTGTGCGCCCTCCCTTTTTGTGTATTCTTGACAATCATGGCTCAGCGGCTCTCACAGAAACTATACACACAATGGCTGATTTTGTTCCGAGCATAAACTGCGGTGTCTAACTCTCTGATGTGATTGTTTCTTTGATGTCTTTAGGTGTCAGCGCTTGTATATCCATATCCACCTTTACACCCTTTGAGTTGGCCTCCAGAAGAGATCTACTAGAACTTATTCAGAGACACTCGAGTTCAAGAATTGTGTATGTCCCGTTACTTTGCCAGGTTTCATTTTTCCTTTAGCTCATTGACCTTTTAACCGAATACAAATGTGTGGACATCAGTCCAAGGCTTCTATAGAACTTTAGTTGATTGCCGAAGCCTGCATAAGATGCCTGACACTTTCTCACCTTGCTGGAGTAGATGTATTTTTGCAGATAAGCTTGTAGAAATATGTTGTGTTGATTGGCGTGGGCGAAACTTTACTATAGACTATAATCACATAGTCTTCTGTTAACTGGTAGAGTGCTGGAAGCCCATATTTGGGCTTTATTCTGAAGTGCAGGTACCACTGCTTGAAGGCTCATATTCAGTGCATGTTCTATGTATTATCTTTGAAGTGATATCATTTAGTCTAAAGCGTTTGCCTTGTTACAGTTTATGGGAGTGTGCCCATAGGCACTCTCCCATAAATTGTGACAAGGCAAAGACATGTGTACAAGATTTGATGGCTAAAAATAATTTAGCACTCTACCAGTTAATGGGAAATTGTTCCAAAAAGTTCAACAGAATACTTTTTGCTCAAGAGGATTAAAAAAACTATGGTGGTATTGTGCTCTTTCACCACAGATTCGATGTTTTGGGAATTGCACCAATAACACCTGGGTAAATTGTAAATTTGACAGTCCTTATACCTCTCGGAGATGATCCAAACACACCCACATTTGTTTTGCATGTTATGGTAGATTTTCTTCTAAAGCAAAATAACTAATACCAGAGACAAAGCCTGTCGGTTAATTTTTACTTCTGAAGGAAATAATATGCCAAAAAACAAGAAACAAAGGTCGGTATGTTTTTTGTGTTTTTTGTTGTTGTTGTTGTTGTGTAATAATAATATTTTGGTCATTCGTTGATTTGCCGCGGTCTCCAACGAGTAGGCCTGCATCATCCCCGACCTCCACCAGGTCATTCCTCGCCAAATCTCCATGCTAATCTCCCAGCATTCAGATACAAACTGTTTTATCATTTTCACGTTGGCAATTTGTCATTCTCCCCAACTACAATATTCTCTCTCACGCCGCCCCATTTATTTGTATCACGTGATTTCATTCCATTCGGGCTTTACTTTCTCAAGATGTCTTATCCAAGTTGATAAGTATATGGAGCGTTCTAAAATGAAATGTTCCTGTGTATCTGTAACCCATGAGCTGTACATTTGGAGCACTCTTTCATGCCGTTTTCCGTCCCTCCCCCCCAACTCCAGTGACTTGGATCTCACTTTGAAGAACAACCCCCAACCCCATGCAAATAAAGACGATCCATCATTCATCTAGGCATGTCTCATAAGCTGGCGCACATTTTTATTTAATCCATCGAGTGTCCATTTGGCCCCCGACTCCAGCTCGTAAGTATCTTTTGCAATCCTCGCGCACCATTTCCTTTCATAAAACTTCTCCCCTGCTTTAGTCCCCACTTCTAAATCTACAGTTCCAGTAGAACACCATTTGCGCCTTCACCTGCCTTGTCTATCCTGTCTGGCTTTTGGAGCCTCACAGATTGTTAACTCTTAACCTGCTAAGTATTGTTTTTAATATATTTTTCATAAAACCTAGTCATGGCTGCTATAAAGCAGCCATGACTAGATTTGATAAAAAAATGCATGAAAATTTAACTGGAGAAATCATTGGTGAAGAAATGGGTTTAATTTACAGGGGAAAATTTGGTATTTGTGCCAAATTGTACACATTTCACTGGCTGGAGATACCATGTCCATGGCGAGAATATTTGCCAGCAGCATGCAAGGCGTTCAACATCGTTTTAAACCACGTGTTGTTCGGAAGTTTTACCAGGTTATTTAGACAGCAAAATTCCCCCATGTCTTATGTTTGTGGCATCCATTCAATGCTGAGTGTTCATCAAAAGTAATTATTAAAAAACACAAGTCATCAAACCCTCGTGCCACCAATCAAATTCTGAAATGAACATCATGCTGTTATGGTCGGGAACCAGTCTAACTCTAAAACAGTTCAGACTCAATTGGGTAATCCAACAAACTGAAAATATTCCATCCAATTGAAACTAACAATATGATAGACATTCAGTTTCTTTGGATGAACGCACGAAATGTTTTTCAGTCGACACTTTGGTTGGTCAAATACTTGATGACAACACCAACACCATTATACACGTTTGTTGGATATTTATTTATTTATTTATTTATTTATTTATTTATTTATTTATCTATTTATTTATTTATTTATTGGTGTTTAAGGTCACATATTTATGCACAGTGGCTAATCATGACCGTGACAGTTTTAGGGGTGGAGGAAGCCGGAGTACCCGGAGAGAACCACCGAGCAACGACGAGCCGCTGCCAGCTCCCCAACATCGTAACTCCGGTTTGTTGGATAAATAATTATGTACAGTACGTGGAGAGTGTATTATCACTAAATCACCCGCAAAGTGGAGATTCCACCCAAGTAATAATTGCAAATCTGTTGCAAAGCCTAACCAGCACAAGCAAAGTTTCAGCCAATGGACCTCCGGGTTAAACCCGGAGGTCCATTGGCTGAAACATTGCTTGTGTTTTTTGTCAATATGTACAAAATTTGAAAGTTATAGCTTGGGTGATAACTCCACTCCGCGGGTGATTTAGTTACAATCCACTCTCCACAGTCGTAGCTTTATGACTATATCACACGATTCCATAATTGCGTTAATATGCTGATGCTTTCAAGGGGAATTAAATATTTGTTGACTGGAATATATATAACTTGATCATGAAAGAATATCTGGATATGTTTGTGAATAAAGGGATGCCACATAAGATCAACGGTAGTCTAGACGCGAACTCCACGAAAATAGGGTAAACAGACAGCCCATAAGAGCGTCATATCTTACTGTTGGCCTGGGATCTTGATAACTTAAAAACATATCTATTATAAAATAACTTTGAATGGTAATAGTCTTTTTATGAATAATTTCTTAACTATTCACCTACCGAATCGGCCGCACCTGCCTGCGTAATATACCAAGTCAGCAGGTGAAAAAATTTTATTTTTCAAAATTTGTAAACAAAACCATATCAATGTCCACTCATTGGAACGAAGTCGTTCTAATAAGTGGTCACATGTTATAGTTTTGTTGAATTATTTTGAAAAATTTGAAAACCTAAATAAATCATTACATGCCAAAAGTGTGGAATGCGTCGAAAATGACATTCAGTCATATCTGTACAGTTTGCTTATCTCCCTTGATTTGCAGTAAACTGTTTTCCCGTTCTTGGACGGAGAATCTGCTAGTACCCGTAATAGATATGATTTTCTTTCCCAGAATTTCCCATTATCAGGCGCGGCAGATATGACTTCGATCTCAGCCGATAAGAACAAAGCTAGATTTATCCCTTTGACGCATTATTGCACGCTTTGTATTACATGTCACGGTGTGCACACCAAATCCAGTCATGGCTTCTTTTAACAGGCATACCCTGATTTGATGTTTAGAGACAAAATAAAACTCTGTCGTGAAATTACACTTCGGGATTTGATCGAGATGAGCGGACGACTTTTCGGCAGTTTTCGTGGTTAAAGCGCCATAATACAGAACGGTAACACCTGTCGCGGTACAGTATGAGGAAAGATGATTGATCACCCAAAGTATCACTTTCAAATTTTGTACATATGGACAGAAACACAAGTAATGTTCCAGCCAATGGACGTCCGGTCCATTGGTTGGAACTTTACTTGTGCTCGTTATGCTTTGCAACAAATTTGAAATTATTACTTGGGTGGAATCTCACTTTCCACGTTCTGTATATTATTAATGTGGTGAATAATTTTCTTTATTCATTGATGTTTAAGGTAAATGTCAGCGTCTATGGTTATATCTTGGCTGCAATACAGGTATGAAGTCAAGTATAGCCAGTTATTTATGCATGTGCTTCCCGTTTTTAAGGACTTCCACAGAAGGGAAGTCTACAGTAAACACAGTTTACTACAGTACACAAACACTGCTCCACTTCCGGTACCCCTGCTAGGAGTAATTAGCAGTTGGCAAATATTGTATCGTATGTCTCTAGTATTATAATGAAATTTAACAGCTTCTCACTTTTATGTTGGGACCTGCGGTAGTGACATCGATATGTCAACGGTACGCAGAGCAAATACATGAAGGCCAACATTTAGGATGATTTGAGTGCATAAGTAAAGGAGAAGACAGTTACAGCAATTGTTGACAACACAATAAAACTTCGGAAGATTCGATTCAATCTTTTTGCCACAAGCTTCCAATCTGAATCATTCTTGTCTTCCCCTTGTTTCCCGCGTTTACCGGGAGGTACGTTGTTCTCATCTCGGTACAGTCGTGCAATATATTTATCGCTCCCGATACATACACATGCTAAGATCCACGCTGGAACTCTATCTGTAGTTCTCTTATGATAACATGTCTGCACTATTACTGTTCCACAGGTGGTTAGTAAGCTAATAGCAAACATATCATCTATGTGAATTTCTAATATTGCAGCTGAACCAGACGTTTTCGGCATTATATTATAAATAAGACTGAAGAACAACAAGTAGGATGGGAAAACTGAAACAGAGAATGACATGTTGTCGCCACTATCAACCGGTATGAAAAAGGCACAGACATTAGCCAATAAAATGACGACTAATGGCACTATGATTGTTATAATATAGAACAAAGGTTAACGCTCAATAATAACTGTAAGAGACAGAACATTGAAGTCTGCATCATGAAGCTTATAAGTCAATGACTCCATATTCATCGCCTTTAGTGTCCATTCTTCTGGTGACGTAATTGCTAGTTCTGATGCAAATTTCAAATAAACGGTTCCATTTTGGAACACAATGTCATTAGCAGGGGACAGTATAATTGTACATATTTGTTTATCAATTGGAAACGATGTAATTTCTACTTTACAAAGGGTTTAAAAATCAGCCGTTGCAGTTCAGACAACAAAACCGTCATTAGAAAGTCTCACACGACCATCCTCTAGTCCAATAAACGAATATTTCTTCACGCTGTTTGATACACCCAAATGGGGCAGCCAAATTTGATCTGAATCGACCCAAAGTTTGTCAATACCTCCATACTGCGTTTGGTTCCAGTAGTGCAAAATATCCATCCACGTTAGCATGACTAATCCATTTATGGTTAGTATTTGAGTGGCAACATCTAGTTTTACAATATTCATCAAAAGAAATGAAACTGTTACTTCTATTGGTTCACTTTGTTTAAATCTAGGTTTGAGATGTGGCTCAGGTTTATCAAATAAAATCGTAATATAATCTTCTGGTGTTGTTTACATCGTGTACCACACCGTCGTGACTGGTGCCTTGCGTCAGTAGACAGAATATCGTAACAATAATTGTTTTTGCCATGAAGAATTTTCTTCCAAACTTGTAATGAATTTGAAAGAAATCCTGCAGAATTATTGAAGAAGAATATAAGAATACGCTTTTCCTCGTTCTCGTCTCATTTAAAAGCTAAATATAAAAACTCACAAATATTAATATCAAGTCGCTCCGAGTCCAAGTTGGTCACAAGAACATAACTTATCACATAAAAAATCCATTTATTTGTGAAATAGTCAGTTTTCATACAGATAACTTAATGTTTAGAATCGCTTTTGTGGAGACGCGAAATTACCTTGTTTTATCTAGTAATTGAGTGTTATGTTCAAATATGAGTCTCTGTAATCAAGGCGGTTATCGGCGATTGGTCCGGTCACAATCAATACATGAATACTGGATGCTGAAAAATCGATTTCGCTGACAGAAGTTTTTTTTGAAATCACTTAATTGTCTTTGATCATCTCTGGCTTTGGGTATTCGTTCTCATATTGTAACACACGGGTGGATATTGCGAAACTCCTACCCTTTAGCCATCACGTGTAACACTTCCAGAGTAAGAATATGGTGAATGGCAGAGCGTTACGTGCGCCTATATAATATTTATCACGTTCGATCTGGAGCAGTGATGTTAAAGAGAACATATGGAAGATATTATTGTGTCAAAGGGGGCGGAGAACACTCGGAAGTGACTTAATGATAAGATATTCTGACATGTAGTCGCCGCTTATAACTTATTAATAGGGTGGACATCAGTCTCCCCCTTCCCCGCACATACACCTAGAGGTGTACTTAGCGTTTTTGTTTTCGAGTGGCGGACAAGGCTATACATTTCGTAACAGTTGCGCCATGTGATATAATTGGCATGCTGCTATGTTTTGCATTGGTATTTGTTTTTGGAAATCCCATGCCCTTGCGCCGAGGTACAAGGGCATGGAATTTCCGAAAACACATTCTGATGTAAGACAATATTAAGTGAAGATAAATCTAACACGACGTTCCAGCGGCTTTTAAATTCTTTGAAAGTCCTCTTAGAATTTGGAAATCATTTGTCGAGGTTCTGGAGAGTTCTTGAATATTGGAATTATCTTTAAAAGGCATTGGGAAGTGAAATATCGGGCGATTAGAGGCGATCACAGGCGATCACAGGCGATCAGATGCGATTCATTACAACAAAATTCAGCTCGCCTCACAGCGAGTTGAATATTTGTTGTACTGCATCTCCTCTGGCTTGAAGACTATCTCTCTAATATTTTGAGAATCGAGTATTACCGTGTACACATGATTGTGATATGATATTAAGCCCGCCCACAAAGTATATCTTCTCTTTCGCAGACCATTTTTTGGAAAATTGCATGTGGGCAGACGGTTTTTTATTTTATTTTTGAAATTATTTCTTTGCCTTCAAATGTTCATGTTAATGTTCTTAGTTTGTTTTATGTTTTAGGCCTCATAATTTACAGAATAGAATCGGTGGTGGTATATTTCGTTCCCAGAGCGCTATATCATTGCAAAGCCTTGTTACACTCCACTGACAAATTTATCAATTTTATTAACTTGGGTAAAATATCAGACATAAGCCATTTACTTTTGGTTTTTTCAAGTTTGCATTGGTTATAAAAAGGGCATGCGGCAGCCAAAAGGATCATTCTGTGGGGCCTGAGAAACATAGTTTTAACCTTTTTAGGCCTAAAATAGGAATATTAAAATAAGTACTCATTAAAGTGAAGTGGAACAACAAGTCTGAAGCCTAAAAAAATCCAACTTGACATTAAAACATCCAGCACTTTTAGAGGAGGCGTGTGGGAAAGTCACTTCTTAGTCACCCCTGCATTAACACATCTCAACCCCGCCTCCATTCACCTGAATAAATCCTCATCCGTGACGTTAGAGGGAGTACACTATTCTTTTCTAAAATAACTAAGATATATGTTTGCTTCTTGAACATAACTAACATATGATGCATCGTTGGGATGAGCTGAGAGTGCCCATTCCAGTGAGCGTACTGATAATCTTCAAAAAATTGTAATAAAACTATTCATTACGAACAAGTTATAACCACCGGTGGTATGACATGTACCCGGACGAGCAATATCTCCGCTATTGATCCTGGACGTGAAATCATGTCGCATTGCATTGTGGGTGTCACGTGTACTGTCAAGGAAATCCGGTGACATTGATGCCATTACCATTGTGATACGTGGTTTGAGTGCGCATGCGCAGCGCATGTTGTTTGTGACACGTGTTTCATTGTCCATTTTGTTTACTGGGGGCTACCAACTACGTTTCCATGGTGGCTATGTACCTGAAAGTTCTACAGTATGCCGGGGATATGTTTAGAGGGTATGTTCGATTGTATGTGAGTATATCTAATTACCGGAACGACGCGCCAACAATTATCAGCAACAAACAGGTAACGTCCCCCCAAAACTCAAAAAATCGCCGGTTTCTGCCTATCTCGACTCATTCCCACCATTCTGGGACCTGTTCTACCTGTGTCGTTGCTTGTATCTCCATTGTTCTACCTATTCGGGTTTCTCCCAATGCGCCTGTGCGCTGATATACAATGTGCGCACATCGCATACAGCATTTGGGTACACACGATTATTTGAGAATACTTATAACATGATGATGTATTATTGGAGGATCCCTTTTGGAGAACACCTTTTGGATGATATTTATTGGATGATAGTTTTCCGATGATTATTAGGACTCAAAGCTTCTGGCTCCCAGATAATCTCACGAACCCTTTTTATAGAACGCTGCTACAGACTTGTTCTTGGTTACAACTATCTGTTCTATGATAGCGCTAATTGTATTCACCCAATACTACAGTCTTCTACCACCCTTGCAACCTCGTAGCTTTCCGATCCACTTATATCACTACTACGGGCTTGTTAGCCATCTCTGAAACTGTTCTCTACCTCTGCGGAAAGGTTTTCAAAAAGCATTACATAATATTTAGTAACCAGATATGGTTTAAATGGTAACAGTAAATTCCATGTTGGACTAGGGCTTCCCTTATCTCAATACGACATTTATTAACGCCGTATGTACCACATAACTTCACCACCACACTATACAACTAACTTACTTATCATTCAACGATGCGAGTATCAATCGCCAAATACCAAATCTGGGTTTGTATGGCTTATTATATGCCTCGGATTCTCCAAATACATAGAAATTATTACCATTATGTGGATGTACAAAATATGTATCCGAGTCTCGCTCCGGGTTCTAAGGGCAGATCACGAAGAGTCGCGATCTTCCCTTAGAACCCGGAACGAGACTCGGATACATATTTTGTACATCCACATAATGGTAATAATCATTTTATCTCAGAATATACTGGGGATAAGTCAAGAATGTAGACGAATATATAACGAACTATTTATTCGCGCGGATGAACAGAAAAAAATGGAACTCACACGAAAGGAACGTGCTTGTATCCAACCCCCTGATACAAACATCTGTATCAGGGGGTCGGATACACGACAGTTGCGGAGTTAATACAGACAAAATGCATGTTGATTGTAAGATAAATAATTGTACCATTAGTTGTTGTCTTTCAGTTTCCAACTGGAAAAATTGTATCATGGGTTTCAAGTCAACATGTGTTCTTGGCAAGATGAGTACTTTCGCAGCACATTTTGGATAATTAGGGGGAAGGTGTGTGTGTGGGGGGTGGGGGGGGCGGTATTTGAACAGAAGAAAAGATCCTTCAGCTGGAAAGTGACTTTATATTTTGTTACTATTTTCTGCCTTTACCCATTGATAACCGAATGATCGTTTCCGTTAAATTCTTCGAAGAATGTCCGTGGTATCATCCGCCACGTGAAGGAGAAGTCGATATAAAAAAAATCACATTTTACTTAGAAGGGACACACCCGTATTCACTCTCAAATCAGTTGGTTAAAAATAAACCCAAATCATCTGGGTTGAGTGAATTTGAACCCAATTGGTTCATATTCACTCAACCCAGTTGATTTGGATTGACTTTTAACCCAACTGATTTTGGAATGTTTTAAAGCCTTTTCTCTCACCACTAGCCCCTTCAGATACGCGTGTCCCAGCGAAATACCTGGGGTTGAGGCAGATCTACCTTAGCGACCCCTCGTGACTATCCTTATTCGAATATTTAGTGATCGCCAAAATATTTTATCATCATCTGCACTGTGTAATCTCAAGCTTTTTCGCACGCCACACGCCACATGACGTCGGTGAAATCAATCAGTTAAAGAGTGATGACACCGTAACGTCAGCTGTTTCATCTCGCTTTAGTATGGTAACACGTGGCTGTCGTGTTGGGGAGCTCGATTCCATAGTATGTATCTTCCGCAGAAAACGAAACTCGCAAATTACAGTGCCCTTTTCGTTTTAATAACACAATAACATACTATTTCGAGTTATGGATGCTTTATTAACATGAGACAATGTATGTTTGTCACTTTTTGATATCTTGTGGGGTAAACTTATTTAAAAACGTAATAAAAAATTGCCGGTTTCATTTCGCTCTTCGCGAGGCGACGAGTGATAAATTTAGACAAGTTTGCATTCAAGGAGAGGTCACCAAATGTCAACTTGGATGTAGTTCGACTGTAGGTGTAAATTGTAACTACTGAAATCCTATTGCTGGCCTGTTCACCACAGTTGGTGTGTAAAGCTAAACTGTATGTCATAGGCTTTTATATATAGTAGAATAGGTAATCGTGGTATAAAATACCATAAACCATGAAATCTTACTCAGTAAATTTGAAACAGATGGCATTAGATTATTCAGCGATGATTGGTCCAGGAGGTATCTCTCGCATAGAACTCAATACATTATTTATAGGGGGAAAGGAATCCGACAAACCGAACTAATCTATAGGGTGCCGCTGGAACCTATTTTGGGTCCAATTTTATTTTTATTATATGTTAATGATCTGCCCCATTCCACTTCCCTAACCATCCTGTGCTTTACCGATGACACCACCACATGTCCCTCAGATAAAGATATTAATAATTCCACTTCCCTAACCATCCTGTGCTTTACTGATGACATCACCGCATGTTCCTCAGATAAAGATATTAATAAGTCTCCATTAATGAATTCATATTAAATGCAAAGAAAACGAAATATAAGTTAATAAATCCAACGCAAAATGCTTCTCTCACAAACCATAATATTTACATCAAGTGACATAAAATAAACAGAGTGGGGCACAATGAACTTGAATCATCTTTGAAATTCTTGGGAATTTTAATGGACTATCATCTATCTTACAAGTATCACACTTGCCAAATATATACAAACATTGCCCGAATAACTTATGCCTTAAATAAAGTGAAAAAATACTACCACAGAAGATAATGGTGACCTTATACTATGCGCTCATTCATAGTTATATAGCTTATGGCATGCACATATGGGGTAACTCAAAATCTGCAAGGAAGTTCTTTCTTTTTCAAAAAAAGGAAGCATTCGCATTATAACTAACAAATGGTATAATGCCCACAACGATGCCCTGCTTCTCGTCGATCTTATCTTAAAGTTAGATGACTAATATTAGGTGCAGTCACTATTATTTGTTTATGACTTGCATAACAATACGTTACCAGTCTCATTTAATAATTTTTCCCAGATGACAAATAGGAGACCTAGAATCTCAAGACAATCATATCCATTAGAAATAAAGCTTACTAGGACGACGTCTCTAGACCTATTTCCAATATTTGCCTACCTAAATCTATGAAACTAATTAGATTATGAACTACGACGTGTGATCTGCAGTAGAAGCGCCTTCAAGAGACTAATTTTAAACAAAAATATCGGTGGGTAATAAAGGATGTTCATTGTAATAATCCCTATTGTATGGATTGCTGCCGATAGTAGGAGAGCACCTCTGTGTGCACTATAATTTTTTTTTTAAATACCAAGAAAATCTCTTTTACTGCCAAGAGCTGGTGTCTAGAGTGGACATTCCACGAAGAGAACATTGCGATATATCAGCAATCTAGTCTGTCGCTGATCGCCCAAATGCAAGGAAACAGCGTTCTTTAAATTTGAAAAATCAACACTACCATTGGGCCGAACTATGGTAGAGTCGATGGATCGCGCTGCCACCCACCCCCCCCCTACCTTGTGATACCATTCTTACCGAATGAGCGATGAAGAAAAAAAATGTTATCAAAATGTCTTCTGTGTGAACTGCCATTGATCGCCCGGATGCAAGGAAACGTCGTTTTTAATTTGAAAAATCAAAAGATTTCCCATTGGGGCGAAAAATGGTCTGCCCGATAGGTTCGCACAACCACCCCCCCCCCCCTCCCCCACACACACACACTCGCTCTCCTGAACGTCCTGCTGATACCATTTTGCCAAATGGGTGATGGAGAAAAAAATGTCTTCGAAATGTCTTCTGTGTGAACTACCATTGCGTCGCCTGAGTGCTAGAACGTTCTGTGTCCCATAGGGGAAATAATATATAGTCCCATAGGGAACACAGAACATTCTAGCACTCAGGCGACGAAATTTGATCGCTCAGATGCAAGGAAGCAGCGTTCGTTCAGTTCAAAATATCAATTTTTCCACAGGGCCCGCCTTCATGCTTTTTCCAGTTACTTTTCTTGGGCTAGTCCGCTTCTGTTTACGGCAAATGAGCCGATCGGTACACATTATCAGTAAGGATGTATGTGTGGGTGGGAAGGGCGAACATTATATAGACTATTCTCTAATACAACTATTCGGGACCTGTTGCATCCTATTCTGTGATATCATCGGCCATGTCTTGCCGATTTCTGTCAAGTCGTACAATGATAAATAGATGATAAGCCGAGAAAACTGAGAAGTCATGTGATAAGTATATCTATCACATGACTTCTCCGTTTTCTTGACTTATTACCGTTTCATATTTATAATAAATATTAATTAGTGCTTCATAACACCTTCATTTTATTTGATTTGTCAATTTTAAAAGAACGCTTTCTGATTGGTTATCACCGGAGAGATCTGTGTCAAATTAATGCGCGTGTAAACAGAACTGTTTCAAAACATCAAGAAAGCCAGGGTGCCTGGTTTTATTTGTTACAAACATTGACTAAAATTCCAATAAGAAATGTATAAATACTTGAAAATTAGTATTTATAACGCCGAACTATGGAACTATAATTTGTCGCGGTTACGAAGTATGACTGCGTTCAGCTGTGACGTATCACAGTCCAATACGTGAGGTTCAGTGTGAAATTACATTCCTTAAATCTTCGATTCTATCTAAAAGATGTATTTTTGATTACTTTTGTGTCATATGATAAACAGAATACCAAATTCGTGCTTTGGTCGTACTCTGCTTATGAGACTCGTCTACGAATTCCTCGTTAGATGCTCGTCAAATCGGAAAATTCTTAGACTCGTTCCATAAATAGAGTATGACTAAAACACTCATTCCATATCCTTTATTTTGCCTTGAAAAAACTCCAACGAAAATTCAATGAACATGCGAAGTCCATTTCTTTTCTTCAATTTGAAGCATTTCATTAGCCTTAAGTTTCAAAGCCCGGGATGCAGTGTTTCACGTTGTCGGGTGCTAGTCTAACCAATTGCATAAAAAGTGATTTGTACTATAAGATTCTGCAATTGGTTAATACTAAAATCTATTCTTGCGCGTATCAGGAAAAGTCACTGCAGAAATGAATAATGAATCACAAAATCAAAAGACCAAAGACTTATTTATCACTTGCCTTAAATTGAAGCTACGTAATAACTAATACAGAGACAACAGTGGATTGAGTACGTTGGGGAGTCTGAACGTTGCTCGCCGCTGCCCGGTGGTTCTCTCCGGGTACTCCGGCTTTCTCCATCCGAACTCCGGCTTTCTCCACCCGTAAAACTGTCCGACACGAGGTGGCCCAGCCTGTCAAAAGTGTCCTTAAAATCCAAATAAATAAATAAATCAATTTAAAACTAAAATACTATTTTTTAAACCTTTTACACAACGCACATAATATATAAATTTGTTTATTTTAATACGTTTTTAAAAACTATCAAAAACGTTTCAACAAAACCATATCACGCGACTCCACATTGGAACGAGCTCGAGGAGCTCGTTCCATCTAGGAGTCACATGATATGGTTTGTTGAAATTCGTGGGAAAATTGTTTTTTCAACTGCACTAATTTGTGATTAAATGATGACAAAATCGAAACAACGAAGACTTATAACTTGCCTTAAACTGGAGCTAATAATTAATACAGAAACAACAAACGACCTTAACAAACTTATGTCTCGTGAGAGTACCAAGATAGACAGTCATAACCAACCTGCACAATTTAGAAATATCGTCATTCAAATAATATTATTGTTTCCTTTTAGCACCAAATTCATAGCATGTTACTACTCATCGGAACAAGCTTGTTAAGCTCGTCTAATCGGGGATATAAACTAAATTTGTGAGGCAAAAAGAAGACGTCCTTTACTATTCGTTTTAACCCTTTTACACAGCGCACAATATATCAAAATTTGTTTATTTCATTACGTTTACAAAATCAAATTCAAACAATTTCAACAAAACCATATCACGTGACTCCTCATTGGAACGAGTTCGACGTGCTCGTGCCAAAGATGGGTCACAGTATATAGCTTTGTTAAAATTGGTGAAAAATTAATTTTTATTCAACTGCTCAATTTGAAAATTACGCGGGTGGATGGTGCCAATTGGTTTGGTAAGTGATTATATGCAGACCAAAGCCTTGCAATTGTCTTTTGACACAAATATATCCAGGCCGGCTAAAAGTTTGGTACAGGCAATTTCTGGCCAGCGTCATTACTGCCCTCTAGCAGGCGCGTAGCCAGGAATTTTGTTGGTGAGGTGCGCGAAGTGGTGATTGACGATCACCGGAACATTTAGAAAAATGGGTATCAAATGGAACCCTGTGTTAGCATCAAAGGAAATATTCTGTTAGATCTAAGAACAGAACTGAACTGAAGTTATTTAACAATATACATCTTTTTAAATATCAATAATTTCATAGCAATCAAGTTTGAGCACTCTCACATGTATATTGCCGAGGTACAACGTAACCATATTGGCTGTCTTCTCGGTGACCTCTGAATAAATATGACCAAATAAGAAATTAAGTAGGATAAAACACTGAAGGAGGGGAAGAAACACAAACATGGGCAAAGGAAAGGACATGAAAATAAGGAATACAGACATAGAGGATATGGAACGAGTGTTTTTCTCATATAATATTTATGAAACGAGTCTAAGAATGTTCCGTTTGGGCGAGCCTCTGGCGAACGGAAAATTCGGACAAGTTTCATAAATATTATATGAGAAAAACACTCATTTCATATTTTATTTATCATATGACACACACAAGCACAAATTAGCCACTTAGTATGACTTTTTAACCCATCACCTAACTTGAGTTGCAGACGGCACTTGGTAAAACATCCTCGTATAACTAAAAATTTTCATTTTTTTTTGTTTTCTAAACATAGGTTATGACCCCTCATTGGAACGAGCGCGACACTCTAGTTCCAATGAAGGGTCATAACCTTTGTTTTGGAAGCAAAAAGTAAAAATATAAAAAAAAATGAATGGCGTTTTTCTTGTATAGCGCGAGACGGTTTTTGCCGTTACGTTAGGTAAAAGATTAATACAATATAACCCACCCTAAGTAGGACAGATAACGTAAATTCTCCCTACTGAAATTATGCAAATGTGACCCAGTTGTATTTTGTTTAGCCAATCAAATTGTCCAGTTTTGAAATTGAACAATGAAAGCTCCCAACTCTAATTATGCAAATTATGATAATGTGGCCCAGTTGTATTTTGTTCAGCCAATCAAATTGTCTTGTTTTGAAATTGACCAATGAAATTGACGGGAGGCTTTATTTATCACTGATTAATTTGAAAACAAAATTTCAAATGTTTTAAAGTGAACAAAACGGACGAGTCATATGATAAAGTCAAAATATTGCGTCAATACCAGAAGTGACACTATAGGCAGTTTAATGTAAATTTGGCAGAATTGGGGTGATCGGACCATTAATAACATTGATATGAACATAATTTATGACACCTTTGTTTACAATGAAAAGGGTTGTGCATGAATACCTACTTAAAATCTCTCTGCAAGATGGAGTTGTATTGTGGAATCTTATATACGCTGTAATTTCTTCACCAATGAGGGACAATTGACATTCATATCAAATTCAGCATGACTTATGGTGAAAATGGTAGTTTAACCAAAACATGTAATCCTCGGCCCTTCAAAGATTAGCGGAACAAGTGACTAATATAAGTCACCCAAGTCGTTAATTCTCCTAATTATATTACTATACATGGTTATGACTGCGCGTCTTAATGAAGGTCTTGGGGAGGTGATGTTCGCTATTATCTTTGATCTAGAACCTAGACACTTTTGCACTATTGTATATGAAAACGACGTTCAAAATGGTTCGATGAAGTAGATGTATAAAATATACCCATAGTTGCTTGTTGCACCAAATGTTCACCACGAGTGGTAAAGTGGTGTTAACCGCGAGCCTTTGGCGCGCGGTTAACACCACTTCACCACGAGTGGTGAACATTTGGTACACTAAGCTACTTTGGGTATATTTTATTTTTACCATGATCGTCAGATTAATAAGAGTTTAAATGTTAAATAAATCAATAGTCATCCGTGCGGATCTATTTTTATTTACATGAGCAATGGTGGGCGGTACTTCCGCTGTCAATTTTATTGCCGACATGAAATGAAAAAAAGAAAACGCGCAAATCACAGGACCTTTTTCATTTTAATAACATAATAACATACTATTTCGCGTTATGAATGCTTTATTAACACGATGAAACGCATGTTTGTTAATTTTTGGTATCGTGTGAGGTAAAATCATTTGAAAACGTAATAAATAATTGCTGGTTTGATTCACTCTTCGCGAGGTGACGAGCGATAAATTTTGACATGTTTGCATTCAGGTCGAGGTCACCGACGGGCAACTGGGATACAGTTCTACTCTAGGAGTAAATTTTAACTATTGAAATACTATTGCTGGCGTCTTCACCACGGTTGGTGTGTAAAGCTAACGTTTATGTCATAGGTTTTTTTAAATATAGTAGAATAGGTGATAATGGTATAAAGGCATATTAATATGTGGTTCTTGGAGAACTTAAACAGCGACAAGCTCGGTGTAACATAGGACCATGCAACCAGTTTCTGTGAAATGCCAAGGCTATAAAGATGGATAAAGGTAGTGCCATGGCGTTTCTCAGAAACTACACGGAAACTGGAACATTTGTGTTTTAAAACAACTTACCCAATGCATCATACACTTTGTGGCTAAGCCACGGAGAATACGATGTATCGGGGTAATTGAGGTCGCCCCATTTTTGTCAAGATTTTCAAATCACAATTGGAAGATAGACCCTCAACTGGAACTGGAGTTTTGTGAAACAACATACAAATTCTTTACTTAATTCGTAGGGGGCGCGGTGGCGTTTAGGTGACCGGTTCTCGTCAGATCACCGAAGTTAAGCAACGTCGAGCTTGGTTAATCACTGGATGGTTGATCGTCTGAGCGATAAATTCGGACTCCCGCGTTGTGTCCTTGGGCAAGACACTTAACCCCGATTGTCCACACGGGGGCACGATGAAGCCGTGTACTAAGGCATACTGCACGTCGATGGTACGCATGTCTTCAACCAATCTAACAATGCATGTGCTGCAGTGCGGAGTTACGATGTTGGGGAGCAAGCAGCTGTTCATCGTTGTTCGGTGGTTCTCTCCGGGTACTCCGGCTTCCTCCACCCGTAAAACTGCCATTGTGCATAAGTATATGATCTTAAACACCAATAAGTAAATAAATAATAATATTACTAAATTCGTAATAGCGATTTACCAATTTTGTTATCTGCTTGTATTTGTTTACAATAGAAGGATTTATAACATTATCTCGATTCTTGTGACCCATTAAAATGATTTGGTAATACATTATACCAACTTATAACCGATTAGTGAATTATTATAACCTTATAAATTAATTTATTTATTTATTTATTGGGGTTTTATGGCACTTTTGACAGCCAGCATCACGTCGAGTCGGACAGCTTTGCAGTTAGTGGAAGCCGGAATACCCGGAGAGAACCAACGGGCAGAGGCTCGTCGGTTTCATTCTTAATCCTACTCGTAGAATAAATTTTGTACTTGAAAACACTAAACGTTTATTCTATAACACTAAACGTTTATTCTATATATAACCATCCATCGGGAGCAGTTCATTGGTTATGCATGTGCAGAGTTGCTGAGTCTGACAGTTTCTCGCTACTGCTATATATTCACTTGTTATAAGTAACAGAGAAAAGCTTGTTTATCCTCTTAGGCCTCACGCATGTACAGATCCTACCCCCTCCCTTCGAGAAAAAAAAATCATTTTCTGAATTTTTTTGTTGACATTGATATATGGGTGTGGAGCGAGATTGTTCACTTTGATGTTTACTATGAAATAATGACTTGAAAAGTATCACTGTGTTTGGTTTTTGGTTGAAAAAGCTCATTTAGAATGAACATAATTAATGTGATGTACAGGATCGGGGAGAGGGTGGGGGAACTTTGTGGGCCCGTGGTTGGCCTAGGAGTCCAGGATTCTTGGATCAGAGCCTGGGTCCACCAAAGGTCTGAATCCTGCGCCTAGCCTAGGTTCCCCGTTCCCTGAGCTAGATTCAGTAAGATAAGTAGCCCGTCGTATTTGAATACTAGCTACCACTCAAGTAAAGACATAATAAAGGCGTAAACAAATAACATAGCTTATGACCCCTCATTATGACTCAAGTAAAGACGAAATGGGAGTACCCCGTGGAGATGATCTATTTGTTTAACTCTTTACTTACAAAGAAACACAGACGATACTTGCAAACAAAATTAATGACTATTTTTTTCATTTTTTGGCGTAAACAAATAACTTAGCTTATGACCCCTCATTGGAACGAGCTCAGCGAGCTCGTTCCAATGAGGAGCATATGCTATGTTTTTGAGGCAAGGATGAAAAAATATTGAAAATCGAATGTTAATTTTTTTGAATAGCGCTGGTCGGTTTTGGTCATTACGCTGGGCAAAGGGTTAATGGATTGTTATCTACATACATATGCCCCAAACCCGGTGTTATCACTTCAAGACTTCTCTTAAGCCACACACATAAACAGTTCCCCACCCAGCTCCAAAAAAAAAATCACTTTCTGAAATTTGTTGTTCAAATTGATATGGATGGGGGGATGTGGGTGAGATATATCACTTCTGTTTTTCTATGACAAACCTCATTTAGAATGAACATAATTAATATGATATGCAACTACCTTCATGTTTCAATGAACTTCCGAAGAAAGATATGTTCAACTAGTAGAGTGCCAAATTACTTTTTTGTTGTCAAAATTTGTTCACATGTCTTTGCCTTGTTACAATTTATGGGAGAGTACCTGGCACCCTCCCACGAATTGTAACAAAGGAAATTCGTGACAACTAAGTCATTTCACTTCAAAGATAATAGGCAGCGCTTGCACAGAAATTGAATCTTTAATATGTTGCACCCTCAAATCGGAATAAAGCCTAAATATGGGCTTCCAGCAATGTACCAGTTACATAATTGTAAACCATAATCAAATATAAAACGTTATCAACACGGATAACGACAAAAACGACCACCGCGGTCTATTTTATTCGACACGGCCGGACCTGAGAATCAAATCTTTAACGTACATTCGCCTCAGAGGCACCATATTAGATAGAATTTTTATAACGATTTGCACCACTCTCAACAAAGGAACTCATTTAGTGATCTTCACGAGTTTAACTCAGTGAACGGACTGTCAGTTGCCATGACATGGACAGATGATTGCTGTCATTAAAAAAAACTATATAATGGTTATTTATAATGGTTGTTTAACAGCCCTTTGGGGTAAATTTTAATCTCTCTAATCGATACTTACCTCTTACCTTTCAAATCATTCAAACCAGCTCCATTATCACTGAAACTTTGTGTTATAACACTCTAAAACCAACTGGGTTAAAATGAACTTAAATTAACTGGGTTCAGTCAATATGAACCCAGTTGAGTTCAATGATGCTATTAATTCAGACACCACGCTGGGTCGAGCTAATCGTGTTCGTTCGAACGAGGGTCCATCATTCAAATAGTGCTAATAAAGATTTTTCGTTATAGAAAGAAAATAAATTGTAACATGTGTGCTAGAGCTCCTTGTTTGATGGAGGATCAATTTTTACATATCTAATTGCCCATTAATTATTAATTGTTAAATTCAGAAACATGCAGAAAACGCAGACATATAACAATAACTCTAAGATTCTTCACAAACGAAGAACATTTTAGAATCGATTTCATCCCATGCAATGCCATACCCCCTTGACGAAATTAAAACTTCATTATCCAAGCGAATGAAAATTGTTCAAACTCTGCGTCAGTCAGTTCATTCCTCAAGTTGAAACACAAAGCAATACTTGAAACACTGAATACCTGTGTAGTTTCAGTTTAAGACTCCGGGGTTTTCAGATTTTTCAGGTAATACGGTAGGAGGAAAAGACGGTTTATTATCTAAAATATAACTGGCTGTAGATTTGTGGCATTTTCTTTGAGGACAAAGGATAAGTCAGCATGAAAACAGGAAGTGTTTTTGTAGTGTTTTGTCTAGTACACGTGTCTGAGGGTATGCCAAAACACAACGATAGTCAGAACATCAACGACACAAGACGACTGTACAATGATTTGTTTGGTAATCCGGAGCCATATCTCAAACCTAGTTACAATCAGCATGAACCGATAGAAGTAAAAGTTATGTTTATATTACTGCATATTGTAAAACTAGACGTCTCCACGCAAGTACTAACTTTAAACGGTCTAACTGTGTTGCAATGGAGAGATGAATTGCATTCATGGAACAGGACGGAATACGGAGGCATTGAGAAACTTTGGATAGATACAGGAAATATTTGGGTGCCTCATCTTGTTGTGATAAACAGCATTCACCATAACGCTTTTATCAGCGTTGAAGGCAGACGTGTCGAGCTATCCCATACTGGCAGTGTTGTGACATATGGTACAACTGATTTTGAAGTTCTTTGTAAAATAACGGTATCAGCGTTTCCATTTGACAAGCAACAATGCACTATTGTAATGGGTCCTGCTGATGATTTCGGAAACGTCAGATTTACAATTGGTGGAATAAGAACATATCTGGCGTCAGAATTAGCTACTACCACAACAGCAGAGTGGGAAATTGAGAACATAAAAATGGTGTCGGCATATTATTTACACGGTACGGAAGAGCTCAATATTTTGTCCATTAAAATAAGTCTGAAACGCATACCAATGTTCTACATTATAACAATTATGGTGCCGCTATTCATGATATCATTGGCTAATGTCTGTGCATGTTTTATACCAGTTGATAGTGGCGAGAAAATGTCATTTTGTGTTTCAGTATTCCTCTCCTACTCTTTGTTCTTCAATCTAATTTACAATATAATGCCGAAAACTGTAGGAGCAGTTGCAATATTAGAAGTTCACATTGACATTATGTTTACCATCAGCTTGCTTACCACGTGCGGAGCGGTAATGGAGCAAGCTTGTCATCGGAAGAAACCTGGAACACGTGTTCCAACGTGGATCAGGGCCTTGATGCGTGTGAGGAAAAATAAAGACAACGCACCTGAGAGGTGTGATAACAACACATCGCGTGATGAGAACGAGCAAACAACCGAATCAATTAGTGAAGAGGAAGACATGATTGAATCAAATTGGAATCTTGTCGGTGATAGATTGAATACAATAGTTATCAGATTTACTGTATTGGTAACGATTGTTGTCACGATTACGTCTCTTTGTTGGATGCTAAAACCATCATAATCACTGTTCCGCTTGTGCTGACGTTGGGCACTTCTGATGCATTCCAACATATTGGAAAATATCAAGACCAATGAATGAAGGAAAGTAATCCGTTTTATCCCATAAGTGGCCGTTTATTCGAACAATAAAAGCCTTGGATATTTTTTTGTTTTATTCACCTAGTAGTGTGATAAATAGTCCCCATAGGTTTAACAGTGAAAGAATTTATTCCTTTTGTAGAGACGGACTTGTTGACCTCTGACCTCTGCCGCATTCGTGAAGATTAATTAACAGTTCAATTGTTCTTTTCGTTAAACCTTTTTGAAAGTATTACACAATGCCAGTGGAAAAAACACACCCTGTTCATTTAATAAAGTATTTTTGCAAGTTTAACTCAAGTTTATAGAGGAATTACTTTTTAACAGAAATGTATTACCGCGCTTTGTTTGTTTTTACCAATTTTGCCGTCAAGAAATGAAATTACGGGAAGGATTCACGTGATCGCGACTGACATCCAGGAATCAAGGAAAGCTACTATGTAAAGTGCTCTATGTCTTTAATCCCTCATACCCAATGCGTCGACCGTCAGTGAAACGGATCCCAAAAGGAATTTACAGGCAGGATGAGTTTACCTAAAGATAAAAACTGCCTAATACAGTTACTTTCTCTAGTGGAAGTTCCAGGAAAAAACAATCACCATTTTGAATCGATGTTGAGTATATATTTTATATGAAGCCTGGTACATACATTTTTAGATTCCCTTCAGTGACTACAAACCATGTATCCATAAGTATAATCAATCGATGTATCAGGCATAATGGGATGATGCACTAATTTACGCGCTTCATCGCTTCCGGGCTGTTACTACTGATAAATATCCGTCCAGTAACCTATGTGGAAAAGACCAAGTAATTCTGACCCCGTGTAATATTGACTTACACAGTCTTTTTTGTGAGCGGGTAAAATCAGGCGGATATTCAAAGAGATTCAGGAAATTATTAACAACCCTTCCATATATTATAAATGCTTTTTATTATGTATGTGCATGTATTGTACTATGGGGCAGAGGCGGCGGAAGTTCGATAAAAGTGGAGTGGCAGAAAGTTTCAAAACTACCATGGTTCGGCCATGTGGGAGAAAACTTACATATCGGAAATTGTGCCATAACACAATATAGTCTCTCGTTTAAATGAGCATGCCGCGGCATGGTCACTACCCTGTCCATTTCTTCTACTTCAATCATCTTCCAACCCGAAGGCTAGCCTTCGGGTTGGGAGATGGGTGAAGTAGAAGAAACGGACCGAAGCGACCAAAGATGGGACTCTTTGGCCAAATGTTTGGATTTGCAAATAATATATTACAGGAATGCTTGCATATTGACACATTTACATACATTTTAAGATTCCCTTAAGTAAGTACAAACCACATATCATTAAGTACAATCAAATCCATGTATTAGACGGAATGGGATGGTGCAATAATTAACGAGCTCCATCACTTTCAGCCTGTTATTACTGATAAATATCCGTCTAGTATCCTATGTGGAAAACACCATGAAATTCTGCCTCGGTATCATATTGTTCATGCAAGACTTACACAGTCTTTTTATGAGCGGGTAATATGAGGCGGATATTCAGAGAGATTCAGGTTTGTAGTACTTCCACATAATAGAACTGCTATACATTTTGGATGTAGCTATAGCGTACTATGTGACAGAGGCGGCGGAACCTCTATAATAGTGGAGTGATTAAAATTTTCAAAACAAAACCACCAGGGTTCGGCCAAGTGGGAGAAAAGTGAAATATCGGTAAATGTACCATGACGCACTAGGCTCTCGTTTAGACGAGCATGTCACGGCGTGGTTACTTTCCTGTCCATGACACACTAGGCTCTCGTTTAGATGAGCGTATCGCGGCGTGGTTACTTTCCTGTCCATGACACACTAGGTTCTCGTTTAGATGAGCGTGTCACGGCGTGGTTACATTCTTGTCCATGACACACTAGGCTCTCGTTTAGATGAGCGTGTCGCGGCGTGGTTACTTTCCTGTCCATGACACACTAGGCTCTCGTTTAGATGAGCGTGTCGTGGCCTGGTTACTTTCCTGTCCATGACACACTAGGCTCTCGTTTAGATGAGCGTGCCGTGGCGTGGTTACTTTCCTGTCCATGACACACTAGGCTCTCGTTTAGATGAGCTTGCCGTGGCGTGGTTACTTTCCTGTCCATGACACACTAGGCTCTCGTTTAGATGAGCGTGTCGTGGCCTGGTTACTTTCCTGTCCATGACACACTAGGCTCTCGTTTAGATGAGCGTGCCGTGGCGTGGTTACTTTCCTGTCCATGACACACTAGGCTCTCGTTTAGATGAGCGTGCCGTGGCGTGGTTACTTTCCTGTCCATGACACACTAGGCTCTCGTTTAGATGAGCGTGTCGTGGCGTAGTTACTTTCCCATCCATGACACACTAGGCTCTCGTTTAGATGAGCGTGTCGTGGCGGGGTTACTTTCCTGTCCATGACACACTAGGCTCTCGTTTAGATGAGCGTGTCACGGCGTGGTTACTTTCCTGTCCATGACACACTAGGCTCTCGTTTAGATGAGCGTGTCGCGGCGTGGTTACTTTCCTGTCCATGACACGCTAGGCTCTCGTTTAGATGAGCGTGTCGTGGCGTGGTAACTTTCCTGTCCATGACACACTAGGCTCTCGTTTAGATGAGTGTGTCGCGGCGTGGTTACTTTCCTGTCCATGACACACTAGACTCTCGTTTAGATGAGCGTGTCACGGCGTGGTTACTTTCCTGTCCATGACACACTATGCTCTCGTTTAGATGAGCGTGTCGTGGCGTGGTTACTTTCCTGTCCATGACACACTAGGCTCTCGTTTAGATGAGCGTGCCGTGGCGTGGTTACTTTCCTGTCCATGACACACTAGGCTCTCGTTTAGATGAGCGTGTCGTGGCGTAGTTACTTTCCCGTCCATGACACACTAGGCTCTCGTTTAGATGAGCGTGTCGTGGCGTGGTTACTTTCCTGTCCATGACACACTAGGCTCTCGTTTAGATGAGCGTGTCACGGCGTGGTTACTTTCCTGTCCATGACACACTAGGCTCTCGTTTAGATGAGCGTGTCGTGGCGTGGTAACTTTCCTGTCCATGACACACCAGGCTCTCGTTTAGATGAGTGTGTCGCGGCGTGGTTACTTTCCTGTCCATTTCTTCTACTTCAGTCATCTTCCAACCAAAAGACAAGCCTATGAGATGGAAGATGGTTGACAAAGAAGAAACGGACCGAAGCGTCCGAAGGTGGGATTCTTTGACCAAATGTTTGGATTTCCAAATAATATATTACCGGAATGCCTTATATTGATACAGTTGCATGCGCCCATTGCAACTCATTATGTAAACGCGCAATATGTCCGTGACAAAAGTGCAGAGGCACGTGTCCCATGGACGCCCCTGGTTCCTCCACCTCTGATGTGTAACAAGCTTTTGGAAACCAAGTGTCGAGTGAATAGCCGTTTGTGTTTTGTTCTGTCGAGGGTCCATTTTATTAAATTAATCTTAACTATATTTTGCTTTTCTTGTGCTTGGCAGTACCAAGTAGTGAACAAAGCAGAAATTACCCACTCAATTCAACAGGTATTAATATGACAGTATGAACAAAACTAGCACGCCAACTTATCGGACTCCTCAAAATGCACTATGTTTAAACTATTCAAAGGCCGATTTAAGTAAGAATCTTAACCCCACACGAGAATTATCCTTGCCAAGTCTAGATGTACAAATAATCTCCTCCTCGTTGAGGTTGATTCCTGGAGTAACGTATCACGTGACGAAATCATTTGTTTGAAGTGTGATATGAATAGAATTGCTGATGAATATCATTACATCATTGAATGCACTTCTCTTAAAACTTTAAGAAAACTTCAAGGAAAAACCATCCCCCAGCGAGATATTATAGCAGACCTAGTGCCCTTAAATGTCAGCAATTTTTAAGTACGAGTAACGTAAAAACACTTGAGAAATTGTGCCGATTCATCGAGAAAATAAATAAGTTTAAATGATGGTCAGTAGCCTGTGCCATTAAATAAGTATCATGTTTTTCCTAGACCAGTGTTGAGCTATTTCCATCCATGTTTCCTTAGTACGTTGCGAATAGTGTATGCGAGCCCGCCTCTCCACCCACTTTACAGTACTCCTTACTGTGGAGTGGTTGAATAGACAGGGTCGTTCCACAAGTCTAAGAGGTACCCTTCAGCTTACTTTATTTCCTCTACATAATGTGTATATTAAAATAAATTTAGTGACTACTGTTATATATTCTCTCATGTTTTGATGTCAGATAAAACGTAACTGTAACCAATTAGTACGACGTATGTGATTCCCATTTAATATGACTGAATTCCTTTCTAAATAATTGGTAAATTGTTATGATATTGACGAGGTTGCCGATGGACTAAAACACCCCCCTACCGTTCCTAATATTACTCCTTGCCTGTGTGTGGTAAGGGGGTTTCATCGGGTTACTGGTATGGTCCCTATTCTGAGTACTCCCTATCTAATTATTATAGTAAATGAGAGTAGAAAATTCCCTACAAGCGTCGCAATGAACAATCCCTATTTCCCTTTTTCGGAGCAAGCCAGGAGATGCATGTTATTTCCACAGCTTTGCTCAACTTTACCTGTTTCGACGTTATTTAAGGAAAGAGGACATTGCTTTGTGATAGCGAGATATTTACCTCCATCGGCAACCCCTGATGAATCGAAGGTGTGAAATATGAAGTTTTTAATTACCAATAAGCACACTCGTGAAAACAGGATTTTTTAAAATTTGTTGTTAATAAATAAGCCAGTACGATGGGATGTCAAAGAGTTTTGAGCCTAACATAAATAAAGCTGGAATATCGGTACAGAACATATTTATTTTTCATCATTGTCCCCTTGTAATTCAATGCACTTGTTCCATCAGGTGTGCCAGTCGTTGATGCCGCGTCTGTCGAAGTCCATATGTTGGTCCTATAGTCAAGCATCCACGGCAGTTGTAAGTTCCTCATCATCTTGAAATCTTTGACCACGTAAGTCTTTCTTCAAATTTGGATAGGGATGGTAGTCACTTTAACCACGTAAAGGTTTCTTCAAATTTGGAAGGAGATGGTAGTCACTTGGTGACAAATAAAATCAGGCATCCTGGCTTTGTTGATGTTTTGAAATAGTTCTATTTACACGCGCATTAATATGACACAGGTGTCTTCGGTGATAACCAATCAGAAAGTGTTCTTTTAAAATTGACCAAGCGACTACCATCTGTTTCCAAATTTGAAGAAACACTTACGTCGTCAAAGTGACTACTATCTCTTTCCAAATTTGAAGAAACACTTACGTGGTCAAAGAATTCAAGATGATGAGGAACTTATTACTGCTGTGGAGGCTTGACTACAGGACCAAGATATGGACTTATGCAGACGCGGCATCAACGACTGGCAGACCAGGTGGAACAAGTGTATTGAATTACAAGGGGACTATGTTGAAAAATAAATCTGTTCTGTACCGATATCCCAGCTTTAGTTATGTTAGGCTCAAAACTTTTTGACATCCCCTCATACCATCCGGCGCTACTTGCACACATTATTATTTATTGTTCATATTGGATGCCCTTCCCAAAATATATCTTATGACCCTCGTTCGGACAGGTTTGTCGAACCTGCTGCAACGGTGGCCATGTGAGATGTTTTGTTGGCGATAAAGGAAATATAATGAAAAGATTAACAAAAGAGCGTCGGTACAGAAAGAATATCCCGCAAGTTTTAACAGAGTTGTAAATAGGACCTATTCTATACATCTATCCTGGCATGCATCACCCATACAGTTAAAACTAGAAGTCCTGTCATGAAATGCGCACAAATAGAACGTTGATCTGTGCGTTATTCTACGCGATATGACCATCGTTAGGCTATGAAATGCTGTGCATATGGCCTGTGCACAAGCAATGTTTCAGCCAATGGACCTCCGGGCAACTCGGAGGTCCATTGGCTGAAACATTGCCTGTGCTTGCTATAAGTAACCAGGAGAACCTTCCGTGCTTTGGATGCCATTCGATATGGCAATTGCGCGCAATTCCTACGCTCAATTAAGCCTAGATAAGCGGACAGTTCGTGACAGGACTTCTTGTTTTAACTGTAGCCCTATTTTTTACTGATTTGATTACTGTCACGTAAAATTATATGATGTTTGTTTTTGTATAAAAGAATGTAAATGTACCTCATGTGCCCTTTTCGGATTGATGAGTGAATAAATTGAATTGAATTGAAAATTGTCAGTTCAGAAGCAACAATCTTCAATTCTTTCACAGAAGATGAGTCGATCAATAAAACGGACCAAAACAAAACTATACCTGGACCGTGAAATGGACGGGCAACCGTTACTTATTTCCAGTTCCTCATTCGAAATTCGTTATCAACGGATTTAATGGGTTGATAACGAATGTCGAATGAGGAACTGGGAATAAGTAACGGTTGTCACGTCCCCACAAGCAAAACACAGCTTTGATTTGATTTACACGTTGTTTGTGAACAGTAGCGGTACTACAAGTACCCAAACACTTACACGTTTTGAAATCGCAACCTTCCTAATACCAAAATATGATCTCAATATTCTATGTTCTTTGTCCTGAAAATTTAGTGCATTTTTACATGTTGTATTATCGAAAAAAACCACCAGCAATTAGGCTATTAAAAGGAACGTCTTGTTTCTCAGGTACCTCCGTCGTCAGTGAAAACCTGTCTCATCACTTCATTTATTACCTGGAAATTTCTTCAATAATGCTATTTTGCACTCATCGGATGAACAATTTAACAAACTATATTTTGTTTGACACACTCTCAGTCAGCTCTGTCAAACAAGATATAACTGGTTAAATTTGCAACTGCATTATGGGAAATTTCCACCACTGAAAACACTTAATCGATCAATTGGTAAAATTTCTAATTCCAACAAGTCACAGAACAGTTGTGCATTAACAAATAAAAAAGAAAGAAAAAAGCCCGCTTCCCTTATCATAAAACTGAAACCAAATTGCATGAGAAACAACAATGTTTTTTCTATATGCCTTACGAGACGTCGGAAGATTGAACACTGTCCAGGAAAATGTTTTGTTGAATATTTGCTCTAATTCAGTTATGTGTCTATTGTTTTATGGAAAGCATTCTTTTTACTTAATATACCAATAGCAACGAGTTCATGGACTGAGAACCCGTGCACGTTATCACGTGCTCAAGGTAGTTTTGATTCTTGGAAGCTCCGTGCAGTGTGGGGAAAGAAAGTGTACATCAAATCCATGCAAATGTGTTCATCGGGTGATGACTTTAAAATGTTGAGTGTGATTTTTTCTATCATGTAACATTTTTTCACCCTTTCAGTAGTTTTTACAATATTCTTTTCACAATTTGACGAATTTGAACATCTTCAATGCCTTTAACCTCTTCTTCGACCCTGATGGTATATTCCATGCCAATTTAGTGCCATTAACTGGCAGGTTCTATATTCGTTACTCGGGAGACGATCCTATTCAATATTGTAGCTGCACGTTGAAAATATTGATTGCTCCACCACACAAATTCATTGTGCAACTAACTACTTTACGAATTCAGGTCGTGGAATGATACTGGACCGGAACAGCGGTATTCTGGGTGCAAAGTGTTAAGTGTGCTCTGCAGAGATACTAATAAACAATTGGAAAATAATGGTTGTTCTATTGTTTCCATTGGTGAACAGTGTGACGAGTCCCATAATGTTTGCGCTGTTCTTTTGCCGCCATTTGCTTAACCAAAATGGTGTTGGGCATTGCCAACTGCTATTGGCATTCATTTATTGTTGAACAACACCAGAAATTTACCTGTATCAACCAGTTTAAAAGCAGAGATTTTACCATGACATTAACCCTTTACCCAACCTAACTTCCAAAACCGGCGAGCGCTATTCACAAAAATCACCAGTTAATTTTCATTATTTTTTCATTTTTTGTCTCAAAAACATAGGTTATGACCCCTCTCTGGAACGAGCTCGTTGAAACCTGTTTAGACAAATAATTCTTATACACAAATGCTGTATTCTGCCTGGCAAATAATTTTAATAGATATATGTAATAGTCAATCAGACTAATCTTATTGTGATATATGGTGTTGGAATTAACTTGTCATTATCAACTACTATTAAATTTGTTATTGAACAACATCGGAACGTTCACCTGTATAAAGCAGTTTCAAAACAGAAATATTACCATGACACTAGTTAATCTTATACACTGTGTTCGTCTAGTTTGTATTGGCAAATTTACCCAGGTACACTACGAGAAATCTGCGCCAAATTTGGATCCAAGTAGAACCCAAACCCATCGAACAACCAAACAAACACTCATTTCATATTCTATTTATCATATGACACACACACGCACAAATTAGCCACTTAGTATGACTTTTTAACACATCGCCTAACTTGAGTTGCCAACGGCACTTGGAAAAAACATCCTCGTATAACTAAAAATTTTCCATTTTTTGCTTCCAAAACATAGGTTATGACCCCTCATTGGAACGAGCTCGTTGAGCTCGTTCCAATGAGGGGTCATAACCTGTGTTTTGGAAGCGAAAAGTGAAAATTAAAAAAAATGAATGGCGTTTTTCTTGTAGGTAAAAGATTAATACAATATAACCCACCCTAAATAGGACAGATAACGTAAATTCTCCCTACTGAAATTATACAAATGTGACCCAGTTGTATTTTGTTTAGCCAATCAGATTGTCCAGTTTTGTAATTGACCAATAAAAGCTCCAAACTCTAATTATGCAAATTATGAAAATGTGGCCCAGTTGTATTTTGTTCAGCCAATCAAATTGTCTAGTTTTGAAATTGACCAATGAAATTGACGGAAGGCTTTATTTATCACTGATTAATATGAAAACAAAATATCAAATGTTTTAAAGTGAACAAAACGGACGAGTCATATGATAAATAAAGATAGTTGTCAATCAGACTAGTTTTATTGTGATATATCTAATCTGACAGAGTTTTCACGAACTCTGACGTACAGGATAGATTAGAAAAATTGTAAGCCTATGGCTAAACCCGTTACCAAAAGTTATCTCATCAATTTCCTATGAGCGAAGTGCCAAAACAAGGCCTACACAGAACAATTTGACCACATACATTTGCCTTTTTACAGCCTAACATCGTAAATCCAGAAGTGAAATGGAAACTTCATATCACGCTAAACCTTGTCGAAACCATTGTTAAAAAGAAATTTGCTTGATGGTTGCCCAACCATTGGCAAACGTAGTGCAACTACACATCCTACATTTATACATTCTTTCACCTAGGGGGAAGTTAACTTACACAATGGATTTGATGTCTTTTCGGGGTATGCAAGCAACTTGATGCTTCCAAACAGAACAACAGACGAGGATTTGTACACTTTGCGTGCAACGTGGTATGTGACCGACGCGCGTCGCAACAACTAACGAGCCATAACACGGGTACACAATCTTCTATCAATAATTTTTCAAATATTAAGGCTACGATGATTTTCGTTGTATCACTGAAGCTTCGTTCCTGTGGATGTGTCCAGGTAACGCATCCATAAATAGCAAAAACGGGTTGTCCTGGTGTTTGAATTCTGACTAATTCATTGGGTGACACGGGACATTTTATATTTCAAGGACTTCTCAAAAGACCTAGAAAATGCACTTTTCATATTTTTTTTCTTTTTCACTCTCTTTCTTTCTCGATGTATTGTGGAGACCTAAACTCAAATTTGATATGAACACCGGTATCTAATGTGCCTTAGTTCATTTTCAACATCACGCAATTTCAACACCATTCCTGCACTGGGTTACCTGGATTTAGTCTTAAATTAGATCAGAAGAAATATTTTATTGACGTCACTCAACATGAAAGCTGTTTTATAGCCACACGCCTAATATGAACTCCGACTCCCACACCTATAGAAATCGGCTGTGGAAATTGACATTTTGGGATAAAAAACCCAACGGGGAAATTACTAATATAAATATGTAGAACAATATTCTTCCCATCATCCCTGAATGTCAGATAATTCTTGTACATACACTCTCTCGTTCTTCCTTTGTTTTCTTCGTTATACAGCCTTGCATTATATATAATTTTTCAGTTACAACAGTCCAACATTTAAAACCAGTAGTCCTGTCATGAAATGCACACAAATAGCACGTCGATCTGCGCGTTAATATACGCGTTATGAACATAGTAAGGCTATCACATTCTGTACATATGGCCTGTTATTATTTATTTCTTTATTGGTGTTTAAGGTCACATACTTATGCACAATGGCTAATCGTGACCGTGACAGTTTTACGGGTAGAGGAAGCCGGAGTACCCGGAGAGAACCACCGAGCAACGACGAGCAGCTGTCAGCTCTCCAACATCGTAACTCTGAACTCTGCACCGCAGCACAGGCAGGGTTAGATTGGTTGAAGACATGCGCACCATCGACGTGCAGTACGCCTCAGCACACAGCGTCATCGTGCCCCCATGTAGGCAATCGGGGTGAAGTGTCTTGCCCAAGGACACAACGCGGTTGCCGCAGGTGGGATTCGAACCGAGGACCTCTCGGCTTGCAGCCTGCACCTCTACCAACTGAGCCACCGCGCCCCCACATATGGCCTGTACACAAGCATTGTTTAAGCCAATGGACCTCCGGGTAACCCGGAGGTCCATTGGCAGAAACACTGCCTTTGTTTTCTATGAGTAACCAGGAGAACCTGCCGTGCTTTGGATGTCATTCGATACGACAATTGTGCGCAATTCCTACGCGCAATTAAGTCTAGATAAGCGCACAGTTCATGCACACAGTTCATGACAGGACTTCTCGTTTTAACTGTACTATAAGCTATAAAAATAACATCTTTCAAAGTGAGAGATTAGCACATGATGTGTAGTACCAAACGTCAATAGACAATTTATATTGTGTGTGCGTTGGTGATGTGGATGGTCGATTTGGATATCTTGGCGGCTAATATCAGCTTGGACGAGATCTAGAAAAATCCCGAATATGACTTCCGCAATCTCCTAAGCAATACAACAGAAGCATTTTCCGAGGAAAATGACTCTTTCTTCTGTTTTAACAATAAGGGAAACAATTATTTTCTTTCTAAAGAGCTGGGTACTGAACCTAGTGGTGTGCGCATGGTTTTCTCTGCTTTCCACATAAATTGTCAAAGTCTAAATGCTCACTAGGATCCTTTAACATCACCTGCTCTCGGATCTACATGACGCCGAGAATATATTTTATGTCATAGGCCTTGCCCAAGTACACAACGCGGGAGTCCGAATCGATCGTTCAGACTGTGACCCAATCCAAGGACTAACCGGGCTCCACCTTGCTTAACTTCGGTGATCTGACGAGAACCGGTTACCGCAACTCCACCACGCACCCTTCAAATCGCTTTTGTCCCAAACCGACTTTTCCACAATTATGGAATCCAACTTTCCAACACAGCCTAAGAAAAATTCCTCAATATTTGCTTGACCGCATTCGAAACAGTTTTCCATCCAAAAAGACATGAACTGAATAAATTCATAAACGAAAGACATGGATGACAAAGGGACTTCTAATCTCAGATAACAAAAAGAATAAACTTTTCGATAAGAAGTTAAGATTCCCGAAAGAAGTTGATGTCAGGAACTACAAAAATTACTTTTGGCTATTTTATAGAATAAAAAAAACAAAGTAAAGCTTTGTATCATGAAAAAGCTCTCATGGAAAATAAGAATAGCACGCGGAACGCGTGGAAGATGATAAATAATGAGGATAAAAACAAGAGTACTATGCCCACATTCTTCAATCTTGTCGACAGACAGAAAGACGACAGAAAAATGCGTGCGCAAAATGATATCGCACAGTAGTTCAATAATTTCTTTGTAAACATATGAAATGAAACTTCTAAACTCATAACCAAGCCTCAGAAGTCATTTGCCGAGTACCTTAATACCAGTTTGAAAATCGTTTTTATCACACCCACTTGGGGGCGCGGTGGCTCAGTAGGTAGAGGTGCAGGCTGCAAGTCGAGAGGTCCTCGGTTCGAATCCCACCTGCGGCAACCGCGTTGTGTCCTTGGGCAAGACACTTCACCCCCACTGCCCACGTGGGGGCACGGTGACGCTGTGAACTAAGGCGTACTGCACGTCGATGGTGCACCTGTCTTCAACCAATACTAACCCTGCCTGTGTGGAGTTAGTATGTTGGGGAGCTGACAGTTGCTCGCCGTTGCTCGGTGGTTCTCTCCGGGTACTCCGGCTTCCTCCACCCGTAAAACTGTCGTGGCCATGGTTAGCCATTGTGCAGAAATATGTGACCTTAAACACCAATAAATAAATAAACAAATAAATAAATCAATCACACCCACTTCATCTATTGCTATCTCAAAGTCAATAGAATGTAAATTAAGTTGATACTGTGATAATATTTCAACCGACATTCTGAAACATGCAATGAATTGCCACTCCACTTCCATATATAATGAACGAGTCATTCAGTCAGGGAATAGTTCCAAACAGGATGGAAATTGCCATGGTAATTCCAATCTTCAAAACGGGTGACGAAAACAACTTTACGAATTACAGACCAGTCAGTATTTAGTCAGTTGTTTCTAAAATCCTAAAAAAGCTCATAATAGTAAGACTCATTAAGTTTTTAAACAAATTTGATATCCTTTAAACAAATTTGATATCCTCTTCTTCCACCAATACGGCTTTGGGAAACATCACAGAATATTTCATCCAGTTATGCAGGTGCTAAAATACATAGCCACAGAAAACAATAAGGCTAGTATAGACAGCCCTATTCCTAGATATATCTAAAGCCTTTGACCTGGCGGAAATTCCATGTGGCGTTCCACACAGTTCGACATTATGACCTATATTGTTTTTTTTTCTTTACTTAGACTGCATAAATAACTCAACAAAGCTAAACCTTCTCTCTTTTGCAGATGGCACCAGTGGATACAAGTCTGGGGTGGAGATAAACTCATTTCTCTCTAAATTTCACTCTTTACCCAATGCAGACGATATCAAAATTCATTATTTTCATATTTTTTTTTTTTTTTAAATTTTCAACAAATTTTAATGAAACCATATCATGTGACCCCCTCATTGGAACGAGCTCGACGAGCTCGTTCCAATGAGGGGTCACATGATATGGTTTCGTTGAATTTTTGTAAATATATAATTTTTAAACTACTATATTTGGAAATTACACGGGCGGATGCGGCCGATTCGTTAGGTAAAGGGTTAATGAGGAAGCGCAAAAATATCCGATTGGAATGTTGCCAACTACTTAGGTCTGAACCCTAAGAAAACAAAATATATACTTATCAATACAACGTACGGATCTAAAACGGAACTAATCACACCCATGAGAGTATATCTATAACTAATATTATCGACGAAGTCGGTAATAGACAACAACAAAAATCTGTAAAATTTCTTTGCATAAATATTGATGAAAATCTATCTTAAAATGCTCATAATTATATCCAAACTCTGCTGGAAAGTTACCCTCGCCAATCTCAGTCTCAACAAGATGAAGGAAGTTCTCCATCTTGAAGCTGTGAAGACGCTGTATTTCACATTAATACACAGTAGAGGCGTAGTAGGGTTCGACCCGGAAAAAATTGATACAAGCTGATTTTGGTGTCATTCGACGCTGAATTTATTTCGGAACAACATATCCAAAATCCGCAAAAATCCGCCTTGGGGAAAATTTTTCATGTCAGATTTCCCGTCAGGGGGTTGCTCGTGAAGGGGGACAATTGTGTTTCCGGGGTTTCGGCCGTTTATATATCACAGATTGAGTTTTATATATTATTTTGTGTCACAGGCGAACAGATACCAATGTTAATTATATTGAGAGGCAATTGCCTGATGAAATCCTCACACTTTTTATGAGGAAAAAGGGTTAATAACCCCAAAAATCACATTTTTTTCTCAAATTTTCACTCCCGATTTAAGATACTTCTGCACAGAATACAAAACTAGAAATGGTTCTTTGATCGATGTTTTCGCATACAATGAGGTGCAGATAATGTTGACTGGTCCAATATAATAACAGGAATTTAACTACATGATGAGGTCTAACAAGACATTTGTTGGTGTTCTTCACGGTTATTCAATGTCGCCGATTTCCTCCCCGATCTCAATCGGCTCGGACTGAAGCAATTCTCACACCGACAGTCTCCACAGGCAGACAAGCATTTGAGCGCAATCTTTCTACAAGAACATATGTTTGTTCCGCATGGCTTTTTGGATGTCATTTTGCATTTGCAGCGGATAACTTTGAGAAGAGCCTCAGGCGCTGCGCCCAGGTCAGTCATCACAGGTATCAACTCATTCCCACGACTTTCCCAGCCCCACTCCTCAGGATCTAGGGCATCGTTATCCAATAGTTTCCAAACCATTATTTGTTGGTGAACTCGCAGGCTGTGGAAATGTGCTGCACGCTCAGTCGGGGGAAGGTTTTGTGGTTCAATTCCCGATTTGCTGGAAGTGACCATTGTCATAAATTTTGAATATCTCAAACCATTCAAAGTGTCTGAATGTTTGCCAGAGTACAACATAACGAACAGTTCAGTCCCCATTTTCCCAACCTCTGTCTGAGAAATGGTACTGTCGTGCATTGCTTCTGATATATTTTGAATAGGCAATGACTTCTCTTACTTTTTGAGAAGCAACGTTTTCCCGTGCCCAAACGTTGCTGATGTGACATCACACCCACTCCTTGCATGAATGAAGAGGAGGTTCTTTTGAGTTGTTTCTCCAATCTTCTCTACTATATCTGCGATTTTCCATGCATCTCCACCCCTGTGTGACTTCCGTGCTTCTGACTGGAAATAGATATCAGACCAAGTACGATCCCAATGGTATACGGACATAACTAGTACATCTGTATCATCTGCAACAATGACAACTGTTTTTCTCTGGGACGAAAGTTGAACTGCATTGTCAACAATGTTAGTGTCAGCATCTCCAGAACTGCATTCGACAATATGCCCAGCCGCTCTCAGTGATGTGGAAAGCATTTTTATCAACTGCATTTTATTATTTCCATTCGATAAGAACAGTTCCTGATTTTTGTGCGCAGTCGTGTTGTTCGTCAAACAGATATCAGCACAAACGTGGAGAGCTCTTCTTCTCTGCTCCTGAGTCTTGGTTGTTGGTCATTGACCATAACCATCGAAGACAATTCGACAATTCTGCCCATATTTCTTCGTCACGTATCCAACATACTGGTTTGCCACTTCCAAGTAAGTGGTGTTTGTCTTGCATTTAACTCTGTGGAGGAGAGCGCCCCCGTCGAGCACGTACAGACCATCAGATGGTGGTTTAGTAAGGGATAAGCCATCAGTTATTGCAGTTGCTAGGTCCGCCTTGTTTGCTTTTCTGAGGAAAACATCTTTGAAGAGGGCTGTTGGCATTACAGTTAGTTCATACGCAAAGAACTGTGCCATGTCTTGCTCTCTCTGGGCAATAGCAACCAGTCTAGTAAACAAAGTTGAGGGGTCAATTGTCACCCTCTGGTCATCTAGCTTCAACCCGGGGGTGAGGTGAGCTAGGGTACGGATTTGATCACTTCGTTTGATAGTGGCATCGGAAACAATAGCGTTGTCTAATCTAGAGTGTATCTCTGCCCCTACAGACTCAGTGATATCGCAGTTGATACCATCTCCCTCGGAAGCTAACAAACCAGATGACAGAGAACGCAATCGTTCGTTTCCATCGAACGGGTTGTGTGTGTCAAACCACTCTAGTATTCTGGCCATGTCTAAGTTGTCTCGTTTTCGACGAGATGTGCCCATATCTACATGCTGTTCGCTGGTATTGAGCTTTAGGTCGGTCAACGTTGTCATGGCTTCATGTATCTCTGCGCATTTATGCATCGTGTAAATCCACTCCTGTCGTACAGATTCCATCACGCCACGACCTCGCGTCAACCCACCCCGACTTTTAATTGAACGCATAAGAACTTGCGCAATAACAAGATCACCAGAGAGGCCTGCCCAAATCCTAGAACTTCGACGTATAGCATGAAAGCCGTCACAGTAGAATCTCTCATACAACCAAGGATGTTTTTCTGGTAGTTCAAGCATCATTTGCAGATAGACTCTGCAACTCTTGGCATAGTGTACATGCCCTGTTGCGGCGAAGAGGTTCAGCATTCTACCAACAGCAATGAGATGGAGATTCCAATCGCCAAGACGCTCTCCACGGATGAACATTTTCAGTACCTGAATATATTCTAGATATTGTACCCATAGCTTAGCGGTGCGTGATTCTCTTGACAGTTTGGCTTTGTAGTTGTCAAGGCAAGTGTTCACCGTCACGAGAGCTGATGAGCTGCTAACATCAGAAAGGGTGACCGCGCCTTCAAGCACACCTTTGTATAACTCCTTCACACCATCTAAGTCCCTCTGGTTTATCTGTACACTCTCAACAGTGGGTGGGCTCATCGGAGGAGAAACATTCGCGCTCATTTCGGATGTGGTTATGGCACTCAATAATTTATTCGTCAGTGCAGCTTCTACTAGGAGGTGGCCTCGCATAGCTCTGAAAACAGCTTTGCCGGTCAACATCGACCGAACTGCTAGTGGACCATAAACTTCCTGCAAAGCTTCATCAAGACCTGATCCAGCCATCATCGAGCCGATACTGCCGAGAAAGCTCATGATTGTGTGGAAACCACCCAACCTGCAGACAATGTTCATGGATTGATCAATTATTATCTCATTTGCCTTCAACCATAAAGGCTGGTCAAACGTGACGCACGGGGATGGGATGTTCAGTCTGATCGCTTGCTCTGAGATGAATTTCAATGTGGAAAAGATGCATGTGCTGTCTGTTGGGCTGAGATCTATTATTGGGAGAAAGAGTATATCTGATTTCGCTTGATGCTCTGAACCGTGCACAGAATGCGCTAGTTGCATGAAGCCGGACCAATTAGGAACAGTGTCATCTACTGCTCTAGATAGCCACCCACAATGTCATAGAACGTCAGTACTCAGGCTAGATGGAAGTGTATGTGGTGATTGCAGCTCTACTACTGGTTTGTACCTCAAACCACCAAAGCCTCTCCTCGCTGATTCCAAGTAATCAACCACTGGGATTCCTTTATTCACCAACATTTGTTCAACGCCAACTCGAGCTCTGCGTTTTATCGATGTATGCGACATAGGGGTGGATGGCACCTGAGTTTGGGTTGACACGGCGATTATACCCATACCATGAAGTGAACCTTTCCCATCGATAGTCGCAACGTTATGGTCGACGTTGTCTGCGACCCACTGTACGAATTCTCCGGGGAAATAGTTAGAGGTATAGCTGTCAACAGAATCTAGCTCCATCACACCTTGCTTATACCGTTTGACCTCCTCATAGGTGATAGAAAACCCAAGCCTAGCTAGTTCATTAACGAGCCATTTTGACCCGAAAGTATGGTCCATTTCTACTCCTAACCCGAATAGGGTAGGTGTTATGACTGATCTTGGTCTAGCCGATTGGACTATAGAGTGACCTATGCTGTTTCGTTTTATATCATTTGGTATCAAGCACTGGAGAAAAGACTGTAGGTAGGCTGGGATCCAGGTTTTGCCTCGCGAAATGTCCTGTATGTCAGCAGGGGTTGGATACCAATCTATATCATACTCCATCTCTCTAAGCTGCCCCTTGATCAATTTTGCTGCAGTAACAATGATCCTTTCAGCTTCATCACTTATACTTTCTTTCTTGTCCGCATACCATTTTTCATTTATCAGATATTCAGCCATGTTGCGAAAGCATGGGACATTATCGCGACCCTGTACCCTGGCGAAAAAGATATAATCGCCATATCGCTCTTCTAGTTTCTGCTTCAGTCTCTTTTTTGTGTACACAGTTGATTCACCTGCGATCTCTTCCATCTTCGAATGCAACTCGGTCAATGTGTATAGTTCTGAATCGGAATGAGTTTCTAAGAATTCACATATGCACTCAAACCAATGTTCCATGCCATGGTCAGGTTTTCGACCAGCTGGTCTCGCAATTTCCAACTGTCTATAGTTTAGGAATTTCGTATAGCAGAGTGGATGTTAGACAGCCTCGGCAGCTACCAGATCAAAGCAACTCAATAGCCGAACGCTTACTTCTGAAACTAAACTATCCCCTCTCAATTCGCAATGTTCGAGGAGGGTTTCTCGTATAGGTAGTGTCTCGACGGTCCTGATAATTTTGTTCCTATCGGGGTGGCGTGGATCAATTTTTGCGGCGCTACCACAGAACAAACAGTGTGTCTTGAAGTCGAATACAGGCACATTACATCTCAATTTCTTGGCCGACGGAGCTTCGATGTCAGAAGAGCTTGCAGCAGATGCCCGCTTCGCATCAGTGAAATCCCTACGGCAATCTGAATGAACCAGAACAACACCCACGGGGTCCTGTTGAAGCTTGTCCAAAAGGTGTGCTTCAAGGTCTGATCTCTCCCTGACATTACAGAAATTAAGCATGGTATGACAACCTTTCTTGGTGGCTTTAATTGATTTGACTTCATCGAAACCAACCTGGCAAATTACACAGGTATCATCTCGAAAGCGACAACCTTGGTGTGAAGCCATATCTAATCAAATGGTGAAAATATGCCGATGGAGGGAACGGATTATTTTCTCTTAGCTATAAGTAGTACGGATCCTGAGGCGGATTATCGAAACGGGATTAATAGACAAGAAATATGATATTGACGAAATATGAAAAAGGACAATGTGACTAAGAATTGTTTCCTGTGTATGTTAACACCGAAACAAAGAAAATATGACAGAATGACAAAACAATCGAATAATTCGAGAGCACGTGGCGATAAGCTTATAGCGATGTGCTGTGTGTAACAGAATCGCTGGAATACCCGCAACTGATATGATGTAATTATCTTTCTCCAGTGTGCTATACAACGCTCTTTATTCGCGGTGTACATCAATTACGTGGGCTGGTATAATACTATAGTCATTATATTGTATTCTACTGACAGGAAAAATCTGAGAAGAGACAAATTCCTGCCCTTAATACAGAACCGCCTGGAAAATGACATCGGGAAATTGGTAAAAATGGCCACCACCCCACCCTCAGTTGAGACGCTATGAAAAATTTTCCCCAAGGCGGATTTTAGCGGATTTTGGATATGTTGTTCCCAGATAAATTCCGCATCGAATGACACCAAAATCAGCTTGTATCAAATTTTTTCCAGGTAACACCACTTTTTTTAGTTCAACGCCTGTACTAACAGAGTCATTTTATCCACGGAATCTCAACATCTGGGCCATCGAACCCATGTTCTCGGCTGTTTAAATTACAGAAAAACGGTCAATACGAATCATTAACAATAAGAAATATAAAGCCCCTAGCGACCCACTGTTCTTCAAAAATGGTTTTCTGATGATAAAAGATTTGTATAGTTTGCATGTTTATTTGTTCATGTTCGATTGGCATAACGGTAACCTTCCAGAATCATTTGCGAATTTTTTCTCAACTGTCAACAATCAGACCAATGTGAACACACGCCAAGCCGGACCCTTGCATCGATATTGAACTAGAACAAAAACATTAGAAAATCTACCTGACTTTGCATTTCCCAAGCTATGGAACGAATTGGAAATGGTCATCAAGGCAGTGAGAAACAGCACAAACAGAAAAAAATTAATTGCAAAGTTCCTTTCTTGTTCAAATCCTTACTGACCGGATTGTGCAATTTAGAATGCTATTTCCTTTCTTAGTCATCCCAAGATGTGTATCCCTGTTCTTTGGACTGTACTGTAGAGCGCAGATTGATACTGTAAAAGGTGTATTGATAAGCTTCCCTTATGTAGGTTACTCATTTTAACCGTAATTTGTCTAGTATTTTCCGCACTGTAAAAAATTACCGTATTTTTTACGGTCATATGACCGGCAGCTAGTTTCCAGGCATATGACCGTAAGAGTTACGGCAAACCGTAAAGAAATTTTCACTATCATTTGCCGTATATTCCCGTAATTTTTTTTCACAGTTGCCGTTATTTGCACGGTCATATGCCTGGAAACTAACTGCCGGACATATGACCGTAAAAATTTTTAACCATCATTTGCCTTATTTTCCAGTAAAAATTACCATCAAAATAATTACGGTCAAAATGACCGGTGACAGTGTTCCAACACTTCTCTCAGGGGAAGGCAGGAAGATAGCCAATCTGGCTATGCCTTTCCCTGCCAGTATACATTGCTTTAACTACGAGGATTTATTTTATTTATGTGTAATATACGCAAATTTCTTTTTGTCGAAATTCTGTTATTTTATCTGGATGTACCATATATATACTTTGTTATATTTCACTATACTGGCAAATAAATTATCTATCTATCTATCCAGCCATATGGCTGGAACACTACCACCGGTCATTTTGAGCGTAATGTTTGCGTAATTTAATTCCAGCCATCATTAACCGCATTTTACCTAAAACCAATAAAAGCATATGGCTTTGCCGGCCTTAGCGGAGATCCGTGACCACAAGTCATAAGATCCATCGAATATCGGTGACGTAGTACAAAACGTCTGCTATTCTGCATGATTACCGAAACAATTATGCGCATAAAAAATTGACGTTGTTTGATTTCTATGTCCAAGACTGCAATGAACATGATTCACTTGGCCACAAACTTACAAATTGATAGTAATACCTTGTTGTTAGTCTTCAAAAGCATCGGACGCCCTTCTTGGAAATGGCGACTTTCAGAGTGGCATATGGCAAGGTCGATCCCATAATTCACCATTTTTACCGCCGTGCGACGTGATTGGATAGCGTGACGGGAGAAATACGTTCGTTGGATCAAATTCGAGGGTTTTTCTGCGGCAACACTGTTAAAATTAATTAACGGTCTCGAGACCGTTGTATTTGACAGTCATCTGACAGTAGTTAACCGTAGAATTACGGTAATGTTTTACAGTGCAGGGAGACAATTCAAATAAGCATTAAATCTTTCTGTTGAATCTCTTACGATAATAAAGGGTTGACATCTCTGTACAAAATGTTCTCTGTGTTAGAATTACGGTAATCTTTTACAGTGTGCTGGCTCCTGGGTTCGTCCTTCGCCATTGCATTCCGTGCAGTTGTGGCGCATGGACCGTTCCACTTTACTTTGGCACCTGAATTTTATGAATGCAACGGTGAAGCCTGAATCGGGGTAGTTCAGCTGAATCGGGCTTCAATCACAATACACACCATCCGCTCAAGCAATACATGATCTATCTTTGGGACGATTAAGTGAATTTACGATGTTGCCTTAGTATGTTTTCTCCTCTTTCCAGTGTCTTTTTTCTCTTTATTCTTCCCTCTCCCTTTTTTATCTTCATCTGTTTCTTTTCTTCTTCTTTCCTATTCGGGGAAGGCAAGAAGACACCTATAAATCCGACAGATATTCATCTTTGGATATTAAATTGTATGCCTTTGACATGTATATTGTAAATGTGCATTTGTAACTTGTGATTATGTATACTGGCGAATAAAATACATCTCGTATTTTAAACAATTTCACGAAAACAATATCGTGTGATCCCCTCATTGGAACAAGCTCGCTGAAATATTTTATCAGTTAGGACTTGTATTATTCCAGTCAAGACAAATCAGTTTTACACCCCCCCCCCACCCCCAATCGTTTATGTTCGCGACGCCCCTGTAGCCATTCATACTGTATATTTGCTGCTTTTCAAGTCTCTTCAGCAAGTACGGTATTGTTATGGGTATTCATCCAGCATTGACTCACCATACTGGTACTTCAACTGTTGTTTGAATGAGACTACTGAAAGAATATCTACAGACAGCTTTTACTGAGAGTAAAACCACCGGAAGGACTTTAGAAACTGCCTCGTTGGGTAGTTGTCAGAGAGAGTGGTATTGCTTAATATTACTCAGACAAATCGGCAAGATTAGTTTAATTAGTCTCAGACCAGGAGCCAATGCTATAAAACTTTCACAATTGTATTTTCGAATCATTATCATTTTAAAAGATATGGCAATTTGCCAACTGACAAATTGCCACCTCTTTGAAAATGCTAATGATTCATTTCAATTCATTTAACCCTTTACCCAACGTAACGGCCAAAACCGGCCAGCGCTATTCTCAAAAATCGCCAATTAATTTTCACTATTTTTTTCATTTTTTGTCTCAAAAACATAGGTTATGACCCCTCGTTGGAACGAGCTCGTCGAGCTCGTTCCAACGAGGGGTCATAACCTATGTTTTTGAGACAAAAAATGAAAAAAATTAGTTATTCAAGAATTTTTTTTGCAAGTGTCGTCTGCTTTTCATGTTAGGTAAAGGGTTAAAGTCATAACTAGAAAATACAATTCTAGAAAATACAATTCTAGAAAATACAATTGTAAACATTTCATAGTATTGGATCCAGAAGTTAGAACTCAAAATCCTAGTTAGACGTACAGAAAGTCTAGCTGACCAGAGTAACCAACACTACCGAGTGAGTGTGACAGATTGGTTTGTACAAAAACCTCCTTATGTGCATACCTAGTGATACATTTCGGAATATGTGAGTCGTACAAGCCCTGAAGATCAGCTTCGGTAATCAGTAATGTTGTGTAGAGGCTATGACAGTCTGCCAAAACTTACAGCTTTCACAATGCCTTTGCTGATTTTAATGACTAATTCTGGTTTACTATCCAACAGGCCAAATCTAAGACGATCACAGGTAGGAATATAACTGAAACCTGTATCTTGGAAATTAATTACAAATTTTCAAACATCAGATCAATTTGAAACGAAAATGCAGAAATTCGTGTGAAATCATTGGTGCACGATGATTTTTATAGCGCAGACTGTCTAATAGCCTACACACACTAGATGTGATACGTTTCGAGTGGCCCTTCCGTCGCAATAAGTTATATATAATGATTTTATTCACCTCGATTTAGGTTTGGCGGCATATAATAATTAAAGTGTCCATGTGTGTGTGCATTCCCACACGGATCTGCTTTGTTGCCTCCTTGTTCTCACAAATAAAGCAATGAGTTGAGTTTGTCTTCCCGATTTGGGGGGATTTGTTTGTCATTGTTTGTCAACGAGAACAACAACAAAAAACAAAAAAACAAACAAAAACGAAATACCAACATGGCCGGTTAAACAAGACGGTGTGTAAGTTTAAGGCACTGGTACGTACTGGCACAGATATTTCCCGCTGGAACGTTTTTTTCTTGTAATATACCGCCGAAATATAGTTATCTCACATATATAATCTTGGACCATGATGGGTTTCAAACATGAACAAATAAGAAAGATAAGAAACAAAAAAAACCCTCCCAAAACTGCACACAAATTTGATTTAAACAAAATGTTGAGCATAGGACCTTGGCCCAATACTGTAAAACTTTTACAGCTGTATTTTTCAGAATTGTATTTTCTATTTATGGAAATTACCAATTGAAATGAACCATTAACATTTTCAAAGATGTGGCAATTGACCAGTTGGCAAATTGCCATATCTGTTGAAATGCTAATGATTCATTTCCGTCATCTATATTCACTTTTAGAAAATACAATTCGAGAAATACAATTGTGAAAGTTTTATAATATTGGACCCTGATTAAACTGACTGGCAATAGTTGATGTTATTCATTGATGGGCTCCGGTTTAATCCTTACAAGTATGTCTTAGATATATCTGTTTATTCTAATATACCTTTCATTGGTGGTTGTTCAACTGAATGTATTTCAAAATCGACAAATAATGGTCAAGAAAGTTAATATGTTGTGCTACTGGAGTGCTAGAATTATGTTTTGTATCTTTTCATGACGAGTAGCATACATATTCGGAATAAATTTTGAGTTTGACCCACATACTGTTTCCAACAGCGTTGACCAGCGGTAATGTAAATAACAGTGGATGAATCATAATAGAGGGGGTTTTGGATCTGATGATTTTTGGTTTGTTAGGGAAAAATCCCCATTTTGATCAGGCATAAAATTATGTAATCCAGAACAAGGTTTTTTTGCAATTCAATATCGCACCACCACAATTCTACAACGGTCCGTTGTGTTCAATTTTCAGTTGCTCGAAATCATTACTTTCCTCATGAATTTCCAGTTTCTGCAGCGTCTGATACTTCAGGCTGCAGAGAAAGGCACATAAAGTATCCCCTCGATATGAGGTAGCCAGACAGGTTAGAACAAGTCTCATTGAAATTTACCTTATCACTCGAATTGCGGTAGAAACGAATAAGCGGTGATTTTATGATACCTTTGATTTTGTATGTATTAACTGATATGAATCGGTTTACTTAACATACACCTTATATTCCAAATGACGGGGATGACTGGGTTTGTTTGGCTTCATACACGGTCACATAAAAAAAACCAACAGAATATTGACTGATGGTAAGTTTCAATTTAATGTTTGGCGCATGATTGTTTACAATTTCTAAAGATTCGTCGACATCTCGCTTTGAATTCTCAAATGATACAAATGGCATGTAAATATGGAAGATACGAGAGGATGCTTTGCTCATTTGCTAAAGACATTTTCCTTCTATCCCCCTACATAAATTCTTGCACAATTAGAGCTGAATCTTTTGCTCATAGGACATCCCATTATATGTACATATTTTCTCCATTGGATTCATTGAGTTCGACTCAAAAAGATCCAAAATTTGTTCATTCAGACGTTTTGCATCACGATATATTTCGAATACATTTTTTTACAGATTTAACCCCTTTATCAATATCAATGTTGGTATACATGCTGGCAATATCCAAAGTAGGCAAGATTGCATTTTGGCTATTTTTAATTCAGAAATTTTTGACAGGAAATCTGTGTTTTTTTTAGACAGCTCGGATGCCTATTAGCTGTAGGTTTCAGATGACAACCAATGAGCTTCGAGATCATATAAAATTACGAGTTACAATTGGCCTTCCCAGTGGAGTTAAGTCATCTGTCCATGAAAAGCGGTGCTTGTGTATCTTTGGTAGGATGTAAAATAATTCTGTTCGAGTACCGAGCTTAGCTGTTAACCCTTTACCTGAGATGAAAAACAGACGACACTTGCAAAAAGAATTCCTGAATAACTATTTTTTTCATGTTTTGTCTCAAACACCTAGGTTATGACCCCTCATTGGAACGAGCTCGTTCCAATGAGGGACCATAACCTATGTTTTTGAGATAAAAAATGAAAAAATAATGAAAATTAATTGGCGATTTTTGAGAATAGTGCTGGGCGGTTTTGGCCGTTACATTGGGTAAATTGTTTTGAGTGGTTTTTGTTTTGAGTATATGACCTTCGTGGAGGAGAAATTTAAAGATCTTCTTGACAAACAAGTGAATCTATTTTCTAAAAATGTTTGTAATTGTTGAGTTGTCTCGTGGCTTCGTCCATATCATTACACGAGATAAAACAACTGATCAACCTTTATCGGCTGATTTGATAACTAATTTTGTATTTTTTAAAAGTTTCTTGAGGGATCTCGTTCATCAGCTGTTAAATTGTTGTTATCTGAGAGTATGTACATGTTGAGCACTTTTTGGAGGATTCATGTGTTAGCCTCAATCATTTCGAATCCACTTCACTCTCTGGAGATGACCAACCAGATGATTTTGTGAAAGGGAGTTTTCGACCCTTGGCGTTTCTAGAGCGGCTTGCCAATTTTATTTTCCAAAGAAAAAAATCACAATTGTATTGTGGTATATTTACCCGATTACCCAGTTTAAGCTGCCATGGTGGTCCAAGTGTTAAATCGTGTTCTAAAAGAGACTTTTCTTGGGCTGATAGGTCATTGGTGCTCGACAGGATAACTACATTAGTACATAATCGTACATCTGTTAGGCGATTCTTACCATTGCCTATACTTAATTTAAATCTAGACGATTCAACCAGTGATAGTACTCGTAATTAAATCGTGAACAACTTCAGACTTGGTATAAACAATTTTGGTAGCACGTTTCCGGATCGTTTGATTAATGATGTTCAGTGTTCTCCTCTCAGCCAATGAGACTTTCTGAGAAAAGTTTAATTCTGCGAAATAAATTTTTGCTGTCCTAAACCTTTCTCCCTGGTATCACTAAGCATACTCCACAACAGTTTAATCACGAGATCAGCATTTTCGCTTCATGTGTTCATGCCAATATTTAGCAAAATTTCTTGAGGACTTTATTGATCCCTGTGACCTTTGAACATAGAGCGAAAGTTGTTCCACTTGGCGTTGGGGTAACACGCGGGTGGAGTCTCGATCAATGCGTCCTAAATTTGAGTTATCAATCATAATGATCTTACAAGCATCGGGGAGGTGTCAGTGTTTTTTATCAAATTAACTTCGCACGGATACTGAAATTGGAATAATTTAGTATCAAATGATTGACCCGACGTGCGGCTGGGTGATTTGACTTTCTGGGAGTACGATATGCCTGGCTGAACAATACTAGAAACAGAAGAAGCAGAAGCCGGAAGAGTAGAGACAAAAGAATTAGAAGAAATAGGGGTAGATGAAGAAGGAGACCATTTGGTGAGGTACAGTACGTGGAGAGTGGATTGTAACTAAACCACCCGCGGAGTGGGGTTATCACCCAAGCGATAACTTTCAAATTGTGTACACATCGAGAACAAACACAAGCAATGTTTCAGCCAATGGACCTCCGAGTTTAACCCGGGGGTCCATTGGCTGAAACTTTACTTGTGCTGGTTATGCTTTGCAGCAAATTTGCGATTATTGCATGGGTGGAATCTCCACTCTGCGGGTGATTTAGTGATAATACATTCTCCACGTACTGAACTAGGAGAGCCAGAGAAAAAAAAGGCAGAGAAGGAGGAGAAGAAGGTAGAGGAATAAGACGAGGCGAGACAGTATACTAAGTTTGCGAGCATCTTCAGTCACAATATGGGCTGGTTATGATTACAAATTGAGTCGCTTACTTTGAGGGCAGATAGGAGGAGGTGTAGAAGGAAAATATGTGGGAGAAGTGCTTTACCTTGATCTTTTCGTATTTTGTTTTTGTGCCGGTTTAGAGGGGCAACACGTCCAGAGGTTTGTTTGCTCCCTCCAGTACTGTTCCTTGTTCCAAACGCTTGGCGAAATTCCCAAATATAAGACTTATAAGCCGGCTGAGGTTCATCTGTCAACTCGTTTTAGAGAGTTTTCGAGCCAAGATCAAGGCACACGCCGATGCGCTGTTGAAGTCGGATTTTTCATAGTCAGGATGTGGCTGCATCACTGAGAAGAGATTTTGACCTTCAACTCATTTAATTTTCTCCGATAAAGCACAAGTAAAGCATCTAACCCTTCGCCCAACGTAACAGACAAAACAGGCCACAGCTCTATTCACAAAAATCGCCAATTAATTTTCATTATTATTTCATTTTTTGTCTCAACAATAAAGGTTATGATCCCTCTTTGGAACGAGTTCGTTCCAACGAAGGGCCATAGCCTACGTTTTTGAGTTAAAAAGTGAAACAAAATAGTTATTCGAGAATTTTATTTGCAAGTGTCGTTTGATTTTCATGTTAGGTAAAGGCATAATATGTGGTTGGATCATTCCATACTAATCTGACTAAAAACATAAAAAAGATGACAAAATTGAACCCTGCCTGCCTCAGCCTGCTTTCCTCTTCCGCCCTGCCACTATGCGTCTATCACACCGCCCCCCCCCCCCCCCCCCCCACCGCAGTGCGTGGGTTCTCATCAACATTTTATTTGCTTTCTCTCTGTCCACACAATTAAAACAATGGGTTACGGCTATTTTTTTCGATGAGGTGGGGACTTTTCTGTCAATGTTTATAAGGGTGTTTGGAATCATGTGTGCTTGAGGAAGATTGTGATCGGGTCTGTTTTATAGATCTTATGAAAACCCAGACAATAGTGTGTGGGTTTTCACCTAGATTTTCTTTGTTTTCTTCATAATCCTTACAACCAAAACTATGGCTTGGGGATTTGCTTGCCAGCCTTTGTGAGTGCTTGTTTGTTACGGGAAACAGAAGAAAAATGCAGCAATTCCCCACAAAAGCGGTTAAACAAGACTCTGAGTGCGGTGAGGATGACTATATCCTGTTTGAATTCTGACAAGAAACGTTCGTCCTCAACCCCCCCTCCCACCAAACAAGTGTGGGGCAACGCCCCGCCTGGAAATGCGTTTTAAGCATCACAGTTTTTTGTGTTTTGCACACCCGTACGCATCTTTCTGAATTAGAAATGTTTGCGTAAAAGGGAAAATCCGAGAGTCAACGAACGGACGATATTGGTTAACGAGCACAAGATAAGAAGAGGGGATCAGTAATGAAATATTCTCGCAACCTTATAGAGGTGTAGGGTCAAATTAATACTTAACCTCTCTTAAAAACAAAATGGATTCGCCCATTCGTTGAAAACAGTGTTGAACTGGACGTCTCCATTCCTGACCAGACAAACACTACAGAATTGTTAAAACCTATTGATCGCCTAGAACCTTGACAGAGATGTCTAAAATGTAATGACTTTCCTGGCGGCAGAAATGTCTTTTATGAGTGCATTAATGGGTGTTGATTGTTTGATATATTCTCCACATTCTAACAATACAAATTGCTCTGCCGTGCTTTTTGATATCCTCCAAGTCGAACATAACACATTACAACTGGTGTTAGTGGAAGAAAAATATTGATAACAGACAGGGAGAGGACGCAGACTATTGATAACAGACAGGGAGAGGACACAGACTATTGATAACAGACAGGGAGAGGACGCAGACTCAGAGTGGAAATACCTTTATATTTTAATGCAAATACTGTTGATACTTTTTCGGAAAATTCCTTCTTTAGACGAAAGAAAAATGATGAACAAGTTTAGTGTAATGTTGATATTATGCCAGATTTATCAACTGCCCGATGGTGTTACTGCGTTTACGATTAAAAACAATACACGAAAACTGTATAAGGATGTATTTGGAGAATCAGAGGCAAATATTAAGCCATACAGACCCAGACTAACAGATGTGTATGTATCATTTATTGTACTCAATATTGTTAAACTAGATATAGTGACACAGGTATTGGTTATGGATGGGGTAGTTAAACTCGTTTGGTTTAATGACTTTTATACGTGGAATCCAAGCTATTATGGCGGTATTGGGAGCGACTTGGTAAAGTCTGAAAAAATATGGACGCCTCACTTGGCTGTAATAAATAGTGTGAAGAAATTTTCATATATCGGTAGCGATGGTGGTCATGCCAAGCTAATCTATAATGGGAAGATAGAGTGGCCAACAGCAGCTAATTTTGAAACTCAGTGTAAAATTAAAATAACAAGATTTCCATTTGACAGTCATCGTTGTATTATTCTGATGTCACCGATTGATGGTATTGAAATCGTTCGTTTCCAAAATGGTACCGTAATTTCCAATTTTACGTCAGACTTGGATGAAAACACACCCGAGGAGTGGACGCTCGATCCGATAAAAATGGATATTTTGGAGGAGACGTACAAAGCATGTCCCTTTAATGTTGTGATCTTAGAAGTTACAATTATTATTCCGTTAGTAATAATATCTGTAGCTAATATATGTGCTTGTTTAATACCTGTTGGTAGTGGTGAGAAAATGTCTTTCTGTGTCTCGGTATTCCTCTCTTATTCTCTATATTCTTCAGTCTTATTTATGACATCATGCCAAAGACAACCGGCTCCGTAGCAATATTAGAAATTCATATTGATGTCATGTTTTTCATCAGCTTACTCACAACTAGTGGAATGATAATGGTACAAATATGTCATAACAAAAACCCGGAAGATGCAGTTCCAGCATGGATCTATACTTGTTTGTGTTTGACAAGGAATGTGTCCAAGAAAAAAGTAGCTTGTAGCGAATGTGAAAGATCTTCATATGCTGAGAACGAAAAAGGAAAAACACAAAATGTAGCAACCACGAGAAAGACATGGAAAAATTGGACTGGAAATTCGTCGGATCCAGACTGAATACGATTTATTTCATCTTTGTAGTTTTCTTGACCATTGCTGTAACCATTGTTACTTTTTCTTTTACGTTTCTACCTTCAGAAGGCATAGTTTGATGGGTTATAAAATATACGATATTGGCGACATTCATACATCATCTAACAAACATAACTATAAAATGACTATCCTAGCATGAATTCATCATCCGTGGGGGAGGGGAAAGTATATTCAGGGACGTTTGTAAAATGTGTGGAGTGGGGATCCCAAAGTATAAAGTCAACAGGCATTTTAGTAAATATACTTTAGGCCCGTAGTTTTAAGGGAAGCGTCCGCCTTCGTCCGCTCTGGGCTGCCTAAAGTGAAAATAATTAAGTATGCATTGTCTCCGGTTGCAACTTTTGTTAGAACCTATGTCCGATTTCAATTTCCCTCAGTAGAAACTGTGTCCATTCCACTTTCTAGCAGTAGAGCCTGTGTAGCATTCCAATTTCTACAAGTAGAAACTGTGTCCATTCCACTTTCTAGCAGTAGAGCCTGTGTAGGATTCCAATTTCTACAAGTAGAAACTGTGTACATTCCACTTTCTAGTAGTAGAGCCTGTGTAGCATTCCAATTTCTACAAGTAGAAACTGTGTCCATTCCACTTTCTAGCAGTAGAGCCTGTGTAGGATTCCAATTTCTACAAGTAGAAACTGTGTCCATTCCACTTTCTAGCAGTAGAGCCTGTGTAGCATCCCAATTTCTACAAGTAGAAACTGTGTCCATTCCACTTTCTAGCAGTAGAGCCTGTGTAGGATTCCAATTTCTACAAGTAGAAACTGTGTCCATTCCACTTTCTAGCAGTAGAGCCTGTGTAGCATTCCAATTTCTACAAGTAGAAACTGTGTCCATTCCACTTTCTAGCAGTAGAGCCTGTGTAGCATTCCAATTTCTACAAGTAGAAACTGTGTCCATTCCACTTTCTAGCAGTAGAGCCTGTGTAGCATTCCAATTTCTACAAGTAGAAACTGTGTCCATTCCACTTTCTAGCAGTAGAGCCTGTGTAGCATTCCAATTTCTACAAGTAGAAACTGTGTCCATTCCACTTTCTAGCAGTAGAGCCTGTGTAGGATTCCAATTTCTACAAGTAGAAACTGTGTCCATTCCACTTTCTAGCAGTAGAGCCTGTGTAGCATTCCAATTTCTACAAGTAGAAACTGTGTCCATTCCACTTTCTAGCAGTAGAGCCTGTGTAGGATTCTAATTTCTACAAGTAGAAACTGTGTCCATTCCACTTTCTAGCAGTAGAGCCTGTGTAGCATTCCAATTTCTACAAGTAGAAACTGTGTCCATTCCACTTTCTAGCAGTAGAGCCTGTGTAGCATTCCAATTTCTACAAGTAGAAACTGTGTCCATTCCACTTTCTAGCAGTAGAGCCTGTGTAGCATTCCAATTTCTACAAGTAGAAACTGAAATTTATATTGGAGAATTTGTATCTCCTATCAGATTTCCACTCAATATATACATTTTATAGCCTTGTGGGTGATGGGCCTTGAATACAGTTGGTGATGGGCCTTGAATACAGTTGGTGATGGGCCTCGAATACTGTTTGTGACGGGCCTCGAATACAGTTGGACCCGTCGTATACCACACAGATTTATTCGAGGCGATTAGATTGCTCTCGATATAATAGAGAGTAATCGCTTGACTGGACTGGTTACGTGAAATAATTCATGAGAGGTGAGGGACGTTGTACAAACACGAGTGCACGAATGCGCACGAGTGTTTTACAATATAGTCCCTCGCCTGGAATGAATTATTTCACGTAACCAGTCCAGTCAAGCGATTATTCTGTTTATTACTTTTCATTATGAAGGATAATTGTATTATTTAACCTTTTACCTAACGTAACGGCCAAAACCGGCCAGCGCTATTCTCCAAAATGGCCAATTAATTTTCATTATTTTTCATTTTTCGTCTCGAAAACATAGGTTATGACCCCTCATTGGAACGAGCTCGTCGAGCTCGTTCCAATGAGGGGTCATAACCTATGTTTTTGAGACAAAAAATGAAAATAATAGTTATTCAAGAATTTTTTTTTCAAGTGTCGTCTGCTTTTCATATTAGGTAAAGGGTTAAAAAACAATTAAGTCCCATTACACCCACGGCAAAGCGTCTTTGTTTGCGCGCACGGATACATGACCCGATTGTTGATTGCATAATTCACTTGTGAAGTTATCGTTTATAATCAAACCCGGAAATCCCAGTAAATCACACTTTGGAAAGTAATAAAAAAAAAAAAGATTAAGGAAGATAAAAAAAGGATAAAATAAAACGAGTAAGTTTTGATAAGAATCAGCGTAAATGGATAAACTGTTAATTCAGTTGACCCATAACAAAGAGACATGATTATATGTTTGTTTCACGGTTTTGAGATTGTGTGAAATTATTTTGCTTCTTGTCCATTTAGGACTAATGAGTTTATCTTTTGGAGATGTCATGAAGTAATCACTTTGGCGTAACTAGGGGGGGGGGGGTGGTTATAGTATGGGTGTGACACCCCTCCTAATAATTTTTCAGTCGCGACATTTTTCGTCAGGGCTTGTGTCTAAAATATCAATTCTCTTTAGTGTCCATGTACTTTCATTACCAGGCCTGCAACCAGGGTCGGGCATAAAGAGGGCGGCGGGCAATGTAGGGGGGGGGGGGCACCTCCCCATCCTGGACAAAATCCCATCATTTTCCATCCAGAATCATTTTATACCCCCCCCCCCCCCAAGTGACTAAAGTTCACTAATTTGGATACATCTTGCCAATTTGGCATTAAAAGGAGCAATTTCCTGTCTTCTGAAGGATCAATTCCTACTTCAACATACCCCAGACAGTTTTATATTTTTCTGCCGTTTAAGTGGAAGAGCCCATATTCATTATTTATTTTGGGTACACCAATTAATATTTTCAACGTGCAGCTTTAGAGCTATCCCACACTTCCACTTAGCAGTCATCCTACTTAATAAAATTATGACGTATCTTGTTGCTGGGCGTAAAATCGTCCCCTCGGGTTCAAAGGGTTAAAAAGACAAGGATTTTTTTAGTCACTTGTGTCACACACACAGTCAGTCATACAAATGGAGGCCTGTAGTAATCGAATCGGGCTGCTGGAGGCCCCCATCACCAATTAGGAGTACCTTATGGTATGTATAATTGTATAATAACTTGCGTAACGACCAATATACGTGTATTTTATTTATTCGCCGATAAATTTCCAAGAAGTCTTTAGTTTTTTAAAAAAAACTTATCCCGACTGACTGATGTTCCATCTACTTTATCAAGGGATGTCTTCGCCACTCCCACCAATCGATCAACCTGACGACGCCACTGCATGGTAACCATGGTCTTTCTGCGTGTTTAATAGTACAGTTTCCATGACACGCTGTTCTGATATGGAGCTTAGATCTGATTGTTGCAATTTATTCTTAGTGTGCTAATATCCGGATGCTAAACTATTGTTGTGTTCAACAAAATTAATCTTTTGTAAACAGTCAGAAATGATTACATTTGCCTGCTTTCCTTGTGAATTTGCCATTGCAGAAAGGTTTGGACTTATTAAAAAAGTTTTGGTCTTGCGTATTCATAACACTATCATCTCTTTGTACATTTATTACAGCACTTTCAGATATTTTGCTTGGATATATTATTGTCTTTTTATGCCCCCCACTTAAGTTGGTGGCATATAGTGATTGAAGTGTGCGTGTGCCCGTCCGTCCGTGTGTCCGTGTGTCCGAGCCAATAACTCGAAAACGGTTAGGGCCTCAGTCATCAAACTTCACACAATTGTACAGGACTATGGGGTGTCCCATACCATAGCCGGGTTCGTACCTTCAAGGTCAAGGTCACATTTCAAGGTTACACTAAAAATTGGTCAATATTTGTGTCTCAGTCATAACTCAGAAACGAATAATAGTACAATTGTTAAACTTTTTACTAATGTTAAGGACAGTCAGAAGGTGTGTCGCGTATAATAGTTTCTGCCGCATCTGCAAGATGGAGGCCACAATTGACCTTCATATATCCAGGGTCACAAATCGTGTCTCAAGCATGACTCGAAAACTATTAGGGCTACAATCATCTAACATCGCTCCATTATAAAGGACAACGGGTGAATGTGTCACACATCACAGCCAGGTCCGTAAGGTCAAGGTCAAGGTCACATTTCAAGGTCACACTGGACACGGTTAGGGCCACAGTCATCAAACTTCACACAATTAGAAAGGACCATGGGAGGATGTGTCGCACACCATAGCCAGGTTCGCACCTTCAAGGTCAAGGTCACATTTGAAGGTCACACTAAAATCGGTCAATATTCGTGTCTCAGCCATAACTCAGAAACGAATCATAGAACAATTGTTAAACTTTTTACAAATGTTAAGGACAGTCAGAAGGTGTGTCGCGTATAATAGTTTCTGCCGCATCTGCAAGGTGAAGGTCACAAGGGGGTGGGGCATGTGTTACCTTAGTAACATTTTTCTTGTTGATTTGTATTTTTATGCGTGGGTGAATGGATGTCAAAGTAGCTGTGTTCACAATGGGCATTTTTTAATTAACTGAATTTGTTTCATACATTGTCTTAGATTGTAGATTAGCATCACTGACAGTTTCCACTTCAATTGCTGGTGTATTTGAACTGAATTTTGTGTTGAGTTGAGTTGGGTTTTTATCTGTCTGGGTATTGTGGTCATTGAGGTTTTTATCACCTGTGATTGCCAAAGAGTATTTTTTTTTATTTCATCGTGTGTTCATGTTGGATGAATCATCATTATAAGGTGTAAATGTTTGAAAATGTTGATATTCCAGAAGAAGATCAATTGTAATTATTTTGATACTGTTAGATTGTGTCGGTGTAAATGTCTCCAACACATACGCATCATTGTGAATTTGATCTCTCCCTTTTTACTTAATGTTAATGGAATCCAATAAAATATTCATGCTGCTCTAAGTTTATAAGATGTTGCCCACCCATTATTGCTAACTAAACTCTCATAATATGTAATTTATGTTTCAGAAAAGACATGACATAATTTTCCTCCTTTGAAGATTTTCCAGGCCAAAGCTCGATGCTTCGACTACTTCTGCGTGCCTGAACGTCAGCGTCGGCGCAAACTGCTTCTTGACATCCTAGCAGATTATGGTTCCATATCACAGACAAACTGACCTTCTCTTCCCCGAGTTCATTTACTTACACAGGTAAGTAAATGGACTCGGGGAAGATTGTGCAAATAAATGAACTCGGGGAAGAGAAGAGATGGTCAGTTTGTCTGTGTAATGGGACCAATTTCTGAACTGATTGTGTCAAACTAAATGCCCACCTCTATTTTATTTAACAATCATATTGATTTTGACCTGGAAAACACGAAAAACGGCATGCATCACAGAACGTCTTCCGATTCCGTATCATATTGACGACTCATTCTGATTCCGTATCATATAGACGACTCATTCTGATTCCGTATCATGTAGACGACTCATTCTGATTCCGTATCTTATAGACGACTTGTTTCTGGTAATGCATAACAGGCGCATGAATACATTCTATGTGCGTTTCAGTGATCGACCCAACATTATGTCTCAAAACTGTTTTAATAATTTAAGACTTAATCAGTTTATGTGACAGAATTGTTAGATAAATGCATTATCATGATAATGTGCATGTCCTGTCATTTGCATCAGATTCTCGGTGGTGTCCAAAAATGGGATCACAACTCGCCGGAAAAGCCGGCTCGTTGAGATCCCATTCTGGACACCACCTCGAATCTGACACAAATCACAGGACATGTACATAATCATGATAAGCTGTATGTATCACATTAAATCTGTAATTAGAGCTAACAAAAGTCCGCCGTTGAGGGAGACAACTCACATAAGATTTTAGCTTGATGCCGAATCCCATTATTATTCAATTGACAATACAAATTCAATATATATAAAGTTTATTGATGATGTAAATCTTGCACACTGTTTGTGCTATTATAATATTAGAACGTTTCTTTTCATGTTCTATCAGTCGATACTAACTGAGTTTGTGTGATTTCTGAAATAAAACCTGAAGCAGCGAAGCTGCAAAAGGTTTTATTTCAGAAATCACACAAACTCAGGTACTATCCACCGATAGAACATGAAAAGAAAAGTCCTAATTATTTTAATATGTCGAACAAAAAATAACTTTCATTGTTAAGCGTTAACTGCAACATGCCATCAATCTTGTAATAACAATGTAGCCGAATCCCAAAACATGACGCCATTTCGAACGAATGACGTCTCTTCGAAAATGACTTGTCACAAGTTCCGTCGCGTTGGGAGTTTCTATAAAACCAAATGCCAGTGTTTACAACTGAACCATGCTGTTCATGTTATAATTCATTGTTAATGCTTGTGTGATAAGTGGTATAAATTAATGGAAAATAAATTCATGTTCCTCGGACGAAGACAGTTGATAGAATTAAGCGGAGTGAAACAATTTATTTTGAACTTGAGACGGAGGCTCAGTGAGGTCGAGGAGTCTTAAACTTGTGGAAATATCATTGATTGAAGTCCTAACTCATATTCAGGATTCACTGAAGTGGTGAACAACACGTGAGTTGTTAATATTTCTGATTCTTTTGAATTCGCTGTTTGCTGTTAAAATGGAAAACGCGCCCACTGAAGATGATATAATTGTTGGTAAGTTTGTCTTTACCGGCGACGAAAAAAGTTAAACGGACACGAAGCCAGCGTTTGGTCTTGAGAAATTCCAATCGACGTTGGTCAATGGAAGAAGAGCTTATATTTTCTTCGTTCTCTTGTCTCCAGGGCAAAAAGTTCCAATAGTACCCGTGTTTTGCCCCCAAACACCAGTACTATGACTTTTAGAAGGCGTCAAATTAACCAATCACGGCTGATGTTACAAACGTGAGGCATAATAAATATATTTAAGATATGGCTTCAATAAAAAATACTGTTTGAACGAAATCTTCTCTTCCCATAGAGGCCAGCTGATAAATATACAAGAACAAATTAATTTCTTATATTTTAATATATGATACAGATTACAGTGGAGCACACTTAATTGGATATCTCTTAATTGAATAACCCTATTAATTGAATATAACGTCCAAAAACAAAACCATATTCCGTATCTTCAGTACAAGTGTGACGTGTTAATTAATAGGTTATAGATTACATTCCCGTTAATGGAATTTAAGCTGTAAATAAATCTGAAGTTATCTCTAGAATACAGGAAAGTGACCAAATTCCTGTTAATTGATACACCTGTGAATTGAATAATTTTCACTTGCAACGTCGCTATTCAATCAATAGGGTTGTCCTGCTCCGTGCAAAAAACTTGTTCAAGAAGGGGGAAAACAGTTATCAGTATCAGGGACCTGACACACAAAATATTTTTTTCATCAATCGTTAGTTAATATGTGAGGCATATCAAAGAATGTAGTTTTCTGAAGTAAAAGAATTTTTGTGAAGATGACCAAGATAAACTATCAAGGGAGAGCAGCGTGACAGAAAATGACTGGATAGAAAATTTGCAAAAAGAAATTGACTGCCACAAACTGTCAAGTGAGTGCAGCGGAACAGAGAATGGAAAATATCAAAGTACTCTGTTCTGTGTCATAGGCATTGAATTACGTCTGTGGTGTCTAACGGACTTATTTCATTATATAATTCTCTCTTTCTTTTTCGGAATATTAATTTAACTTCTGACCGACAGGACGAGGCTTTTCGCGTTCTTTCTGTTGGTAAACAAAGTAACCCGTCCCTCGAGTAATGCAGTCCAGATCGCCCCCTGAGTTCCAATGTCTTCTATGTGCCCTTATGCGCATAGAACATATTGGAACTCGGGGGCCGAGATGTCATTTGCATAATTAGCAATCGGAATGCCATTTCTGAAGTTTCATTGGTACATTGTCTGAAGAGACCTTTGAATGTCAAATGGATTATTTATGATCGGGAAATATGGAGGCGCTCGACTTCTTTCGTTTTCAAATATGTTTCTTCGATATTTTGTGAACTGAAGACAGTTTATTGATAGAATGTTTTGTTTTTGGCGAACAGATTGACCATACGAGATTCGATTAACAACTTATTAAGCAATTTGGTGGATGTTATCGCAGTCGGAACGCGATATCTGAAGTCTCATTAGGGCTGCACGGTATATCGATAAACCGATATATACCGGTATTCAAGCCAATATCGATTGAATACCGGTGTAATTACAAAAATATCGGTTTATCGTCATTATTTATTCACCCACAATTTAATTTTCAAGATGTCTTGAGTTTTTTAACTGTAGCCCCAAATGAATAATTTTATCCCTTTATCCAAGGAATCGTCTGCTTGAGCCATCGTAATAAACAAATTCAGCAGTTGAAAAAATAATTTTCAAAAGTTTCAACAAACCTATATCATGTGACCCCTCATTGGAACGAGCTATTTGAGCTCGTTCCAATGAGGGGGTCACATGATATAGTTTTGTTCAAATCTTTGATTAAAATCTGATAAACTAATTTTGAAAATAATAAATTTTGATATCGTCTGCGTTGGGTAATGGTTTTTCGAATGGCATCATCAAGACGTGCTAATTCGTTCAGACTGTGATGCCTCGAGTCTCGATTGTGGTACTTGTGTTCATATATCTGAACAGTTTTCGATATACCGGTATACCGCGGTATTTTTTTGAATACCGATACCGGTATTCAGTTTTGAATATCGTGCAGCCCTAAGTTTCATTAGTACATAAAAATAATTTACAATCGGAAAATATGGAGGCGTTCGACTTCTTTCGTTTTCAAACTTGTAACTGCGATATTTTGTGACTTGAAAACAGTTTATTGATATGTTGATTCAATTAAAAGAATGTTTTGTTTTTTGGAGAATAGATTAACGATATGAAGTTCGATTAATAACGTATTTCCTTATTTGGAGGGAGTTATCGCGCTGTCCCATTTCCCCGTGCTGATTTTTTTCATTTCCGCCAGATACGACTTTTGACGAGACTGTTGGATTTGATCACTTTTTGTTTGGAAAACCGATTACTGAATTGTCTCACATAGGCCATGCTGGCCTTGCTCGCTATAAACAAACTTTTGATGTATAACAACATGGACGCAAATAAAAGAAAAATCTCTTATAAATGAATAACCATGGTACTTAATTTTCTGTTCAATATACCTGGTATGCGAAGATATTTTAGACAACACCATGCTGGGACGTACTTCATTTCTGCAATGAGTAGGCACGATTGTAGGCACAATTTTACTCCCTCCCTCCCGTCCCTTCCGTCCCTCCCTCCCTTCCTCCCTACCTCCCCTTCCTTTCTACCCTCACCCCCATCGATGCGGACACACAAATTTAACGCCAAAGCTTCCTCAGTTTTCCACTGCTCCCACATACACACAACAAATTTAACGCCAAAGCTTCCTCAGTTTTCCGCTGCTCGCACATACATAGAACAAATTTAACGCCAAAGCTTCCTCAGTTTTCCACTGCTCCCACATACATACAACAAATTTAACGCCAAAGATTTCTCAGTTTTCACTGCTCCCACATACATACCACAAAGCTTCCTAGGTTTTCCACTGCTCCAACATACATACAACAAATTTAACGCCAAAGCTTTCTCAGTTTTCCACTGCTCCCACATACATACAACAAATTTAACGCCAAAGCTTCCTCAGTTTTCACTGCTACCACATGCATACAACAAATTTAACGCCAAAGCTTCCTCAGTTTTCCACTGCTCCCACATACATACAACAAATCTTCCTAAGTTTTCCACTGCTCCCATATACATACAACAAATTTAACGCCAAAGCTTCCTCAGTTTTCCACTGCTCCCACATACATGCAACAAATTTAACACCAAAGCTTCCTCAGTTTTCCACTGCTCCAATACACATACAACAAAGCTTCCTCACACTTTTCCACTGCTCCCACATACGTACAACAAATTTAACGCCAAAGCTTCCTCAGTTTTCACTGCTCCCACATACATACCACAAATTTAACGCCAACGCTTCCTCAGTTTTCCACTGCTCCCACATACATGCAACAAATTTAACACCAAAGCTTCCTCAGTTTTTCACTGCTCCAATACACATACAACAAAGCTTCCTCAATTTTCCACTGCTCCCACATACATACAACAAATTTAACGCCAAAGCTTCCTCAGTTTTCCACTGCTCCCACGTACATGCAACAAATTTAACACCAAAGCTTCCTCAGTTTTCCACTGCTCCAATACACATACAACAAAGCTGCCTCGATTTTCCACTGCTCCCACATACATACAACAAATTTAACGCCTAAGCTTCCTCAGTTTTCCACTGCTCCCACATACATGCAACAAATTTAACACCAAAGCTTCCTCAGTTTTCCACTGCTCCAATACACATACAACAAAGCTTCTTCAATTTTCCACTGCTCCCACATACATACAACAAATTTAACTCCAACGCTTCCTCAGTTTTCACTGCTCCCACAAACATAAAACAAATTTAACGCCAAAGTATCCTTTCGTCTTCTCCCACATACATACAACAAAGCTTCCTCAGTTTTCCACTACTCCCATACACATACAACAAAGCTTCCTCAATTTTCTACTGCTCCCACAAACATACAACAAATTTAACGCCAAAGCTTCCTCAATTTTCACTGCTACCACATGCATACAACAAATTTAACGCCAAAGGTTCTGCAGTTTTCCACTGCTTCAATACACATACAACAAAGCTTCCTCAGTTTTCCACTGCTCCCACATACGTACAACAAATTTAACACCAAAGCTTCCTCAGTTTTCACTGCTCCCACATACATACAACAAATTTAACGCCAAAGCTTCCTCAGTTTTCACTGCTCCCACATACATGCAACAAATTTAACGCCAACGCTTCCTCAGTTGGTGCTGAAGACAATGTCTATCGAAAAATATTACAGTTTCGTGTATTAACATATTTCAATGTCAGCACAACGACAACATACAAAAGAGGTACATTAGAGGAATTGGCAGAAGTTTAGAATGCTGCTACAATTCTCAATTCAATTCAATTCGTTTATTTATCTTTTTCCATACAATGGCGTAAGACGATATTTAAACACACACAAATACACATAACAAGTGCGCAATTGTTCTACTGTGGAAAATAAATCAATGTGTTTCAGAGGTTCTTTGAATTTAAAGTGTGGTCGAGTATCTATTGTACACAGTATCGTGCGAACACCATCAATGCTCGCCACTTGCAAGGACTCGCCGCTATTTAATAGCCGCGTGAGCCTGCATGCCCGAGCATGGAGTGTACTCGCATCTCACTTACAAACAGGTGCGGGGTGAGTGTTTATTTCTTCCAATAAATAAATATTCTCAAAAGAATTACTTTCCTTGCACATGAAACATCTCCAATAATTATTATTATTGTCTGAAACATTTAAAAACGTGAGTGTTATTTAATTTAAATATGGATAATTCGAAATTGCCCACTGTTTTTATTCCACACCAAAAACACAACGGATTGATTTCACACTTCTATGAATTTGTATAAATAATACTTTTTATCACATATTTGTATTCCACTATATGACATCTCAACACCCGTCCACAATTCTACATTTTAATGATAAAATTAACATTTGTCATCAGCACCACAACAGTCAGAATCGTTACACTGATGTTCTTAGGGTGCTGACTGAATGCGTGACAGTGCTATCATTGACGTATTAAAACACTTTTTTCTGTGTCCAAATGCGAAGCCTTTACATCAAAATCTCACATTTTCTCGGTCTAGAAATACAAATGTGAGAAAATATCGCGAAACGTCAGGCACGTCCCGAGGGCGCGCAGGCCGGTGTTGGGGGAGAGTTCGAGTAGGGCATCTCCTTCTCGATAGTGTGGGGGGGGGGGGGCAGGGGGGCCCTTTCGGGGAAATGTTTTTAATTTTGAAACACCTGAGATGGATTCTGAAGCCTCCGCCTGGCTTAAATCTGGTCATTGTACCCACAATAAAATGCAGGTACCTGAGTTTTCCTTTATATTGACCAGGCTACAAAAGGAATACAAACAAACAGCTATTCAGCCAATACCTACTTCCAACTGACTACTACAGCGCCACAACTGCCACCACCAATGCGCTCAACATTGCCATTCTTTTGCCAACACTAATCATATCTACAGTAACTATGTGACTTCTCCCGAACATACCTCAACCTTTAAAGGCCCATTTCAGATTTCTGCGATCTTTGAGCATGTGCCACTAAATACCATCACGAAGAGGTCATACTGACAACAGCCAAATCATTTGGGCAGTTATTTCTAGTCTGTCTCTTGGCAGCCAGGTCATGACTTGAAACCACTTCTAAGAAGCTGGACATGTGTAGTGTGTAGTCTAGTGGGAATTCAGAACAATTGCCCAGGCACAAGAAAATCAGTCACTTCTTTCATGAAAGTGAATACTTCCACTACCATCAAGTCTCAAAAGAGACTATTAATTGCGAATAAAGGAAAATCTGAAATTTCAGATGGTTTCGGTATTCAATGATTGGTTCGGTTCAGTTTTTCAGTATCCTCATGATATCGGTTCGGTTTTTCGGTGTATTACCTATCACCGGTCTTATCATGTCAGACACTATAAGGGTGGAGGAAGCTTGTGTTCACGAAAAACAAGTACCGAGCACCGACTAGTAATTATTAAACCCTCGGTCTTACTAATCCCATCAAGCAAAGATGATTAACATGGGTTGATGACTCCGTATACCATCTACGTACTGTACGCCTAAGTACACTGCCCTACCCCGCTCAACTCTGATGACGGGAATGAAGATCAAACCTACACTCTTTCGATCGGAAGTCCATTGCGATGACAAAAGAACGCCCACCACGCTGCCTGTCACTTATAGTTTACAATTTTAGGAAGCTGGCCAAGTAAAGCACCCCTCAAACAGAAACTACAGTACACTCTAAAATCAGTTGAGTTGAAAATAAACCCAAATCAGCTGGGTTGAGTGAATATGAACCCAGTGGGGTTCATATTCACTCAATCCAGTTGACTTGGGTTGGTTTTTAACCCAATTGATGCTAGAGTGTATATGCAGCCGACGAAGTATTTCTCACAAACCTGCAACGGAGTTCACATCAATATCACTTTTAATAGTGTAAAGTTAATGTCGTTATCTTTTACTTTATTTGGTTTCTGGTATTTTTAATGATCGTTGCAAAATATTTAAATTACACCATGTGGTTACTCATTAAATATTATTCTTAGGGTTCGTTGTTTTACAGTCTATAATTATAAAATACGCGAAAACAAAACCTGCATTTTTATTTATAAAAATAATTCTCTTTCCAGTAAACAGATGACATAACCACGTCAGACATGAAAATCCGACCTCATGATAAAATATATATGAACAAGTTATTACCCAACACTTATTTCTCTATCGGTAATCAAAAAGTAATTAACGGGTTTTATCGTTGTGGAAAATACTTCCATTGCGCTGTTTAGATTTAATATGCATTAATGGAAATATATTTTTACGTGATGCCAATAAAAACAGACATCTCAAAAAAAAATATAACTCGTTTTAGTGTGTGTCATTATGAAATACTTATAAATGGGGCTATTATTATTATATTTATTAGGAGCGTCTTAAAACTTCTATCCTTTCTTGGGCACGACATCCCAATCGAACAGTTCTTTATTTGACGGAAGCTATGGGAGTACACGTCATCCCTGGAAGGTGAGCGCTTACAATTTCGATCCATGTTCATTTCGACCCGGGTGTTTCGTTCTAGAATTCTGCGGACTATGATGTTTCGGTCCAAAGTTTTTGATCAGGGAAGATGTCTATGGTTTATAATGAGATTTCATAAATACCATTATGACACTGTGATTAAACCGGCGAGCTGTTCGATTAAAATTTATTCACAATACCTGGAATACTTCGAATTGTTCAAATGGTTTATAATGCGATTTCATCAATACACATATCGTCGTATGAGAACTACAAGGTTGTATCTTCCACAAGCAGATAGAACCTAATAGTTCTCACGGGGTGATATGGCACTGTGATTAAACCGGAGAGCTAAACCTGGGATAAGTCGTATTGTTCAAATGACATCTGTATTTGAATCGCTTTAATGGGACATACTGTGAAAAATGGAGTTGTGTTCCATTAAACTTGAAGAATAGAATACTTAGAAAACAGCCACTGAATTTGAAGACTCTAAGTTGCAGTAACTGTACTCCAGAATAAATCCCAAATATGGGCTTCTAGCACTCTACCAGTTAAACAATGGGACCCTGATAGTATATTGCACGCCAGTTCAGAGTTCAGAGCCATCAACTGGTAGCGTCTACATTCGTTAATTGGGGAAAAAACAATCAATGTTTTCAATGTGAAAATCTTGATTGGGCAACGTGCACAAATTCGCTGAGCTACTATCTCCTTTATGAATTCACGTCGTATCACGATCCTGGACAGGAAAAGTGGCCTTTCGTGTTCAAATGGTTAAACAGCTTTGATCTTTTGAAAATTATACAATATAAAATTTTGTACTATGGGGGTTGGGAATATATTTCTCCAGACGTATTTAAAATAAATACGTCTCCAGTCTCCCACGTCAAAATTCTGTTCCAGAAAAGTTCCCCATTTCCTTTTTGAATGGGTGGATATTTATTTGAGCAATTGTTTCAGCAGTCAGTTCTATAATATTCTATTAAATTTTAGGGAGGCGGTTAATAAGGCCAAGGTGTGGTCAGTAAAGTCATCTATCTTTCTTATTTTCACAATACACCTTTTCAATGACTGTGGGATGACGCTAATCATTTCAGGTTACATTTCCGGTTCCGATTCCGTATTAGACAGATTCATCTTCCAGTGAACACCGCACCATCACATATAATACAATGTTATTACGCATTAAAAATTAAATTAAAATTTTTGACCAATTCCAACCCAAATTAAACTGAAAAACGGGCATTATGTAACGGGGTTGTTAGATAAATGTATTATCATGACCAAATGTCCCGTAATTTGTATCAGATTCTCGGTCGTGTTTACAATCGGATCGCAACGAGTCCGTCTGACGGTGCTCAAGAGAGTACCAATGTCCATGGATATCAGCTACGTAATTAATCAAATGTGTGCCTTTTCACACCACGTTTTGTAAAAAAAACTGAAGTATTATTTATTTTAATATTCTCATTGTTAAAGAGAGGCTGAAGAAATATATTTGATGCGGTATGTTTCAACGTGGCCCACGAGTTGACGACTTTATTTTCCAAAAGGGGTTCACATTAACTGCCATATTGATCTTTGTTCTTAACACTCTTCTCCCCTGGGAGAAAATGTCGGTGTCTAATAATTTAGTTTCTGCAAGTGGGGAAATTTTATACCACCGTTCACAGTAGTGTTTATCATTTCCTGTCGTCTTATCTTATCACTGTTAACAGACCCTCCATAAAACCCGAAAAAAATGAGATTGAATTTCATCGTGAATTGCGATGGGACGGCCTTGGGAAAGACACTTAATCTCTGGCTGCCGAAAGTGTCGTTAAACCCCCAATAAATATATTAATTAATTAATTTAGAAGTTTGGGAGGTAAGATTTGCTATTATCTTTCCCGGAAAGAATAAACACTTGCAAATTACTATAGAAACGCATTCGCTGAACAGAGAGCAAAAGTGGACAATTAGTATTGGTAGGTGAGATACTGATGGATATTCTTAATGACGGATTATTTGTGACCTAGTTGTATCTAATTAGCTTGTTACTTTTAATAAACGAAAATAACAGACAGCTCCAGGAGCTGTCTGTTATATTTGTTCAATAAAAATAAAAAAGGAAACTTAGCTTTATTGTCTACCAATGTCATTGGACATATGTGTTTTCTCAACGATTATTTGTCTCTTAATTGGACCTTATCTGCGCGTCTAATAATTTCAAGGGAGGGAAGTTTATCGAAAGTCGATTTTCATGACCATTTGTGTGTGGAATGTTTGTCATGGATTCATCAATGAGCAGAATAAATGTGCTTTTATTCATGTCTAACAGCACGGATCTTCACTTTGTACACTTAGACATTGATTGAACGCAAAAAGGTTAGTCAGTGTAACAACTATTCAAACATTTAATACATATCAGTTGAGCATTAAAAGAGACAGAAGCGAATAAAACACCGAATCGGTCAAATCAGAAAAAAAACTTGAATTTCAGTAGATCATGTGACAAGCTGGAATTCGTTAATGGATAACATTTGTGTCTGATATACGTTTCCTGTATCAGTTTGTTCATATTACCAAGACCCCCGATATCGTTCCCAGCTTTCATAATACCGTAACTGTTTCCATGACTACGTAACTAGAATATTATTTACGTAACGTAAAATGGTATCGTGGGGCGAGTTGGGAATGTTCATTGTGAGACGAGCATTACCTTTACCTAACATTGCAAACAAAATTCTTGAATAACTATTTTTTTCTCAATATTTTATTCCTGAAATCCGACCCACTGATGTAAGAGTGTACTAACTGATGGCAATCTGCACACATTATTTTCTTTCCTCTGAAACCTGAATTCTCAATATTTTTCCATGAAATCCGACTCATTGATGTAAAAATGTACTAACTGGGGGCAATCTGAACAAATTATATTCCTTCCTCTGGAGCCTGAATTCTCAATATTTTATTCATAAACTCCGGCCTACTGATATAAGAGTGTGATGACTGAGGGTAATCTGTACAAATTATTTTCCCTCCTCTGGAGCCTGACTTATCAATATTTTCTTAATAAAATCCCACCCACTTGTGCAAGAGTGTGCTGACTGGTGGCAATCTGTACAAAATTGTTTTCCTTCCTCCAGAGTCTGAATTCTCAAATATTTTAGTTATGAAATTCGACATACTGTGTAAGATTGAGTAAACAGTCACTGATAGCAATCTGAACAAATTGTATTCCTTTCTTTCGAAGCCTGAGTTCGTAATATGTTATTTATACGTTCGATGTAAGTATGGGCGATATTATCGCAATCTTATTAAGAAGGGAGCACTCCTGTGACGAGAGTTCTGTAAAGTCCCATCACATTAATTCTAACAAAGCAACAATTAGAAAATGTAAAACAGAATAATTTCAATTACATCGTCCCCTAAGTTCCAATGTGTTCTATGTGCTACTGGTATAGAGAACATACTGGAGCTGGGAGACATTAATCAACCTATAAATGAACAACAAACTAGAGAAACAAAAATTGACTGTGGACTAACTCTCTCGAAAATGAAATAATGAAACTTTATTTCCGGAAGAAAAATATCTGTATAGAAATCAAAAACGGGTTTTTGTGTGCAGCAAAAAAGAGTTTCATGCAGATACAACTTTTCACAAAACAGAAATAACTTTCGTGCACATATTTTAACGAGTTCTATAAAGGAATCTGAAATACATTATTGTGCACTGATCTTTTTTGTTTTATGTAGAAAACAGAAATGATTTTCAAAAATCTGCACTGACTGACCCACCCTCATCCCCTAAATGTTTAAAACCCTGTATTGGTCCTAAATCAATTCAATATGTTACACCATAATTTCAATCATGCAATGCTTGAGATATAAACGCTACCTACTTTCACAAGTTTTGGATTTGCACAGTTGTTGGACTGTTAAGACACAAACATTAACATCAGGATTGCATTAGGAGGTCTTAAAATGCGATTTCCTGCTATCCTTGAAAATGTACTCAATAACACCGGGCTGATTCTAGTTTCCTTTACACATGTGTATATCCTCGTCCTCCGATGTATGCTCGAGTATAACTTGAGAACATTACAGCTCAGATTTAGAGGATTTTTTATACAGCTGTTCACTATCATGAGATCTGTCAGGAGCACAAGCTGTTTTGCTGTTGCGATGTTTTTCTGTAAATATGACCCTTTGAATATACAAAATAGCCAATTTTTCTCCCTCTGATGTCTGTTGAGTTATAACTTGAACCATACAGATCAGATTTCGATGAAATTTCAAACAGATCTTCACTATCATGAAATCTTTCAGTAGAATCATCTGCTTTGCTGCTGGCATGTTTTTCTGTCAGTTATGGCCCTCTGAATATACAAAATAGCCAGTTTTTGTCTGTGTGCCCTGTATCACAGGTTACTCAATGAAATTTGGAATGAAGATTGGTTATGGGAAAGGATTTCAAATGAGTCTCCAATAATACTTCTTACATTTCACTTTCTAGACATCTCCCCCTCTCCCCCCCCCCCCCCTCACTTTTTAACTTTGAAAATGCGATGTTTGCCTCTGAAAAAAAAAACAATTTTTTGTCTGTTCGCCTCGTATCTCAGGTTTGGGTTATCTGATTTCAATGAAATTTGGAATGAAGATTGCTTATGTGAAAGGCTATCCGAGAGTAAGTCCCAGAATCATACGAGTCAAGACACAAATAATATAAGAAGGTTGTATAACGATTGATTCCTCAAGTTTGAGACATATTTCAGACTTATTAACAATCAACGTGAACAAATCTAAGTGAGAGTCAAGTTCATTTTACTAAATGTTGTGAAACTGGATGTTGCCACACAGATACTTTATAAACACGGATTAGCCACGTTCTCCTGGACAGTTGTTTTGCATACGTGAAATGCGACAGATTATGAAGGTCTCGAACACCTTTGGATATACCCAGATAACCTTTGGTCTCCCCATTTAGGTGTAGTAAACGGCGTAAACAATATTCATTAATCGACCTTAAAGGTAGACGTGCCTTCCTTTACTGTAATGGAAATATTGAAATGTTTGGAATAGAAGATTTCGAGATTCTTTATAAAATAGATATAACCTCGTTTCCAATTAAAAAGCAGATTTGTAATCTTTTAATGTCCACAGTTGATGATATCGAGAACGTTATTTTACGAAATGACGGAATTGCTAAAAAGTTGACTTCAGACATAACTAGTGTCACTGCAGAAGAATGGGTACGTAAGGATATAAGAATGGTAAGTGAACAAGAATTTACATACAGTGGGTGGAAGTTCTATGTAGTATCCATTATATAAGAATGGAAAGAGAACAAAAATTTACATACAGTGGGTGGAAGTTCTATGTAGTATCCATTATATAAGAATAGAAAGAGAACAAGAATTTATATACAGTGGGTGGAAGTTCTATGTAGTATCCATTATATAAGAATGGAAAGAGAACAAGAATTTACATACAGTGGGTGGAAGTTCTATGTAGTATCCATTATATAAGAATGGAAAGAGAACAAGAATTTATATACAGTGGGTGGAAGTTCTATGTAGTATCCATTATATAAGAATGGAAAGAGAACAAGAATTTACATACAGTGGGTGGAAGTTCTATGTAGTATCCATTATATAAGAATGGAAAGAGAACAAGAATTTACATACAGTGGGTGGAAGTTCTATGTAGTATCCATTATATAAGAATGGAAAGAGAACAAGAATTTACATACAGTGGGTGGAAGTTCTATGTAGTATCCATTATATAAGAATAGAAAGAGAACAAGAATTTACATACAGTGGGTGGAAGTTCTATGTAGTATCCATTATATAAGAATGGAAAGAGAACAAGAATTTACATACAGTGGGTGGAAGTTCTATGTAGTATCCATTATTATTACCCTGGAGCGTAAACCATTGTTCTACATAACAACAATCATCGTGTCGCTTCTCGTGATATCATTGGCTAATGTCTGTGCCTGCTTTATACCAAATGATAGTGGAGAAAATATGTCATTTTGTGTCGCAGTATTCCTATCCTATTCGCTCTTCTTTAGCCTGATTTATGATATAATGCCGAACACTGGGAGATCATTTGCAATATTAGCAATAGACATTGGCATTATGTTTACCATCAATTTGTTTACCAAGTGCGCAGCGGTCATTGTGGAGGCATGTCAGCGGAATAAATCTCGAAACAGAGTTCCAGCGTGGATCTTGGTTTGCTTGTGCAATTCGAGGTATTTAAAATAAATTGCACTTTTCGAAGGCGAAAAAGGGACATAACTCTCACAAAAATGTCGGACCAAAATTCGAACTTGCCCTGTATTTTATATTGTTACACCTACATACCAAATCAATTGATTTGGCCAACTATAACAGAAGTTATCATCGGGAACCTCCCCCCCCCCCCAAAAAAAAAAAAAAAAAAAATACTAAAGAATTTTCGAAGTTGAAAAAGGGGCGTAACTCTGGCAAAAATTGTCAGAACGCACCCCGATTTAAACTTGGCCTGTTATGTTATGTCGATACACATACATATCAAATTTCATTTGATTTCGCCAAGGATAACTAAAGTTATCATCAGGAAACCGAAACGGGACGGACGCACGGAAGCACGGACAAACGGACTGACGAGACTAACACTGGCTATAATAATAAATGTTGTGGTCATGATTAGCCATTGTGCAGAAGTATGTGACCTTAAGGGGTCGTTCAACCTAACTTTGGTCAATTTTTTGACATTTTTCCCAATGCCTCAGAAACAGATAAGAGAAGTAAGGAAAGGCAAATTATATATCAAAATAATGAGTAAACATAGAAAAGGTACATATAATTTTTTTCAGGAAAAAAAAGTGAATTTTATGATTTTGAAGAAGATTAATTTGCCAATGGCATAAGTAACGAGCCGGTAAAACCACAAAATAATCGGTAATTCGAAAGCCTTGTCCTCAATATAATGATAACATACCACAGACTCGGAGAAAGCATTTTTTTGACACACACTCTGGTGGGTTTTGATGTTTGAATGTAATAACACCAACACAAATTTTGGATGTTCCGGATGTGGCCATGTTTCAATGATGTTTATTCCGGTCATGTGATTACGATGTGGTTCTTGCAGAAATACTCAATTTGGGAAATCGTAAGAATGCAAGGACGTGATCACGCTCTTTATTTGTTCGAGACAATGTATGAGCGGATTTGCAAACAGGTGACAGCAAATACTTGAGCTGTTAATGTCATAACTGCAAAATATGGTTTGAAATTCCTTCTCGTGTTTACAGGCCGTATTTTAATAGTCCCTCGAAACATTGTTTTCGGAGGAAAATAATCAGCCCGATATTCAGTCCCGAAGCTGCTCGGTGTGATAAGGAGACTACTCCCCGATATCTACCACTCCCATCCCACCACCCCACCCCCACCCCCAGCCGAGAATTTGCCACCTGAAATAACCTGCAGAAATACTAGAAGTGAATTTTCATCCCGCCTTCCTCTGTTGATAATTTCAAGCGGTGATATCAGTTCTTCGAAAACCGACTCCCGGTATGAGGAGAGATGGAGGGTGTGCCCAAGTGAGTGGGCGTACGCGTGGAGATGATGCGAGTCTAGAATGTGTATTTAATATTGTACGAGAAACATTGGTACTACGAAAAACTAAGGTGTATGAAGGTGGATGTTTATGTATATGTGGTTGGCCATGAGTTCCAGTAAGGGTGTTGGTGGTGTGAATAAACCTGTAATGTGTGCCAAAGGTGTTTGCGTCTTTTTTGCCCAAAGTTCATCTCCCACTGTTGAGGAGAAATAATCGTCAACAATATTTGCTGCGAGTGTTGTATCATCACCATCGTGACAAGACTGTATAGTTTAGTTCATGCGATGCTGCTCAAAAGGCTGAATGCACCGACGATAAGCGACTGCTTTGTGTCCAATATGAATTATGAATCATTTTGTATACAACATAATAGAGAAGTGATTAATGTTTGCTCAAATCTGCGTGATAATGTGAATAACACAAAACTACTCTGGTGTCTGCCAATGATTGTACTAAAGTTAATTTCCGAAGCGGCAAAGAAGGATCTCAAGACGAAAATTGATTTCTGTTTACCTTGTATCTTTGAATAGAGTTTTCAGAAGACAATTTGCTGTTTTGCTGCTCTGTTGGTGTACACAGACTAGGCAATTCGGTACCAGTGTACCTGTGGAAAAACGTCCACTCAAATCCTTACTGTATGAACGTCGATATTGTCTCTTGGAGTTTGTTTGGTCTCGTCTCTATCGGAACTAATCACTACCCTTTAGATCTGTCATAAGCTGCTTGAGAATAAAGTTCTTTGCATCGTCATTCGTTGAACAAAATTAGCTATCCAGTGTAATCCAGGCTATATGGAAACTTACAATGGTTTAAAAAGTGATACACCCTGGTCAGTGTAATTTTTCACAAATAAGGGAATATACTCGGATAACGAATTTATATCATTTCTAAGACCTTTCAATGAAGAGCCAAACTTTCAAAAACACAGGCATCCCTGTACAGGTTATCCGTCAGTTGAAATATAACAAATTCTAGTCTATTTTACAAAGGATTCCGAGCTGTGCATCCAAAAAGATACACAAGTCGTATTGTGATATTCGGGCTTGTTTTTTTATTTTAAAATTCGGAGTACCTTGCTGTGATCGATGCGTGGACCTTTCAGTTTAAAAAGTCCAATGCCATAACCACTGAGCCACCACGTCCCCACCGAAGAATTGATTTATTTATTTAGTTATTTGGGTTTAGCGACACTTTCGGCAGCCAGGGTCACCTCGTGTCGGACAGTGTTACGGGTGGTCGATGCCAGAGTACCCGAAGAGAACCACAGAGCAATGGCGAGCAACTGTCAGACTCACAGAAGTATTAACTCCGCACCAGCAGGATTAGCATTGGTTAAAGATAAGTGTACCATCGATGTGAGGTACGCTTTAGTACACAGCGGCACCATGCCTCCACGTGAGCAATCGGAATGAAGCGTCTTGCCCGCTGTAGAGCGTATCAAGGCGGTCTTCAATCAGTGGCAAAGGGCCACAGTCCTTAATTGTAATTTCATTCCTTAATTGTAATTTCACTGAGTATTTGCGAAATATTTTTCATCAAATCTAGTCATGGCTGCTTTACAGTTGAGTTGATAATCGATTCGATTCGAAATCAGCTGCCAGATTCGATTCCTTTCGAATCTTTACACGGGAATATAGCTTGATGTTAGTCATTGTCGCCGTCTCACAAAACGTACAGTTGAAATTTGTAAATAATGCTGAATATAAAGACAGAGTGTTATTTAATCTATATTAACACAAATAACATCTGACTCATGACATCTCCGATGCTAATCCCAATCTCACTAGTCTCTACCACAGTTGAAAATAAAGTTAAAGTTTCCAAACAATGTTGATAATGAGCTGTTGCTAGCGGCTAGTCCTGTGCAGTGCTTGGTACTGGTAAGTCTCGCACCTGTTCCTCGGTAATATTCCAACTACATCATTAAGTCAAGCCTTTAGTGCCTTGTTGGCATATGTTATCAGTGGGGACTTGAGCCGTCACAGACGGAACAATCAGGTTTACTGTCCCCCTCCTCTTATCGGCCATCTTCAAGACGCCAGAATTCGAAATTCGATTCGATTTCGAATAATAGACCAGAGTCGATTCGAATCTGAAACATGTGATTCGTAGGGCTCTAAATTGTACTTACAGTACGTGGAGAGTGGATTGTAACTAAATCACCCAATCTGTAACTTTCAAATTGTGTACACATCGATAACAAACACAAGCAATGTTTCGGCCAATGGACCTCTTAGGTTGATATTCGATTCGATTCGAAATCAGCTGCCCGATTCGTTTCCTTTCGAATCTTTACACGAGGATATAGCTTAGTATTAGTCATTGCCGTCGTCTCACAAAACGTATAGTTCAGATGGAATTTGTACGTAAATAATGCTGAAAATAAAGACAGCGTGTAAATTTATCTATATTAACTTAAATAGCATCTGACCCATGACATCTCCCTTGCTAATTCCAGTCTCACTAGTCTCAACCACTGTTTAACCCCTTACCCAACGTAACGGCCAAAACCGGCCAGCGCTATTCTAAAAAATCGCCAATTAATTTTTATTATTTTTTCATTTCTTGTCTCAAAAACATAGGTTATAACCCCTCATTGGAACGGGCTCGTCGAGCTCGTTCCAATGAGGGGTCATAACCTATGTTTTTGAGACAAAAAATGAAACCAATTAGTTATTCAATCATTTTTTGGCAAGTGTCGTCTGCTTTTCATGTTAGGTAAAGGGTTAAAACAAAGTTTAAGATTCCAAACAGTGTTGATAATGAGCAGCTGTTGCAAGCGGCTAGTGCTGTGCAGTGCTTAGTGCTAGAACGTCTCACTTTGTTCCTGGGTAATATTCCAACTACATCATCAAGATTTACAGCCCCCCCCCCCCCCCCCCCACACACACCTCGCCTCATCGGCCATCTTCAAGACGCCCAGAATTCGATTCGGGATTCGATTTGATTTCGAATAAAAGACCCAATTCGATTTGAGATTAGATTCGAATCACAGTGATTCACAGTGCCCTAATTTATAAGACCCTATAGCAAATATGGCTGGACTCTGACAGGCATGACCATAAAACCTAAAATCATGGACATGGAAATGGAGGGCAACTACACCATAACAGAATGTCGCACAGACGTCAAGATCAAAACTAACAAGGATTCTCGTTGACTTAGGTTGTTTGTCAAATATAGATCGTCTCTGTCAAATCTATCTTCTGAAAACCTGAAATCATGAAAATTCAAGCCGATAATAAAACACGGTACAACGAGGATGGGATACTGGGGATTGTAATCAACGACGAGAGGTGGAGTTTTTGTGTATTTCACGAGCGCCGAGAAAAGAAAAAAAGAATAACGACAAATAAAAGGGTAAAAATGGAAACAATTATTTATATTTGGATTGGCAAATAAAACTAGAATAAAGAAATAATCAATTTATGGCAGATTGTATGAATAAATTATGATGTTCCTATTTTACGCGAAAGGTCATACTAACTGAAATTATTCGATATTTTGTGAATCATCTGTGGATTCAGCGTATTTAATGTTAGCGAGAGCAAATATTGTTAACACAAGAGGGAGGGTCGGACTCAGTTTGTAGAAATAACTCATGTGTGTAATTTAGTGGGAATATTGTTGTTTTCAATTAAATTCCTTCTTTGTGGGAGAAAGATGAAGACATTGAGTATTATGATGATGTTATGTCAGATGTACAAACTTTCATTTGGTGCTGATCAGTTTAATAACAATACAAACATCACTAAACGATTGTACATGGATTTATTGGATAGATCAGAGGCATATCTTAAACCAAACAACATACACGGTGAACCTATAAACGTAAATCTATCCTTTATTATATTAAATGTCGTAAAACTAGATATAGTGACACAGGTATTGGTTATAAATGGAGTTGTTCTTCTGTCATGGCATGATGTTTTTCATACGTGGAATCCAAAAGATTATGGCGACAACTGGAGAGTTTGGTTACACTCCAAACAATTGTGGACGCCCAATCTGTCTGTTATAAATAATGTAAAGAAATCGTCGTACATCGGTAGCGATGGTGGTCGTATTCACCTCAGATTTGACGGGGTCGTACTGTGGCCTGTAACAGCTAATTTTGAGACTCTCTGTAAAATCGAAATTACACGATTTCCATTCGATCACCATCGTTGTACTATTCTATTGTCACCTGTTGATGATATTGGAAACGTTCTTTTCCGAAAGAAGTACATCATTTCCAAATTTGCATCAGACGTATCTGAGAACACACCTGAGGAGTGGACGCTCGAATCCGTCAACATGGGTGCTATGAAGAGAACTTTCAACAGGATAAACGACTTCAATATTGTGTTCTTAGAACTTGAGCTCCGTCGTAAGTCTTTGTTTTATATAGTTACAATTATTATTCCGCTGGTAATTATATCTCTGGCTAATATATGTGCTTGTTTAATACCTGTCAACAGTGGCGAGAAGATGTCTTTCTGTGTCTCGGTTTTCCTATCTTATTCTCTATTCTTCAGTCTCATTTTTGACATCATGCCAAAGACAGCCGGCTCCGTAGCAATATTAGAAATCCATATTGATATAATGTTTTTCATTAGCTTACTAACAACTGGTGGAATGATAATGGTGGAAATATGTTACAACAAAAACTCTCAAGATCAAGTTCCAAAATGGATCTCTTCATGTTTGTGCGTGTCTAAGAAAAAGGTGGTTTTCAGTGATCGTAAAAGATTTTCATATGTTGAGAACGAACAAGAAAACACCGAATGTAGCAACCAGGAAGAAGACATCACCAAGTCAGATTGGATACGCGTGGGAGAGAGACTTAATGCGATTTGTTTCAACATTGTAGTTTTCCTGACCATTGCTGTTACAATTGCTACTTTTTCTTGTATGTTCATGTCTTCATAGAACGTTTTTAATGTGTTAAAGTAAATGATATTGTCGGTTTCCATCAATGCTTTACCAAACATAACTACAGTACGTGGAGAGTGGATTGTAACTAAATCACCCGCGGAGTGGAGTTATCACCCAAGCTATAACTTTCAAATTTTGTACATATCGACAAAAAACACAAGCAATGTTTCAGCCAATGGACCTCCGGGTTTAACCCGGAGGTCCATTGGCTGAAACATTGCTGGTGCTGGTTATGCTTTGCAACAAATTTGCAATTATTGCTTGGGTGGAATCTCCACTCTGCGGGTGATTTAGTGATAATACACTCTCCACGTACTGTATAGGATGATTTTCTAAGCATGCTTTTTTCATACTTCGGGGGGGTATATACAGGATCGTTTGTAAGGTGTAGGGTATGGGGCCGGACGTTTGTAAGGTGTAGGGTATGGGGACGGACGTTTGTAAGGTGTAGGGTATGGGGACGGACGTTTGTAAGGTGTAGGGTATGGGGACGGACGTTTGTAAGGTGTAGGGTATGGGGCCGGACGTTTGTAAGGTGTAGGGTATGGGGACGGACGTTTGTAAGGTGTAGGGTATGGGGACGGACGTTTGTAAGGTGTAGGGTATGGGGACGGACGTTTGTAAGGTGTAGGGTATGGGGACGGACGTTTGTAAGGTGTAGGGTATGGGGACGGACGTTTGTAAGGTGTAGGGTATGGGGACGGACGTTTGTAAGGTGTAGGATATGGGGACGGACGTTTGTAAGGTGTAGGGTATGGGGACGGACGTTTGTAAGGTGTAGGGTATGGGGCCGGACGTTTGTAAGGTGTAGGGTATGGGGACGGACGTTTGTAAGGTGTAGGGTATGGGGACGGACGTTTGTAAGGTGTAGGGTATGGGGACGGACGTTTGTAAGGTGTAGGGTATGGGGACGGACATTTGTAAGGTGTAGGGTATAGGGCCGGACGTTTGTAAGGTGTAGGGTATGGGGACGGACGTTTGTAAGGTGTAGGGTATGGGGACGGACGTTTGTAAGGTGTAGGGTATGGGGACGGACGTTTGTAAGGTGTAGCGTATGGGGACGGACGTTTGTAAGGTGTAGGGTATGGGGACGGACGGTTGTAAGGTGTAGGGTATGGGGACGGACGTTTGTAAGGTGTAGGGTATGGGGACAGACGTTTGTAAGGTGTAGTTTGTAAGGTGTAGGGTATGGGGACGGACGTTTGTAAGGTGTAGGGTATGGGGACGGACGTTTGTAAGGTGTAGGGTATGGGGACGGACGTTTGTAAGGTGTAGGGTATGGGGACGGACGTTTGTAAGGTGTAGGGTATGGGGACGGACGTTTGTAAGGTGTAGGGTATGGGGACAGACGTTTGTAAGGTGTAGTTTGTAAGGTGTAGGGTATGGGGACGGACGTTTGTAAGGTGTAGGGTATGGGGACGGACGTTTGGAAGGTGTAGGGTATGGGGACGGACGTTTGTAAGGTGTAGGGTATGGGGCCGGACGTTTGTAAGGTGTAGGGTATGGAGACGGACGTTTGTAAGGTGTAGGGTATGGGGCCGGACGTTTGTAAGGTGTAGGGTATGGGGACGGACGTTTGTAAGGTGTAGGGTATGGGGACGGACGTTTGTAAGGTGTAGGGTATGGGGACGGACGTTTGTAAGGTGTAGGGTATGGGGACGGACGTTTGTAAGGTGTAGGGTATGGGGACGGACGTTTGTAAGGTGTAGGGTATGGGGACGGACGTTTGTAAGGTGTAGGGTATGGGGACGGACGTTTGTAAGGTGTAGGGTATGGGGACGGACGTTTGTAAGGTGTAGGGTATGGGGACGGACGTTTGTAAGGTGTAGGGTATGGGGACGGACGTTTGTAAGGTGTAGGGTATGGGACCGGACGTTTGTAAGGTGTAGGGTATGGGGCCGGACGTTTGTAAGGTGTAGGGTATGGGGACGGACGTTTGTAAGGTGTAGAGTATGGGGCCGGACGTTTGTAAGGTGTAGGGTATGGGGACGGACGTTTGTAAGGTGTAGGGTATGGGGACGGACGTTTGTAAGGTGTAGGGTATGGGGACGGACGTTTGTAAGGTGTAGGGTATGGGGACGGACGTTTGTAAGGTGTAGGGTATGGGGCCGGACGTTTGTAAGGTGTAGGGTATGGGGACGGACGTTTGTAAGGTGTAGGGTATATGGCCGGACGTTTGTAAGGTGTAGGGTATGGGGACGGACGTTTGTAAGGTGTAGGGTATGGGGCCGGACGTTTGTAAGGTGTAGGGTATGGGGACGGACGTTTGTAAGGTGTAGGGTATGGGGACGGACGTTTGTAAGGTGTAGGGTATGGGGACGGACGTTTGTAAGGTGTCGGGTATGGGGACGGACGTTTGTAAGGTGTAGGGTATGGGGTCGGACGTTTGTAAGGTGTAGGGTATGGGGACGGACGTTTGTAAGGTGTAGGGTATGGGGCGGACGTTTGTAAGGTGTAGGGTATGGGGACGGACGTTTGTAAGGTGTAGGGTATGGGGGCGGACGTTTGTAAGGTGTAGGGTATGGGGCCGGACGTTTGTAAGGTGTAGGTTATGGGGACGGACGTTTGTAAGGTGTAGGGTATGGGGACGGACGTTTGTAAGGTGTAGGGTATGGGGACGGACGTTTGTAAGGTGTAGGGTATGGGGACGGATGTTTGTAAGGTGTAGGGTATGGGGACGGACGTTTGTAAGGTGTAGGGTATGGGGACGGACGTTTGTAAGGTGTAGGGTATGGGGCCGGACGTTTGTAAGGTGTAGGGTATGGGGACGGTCGTTTGTAAGGTGTAGGGTATGGGGACGGACGTTTGTAAGGTGTAGGGTATGGGGACGGACGTTTGTAAGGTGTAGGGTATGGGGACGGACGTTTGTAAGGTGTAGGGTATGGGGCCGGACGTTTGTAAGGTGTAGGGTATGGGGACGGACGTTTGTAAGGTGTAGGGTATGGGGACGGACGTTTGTAAGGTGTAGGGTATGGGGACGGACGTTTGTAAGGTGTAGGGTATGGGGCCGGACGTTTGTAAGGTGTAGGGTATGGGGACGGACGTTTGTAAGGTGTAGGGTATGGGGACGGACGTTTGTAAGGTGTAGGGTATGGGGACGGACGTTTGTAAGGTGTAGGGTATGGGGACGGACGTTTGTAAGGTGTAGGGTATGGGGACGGACGTTTGTAAGGTGTAGGGTATGGGGACGGACGTTTGTAAGGTGTAGGGTATGGGGACGGACGTTTGTAAGGTGTAGGGTATGGGGACGGACGTTTGTAAGGTGTAGGGTATGGGGACGGACGTTTGTAAGGTGTAGGGTATGGGGACGGACGTTTGTAAGGTGTAGGGTATGGGGACGGACGTTTGTAAGGTGTAGGGTATGGGGACGGACGTTTGTAAGGTGTAGGGTATGGGGACGGACGTTTGTAAGGTGTAGGGTATGGGGACGGACGTTTGTAAGGTGTAGGGTATGGGGCCGGACGTTTGTAAGGTGTAGGGTATGGGGACGGACGTTTGTAAGGTGTAGGGTATGGGGACGGACGTTTGTAAGGTGTAGGGTATGGGGACGGACGTTTGTAAGGTGTAGGGTATGGGGACGGACGTTTGTAAGGTGTAGGGTATAGGGCCGGACGTTTGTAAGGTGTAGGGTATGGGGACGGACGTTTGTAAGGTGTAGGGTATGGGGACGGACGTTTGTAAGGTGTAGGGTATGGGGACGGACGTTTGTAAGGTGTAGGGTATGGGGACGGACGTTTGTAAGGTGTAGGGTATGGGGACGGACATTTGTAAGGTGTAGGGTATGGGGACGGACGTTTGTAAGGTGTAGGGTATGGGGACGGACGTTTGTAAGGTGTAGTTTGTAAGGTGTAGGGTATGGGGACGGACGTTTGTAAGGTGTAGGGTATGGGGACGGACGTTTGTAAGGTGTAGGGTATGGGGACGGACGTTTGTAAGGTGTAGGGTATGGGGACGGACGTTTGTAAGGTGTAGGATATGGGGACGGACGTTTGTAAGGTGTAGGGTATGGGGACGGACGTTTGTAAGGTGTAGGGTATGGGAACGGACGTTTGTAAGGTGTAGGGTATGGGGACGGACGTTTGTAAGGTGTAGGGTATGGGGACGGACGTTTGTAGGGTGTAGGGTATGGGGACGGACGTTTGTAAGGTGTAGGGTATGGGGACGGACGTTTGTAGGGTGTAGGGTATGGGGACGGACGTTTGTAAGGTGTAGGGTATGGGGACGGACGTTTGTAAGGTGTAGGGTATGGGGACGGACGTTTGTAAGGTGTAGGGTATGGGGACGGACGTTTGTAAGGTGTAGGGTATGGGGACGGACGTTTGTAAGGTGTAGGGTATGGGGACGGACGTTTGTAAGGTGTAGGGTATGGGGACGGACGTTTGTAAGGTGTAGGGTATGGGGACGGACGTTTGTAAGGTGTAGGGTATGGGGACGGACGTTTGTAAGGTGTAGGGTATGGGGACGGACGTTTGTAAGGTGTAGGGTATGAGGACGGACGTTTGTAAGGTGTAGGGTATGGGGACGGACGTTTGTAAGGTGTAGGGTATGGGGACGGACGTTTGTAAGGTGTAGGGTATGGGGACGGACGTTTGTAAGGTGTAGGGTATGGGGACGGACGTTTGTAAGGTGTAGGGTATGAGGACGGACGTTTGTAAGGTGTAGGGTATGGGGACGGACGTTTGTAAGGTGTAGGGTATGGGGACGGACGTTTGTAAGGTGTAGGGTATGGGGACGGACGTTTGTAGGGTGTAGGGTATGGGGACGGACGTTTGTAAGGTGTAGGGTATGGGGACGGACGTTTGTAAGGTGTAGGGTATGGGGACGGACGTTTGTAAGGTGTAGGGTATGGGGACGGACGTTTGTAGGGTGTAGGGTATGGGGACGGACGTTTGTAAGGTGTAGGGTATGGGGACGGACGTTTGTAAGGTGTAGGGTATGGGGACGGACGTTTGTAAGGTGTAGGGTATGGGGACGGACGTTTGTAAGGTGTAGGGTATGGGGACGGACGTTTGTAAGGTGTAGGGTATGGGGACGGACGTTTGTAAGGTGTAGGGTATGGGGACGGACGTTTGTAAGGTGTAGGGTATGGGGACGGACGTTTGTAAGGTGTAGGGTATGGGGACGGACGTTTGTAAGGTGTAGGGTATGGGGCCGGACGTTTGTAAGGTGTAGGGTATGGGGACGGACGTTCAAAGTTCAGAATCAACAAACATTTTAGTAAACGTACTTACCCTTTACTCGCCGTAACGACGATAAAATCGCCATTCAAATTTTATTATCTCTCATTTTTTGACTTAAAACATACCTTGGGACCCTTATTGGAACGAGTCAACGAGCTCGTTCCAAAGAAGGTCATCAGCCATGTATTTTTTTGAGACCAAAAGAAAAATGTTTAGTCATTCAAGAAATTTTGTGCGAGTGTCGTGTGCTGTTCAGGTAGGTAATGTGTTAAGGTCTGTATTTTTAAAGCAGGTGAACGCCCTCGCCCCGCCCTCTATTGTTCGCCTAATGTGAAAATAAAGGAGAGCGCTAAATATCCAACTAGTCCCCTCTTTGACATATTCAAGAGCTCAAGAAACCAGGTTCCCCCATCAAATATAGTGGACATTGAACACACGTCGACTTTAACCCATAAAGGCTTAGGTAGTATTCCAGATCATCTTCTGCCCAACAGCCTGTAAAACTTGTGGCCTATAAGTCATTTCTTCTCAAGTCCTGGCTGCAACTCTATGCATTCAAGACTTTACTAGAAAGTACTGCACAATTAATTTGACTCTTGTCAGCAGGGCTTCTTCTTGGGTGTGTGCGAAAGGGGCGCTGCGAAGATGACAGATTAAGCGATGGGGTGTAAACCAGATCTGTCCCGACTGTCATCACTCAAGTTCCGACTGAATAAATATTCCAACTGCATCATCTTCTTTGAAGGCATCCTTGATGCTGTAGTTTGGAATACTTGCGGATCATAGTTTAAAAAAAAACACGGGAAATGTGTTTGTGAATAAATAATACTACCTACATTTTGCTATGGAACACTCTTACTCACCAACATGTTAATAGCTCTTACTCACCAACATGTTAATACATGAATGGTCAAATGTTTGTAGTTTTAAGATTGTTTATTTGTTCATTGTTGGGTTTAACGGCAGTTTCAACTGCTTGGATCATACCATGTCGGGCTATTTTACAGATGGGGTGATTGGTAGTATCGGGAGAGAACCACGAAGCAATGGTGAGTAACTTTCGGGCTCTCTAATTTAATATTCCCATACAATGACTTTGCACAGGTTGAAGGTAAGGGAAACGTTGACATCTTGTACATCTATGGTCGTCGTGCTGTATACCCAAGGTTGACATGTTGTACATCTGTGGTCGTCGTGCTGTATACCAAAGGTTGACATGTTGTACATCTGTGGTCGTCGTGCTGTATACCAAAGGTTGACATGTTGTACATCTGCGGTCGTCGTGCTGTATACCAAAGGTTGACATGTTGTACATCTGTGGTCGTCGTGCTGTATACCAAAGGTTGACATGTTGTATATCTGCGATCGTCGTGCTGTATACCCAAGGTTGACATGTTGTACATCTGTGGTCGTCGTGCTGTATACCAAAGGTTGACATGTTGTACATCTGCGGTCGTCGTGCTGTATACCCAAGGTTGACATGTTGTACATCTCTGGTCGTCGTGCTGTATACCAAAGGTTGACATGTTGTACATCTGTGGTCGTCGTGCTGTATACCCGAGGTTGACATGTTGTACATCTGTGGTCGTCGTGCTGTATACCAAAAGTTGGCATGTTGTACATCTGCGGTCGTCGTGCTGTATACCCAAGGTTGACATGTTGTACATCTGTGGTCGTCGTGCTGTATACCCAAGGTTGACATGTTGTACATCTGCGGTCGTCGTGTTGTATACCAAAGGTTGACATGTTGTACATCTGTGGTCGTCGTGCTGTATACCAAAGGTTGACATGTTGTATATCTGCGATCGTCGTGCTGTATACCCAAGGTTGACATGTTGTACATCTGTGGTCGTCGTGCTGTATACCAAAGGTTGACATGTTGTACATCTGCGGTCGTCGTGCTGTATACCCAAGGTTGACATGTTGTACATCTCTGGTCGTCGTGCTGTATACCAAGGGTTGACATGTTGTACATCTGTGGTCGTCGTGCTGTATACCCGAGGTTGACATGTTGTACATCTGTGGTCGTCGTGCTGTATACCAAAGGTTGGCATGTTGTACATCTGCGGTCGTCGTGCTGTATACCCAAGGTTGACATGTTGTACATCTGTGGTCGTCGTGCTGTATACCAAAGGTTGACATGTTGTACATCTGTGGTCGTCGTGCTGTATACCAAAGGTTGACATGTTGTACATCTGTGGTCGTCATGCTGTATACCCAAGGTTGACATGTTGTACATCTGTGGTCGTCGTGCTGTATACCCAAGGTTGACATGTTGTACATCTGCGGTCGTCGTGCTGTATACCAAAGGTTGGCATGTTGTACATCTGTGGTCGTCGTGCTGTATACCCAAGGTTGACATGTTGTACATCTGTGGTCGTCGTGCTGTATACCAAAGGTTGACATGTTGTACATCTGTGGTCGTCGTGCTGTATACCAAAGGTTGACATGTTGTACATCTGTGGTCGTCGTGCTGTATACCCAAGGTTGACATGTTGTACATCTGTGGTCGTCGTGCTGTATACCAAAGGTTGACATGTTGTACATCTGTGGTCGTCGTGCTGTATACCCAAGGTTGACATGTTGTACATCTGTGGTCGTCGTGCTGTATACCCGAGATTGACATGTTGTACATCTGTGGTCGTCGTGCTGTATACCCAAGGTTGACATGTTGTACATCTGCGGTCGTCGTGCTGTATACCCAAGGTTGACATGTTGTACATCTGCGGTCGTCGTGCTGTATACCAAAGGTTGACATGTTGTACATCTGCGATCGTCGTGCTGTATACCAAAGGTTGGCATGTTGTACATCTGTGGTCGTCGTGCTGTATACCCAAGGTTGACATGTTGTACATCTGCGGTCGTCGTGCTGTATACCCAAGGTTGACATGTTGTACATCTCTGGTCGTCGTGCTGTATACCCAAGGTTGACATGTTGTACATTTATGGTCGTCGTGCTGTATACCAAAGGTTGACATGTTGTACATCTGCGGTCGTCGTGCTGTATACCAAAGGTTGACATGTTGTACATCTGCGGTCGTCGTGCTGTATACCAAAGGTTGGCATGCTGTACATCTGCGATCGTCGTGCTGTATACCAAAGGTTGGCATGTTGTACATCTGTGGTCGTCGTGCTGTATACCCAAGGTTGACATGTTGTACATCTGCGGTCGTCGTGCTGTATACCAAAGGTTGACATGTTGTACATCTGCGGTCGTCGTGCTGTATACCCAAGGTTGACATGTTGTACATCTGCGGTCGTCGTGCTGTATACCAAAGGTTGACATGTTGTACATCTGCGATCGTCGTGCTGTATACCCAAGGTTGACATGTTGTACATCTGCGGTCGTCGTGCTGTATACCCAAGGTTGACATGCTGTACATCTGCGGTCGTCGTGCTGTATACCAAAGGTTGACATGTTGTACATCTGCGATCGTCGTGCTGTATACCAAAGGTTGACATGTTGTACATCTGCGGTCGTCGTGCTGTATACCAAAGGTTGACATGTTGTACATCTGCGGTCGTCGTGCTGTATACCAAAGCTTGACATGTTGCACATCTGCGGTCGTCGTGCTGTATACCAAAGGTTGACATGTTGTACATCTGCGATCGTCGTGCTGTATACCAAATGTTGACATGTTTTACATCTGCGATCGTCGTGCTGTATACCAAAGGTTGGCATGTTGTACATCTGCGATCGTCGTGCTGTATACCAAAGGTTGGCATGTTGTACATTTATGGTCGTCGTGCTGTATACCAAAGGTTGACATGTTGTACATCTGCGATCGTCGTGCTGTATACCAAAGGTTGACATGTTGTACATCTGCGGTCGTCGTGCTGTATACCAAAGGTTGACATGTTGTACATCTGCGGTCGTCGTGCTGTATACCAAAGGTTGACATGTTGTACATCTGCGATCGTCGTGCTGTATACCAAAGGTTGGCATGTTGTACATCTGTGGTCGTCGTGCTGTATACCCAAGGTTGACATGTTGTACATCTGCGGTCGTCGTGCTGTATACCCAAGGTTGACATGTTGTACATCTCTGGTCGTCGTGCTGTATACCCAAGGTTGACATGCTTTCAACCAGTGCTCACCCTGCTATGCTAGGATGATAAAATAGAGAGGGCAAAAGTTACTCACCATTGCTCGGTGCTTCCCTGTGGCCCCTCTACACGTAAACCCAGACTGTTAAAATGCCATGGCACCCCAATAAATACACAAACAAAATATTGTACACATTTTTCTTTCATGTGCAAATTATGTCGATGGATATGAAATGATTCTTAGCAAAATGTTAGTAGTATGCATGCATTTGTCGAGATGTATGGGCTTCTTGTTTAATTAGTATGTACCTGACTCAAAAATGGTCATTTCACAGACCTCTATATGCAAGAGATCAATTACGTGTGTGCCATCTTTGTCGGAAACCGGGCGTGGTCGTTGAAAATGACTAAACCGAATAATGGGACATGACATCTGCAAATTTTCTACTGCCCCCCCCCCCCTCCCTACCGTGACATAATATTTTAATACACGCGGTTTCTGATTTTACCTTCGCTCAAGGCCGAATGAGTGACAGCCACAGACAACAACTGGGTATTATTTTAGCAATAATTAAGCATTATTAGATAAAACACATTGTATTGTTTTAAATAAAACGCAGTTACGCTTCCAATAAAACTCATACCACGTGTATCGACCAACGTCAATCCAAAATAGATTGCATGGACGCGTATGCTATAAATAGGAATACGAGTATATATTTCTCCTTGTCAGAAAGCTAATTTCGACGAATATGGAAAATAACATGGCACAGAGCGCTAATGCCACTTCTTTAATTTGGCTTTGAGAACAGGACAATGGTATTATACAGTTCATTGACTTATATATCACTAAGTATGTACAAATGGTGCAACCAGGAAACGTACTATATTGAATATGGATCTACAATGAAACTAGAAATTTAACCAATTCAATCTCGTTTGACAGAGCTCATTCAGCTCTGTCAAACGAGATTGAATTGGTTAAATTTCTAGATGCATTATGGGAAAAAACAGCTTCCGGAAATTTTGGTATTTTGACATCAGAGTGAAGGGGGTTAAAGAGAACCCCCTCCTTCCCGAAACCAATATTGAAATAAAACAACCTGTACGCGCTCCAAAAAACTGTACCTCGAAATTCCAGAAATAATATGAACAAATTTGAGGAGTTCAAATTTCGAGTAACAGTTCAAAGGAGCACTTGGATTAAAACCGTATGGACTTATGAAGACAATGAATCCCAAAATTATACAATTAATATGCGGATATCATATAAATAACCCATCAAGCCTAAGGCTACCAAACAAAAAAACAAATAAATAAATAAATTGAACATTAGAAGCCCACAAGGTATATGTTCAAACCTTTTCTACTCCAATCCCGTAGCTCAAGAAGTCTATGGTTTCTGACGAGACGAACTGAATATAAGTTTGAACTGGATACAACATTCAAATGGTTGTAGTTTTTTTTTTTTTTTTTTTTATATTTCTTTTACACAAATAAGAAAACTCAAACATTACACAATAGAATTCATAGAAGCTGCTTTGAATGCACCAAGCAGAGAGTTGAGAGAAAGGTGAAAATCAAACCTCTCCTACCTCAACCCTGTAACCCAAGAAGCCAATGGTTCTTGAAGAGACGAACTGCATGGAACATTAAAACAGCTTATATGGAACCCAATGAAATAAATCCTAAAAAATTGGATCATGTTTGACCACACCTGAACAGTTATTAAAGGGTTAATAACTTTGACACCTGACCCAATAAAGCTACTGTAATGCACCAAGCAGAGAATTGAGAGGAAGGCGAAAATCAAACCTCTCCTACCCCAACTCTATAACCCAAGAAGCCAATGGTTCTTGAAGAGACGAACTTCATGGAACATTAAAACAGCTTATATGGAACCCAATGAAATAAATCCTAAAAAATTGGATCATGTTTGACCACACCTGAACAGTTATTAAAGGGTTAATAACTTTGACACCTGACCCAATAAAGCTACTGTAATGCACCAAGCAGAGAATTGAGAGGAAGGCGAAAATCAAACCTCTCCTACCCCAACTCTATAACCCAAGAAGCCAATGGTTCTTGAAGAGACGAACTGCATGGAATATTAAAACAGCTTATATGGAACACAATGAAATGATATCCTAAATATTGGATCATGTTTGACCAAATCTGAACAGTTATTAATGGGTTAATAACCTTGGCACCTGACCTAATAAAGCCACTATAAGGCACCAAGCAGAGAATAGAGAGATAGGTAAAATCTCGAGCCTCTCCTACCTCAATTATGCAACTGAGAAAACCTATGGATAGCTCTCCCATAAAGGGGGCTATTAGGCGTGCCTTGAGAGGCCAACTGTCAGGCACAACAACAAAGTCAAAGTTGGTATTAGATGGAACACCCACAATGGAATGAACTAACAGTGATGACTATTAAAATATCCTATTTACTACCTGGATAAGGAAATGCCTAAGTCTTCTGGAACCTTCTAAATTTAAGTGTAACCTGTCTCTTTCCCCATAAAGTTCACGTTTAGGTCTACCCCCAGAAACAAAAGGTCTGTAAGTCCTAAGGAACTGAAGATTTCTATCCTGGCAAAGCTTATTTAATTTCTTATTGACTTCTAACACCTTAGCTCCATACTTATCACGATCTATTGGTCGAGGAAGAATGGAAGAAAAAATTAGTTTGATAGAGGGATAAAGACGATGCATAGAAGTTATAAGATAATTAAAGGCAGAAATAATAGCATCAGCCGATTTTGATTGGATATTATTCGTATCCAAATGGAAAATGGCATGTGAAAATTTTTCCATACTGGCCTTAATATCATTAATAATATATGTCATTCTTGAAACCGTACAACCAGGATAAGGTCTTACTTCCAGATCTAAAATGTCATCTACATATTTACAGATGGAATCACTCAACAGAAGAACTTTACGTTGTTGTTTGGCTGAAAGTAAAAATTGAATAGATTGGAGATCAATGAACACTTGTTTGAATTGATTCTTTCATTTTACTCATAACTAGCATCTTGTCTTTCACTGTAAAATGTAAATAAGCCTTGTAGGCATCACTGGCCCAATCACCTGCTAATTGAATCAGTTCAGATGGAACATGGGATTGAAAAGCCCAGGAAGCACCCCCCCCCTCCTTCGGAAACTGTGGGGGGAGGGGGAATATAGTGAAGGGTCTCTACCCGTACAACGTCATTTCGAACGAATAACGTCTCTTTAGTAGTTTCTGGATCACCAAATTCGAAAATGACTTGTCACAAGCGCCGTCGCTTTGGGAGTTTCTATATCACCAAATCCATTGTTTACAACTGTATCATGCTATAATTCATTATTAATGCTTGTGTGATAAGTGGTATAATGGAATATAAATTCTTCTTGGACGACGAAAGTTGTTAGATTTAAGCGGAGTAAAACAATTTATTTAGAAAATGAAAAGAAACGTTCTAATTATTTTATTATGCCGTACAAAAAATAGCTTTCATTGTTAAGCGTTGGCTACCACATGCCATAAATCTTGTAATAACAAATTAGTCGAATCCAAAAACATGACGTCATTTCGAACGAATGACGTCGCTTTGGGAGTTTCTATATCACCAAATCCAGTGTTTACAACTGTATCATGCTATAATTCATTATTAATGCTTGTGTGATAAGTGGTATAATGGAATATAAATTCTTCTTGGACGACGAAAGTTGTTAGATTTAAGCGGAGTAAAACAATTTATTTTGAACTTGAGGCGGAGGCTCAGTGCGGTCGAGGAGTACTATACTACTAAACTTGTGGAAATATAATTGATTGAAGTCATAACTCATATTCAGGATTCACTGAAGTGGTGAACAACACGTGAGTTTTTAATATTTCTGATTCTTCTGAATTCATTGTTTGCAATTAAAATTGAAAACACGCCCACTGAAGATATATATTTGTTGTGTCTATCGGCGACGAAAAAAGTTAAACGGACATGGCGCCAGCGTTTGGTGTTGAGAAATTCCAATCAGAGCGTGCTTAATCGATGCTGATCAATAGAAGTGGAGCTTACATTTTCTGTGTTCTCTTGTCTCCAGGGAAGAGCGTTCCGATAGTATCCGTGTTCTGCCCCAAAACTCCCGTACTATGACTTTTAGAAGGTGTCAAATTAACCAATCACGGCTGATGTTACAAACGTGAGTCATAATAAATTCTATTAGTCCGCTGTAAAACTACTTACTAAATGCAAATTCAAAATAATTCAAATTTAAGATTGACTATATTTTGGATCAGACACATAAAGAATTATTTTTACTTTGAACCAGATAACAAGACAAAAATGTTGATAGAACCGTTCAGATAACAAATTGGTGAAGTATAGTTGTACAAAATGATGAAAAAGTTAATCAATCTTTAAAAATATTATCAACAAAAATATGTTGGAGCCCCCACCCCCTTTATTTCTCTTTTAGCCTCTGACAAAGACTTTTGGATTCTCATTTCAGGAGCTTTTAAGAAAATGCTGCCTGGATAGGTATGGTGGGGTTGGGGAGGTTGTAAAGGTGTATAAACTTGTGGAGACAAGAGATATGACATTTTCTTGCAATTATCGTACAATTTGTTTCTCGCTTTATACGTAGTGCATGTGGACTACCTAAAGCCTTTATTGTAAGTGCATTCCATTTCAAACAAAGGTTATCAAGACTTGAGGAAAAATAAAAAAAGGATAAATGTCAAGTCAGAAAGAGAAACTTTAATCTTTATAATGTTGAAAAATAAAGTGTTAACTTCCACAACCTACCGAGTTCACCCAGAATGGAATCACGATCTGCCCAAGTTACTCTAAACGATGGAATAGATACACCGGAAGGTTAATTATTGCACAAAATGTCATTTCTCAGAAAGTAATTTTGTTACAATGCAGAACAGAAATGACGATATCCTAATGCACAGTCAACCTGAGTTGTACTTTAGTTTCAGTTTAAAAACTACTAAATTTAAACAGAGCGACCAGTTCGCATCGTATTTAAATTAAAATCCTTGTACATTTTTCATCCTCCGGTTGTAATGATGCCTGCACACACACCCTCCTCAAAATACATTTCAGAGCTCATAATTTCCAATGTTTGGTATTGAACGCACTCTTTTGATGTTTTGAGTGTTCGGACCGACATGTTTTGGCAAATAAAATGAATCAACAGGTGGCAAGGTCAAAGACTCAAGACTGTTTCTCTGAAAAAATTGCCCGTTTCTCAGTAAAATCCATTCAACCGTTCGAATTGTCGACAATTTAATTCAATTAGCGATTAATTACAGTGAATTCTTTTTCAGGGTTGGGTGTGTAATAAATGCAGAACCACACTTATGTTTGAATGGGTTAACGATTACTGGACTCGAGCGAGTGGCACTGGGATACTACTCGAGCCTAACGGATCTCGTGGTATCCCTGCGCCAGTCGCTCCATTCAAACATAAGTGTTGTTCTGTATATTTTCCACACACACAGTTATATAATAATGCAGATTTATTGCTCTAACGGATACAAACGTCATAGACAAGACTCAGGAAAAGGATAATATTTCGTTATATGGGCAATTGTTGAGCACCTGAAATGATTTTTGACTGAGTGATTTGAAGACAAGATGACTGTAGTTTGCTCTCAAGATGTTTTACTTCCAAATAGTCCACGAGACAAAATATCCTTCATGCCCAAACATTACCCGTAAAATATGGCATTGATTTTTTCTATCCTTGTACTTACAGGACGTGGAGAGTGGATTGTAACTAAATCACTCGCGGAGTGTGGTTATCACCCAAGCTATAACTTTCAAATTTTGTACATATCGACAAAAAACACGAAGAATATTCAGCTAATGGATCTCTGGGTTTAACCCGGAGGTCCATTGGTTGAAACTTTGCTGGTGCTGGCTATGCTTTGCAACACATTTGCAATTATTCCTCGGGTGGAATCTCCACTCTGCGGGTGATTTAGTGATAATACACTCTCCACGTACTGTATTATCGTTTGCATTCTGAGATGTTTAAAATTTAAACTACTCAACAGATTATTATTTTAGGGAAATCACAATTATTTGTAGTCGATCACCTGTTCATCTGTCAAGTTGGATAATCAGTTCATCTGGAGAGTCCATTTTTGAGACCTCGATACGTCAAGTATAATCACTGGTAATTTCTACCATTGAAAGGGAATTTTAGGGGAAAGTTAGCTCCCTTTAATTTTGTAAAGATGCCAGTAAATTTAACACTCAGGGTATTTTATATAAAGATTGTACATTCGAAATGTTAGCGAATTTGTATCATCAGTGTGCACAACATTTCACTAACTTCGGGTATGTTTCCGTTGAGTAGCAATACAGAAGCTGGCTCTTTCCATTTTCTCCTAATGAATTTGAACGTTTGACTATTATTGTCTGTTGAAACCCACTTTAAATAATACGAAAACGTCGTTTTCTCCATCCTTTGATTTTCGTAACATTTTTCTATTCATTATATCAACAGTGTTCTAGCCGTTACATATAATACAGACACTGTCTTTTCTACTAATTTAGAAATCTGGGAGGTAAGATTTGCTCGTTTCTTTCCCGAATGAATAAAAACTTACAAATTACTATAAAAACACTGTCGCTGAATAAAGAGCAAAAGAGGACAATCAGTGTTGGGAGGTGTGATACTGAGGGATAATCTTAATGACGAATTATCTGTGAACAATTTGCATCTAAATGGCTAGTTACTTTTAATGAATGAAAAAAACAGACAGCTCCGGAAGCTGTCTGTTATTTTCATTCATTAAAAGTAACAAGAGGAAAGTTGGCTGTATTTTCTACCGATGTCATAAGACATATGTGTTTTCTCAACAATTACTTGCCTCTTAATTGGGCCGTTCTCGCGCGTCCAATAACTTGAAGGGGGATAAGTTTATCGAAAGTCGATTTTCATGATGATTTATGTGAGGAATATTAGTTACACGGTGTTTCAGTAGGGTATATGTACTATTCTTCTGAGATCTGTATTTCCTGAGACTGAAAGCCGACAGACATATGAATCTCAGAATGGTAGTACAGTCCCGAACACCATGTTGAAACACCGTGTGGCGAATTTATTATCCTGCCCGTTCAGTGAGTCGAGATTTGTTTTATTATATAATCCTCAAACGACATTCCAGTGACGAAAACCTTGATAAAAATAATAATTAGAGAAACTGAAAAAGACATATCTTCCTTTATTTTTGAACAAGAACGATTTCGAGTTATTTCCCTTTGATTGATCGATCGTCGTGTCCTGTGATGAATTCCCCAAGCGGCATGCGCCGTATATGGAGAAAAATAAACGTACCGCGCTGATGATTTGACTTTTGAGTGTAGCTATCCTAAATTCTTAACTGTGTCGGCTCAGCTTGAATCTTTCTAGTGTTTCATTTTATAACTGAGGATCATTCTTGAAAATATGAAGGTACCAACTGCAATGCCGAAGTATTGCAGTTGGGAACTTTATGCTTTCATGAGACGACATAATAATGGAGTGGTATCTCGGTTCCATTTCGTTGGTCCATTGATCTAAACAGTTTATGTTATGCTTGAATAAATTTATAGAGTGTAACATGTCAGCGTTCGGAAAATAGCAACTATGCCACTGCCTGGATACAGATAAGAGATGTAACAGTGACAACAATTGCAAACAGTACAGTAAATATAATGATCCAAATGGGTGATTCGCCCGGATCCCAACCTGAATGCGATTCTTGCCAGACAGTCTTAACTGGTCGGGTTCCACCTATCTTCGTCCATCTCACAGGAGCCCAACAGCCATAGTACCCACTCGGTCTGTCGAATTACTCCAACCTCTACCTCCAATTACAACATTCACCATTCAAAAACACAAACCTCTGTTATATAATCCAATCTCACTCTTCAGATTACCACTTTACAGGTACGACAAAAAGTGATCTTCGGACGTTCATACTCCAACGTTTAATCCTAAGGTGGAGACAGCCTACATAAGCATCAGCTTTCTGCTGGATCCATTTTTCAATTCACAGTTTATGTTATTTTTTGTGCAATCTCTGTTTTTTGTACTTTTTATATTGTTTGTTTGGAAATAAAATATTGTCAATCAGTGAATATAAGGAGCAATGCGTTCAGTCTGTTACAAACAAGCTTCCAGTGTAATATCTTCATCACGACTACTGGACTCAATTTTCTTTTTGTTCCCTCCACTCATTGATTTGTTATCGTACCCCTCGGGTTTTACGTTATTTTTCTCAGACACAATTTGTGGATACGATGTGTTCCTCTAAGGGAAAAGACTGACACAGGGTATAAATTCCCAATCCAGTTAGTGTTTCGCTAAGGAAAAAGATTGACACAGGGCATAAATCCCAAAACCAGTTAGTGTTCCTCAAAGGGAAAAGATTGACACAGGGTATAAATCCTCAAACCAGTTAGTGTTTCTCTAAGGGAAAAGATTGACGCAGGGTATAAATCCCAAAACCAGTTAGTGTTCTTCTAAGTGCTAAGATTGGCACAGGGTATAAATCCCAAAACCAGTTAGTGTTCCTCTGAGGCAAAAGATTGACACAGTGTATAAATCCCCAAACCAGTTAGTGCTCCTCTAAGGGAAAAGATTGACAAAGGGTATTAATCCCCAAACCAGTTAGCGTTCCTCTAAGGGAAACGATTGACAAAGGGTATTAATCCCCAAACCAGTTAGTGTTCCTCTAAGGGAAACGATTGACAAAGGGTATTAATCCCCAAACCAGTTAGTGTTCCTCTAAGGGAAAAGATTGACAAAGGGTATAAATCCCCAAACCAGTTAGTGTTCCTCTGAGGGAAAAGATTGACACAGGGTATACATCCCCAAACCAGTTAATGTTCCTCTGAGGGAAAAGATTGACACAGGGTATAAATCCCCAAACCAGTTAGTGTTCTTCTAAGGGAAAAGATTGACACAGGGTATAAATCCCCAAACCAGTTAGTGTTCCTCTAAGGGAAAAGATTGACACAGGGTATAAATCCCCAAAACCAGCCTCGTTAATTTTGCTTTATAGATTATTTTGAACATTTGAATCTTGTCTTTTCCCCATGCATATAATAACATGATCATTCGGTGCTTATTCAAAGATAACAGGTGATCTGAATGAAAGTGACTTTGACTTAACGTAGTTTCGCAAAAATAATTATTTGTGCCTCCAGAAATATTTTGTATAGTAAAGCGGTTTCTGGGTTTAAATGTTCAAATAAATACCTTTTGGAAAATTAGCGGTTTACTTTCAAATTTATGACAAAAATTAATATCGATATATTTTTGAATAAACAACGAACAATCGAGCCTCCGACTGGAACTTAGAATGGTGACTTTCGCGAAGACTCCAAACAAAAAGTGAATTAACAATGTAAAACAGCAATATATATACAAAAATGAGACAATAGAACATTTGACGTGGCGCGCCAGAACGGTTGAAACAGTTTCAGAAACAATATCATACAAATAATAACCAGTGAATTAAACGGAGCAGTGAAAAGCCGAGTAGCGAGTTTCATTGTTTTCGAATCTGCCAGATAGTTTAGAGATTAGCATTAATCTTTACAGTTAAAAGCACCTTTCAGTAGAATATAATGCATGCTGGGACAAATTACTAATTCGGTCCATTCAATGACATTCTTTAAGTTTGCAGTGAATAATTGTAATTAATCTAACATTTTTGTGCGTAAATGCTAAAATAATAGTTTATTATATTTACGAAGAGAATGATTGGCTGATGTTGGAACTAAACGTCACCTGCCATTTTAACGCTGCCACAGTCAGTACTCCTTGCCTTTAATGAGACGCGTCCTCGCTTCTCAGGAATCACTTTTTGTTTTGGTGTCTCTCAGCTATTCTCTCATTTTTGTGTTTACACAATCGTTCCCAGACTTCACTTGGAAGAATTCGTGCCGATGCCCCCGTCGTTATACTGTATATGAAATGTCACCAAAACGACTATGGCATGAAACTAAATGATGAATGTTTGTGGGGTACCGAGGGTCTGGGTAAACGGTGGTCCTTATATTTCCAACGAAACTTTCTCCTGTTTTTGCAGATATATTACGTCGAATTTTGTCTGTCATTCCATTCACTAAATTTAGAGCGATATTGTCCAAATCACCATCTATCCAGTTGTTTTCCGTCGCTGGTCTGTCTTCCCACTTTATAAGGTATTGTGGAACCTTTATTTGGGGGGTTAATGCGGCGGCGTACTATCTTTATAAGGTATTATGGAACCTTTATTTAGGGGGTTAATGCGGCGGCGTACTATCTTTATAAGGTATTATGGAACCTTTATTTGGGGGGGGGGGGGTTAATGCGGCGACGTACTATCTTTGGCTTTATTTGGGGGGGGTTAATGCGGCGACGTACTATCTTTGGCTTTATTTGGGGGGGTTAATACGGCGACGTACTATCTTTGGCTTTATTTGGGGGGGTTAATGCGGCGGCGTACTATCTTTGGCTTTATTTGGGGGGGTTAATACGGCGACGTACTATCTTTGGCTTTATTTGGGGGGGTTAATGCGGCGGCGTACTATCTTTGGCTTTATTTGGGGGGGGGGGGGGGTTAATACGGCGACGTACTATCTTTGGCTTTATTTGGGGGGTTAATGCGGCGGCGTACTATCTTTGGCTTTATTTGGGGGGGTTAATACGGCGACGTACTATCTTTGGCTTTATTTGGGGGGTTAATGCGGCGGCGTACTATCTTTGGCTTTATTTGGGGGGGTTAATACGGCGACGTACTATCTTTGGCTTTATTTGGGGGGGTTAATACGGCGACGTACTATCTTTGGCTTTATTTGGGGGGGTTAATACGGCGGCGTACTATCTTTGGCTTTATTTGGGGGGGTTAATACGGCGACGTACTATCTTTGGCTTTATTTGGGGGGGTTAATACGGCGACGTACTATCTTTGGCTTTATTTGGGGGGGTTAATACGGCGGCGTACTATCTTTGGCTTTATTTGGGGGGGGGGGTTAATACGGCGACGTACTATCTTTGGTTTATTTGGGGGGGTTAATACGGCGACGTACTATCTTTGGCTTTATTTGGGGGGGGGGGTTAATGCGGCGACGTACTATCTTTGGCTTTATTTGGGGGGTTAATGCGGCGGCGTACTATCTTTGGCTTTATTTGGGGGGGGGGGGGGGGGTTAATACGGCGACGTACTATCTTTTAGGTAACTTTACTGTCAATGGTTGAAATTGATAAAAAAAATTGCTGATTATTCTTAATGGCACTGGGGAACTGGGCAGTAGTTTTGATGTTCTTTGTCTCTGAGATGGGAGATGTCTGGACAATCGAGGAAGTTTAAACACCGACATGTTCAACGGAGATGTTCGTCATCAGACCGATACTTTCGGAACATACTCTGAGAGTTTGTGTAAAAGAGTCGGCGATGCTTGCTACGGCGTCCACATAGACGTGCACTTTGTTTGCTATGGATGATTGCGTAATTGTACTAACTGCTGACGAACATTTTTCCTCCGATTGAACAGACATAGATCCCACCAGTTCTCTCTCCATTTCCTTTCTCTGTTTCAATTCCTTTAGACGAATCTCATCCCTCAAGCGATGTGAAACAGATTTGTTCTTTTCTTTTGGTTTCTTCCAACTCAAAGCTAAGTCCATATCTCCTTTTTATACTTTGAAACTCCATACCAAGTGATTTCCGAATAAATCAAAACTTGATAGCAGGTTCCGGATATTCTCGGGTATACAATTAGCCATAATTTTGTCGTCGGGATCCCTGTGTCTATTCACAAAAGCTTTACAGAGTGAGCTAGATACTCACTGTGTCCGGATTCTTCCACCAGTATAGTAGAACGGTTTCTGGGTTTAAATGTTCAAATAAAAACATTTGAATCTTGTCTTTTCCCCATGAATATAATAACATGATCATTCGGTGCTTATTCGAAGATAACAGGTGGTTTGAATGAAAGTGACTTTGACTTAACGCAGTTTCGCAAAAATAATGATTTGTGCTTCCAGAAATATTTTGTGTAGTAGAGCGGTTTCTGGGTTTAAATGTTCAAATAAATACTTCCTGGAGAATTAGCGGTTTATTTTCAAATTTATGTCAAACATTAACATCGATATATTTTGGACAATTGCCCATGTAACGAAATTTTATCCTTTTCCTGAGTCTTGTCTATGACGTTTGTATCCGTTAGAGCAATAAATCTGTATTATTATATAACTGTGTGTGTGGACAATATACAGAACCACACTTATGTTTGAATGGAGCGAGTGGCGCAGGGATACCACGAGATCCGTTAGTAGTATCCCAGTGCCTTTCGCTCGAGTCCAGTAATCGTTAACCAATTCAAACATAAGTGTGGTTCTGTATTTATTACACACCCATCCCTGTAAAAGAATTCACAGTAATTAATCGCTAATTGAATTAAATTGTCGACAGTTCGAACGGTTGAATGGATTTTACTGAGAAACGGGCAATTTTCTCAGAGAAACAGTCTTGAGTCTTTGACCTTGCCACCTGTTGATTCATTTTATTCGCCAAAACATGTCGGTCCGAACACTCAAAACATCAAAAGAGTTCGTTCAACACCAAACATTGGAAATTATGATCTCTGAAATGTGTTTTGAGGAGTGTGTGTGCAGACATCATTATATCCGGTGGATGAAAAGTGTACAAGGGTTTTAATTTAAATACGATGCGAACTGGTCTAAAATACAACTCGGGTTGACTGTACATTAGGATATCGTCATTTCTGTTCTGCATTGTAACAAAATTACTTTATGAGAAAAGACATTTTTGTGCAATAATTAACCTTCCGGTGTATCCATTCGATCGTTTAGAGTAACTTGGGCAGATTGTGATTCCATTCTGGGTGAACTTGGTAGGTTGTGGAAGTTAACACTTTATTTTTCAACATTATAAAGATTAAAGTTTCTCTTTCTAACTTGACATTTAGCCTTTTTTTATTTTTCCTCAAGTCTTGATAACCTTTGTTTGAAATGGACTGTACTTACAATAAAGGCTTTAGGTAGTCCACATGTACTACATACAAAGCAAGAAACAAATTGTACGATAATTGCAAGAAAATGTCATATCTCTTGTCTCTACAAGTTTATACACCTTTACAACCTCCCAACCCCACCATCACTATCCAGGCAGCATGTTCTTAAAAGCTCCTGAACTGAGAATCCAGAAGTCTGTGTCAGAGGCTAAAAGACAAATAAAGGGGGTGGGGGCTCCAACATATTTTTGTTGATGATATTTTTAAAGATTGATTAACTTTTTCATCATTTTTTACAACTTTTCTTCACCAATTTGTTATCTGAACGGTCTATCAACATTTTTGTCTTGTTATCTGGTTCAAAGTAAAAATAATTTTTTATGTGTCTGGTCCAAAATATAGTCAATCTTAAATTTGAATTATTTTGAATTTGCATTTAGTAAATAGTTTTATAGCGGACTAATAAAATTTATTATGCCCCACGTTTGTAACATCAGCCATAATTGGTTAATTTGACACCTTATAAAAGTCATAGTACTGGAGTTTTGGGGCAAAACACGGGTACTATCGGAACGCTCTTCCCTAGAGACAAGAGAACACAGAAAATGTAAGTTCCACTTCCATTGATCAGCGTCGATTACGCACGCTCTGATTGGAATTTCTCAACACCAATCGCTGGCGCCGTGTCCGTTTAACTTTTTTCCTCACCGATAGACACAAACTTACCAACAAATATATCATCTTCAGTGGGCGTGTTTTGGGCGTGTGACAAGTCATTTTCGAATTTGGTGATCTAGGAACTCCTAAAGAGACGTAATTCGTTCAAAATGACGTCATGTTTTTGGATTCGACTAATTTGTTATAACAAGATTTATGGCATGTGGCAGCCAACGCTTAACAATGAAAGCTATATTTTGTTCGGCATAATAAAATAATTAGAACGTTTCTTTTCATGTTCTATCGGTCTATAGTACCTGAGTTTGTGTGATTTCTGAAATAAAACCTTCAGCAGCTTCGCTGCTTCAGGTTTTATTTCAGAAATCACACAAACTCAGGTACTATCGACCGACAGAACATGAAAAGGAACCCTTTAATATTTAATGGCCGATGATAGGCTTTTGGAGGACATTTTCTTGTGGATCATCCCAGATGGGGGCTGAGCAATCAAACTGACCTGAATTTTTGTTTCAAAATCAAAATGCAGATCCTTATCTCGAATTTGCCCTGGTAGACAATGAAAATGCTCTGCCCTCTGCCCTTATATTTGCCAAAATTAAAAAATACCCCCACTCTCTGAACATTTTGTTCTGAAAATACAAATCCCTTGCCATGAAAACTGCAAAATTAGCAGGTTGTTGGTGGACGGGGTGAGAGTGCTGAAACCCCCCATATAGGAGGAATTTGATTTAAGTTTTGATGCTGACAGTTAAAGCAAAATAATATGCTTGAACAAAACAGAAATACTAGCAAACATTCTTAATTAGTCACTTAAAAATCCATATAAATCTATGTTTGGTAAATATTGTCATACTGTCTATGTTTTAAATATTATAATTATTATTTTTCATGGAAGTCGTCTCATAAAATTGACAATATATTAAATCAGACCACATATATTTACCACTCTTCTCCTCTTCAAGACTATCCAGTAGTAGGTAGGTGGTAACATTTTTTTCCCCAGTACAAACGACAGAAAGTCATATTTCAGCATTACGACATTGGCAACCACCACCCCCGAAAAAGCTCCCAAAACGTTGCCCACAAACACGTAAAAAAATCATTGGTTCCACAAATGTAAACTACTGAGTCATTCTTCCACATTATTTTCTTTCTTCAACAAGTGTGGCTGTGGGAGGGGTGGGGTGTCACCCAGTAAGGTCTACTACTAGTAGTAAGGGTGGAATTGGTGATAGTTAATCAGTAACTGTATGTGCTAGCAGCCAGACATCTGCAGGCACTGTCGCAGTGTCGGCGTGTAGCAGTCAGTCTTTCTGCTTCGCGGTAACCAGTTTTCACGATTTATTTTATCCTGCTTCCTGAGAAGTACTTCAACTTAACATGATCGTCAAAGTATGTTTGTGTTGGCAAACATTCTGCTTCATTGCCGAAGTGTGAATTGAATAAGATTATACAGCAGGCCTCGTATCGACTCGTCGGCAGCACGCGGCGCTGAGGGTAGCAATGTTACAAAATTCTATAGGAACTGTGCCAGTGCCAGGCGCCAATATCGAGCCCAATTTGGACATTTTGCCCCAAATTTTAATTAAGATTTCCTCGGTTTTCAATAACGAAAGCAAAGATAGAGTTTCAGTGTTCATTTTCCAGGTAGAGATTATGTATGTCGGATGACTACCAATAGTGTTTAGCAAAGTTGTGCATCAAACATTTTGGAATGAGAATCGGTAATTCCGACAGATAAATATGGCTGATGGTTCTCATTGGTTCTTTTCCAACAAACGCTGCAAACTTTAAGAACCACCCTAACGAGACAACTTGTGCACGCGAAGGGTACTTTTCATCGGATCGCACGAGAGCTTCCTGGTTAAAATTACCGCATGGACCTAAAATCCATGTGATCACGAGAAATACAGTGAGGGGTGTGTAATAAAACATATAGTAGGACCGGGTTTATTACTTGAAAGCAACCTTGGGCCCTCGGAGGGTTCTATTCTGCAAGTACTGATATTTTAATTTTCCATAAATTTCCTAGATCGAATCATATTTGAACCTCGCAGTCAAGTTAATGCGTATTGCAAAATTAATGATAAAAACAATGAGTGTTACAAGCGTAAATGTAATAAACAACCTAAATATAATAAAACTACAACCTGTCTTAAATGTAATAAAAAAGTGGTCATAAATGTTGTAAACGACCATAAATGTAATAAACGACCATAAATGTAATAAACTTTCGTAAGTGTTATAATATGAACATCCAGTGCCGAAGTAGTCTTAGTACTATCTAACTTGATGCCGAGGTATAAAAAAACCCCGCCCTAAACATGTTTTGAAATGTTCCATACAACTTCGGAGACTAAACTTCACCTGCCGTAAATGTAATAAGAAAGTGGTCATAAATGTAATAAACGATCATAAATGTAATCAAAAAGTGGTCATAAATGTAATAAACGACCATAAATGTAATAAACTGTCGTAAATGTAATAAACTCTCTTCCTTTTGCAATCAATATTTTCGAAGAAAAATTATATGAACTTTCACTGCCGAAGTAATCTTAATATTACGTAAACTTGATGCTAAAGTGTTAAAAGTTTGCCCTTTGGATCCGCTTCACACATTCTCCTTTGATGAAAATTGGGTAAAAAATGTAATAAACTTGTCAAGGTGATAGCTCAAATTCCCGATTTTATTGTTGAAAAGTGTATATATTTTTTCTAATTCTCCACATCGAATGTAAGAATTGTCATATCTGGAACCGCAAAAAACCTATTCATCAAGTATATTCATTTATTTATTGGTGTTTAAGGTCATATACTTATGCACAATTGCTAATCATGTGACAGTTTTACGAGTGGAGGAAGTCGGAGTACCCGGAGAGAACCACCGAGCAGCTGCCAGCTCCCCAACATGGTAACTCCGCACTGCAGCACAGGCAGGGTTAGATTGGTTGCAGACATGCGTACCATCGACGCGCAGTACGTCTTAGTACACGGCGTCATCGTGCCCCCATGTGGAAAATCGGGACTTAGTGTCTTGCCCAAGGACACAACGCGGGAGTCCGAATTGATCGCTCAAGACGGTCACCCATCCAAGGTCTAACCGGTCTCGACGTTGCTTAACTTCAGTGATCTGACGAGAACTGGTTACCGCAACGTCACCGCGCTCCCTAATTCATCAAGTAAATCCGCTGTATATTTAATTAGATATAAATAAGTGAAGACGCAATAACATGATGAGTTTAATGAAGTATTAAATCGCAGATGGGGATGGGGTGGGGGTGAGAGCGGTCTGGAGCTTAAATAAAACTAATTATCTAAATTAGAGATGCAGTTTAATGTATGCATAAATCAAAAATACATTAACTATGCGCGCTAGATGTCTTTTTTACTTAGAAAGATAATCTTAATGTTTTGGTAAATTACGATCGGCTAATTACTAGTAGCGCACATGGGTATATGGTGGTCTCTGTTGGCCATCAATTTCGACACGGGTCTGTCCGAAGTATCTACGTTTAGCGGTGATGAGATTTTCAAAGGACTTGAAACAGGGTTTTTATTAATACAAATCGATTGCCGCCAGTTCAAGAGAAACACTTTAAGGATAATGTATTACCGCCGAATAGGAACTAAAAGTAGGGATAGGTTGTGGAAAAATCATTGCCGGTCTGGAGAGGCATATAGACCGCGTCGGAGTCGTAGGTGAAAGAGCTGCGGACGGTCCCCATGCTATAGGTTAGGCTAGATAGGCAGCTAGGTGTCGCGTCAGTGGGAAAGTATAGGCACAATTGTAGACTAAAAGGGGCTACACAGAACACAGATCCAGAAATAGAACAGCTTCGGACCGACGGTTTTCCATAGATGAGAGTAGGCTCAGAAGAGGAAGTTAGGAGCTACGACAGCTCATGATATTGGCCGTCAGGTAGACGGCATTACCCGATGTAGACGGTAAGCTATACAGAGATTGAGTAGGCTTGGCACGTACATTAGAGTGAGGTAACTAGAGGGAATCAGTTAACCCTCGATGGCCAACAAAATCTATTTATTCTGGTCCTCCGTATCACGATACCTTCGACTTTGGTAACTTAGCCAAAGTATGAAACATTAGCACAGTTTGCAAAACTCCATTCAGTATGGTTATCCGTGGGCTGAGAATGGTAAGGTTTTCTCTCTGTATCTAATGAAACTCATTAGGTACACTGATGATGGAAAGTATTGGCACTATTGGGGAAACTTGGAAGGCTAGGGAATTCGCAGGACAGCTCTACGGTTGTTTTGGGGAATTACAGACAAACGTATTGAACAACGGCCAGAAACAGTGCGGCTTTCTAAATTGCTGACCCCGCTTAACATCGTTTGAATGCATTTGTACCGTCGAAGTGTAGTATGTCTGAGTACACTACATCACCGAGCTCCCTCTTGGACAACTGAATTAAGTGCCTTACCAAAGATACAGCGCACGCAATGTGTGTCAGGATCGAGTCTAACACGATCAGAAATCCAACGCTCAATCCAAAGACCCGCCGCGCGCCAAGAAATTGGAAATTGAAATAGTTGGTTTTGTAGAATAACAGAACATGGGACCCATTTCCAACTTTTTCCCAGAAATAGTTGAGAGAAAGAGAGAGAGAGAGAGAGAGAGAGAGAGAGAGAGAGAGAGAGAGAGAGAGAGAGAGCGGGGCGTGAGTCCAGAGAGAAAGCGGGACGTGAGTCCAGCATTATCTTTACAAATACTCTTCAACATTATTTATTTATTTATTTATTTATTTATTTATTTATTTATTTATTAGGGCTCAACAACACTTTCGACAGCCAGGGTCACCCTGTGTCGGGCAGTTGTACGGGTGGAGGAAGCCGGAGTATCCGAGGAGAACCATCGAGAAACGGACAGCAACTGTCAGAATTTCCAACATACTAAATCCACACAAGCAGGGTTAGCATTGATTGAAGACAAGTGCGCAATCGACGTACAGTATGCCTTAGTACACAACGCCACCGTGCCCCCACGCAGGCATTTGGGACATAACGCGGTTGCCGCAGGTGGGATTCGAACCGAGGACCTCTCGGCTTGCAGCCTGCATCTCTACCTAGTGAGCCACCGCGTTCCCACCCTTCTATATCATATTATACTACCAGAGAATCAAGGTTTGCATGGCGGTGGTGGGGTGGTTACGAGTCAAATGAGGTAACCTGAATTGGTCTCTTCGGGATTCCTGTCATTGCAGTCTTATTAAAAATCAGCAGGAAGGGGATTCTTTACTCTTAGGATGTAACCAAAGATTCTCTCGCATTATTGGTCTCTTGTATAAAATGTGAGTCGAAAAAGAGAACATTTTCGCTTCACCAAAAAATTTTTTTTTTAATACGGAGTCAAAAAATGTGGATTCTTCAAAATGCAGAGAAGCGTAAGTTCCACATATATCCTTGTGTATTGTATTATACCCAGGCACGTGGCGACAGAGGGTGCCTGGGGGTGTCCACCACCCGTCCGCCTCCAATAACTATCATAATTTTCAATAATTGAATAGTTGGAAATTCGAAGGTATATATTCCAATATTTGAAAATTCAAAGAAATCAATTTCCTTTATGTTTTCAACTTTTCCGACCAGTCGATTTGAATTTTTACCCCGCGATCCAGATTACACAAGGACTAGAGACTGGCTGATATTCAGCCAATATCTACTCCTCCCAAATGACTGACAGTCAGTTGAAAGGAGTTGAGATAAACTGGCAGGAGGTAGGTATGATTGGCAGAGTATGTATGACTGATAGTCATTTGGAAGGAGTAGCTGAATAGCTGGAAATATAGAGTCCTTGTGTAGTGTGGTCAGTGTAATGGAAAACTCATGGGCCTACATAGGGAGATGCCCAGAGATGAGGTCACGACTTCAATATACTATCTCGGAAAACTACGTGGTAGCAATAACATATCCTGACACAGTGCATTCTTAATTATTTTCACCTTAGGCGAGCCATAGAGGGCCAAGTGGACCGCCTCCCTTAAAACCACGGGCCTAAGGTATGTTCACTAAAGTGTACGGGTTAATCTCGGGATCGGGAATTTTCTGGTTCTCGTTTTTGAAAGGCAGTCACGATACGGGGAATTTTCAAGTTCTCATTTATGAATATCAGTCCCGATACCCGGTACATTCGTAGGACAGAATCGTTCGGCAACCTTTGATTCCTGGATCTAGTCTATGCATTTCCCGGGCAGTTGCACTGATTTTCGGAATCGATAACCGGGAAGTTCCCACTCGCGAGATGAAATCATATCTCCAACGGCGATGCTGGTCGCTAAAGAAATTGATATTCGTCGTATTTTCATGAACTATAAGAAGCAATCATTGATACCAAGGTCTAAGAATTTCCCGGGAATCGTGATTGACTTTCAGAACCGGGAACCAAAGAGCCATTAAATTCCGTTCCCGGTATTAAACCTTATTAAAATTCCTGCTGTCTTTGTACTTTGAGCTCCCCGCTACCCACCTTACAAACGTCACTGAATACCCCCTCCCCACCTCCCCCAAGTATGATGAATTCATGCTAGGATAGTCATTTTATAGTTATGTTTGTTAGAAGATGTATGAATGTCGCCAATATCGTATATTTTATAACCCATCAAACAATGCCTTCTGAAGATAGAAACGTAAAAGAAAAAGTAACAATGGTAACAGCAATTGTCAAAAAAACTACAAAGATGAAACAAATCGTATTCAGTCTGGATCCGACGAATTTCCAGTCGACTGTTTCTGTGTATTTTTCGTGGTTGCTACATTCTGTGTTTTCCTGTTCGTTCTCATCATTTGAAGATCTTTCACATTCGCTACAAGCTACTTTTTTCTTGGACACATTCCTTGTCAAACACAAACAAGTATAGATCCATGCTGGAACTTCATCTTCCGGGTTTTTGTTATGACATATTTGTACCATTATCATTCCAACAGTTGTAAGTAAGCTGATGAAAAACATAACATCAATATGGATTTCTAATATTGCTACGGAGCCGGCTGTCTTTGGCATGATGTCATAAATAAGACTGAAGAATAGGGAATAAGAGAGGAATACCGAGACACAGAAAGACATTTTCTCACCACTATTAAACAAGCACATATATTAGCTAGAGATATTATTACTAACGGAATAATAATTGTAACAACATAAAACATAGACTTGCGGTGCAGTCTAATTTCTAAGACCACCATATTGAAGGAAATTGTATTGTACGTCTCCTCTAAAATATCCATTTTATCGGATCGAGTGTCCACTCCTCGGGTGTGTTTTCATCCAAGTGTGATGTGAAATTGGAAATTACGGTTCCATTTTGGAGAAGAACGTTTTCAATATCATCAATCGGTGACAACAGAATAGAACAGAGATGATTGTCGAATGGAAATCTTGTTATTTTTATTTTACACTGAGTCTCAAAATTAGCTGCTGTTGGCCACTCTATCTTCACATTATAGATTAGCTTGGCATGACCACCATCGCTTCCGATATATGAAAATTTCTTCACACTATTTACTACAGCCATGTGAGGCGTCCATAGTTTTTCAGAATTTATCCAGACGCTCGAAATACCACCAAAATAGTTTGGATTCCAGGTATAAAAGTAAGCATACAAAACGAGTTTAACTACCCCATCCATAACCAATATCTGTGTCACTATATCTAGTTTAACAATATTGAGTACAATAAATAATACATACACATCTGTTGGTCTGGTTTGGTATGGCTTAATATTTGCCTCTGATTCTCCAAATACATCCTCATAAAGGTTCCTTGTGTTGTTTTTAATCGTAAACGCAGTAGCGCCATCTGGCAGTTTATAAATCTGGCATAATATCAACATTACGCTAAACTTGATCATAATTTTTTTCGTTTAAAGAAGAAAATTTCCGAAACTGTATCAATAGTATTTCCGTTAAATGCAATAAAATAAAAATATTTCCACTCTGAGTTTGCGTTCTCTCCCTGTCTGTTATCAATATTTTGCTTTCGCTAATACCAGTTGCAATGTGTAATGTTCGACTTGGAAGATGTCAAATAACATGGAAGAGTAATATGTATCGGTAGAGTGGGTAACATATATTATTCAAACTTCTAGTTTTCCTGATGATTAACCCACTCCACACAGATGTCTAAATATCTAAATTTCAGGCAGAAAAAATTCCCATAATGCAACTAGAAATTTAACCAATTCAATCTCGTTTGACAGAGCTCATTGAGCTCTGTCAAACGAGATTGAATTGGTTAAATTTCTAGATGCATTATGGGAAAAACAGCTTCTTGACATTTTGATATCTTGTCATCAGAGTGAAGGAGGTTAAACGTTACTACGTGGGTTGTTTTCTATGCACTCATAAATGATAGTTCTGTCGGGAAAATCATCACACTTTAAACATCCCTCGTGGTTCCAGACGATTGAACAAGAATTAAATGTTGTTTCTGTTCCCGTTGTTTCCTGTAGCGAGTTATAATTAAGCTTGTACTGAGACTTTTCGGTTTATGTCGCTTAACACAAAGAGAAACAATAGTTAATTCTTATAATATAAAAGAGAGATATCGGGAAAGATAAATAAAGTATATAATCACCGTTTATTCAAACGAAAATAATTAATTTTTCTTCAGTACACACAACAGACCGCCACAAATATGGGCACGTTAAACAAATCACACAAAGTTCTTTCATTGGTCAGTTTCAACTCTGTATTTTTTAGATTTTAACGTGATTGTCGACAGTCATCAAACGTACCCAATTGTTCACCTGACAATCATTTAAATCGCTTAGTTTTTTTATTTGGAAGCGACGCGATGTCGTCATTGGTGTCTTTATGTAATGTAATTATTTCTAATAGATCTCCAATGCTAAACATTTTATATTCATGATGATGATTTTCTTCGTAACATTTGTGAAAATTGTCAGTCGCTGCATTGTTTATTTTTTATTATTTAATGTATTCGAATAACATCAACGGATGGTACACGGAGACGTTGGGATAGACGGCACCCACAGACACTTGAAAAGTTGCATATTAAATTATTGTGTCTCTTGGTTTGTATTGTTTATTTAAAATAAAATAATATAATATTTGTAACTCGCTGAGTTGATATTTAAGTGGTGATTAATGCACATTCCACTGACAAGGTGAGCACAACTTATTTGACAGCTTCAGGTCAAATTCCCATATAATTTCCACGTTTTAGAGGCGTGGTTAAAAATGTTGTCTTGTGCGTCCATTCAGGTTATACAAGTTTGACAAATGTCACTTGCTACAGTATGAACGAATCATATGCAGGAAGAGTGAAACAGATGAAATTATTAGGTTTTAACAATTCGTGAAGTCTCGGGCTTTGTGAGGATTCAGAAAAAAACAAAGACAATTTTGGTGAAAACCCATGCACTATTGTCTAGGTTCCCACAAAATCAATAAAACGCACGCACGCACGCACGCACGCACGCACGCACGCACGCACGCACGCACGCACGCACGCACGCACGCACGCACGCACGCACGCACGCACAGGTTTCCATTTTGTCACGTTTTTCCTGTTTTAGACAGATTATTAGTGCTGGATGGTCCATTCGGATATTAAATGCTTTAGTTGAGCATTGTAAGAGAAATTTAAACGAGTTGCAGTCCCAAATCACTTCAGCGATGCAGTCGCATCCCGACTTTGAAAAAACAGACTTCAACAGCTCCTCGGCGCGTGCGTTGGTCTGGGCTCGAAAAATCTTCAAAACAAGTTGACAGATAAAACTCTTTCGGTTTATGAGTGTTATATTTCGGAACTTAGCCCAGCGTTTGGAGTAAGGAACAATATTTGAGGAAGTAAACAAACCTCCACTCGTGTTGTCCCCCTAGACCAGCGTGAGAAACAAAATACGAAAAGATCAAGGCAAAGCACTTCCACCTCTTCTTTTTCTTCTACACCTCATCCTACCTGCTCTCAGAGTAACCGCCTCAATTTGCAATCACCGGACCATATTGTGACTGAAGATGCTTGGAAAGTTAGTACGCTGTCTCGCCTAGTCTTATTCCTCTACCACCTTCTCCGTCTCCGCGCCTTCTTTCTCTGTCTCTCCTGGTACTCTCAGTAAATCTCATCCTTCTACGTCTCCTCTGTCTTCTTTCACTGACTCTCTTGGTACTCTCACTAAATTTCCTCCTTCTCCGTCTCCTCGGTCTTCTTTATCTGGCTGTCCTGGTACTCTCACTAAATCTCCTTCTTCTCCGACTCCTCTGTCTTCTTTCTCTGGCTCTCCTGGCACTCTCACTAAATCTCCTCCTTCTCCGTCTCCTCTGTCTTCTTTCTCTGGCTCTCTTGGTACTCTCACTAAATCTCCGTCTTCTCCGTCTCCTCTGTCTCCTTTCTCTGGCTCTCTTGGTACTCTCACTAAATTCCCTCCTCCTCCGTCTCTCGGTCTTCTTTATCTGGCTCTCCTGGTACTCTCACTAAATCTCCTTCTTATCCGTCTCCCCTGTCTCCTTTCTCTGGCTCTCCTGGTACTCTCAATAAATCTCCTCCTTCTCCGTCTCCTCTGTCTTCTTTCTCTGGATCTCTTGGTACTCTCACTAAATCTCCTTCTTCTCCGTCTCATCTGTCTCCTTTCTCTGGCTCTCTTGATACTCTCACTAAATCTCCTTCTTCTCCGTCTCCTCTGTCTTCTTTCTCTGGATCTCCTTCTGCTCTCACTAAATCTTCTCCTTCTCCGCTTCATCAGTCTTCTTTCTCTGGCTCTCTTGGTACTCTCACTAAATCCCCCTTCTACATCTCCTCGGTCTTCTTTCTCTGGCTCTCTTGGTACTCTCACTAAATCTCCTTCTTCTCCGTCTCATCTGTCTCCTTTCTCTGGCTCTCTTGATACTCTCAATAAATCTCCCCCTTCCCCGTCTCCTCGGTCTTCTTTCTCTGGCGCTCATGGTACGCTCACTAAATCTCCTCCTTCTCCATCTCCCCGGTCTTCTTTGTCTGGCTCTCCTGGTACTCCCACTAAATTCCATCCTTCTCCGTCTCCTCGATCTTCTTTCTCTGGCTCTCCTGGTATTCCCACTAAATCTCGTCCTTCTCTGTCTCCTCGACCTTCTTTCCCTGTCTCTTTTGGTACTCTCACTGAATCTCCTCCTTCTCCGTTTTATCGGGCTTCTTTCTCTGGCTCTCTTGGTACTCTCACTAAATATCCTTCTTCTTTGTCTCCTCTGTCTTCTTTCTCTGGCTCTCTTGGTACTCTCACTAAATCCCCCCGTCTACATCTCCTCGGTCTTCTTTCTCTGGCTCTCCGTGTGCTCTCAATAAATATCCTCCTTCTCCGCCTCCTCTGTCTTCTTTCTCTGGCTATCTTGGTACTCTCACTAAAAATCCTCCTTCTCCGTCTCCTCTGTCTTCTTTCTCTGGCTCTCTTGGTACGCTCACTAAATCCCATCCTTCTCCGTCTCCTCGATCTTCTTTCTCTGGCTCTCCTGGTACTCCCACTAAATCTCCTCCTTCTCTGTCTCCTCGACCTTCTTTCTCTGGCTCTTCTGGTACTCTCACTGAATCTCCTCCTTCTCCGTTTCATCGGGCTTCTTTCTCTGGCTCTCCTGGTACTCTCACTAAATTTCCTCTTTCTTCCTCTACTTCTGTTTATTCTACATCTTTGCGTTCTACTCTTCTGGTTTCTACTTCTACTGTTTCTAGTATTGTTCTACCAGGTATCGTACATACAGAAAGTCAGATCACCGAGCCGCAAGTTGGATCGCTCATTTGATACAAAATTATTCCAATTTCGCCATCCGTGCGGAGTTAATTCCGATAAAAAGAACTGACGCCTCCCCTATGTTTGTAAGAAAATCATTATGCTTGGTAATACAAATTTAGGACGCTCTGATCCAGACCCCACCCTCACATGCAAGTGGAGTATTACCCCGGCTTAAAGTTGGTCAACTTTTATTCTATATTCTAAGGGTACAGGAACCAGTACAGTCATCAAGAAATATTGCTAAATATTGGCGAGAACTCACGAAGTGAAAATGCTTATCTCGTAATTAAGCAGTTGCGGAATATGCTTAGTGATACCAGGGATAAGTTTAGGACAGCAAACATTTATCTCGCTGAACTAAACTTTTTTCAGAAACCCCATTGGCTGAGTAGAGGACGTTAAACACCATAATTCAAACGATTCGGAAAGTGAAGGGCGTGAACCTTTTTAACCCTCGTTTCCTGGAATAGTATCGCCTTGGTGTACACTTACAGTGAGATTGGCCAGTCCAATATCAATATACAGGGATGATAAAATAATAACGGCAGTCTGCTGCCATATGGCTGCAGACTGCAGTTATGATTTTATCGTAAATGCCGAGGGTATATACCTCTTATAATAAGATCAAAATGGGGCGAATTTACACCTTGGACCGAAAAATATGATACTATGTTTGAGGTTGCTCCCGATTCAATTGATTGTACTACGAGTACTATCACTATTTGAATCCTCTAGATTTAAACAAAATATACAGTACGTGGAGAGTGGATTGTAACTAAATCACCCGCAGAGTGGAGTTATCACTCAAAGTATCACATTCAAATTCTGTACATATGGACATAAAACACAAGCAATGTTCCAGCCAATGGACCTCCGGGTTTAACCCGGAGGTCCATTGGCTGGAACTTTCCTTGCGATGGTTATGCTTTGCAATGAATTTGCAATTATTGCTCGGGTGGAATCTCCACCTTGCGGGTGATTTGGTGATAATACACTCAACACGTACTGTAGGCAGAGGTAAGAACCACCTAACAGATGTGGAATTATGAACTCATTTGGTTATCCCCCCTGGCACCAATGATCTATTTGCCCAAGAAATGTCTCTTTTAGGTCGCGGCTTAACATTTATACGAGCGTCACAGCTTAAAACTGGTAATCGGGCAAATATACCACAATACAACTGTAATTCTCTTTGGGCAATAAAATTAGCAGGCCGCTCTTGAAACTCCAAAGGTCGGAAACTCCCTTTTACAGAATCATCTGGCTGGTCAGCTCCAGAGAGTGAAGTGGATCCCGAAATGAAATGAGGCTAACACAAGAATCCTCCAAAAGTGTTCAACGTGTACATACTCACTGATAAAAAACAATTTAACATCTGGTGAACGAGAGTCCTCAAGAAACTTAAAAAAAAGAAGAAATTAATTATCAAACCAGCCGATAAAGGTGCGTCAGTTGTTGTTCTGTCTTGGGTAATTATATAAAGGAAGCCACGAGAAAACTCAACAATACCAAACATTAAAAAACAAGAAAATAAATTCACCTATTTGGCAAGAAGATCTTAAAATTTATCCTTCAAGAAGGTCATTTACATAGAAAACAATTGCGATATTTAACAGTTAAGCTTCGTGCTCGAACAGAATAATTTTGTATTCTACCAAAGATGCACTAGGACCATTCTTCATGAACAGATGATTTAATCCAACCGGAATTGTAACTCGGCAGTTTGTGTGATCTTGTAGCTCCTTGATTGTCATCTAAAACCTGTAGCTAATAGACACCTGTCTAAAAAATACGCAGGATTCCTGTCAGCAATTTCTGAATTAAAAATTCTTGAATTACTAATGTTTTTCATTTTCTTGTCTCAAAAACATACGTTATGCCTCTCATGGAACGAGCTCGACGAGCTCGTTCCAAAGAGAGGTCATAACCAATGCTGTTGAGACAGAAAATGAAAATTAATTGGCTCCTGCGATTTTTGAGAATAACGCTGGCCGGTTTTGGCCGTTACGTTGAGTAAATGGTTAAACGTACCGATGCACATCAGTTTTACATTCAAAATGAAAGATATCATCAAATCACAGCTCATTCCTTTCCACCACAATTCAAGTGATAAGGTAAATTTCAATGAGGCCTGTTCTCCTCTATCTTGTTACCTCATATCGAGGGGATACTTACTACGCCTTTTTGTGCTACCTGAAGTCTAATGACCCCAAAGAAACTGGAAACTCAAGGAATTGTTTTGAGCAACTGAAAATTGAACACAAAAGACCGTTCTGGAATTATGTGGTGGGGCGATATTGAATTGCAAAAAAGCCTTGTTCTAGACTGCATAATTTTATGCCTGATCAGAAAGAGGAATTTTTCTCTGAACAAACCGAAAATCATCAGATCGAGAACGCCCGCTATTATGATTCTTCAACTGTTATTTACCTTACCGCTGGTAAACGCTGTAGGAAACAGTATGTGGGTCAAACTCAAAATTCATTCCGAAAGCCTTCTACTCGTCAGAAACAGGATATAAAACATAATGCTAGCGCCCCAGTAGCACAACATTTTAACCTTCCTGACAATTCTTAGACGATTTTAAAATCCATCCAATTGAACAACTACCAATTAAAGGTATAATAAATGAAACAGATACATTTAAGAAAAAACGAGGTGTTTTTTTTTAATCAATACGCTTCACACCATTTGGTGTGAACATATCACAGGGAGAATGTGAAAGAAATCCAACATTTCTTTCACTTTAATAAGCAACATAATGAACGTCGAAACAGGACAAATTGTTAAAGATAAATTCTGTTTAGCAAACTTTAAATTAAAAGAACCTTTAAATCTTCGACCTGTCATCGCTTATTAGAGAAACAAAAGCTTCCCTAACATGCTTGGAAGGATAAAACTGGAGCCCATCAATGAATACGATCAACTATTGCCAGTCAGTTTAACCAGGTCCAAAGCTCAACACTTAGTTTAAATCAAATTTATGTGCAGTGTTTTTTGTTTTTTATTAAAATATTTGTTCATGTTTGAAACCCATCAAGGTCCAATATATATAAATATATATCAGAAGTTTATAAACAAATCCCTGTGCTGGTATATATATATATAAGGTACCCAAAATACGCAGTGGCACAGATATTTCCTGCGTGAACATTTTTTGTCTTGCAACATACCTCCGAAATATTGTTTCCTTAAATATATATATGTATATTAATTTCTCAGATACTGGTTTCAGTCATTTTCCTGCCTGTACTCATCTTAGATTTGACCTGGTACATAGCAACCCAGAATTAGTCGACAAAATCGACTATGGCATTGTGGAAGCCGTACGACATGGCTGACTGACACGGCCTCTACATGATATTACTGATTGGCGAAGCTGGTTTGTACAGGGTTTGTCTGACACGCTTAATACCAACTTTGCAAGCACGTGTCACTATAATATTTCAAGGATGTGACAAATTGCCATATCTTTTAAAATACCAATGATTCATTTTAGTCAGCTATATTGATAGATAAAAAATACAGGGAGGGTGGTGGAGGGGGGGGGGGGGGCAGCAGGGACTAGAATACCAGACAAATTACGGTGAAAATGAGTAACCTACGAAAGGGAAGCTTATCAATACACCTATTACGGTGTCAATCAGTGCACAACAGTACAGCCCAAAGAACAGGGATACACATCTGGGGATGATTTAGAAATGAATAGCATTCTGAATGGCTCAATCCGACCAGTAAGGATTTGAAAAAGAAATATTACTAGAGTACTAAGAAAGGAACATTGCAATTGGGTTGTCCTGTTTCTCACTGTCCTGATGTTCCATAGCTTGGGGAATGCAAAGACAAGTAGATTTTCTAATGTTTTTGTTCTAGTTCTTTTTCGATGCAAGAGTCCGGCTTGCCGTATGTTCATATTAGTCTGATTGTTGACAGTATAGGAAAAAATTCGCAAAGGATTCTAGAATGTTACCGTAGTGCCAATCAAACATGAACAAATAAACATGCAAACTATATAAATCTTTTATCTTCAGAATAAACATTTTTGAAGAACAGTCGGTTGCTATGGGCATTATATTTCTTTGTATTTTTTTGTAATTTAAACATCCGAGAACATGCTTTCGATGCCCCAGATATTGGGATTCTGTAGATAAAATGCCTTCAAAAGGGAGAACTTCCTTCACCTTGTTGAGACTGATTGGCAAGGGTAACTTTTGAGCAGAGTTTGGATATATGAGCATTTTATGATAGATTTTCATCAAAATTTATGCCAAGAAATTTTATAGATTTTTCATGTTGTCTATTACCAACTTTGTCGATAATATTATTAGTTATAAATATATTCTCATGAGTGTAATTAGTTCATTTAGTTGTATATTTTGTTTTCTTGGGGTTCAGCCCAAAGTTGTTGGCAGCAACCCAGTCGGATATTTTTTGCACTTCCTCATTAAATTCGGACAAGTAGGTTTATCTCCACCTCAGACGTGTATCCATTCGTGTCATCGGCAAACGATAGAAGGGTTAGCTTTGTTGAGTTATTTATAGATGTAAAGAAGAAACAATATAAGTTATCTCGGGCAACATCCGGGGTACATGGAGATTTAATACCTGGATGTCGGTTTTCAACCACGAGGCGCAAGCCGAATGGTTGAAAAGGAGACATCCAGGTATTAAATCTCCATGTACCCTGGATGATGCCCGAGATAACGATTTTGTCCCGCCTCCCAACACAGAAATAATGCCGAGATGTAAAATATGATCCCACATTAAGACTCAGGCGACGAAGTTTAAACCCCACACTGTGCCTCAGGTTTTGTACCAAACAGCGAAACAAACGTCACAGCAAAACTATAAATAGACCGAGTCTATTTCCGAATCGTTGTTTATAAACTAGGTCACACATGGAGAAGTTTTTCATTTTGGTGAATTTGAATTCGTTGAAAAAGTTTTTAAACCGTGTAAATTCAGCCTCCCAGAGTGTATTGTATTTCCATGGAACAAGCATCAGCATGTTAGATGTGTTGAGTTTTATTCATGTCTTTGGGAGAAGAGCTAAATTATTCACTTAAAACGACGCTGGACATGGAACATGGAAGGTGACATTTTGAATTTCGGGAACGATGTCTCACAATTTCAGACTCCACTTGGGTTTAAACTTGAAGATATTGAATTGAGCCGCAGTCATTGAATTTTGTAAGAGGTAGGTGGAATTAATAGCATACATTTCTACGCTGACCATCGGAAACCGCAAAATAAATTATGAAGTGCGCTGCTCAAGCGATATCGGATATAAACAGATGAGTTGCTCCCCTTGATGTTCTCACCCCCACAAAGCGCAAAAGTATTTTTGCGAATCCAATTCAATCTGTTCAGTTCTCATCGAATACGACAACCAACAAGTGCTTTTACTCATAGACATAGGGCTGCAACGATGTTTTTTTAATTATATTAGTATTCACTACAATACGACAATACGTTGGATATAACTTAACAGTTCTAATAGGAGTTTCTGCAATCGATATGACCCAGTCGGGGGTCAAAGGTTATTTTTATCACCTGGATGTTTCTCGAGTGACAAACGGGGAACAACGGCGCACGCTCTTATCAGCCGCATGTTTGAAGATAGCCGATACCATGGCTATTTGTTTCGGTCACGTTGACCAATCAAAAGACGCGATGCATACTGATACAGGGACAATATAGGTCCTCATATCGAACTGTGTGGAACGCCACATGAAATTTCCGCTAGGTCAAAGGCTTTAGATATATCTAGGAATAGGGCTGTCTATACTAGCCTTATTGTTTTCTGTGGCTATGTATTTTAGCAACTGCATAACTGGATGAAATATACTGTGATGTTTCCCAAAGCCGTATTGGTGGAAGAAGAGGATATCAAATTTGTTTAAAAACTTATTGAGTCTTACTAGTATGAGCTTTTCTAGGATTTAGAAAAAAGGGCAAAATACTGATTGGTCTGTAGTTCGTAAAGTTGTTTTCGTTTTGAAGATTGGAGTTACTATGGCAATTTTCATCCTGTTTGGAACTATTCCCTGACTGAATGACCCGTTTATGATAAGCGCAAGTGGAGTGGCAATTAACTTTACTGAATGTTTCAGAATGTCGATTGAAATATTATCACATTCTCTACTTAATTTAAATTCCATTGACTTTACGATATTTATGATCTCAATAGACGGCGTCATGGGTGTGATAAATAGGTTTTCAGGCAAACAGGTATTAAGTACTCGGCAAATGAATTCTGAGTTTAGACGTTTCAGTTCCTATGCTTGTAAACACATTAGTGAATTCCTGTGCGATGTCGTTTTGCGCATGGGTCTTTCTATCTCCAAGATTGAAGAAAGTGGGCATAGTGCTCTTGTTTTTATCCCCATTTAAAGCATTATTTAGGAGTTGTCACATGCTCCGCATGCTATTTTTATTTTCCAGGAGAGCTGTTTCATGATACATAGCTTTATTTTGTCACTTTTTAATTCTGTTGAATAGCCTACAGTATTTTTTGTAGTTTTTGACATTAACTTCTGTGGGGGATCTTAACTTCTTATTGAAAAGTTTATTATTTTTGTTAGCTGAGATTAGAAGTCTCATTGTTATCCATGGCTGTCATTTTATGAATTTATTATTCAGTTTATGTCTTTTTAGAGGAAAGCTGTTTCGAAAGTGGTCAAGTAAATATTTAGGAATCTTTCTTAGGCTGTGTTGTGACAGTTCGATTCCATAACTGCGAAAAAGTGGCTTTGGGACAGAAGCGAGTTGAAGTTTTCAGTACTTGTCGAGTTTATCTTCCGAGATTTAACCCTTTACCCAACGCAGACGATATCAAAATTTATTATTTTAAATATCATTTTTTCAAATTTTTCAATAAATTTCAACAAAACCATATCATGCGACCCCTCGTTGGAACGAGCTCGACGAGCTCGTTCCAACGAGGGGTCACATGATATGGTTTTGTTGAAATGTTTTGAAAAATAATATTTTTTCAACTGCTGAATTTGCACATTACGTGGGCGGATGCGGGCGATTCGTTGGGTAAAGGGTTAGATGGTTTAGAACTATCAGATTTCTGATTTTATAGCTCAATAACAAAATTTCCAAAAAGGTCTGAAACATCTGTTAGGATTATTCCGGAGTTGGAGTTTTGGGGGACATTATTGAAAATGATGTGGTCTATAATAGTAGTAGATCGATCATCTGTTACTCTTGTTGGTTTGATGATGACGGGTATGAAGCCCGCACTGAACATTAGGTCAATGAATAGGTCTATTTTGGAATGAGAGTGTACATTTATTAGAGCAATGTTGAAGTCGTCCATAATTATGGAAGTTTTCTTTTCTTTCTTGATTATATCAGTTGTGATGTTAATTTTGGATTAAAATATGTATATATCTGCTTTTGAGGCTGCATTAGGTCTATAGATAACGCCAATTATTCTTGTGGAGTTTTTAAAGTTCACTTCAACATCAACAAACATAGACTCAAATACATGGGGTATGGAAATAGAGAGATCGTGACGCACACTGAAAGTAATATCTGTTGATGTGACCAAATCAACTCCTCCGCGCCCATCGTCGTCACTGGGTCTTGTGTTTTTCCGTAAAGGGTGGTATCATTTTCTAGAGTATAAGACACATTAGCAAGGATTTGGAAGATTTCTGTGAGGCCGATGACATAAAATATGTCATCGGCCTCACAGAAATCTTTCAGATCCTTGCTAATGTGTCTTGTACTTCGAGCGCAGGTGGTGTAAAGGATCCCAGTGAGCATTTAGACTTTGATGTGGAAAGCAGAAAAAGACCTGTAGTAGTTCAGTACCCAGCTAATTAGAAAGAAAATAATCGTTTCCCATATTGTTAATACAGAAGGAAAAGTCATTGTCCTCGGAAAATACCTGTGTTGTATTGTTTTGTAGATTACTAAAATCATATTCGTGATTTGTCTGGATCTCGTCCCAGTTGATACTACCCGCCATGATACCCAAATCGACCACCAACATCACCAACGCACGCACAATATAGATTGCCTACTGAAGTTTGATACTACATCGTGCACATCGTGTATTAACGTCGCACATTGAAAGATGTTATTTTTAAAGCTTATAGTAGGACTGTTGTAACCGTAAAATAATATATAATACAATACTGTATAACTAAGAAACAATAGAACAACGTGATAGTGTATGTACAAGAATTATCTGACATTCAGGTATGATTGCAAGTATATTGTTCTATGGTTGTACATAATGATATTAGTAATTTCCCCGTTGGGTTTATTATCCCAAAAGGTCAATTTCGACAACCGATTTCTATGGGTGTGGGAGTCAGAGCTCATATAAGTCTATAAAACAGCTTTTCTCTTGCGTGACGTCAATAAAATTTCTACTGATCTGTTTTAAGACTGAATCCAGATAACCCAGTGCAGGAATGACACTGAAATTAAGTGATATTGAAAATGAACTAAGGCACATTAGATACTGGTTTTCATATCAAGTTTGAGATAAGTCTCCACAATACACTGAGAAAGAGAGAGGGAAGGAGAGAGAAAAAGAAAAAGAAAAAAAAATGAAAGTGCATTTTCAAGGTCTTTTAAGAAAGTCCTTGAAATATAAAATGTCCCCGTGTTACCCAATGAATTAGGCCGAATTCAAGCATCAATACAACACGTTTTTGCACCTGGATACAGCCTCAGGAACGATGCTTCACTGATATATCTAAAATCATCGTAGCCTTAATATTTGAAAAACTATTGGTGGAAGATTGTGTACCAGTGCTATGGCTGGGTTGTTATCGGTCACACATCACGTTTCCCACAAAGTGCAAAAACTCCTCGTCTGTTGTTCCATTTGAAAGCTTCAATGTGCTTACATACCCCGAAAAGACAATAGTGTCATTGTGTAAGTTATATCACTCTAGGTGAAAAAATCTACAAATGTAGGATGTGGAGTTGCACTACGTTTACCAATAGTTGGGCAATCATCAGGAAAATTTCTTGTTTAACCCTTTACCTAACATGAAAAGCAGATGACACTTGCAAAAATAATTCTCGAATAACTAATTATTTTCATTTCTGTCTCAAAAACATAGGTTATGAACCCTTATTGGAACGAGCTCGACAAAAAATGAAAAAAATAATGAAAATTAATTGGCGATTTTTGAGAATAGCGCTGTCCGGTTGACAATGGTTTCAACAAGGTTTAGCGTTTAGTTTCCTTTTAACTTCTGGACTTACTATATGTAATAAGATGTGACCATACTTGCTCTGCGGTAATTTACGGTTGAGGTGATATGTTATTTCAGAAGATGGATCTTCAATCTTATCATCCGGTCAAAGGATTATTTAAAGCAAGCAGGCTCCAGGGTATAGTCTCCCGTGACATATTTACATCTGTACATCAGGAACACAGCATTTTTGGCAAGAATATACAGAGTGTGTGGTAAAAAAAAAACGACTGTACATGCAGCAGATTAGATGCTTTATTTAATGGTATATATGATATTGTGGATTACAAGTATAAAGTGAAACATACAAATATAGAATGAATCATATATACCGCAGGGAGATGGCATAGCCAGATTGGCTGTCTACCTGCCATCTCCCAACAAATATTTTTCCAACAACACTGCACACGGAAACGTTTTTTTGTGTATGAATAATGTTCGGTTATGTTCAGTTCGTACTTATTATTCACAATGAATGTTGCCTATGAGTATAGATAAGATTTCGTTGTTGAGACAACATAGGAGGCAGACGAGATCTCCAAACAATTTTCAAGACAAAACTAGATCTATTTTCTAATGTGTGGGAGTCTAATGAAGATTTACTGGATGGGCAAACTTGGGCGATTTGTTATTTAGTAGGCGCTGAATGACTCTCTGCACAAAATGGGTTATTACATGGAATATAATCAGAGTATGTAGATAAAAATTTCGACGTTAGAGTCGTTTTGAAAAGGTTTGTATTTTGAATGTTTCTTATTTCCTGTTCCAAACCATTCCATAATCTGGGAAGTGCAAAGAAAGGCAATTTATCTAAGGATGATGTACGTGTCCTGTTAATTGTAATTAATTCTCACTGTCTCGTTATTACGTGCGAAGAGTTATGAGTTGTCGTGAAAAAACGTATCAAAAGACGCAGGGAGCCTTTTTTACCTTCCAATCATGGTTAAACAGACACGCATAGAGTTTGTAAAGATCGTTTACTTTGAGTATTTTATCTTTCTTAAATAGAAATGTGCATAATTAATTATTCACAATGAGCGTTTTTATAATATAAACACTTTCTTAATATGTTTGGAGTTGCCCCATATTTGAATACCGTATATTAAGTGACAATGGACATAGTATAGCGTTTTCATGGCTGTATGTGGAAGAATCCTTTTTACTTTCTTCAAAGCATAGTTTGCGCGACTAATTTTGGCGCATATTTGTGATATATGAGCCTGATAGGAGAGATTTTCGTCTATAGTAATTCCAAGGAATTTTAATTTTTTTTTTCAGTTTCACTGGAGCTAATCCTCTGCAGTTTTTTATTTTTTATATTAATATTTATGTGTCCGGGACTACGTGAGCTACGCGTGGGATTGATTACTAGGTACTTTGTTCTATTTGCATTTAGGACAAGTTCATTTGCAGAGCACCAGTCGTATAGTTTTTCAAGCTCTTTGTCTGCATTTCTAACCAGTATTTCTGCAGTCAGTGCCGATGTATACACTGCTGTAATATCTGCGAAAGAAAGAGTATTAAGTGAAGTTGAACAGCTGATGTCGTTTATGTACAGTAAAAATAAAATTGGACCCAATGTGGAACCTTGTGGAACGCCGCGGTTTAATTGCGTCAGTTCTGAGTGACGTCCTGCATACTTAACGTATTGAGTCCTGTTCTGAAGGTAGCTTCTGAACCAATCGTTACTAACACCCCTGAAGCCATAACTTTCCAATTTGGATAGTATTGTCTCGTGGTTTATAACCCTATTTGACATTAAGTTTATATAATACCTTTGAGAATGATGGCAAAATGCTTATTGGTCTGTAATTAGTGAACTGGTTTTCATCGCCTTTTTTAAATATTGGTATCACTTTCGCAATTTTTATAGCGTCAGGGACTGTTCCCTTTGAAAATGACTCATTTATAATATCAGAAAGGGGATGGGCTATTAGATCTACTATGATTTTCACAACACTCGTTGTAATACCATTACAGTCTTCACTTTGTTTGGGTTTCATCGATTTAGTTACGTTTATAACTTCCAATGGGGTTGTAGGTGATATGAAGAAATTGTTTAGCATATTCGAATTTATGAAGTCTTGAAAGGTTTTATTTGGTTTTAACTATTTTGTCGCTAATGAGTTTACCAATGTTTGCGAAGAAAGTGTTGAACTCTTGTGCATTTTCAAAGGGGTCATTTATTACCTCATTATTGTATTTTATGGAGGAGGTGGGCATGTTATATGTGCGCTTGGTTTTTTTTATCGTTTCATTTAAAATCTGCCAGGTTTTGCGTAAGTTATTATTATTGTCTGTGAGTATTTTCTTAAAGTACATTGCCTTACTTTGTTTTTTAATTTTATTAAATACTTTACAATAGTTTTGTAATTTCTTTTATTTTGTTCAATTGGCGATCTCAGATAGTTATAAAATGTTCCTTTGTTGATGGACGAGGTTAGAAGTCTCCTGGACATCCAGGGTTGTTTTTTAATTAATTTTTTCTTTGCATCAATCTTAGTAAGTGGGAATGATCTTTCAAAAGCTGTAGAATAGATGTCCATGAATGTTTTCATAGGCAAGGTTGGGACATTGTGCGTTGAGAACTGGCGAAAAGTCACTTTCCGACAAGAACCGTTTGAAAAGGTTCATGTTGTGTAGACTGAATATTCACGTGTAAGTAGTTTCCTGTTGATCTCTGATTTTGCAGTTGATCTCCATATGGAAGGTACCGACGTGGTCATAGACATCGGTAATAATTATTCCATAGAGGGAATCGGGTACAATATTATTAGAGTACATATGATCAATTAATGTGGCTGAGTGGCTTGTCACGCGAGTTTTTTTTAGTTATATACGGTATATACCCCTGGCTGGTCATTACATCTAAGAAGAATTCGGTTTGGCAATGTGAGGAGGATTTAAGGAGGTCTATGTTGAAATCACCCATTACAGTACGTGGAGAGTGTATTATCACTAAATCACCCGCAGAGTGGAGATTCCACCCAAGCAATAATTGCAAATTTGCTGTAAAGCATAACCAGCACAAGCAAAGTTTCAGCCAATGCACCTCCGGGTTAAACCCGGAGATCCATTGGCTGAAACATTGCTTGTGTTTGTTCTCGATGTGTACACAATTTGAAAGTTATAGCTTGGGTGATAACCCCACTCCGCGGGTGATTTAGTTACAATCCATTCTCCACGTACTGTATGTATGTTTTCTTGCTTTCATGATTTATTTGATCAGTTATTTCAGTGAATTTGGTAAGAAAAAGGTCGATGTTGGCTTTGAGTGGCGTATTTGGGCGATAGATGACTCCTATTATTTTCATTGAATTCTTTATTTTTATTTCAATGAACTGTGGTTCAATATAGATAGCCTGGTTAACGTGAGGAAAGAGGTCCTGTCAAACACTAAGGAGCCAGATGAAGACTGGTAGTTGTATAATAGAGTATTGTTTAGAGACTATTAAATCCACTATGAATCTCCTTGTACTTCCCAATAGAGTTATGAAACTACCTTCTTGCACTCGGCTGGTAAACGCGTCTGTTTGTTCTGAAAAGTTCGACCTATACATACCAACACGTGGACATAAATTTATGTGTAGTACAATTTATTAGTGTAGCAGAAAAGTGTCAGTAAAATAAATACTTTTCCAATGAAAACTATACAATTAGCATTTCAGTTCACTGTATTCTAGTGATAAATTTACGTTTTTAAATGTATCCTGTTCGTCAGAGCTCATTGAGCTCTGTCAGATTAGTTACATCCCAATAAGATTAGTCTGATTGACTATTACATTTTTATATTATTACCACTTTAGCGGACGTTCTCTAGTACATTAACGTAGTTTAACAGGGCATTACAAGAACGTAACACTCAACTTAAAAAGTCACATGACGTGTCTGGCAGTTATTGAGTGAAACTCTCATTAACAACCCGAAACGTCACGAGATTTTTGTTCCTTGCTGTCGTCCACTCGGAAATGGAAATGGCTTCAACTTGTAAACAATGTGATTTTCTTTAAACTATTAAATATGTAAAATGTCCAATAAAGTTAGCCCCATAAGAACAAACATCTGTATATATGTGAGTAAGTCTGTATACATTTTAATCCTTTTTTTCCTGACTTAAAAGCGGTAAACATCGGGTCGGTTTTTAAGGTTTCTAACTTTGTTGCAATTGAAAGCGTACCAGTGCCGATCATGTGATAATCATGTGATACCAGTTTTTTGACAACAGACGATATTATCATCTCGTCCCCGGAGTTATAATGTGTTCTCTGTGCCAGTAGGCTGCCAGTAGGCACATAGAACACATTGGAACTCAGGGGATGATCTGTCGAAATTGAAAACTTTAAAAATGTCATGTAAGATAGAGAATGAAAACTTTATCAGACTCCCGGCAGTGGTAATAGAGACCTTTCGAAAATCTTACGGCGACAATTAGGATTACGGATAGGGTACTACGTCACCAAAATTGTGAACTTCCTAAACGTTCCCGTATTTTCCATCCGTGCATACGGATAAGATTTAACGTTTTGAATAAAATGTCCAAAAAATAATAAATCGCTACTTTTACCCATACTCATTTTGACACACACTGTTGTTTGTCATCGCACTCGCGTCCCCATTACATTGTTTTGTTCCTGTAAGAAACAATATTGTGTTGTTGTCTGATTTGGCTAATCACAGTCGAAAAGCATGGGTTTCTTGCGAAACACAAACACTATCCGGTACATATACCGGTAACCCTGTTCAATTCTATCCGCAATTATTGACGTGCGTTTTTTCGTGGAACGATGGGGCCAGCTACACGCAAGTTCACTACCCCAATGGATATAACTATGCTTAGGGAGTATTTGGCACACCCTCCGACGGCGTGTGTAACAGCAAGAGAGAAGAAAGACAGATGGGGCCAAATCGTCACTGCCCTAAACGAGCAAATAAAAAGCGATTCGCATTCTGGCAAAACCCCCATAGTGACGACGAGGGCAACAAAAGATAGGATGAAACACTTGATCGACATGTTTAAGAAGAATGAGTTAATTTCACTGAGAGCGTAAGTATATGAAGTGCCCAAATAATTTTTCCTATGTTCACTCCGATACGGTAAAAATCTTTACACAGAGAAGATGTCGAACGGGGGCGGGTGAGGGAAGTAAGATGAGAAGAGGGAGAGAGGAAGGTGGGGAAGGGGGTGAGGGGAGTGTGAGAGAAAGGGTAAGGAGAACGAGAAGAGCGCGGTCGGAGGAGGAAAGGAGGCCGTGATGAGGGAAAGAGTGGGGTGCGGGGAGGATGACAAGACGATATATGAGGGATTACATAAGAATGATTAGAGAAACCGATGCTTATGGCCTTGGCTGTGGTCATCGCAGGGGCGGCCCATTCTCTCACCCTCTTGCCCCACCTCTCACCATGTGTTCTCATCTCCCTCCCCTCATTCTCTTCATTTCCATATCCTCTGCCTCCCAACCTCCCATACATTCAAAACTTAACGTTCGTATGACTCCGCCAACCCCACCACCACATAACCGCCACTACCAACGCTTTCGTTTTCCCCTGTAACAACTAAGGCAACCCACTGGCCATTGGACCGACGAATGGACGAGGCATATCACTTATTGACAGACAATTTTGCTGGAACGAATACCATCGGGTGTTACACGGACAAACCCCTATAGGACCACGGTATAGTCTAGCCAATTTTGGTCCGATCCTCGGCCCCATTCTGGTTAATCATGGGTCGATTTTGGCTAGGGTCGAGAAACACCAGGGAACAATGCACTGGTTTTGTTTTTGCTATACCTGGCTACGAAGTCTCTTCTATGGGGCCCTTTACGATAACTCCCCCCTCTCTCTCCACACACACACACAGAGTCACACACGCACGCACACACCCTCACACACACACACACACACACACACACACACACACATATATATATATATATATATATATATATATATATATATATATATATATATATATATATATATATATATATATATATATATATATCCTCTCTCTGTCTCTGTATCTCTCTCTCTCTCTCTCTCTCTCTCTCTCTCTCCTCTCTCTCTATCTCTCTCTTGTGACTATCACGACACAAGTACATTGTACATTTACCACCCAAGAGTTGTATGTATATTTGTGCTTATACTTTTTATTTATCAGTTCGGGGACCGAAGAGGAATTTGGTGAGCGCGAGAGGTTGCTAACTGATATAACGGCTACAGAGGAAGATGAGACAGATCGAGCCAGAGAAGAAAGCACAGAACAAGAACATGATGATCAGAGTGGTGAGCCCGTTGCCATTGACACAAGAGAGCAAGATGGAGAAGCAGTTAGGGATGCAGCAATGATGTCTTTGAGAGGTGTATACAAACCATGTATATATTTGCGAGGGACGGTTGTCGCACCGGTGCACATAGATTACCCCCCCCCCCCCCGGTAGAGTTCACCCCGTTAGAGTACCTCCGGTAGACTTCCCACGTATAGTAAAACCAGCCCTAACCATAACCCAAACAGTAACCTGAACGCTAACCCAAACCCAAACCCTGACCCTAACCGTAAACCTAACCCTAACCGTAATCTTACCCCAACCCTGACCCTAACCTCAACCTACGATGGTAAATATAAAGGGGGTACTCTAACGGGGAACTCTACCTGGGGTACTCTCCGGTCACGGCCGCACCACCACGCCCGCGATCCCCACCATGTCATGTCAGTTATGTCCTTGTGCAAGACACATACCAATTATTGCTCGCTCAGGGCGTCGTGTGTTGCTCTATGGCGTCATATGGCCTGATGTGTTGACGTGTTGTAAAGCCCCAATCAAGCACTAATTTACGATGAATCATACATATATCTTTTTAGACAGAACAGACGATATGCCCGGACCATCCAATCCAAAACGTCTTAAAAGGGGAATTCAGCAAGACTACGTGAGTTATTTGCGGGAGAAAAGTGAAAAGGATTATGAACTTAGACAGAAAGAATTGGAGTTAGAAAAGGAAAAAGTTGACCTACAAAAAAAAGAAACTGAAGCAAGACTGAAAAGAGATGAAAAGTTAACGGAGCTTCTCATGATGTTAGTAAAAAAAAATAACGAATAATCAATTGGAATAAATTTTTTATTCAAGTTTCTTCTTGTTGAACTGTCAAAGTAACACCTTTAACCTTATATGTAAAAAAATCGGCTAAATCCGCCCTTTGTAATACAAAGGAATAAATGTACAATATTTCATTAAATTTCCATTTTTTCTTCCAAACCATGGGTTGTTACTTATCTTTGGAAAGGGCTCGTTGAGCCCGTTCCACTGATGGGTAACAACCCATGGTTTGAAAGAAGCTTTTATGAAATATTTGTTTTATGGGAAAAATAGTATGACAGAGTCGCTTTAACTGATTGTAAGCCCATGATTCAATCTATGCCAGGCAACACTGGTTTTAAGATCACTGTCATTTAATCATCGCGGTGTGGTACCTAAATACGTCTCCAAAGAGGGTGGCTCAAGCCCATAAAATGTACCAGTCTGCGAACCATATAAACACGTATGGCAATTTGTTAGAAATGTGGCAACAAGATAGTATTTGCCAACTGGCTGAAGCAGAATTCTCAAATTCTTTTTAAAATCCAAGAAGCTGAAATTTGAGATAATATTTTTAAACCCCCATTCGACACATACCCTGAGTGGAGACATCATTTCATTGAAAAATTTTTGGTCATTTGATAATGCAGCCCCTTTGTAGGGACTCAAAAGAAATTTACGAACAGGATAGGCTGGATCGCCATAAAGGCAAAACCTAACTCCATTGCGATCATACCCTATGTCTGTCTCCATTTTTGAAAGTATTTTGCTTTTTCTGAGTAAGAAGCAGTCATGGCGCCGTCCCTCGACTGGCCCAAACATATTGCCGACAATTCCATTTGGATAAACGACCGACTGAAATTTTAATGCATGAATTCTCTTATGGCCATTGTAGCAAATCTTTTGATATTTAGTTGGCCGGCATATTGGCCTCACGGTGCCGTCAATAAAACCGACGCAATTGGTGAGTGGTGCACCTGCAGCTGATATGGCATCTGCGTACTGCTGAAATTCGTCGTCTTCCATCCATGGTTGCCGAACATCACCCAGTAAGTGTTGAAACTTATCACGTAAGATATTTACCATTTCAGTGATCACAAACGATATCACTGACATCGGCCTATGGAAAAACATTACCAAATCACCGAGTCTACTTGGATATTTAAAACGGTTCAACAGGATACACATCGCTTCTATTGTGTCAATTTTACTGTCATTTGGCAAAATGATTTGAGGCCCTATGTTCATTAGCGAGCACATTAGTTGAATATCATTTCTTGAAAACCCGAATTTATGATAGCACCTACTATCGCTAATTGATTCGAGATCAAAATTTGAGTCGGATGGTTCGTACAAGGTTTCAGTCACTTCGTGCGATAAATTAAACATTAAAAAGTCTCCATTTTCCATCATTTCGGCTTGTATTAATTCCTCCATGTTAAAACGTGGTCGAAAGAAATAGTACTCCTAATCGCGTATTCTATCAGAAATGGCACATGTATAGTCTATTTACCCCACAAATAACGAGTTTCGCATGCTTTTTTTGTACCCATCAATAACAATAATCAAAACGACCCATGCATAACACAAAAAGCAGTTTCCAACATACGATTGTATCGGGGCAATTTCAATTTGGCATCTCTTCCCCGTATTTTCTATTCGTCGGCGTTTGTTTAACGAAAGGACTTTTTGTCCCTTGAAGAAATTTACGACGACGAATAGCTATCCGTATTTGTAATTGTCGCCGTTAGATTTACGAAAGGTCTCTAATAATAGTAATAACATGACTTTCTCAAGCCTTGTGGTTTATTAACGACCCAACAGGTGTGAATAACAGCCCTTCAGCTTATTAACGGCCCTTGATTTTGTCTCGGGCCTTTTATAAGCTGTCGGGCTGTTATTCACAACTGTTGGGCCGTTAATAAACCACACTGCCCTCCAAAGTCATGTTATTGTTATTTTAAAACTATTGCATATACTCCATTTCAGTTTATTCACTCATCAATCCGACAAGGGTACACGAGGTTCATTTACAACATTTACATGGTAATGGTGGATTCTTTTTCAAACACAAACGTGATAGAACAACATGTAATTTTAGGTGACAGTAATAAAATCAGCAAAAATAGGGCTTTATGTGATGCATGCCATGACAGATGTATAAAGGGGGTCTTTATTTAACAGTCTGTCCAAACCTGCAAGATATTCGTTCAGTATCGAGGCTCTTTTTATCTTTTCATTTTATTTCCTTTATCTCCAACAAAACATCTCAGTAGGTGATAATTGAGAGTTCACGACCACTTTGTACATGTACGCGTACAAAATACGTATACGATGCGTTTACCAACGTGGGATTCAGTGTTGAATCGCACGCTTGTTCACAAAAATGTCCAGTGGTCTTGAATCCGCTGTTTTTTGTGACTCCTAGATCGCACTTCTAACGTTCAAATACTCGTGGTGAACGTTGAATGTTACGCGTTTTTTTAAAAAAAGTGAAATTGTACATTTACACTTTTTTTTTACTTTAAAAATTTTTGTCAACGTTCCCATCGCAGATCAGACCATCGATCCATCGTTGGTGAACGCGAGCAAAATTCTGGGCTAGCATAAAAAAACGGTTTGTTTTGTTTTGAGGCGGTGGGTTTTTCCCATTTATGACGTAAGTAGGGGAATGCCCATAGTGGGATTTTCCAAACTCAGCTAATTAACCAATCAGATTGCTTGATTCTCCGCTAATTAACCAATCAGAATGCTTGATTCTCATAAACTTAACATACAAAGTTATCTCCCCTCGTCGTGGGGTGGGGGGAATACCCGGATTTTTTTCCAAAAAAACTTAACAGACAACTATTGAACGCTTCCATTTCTGACGTGAGTGTAGGGAATACCCGAGGAAATAAAAAAAAGTGATTGATATATATAGGAGATAAAAAAAACATAAACATAAAAATAATTATACATTTAAGTTTGAAAATAATAAAATAACTCGCATTAGCATACTTAAAGGAACATTAACAATTAAAAACGAAAAATGTTTTTACAGATGGATTCTAGACGCCGAGATCGAATTTTAGGGGAGTATGAACGTGTTAAGAAGGGCATTCAGTCGGCTGACAGAAGCAGACGTCTTGGTGAGATGGAACTCAAACGCGAAGCCACAAAAATATTTAAACCCGTGACGGAGGGTCAAGAGCGAAGCAGGAAGGAGATAGTCGAAGAATTGAGACCCATAAAAGAGAGTTCTTTGAGAATGGGTTCGTTGCCTCTTAGTTTTGGAAATCGGCATTCCGTTCAATCTACACCGGATTACGTTCCCACGGGAATTCAAACAGAGAGCGAGAGTGACACCGATACAGCTTCGACTATCACAACTGGTAGCGTCGCATCGTCTGATGATGGCGGTAAGAGAGATCTGTTGTATGGATTTTATAAGGATTCGGAGGGGAGAATTTTCGTCGGTGACACAGAAGTAGATATTGGCGATGATGAATTGATCGTTGGTTCGAACAGATACGAATTGACTGATGGACTGCGCAGATTGCTCCTTTACGACAAGCCTAACGATTACCCGGAATAGGATTTCGACAATTACGGCGACATTCTGGTTCAGACCCACGCCATGAAGAGAAATAACGATGCCAGAGAGACGAGACCTAAAGCCAACAGAGGTTACAAGTGGACGAAAGTGGTGAAACCCATATGGGATATGAACAAGAAGTTCATCGAATCGGTGACTGGCAAAGGGGTGAAAACCACTTTTCTTCCGAGCGATTCTGACGCTCTGTCTCAGAGATTGAGTTTGTTGATGGCGAGCAGACGGGCTGGTAACACAGGATTAGATAATCAGATAGTTACTATATCTGACGAATTGTTAAGACAGAAGGTTTTGAATAAAAAGCATTATAAAAGGCTGATGAACGAATTGAAGGATTGATGTGTATATAATAAGTAGAGAGAAACAAACAAACAAACAAAAATAAAACAGTCAATTTTTACACTAGAATAATAAAAGTATTTAAAAACAACAAAACGATTTACCAGTGAAAAAAACAAAATATATTATAAAAATAAAATATGTTGGTGATAAAGAACAGGGGATACGTCAGAACTTACGTTCAAGGCGGTTCTGGCATCGTCGATTCTATAATGCGAGCGTTCACGAGCGATGCGGGTAGAAAACTCGCATCGACCGCATTTGAGGTCGGTAAGAAGACGGCTTTGGATGCTGGTAAGAAAGCCGCTTCCGAAGCCAGTGGTAGGATAGCTTCTGTGGCTGGCAAGAGGGCAGCCGACGCGTTGATTGACAAGTTGATCAGTCCGCCGGCGAAGCGAGCTGCGTTAGAGCGAACGCCGAAAAGTTGGAAAGATTTTAAGGATGCTGTGGTACCCATACAAGATTTAGCCAAAATGACAAGTGGATCTGGATTGAAGAGAACTCACAACGGTGTGATATAAATAAATAATGATATTAAAAACTGAGTTTGAAAAACATAAAAAATTTGTGTTTGAAAAGAATCTAAAATAACAAACAAACAAAAAATAAAACAAAGATGAACATTAAAGATATGTCTTGGAACGACGCCGCGACCAAGAGGTCGAATAACGAGTTCTTTCCCAAAAGCATAAGAGGCTTGATAGTGGGAAAATCGAATTGTGGAAAGACCAGTCTGTTGATGAATCTGTTGTCCCGACCCGACTGGTTGGATTACGACAGATTGTTCGTGTTTGGCAAGAGCTTGTTTCAACCCGAATACAGATTGCTTCGAGAGTGCATGGATCGTAGATTGCCCAAGGACGTCATAGCCAGAATCTTTGACAGTAGGGAGGAATTCGACAAGAGTGAAGCTTCACTTTCTACCATTTTGGACGGTGCGGCGATGGAACTCATGAAGAGAAATGCATCTTCGAACGTTGAGTGTCGATTTTATGAGAACGCTAGCGACGTTCCGGATCCTAGAGAATTGAAATCGGAAGATAAGAATCTCATAATTTTCGACGATCTGCTTTTGGAGAGACAGAACCGATGCGAATCGTATTACGTTAGAGGTCGACACAGCAACGTGGACTGTTTCTACCTGTCGCAGAATTATTTTCGATTGCCCAGACAGACGATAAGGGAGAACGTTAATTTTCCATGTCTCTTTCGCCAAGATCTCAAGAATCTCAATCACATCTACGGCGATCACGTCGCAAACGACATGAGCGTGGCGGAATTCAGGAGATTCTGCAAGAGGGTTTGGGATGGAGGACTTTACAATTTCGTCGTGATCGATTTGACAAGCGAATTTAATCGCGGAAAATATCGGTGCGGATTCGACAAGTTTTATGTTTCTGATGATAATAAGATAGAGCGTGAAAATAAAAAACAATTTTAGAAAATAATAAATCTTCAAATAATTAATTTTTTTTTAAAAAATAAAAAAAAATAAAATTAAATATAATGTTCGGACATGGAGAATTGTTAGAACGGATAGCCGAGAATACGGCTGCAAAACAATCCATTCAAATCGTGGTGAGTGGCGATTCGACTCGATTCGCTACGAAATTCGAACCTTCCATCGAATTGAATAGAGAGAAAAGATACGAGATGGCGTTGGTGAATCTGGAGACTTATTATTCCTTTCCCAACGTCACTGAAAAGAATAACTCGTTCACGTATTCCAACGGAGTGGATTGGTTGGAGATTCGAATTCCCAAAGGAAGTTACGACATAGACGATTTGAACAATTACATTCAGACGCGAATGAAGACAGATGGAAAGGGAAGCAACAAGATCAGACTCGCTCCCAATCCTAATACCTTACAGACGTTGTTGGATTTGGAAGATAATTTTCGAGTGGATTTCAACACGGACGATTCTATAGGCAAGATGTTAGGATTCGATCGAAAGATGTATCGTGACCACGCGGCATCTGGAAATACGGTCGACATTCTCGCAGTCAATAGCACTCTGGTGAACGTGGACGTGATTGCTGGAAGCTACGTGAATGGTAGCGCTCAACGGACAATCTATTCCTTCTTTCCAAACGTGTCGCCAGGTTATAAGATCGTGGAGCGACCTCGAAATTTAGTTTATCTACCAGTGATTTTAGACATGTTGTATAGTCTCAAAACCACGTTGACGGATCAAAATGGTGAACTGTTAGATCTTCGCGGAGAGAGGGTGACGATACGATTTCACATAAGAGAAATATAAAAGCAAAAAAAAAAAAAAAATATTGTGTATATATATATAGATAACAAAAATAAAATAAACGCAATATTAATTTTACAAAATTATTTTCATATAAATAATTATTATTAAACAAGAAAACAATTGAAGTAAATATATTTTAAAAAAAGAATTATGACAGAATACGTGATTAAAAACGTGAACATATCCGCAGGACAGAGGAAGAAACTTAAGAGAGCGTTAACAACTTGAGGTGAGGCGGTGAGATTCAAATTCACTCACGAAGATCTGACGAGAGGCGGTCAGGATTCGATCGCCTGGACCAGAAGTCAAATCAAAAGGATGGAGAAAGCGATTCGAGATGGAAGAGGGTTGACGGTGAGATTGAGTCCCGCTCAATTGAGATACAATTTGAGAATGAAAGATGGTTTCCTACCGCTATTGGCAGGAATCGCCGCAAAAGCATTACCCTTCGCCGCAAAGGCACTACCCTTTTTCGGAAAGACTCTCGGCGTGGGAGCTCTTACGGGACTCGCGAGTTCGGCAGTTGAGAAATTAATGGGTGGCAGCGGACTGTTTTTGAAGAAGGGAGGAGCCGTGTGTCGCGTCCACGTAGACGACAGCGGTAAAGGATTGTATCTAGAACCCATTAGAGGTGGCAAATCTTTGAGTGGAAACAGTCTCTATCTGAAGAGTGGACAGAATGTTGAGCGACTCGGCAAGGGTTTGTCGCTCGGAGAGAATTCGCCGTTTAAGAATATACCGATTTTGAATATGTTATTATAATATAAAATTATATAATTATATAAAATATAAATCATAGAAAGTATAAAATAATATATAAAATGGATAAAAAGGTGGAGAAACAATAAGACAATAATGATGAATATCGCGAGACAGAATGCGAAAAAAAAAAAGATGTGGAAAAATGGTTAGACGCTAATGATGGATATCTAAGGAAAGAACTGATGAAAGAGTTAGATAAACAGTGGGATAGACGGTTGAAATTGAAAAGAATGAGACGCTTTCCACTGTCACCACTACCTTCTGAAGAGAATGGTAATGATGAAAGTGTTACCAAAAGATGCACAACATTCGTTCATAATTATGATCTGGATAAACAAATGTGTTATTATAAAAACGTATCATATTACAAAAAAAAGAAAAAAAGAAAAGAAGAAGAATCGACGCTGAAATTTAAGAAAAAAGGAAACGTTATTATAATATATGGTAATAGTGAAGAAGGAAAACCAAAAAAAAAATGAGATCTAAAGGTGATCTCATTACTTTTTTTTTTCCTTCTTCTTTGCTAAAAAATCAATCTCTCTATTGTTTATATTTCCAAGTCTGTTATTAGCATGTTAACACTCGTGTTTTCTCCTTTTTCGCAAATGTGTTGAATGTTTATCTTTACTCTTTTGAGTTTTGTTACTTCAGTCAACTCGCTCTCACCACCCAATTTCTTCACGACTTCGAATGAGATGTTTGGAAATATGTAACGTCCATAGAGCAACGACAAATCATCCTTGTCGAATTCTCTATCTTCGGCGATGATGATGTTCTGCAGATTGCTTTTGTACTCGTAAAACAAATCGAGTGCGGCTTCGTCCAATTTCAAAGGCATGCGATATTTGTCGTATTTGTGCTCTAAGCCCTTCATCTCAACCTCGTTCAATTCGATGGGATTGTGTCGTTGTAATCTGTAGATTTTATGACCGAATTTCTTATACGTTTCGACTCGTTTCAATTTCAATTCACATCTTTTAGGTGTTGTTGTCCTCATGATCGATTATTTGTTTTTTTTTGTTTTTATGAATTCTTGCAAATAATGTATATTTTAAATTTTGTATTTAAATAATAATTTGTTAAAAAAGTTTGTTTATTTTTTTTTTTGCTCTTTATATATATATATAAAAAAAAGGTTGTTTTTTTTAATTTTTAATTTTCTTTAATGTAAAATTTTTTAGTAAAAGTTTTTTTTCTCTTTATATATATATAAAAAGTTAAATTTTAACATTTCAAACTCTCTATTGTTTATATTTTCAAGTCTGTTATTTCCATGTTCACACTCGTTTTTTCTCCTTTTTCGAAAATGTGTTGAATGTTTATCTTTACTCTTTTGAGTTTTTTACATCGGTGAACTTGCTCTCACCACCTGAGATCTCCACGAGTTCGCGTGAAATTTTTGGATATATGTAACTTCCAAAGAACAACGTCAAATCGTCCTTGTCGAATTCTTTATCTTTAGTGATGACAATTTTCTGCAGATCGCTTTGGTACTCGTAAAACAAATCGAGCATGGCTTCATCCAATTTCAAAGTCATCTTATATCTGTTGTATTTATGCTCTAAGTCCTTCATCTCGACCTCGTTCAATTCGATGGGATCGTGTTGTTGTAATCTATAGATTTTATGACCAAATTTCTTATACATTTTGACTCGTTTCAATTTCAATTCGCATCTTGTAGGTGTTGCTGTCATGATCGATTATTTAAGTTTTTTTTTTGTTTTATGAATTCTTGCAAATAATGTATATTTTAAATTTTGTATTTTAATAATTTTTTTAAAAAGTTTTTTTTTTTTTTTTTACTCTTTATATATATAAAAAAAAAAAAAAAGTTTTTAATTTTAATTTCTTTAATGTGAAAATTTTTTTTGTAAAAAGTAATGAGATCATCTTTAGATCTCATTACTTTTATTCCTTCTTCTTCACTAAAAATCAATCTCTCTATTGTTTATATTTCCAAGTCCATTATTAGCATGTTGACATTCGTCATTTTTCCACTTACAAAAATGTTTTGAATGTTTATCTTTACTCTTTTGAGTTTTTTTACATCGGTGAATGCACTCTCACCACCCGATTTGTCCATGAGTTCGAGTGAGATTATTAGATATATGTAACTTCCATAGAACAACAACAAATCGTCCTTGTCGAATTATCTGTCTTCGGCATCGATGATATTATTCAGCAGATCGCTTTGGTACTTGTAAAACAAATCAAGCATGGCTGCATCCAATTTCAAACACATCTGATATTTGTTGTAGTAACGCTCTAACCCCTCCATCTCAACCTCATTCAATTCGATGGGATCGTGTTGTTGTAATGTATAGATATTAAAACCGAATTTCTTATACGCTTCATCTCGTTTCAGTTTCAATTCGCATCTTTTAGGTGTTGTTGTCATGATCAATTATTTGGTTTTTTGTTTTATGAATTCTTACAAATAATGTATATTTTAAATTTTGTATTTAAATAATTTGTTAAAAAGTTTTGCTTTTTTACTCTTTTTATATATATAAAAAGTTAAATTTTAACATCCTTTTTTCTCGTATTAATTCAATTTTTTCACGTTAAGGAACATAAAAAAATTCACATTAAAGAAAAAAAAGGATGTTTAAATTTAACTTTTTATATATATAAAAGGAGTAAAAAAGCAAAACTTTTTAACAAATTATTTAATACAAAATTCAAAAAAAAATATTCCTACAAATGAAGCAAACAGATAAAACAATGGTAAATTTAAATGAGAAAACCGTTCCTCAGTTAAACGAGATTTGTAAACTATTACAAATTTCACATTTCAGAAATCATAGAACTAAATCAAAAAAAAATTGAAGTCATACAAGAATATTTGTGAAACGATGGAAAGGCAAACGAAATGTCAATAGCAACGACGTCAAAAAATGCATTGGTTGTGAAAAATGAGAAGAAGAAGAAGAAGATAGTAAAAGGAATCGAAATGCCGACGTCGAAAAAAACCAAAAACATTTCGATTGTGAAAAATAAAAAGATGACTAAACGAAAAGCCGTTGAAGAACATCAAGTTTCCAAAGAAAAGAAAAGAAAAACTAAAACGAAAACGAGTGATGCACTTCAGATTCTAGACAAACGAGATATATCGTGCGAAATTCAACGAGCAATCGACGAAGGGAAAGGAGAAGAATATGTAGCACAACTCGTTATGGAACTATTCTAATCAAAGCCTGTAGAACGGGAGAGTGCGATCAAAGGCATTTTTAAAACTTTTGATGTGGTTCCCTCATTCAAGAAAATCGATCTGAAATTGTTCATGCAATGGGTGAAAAAAAAAGTATTGGATTTGTTTTGCAAATACATGAATGTGGGACTAAAAATTATGTTGATACTCCATTGCGTGATGAATAAAATTGACGTGAAGTCCGGTGAGAGCATTGTGAAAAATGGATATTTCAGATCTAACGTCAAACCCGTATTTCGAGGTTCAGATTTATCGGATGTTTTCGAAAAGATGAAAGACAAGATGTTGACGTCTCTCGCAAATTATCAACATGAAGGTAGTAATTGGACGTTTGATGAGGTGTTGAAACTCGAAATTCACATAACTAAAAACGATTCGTTGAAAGGATCTTCCTACTTGGAATTACAGTATTTCTTGGCTAAGAAACACGCCGTGGTCAACGTGAGAAATAAAGATGATCAGTGTTTTAAATGGGCAGACACCTCCGCTTTATACCCTGTCGAAATACACTCTGATAGAGTTTCTCGTTACGAGGAAACTTCCAAAAATCTCAATTGGACCGGAGTGACTTTTCCAACAGAGTTAACGTTCCTAACAGACAAACGTTTCGAGGCTCAAAATCTCACCGTAGCGGTGAACGTCTTGGGATACGACAACGAAAAACAAAAGATCTATCCTCTCAGACAGACTTCGTATCTCAAAAGAAAAAAGACAATTATTTTATTATTGATTTCGAATGGTGACAATCGTCATTATTGTTGGGTTAAACATCCGAGCCGATTACTGTCGAGACAAAATAATAAACATAATGGAAAGATATCTTATGTTGCAATTGCATGAACGTGTTTCACAGCAAAAACTCGTTAGCGAAACATCAGGAATATTGCAATGAAAATCAAGGTGTCGCCATTGAAATGCGCAAACCTAACACCATCGTGAAGTTTGAAAATCACAAGAGAAGGTTAAAAGTACCATTCATCGTGTATGACGATTTCGAATGTTTCACCGCGAAAATGAGTTCCTGTCAACCCAACGCTCTTCAAAGTTACGTCGAAAGATATCAAAAACACATACCTTCGGGCTATTGCATTTACATGAAATGCACTTTCGACTCACAACACGACATGGGTCCCTTCACCTACACGAAACAATATGAAGACGACGACGTGGCTCAAAGGTTCGTGGAAGAGTTAGAATCGAAAATTCAAATGTTATACGACAAATTTAAAACTCCGGCAAAAATGATCATCACGCGAGAGCAGCAGGACGAAAATAACAGAGCCACCGAATGTCACATATGCAGACAATCGTTCGATGAGAATTCAAAGGAAAATAAGAAGGTCAGAGACCACGATCATTACATGGGTCTGTATCGTGGTCTGGCTCACAGCAAGTGTAATTTAAAATATCGAGACGCCGTTTTCTATCCGGTGATGTTTCACAATCTCTCGGGTTACGACAGTCATCTGTTCGTGAAAAATCTTGGCACCTCACATGAAGAATTAAATTGCATCGTGAACAGCGAAGAAAGATACATTTCCTTCACGAAATGGAAGCTCATGGAGAAGAAAAGAGTAATCAACGGAGAGACATTGAATGAAAAAAAGAAATTCATTCATAGAGCCATACGTTTCATCGACAGTTTTAAATTCATGTCGACCGCTCTGGAAAAATTAGGCGATAACATGAGCAAGGATAAATTTAAAATCACAAGCAAACATTTCGGAGAACGAGTAGACGTCATGTTGAGGAAAGGAGTCTATCCTTACAATTACATGAACGATCTAAAGAGATTCAAAGACACTGCACTACCTTCGAAAGAAGATTTTTATTTGAAATTATACGAATCCGACATTTCCGACGAGAATTACGAACACGCTAAAAACGTGTGGAAATCATTCGATATGAAAACCATGAGAGATTATCATGATCTCTATCTGAAGACCGACGTTCTGCTCTTGGCAGACGTGTTCGAAAATTTTCGAGACGTCTGTTGTCGAAATTATGATCTGGATCCCGCTTGGTATTTCACCGCACCCGGTCTAGCATGGGACGCTCTGTTGAAGACCACCGAAGTCCAATTGGAATTATTATCCGACGTGAACATGTTGCTCATGTTCGAAAGGGCTGCGAGAGGTGGCGTCTCGATGATCTCTCACAGATATTCTGAAGCTAACAATCCCTACATGAAAGAAGGTTTCGATTCGAAACGGTCGACTAAATACATACAGTATTGGGAAGCTAATAATCTGTACGGTTGGGCTATGAGTCATCCTTTACCGATTGGAAATTTCGAATGGGTGAAGGAACCGGAAGAGATGCAAAAATGGAGAGACTATCCTTGCATTTTAGAAGTCGATTTGAACTATCCGGAAGAATTACACGATCCATGCAATGATTATCCGCTGGCTCCTGAACGAATAGAACCGAACGAAGGAGACGAGGAAAAACTCATTCCCAATTTATTTAACAAACGTAACTATGTCGTCTACAGCGAGAATTTGAAACAGTACGTCGATTACGGGATAAAATTAGTCAACATACATCGCATCATTCGATTCGATGAAGAGCCTTGGATGAAAAAATACATCGATCTCAACACAAATCTCAGAATTCGAGCTGAGAACGATTTTGAAAAAGATTTCTTCAAACTCATGAACAACTGCGTGTACGGTAAATCGATGGAAAACATCAGGAAGAGAACTCGTCACGTCTGAGAAAAGAGCTAAAACATTAGTGGCGAAACCCAATTACAAACACCGAACCATATTCGATGAAACTCTAGTGGCCGTTCACATGCAAAAGATGCACCTGAAGTTCGCCAAACCGTATTATCTCGGACCGATCATCTTAGATATCAGCAAGCGATTGATGTACAAGTTTCACTACGATTACGTCAAATGAAAATTTGGTGATAAAGCCAAACTACTGTTCACCGACATGGACAGTTTAGTTTACGAGATAGAGACGAAAGACGTCTACCAAGATATATCTCCAGACGTGGCCGAGTGATTCGACATGAGCAATTATCCCGTCGATCACCCGTCCAACATTCAATCGAACGACAACAAGAAGATGTTGGGTAAATTTAAGGACGAGAGCAGTGGTAAACAAATCGTCGAATTCGTGGGCTTGAGACCCAAACTGTATGCTTATCGTCTAGAAGATGAAGAGATCAAGAAGTGCAAAGGAGTTAAAGCGTGCATGGTGAAGAAAAACATCTCTTTCCAAGAGTATAAAGATTGTCTGTTAGGAAGTGGTCCGGTGTATAAGACTATGAAATCGATTCGAAGCGAAAATCATGACTTGTATACCGAAATAGTCAACAAGATTTCGCTGACGGCTGACGATGATAAGAGATTCGTGTTAGATGATAAAATAAGCACTTTGGCACTTGGACATTGGACTTTGGATCTAATTTTAGATGATATGATTGTAGATGATTGGATTCTAGATATGAGTAAGAATGATAGGATTCCAGAAAATCAAGAGGAATTAGACAGATTGGAGATTATGGAAATCGATAGAGACATCGAGAGTGTTAGTTTAAAAAGAAAAAGAAAAAAAAAAAGAAAAAAAAAATAACGTCATTTTAGTGAATTATAATAAAATAAATAAATAAAAAAAATATATACGCATTTATGAATAAGAAAATAAAGATATCCGTAGAAGGTGTCGTCTTACCTAACGAACCCCAATTCTTAAATTCTGAAAACGTTCGAACTAAGAGAGACAAACTACGTTTGATATCTCTTTTTGCGCCATCTTTTTTCGCAGATGGCGAAAAAGACATATTTGAATATTAATAGATATTTGCAGTTGTTATTCCTGTTCAATTAATTGTCAAAAGATCAAGAGAAATACATTTACAACATGGTATCTAAAAACTTTCGTTCGTTAAATCACTACAAAATGATCGAATCTGTTCTAATAAAAGATGGTAATATCAGGATTCCAGAAAATCAAGAGGAATTAGACGGATTCAAGATTATGGAAATCGATAGAGACATCGAGAATGTTAGTTTAAAAAGAAAAAGAAAAAAAGAAAAAAAAAATAACGTCATTTTAGTGAATTATAATAAAATAAATAAATAAAAAAAATATATACGCATTTATGATTAAGAAAATAAAGATATCCGTAGAAGGTGTCGTCTTACCTAACGAACCCCTATCCAACATCGATCTGTTGAATGCGGCAAAAGATTTGAAAATCAAAGATTTTCTAGGCATGTTTTCCAGAGATGCCTTGCCGAAGAGAAGACCTCGACAATCGGAATGCGGAATTTTAAATCTAGACGATTCATCGGGTGAAGGCACTCACTGGGTGGCGTGGATCAAGAACGGGAAGAAGAAAAATTATTATTTCGACAGCTACGGAATCTCGCCACCAAAAGAAATAAAGAACTATTTCAACAAATCGATGGTTTGTTACAACACGGAACAAGTGCAATCACCAGATCAAGTGTTTTGCGGTCACCTGTGTCTCTACGTTCTCAAGAGATGGTCTGAAGGAGATCGATATCAAGACATTCTCAATGATTTATATTAGAGAGAGATTTTTTTTTATATTATATATAAAGATAATAAATTATTTTATAAAAATTTTAATCGAATAAAAACGAAAAATAAAAATAAAATAGTTCATTTTTAATAAACTGCGTTTTGAATATATTTTTTCTAAAAAACAAAAAAAAATCTCACAACAACATGCCAGTCGATAAATTTGGTAGAAGTGACGACGAAAAAGTCAACCTAAGAAAGAAGAGGAAGACGTTCGAAGTCGACGATGGTTACGACGTTGCCAACTTGGACGAACGTTACGTTCGGAGATACGAACCTCGAGAAGAACCTTTGAACATGAACGATAAGAAGCTCTACAATCTTCCCGAGCCGATAGATCTCGCAGATGCTGCGACTAAAAAATACGTTGACAGGGGGAACGCCGATTTCGAACGAATCCTGCTAGATAATTACGTGGATAAAACCATGACCGACGATCTCGATCTGAAATCCAAATGTTTGGTGAACGTCGCGAATCCCATAGATCCCACCGATGCCGCGACCAAGAAATACGCGGACGACACTCACGCGAGATTCAGCTAACACCTGAGAAATAGATACGTTCAGAAAACGATGCACACGGAATTGAACGCCAATTCTAACAAGATAACGAACGTGGCCACTCCCACGAATCCCAAGGACGTGGCGACCAAACACTACGTAGATCTGGAACAGAGAAAGTCTGACAGACGAGAAATGAAATCGGATCTGAATGCGGGATTCAACAAGATATTGAATCTGTCGAAGATCGACGACACGGATGCAGACTCAACCGCGGTCAAGAAGGGCTACGTAGATTCTGCCGTGATACAATCACAAGAATACCTAGAATCGCAAGTGGACGATCTCTACCTGAACAAAAAATCTGGCGGAACCATGGAGGGTGGCATCAACATGAACGGTCACAATTTATTCGGTCTCGATCACGATCCCGAATTCGATTCCAGCGCGGTCAGCAGAAAGTACGTGGACGACAACTCGGTCTGGAGAAAGGGTGACATCATGGAAGGTAAACTAGACATGGGTGGACACGCGCTCACGAATCTACCGGATCCCGTGAACATGACGGATGCCTGCACCCTGATTTCGGTGGTGGAGAAAGTCAAATATGCTAGACAATTGATCACTGTGTGGGCCGAAGAGGCCGGCACCTTAGATGAGGGAAAAGCTGAGTGGTCTTTCGGAAATGGAGGTAGCGGATCGAAACATGGTCAGGTGGTATCTCCCATGCCGCTGGGAGGTGAAATCCTTCGAATGAGTCTGGCTTCCTTGGATTTGAATAACAGAGTGGTCGTCAATCTCATGGTGAATGGAATAGAGAGCGATAAGAGATACAGCATCGAAAAGACTGAAAATCAACACCCGAATGTTAGCACGTTCGGCACGCCTCTCAAAGTGAACGCCGGAGATAGGATTAATTTCGTTACGAAAACCAATAATCCCGAAGCCGCCACTTCCGTGGTGAGTCTACTGATCGAACTAGTTCCTTTGAACAAACAGTGAACGCGTGGAAAATAATGAATTAAAAAAAATAATGTGTGATTATTAAAAACACAAAAAAAGTAATGAGATTTAGAAAGATGTTCAATCTCTCCAGATCTCATTACTTTTTATTTTTTTTTTTCACTTTTTTTTTTTTCACACTCGTCTTTCATCGAATGATCGACATCTTATTTCCGTCCGATTCGAATTGTAATTCTCTGTCCGACAGGACCAGGGCGAAGGCTTCGGTTTTTCTCGGAACGTTCCTATCGAATTGCATCTTGATCTGAATGTCTAAGACGCTACTCTTGAGTCGTTCACTCTGTTTACTGACGTCGAATACGAACATGGGATACATCGACCTATATATTCGCCGGGAGATATGTTAGGATTGCTCATCAATTCGTCTAGACCATGATACTTCTTTCTAAAATCAGCGGCGTCGGCGTACAGTCTGCAGAAATCGTTCTTGTCGAACGACGCGTTGTAATCGATTGCTGGATATCTCGTGGCGTTCAGAAACACTTGCATGTTTCTCAAACTGCAGTGATCGATCAGCGACGCATTCCTTTCCTGAGACCCGTCCCTATCGGTCTGAAACGCAACCACGATGAAACGCGGTCTCTCGGAAGCGGATTTCACCGTCAATCTCCATTCGAAGTGATTCGTGGAGGGAGGAATGCTAGCCGTGTCGCACTGTCTCATTCTAAATCCCACGGGTAATTTACTCTTGGATTCTATGATCTTGTAGAGACGCGCTTTCTCCACGATCGAAGGCTCCACGTGCGGAACGAACCACTGGTCCAGAATCCGCAAACCGTTTTTTTGATGCTAGCCCAGAATTTTGCTTGCGTTCACCAACGATGGTCTGATCTGCGATTGGAACGTTGACAAAAATGTTTAAAGTAAAAAAAAAGTGAAAATGTACAATTTCACTTTTTTTTTAAAAAACGCGTAACATTCAACGTTCACCACGAGTATTTGAACGTTAGAAGTGCGATCTAGGAGTCACAAAAAAAAATAGCGGATTCAAGACCACTGGACATTTTTGTGAACAAGTGTGCGATTTAACACTGAATCCCACGTTGGTAAACGCATCGTATACGTATTTTGTACACGTACATGTACAAAGTGGTCGTTAACTCTCAATTATCACCTACTCATCTCCCATGGCCTCCGTTGCAGCAAGTTCGACAAACCTGTCCAAACGAGGGTCATAAGTTATATTTTGGAAAAGATATCCAATACGAACTATAAATAACAAAGTGAGCACATAGCGCCGGGTGATACTTACTCATTTATTAACAAGAAATTAGAAAAAAAATGTTTCCACGAGAGTGTGCTTAGTGGTAATTAGAAACATCATATTTCAAACCTTCGATTCATCAGGGGTTGCCGTTGTAGGTAAATACCTCGCTATCACAAGACATTGTTCTCTTTTCCTAACGAGAGTCGAAAGAGGTAAAGTTGAGCAAGGCAGTGTGAATAATATACATCTCCTGGCTTGCTCCGAAATAGGGAAAGGGGGATTGTTCATTGCAACGCGTGTAGCGAATTTTCTCCTATAATAATTAGATTTAGAATACTGAGAATAGGGACCGTACAAGTAACCCAATGAAACACACTTACCATAAACAGGCAAGGAGTAATATTAAGAACGGTAGGGGGGTGTTTTAGTCTATGAGTAACCTCGCCAATGTCATACAAATTTATCAGTTATTTAGAAAGGAATTCCGTCTTATTAACCCTTTTCCTAAAATACAAAGCAGACTACACTTGCAAACAAAATTATTGAATAACTACTTTTTTCATTTTATTGCGTCAAAACATAGCTTATGACCACTCATTGGAACGAGCTCATTGAGCTCGTTCCAATGAGGGTCATAAGTTATGTTTTTGAGGCAAAAAATAAAAAAATAATGAAAATTGAATGGTAATTTTTTTTGGATAGCGCTGGTCGGTTTTGACCGTTATGTTAGGTAAAGGGTTAACTGAGAATTACATACGTCGTACTGATTGGTTACAGTCACGTTTTATTCGTTATCAAAATAGGAGGGAACATACAACAGTAGTGACTAAATTTATTTTAATATGCACATTATGTAGAGAAAACAAAGGAAGCTGAAGGGTACATTATATTTCTGGGACGACTCTGTCCATTCAACCACTCCGCAGTAAAGTGGGTGGAGAAGCAGGCCCGCATACACTATTCGAAAAGTACTAAGGAAACATGGATGGAAATAGCTCAACACTGGTCGAGGAAAAACATGATACTTATTTAATGGCACACAGTACTGACCATCATTTAAACATATTTATTTTCTCTATGAATCTGCTAACTTTCTCCAGTATTTTCACGTTACTCGTACACATAAGTTGCTGAAATATGAGGGCGCTAGGTCTGCTATAATATCTCGCGGGGAGAAGGCTTTTCCTTAACGTTTTATTAAAGTTTTAAGAGAAGGGCATTCAATGATGTAATGATATTCATCAGGAATACTATTCATATCACACTTCAAACAAGTCATTTCGTTTCGTGGTACGTTACTCCCCGAACCAAGCTCAACGGGAAGGCGATTATTTGTACATCTAAACTTAGCAAGGATAATTCTATTTTTAGGTCCTAACTTTTTGAGATGACGTTCTGAATGAAACAAGCCTTAAATGGTTTATACATAGTGCATTTGAGGAGTTCGACAAGTTGGCGTGCCAGTTTTGTTGATACTGGCATATTAATACCTGTTTTATTGTATGAGTAATTTATGCTTTGTTGACTACTTCTTGGTACTACCAAGCCCATTTAATAAAATCGACCCACAACAGAACAAAACACAAACGGCTATTCACTTGACACTTGGTTTCCAAAAGCGTGTTACATAGCAGAAGTTGGAGAATCGATCGCGCACAAGGAACATTTGCCCCTCCACTTTTTTCTACAGACATGTTGCGCGGTCACACAATGAGATGGAATGGGCGCATGCAAACATGTAAATATACAGGCATTCCTGTAATATATTATTTGCAAATCCAAACATTTCTCCAAAGGGTCCCATCTTCGGCCCGTTTCTTCTACTTCAACCATCTAGCCTTCGGGTTGGAAGATGATTGAAGTAGAAGAAATGGACAGGGCAGTGACCATGCCGTGGCGTGCTCATTTAAACGAGAGACAATAGTGTAGTGTGTTATGGCACATTTGCTGATATGTAACTTTTCTCCCATATGCCGAACCATGGTAGTTTTGAAAATTTCTGCCACTCCACTTTTATCGAGCTTCCGCCACCTCTGCCCCATAGTACAGTATAGCTACAACCATAATGTATAGCATTTATAATATATGGAAGAGTTGCTAATAATTTCCTGAATCTCTTTGAATATCCGCCTGATATTACTCGCTCACAAAAAGACTGTGTAAGTCAATATTACACCGAGTCAGAATTACATGGTCTTTTCCACATAGAATACTAGACGGATATTTATCAGTAGTAATAAGCCGGAAGCGATGATAAAATGTATACTCAACATCGAGTCAAAACGGTAAGTGGTTTTTTTATGGAACTCCCAATAGAGAAAGTAGCTATAATAAGCAGTCTATGTCCCGATACCAACCGCAATACCCTGCAGTGATTGGTCAATGCCTCGTTGATTTTATTTTATGTCGCCGGGCACGCGCATATGTCTACTGTCAGCGATTCTTATGTTCACTGTCAAGGAAAGCGTCTCGTTGCCATGAGCAACGGTTCATCGCAATGTCGTTTTTCATTTGAAATCAACTGAGACAAATACATTGAACTGAAGTAAAATACACACAAAAGTACCGTTATTACGTACAAAAAGATTAGTTATGTAAACATGGGTAATTATGTATGAAACCGATTAGATTATAAGGTCTCTTTTCATTAATTTACTGTAACACAAACTGAAACGAATCGAGAGCATCTCGTAACGTCACAAACGAAGAGGCTCACGGCGGTGTTTTTTGTTATTTAAGATTACATTAAAATAAACGATTTTTTTTTCAATTCAGTTTCACTTGTGTAAGAACGGGACGTATACGTTATTCTGTTTGTTGACAGGGGACACGGTCTCACGTTCCCTGCATGAAACATGACGCCTCAGTTGAATATAAATTTTAAACACAATAACTTATAATGTCACCAATTTTAAATATGACATTTCCGAAACCATCAATTGGACCCATTACAACTGAACATTCTTGCTTGTCAAATGGAAAAGCTTATATTGTTATTTTACAAAGAACTTTAACATCATTTGTTCCATACATCACAACAATGCCATGATGCGAGAGATGGGAACGGCTGCCTTGAATGCTGGTAAACGCGAATTTGTGAATACTGTTTATCACACTCAGATGAGGCACCCAAATAATTCCTCTATCGATCCAAAGTTTCTCAATGCCTCCGTATACCGTTCTGTTCCATGAATGCTGTTCAGCTCTCAACTGGAACACAGTTAGTCCGTTTAAAGTGAGTGCTTGTCTGGAGACGTCTAGTTTTACAATAGCCAGTAAGATAAATTCAACTTTTACTTCTATCGGTTCATCCTGATTGCAACTAGGATATGGCTCGGAATGACCAAACAAATCATTGTACAGTCGTTTCGTGTCGTTGATGTTCTGACCATTGTTCTAACCTTTGTTGTTTTTCGGCATACTCTCGGACTCGAGCACTAGACAAAAAGTCACAAGAAGACTACCTGATTTCATTCTGACTTATCCTTTTCCACAAAGCAAATGCCACAAAATCTACAACCGGTTATATTGATTGATTGATTGATTGATTGATTGATTGATTGATTGATTGATTGATTTCTTTATTTTGCAATATACATAACACAAATAAAGATGATACATACAGTAGTAAAGAGTGTTTTAAGGTTACAAAAAAATCTGTAAATAAACACTACTCAAGCATGACAATATCAATATATATTTGAGACATAAACCATCTTTCTTTTCCTCCCACCGTATTACGTGTAAAATCGGATAACGCCGAAGTCTTAAACTAAAAATCAACAGATATTCAGTGTTTCAAGTATCGCTTCAAGTTTCAACTTACAGAATAAACCGATTGACGCTAAGTTTGAACAGTTTGCTTTCACTTGGATAATGAAGGTTCAATTTCGCCAAGTGGTGTGGCATTGCATGGGAAGAAATCAATTCTGAAATGTTCTTCATTTGTGAAGAATCTGAGTGTTATTGTCAGATATCTGCGCTTTCTGCATGTTTCTGAATTTAACAATTAATAATTTATGGACAATTAGATAAATAAAAATTGACCCTCCGTGAAACAAGTATATAACATACGTTACAGTTTATTTTCTCTCAATAACGAAAAATCTTTATCAGCACTATTTGACTGATGAATTCGATTAGCTCGCCCCAGCAAGGTGTCTGAGTTAATAACGTTATTAATCCAGTTGGGTTCATATTCACACAACCCAGTGGATTTTTACTTGGTTTTTAACCCAGTTGATTTTGTAGTGTTGTAACATAAAATTTTATAATAGTGGAGCTGGTTTGAATGGTTTGTAAGGTAAGAGATAAATATCGATTGGAGAGATTAAAATTTACCCCAAAGGGCTGTTAAACAGTAGGGCTGTCACGATTTTTTAATTTAGGAATCGATTAATCGTCGCAAATAATCGATAATAATCGATTAATCGTACCTAGATGACCCCCCTCTCTCCCTTTCTCTGAAGTTGATAAAAATGAAGTTCAAGTCAACTGACCAACCTCCGATACACAACGAAGACGATCCTCTTTTAGGTACATTCAAAGCTTTGATGTTCTGAACTTTTGAACCGTCAGTGTAATAATCAAGACCGGTCGGCAGTTGCGGACTTCGCAACTGCCGACCGGTCTTGAATATTACACTGACGGTTCAAAAGTTCAGAACATCAAAGCTTCGGTGAATGTACCTAAAAGACAAATGCTTCCAACAGCTTCTTGGGGTTTAACATCGATGTTCTTAACTCTTTACCTTTGGAAACAATAGTTTTTTCATCAAATTTTCTTTTAATTATTAAACGTCTAAAGCGGAATACAATTTACCGATTATTCGTCAATGAAAAATACTAATCGATTTCGCCGTGGTCGATCAACAATCGATTAATCGTGACAGTCCTATTAAACAGCCGTTATATACTTTTGTTAATGATAGCAATCATGTGTCCCTGTTATGGCAACTGACAGTCCATTTACAGAGTTAGACACGTGAAGAGCACAAAATGAGTTCCTTTCTTGAGAGTAGCGCAAATCGTTAAAAAGATTCAATCTTATACGGTGCCTCTGAGGCGAATGAATATTAAAGATTTGATTCCCAGGTCCCGCCGTGTTGAATAACAAGAGTCGCGTTGGTCGTTTTTGTCGTTATTCGTGTTGTTAACGTTTTATGTTTTATTATGTTTGTTTTTTCAGATATATAACTGATTTGAGGGTGCAACATCATAAAGACTTCATTTTCTGTACATGCGCTTCCTATTATCTGTGAAGTGAAATGATTTAGTTGCCAGGAATTTGCCTTGTTACAATTCGAGGGAGAATGCCAGGCACGCTCCCGTAAATTGAAACAAGGCAAACACATGAGAAAAAAATTTGACACTAATAAATAATTTAACACTCTACCAGTTAAACATATCTTTCTTCTCAACTTGATTCAACATGAAAATAGTTAAATATCGTCGGGGTCTAGGAGAGGTTTAGTTCTGTGACGGGCCCTCTTTCAAAAGTGTTGGGATTCTGATGCAATTGCCAAAGTTCTTGAAGTGAAGAATTCTTGAAGTGATAACACTGGGTTTGGGGCATGTGTATGCAGATAACAGTCTATTTACGCTTTGCCCAGCGTAATGACCAAAACCTACCAGGCGTTATTCAGAAAAACGGACATTCGATTTTCAATATTTATTCATCCTTGCCTCAAAAACATAACATATGATCCTCATTGGAACGAGCTCGCTGAGCTCGTTCCAATGAGGGGTCATAAGCTATGATATTTTTTGTTTACACCAATAGATGAAAAAAATAGATAGTCAATAATTTTGTTTGCCAGTGTCGTCTGTTTTTTATGTGAAGTAAAGAGGTAAACAAATTGAGCATCTCAACTGGGCAATCTTATTTCGTTTTTACTTGAGTGGTAGCTCGTATTCTAATACGATGGTCTACTTATCTTGCTCATTCTCACTCGGGGATCGGGGAATCTCGGTTTGGCAAAGGATTCAGACCTTTGGTGGACCCAGACTCCGATCCAAGAATCCTGGACTCCTGGGCCAGCCCCGGGCTCCCAAAGTTCTGCCCACCCTCTTCCGGTACTGTACATCACATTAATTATGTTCATTCTAAAAGAGGTGATACATTTCAAGTCATTATATCATAGAAAAAATCAAAGTGAACAATCTCGTTCCACCCCCTATGTCCATTTGATCAAAAAATTTCAGAAAGTGTTTTTTTTTTTGGGGTGGGTGGGAGGAGGGGTGAAATCTGTATATATGTGAGGCCTAAGAGGAATAACAAGTTTTTTCTGTTACTTACAACAAGTGAATACATTACTCCCATGAATTACTTAAAAATAACAGAGAACACAAATTCGCTCAATTATTTTGTTATAACCATTCATTGGAAGCACAGTGGCTTAGTGGTTATAGTATCGAACTTCAAATCGAGAGGTCCAAGGTTCGATCCTGATCGGGGTAACTGCGTTGTGACGTTGCACAAGGCACCTATTCCCGATTGTCCGCCGGAGGGATGGCGCTGTGTACTAAGGCACACGGTACGTCGATGGAGCACTTGCCTTCAACTAATGCTAACCCTGCATGTGAGGAGTTAGTACTTCGTGGCGTCTGACAGTTTCTCACCACTGTCCTGTGGTTCTCTTCGGGTACTCCGGCTTTCCCCATCCATAAAACTGTCCGACGCGACGTGATCCTGGCTGTCAAAGGTATCGTTAAATCCCAATAATAAATACCGATACCAGAATTCGTTATAATAATTCGTTAATCGGTTATAAGTTGGTATAATGTATTACTAAATCATTTTAATGGGTCAAATGAGTCGAGATAATGTTATAAATCCCTCTATTGTAAACAAATACAAGCAGAAAACAAAATTGGTAAATCGCTATTACGAATTAAATAAAGAATTTGTATGTTATTTCAGGCATGCGTGTAGCCAGGGGAGGTGCGACGGGTGTGAACGCACCTCCCGATTCTCGAATGGAATGCCATCACTTTTGAAGAAGAAGAGATTGCAAAGTCCTTACAACCGTAAATATTTCTCAACATCATGCATTGCATTCAATGTCAAGTCGTCAGCGTAAACAAGTTAATGGTACATATTGCCCATCTCCACTCAAGTATTTCATTCAATGCAAACCTGTCTGTGGATAAGTCAATTAAAAAAGAGGAATATTCCAGAACCGAAATCAAAGTTTTAAGTTAATAAGAATGCAATACTTAATTATACATTCTGCATTCCATGGATATCAGCGAGAACGACTCTTTTACATATTTTGCGGGCGATGCAGAATCAACAAAGGACGCCGATTTTATTGGTATTGCGGGGATTCAAAGTCCGAAGAGATGGTCTCCTTCAGTAGCAACCGCCAAGCGAAACTATACTAAACCACGCACACCATTCAGCCTGCAGCAGACCTTAATCCCATTCAAATCGGTGCGCATAAATGTTTGCGTGAAGACAAAATTAGTAGTGGATGAGCAAACGATATAAAGAGCAAAAAATCTGAAGCGAGGCTTGGTAATAATTGATTCAATTATTACTGAACCTCCCACCAAACCAGGATGGTTTCGCCCATTTCGCCCTTGGCAGTATTGACTGAAATGATACCTTCCAGGGAGCCAGTGTTGAAAGGGTTAAGAAGGTAACGCAAGTTAATCCTGGATATACGGGACCAGTATAGAACACACTAAATAGGAACACTTAATTATTATTAATCCTTTGAACGTTAAAGTCCGCTTTTCCGGTTCAGGAACATCATACGTCATAATTTCACCAAGTGGGATGACGACTCACTGAATGTTTGGGGTAACCAATCAATATTTTCAACGTGCTGCCTACCCCGAGGTAGTGGATATGGATTGTTGCCATTGAACTGACTTGGAAGACACCATCAGGGTCCAGTGGGTTAATGTCAGGAATAATGCATCACTTAATTCTACAGTACGTGGAGAGTGTATTATCACTAAATCACCCGCCGAGTGGAGATTCCACCCAAGCAATAATTGCAAATTTGTTGCAAAGCATAACCAGCACCAGCAAAGTTTCAGCCAATGGACCTCCGGGTTAAACCCGGAGGTCCATTGGCTGAAACATTGCTTGTGTTTTTGTCGATATGTACAAAATTTGAAAGTTATAGCTTGGGTGATAACCCCACTCCGCGAGTGATTTAGTTACAATCCTCTCTCCACGTACTGTATATACAATCTTTTCACAGTGAATTACACGTTTGACTATTATTTTCTGTTTAAACAAGAAAATGGCGTTTTACCATCTTTTGATGTTCTGTAACTTTTTTCTGTTCATCATATCAACAGTGTGTACATCATGACATATAATACAGATACTGTCGTGTCCATTGTTATAAATGTATTGGAGGTGTGATTTGATGTTTTTCCTGGTAAGAATAAAAACTAACAAATTGCTGTATAAACATATTCCCTAAGCAAACAGCTGAAGTCGACATTTAGTGTCGGGAGACGTAATACTGATATTATAAGTTATGGGGCTTTCAGTGGGCGGATATGGTGTGATATAAGGCGAAGTGAGATCAATATTAGGCGAGGCCGATCTTGCTGAGCCTTATATCACACCATATCCGCCCAATGAACGTATTTATTATGCCAGTCCTTTGAAAGAGACACAACCATAAGTGTACCCAGATTCCTAACGCAAATGTTCTGTTATCACTGTCAGGGAATTTCCCAGTTTTACGACATGTGAAGGTCACGCTAGTAGCAGGCGCTGAAACAACGGAGTTTTCTTCTCAATAAACAGGAATTTATATTAACAATTCTCAACTTTAATTCAGTGTTAAGTATTTTTTTTATTTATTTATTGATGTTTAAGGTCACATATTTATGCACAATGGCTAATCATGATCGTGACAGTTTTACGGGTGGAGGAAGCCGGAGTACCCGGAGAGAACCACCGAGCAACGACGAGCAGCTGCCAGCTCCTCAACATCGTAACTCCGCACTGCAGCACAGGCAGGGTTAGATTGGTTGAAGAATGCGTACCATCGCCGTGCAGTACGCCTTAGTACACGGCGTCAGCGTTCCCCCACGCGGGCAATGGAGATGAAGTGTCTTGCCCAAGGACACAACGCGGTTGCCGCAGGTGGGATTCGAACCGAGGACCTCTCGGCTTGCAGCCTGCACCTCTACCTACTGAGCCACCGCGCTCCCCAGAGTTAAGTGCTGGAAAAATAAAACAACTGGAGCAAATGGATTAACAATTCTTTCAAGAAGGTATGTGGGAACAGTTTCATTCATTATTTGTTGTTAATGGTGATATTAATATTTCCGACTCGGCAGTTCTATACATGTCGTTTTAGTGGTTTACTTATTGTATTTATTTACATTTGTTTATTAAAATTTCTCAAAGACTGGAAGAAACGTATTATAGTTGTACGTTGCTCAACAGACACACACGCGAAATTATTTGTTGTTCGTTAAACACGAGAAATTAGGTAAAACATCGAAGCGAGCGTTGGATGTCAAAAACAAAATGTCGGCACTGACCGTATATAAGCTCTATATACGGTCAGCTCGATGATACACAGTCTCATATACGGTCACTAGATATTGAAGCTGATTGGTCAATAACAATTACTGGCATAATAAGTTACATTTGGCTTGTCACTGTCTAATTTCTGGCAGAACCACATATTAATATGTCTATTTGCTATGAATCTATTTTGCGTGTCCATTTTCACATACAACAGTGCAAAAGTGTTTATATTTTAGATCCTAAATCTAACATAATATTTTCTCAGATGTTACCACAGGGCTCCATTCGATACTCATTTTTTCAAAATTTTCTGGCGAACACCAATCGCCACTTCAAGCACGCCCCGAACAAAATTCCTGGCTACGCTCCTGCTTCAGGGCAGTATAGACTCCGACCAGAAAGAGTTTGTTCCAAATTTTTAGCCGATCCGGATATGGTTGTATCAAAAGACAATTTCTAGACTTAGGTCTGTAAATACCCCTTTACATTACGAACTATTCCATCCTCCCTCGAAGTCAGTAAATTGTGAAGTTGAAAAAATTATTTGTCCACGATTTTCAACAAAACTATATAATGTGACACCACGTTGGAACGTTCCAATGAGGAATCATGTGATATGGTTTTGTTGAAATGTTTTGATTTTTTTAAAAGTAATTAAATAAACAACATTTGATGTCGTGCTCGTTGTGTAAAAGGGTTAAAAAGAATAATAAACGACATTTTGAAAAAATCCTGAATAAGTGACAGTTTTGTTTTGTCTCACAAACACAGTTTATGACCGAGATTAGACGAGCTTAACTAGCTCATTCCGATGAATAGTAACATACTATGAACTTGTTGCTAAAAGGAAAGAATAATATTATTTAAATGCCGATCTTTCTAAATTCCGCCAGTCCGTTATGTCCGACACTTTATGAGACATCCAGTCCGTCCATATTGGTGCACTCACAGGGCTTGTGTGAGTTAAGGTCGGTTGATGTCTCTGTATTATTTGTTAGCTCCAGTTTAAGGCAAGTGATATATAGACAGAACGAGTTGAGTGTTTGAATCGGTGGGTGTTTAACATAACGAGTTGGAATGGCGTAGTCATATTTCGCGAGAGCCGTAGGCTCGAGCGAAATATGATTACGCCATTCCAATGACTTATGTAAAACACCCACCGATTCAAACACACATCGCCTGCTGTGTTTATTACACAACCCATGCATTAAAATTCATTTAAATAAATAAATTTTAATTCCGATGTTTAAACCCAAAGGTGAAGAGTCTGTTTGTTTTGACTGAAGCTGTAATGATCAAATGGATCGATAACAAATCAAAACAATCTTTTCGGAACCAGTGTTTGTTGAAATTCGTATCGCTGTTTCCCTTCGGTTGGTGCACATTTCCGCCTAACCATTTGGTGGCTATCACTGTTAGTGAAAATATAAGTAGAAATTTGTGCAGATGTGAAAACAGCTGGTGGAAACATTTTTAAAAGAAGTTCGAAGCATGTCAAGATGTACGAAGATTTACCGAAGTAAATGGACCAATTTAGATATAACGGATCCACAAAACGAGACGGCCACGGGACTGGGTTAATGTTCTGGTTGGAAATGATTGAGTTTTTTTTTAAAATATTATCTCATTTTTGGTTAACTAATTTTTTGTGAACCGACTTTATTTTGCTTTGAACGTTTTCATTTTCACACTATGCGGCAGACTGTCGATAACTGTATAACGAAATTTGGAAACTTTTCGAAGCTTAACTGTGGACATGATGGGAAAGGACCTAGTATGACCGGTGCTAGGAAAAAGTTCCGGCTTGCACATCACCCATTGAATGCAGATTCATTTATGCCATAGCGGCTATTCCGTTAAATACAAGGGTTTAAAGTTGAATGGATGTGTAATAAAAATACGTCTTTTTTCTTTCAACTGTGTTATTCATAGTTCATTTCTGCAGTAGCTTTTCTTCATGCGTGCAAGGATATCTTCAGAATCTTAGAGCCAAATCACTTTTTATGCAGATGGTTAGATCGGCACCTGACAACGTAAACCACTGCCCCCGGGCTTTGTAACTCAAATAGAATGGAATGATTCAAATGTGAATCAAGCACAACCGAATTACAAAATTGAAGAAAAGAAATGAACTTATCATTGTATAACGTAATGTAAATGGGATGGACGTAGGTATTAGATAATAGGATACAGAATATGATCGATATATTCAGAACATCTACTCCTCTTCCTGAAATCCAGCATTTTTGATTGATATCAACTAGTCTTGATTGCCTTGGAGAAACCTCTTGGAGACCTGTTAGCTCTGGTGTCCCCCAAGGATCAATTCTTGGTTCATTACTGATTCAAATCTACATTAACGATATTACAAATAACTTACTTAGTAGAATATATCTCTCCGCAGACAACACATCTCTGTATCTTATAGTGGAGAACCCCGATCGGGCTTCGATCTCGGTCGCCGTGATTTGGCAACAATTGAACATTGGGCTAAAACATGAAAACATTGGTTGAGTTCAATCCTAAAAAAAAACGGAACTATGCTCATATCACGTAATACCAATCAATAGGCACACCCACCCTTATTCCGGGGGGGGGGGGTAAATCGGTGAAGTTAACAATCACAAACACCTGCGAGTAACCTTGAGTGGTGCTTGTACATGACATAACCATAATTAACACATCTGCTCTAAAGCGTGGACTCAAGAAACATGTTCAGAGTGTATAAGTTCACTCGCGATCGCAAGATGTTGGAAAGCTATATTTTGCGTTCATTATGCGCCTTCTACAGTATTCTGACGGTGTTTGGGATAACTGTTCAATAACTAAAGCCGGGGATCTAGAGAAAATTCAATTAGCTGCAGCAAGGATAACTACTGGAGCCACCACCAGTGCCAGCAAATTCCTTACTTTACACTGAAACATGCTGGACACGCTCCAAGAAAGACGCCGGAAGTACAAGCCTGTTCAAGGCTTCAAAATATACCATCAGTTTACACCTCCATACATTTTCAATAAGTTACCATCCGTTACATCATCGATCAATCAATGCCATTGTCTTCGATCAAATCTAAATCATCGTGTTCCGTCATGTCATACAAATCTGTGCCAGGCTTTCTTCGTCCCATCCGTTACCAACCAGTGGAATAGCATACCTATTCCAGTGAGAGATAACGCCTCCATTGGGCATTTTTAAGAGTTTTATAGATAATAGCTACCGACATCGGCCGTCACTTTACACTGCAGCCAAATCGCGACCAGCTCAAATATACCATTGTAGATTAAGGTTGCGTTGTAGTTGTATTAACACCCACTTATACAATAACCGCCTCTCAGTCTCTCTCTCCTGTCAGTGTGTGGAGCACTAAACAACAGACTATTTCTTATTGCATTGTTCAACGTATTCTGGTACTCGTAAATGGCACCATTAATGTCCTTCCGTTTACCTTTGATCTCTCAACGCTTCTCTTTTGGGTCGGAAAGATTAAACAACACAGAGAACTTTGAAGTTTTAGTGCAGTACAAGACTGCATCTTACGAGCGTAAAGGCTTTCATTTAAACCATATATCCCCGATGTTCCGTGTGCGCTTATACCTTGGGTGTTGTGCGCTCTCATATACCTTGGAAGGCACAGATTCGGAGCTGGCACACTGAACTTTGACGAATGTTTAACGCTGAACGCTGAGCCAATTTCATAGGAATATTGGGCGAATGTGGAACGCTGAACTGGAGTAGTAAAAGTCACTAATTTCACTTCAGGTGAGAATAGTTGCCCAGATCTGAGTGTTGTTAGGTATAAACGATGGTCGCATGAAGGATGCACCTCGGGTGAAAGCCCAGATTCGACATATGGCACACTGAATTTTGACGAATGTTGAACGCTGAACGATGAGCTAACTTCACACGAATGTTGGTCGTTTGTTGAACGCTGAACGCTGAGCAAACTTCACACGAATGTTGAACGAATGTTGAACGCTGAACACTGAGCTAACTTCACACGAATGTTGAACGAATGTTGAACGCTGAACACTGAGCAAACTTCACGGACCTGTAGTATCAGTCTTGCTGAATAAATATTGGTTAACCCCCAGCAGAATTGTTTCCAACCACTCTGCTTTTGTCTTATGTAACTAGCAATTTATCCAATTATATATTCTTTGACAGAGCTCACTGAGCTCTGTCAAACAAGGGTACTCAAGCTTCCTCCAAAATTTGCTTTCAGACCTGATACTTTTGAAAACACGTTTACTGATTCCAGTGCTGCACTTAGAGAGTGATATCGTCTTGAAGAAACAGTTTCGTAGCGACTGCGTATTGGTTTATTAAATGGAGGAGTGCTAAATTAATTTGGGTCATCAAACTTTATTCAAATGTCATTGACTGTTATAATCTACCATAATGTTGTCGTAATGTTACGGCAAGAAGTTTGTGATTGTTGGTGCCGACTCAACGCTGCGTTAAGGATGTGTGTTACGTGGGATCTACGCTGTGTCAATGGGCAAAACTGTAGCTGTTTAATCCAATCAGCAAACAAAAGACACACAGTATGGACGTGGACAGGTTGTATTTGTTCCCTCAGAAACGCTTTGTGGTCAAGCCGTTCTTCCCTTCGCGTTCTTCGTCTCAAAATAAGCTGTTAGCTTTCTGCCAAGGATGTGTGTTACGTGGGATCTACGCTGTGTCCAATGGGCATTGCTTTGTTATAATTTGGGATTAGGATTTGTCAGTGTGTTAGGATTTGCTTTATTATAATTTATGGTAGAGTGCCTATAGGCACTCTACCATAAATTATAACAAAGCAGATCGTAACACACTGAGCTCTGTCAAACAAGGTATATTTGGTTACATATCAAACTGCATTATGTGCAAAATTGCTGCTGAAAACTTTACCAATTTAACATCAGAGTGTAGATGATCAAACCGTTTTATAATTTAACCCTCTGAACATTGATGTTGATGTATAAAAAATTTAACCTACATTGTTCCCATCATGCACTTCGGAAATTAACCAACATCATTGATGTCAAGTAAGATTGAATTGGTTAAATTCCTAGTTGCGTTATAACAAATTATATGAAAAATTTACTGATTGAAATTTCTTTCTTTTGGCATCCAGTGTGCGAAGGGGCAAAGCAAAGAACGTTGTGTCAGAATTTTTATAAGGACGTTGGCTTAAATCATTGTTGATTATTCTTATATATTTGAAGCATATTGCGTAGTCTACACGGCGAATGTCAAAATTTATTTATTATATTCATTTTTATTGCTCCAACAAACATGTATTCCTTCTGCATAGAGGAGGTTAAAAGAAATCCGAAATACTTTTATTTTATATTTTTTATTATTCAGCTAAAGATTTATATGAAGAAGATAATGAACATATCAACACAGAACAATACAATAAGAAATACAAAACATGCCGATAGGTTCCTCACCGATCCAATGTCGAGTTGTGACAACACAAAAGTGGGTTTAATCATTATCAACTTATCGTCCGGAAACCAATTGTTACAATTTACTATGTGGAGGATCAATGTGACCTTGACCTTTGACCTACGGATTCCAAAATAACTAGGGCTCTTTCTTGCCAATGCCTTCCTACCTATGAAGTTTTCTGAACGTGGGTGGAACCATTGTCAAATTATCATCTGGAAATCAATTGTTTACGATTTATTATGTTCAAGGTAACTGTGACCTTGACATTTGATCTAGCGAGTTCAAAATAAATACGGGCCTTCCTCTCATCTAGGCCAACCTACCTATGACGTTTAATGAATGTGGGTCAAGCCATTATCAAGTTATCATCCGGAAACCAATTGTTTACGATTTACTATGTTCTGGGTCATTGACATTTCATCTAGCGAGTCCAAAATAGATAGAGTAGGGTTCTTTTTCTCACCAAGGCCAACCTATGTATGACGTTTAACGAATGCGGGTTGAACCATTGTCAAGTTATCATCAGGAAACCAATTGTTTACGATTTATTATGTTCAAGGTCACCGTGACCTGACTTTTCACCTAGCGCATCCAATATACGAAGGGTTCTTCCGCTCACCAAGGCCAACCTACCTATGCAGTTTCATGAATATGGGTAGAAGGGTTGTCAAATTATCAACCGGAAATCAATTGTTTACGATTTAATGTGTTGAGCTCACTGTAACCTTGACCTTTCACCTAGCGAGTCCCAAACAAATAGAGTTCTTCCTCTTACTGATGCCAACCTACCTATGGAGTTTCTTGAACGTGGATTGAAACATTATCAAGTTATCATCCGGAAATCAATTGTTTTGATTTACTATGTTCAGGGTCACTGTGACCTTGACCTTTCACTAGCGAGTCCAAAATAAACAGGGTTCTTCCTCGTACTGATGCCAACCTACCTGTGAAGTTTCATGAACGTGGATCGAACCATTATCAAGTTATAGTTCGGAAACCAATTGTTTACGAAGCGAAGCCCACCCGCCCGAAAACCCTCCCGAAAGCCCGCCCGTTCGCCCGCCCGCCCGCCCGCCCGCCCGCCCGCCCGCCCGCTATTCATCAAACTATAAGTCGAGTTTGACTTCGTCACAACTTGACTAAAAATGGAGTCTTTGTGAACATTTGTATAGTCAATGCGTTTTTATAGCATTTTCAATATTGTATATATGGTTAATGTATACTTCTCTTCTAGTCCCATTAGTCTTTCAGAATGGGTCTTTTTCCCCTTTCTATTTGTTGAACCCTTTCTCTGACACGCCCCATTGTCCATTTTAACTATATGTTTGATGGTTGTGTGTATTCTTATAAATAAATGAATCTGATAGTTGCTAGCCGTTGCTTGGTGGTTCTCTCCAGGTACTCCTGCTCCGTCCACCCCTAAAACCGTCCGACGGAAGGTGACCCTGGCTGTCGAAAGTGTCGTTAAACCCAAATAAATAAATTAATGCAGAAGTAACCCTATCATCTGATTAACTGTCAGTAACACTTCTTTGAAATCTGAACGCCATTCAGTCAATGATAGTTTTAATTTGTATGTGCTCAGTAGGTAGAGGCGCAGGCTGCAAGCCGAGAGGTCCTCGGTTCGAATCCCACCTGCGGCAACCGCGTTGTGTCCTTGGGCAAGACACTTCATCTCCATTGCCCGCGTGGGGGCACGATGACGCCGTGTACTAAGGTGTACTGCACGTCGATGGTACGCATGTCTTCAACCAATCTAACCCTGCCTGTGCTGCAGTGCGGAATTACGATGTTGGGGAACTGGCAGCTGCTCGTCGTTGCTCGGTGGTTCTCCCCGGGTACTCCTGTTTCCTCCACCCGTAAAACTGTCACGGTCATGGTTAGCCATTGTACATAAATATGTGACCTTAAACATAAATAAATAAATAAATAAATAAATAAATAAATAAATAAATAAATAAATAAATAAATAAATAAATTTGTATGTAAGAAGACATATGGATTATTTTAGTGTTATAACATGAAAAGTGGACGTCTCTTGTAAAAAAAATTCTTGAATAACTAATTGTTTTCATTTTTGTCTCGAACCATAGATTATGACCCCTCATTGGAACGAGCTCGATGCGCTCGTTCCAGTGAGGTGTCATAACCTATGTTTCTGAGAAAAAAAAAATAATGAAAATTAAATGGCGATTTTTGAGAAGAGCGCTGGCTGTTTTTGCCGTTACGTTAGGTAAAGGGTTAAAAATGAGTGTGGTAGTATTTCTATTCATGTTAAATTTTCAATGCTGTGGCGAGAAAAAATACTCTCATTTCTAAGAGTACATTTCTGTTTGTCTTGTAATATTCTTAGGCAGACTGAGAGACGAAGTTCTTTGCTTACCCTCTTCCCTACACCGAATCCATTTGAGAAGACTATGTGTTATTGATTCACAGCGGAGTTATTTCCACCCATCGTTCTTGTATGTAGAGCCATGCGAAACTTCGACATCGATTTGATTTCGAATCTTAAGTTGGGATTCGATTCGAAATCAACTTATCATTCGTTTTCCTCGAATCTTTTCCGTGGAATACACCTTAGTATTACCCATCTTCGTCGTCTCATAAAATGTGCAGTTCAGATGGAAATTGTACATGACTAATGTTGAAAATAAAGAGCGAGAGTAATTTCTGATGTAATAACGTAAAAAAAACCATCTGCACCCACGTCACCCTCCTGTTGCTAACCGGTAGCCAGCCTTGTGCAGTGCCTAGTATCGGTATTTCTCCAATCATTTCCTGTTTGTGAATTATAATCCTTCCTGGGTAATATTCCAACTGCATCATCAACGTTTGCTTCTACGAAGACTTGCCTTGATGATGAAGTGGACAATTTTATCTGTCGGGACTTGAGCCATCATAGTTGGAAACATCAGGTTTATAGCATTTAAATGGCTTTGAATTGGTAAATAAAATACAAAGCAGAATTTTATATTGCAGGCTTTTCAGATAAGTATCTTCAGTAAATGAAAATGAAGGTCTGCAAATTAGCTGCCAGTCACATTTCGATAAATTTCAAAATTATATTCATGATACACCAAACTGCTCATGTGACAGCGGAATGGAAGACGTATCACACTACTTTTCTCTCTGCCCCAGGTATTCCAATCAAAGATTAAAACTACAACAGGAACTGGCCAACATCACAATTAATTCTGTTACTGACATCCTTTATGGTATCCCTAACATGCCCCCATTAGCAAATGACCGTCTATTCCGAATAATACAGAAGTACAATCGTTGGCTTAGTTGGTATGGTGGCAGAGCATTTACGACCAGGCGATTGGGTGTCGTAGACCCGGGATCGACTCCCGTCGAAGCCACCTTCCATAAACCGTTAGTGTTCAATCCTATGGCGTGGTGCTAGGACGATGCCTGTTGGAATTCCTGCTTGATATAGGCGATATAAATTAGATTCAATCAGTTGCATCTTTACGGATCTTCCATTAATTGAGATTTGTGTGTTTAAAAACTGGGACCATACAGCATTATGTATATATGTATATATATGACTTTGACAAACTGGGTGGTCATAAAACAACTTCTTGTTCTAGAATTAGAATTGTTTAGTTGAGACAACATAACAATAAAACAAATCAGGTTTTTAAAAGAATACTACAAGGAGATGACCAAGCTGAAAAGACTGCCTTCCTGCCATTTCTTTTTATACATGAAGAATGTTCTTGATAGCTAGGCTTGTGGTATTGCCAGTTTAGATCTAGTGGTAACAAGCTCCCGTGGAGAGTTATTATGGTGTACGTTTTTGTGTGGGTGGTCCGCACCAAAGCCCGAAACAGCAGATCATCAACCCAAGCTGACAACACAACATAAGATGTGCAGGAAAACAACCAGACCAAGGACCACTAGACACGGTCAAGTCTGCACGATCCGAATACTCAGCCACGTTTGTTAGGTTCAGCGCCTGGGAGTTGTTGGAATCTTTAGGCGGAAAATCCCCCAGCCGCACTTCAGATGCGATCCCAATAGTGTACAATAAAGTCTTGGGAAGATAATATAGGAGATACAGTAAGCAACAGATTGGATGTAGAACATAACTCATATTATACACGAAGAGACAATATCTATGTTTGTACAAAAGGGAAGTTACGGGAATGTGTCAACGGCTCTTCTGTTACAATTTAGGAGCAATCCAGTCAACCATGTGTTATTGCAATTTACTGAGGACTGATAGGAACCACGAAACTCTTCAACAAGAATGTTCATAAATTTAGACCTTCTTTTGAAAGCATCCAAGACGTCCTAGAGACAAAAGTCATATTACATTTGCAGTGATTTCTTGTGAAATCCAGGCTTTAGAGGCAGCCGAAACTTGACACGAAATCACATTTAACCCTTTACCTACAGTACGTGAAGAGTGGATTGTAGTTAAATCCCCCGCGGAGTGGGGTTATCACCCAAAGTGTCACTTTCAAATTATGTACGTATTGACATAAAATATAAGCAATGTTTCAGCCAATGGACCTCCGGGTTTAACCCGGAGGTCCATTGGCTGGAACTTTGCTTGCGATGGTTTTGCTTTGCAAAAAAATTACAATTATTGCTCGGGTGGAATCTCTGCGGGTGATTCAATGATAATACACTCTCCACGTACTGTAACATGAAAAGCAGACGACACTTGCAAAAAAAAATCTTGAATAACTAATTTGTTTTCATTTTTTGTCTCAAAAACATAGGTTATGACCCCTCGTTGGAACGAACCTATGTTTTTGAGACAAAAAATGAAAAAATAATGAAACTTAGTTGTCGATTTTTGAGAACAGCGCTGGGCGTTTTTGGCCGTTTCGTTTGGTAAAGGGTTAAGCCGCAAGGTTCCCTGGCTATTGGGTAGTATATGGTGGGGAAAATAACCTAAACCTTTAAGGGTTAAAGTCGACGTGTGTAAACTTTCCAATAGATTTGTTGGAGGAACATGAACTGTAGAGCCTGTTCCTTTGTCAAGGGTTTTTTTCGAGTTGGGTGTGTACGGATCTGCTCGTCTTCACCATATGTACACTAAAATGCTTGTTGAATATTTTCTTTGCCCACCCCCGCTTCATGCCCAACAGTTTACAAAAGATCCCGGATATATCCCTAAAGTACGATGATTGTATGCTAGAAGGTCATGATATAATGTAGGCCCCTGCGAAGCTTCCAGATTCGATTCGATTCTTAATTTTTTATTCGGTTTGATTCGAAATTGACTGCCTGATTCGTTTCCTTTCGACTCTTTTCTCAGGAATATAGCTGGGTATCACTCATCCATGACCACCACACATGCTAATTTCAATTTATTTGTCACTACCACTGTTGAAAGAAAATTTAAAGTTTCCAAATACTGTGGACGATCCTTTGCTGCTAGCGGATAGCGCTGTGCAGTACCTTTTTATCAGGGTTTAACGACACATTAACAGCCAGGGTCATATCATGTCGGCGACAGTTTTATGGGTGGAGGAAGCCGGAGTACCCGTAGAGAACCACCGATCAACGACGAGCAGCTGTCGGCTCCCCAACGTCGTAACTCTGAACTCTGCCTCGCGGAACAGGCAGGGTTAGATTGGTTGAAGACATGCGCACCATCGACGTGCAGTACGCCTTAGTACATGGCATCAAGGACACAACGCAGGAGTGCGAATCGGTTGCTGAAATGGTCCTGTGTAGTACCTGATTCTCACTCTTCCTGTTTTTTCACTGGGTAATATTCCAACTCCACCATCAAGGCATGGCTTTGACGAAAATTTTATCAGTCGGGACTTGTGGGCCATCACAATCGGGACAAATAAGGATAATAGTACCTCCACCCAATCAGTCATTTTCAAGACGCCCCTGATTCGATTCGTGGTTCAATTCGATTTCGAATAATCGACTCGATTTCTTTAGAATCAAAAATGTGCGATTCGCAGGGCCCTAAATATAGTTATGTTTGTTAAAGGGTTAATGAAGGCTGCAAATATCATATAGTTTTGTCCATCAAATATCGTCCTGTGAAAACATACAAGTAAACGTAGCAATGATGACGGCAATGGTCGAAAAAAACACAAAGTTAAAACAAATCGCATTCAGTCTGGTTCCGACGAGTTTCCAGGCTAATCTTTCCATGTTTTCCTCTTGGCTGCTAGATGCTGTGTTTGGGTGGTTCTTGTACATACGTGAAGATCTTTTATATTTGCTAGAGACTACTTTTGTCTCGGAGACATTCCTTCTCAAACACAAACAAGTATAGATCCATGCTGGAACTTCATCTTCCGGGTTTTTGTTATGGCATATTTGCACCATGATCATTCCACTAGTTGTGAGTAAGCTAATGAAAAACATAACATCAATATGAATTTCCAATATTGCTACGGAGCCGGCTGTCTTTGGCATGATGTCATAAATAAGACTGAAGAATAGAGAATAAGATAGGAATACCGAGACACAGAAAGACATTTTCTCACTACTACCAACAGGTATAAAACAAGCACATATATTAGATAGAGATATTATTACTAGCGGAATAATAATTGTAACGACATAAAACACAGATTTCCGGCGGAGGCTGATTTCTAAGACCACAGCATTGAAGTGAGTATTGCTGAGAGGCAAGTCCATAATATCCATTTCTATCGGTTCGAGCGTCCACTCTTCTGGTGTATTCTCAGCCATGTCTGATGTAAAATTGGAAATGATGGATTTGTTCTTTAAAATAACGTTTCTTATATCATCAATCGCCGACATTAGAATAGTACATTGATGGTGGTCGAATGGGAATTTCGTTATTTTAATTTTACAGAGCGTCTCGAAATTAACTGTTGTAGGCAAATGTACATTCCCGAGAAAATTTATCAAGGCATGACCACCACCACTACCGATATACGAAAATTGATTCACTCTGTTTATTACAGTCAGATGAGGAGTCCATAATTTTTCAGAATTTATCCAAAAGTTCCAAATACCACCATAGTCGTTTGGATCCCACGTGTAAAAGACATCATTCCAAAAGAGATCAACTACCCCGTTCATAACCAATATCTGTGTAACGATATCTAGTTTGACCACATTTAGTACAGTAAATGATACGTCCACGACTGTACTTGTCTTGTTGTGTGGCTTAAGATTTGCCTCTGTTTCTCCAAAAACATCCTTATATAATGTTCCTGTGTTGTTTTTAATCGTATCCAAATCAGACTTAGTACCACTATCAGACAGTTGATGAAGCTGACATAATATCACGATAACACTTACTTTGTTCATCTTTTTTTATTTCAAGAAAGAATTTTCCAGAAAATTACCAACAACATATACGCTAAACGCAGCAAATAAAGATATCGCAACACTGAATCTGCGTCCTCCCCGTGTAACCAATATTACTGACTACAAGAATGTGAAGTAAACTGAAAGGATATTATGTGTCGCTTAGAACGGATAACATAAATTATTTAAACAATTGACCAAACTACTGGCTTTATGAAGAATGCTCCTTAACCCCCTGCACACTGATGTCAAAATATCTAAATTTCAGGCAGAAACAATTCCCATAATGCAACTAGAAATTTAACCAATTCAATCTCGTTTGACAGAGCTCATTGAGCTCTGTCAAACGAGATTGAATTGGTTAAATTTCTAGATGCATTATGGGAAAAAACAGCTTCCTGAAATTTTTGGTATTTTGACCTCAGAGTGAAGGGGGTTAATGAATGTGCAAGTTCCTTTGCATCCATAATAGCGGGGGAGGAATTCGTCACATACAGGTGAATTGTGCACTTGGTGATACCTTCTTGAAATTTGGCACACTGTTAGTGTAGGCTATGAGGTTCTCAAAAACGATCGGCTACAAGTTGACACCGACCGGTGGCGACCAGTAGCGGCACAATCCAAAATGGCCGCCAGCGGCTGAAGGGAACCTCCTTTTCGACGGTCTACCGACTATACATCCGATTGTAAGGGCGCGAAAGTGAACTCTGATCCACGCACGTGTTGGAAACAGACGTGGGAGATGATGTAGAATAAAACGAGATTCTCTATACGGACGCATCAATTTCTTGGAACTTGAAAAGAGCGTTGTTTCTCCGGGATCAGCGTCATTCAGGCAAACCTGAATGACGCTGATCCCGGAGAAACAACGCTCTTTATGAAGCAGTCTCTTTGCCATACAATCTCTTGTTTGGCGTAATTCCGCAAGCAATTCTGATTTGTCTGTCGAAATTAATTCGAGAACGCGATTGTTCACAAAAATCATTCACAGAATGAGTGAGAATCCTCTTCGTGTACGGACTAGTACTGACTGGGAACGTTGTTGCTTTTGCCAGCAAGACAGTTCCAAGAAATTGATGCGTCCGTATAGAGAATCTCGTTTTCATGACGCCTATAAAGCTATTGAGGAAGACATAACGCGCTTCCTAGATAATGGCGTTGAGCTTCCATATAATTTGACCATTGATTGTTTGATGAGAGAGAGTGATGAGTGTATGTCGATGTCACTGTTGACGAATAAGGCAATATATCATAAGACATGCCGTGACAGTATTCGGACTCACATCGTACAGCGCGTGCTACACAAGCGAGAGCGAAATGAGGCAGTGGCATCCTGCTCCACGCTGAGTCCTAAAAGAACACGGACAAGTTTTGAATCTGGCTGTGACAGGAAACTGCCCCAGTGTGTTTATTGTCACAAACGCGAAGGTGACAGCAGTGAGCCTATTTGCAGATCAATGTCTGATAACAATAAACTCAAAATTATGGCAAAGGAAGCCGAGAACTGGGTTGTTTTTTCTCGGGTCAATGCAGCATTTGATTCCGCTGCTAGTGATCTTTACTATCACAAAACCTGTTATTGTAAGCTTGCCAATGAAGCACGAGCGGCTAAATCTAAAAAGTCGAAGAACGCCGAACATTCCGCGTCAGGCCTGCCCTATGACCCTCTCGTTATGGCAGAGCTCATAACATTTGTTGAACACAACGATTCCGCGATGAAGCTTGTCGATCTCAAGAATCTGTACAGTCGGAGGTTGAAGCAAGTCGGTTCTGATTGGCTTAGTGAAGAAATACATTCCACTCGATTCAAAGAACATTTGTTGCAGAAATTGGGCGATGGCTGGGACGCCTTCACACAGGGTAGAGATGTGTTTATTTCAAGTAGGTTTCGAGTTGGCTCCTTGTTGTCCGAATCTTTAACTCGTATAGTGTCTGAGGAAGAGGAAAAAAAGATAGTTGATGTGGGTCTTCTTCTGCGTAAACACATACTCATATCTCAAGCTCCTTTCACGGGATCATTTTCATCTTATTGCTTGAGCGAGCCTGTACCCAACTCACTCCTGACTCTTCTTAGAGTTCTACTTGAGAGCACATGTAGTATACAGAACTTAGGCGATGATGAGACTGTTAATGCCAAGACTCGAGTGGCTTGTACTATTTCACAGATGTTGATCAGCAATTCAGCGAAACGCTCCGAACATGCACAAAATGTTCACCAGAGACGTGACAGAGAAACTCCAATGCCTCTTTATGTGGGTTTGAAGTTGCATGCCCATGATCGTATGAAAAATCTTATCAGAGATTTTCATCAAATGGGACTCTCTGTCTCTTATGATCGCGTAATGGATGTTCGCAGGAGTTTCGCGAGAGCTGTTTCACTGCGGTTCAAGAACGAAGGTGTTGTAGTCCCAGCTAACTGCAAACGTAATGTTTTCTCGATAGGAACCACTGATAACATTGATGTATCTGGTAGATCTGATATGCATGGTACGTCCATCACACTCATTGGTCAACTGAGCAGGGACAATGTGGGTACTGATCCCCCACCACTGAGTTTAGATGTTCCAGAAGACACACAAATTGAACTCCCAGACGACTATGCATTTGTTCCTTTCGTTGAAGACTTTGGTGGGGACATCAGGCTTGAATCTCCAGATGAATGTAATGTACGGCCCAATGAATATGCAGATTTGAACGTGGGAGAGAATGACTGGTTGTCTCATGTGTCACAGATCAGCAATAAAGGGAAGGTTGATGGCAGCTGGCAGCTTGATGAAGTCCCTGTGACCTTTTCAGGCTTCTTTTCAAAACATGAAGATCAAGACAATGTCAAACCTCGTGCAGTTATTGGGGTATTCCCTGTTTTCAGTGAGCAGAAAGCGGACTCACTCAGTATGCAGAAGCATGCTATGTATGTGGTCAGGGAAGCTACTGCTTTCGTAAACCCCGGCCAGATACCTGTCATTGAAGGTGACTGTCCGTTGTATGCCAGGCAGAAAAAATGTCAATGGCTGTTCCCAGAGGAGATAGGTGAGGATCGAATGGTGTGTATGATTGGATTCCTGCATCTTGAAATGTGCACCCAAGAAGCTGGTGGTAAGCTTATGGGTGGTTCTGGTTGGGAGCGAATGTTTCACCTCGCAAAGATATTCACACCCGGTGTAGCATCATCCCTACTTGGTGGGAAACATGTCAAGAGGACGCGACAGGCATATCTTCTCACTCTAGCTTGGCTTGAGATCCTCAGAAAGAATGCTTATGAGATTTACTGTCAGCAGACTGGGCCCCATGAGTCATTTGAAATGTGGGAACAGAGGATTCTTTCACAATCTCCAACTGCGCGCTATTGGGGTGAAATCGTTCGGAACTTTCTCTTGACAAGCTGTCAATTCGTTCGGAACCAACGAATCGGTAACTGGCCTGGTACACTGTGTTCTATCGATGAGTTGTGCAGTTACTTTTTTGCCCTAGGACATACAAATTATTGTCGGTGGGTCCCCGTATTTCTGAGAGACATGTCTCAGCTACCCAGGCGGCATCCTTCAATCCACAACAAATTCATGGAAGGCCATTTTGTGGTCCAGCGTAGTGAGAGGAAGTTCAGTATGATGGGTTTAGATCAGAGCCAAGAACATAGTATCCAACTACTCAAAGAAGACAGTGGTCCAAAAGGTCTCTATGGCCAGGCTGAAGAGAAAGTCGTTATTGAGCTTTCAAGGTCAGAAGTTCTGCGTGTTATAGATGAGTATGAATATGCAAGTTTCCACACAACATCATCAGATAACACGGAACACCCGGAAAGTTCGGTATCAGAGCAGAAAAAATTTCTGAATCAATTGAAATCTCTCCTCGATCTGGTGAATCAGGGACTCATTATCAACCCTTATGATGAAACTAGTGGTCAGCTGGTGACATTAGATACTGGTGAATATATGGACCCCGAAGTTAGTAAGAGTTTACGGTCATTACCCGAAAGGGGCAAGCATTTATATTCCACTTTCTTGAAGGAAAGGCTTGTGGAATGCACCGTACCCCTGAATGATGTTATTCCCAAGGCAAATATATATACCTTCCTTAACCCACCCCCAGCCAACCTGGACAAAGGCCGAGACAAACTCATGTCAAGTAAAGCAACTGCCGCAATAGTTACCCAGATGTTCGTTTCACTGCAAGCCCGGCCTGATTCAAACATGGATGAGTTTTTCATGCACGAGAATGCACGTGATCCGCCAGCATTATCCGATAGAGGTAAGCTACGGAGTGGGACAAAATCTCAAATTCTCAATTGTTTACCAGCTATTCCTGCACAAGGGAAGAATTCAGCAGCTAGACAAGCTTCAGTTGTCATCTTGGATATGCCTGCTGTAGTCCATGTAATCAAACCACAGAAAGCGGATCTGTTTGGAGAATATGCTCGATTGCAATTATTGCCATACATCGAATCTCTGATTAACACGAACACCACAAGGGTTGATGCGATCTATGACTGTTACCCCGAAGGCAGTTTGAAGAATCAGACGCGAGCAAAACGCCTCGGTGAGACAGCAGTTAGGTTGATACGGGTGTCCGAGAACGTCCCTTTACCTAAAGGGAAGAATTGGCAGGCATTCTTGAAAGTTAGTGAGAATAAAGACGAATTTTTCAAGTTCCTGTCTGCTGAACTGCTGAAATTAACATCAACATCCGAGTACCAGTTGTTAACGACATCAGGAGAATATGTACTATGCAATAAGGATGTTAGCTTATGTGACATATCTCCATCGAACCACGAGGAAGCAGACACGCGCATGATGCTTCATCTCAACCATGCAGTCTCACAAGGTCACAAAATAGCTTTTCTTCGCACGGTTGATTCTGATGTCGTCATTCTGTCTTTGCACCATTTCGCAACATTCCGTGACCTTGGACTCAGTGAGCTGTGGATTGGGTTTGGAATTGGAAAGGCATATAAAGATATGCCAATTCATGAGATAGCTTCACAACTTGGACCTGATTACTGTAAGGCCCTGACTTTCTTCCACGCCTTCACAGGTTGTGATGTAACATCCAGCATGCTCGGCATTGGGAAGAAGACAGGATGGAATGCATGGATGAATTTTCCCGCATCAACTGAAATGATGATAGAATTGACTGAGAATCCGCAAGTCTTTTCAGAGGATTCCCCTCATATGCAGCATATCGAAAAACTCACCATACAGATGTACAGTAACAGTTGTGTCAGTACACGTGTCAATGATGCGAGACGGCATATGTTCACACATGGCCTTAAGTCTATGGAAAACATCCCGCCCACCAAAGCAGCTCTGTATCAACATGTAAAAAGGGTAATTCTTGTGTCATCTTTCATTTGGCATCGTGCTCTGCAGAAACACTTATGTGTGCCAGACCCATCACAGTACGGATGGGAGTGGAATCCACGTCTCAATATTCTGGTCCCATTTTGGACTCACCTAGGAGACGCAAGTGCTGCATGTGCACTGATGCTCCACTGTAGTTGTGCCAAGGCCTGCAAGGGCAATTGCAAATGCTTGAAAGCTGGATTAAGGTGCACACCTTTGTGTAAGTGTGAAGGTGGCTGTTGTAACAATATTGAGTAGTATACTGTCATGTTAGGACCAGTCATCTCCTATTCTGGTATTTTTTTTTTCCATTTTCGGCCAGTTAACACATGTCATGTTTCTAGTTGAGTTGATTTTGCTAACAAATGTTCATCCCATGTGGCTTGCTACATTGTCCGGGGTATAGGAATACAGTTTTAGATTTCGGAAAATAGTCTGTTATTTACTGCACAAGACGGTGTTAATTCATGCATAGCATGATACAATATCCCCAACTATTTTGCCTCTGTACAACAGTTGATACCTTCGTTCACCCGTGTGTTCATCTATGGTATCCTTGTCTTTCTCTGGCCATAGGCCACATGTGACTAGTCAGTTCCTACTCCATAGCAAATCAACTTGGAAATCCTTCATCTTGTAGCGCACTCATGTCTCAATGAATCCATACCTGAGTTGATCTAATAAATCTAACGTAAGGTATCAAATTGCCATACCGGATCATATTTCGATAAGTTATTCGCTAAAACATTTCGACCACTCATCGACATCAAAGGTCATGTTTTGGCTCCCAGTGGTGGCTATATCTCTATATCCCTGGTAAAGTAGCATACCATGAGGGATGGGCATTAAGTGTCGGCAACATTAATCCTGACTTGGAACACACCACATCTTAACTGGCCGAAAATGAAGAATACTACTTGTAGTCAAAAAATATTCCTGTACCTCGAATGACTGCAAACATACACTCACCCCTTCTAGTCCCATTTTGCCAATGTTCTATACTGGCAAGATAACATTGTATAATTAACAACGGGAACTAATGCATCCCGAGTTCATTCCAGCACTGCCCTTGCTGGCAGACGTGTCGCTATGGTGTTGAGATTGAACCAGAACTCCTCTAGAAATTTGATAGTTTTATTTTCTTAGAAAATAAATCTATCGGAAATGCCGGAAGTTGAGAATAGACTGTCACTTTAATTGGATTATCAAATGTCCAAGTATCCCCACTGCTGCATACTATCGAGTACCCTTGTTCATGTGTTGACAGGAATCTCTCATACCATGTTCATTTGACCATTGCATTCCCGAGAAACATTCAACACTAATTTATCTACGGACGGACGATCATACTGACAGTCAGACACACAGACGCACACATCGACGGAAATTCTGATCCCATTATCCATTAATCTTCCCCCCAACTTGTTCCAAGGGCTTCACTCCATCATTCACATCAATTACAGCACATGTATGGTGTTAGGTTTGGAGCTTCAGTTGTGCGATCGGCGAAAATAGCTTTTTTTCGATCCGCTTGGCGGCCATTTTGGATTTCGCTGCTAGTGGTGGCTAGAGGATGGTGCCAACTTGTAGCCGATCGATTTTGAAATCTCTGATGCCTACCCTTACATCATGCCAAATTTCAGGAAGGTATCACCAAGTGCACAATTCTAGCGAATTCCTCCCCCGCTATAAAGGACAGTTCTGTCAGTAAAATCATTAAACTGTAAACATATCTGTCATGGTTACAGACGATTAATAGATTTAAGTTATTCAACCCTGTACTGTTATATTGAATGGGGGCCTGCAGTTAAACGCTGTTTTCACTGAAAGGACGAATTGATTTTGCTTTTAGGAGAGGTTAAGTAATAATTTGATCCGACACCATGTGCGGATGTTGGAGTATTTCGTTACCGGTTTCCTCTTTTCTCATCTTTTACTGATTTCTATGTCGTCCGATCCCGTGTGTTGCAATCATTTTTATAATGGGAAAATGTGAGATTTTGTCCACCCATGTATAAGTTTCTGTCAGAGCGGATTTTTTTTCTACGACACATCGGCTCACTCGTGGGCGACCACCACCTGTTTTTGTAAGTCATGTTTTATAAACACCGAGACCCGGAGCCAGGAGGTAATCGATGTCCATACATCATCGCGGATAATTCCCTAACTCATGCATGCCACGATAGCTCCTTTTCGGGTCTTCTGTAGCATGATCTATTATATAATGGCCTCCATTTTTCGGGTCTTCTGTAGCATGATCTATTATATAATGGCCTCCATTTTTCGGGTCTTCTGTAGCATGATCTGTTATATAATGGCCTCCATTTTTCATGTCTTCTGTACTCTGTAGCATGATCTGTTATATATGGCCTCCATTTTTCGGGTCTTCTGTAGCATGATCTGTTATATAATGGCCTCCATTTTTCATGTCTTCTGTAGCATGATCTGTTATATATGGCCTCCATTTTTCGGGTCTTCTGTAGCATAATCTGTTATATATGGCCTCCATTTTTCGGGTCTTCTGTAGCATGATCTGTTATATAATGGCCTCCATTTTTCATGTCTTCTGTAGCATGATCTGTTATATAATGGACTCCATTTTTCGGGTCATCTGTAGCATGATCTATTATATAAAGGCCTCCATTTTTCGTGTCTTCTGTAGCATGATCTGTTATATAATGGCCTCCATTTTTCGTGCCTTCTGTAGCATGATCTGTTATATAATGGCCTGTATTTTTCGGGACTTCTGTAGCATGATCTGTTATATAATGGCCTCCATTTTTCGGGTCTTCTGTAGCATGATCTATTATATAATGGCCTCCATTTTTCGGGTCTTCTGTAGCATGATCTGTTATATAATGGCCTCCATTTTCGGGTCTTCTGTAGCATGATCTATTATATAATGGCCTCCATTTTTCGGGTCTTCTGTAGCATGATCTGTTATATAATGGCCTCCATTTTTCGGGTCTTCTGTAGCATGATCTGTTATATAATGGCCTCCATTTTTCGTGCCTTCTGTAGCATGATCTGTTATATAATGGCCTGTATTTTTCGGGACTTCTGTAGCATGATCTGTTATACAATGGCCTCCATTTTTCAGGTCTTCTGTAGCATGATCTATTATATAATGGCCTCCATTTTTCGGGTCTTCTGTAGCATGATCTGTTATTTAATGGCCTCCATTTTTCGGGTCTTCTGTAGCATGATCTATCATATAATGGCCTCCATTTTTCGGGTCTTCTGTAGCATGATCTGTTATATAATGGCCTCCATTTTCGGGACTTCTGTAGCATGATCTGTTATATAATGGCCTCCATTTTTCGGGTCTTCTGTAGCATGATCTGTTATATAATGGCCTCCATTTTCGGGACTTCTGTAGCATGATCTATTATATAATGGCCTCCATTTTTCGGGTCTTCTGTAGCATGATCTATTATATAATGGCCTCCATTTTTCGGGTCTTCTGTAGCATGATCTGTTATATAATGGCCTCCATTTTTCGGGACTTCTGTAGCATGATCTATTATATAAAAGCCTCCATTTTTCGGGTCTTCTGTAGCATGATCTGTTATATAATGGCCTCCATTTTTCGGGTCTTCTATAGCATGATCTGTTATATAATGGCTTCCATTTTTCGGGACTTCTGTAGCATGATCTGTTATATAATGGCCTCCATTTTTCGGGTCTTCTGTAGCATGATCTATGATATAAAGGCCTCCATTTTTCGGGTCTTCTGTAGCATGATCTGTTATATAATGGCCTCCATTTTTCGGGACTTCTGTAGCATGAACTGTTATATAATGGCCTCCATTTTTTCGGGTCTTCTGAAGTATGATCTGCTATTTAACTACACATTGATAAGACATTTCTGAACTCCTTACAAATTACTGACATTTAATCTGTGATATCTTGTCCGACAGAGCTCAATGAGCTATGTCAAACAATATATAACAGGATAAATACTCAATTTATCATCAGAAGACGGAAAAATGATCCAACTCATCCCAACTGTACACTCCCGTTATATATATTTATTTAAACCCGTATTTGTAAATGCTGTTTATCACACCCAGATGAGGTTACCAAATATGTTTTGAATCTATCCAAAGTTCGTCAATACCGTCATACTGCATTATGTTCCATGAATGCAGTTCATCTTTTCACTTGAATATAACTACTCCGTTTAAAGTGAGTATCTGAGTCGAAACGTCTAGTTTTACAATATTCAGTAACAAAAACCCAACTGTTACTTCTATCGGGACATCCTGGTTGTATGTAGGTTTGAGGTACATCTCTGGGTTAAGAAACAAATCGTTTGTGTCGTTGATGTTCTTACTTTTGTTGGTCAGAGACAGACTTTCGGACACGATCACTTGACAGAAAACCAAGACAATACTCACTGCTCTCATGCTGCTTTATCCTTTATTTCGCAAACCGAATGCCACAAAATCTACAATCGAATGTAACGACGAATCTATTCAGTGTCTACACCGTCTTGTCTTGCTATCGTATTACGTGGAAAATCGGACGAACCAGAGTCTTGAATTGATAAGTCACAAATATTTAGTATTTTCAAGCATCTCTTGGAGTTTGAACTTGCAAAATGAACGAATTTAACACATTGTTTGAATAATTTTCATTTACTTCGATAAAGAAGGTTTAATTTCGTCAAGGGCGTGTGGTATTGCATCAAATAAAATCGATTCTGAAATATTGTTTCTTCGAAGAATCTGAGAGTTATTATTACATCTCCGTGTTTTCATCGTGTTTCTGAATTTACCAATTAATAATTCATGGGCTATTACATTAGTAAAAATTGTCCCTCCGTCAAACAAGGAGTTCTAACATATTACAATTATTTTTCTCTCTATAACGAAGTTAGCACTATTGGACTGAACGAACTCGGTTAGCTCGACCCAGTGAGGTATCTAAATTAATAACATTATTGAACACCTTCACTCTGAAATCAGTTGAACTAATAATCAACCCAAATGAACTGGGTTGAGTGAATATGAACCTAATGGGTTCATTTTCACTCAACCCAAAATTGATTTGGGTTGATTGTTAACTCAGTTGATTTTAGAGTGCTGTAACATAAACGTTTGGTGATAATGGAGCTGGTTTAAATGATAATTTGGGCAGGGCGTAAATATCGATTCGACAGATCCAAACATTTACCCCAAAAGACTGTTAGACAGCCATTATATGCGTTTGCTAATGATAGCATAATCTGTCCCTGTCATGTCAACTGACAGTGGGCAATGCATTTCCATAGGCTACCAGCCTACCAAGGCAAATTTGAGGTAAGGACATGCATTTTGATTTTGAAATAAAAATTCAGGTCAGTTTGATTGGTCAGCCCCCATCCGGGATGATCCCCAAGAAACTGTCCTCCTAAAGCCTATCATTAGATATATTCTATTAGCCCTCTTTAAGACTACTTACTAAATGCAAATTCAAAATAAAAATTCCAAATTTAAGATTGACAAGATATAGAACCAGACATCCAGACATATAAAGAATTATTTTTGTTTTCAACCAGATACCAAGATAAAAATGTTGAAAGAAGCTTTCAGATAAAAAAATGGTGAAGTGTAATTAATAATGAAAATATTAATCAATATTTAAAAATATTATCAACAAAAATATGATGGAGCTTTCTGGTGAAAACAACCCCACCCCATATTTCTCTTTCAGCCTCTGACAAAGACTTTTGGATTCATTTCGAAAGCTTTTGAGAAAATGCTGTCGCGTTAGTGATGGTGGGGTGGGGAGGCTGTAAAGGTGTATAAAGTTGTGGAGACAAGAGACGTGACATTGTTTTGCAGTTATCGTAGAATTGTTTCTCGCTTTGTATGTAGTACATGTGGACTACTTAGAACCTTTATTGTAAGTGCAGTCCATTTCAAACAAAGGTTATCAACTGGTTGCCAGTTGAAGAGAGGATCGAGTATAAGATGTTCTTACTGACACTCAAAGCCCTGAATGGTCGGGCATCTGATTGTCTGGACAGTTTAAAGCAACGATATGTACCAACTCGGTTCTTCCGTTCAACAGCTTTCGTGGCTAGCCCCACTCTTTGTAATAGAGTGCCCGATCACTTAAAGGCTCCTCAGACGCTAGAAAGCTTCCGAAAGGCACTGAAAACCCACCTTTTCGCCCGCGCGTTCTGTGTTCATTAACATTGTATCAACTTTATAATACATGAACAATATAGCAGCAGAGTATTGTAAAGCCCGAGAGTGTCATTTTCTGGATTCATGGCTCTAAACTGTATTTATTTATTATTTATTTATCAAGACTTGGAGTAAAATAAAGAAGGCTAAATTTCACGTCAGAAAGAGAAACTTTGTAATGTTGAAAAATAAACCGCCAACTTACCGAGTCTGCAGAGTTCACTCAGAATGGAATCACAAACTGCCCCAGTTCCTCAAAACGATCGAATGGATGCACCGGAAGGTTAATTTTTGCACAACAATTTCTTTTCTCGTCAGGGTGAAATTTTGTTACAATGCAGAACAGAAATGACGATAGCCAAATGCACAGTCAACCTGAGTTTTACTTTAGTTCAGTTTAAAAAGCACGAAATTTAAACAGAGCGACCAGTTCATCGTATTTAAATTAATATCCTTGTACATTTTCCACCCTCCGGATATAATGATGCCTGCACACACACTCCTCAAAATACATTTCAGAGCTCATAATATTTTATGTGTAATGTTGAACGCACTCTTTTGATGTTTTGAGTGCTCGGACCGACATTTTTTGGCGAATAAAATAAATCAACAGGTGGCAAGGTCAAAGACACAAAACTGGTTCTCTGACAAAATTGCCCGTTTCTCAGAAAAATTATTTCAACCTTTCAAATTGTCGACTATTTAATTCAATTAGTGATTAATTACAGTGAATTCTTTTTCGGGATTGGGTGTGTAATAAACACAGAACCACACTTATGTTTGAATGGGTTAACGATTACTGGACTCGAGCGAGTGGCACTGGGATACCTCGAGAATTGTTCTATTACAGATTATTGGAGCGTGCCTGTGGGCATTCTCCAATAATTTGTAATAAAACAAACTTTGAATAACAAATTAAGACGACCAACAATAATCTCGTCCTCAACCAGTTAATACGCATTGAAAGCTTATATTCAACATGTGATTGAGTGTTGAATGCTGAAGGTATGAAGTAAAAATAGGGCAACACGAATTTTAAAAAGTAGCCCCTCGAAGTTGCAGAAAATCTTCTTTTCGATATTGTGTCCTGTTGTGTCTGCAAGTTTTTTTTTTTTTTCTGACCCACTGCTCGGTTGAGTATTTCTTTTTTCATTTGAGTGTAACCTTTAAACAAGAGGCCTCTCGGCCAAGACAGCTCCGCCCAGGGCAACTACTTTCAGAGGCAGCCATACACAGGGTAACATTTGGTCCCAAATCTCTGATTCTGATAACCCTTTACCCAACACGGATAGCAGATAACATCATCATTTTTTGTCACAAAAACATAGCTTATGGCCCGTCATTGGAACAAGCTTGTTGAGGTTGTTCAATGAAGGCTCATTAGCTTTGTTTATTAGACAAAAATTGAAAACATAATAAAATTGGGAAAATACATTGGTGTTACTTTGACCAGGTAGTCTGTGACCTTAACGTTGTTGGATACAGACCTTATTATGATTGATGACACACTGCCTAGTGACAATACATACTGTTATAAAGTTTTGTTAAAAAAATATCCAGTGGTAAAGGAATTATAGCTCGGAGAAACAAAATGTTGACACCGGACGACGGACGGACGGACGGACGTTCTACCGCAGATGTACTTGTGAGGTGATTTTAGTGTTAGGTATGGGGAAAATTGCGCAACACACAAGTGGGTTTTTCGCACCTCACAAGTTGAAAAAACCTCACAAGTGGTTGGTGTACCAACGGTTTTATCCCCCAACCTCACAAGTAACGACTGTACACGGACGGTCACCTTGCAAGGCCATCTGCGGGGGCCCACACAAACGGACGGACGGACGGACCTTATTATGATTAATGGTGCACTTCCTAATGACAATACATAATTATGGTAAAGAAATTGAAATTATAGCTCGAACAAACAAAATGTTGACGCCGGACGACGGACAGAAGGACAGCTAGACGGACGGACATACCAACATTTAGATAGATATGTGACTAGGACTTATGTGGCTGAGAAAAGTTATGTTCATCCAAATATTATGTGGTGTCCAACTATTATGTGGCTAAAAAACCAATATTATGTGGCTTCCAACTAGTGTGTGTCTGAAAAACGTAATATTATGTGTCTATGAATTAGTTAATTGCAACAAAATTACCATTATACAATCAGAATATGTTGGAAGTATATCAGATGCAAGGACAGCTAGACGGACGGACATACCAACATTTGGATAGATATGTGACTAGGACTTATATGGCTGAGAAAAGTTATGTTCATCTAAATATTATGTGGTGTCCAACTATTATGTGGCTAAAAAACCAATATTATGTGGCTTCCAACTATTGTGTGTCTGAAAAACGTAATATTATGTGTCTATGAATTAGTTAATTGCAACAAAATTACCATTATACAATCAGAATATGTTGGAAGTATATCAGATGCAAGGACAGCTAGACGGACGGACATACCAACATTTGGATAGATATGTGACTAGGACTTATATGGCTGAGAAAAGTTATGTTCATCTAAATATTATGTGGTGTCCAACTATTATGTGGCTAAAAAACCAATATTATGTGGCTTCCAACTATTGTGTGTCTGAAAAACGGAATATTATGTGTCTATGAATTAGTTAATTGCAACAAAATTACCATTATACAATCAGAATATGTTGGTAGTATATCAGATGCAACCAGATGCAGCTGATATCAAATGCTGTAGCTCAGAACAGTAGAAAAGTGGCCACATAATATTTGGAATGATTAGCAACATAATATTTGGATTTGGACATGGACCTTCATGTCCATGGACATTTTTGCTTCCAACTTGGGGGTGGGGGGGGGGGGGGGGGGCTATAAAATTAAATAGGCTAGATATGTCCAACAGATCAGTTTAAAAAGGTCAGCTGAATCCTTTTATGTGGCTAGCCACGTAAAAGAAATTGGCCACATAAGTATCCTGTTTTACCAAATCGAAGCCACATGAATATCGTAATGTAAACACGGATGGACGGACGGTTGATAGAGACCTTATTATGATTGATGGCACACTGCCTAGTGACAATACATAATTATGGTAAAGAAATTATGGCTCGGACAAACAAAATGTTGACGTTTTCCTGAGTGTTAACTTTACCATGTCGCCTGTGACCATGACCTTGATGTATACAGACCTTATTATGATTGATGGCACACTGCGCATTGAAAATATATACTGTTATGAAGTTTTAAAATATCCAGTGGTAAAGAAATTATGGCTCGGACAAACAAAATGTTGACGCCGGACGACAGACGGACGGACGGACGGACGAACGGACGGACGACGGACAACTCGATATCAGAAGAGCTCTGCTGACTTTGTCAGGCGGAGCTAAAAAAAAGTGATAAAAAACAAAGAGTTAATACATAAATAACTAACATGCGGTGTGCATTGAATAAAATAAAAGTGACGTTTCTCGAAAAAAAAATGCAAAGCAAGAGCTGTCACCTCGAAGACATTACTAGTCGAAACCTCCTAAAACAATCTCGCCCCATCATAATTCACACAAAGACAGGTATGGGAAGGCTCAGATAGCGATGGCGAGAGAGTAACGCATTATAAGGGAGTGCTCGAAATGGTTTAGAGCGTCTTTAGGGTCGGGGTTGCGGTTGATATCCCCCTTAACCCAACCCATCTGAATCTTTAATAAAAAAGAACACATTTTCTTCAAATATGGAATCATTTCACTTTTTGAAGGAAAAAAAAAACGATTTTAGGGAATAAAGTAAGCCTAAATTTCAAAACGCTAAGGCCCAAGAAAATAACAGGAGAATATTGATCAATTTTGTATTAATTATTTTTATGGCAATTCACTTTTATAGTAAATGTAGTATAATTTTCAGTCGGCGTTCTATGCCTCGTCTAATGGCATTCTAGTCTGGCCGGGATTAAAGCTGATTGCTTGGTCGAAACTGAAAATAACAGGAGAATTACTAATAATTCGTTGGGGTTTTCGGTTCCATTTGGGTGGAGAAAATGATTATGAGTTTATCTGGCTCAAGTAAATCAAACAATCTTGATCTTATTCCAACATCACTTTTGAAATTCGTTTCTTCATCTCTGGTTCCAATTATCACTAAAATCATTCAGGCATCATTCTCTGAAGGCCATGTTCCAGACGACATGAAACGTGCTCTAGTGTCACCTCTCATAAAAAAAACAACACTTGATCCTAATAACTTGAAGAATTATAGGCCAGTGTCTAACCTGGCCTTTATTGCTAAGCTTACCGAATAAAATAAATATCTATCAGAAAACAATCTAATGGAAACCTTGCCGTCAGCCTACAAATCCAACCACAGTACGGAAACAGCATTATTAAGAGTGCGTAATGACATCATATGTGCTTTGGACCAGGGAAAGTCTGTTCTGCTTGTTTTCCTAGACCTTTCGGCGGCTTTTGATACTGTTGATCATGTCTCCTTATTTAATGTTCTAAATCAACTTGGCATTGATGGAGCAGTTTACAGCTGGTTTTAGGGTTATTTGGAACATCGTGCTCAGCAAATTTGTATTGAGAACAGTAGATCCGATCCCAAATCCCTGACATGTGGTGTACCCCAAGGTTCTGTCCTAGGCCCCATTCTATTCATGCTATATACGGAATCACTTGGACAGATGCTGAGGGACCGCGGCATGCCATACCACCTCTATGCGGATGACACGCAGCTGTACCTGGCATTTAGCCCTGGTGATGCTCAGGATACTGCGAATGCTGTCTCTGAAATGGAGACATGCATTCGTTCGGCCAAACATTGGATGTCCAGCCACAGGCTCAAAATAAATGACTCTAAAACTGAAATTCTGGTCATCGCCAAGAAAAGATCTATATTCACCTCTCCTTTTCAATCAACTGAAGTTGGTAACAATACTGCTGTGGTTACCGACAGTGCAAGAAATATCCGTGTCATGTTTGATAAGAATTATACATTTGAACCACATATCAAAAAGATTTTTAAAACCTGCTATTGGCAACTCAGAAAACTAGGCAAACTGCGCCGATACCTTAGTCGTAAAGCTCTAGAACAACTGGTTCATTCGTTTATAACATCCCATCTAGATTATTGTAACTCCCTTTTCTTTTACAAGGCTGCTCAAATTATTAGTGGCGTTAAGCCTTACGACCGCATCACACCCGTCCTGAAAAGTCTCCACTGGCTTCCAGTGAAAAGTAGAATTCAATTCAAAATCCTCTTGTTAATATTTAAATGTATCAATGGTCTGACGCCTGCCTACTTGAGAGAGCTCATCAACCGTCATGTACCTGGTCGAAGTTTACATTCATCGAACCACCTTTCACTGACTATACCTTTTGTTAAGTCTGTGTTTGCGACCGAACGGGCTTTCTCAGTTGCAGGTCCACGACTATGGAATGAGCTACCTCCCCCGATCAGATCACAGACAAGCTTACCCATTTTCAAACGACAACTTAGAACATATTTATTTAACTCAGTTTTCTATATGGATTGACTCTTAGGTCATCTTATTGTTTTACGCTATATAAAATTATTTATTATTATTATTGTTATTATGAGGATATAATATTAAATATCATTTCATTACAAAACCCGTTTGGTGTCAATTTGTGAACTAATTTGATGCTCAAAGCTACACGTATGTTCTTTTATATATCACAGAAATCCTACTAATAACATTATTTCATCAGCCAGTCTTCAATTATTACACTCCCACTCTTCAGTACCCGAACTGACCGAAACTGCTAGATACCGAAACGTACGAACTGGACGCCGAAGTGGCCAAACTTATTAGCGGCTGAAACGTCCGTAGCCTTGACAATTAGAAAAAACCCTTATGAGGTGCTCTCATAACATAAAATAATCAATGAACTGCTCGTCAAGCGGAGTAAATTAGGCTGAGAAAGCAGAGACCAGAAAAACCAGAGTATTATTCTCTAGAAACACTTGAAAGTATCCCAGTGCAGACGTCGTATGAGATCCATAAGGTTTTATCTTCCACTGGAAGAGAGAACCTTATGGTTCTCCCTCGACGAAGTGGAACACGAACCACCCGTGTTTACTTTTATTGGTTCGGACACTCTACTCGGGTTATTTTCGTGTCACTATTTCAAAAAACACTTCAGCAAACGGCAAAAAACCCACACATTTGTATTACAGATTGTTTTGCTTATCAGTTTAAAACAATATAAAGAGAACGAAAGCAAATTTAAGTATAGGAGAATTAATATTCTTTCCAGTTTTCACAGGACCTGGCGTACAGTGTTTTTGTTCATCAGTTCAATTGATAGCCTCGGTAGGACACGTTATTATCTGCAATGATTCGGAGTTTTCCAGGCGGAATGACATGCTCTCACTTTTGAATTATGCTTTAGAATATTATGAATGCAAAAATATTTATCACAGGTTATTTTCCCCTGTAGAATACAAAAACAGTTTAAAGTAAGATACAACAGAAAAGAAAAACAATTAGAAATATTCGCAATTTTCATAACTTTGTTCAGCATATGGACAGATTTCCATATTTTGGTTTTCCAGGGACGCCGGAAGCACTTCAGAGCAGGGGGGTCAGACCTAGGAAAAAGGACATTTACTAGCACTATCATCCCCGCCATGACATGCCGAAGCAAGGATGTCTCGAAGGCCCGAGATGAGGGAGTTTCAAAGGAGGTGTTTTCCTCCCATCGGGAGGGAGACAGCTCTTCCTAAACTCACCTATTGAATCTTGAAAGCTCCCAGAACGTATTTGGGGCACATTTTAGCTTTACTTCGAGAAGAAATCATTTAAGAAAAGTTAGTGGCGAACCTCGGTCCAAAGGCAGGGAGGGCAGCTGCTCCATCTGCCCCTGTGCTTCGAGCGTCCCTGATTGAGTCGTCCTGGTGATTGGATACAGCATTAATTGTTTCCCGTATCCGCAATAAATAACATTTGATGAATTGTTGCAGAAATGTTCTTAAAAATGGAACAGAGTTATCTCCCTTCATCACATAAAGCATGAACGATCAGTGCATCGGCATGCGTGGTAGCTACCATGTATCTAATCGTCCATATATGGCCAGTCCGTTTGGAAATGGTTAACATCTTGTCTTGGAAAAATAAATGGTATTTTGTCAATCGAGATCTTCTGGCCTCCTGGTGTCTCTTCTTTAATTTTGTATTCTCTTTCTTAAGGTACACAACCCCTTTATCTGTATATGAATGTTAAATTATTTTGTTTAAAGTGACGTCCATCTGTCATTTAAACATTGTGTGCATGAAAACAAGAGAAACAGCAGACATCAAAAGTCCTAAAATTCCAAATGAACTGAAACCATAATTGGATAACATCATACCGGCAACTATGGGTGAAAACATCCTTATCATTGAACCCGTAGCAACATTGAGTCCCAACATCACACCTAGAAAATAAAAAAAATCCCTATCAGTAAACCGGTAGCAACATTGAGTCCCAACATCACACCTAGAAAATAAAAAATACTTATCAGTGAATCGGTAGCAACACTGAGTCCCAACATCACACCTAGAAAATGAAGAAAATCCTTATCAGTGAATCAGTATCAATGTTGAGTAACAGCATCACACCTGGTAAATAAAAACATCTTATCAGTGAACCGGTAGCAACATTGATTCCCAGCATCACAAATAAAATTTTTTTAAAAATCCTTATCAGTAAACCGGTAGAAACATTGAGTCCTATCATCACATCTAGAAAATAAAATAACCTTATCAGTGATCCGTTAGCGTCATTGTATATCAGCATCACACCTAGAAAATAAAAAAAAAACCTTTTCAATGAAACGGTCGCAACATTGAGTCAAATCCTTATCAGTAATCCAGTAGCAACATTGTGTATCAGCATCACACCTAGAAAATAAAAAAAAAACCTTTTCAATGAAACGGTCGCAACATTGAGTCAAATCCTTATCAGTGATCCAGTAGCAACATTGTGTATCAGCATCACACCTAGAAAATAAAAAAAAACTTTTTCAATGAAACGGTCGCAACGTTAAGTCCAGCATCACCCAGTGAAAATAAATAAAAAATTCTAATCAGTGAACCAGTGACAACATTGAGTCCCAATATCACACCTAGAAAATAAAAAAGAATCCTTTTCGGTAAACTGGAAGAAGCATTTAGTTCCAACATCACACCTAGAAAATAAAAAGAATCCTTTGCGGTAAACTGGAAGAAGCATTGAGTTCCAACATCACACCTAGAAAATAAAAAGAAAGCAGTTAGAGGCCTGAATATCCTAGGGCTATTTTTTCGCAGATGATATGGTACTAGTGTCAGAAAATAAAGAGGGCCTAGAGAAAATGCTTGAAATTGTTGAGAGATATGGGAACAAATGGACACTCGAACTAAATGAAAACAAACCCACAGTTATACCCGTGGATGGAACCTACTCGAAAATGGAGAGTGAGGATCTTCTGTATTCCAAAAGGTAGCAGCAAACATCTTTGTGTAGGAGAGACAGGTGACTACGAGTGTACTTGTGTGTAAAAATAAAATGATTCCCTCGGATGCCGACTCGACATACGATGTTGGATAAGATCTGATGGAAATTTCTACATGGGAAATAAACAAGTGGAGAGAGAAGGCGATAATTTGATCATGGATGTTGATCACATTTTCGAAGGCACCCGAGGACTATGCCATCTGCCGCGTTGGCTAGACCGAATCCCGATAATTACAGTGAATAGGATTTCAAGACGTATGTTGAGATAGTGATCCACAAGAATGCCATAAAACGAATAAAGATTCTATCTTGAAGAAACCGAAATCGAGTAAAGGCTATAAATGGACGTTGTAAAATCTATTTGGAATGAAACTTAAGCATTCGTCAGATCGATCCTCGGAAAGGAAATGGCTGATATCTTAAACATTTCTTGCGATCCTAACGCAATGGTAGAGAGACTCGAGCTCTTGCTGGCCAGTAGAGCAGCAGGTAATAAGCGAGTGGGAAACTTCGAACATCCGACAAAATATCGTGAAAAACTAGTATAAAACCGTCATGAATGCTTTATTTAAAAAATTAAGTAGAAAAGAAAAAGAATAAATTAAATTAAGAGAAAACAAAATGTTAGTTATAACGAAAAGAGGATTTAAAAGATTATATGTATGACGGATCTGGAATGATAGATTCTATGATGGAATTCTTTTCACGTTTCTTCAGCGCCGGTGTAGCGAGACAGATGGCTTCAGCTTTTGCAAAGGTTGGAAAAAAGACCGCAATGGACGTCGGTAAGAAAGATGCGATGGAACCCGGTAACAAGATCGCGACAGAAACCGAAAGCTGCGATGGAAGCCGGCAAGAAGATCGCGACAGAAACCGAAAGCTGCGATGGAAGCCGGCAACAAGATCGCGACAGAAACCGACAAGAGAACTTCTGATTTACTTCAAAAATTGATAGAGTTGTCTAAATGAGCAAAACTGAACCCGAGATCGGAAGAGACTTTATCGAAGGTGGAAGTTGTTGGCGACGTCGGGAAAATACAAGAACTCGTCAAGAAATTAAATGGATCGGGATCGAAAAAAAGTAATTTGGAAAAAATAAGTCTAAAATATAAAAAACTGAGTTCAAAAAATAAAAAAATTAAGTCCAAAATATAAAATAACTGAGTCCAAAATATAAAAAAGCTTAGTCTAAAATATATGAACAAGAAAAAAATATTAATTAAATAAAGAAACGGGGAAATGAAAGATTGATCATGGAATGAAACAAATACCAAGAGATCGAATCATTCATTGATTATGGGAAAATTCAAATTTGTGAAAACGAATCTGTTGTTGAATGTATTGTTGTGAACTGGGTGTTTGGGTTACGATAGATTATTGGTGGTGGCCGAGTGGATACGTGCGCTGGTCTCTCATGACAGAGGTCCCGTGATCGATCCCCGGTCGGGGAAAGTTCTCGAGGTGTCCGAACACTCTCTGTCAGCATCAATTGTGGGGTTGATGCTGTCACAGCGTATCGTCCTATCGGGTGGGGACGTAAGATGGCTGTCCTCTGTGCGGAGAGAGACACACTCCGTGCAGGCTAAAGATCCCTTCGTAGTATGCGAGAAGAGCTAGGCCACGAAGTTGCCGCTATGAAGGTCATCCCACACACCTACGCCATTGGGCCAAGGAGAGGCGTTAATATAAGTTGCATAACTTGTTCGCCAATCCTTGTAAAACAAATAAGATTAAATAAAATAGATTATTGTGTTCAGGAAGAGTCTCTTTCAACCCAAATATAAATTACTTCGAGAATCTATTGCTGCGAATTGGGTGGTTGGATTACGATAGATTATTATGTTCAGGAAGAGTCTCTTTCAGCCCAAATATAAATTACTATGAGAATCTCTGTTGAATCTATTGTTGTGAATTGGGTGGTTGGATTACGATAGATTATTGTGTTCAGGAATAGTCTCTTTCAATCCGAATATAAATTACTGTGAGAATCTCTGAACGAGAAATTACCAAAGGACTTGATAGATAGAGTTTCTATCATCAGGATGAGATAGAGATATACGAAATGTCGCCCTCAGCGTTCTTGCAACATACAGTACGTGGAGAGTGTATTATCACTAAATCACCCTCAGAGTGGAGATTCCACCCAAGCAATAATTGCAAATTTGCTGCAAAGCATAACCAGCACAAGCAAAGTTTCAGCCAATGGACCTCTGGGTTAAACCCGGAGGTCCATTGGCTGAAACACTGCTTGTGTTTGTTGTCGATGTGTACACAATTTGAAAGTTATAGCTTGGGTGATAACCCCACTCCGCGGGTGATTTAGATACAATCACTCTCCATGTACTGTATATCAAGAGAACTCGGAAATAATAAAAAAATCGGACCTGGAAAGTCATTTTAACGAAAACGTGTACGACATGCCCGATCCCAGAGAGTTGAAATTGGATTAGAGGATAAATATCTGATGATCTTCAATGGTCTGTTTCTGAAGGAACAGAATCGATGCAACTCTTATTACGTTGGAGGACGTCACAGCAACGTGGATTATTTTTGTTTATCTCAAAATGATTTCAGATTAACTAGAGAGATCATAAGAGAGAACACGAATTCCCTGTGTCTGTTTCATCAAGACCACCGAAGTTTGAATCACATCTACGACGGTCACGTGGCCAACGACACGAGCAAAGAAAAATTCAGGAGATATTATAAGGCGGTTTGGGATCATGAACCTTTAAATTTTGTAGCAATCGATCTGACCAGTCGCAAATACAATCGAAAATATAGGAATTGATTTGACGATGTTTATCTTCCGATATAATTAGAAAATCTTTTTTGCTTACGATAATATATAGAGAGTAATCAATTTGTTTTGAGCGTTACGGTAAATAATTCATCGAAAGACGGGACGTGATTTACGAAACAGTCCCGTCTCTCGATGAATTATTTACGTAATGCTCAAAACAAATTGATTACTCTGTTTATTACATGACATTTGGAATAAAGAGGTCTTTTACTATAAAAATTCAACCCAAACTATTGTCAGATATAATCCAATTTTGAGTAAACACGGAAACGTTTCTAAAATTAGCAGGAAGGAAATACGAAATTGTCCTGTCTCGAGGCGAATTATATACCCTAACTTGCCGTAAGAATGGGTCACTCTCTTTAGTAAATGACATTTTAGACCAAAATGTCTTTCATTAAAAATAATTCAACACAAAATATTCGCAAATGCAACTCTGAAATACTTCTGAAATTAGCGCGTTTGAATACATCACTTTCTGTGTCAAATCTTCGATTGGAAATGGCCCAGTTTTATTTTTGTGACTTTCGTTCGATATTTTACTATTTTATGTGGTGTTCCAGTCACATTTGGGGAATGGCATTCAGCCATAAGATGAAACATTTCTATTTGGATTTTGTCAACTGTGCTAACGAACCTGTTCATAGAGGAAAGAAAGGATTTTTAAAAATATTCAGAAGGAAAATTCATTTTAATTAACTGATGTGGGGGCGTGGCTTATATTCGTCAGTCGTTCCAAAGTTACTATTGAAGTGACATAATTCACTCGTGACATTACCACTTTTTAATCAACATTAAATTCAATGCAAAACGAACTGAGGAATGTAATAAATATTAATAATAAAAGAAGAAAAATACAAAAATTAAAAAAGAAAATGTTCCAACAAGAAATATTGTCAGAAAAGATAGCCTAGAATATGGTAAGTGAGTCACAGAACTGTATAATAATTCATCAAGTTACTAATGCGTTATTTTAATTTCTTTGTTTGTCTTGTTAAACCTTGACCTGATGCAGATGGAGGACCATATATGTTACGTGGAGAGTGTATTATCACTAAATCACCCGCAGAGTGGAGATTCCACCCAAGCAATAATTGCAAATTTGCTGCAAAGCATAACAAGCACAAGCAAAGTTTCAGCCAATGGACCTCCGGGTTAAACCCGGAGGTCCATTGGCTGAAACATTGATTGTGTTTGTTGTCGATGTGTAAACAATTTGAAAGTTATAGCTTGGGTGATAACCCCACTCCGCGGGTGATTTAGTTACAATCCACTCTCCACGTACTGTACAGTATGTGGTACCTCGGAATTTGCCGTTGTTGTGATCGTAATCTCTCACTTTCTCGTATTCAGGTTGCGAATTTTTAGTGAATGATTGTGTACGGATATGACATTGCGTAGAATATGGTAAGTTCTTTTCTTATCATAGCGAGCGATAACAAGACCCGTCTTACCATGAAGTTTTATCATAGCGAGCGATAACAAGACCCGTCTTACCATGAAGTTTTATCATAGCGAGCGATAATAAGACCCGTCTTACCATGAAGTTTTATCATAGCGAGCGATAACAAGACACGTCTTACCATGAAGTTTTATCATAGCGAGCGATAACAAGACACGTCTTACCATGAAGTTTTATCATAGCGAGCGATAACAAGACCCGTCTTACCATGAAGTTTTATCATAGCGAGCGATAATAAGACCCGTCTTACCATGAAGTTTTATCATAGCGAGCGATAACAAGACACGTCTTACCATGAAGTTTTATCATAGCGAGCGATAACAAGACACGTCTTACCATGAAGTTTTATCATAGCGAGCGATAACAAGAGACGTCTTACCATGAAGTTTTATCCACCACTAGAATTGAAAAAGGAGAAGGGATACGAGATGGCATTGGTGAACGTTGAAATGTACTATTCTTTTCTCAACATCACGGAGATGAACTGTATGTTCAGATATTCTCTCGACAATGGAACGAGTTGGCTTTCTGACAGATAGTTATGACAGAGTCGATCTCACTGATTTCTTAGAGATGAGAATGAAGATAAACGGGCATGGAGGTTCTTTAAAAATAACTGCCACAAACGATGAATGATATACGACATGGGAGCTAGTTATCAATACTTTACGAACGATATACGACATGGGAGCTAGTTATCAATACTTTACGAACGATATACGACATGGGAGCTAGTTATCAATACTTTATGAACGATATACGACATGGGAGCTAGTTATCAATACTTTACGAACGATATACGACATGGGAGCTAGTTATCAATACTTTATGAACGATATACGACATGGGAGCTAGTTATCAATACTTTACGAACGATATACGACATGGGAGCTAGTTATCAATACTTTACGAACGATATACGACATGGGAGCTAGTTATCAATACTTTACGAACGATATACGACATGGGAGCTAGTTATCAATACATTACGAACGATATACGACATGGGAGCTAGTTATCAATACTTTATGAACGATATACGACATGGGAGCTAGTTATCAATACTTTACGAACGATATACGACATGGGAGCTAGTTATCAATACTTTACGAACGATATACGACATGGGAGCTAGTTATCAATACTTTACGAACGATATACGACATGGGAGATAGTTATCAATACTTTACGAACGATATACGACATGGGAGCTAGTTATCAATACTTTACGAACGATATACGACATGGGAGCTAGTTATCAATACTTTACGAACGATATACGACATGGGAGCTAGTTGTCAATACTTTACGAACGATATACGACATGGGAGCTAGTTGTCAATACTTTACGAACGATATACGACATGGGAGCTAGTTATCAATACTTTACGAACGATATACGACATGGGAGCTAGTTGTCAATACTTTACGAACGATATACGACATGGGAGCTAGTTATCAATACTTTACGAACGATATACGACATGGGAGCTAGTTGTCAATACTTTACGAACGATATACGACATGGGAGCTAGTTATCAATACTTTACGAACGATATACGACATGGGAGCTAGTTATCAATACTTTACGAACGATATACGACATGGGAGCTAGTTATCAATACTTTACGAACGATATACGACATGGGAGCTAGTTATCAATACTTTACGAACGATATACGACATGGGAGCTAGTTATCAATACTTTACGAACGATATACGACATGGGAGCTAGTTATCAATACTTTACGAACGATATACGACATGGGATCTAGTTATCAATACTTTACGAACGATATACGACATGGGAGCTAGTTATCAATACTTTACGAACGATATACGACATGGGAGCTAGTTATCAATACTTTACGAACGATATACGACATGGGAGCTAGTTATCAATACTTTACGAACGATATACGACATGGGAGCTAGTTATCAATACTTTACGAACGATATACGACATGGGAGCTAGTTATCAATACTTTACGAACGATATACGACATGGGAGCTAGTTATCAATACTTTACGAACGATATACGACATGGGAGCTAGTTATCAATACTTTACGAACGATATACGACATGGGAGCTAGTTATCAATACTTTACGAAGGATATACGACATGGGAGCTAGTTATCAATACTTTACGAACGATATACGACATGGGAGCTAGTTATCAATACTTTACGAACGATATACGACATGGGATCTAGTTATCAATACTTTACGAACGATATACGACATGGGAGCTAGTTATCAATACTTTACGAACGATATACGACATGGGAGCTAGTTATCAATACTTTACGAACGATATACGACATGGGATCAAGTTATCAATACTTTACGAACGATATACGACATGGGAGCTAGTTATCAATACTTTACGAACGATATACGACATGGGAGCTAGTTATCAATACTTTACGAACGATATACGACATGGGAGCTAGTTATCAATACTTTACGAACGATATACGACATGGGAGCTAGTTATCAATACTTTACGAACGATATACGACATGGGAGCTAGTTATCAATACTTTACGAACGATATACGACATGGGAGCTAGTTGTCAATACTTTACGAACGATATACGACATGGGAGCTAGTTATCAATACTTTACGAACGATATACGACATGGGAGCTAGTTATCAATACTTTACGAACGATATACGACATGGGAGCTAGTTATCAATACTTTACGAACGATATACGACATGGGATCTAGTTATCAATACTTTACGAACGATATACGACATGGGAGCTAGTTATCAATACTTTACGAACGATATACGACATGGGAGATAGTTATCAATACTTTACGAACGATATACGACATGGGAGCTAGTTATCAATACTTTACGAACGATATACGACATGGGAGCTAGTTATCGATACTTTACGAACGATATACGACATGGGAGCTAGTTATCAATACTTTACGAACGATATACGACATGGGAGCTAGTTATCAATACTTTACGAACGATATACGACATGGGAGCTAGTTATCAATACTTTACGAACGATATACGACATGGGAGCTAGTTATCAATACTTTACGAACGATATACGACATGGGAGCTAGTTATCAATACTTTACGAACGATATACGACATGGGAGCTAGTTATCAATACTTTACGAACGATATACGACATGGGAGCCAGTTATCAATACTTTACGAACGATATACGACATGGGAGCTAGTTATCAATACTTTACGAACGATATACGACATGGGAGCTAGTTGTCAATACTTTACGAACGATATACGACATGGGAGCTAGTTATCAATACTTTACGAACGATATACGACATGGGATCTAGTTATCAATACTTTACGAACGATATACGACATGGGAGCTAGTTATCAATACTTTACGAACGATATACGACATGGGATCTAGTTATCAATACTTTACGAACGATATACGACATGGGAGCTAGTTATCAATACTTTACGAACGATATACGACATGGGAGCTAGTTATCAATACTTTACGAACGATATACGACATGGGAGCTAGTTATCAATACTTTACGAACGATATACGACATGGGAGCTAGTTATCAATACTTTACGAACGATATACGACATGGGAGCTAGTTATCAATACTTTACGAACGATATACGACATGGGAGCTAGTTATCAATACTTTACGAACGATATACGACATGGGAGCTAGTTGTCAATACTTTACGAACGATATACGACATGGGAGCTAGTTATCAATACTTTACGAACGATATACGACATGGGAGCTAGTTGTCAATACTTTACGAACGATATACGACATGGGAGCTAGTTGTCAATACTTTACGAACGATATACGACATGGGAGCTAGTTATCAATACTTTACGAACGATATACGACATGGGAGCTAGTTATCAATACTTTACGAACGATATACGACATGGGAGCTAGTTATCAATACTTTACGAACGATATACGACATGGGAGCTAGTTATCAATACTTTACGAACGATATACGACATGGGAGCTAGTTATCAATACTTTACGAACGATATACGACATGGGAGCTAGTTATCAATACTTTACGAACGATATACGACATGGGAGCTAGTTATCAATACTTTACGAACGATATACGACATGGGAGCTAGTTATCAATACTTTACGAACGATATACGACATGGGAGCTAGTTATCAATACTTTACGAACGATATACGACATGGGAGCTAGTTATCAATACTTTACGAACGATATACGACATGGGAGCTAGTTATCAATACTTTACGAACGATATACGACATGGGAGCTAGTTATCAATACTTTACGAACGATATACGACATGGGAGCTAGTTATCAATACTTTACGAACGATATACGACATGGGAGCTAGTTATCAATACTTTACGAAGGATATACGACATGGGAGCTAGTTATCAATACTTTACGAACGATATACGACATGGGAGCTAGTTATCAATACTTTACGAATGATATACGACATGGGAGCTAGTTATCAATACTTTACGAACGATATACGACATGGGAGCTAGTTATCAATACTTTACGAACGATATACGACATGGGAGCTAGATATCAATACTTTACGAACGATATACGACATGGGAGCTAGTTATCAATACTTTACGAACGATATACGACATGGGAGCTAGTTATCAATACTTTACGAACGATATACGACATGGGAGCTAGTTATCAATACTTTACGAACGATATACGGGATGGGAGCTAGTTATCAATACTTTACGAACGATATACGACATGGGAGCTAGTTATCAATACTTTACGAACGATATACGACATGGGAGCTAGTTATCAATACTTTACGAACGATATACGACATGGGAGCTAGTTATCAATACTTTACGAACGATATACGACATGGGAGCTAGTTATCAATACTTTACGAACGATATACGACATGGGAGCTAGTTATCAATACTTTACGAACGATATACGACATGGGAGCTAGTTATCAATACTTTACGAACGATATACGACATGGGAGCTAGTTATCAATACTTTACGAACGATATACGACATGGGAGCTAGTTATCAATAGTTTACGAACGATATACGACATGGGAGCTAGTTGTCAATACTTTACGAACGATATACGACATGGGATCTAGTTATCAATACTTTACGAACGATATACGACATGGGAGCTAGTTATCAATACTTTACGAACGATATACGACATGGGAGCTAGTTATCAATACTTTACGAACGATATACGACATGAGAGCTAGTTATCAATACTTTACGAACGATATACGACATGGGAGCTAGTTATCAATACTTTACGAACGATATACGACATGGGAGCTAGTTATCAATACTTTACGAACGATATACGACATGGGAGCTAGTTATCAATACTTCACGAACGATATACGACATGGGAGCTAGTTATCAATACTTTACGAACGATATACGACATGGGAGCCAGTTATCAATACTTTACGAACGATATACGACATGGGAGCTAGTTGTCAATACTTTACGAACGATATACGACATGGGAGCTAGTTATCAATACTTTACGAACGATATACGACATGGGAGCTAGTTGTCAATACTTTACGAACGATATACGACATGGGAGCTAGTTGTCAATACTTTACGAACGATATACGACATGGGATCTAGTTGTCAATACTTTACGAACGATATACGACATGGGAGCTAGTTATCAATACTTTACGAACGATATACGACATGGGAGCTAGTTATCAATACTTTACGAACGATATACGACATGGGAGCTAGTTATCAATACTTTACGAACGATATACGACATGGGAGCTAGTTATCAATACTTTACGAACGATATACGACATGGGAGCTAGTTATCAATACTTTACGAACGATATACGACATGGGAGCTAGTTATCAATACTTTACGAACGATATACGACATGGGAGCTAGTTATCAATACTTTACGAACGATATACGACATGGGAGCTAGTTATCAATACTTTACGAACGATATACGACATGGGAGCTAGTTATCAATACTTTACGAACGATATACGACATGGGAGCTAGTTATCAATACTTTACGAACGATATACGACATGGGAGCTAGTTATCAATACTTTACGAACGATATACGACATGGGAGCTAGTTATCAATGCTTTACGAACGATATACGACATGGGAGCTAATTATCAATACTTTACGAACGATATACGACATGGGAGCTAGTTATCAATGCTTTACGAACGATATACGACATGGGAGCTAGTTATCAATACTTTACGAACGATATACGACATGGGAGCTAGTTATCAATACTTTACGAACGATATACGACATGGGAGCTAGTTATCAATACTTTACGAACGATATACGACATGGGAGCTAGTTATCAATACTTTACGAACGATATACGACATGGGAGCTAGTTATCAATACTTTACGAACGATATACGACATGGGAGCTAGTTATCAATACTTTACGAACGATATACGACATGGGATCTAGTTATCAATACTTTACGAACGATATACGACATGGGAGCTAGTTATCAATACTTTACGAACGATATACGACATGGGAGCTAGTTATCAATACTTTACGAGCGATATACGACATGGGAGCTAGTTATCAATACTTTACGAACGATATACGACATGGGAGCTAGTTATCAATACTTTACGAACGATATACGACATGGGAGCTAGTTATCAATACTTTACGAACGATATACGACATGGGATCTAGTTATCAATACTTTACGAACGATATACGACATGGGAGCTAGTTATCAATACTTTACGAACGATATACGACATGGGATCTAGTTATCAATACTTTACGAAAGATATACGACATGGGAGCTAGTTATCAATACTTTACGAACGATATACGACATGGGAGCTTGTTATCAATACTTTACGAACGATATACGACATGGGAGCTAGTTATCAATACTTTACGAACGATATACGACATGGGAGCTAGTTATCAATACTTTACGAACGATATACGACATGGGAGCTAGTTATCAATACTTTACGAACGATATACGACATGGGAGCTAGTTATCAATACTTTACGAACGATATACGACATGGGAGCTAGTTATCAATACTTTACGAACGATATACGACATGGGAGCTAGTTGTCAATACTTTACGAACGATATACGACATGGGATCTAGTTATCAATACTTTACGAACGATATACGACATGGGAGCTAGTTATCAATACTTTACGAACGATATACGACATGGGAGCTAGTTATCAATACTTTACGAACGATATACGACATGGGAGCTAGTTATCAATACTTTACGAACGATATACGACATGGGAGCTAGTTATCAATACTTTACGAACGATATACGACATGGGAGCTAGTTATCAATACTTTACGAACGATATACGACATGGGAGCTAGTTATCAATACTTTACGAACGATATACGACATGGGAGCTAGTTATCAAATCTTTACGAACGAAATACGACATGGGAGCTAGTTATCAATACTTTACGAACGATATACGACATGGGAGCTAGTTATCAATACTTTACGAACGATATACGACATGGGAGCTAGTTATCAATACTTTACGAACGATATACGACATGGGAGCTAGTTATCAATACTTTGCGAACGATATACGACATGGGAGCTAGTTATCAATACTTTACGAACGATATACGACATGGGAGCTAGTTATCAATACTTTACGAACGATATACGACATGGGAGCTAGTTATCAATACTTTACGAACGATATACGACATGGGAGCTAGTTATCAATACTTTACGGACGATATACGACATGGGAGCTAGTTATCAATACTTTACGAACGATATACGACATGGGAGCTAGTTATCAATACTTTACGAACGATATACGACATGGGAGCTAGTTGTCAATACTTTACGAACGATATACGACATGGGAGCTAGTTATCAATACTTTACGAACGATATACGACATGGGAGCTAATTGTCAATACTTTACGAACGATATACGACATGGGAGCTAGTTATCAATACTTTACGAACGATATACGACATGGGAGCTAGTTGTCAATACTTTACGAACGATATACGACATGGGAGCTAGTTATCAATACTTTACGAACGATATACGACATGGGATCTAGTTATCAATACTTTACGAACGATATACGACATGGGATCTAGTTATCAATACTTTACGAACGATATACGACATGGGAGCTAGTTATCAATACTTTACGAACGATATACGACATGGGAGCTAGTTATCAATACTTTACGAACGATATACGACATGGGAGCTAGTTATCAATACTTTACGAACGATATACGACATGGGAGCTAGTTATCAATACTTTACGAACGATATACGACATGGGAGCTAGTTGTCAATACTTTACGAACGATATACGACATGGGAGCTAGTTATCAATACTTTAGGAACGATATACGACATGGGATCTAGTTATCAATACTTTACGAACGATATACGACATGGGAGCTAGTTGTCAATACTTTACGAACGATATACGACATGGGAGCTAGTTATCAATACTTTACGAACGATATACGACATGGGAGCTAGTTATCAATACTTTACGAACGATATACGACATGGGAGCTAGTTATCAATACTTTACGAACGATATACGACATGGGAGCTAGTTGTCAATACTTTACGAACGATATACGACATGGGAGCTAGTTATCAATACTTTACGAACGATATACGACATGGGAGCTAGTTGTCAATACTTTACGAACGATATACGACATGGGAGCTAGTTATCAATACTTTACGAACGATATACGACATGGGATCTAGTTATCAATACTTTACGAACGATATACGACATGGGAGCTAGTTATCAATACTTTACGAACGATATACGACATGGGAGCTAGTTATCAATACTTTACGAACGATATACGACATGGGAGCTAGTTATCAATACTTTACGAACGATATACGACATGGGAGCTAGTTATCAATACTTTACGAACGATATACGACATGGGATCTAGTTATCAATACTTTACGAACGATATACGACATGGGAGCTAGTTATCAATACTTTACGAACGATATACGACATGGGAGCTAGTTATCAATACTTTACGAACGATATACGACATGGGAGCTAGTTATCAATACTTTACGAACGATATACGACATGGGAGCTAGTTATCAATACTTTACGAACGATATACGACATGGGAGCTAGTTATCAATACTTTACGAACGGTATACGACATGGGATCTAGTTATCAATACTTTACGAACGATATACGACATGGGAGCTAGTTATCAATACTTTACGAACGATATACGACATGGGATCTAGTTATCAATACTTTACGAACGATATACGACATGGGAGCTAGTTATCAATACTTTACGAACGATATGCGACATGGGAGCTACTTATCAATACTTTACGAACGATATACGACATGGGAGCTAGTTATCAATACTTTTCGAACGATATACGACATGGGAGCTAGTTATCAATACTTTACGAACGATATACGACATGGGAGCTAGTTATCAATACTTTACGAACGATATACGACATGGGAGCTAGTTATCAATACTTTACGAACGATATACGACATGGGAGCTAGTTATCAATACTTTACGAACGATATACGACATGGGAGCTAGTTGTCAATACTTTACGAACGATATACGACATGGGATCTAGTTATCAATACTTTACGAACGATATACGACATGGGAGCTAGTTATCAATACTTTACGAACGATATACGACATGGGAGCTAGTTATCAATACTTTACGAACGATATACGGCATGGGAGCTAGTTATCAATACTTTACGAACGATATACGACATGGGAGCTAGTTATCAATACTTTACGAACGATATACGACATGGGAGCTAGTTATCAATACTTTACGAACGATATACGACATGGGAGCTAGTTATCAATACTTTTCGAACGATATACGACATGGGAGCTAGTTATCAAATCTTTACGAACGATATACGACATGGGAGCTAGTTATCAATACTTTACGAACGATATACGACATGGGAGCTAGTTATCAATACTTTACGAACGATATACGACATGGGAGCTAGTTATCAATACTTTACGAACGATATACGACATGGGAGCTAGTTATCAATACTTTACGAACGATATACGACATGGGAGCTAGTTATCAATACTTTACGAACGATATACGACATGGGAGCTAGTTATCAATACTTTACGAACGATATACGACATGGGAGCTAGTTATCAATACTTTACGAACGATATACGACATGGGAGCTAGTTATCAATACTTTTCGGACGATATACGACATGGGAGCTAGTTATCAATACTTTACGAACGATATACGACATGGGAGCTAGTTATCAATACTTTTCGGACGATATACGACATGGGAGCTAGTTATCAATACTTTACGAGCGATATACGACATGGGAGCTAGTTATCAATACTTTACGAACGATATACGACATGGGAGCTAGTTGTCAATACTTTACGAACGATATACGACATGGGAGCTAGTTATCAATACTTTATGAACGATATACGACATGGGAGCTAATTGTCAATACTTTACGAACGATATACGACATGGGAGCTAGTTATCAATACTTTACGAACGATATACGACATGGGAGCTAGTTGTCAATACTTTACGAACGTTATACGACATGGGAGCTAGTTATCAATACTTTACGAACGATATACGACATGGGATCTAGTTATCAATACTTTACGAACGATATACGACATGGGATCTAGTTATCAATACTTTACGAACGATATACGACATGGGAGCTAGTTATCAATACTTTACGAACGATATACGACATGGGAGCTAGTTATCAATACTTTACGAACGATATACGACATGGGAGCTAGTTATCAATACTTTACGAACGATATACGACATGGGAGCTAGTTATCAATACTTTACGAACGATATACGACATGGGAGCTAGTTGTCAATACTTTACGAACGATATACGACATGGGAGCTAGTTATCAATACTTTACGAACGATATACGACATGGGATCTAGTTATCAATACTTTACGAACGATATACGACATGGGAGCTAGTTATCAATACTTTACGAACGATATACGACATGGGAGCTAGTTATCAATACTTTACGAACGATATACGACATGGGAGCTAGTTATCAATACTTTACGAACGATATACGACATGGGAGCTAGTTATCAATACTTTACGAACGATATACGACATGGGAGCTAGTTATCAATACTTTACGAACGATATACGACATGGGAGCTAGTTATCAATACTTTACGAACGATATACGACATGGGAGCTAGTTATCAATACTTTACGAACGATATACGACATGGGAGCTAGTTATCAATACTTTACGAACGATATACGACATGGGAGCTAGTTATCAATACTTTACAAACGATATACGACATGGGAGCTAGTTATCAATACTTTACGAACGATATACGACATGGGAGCTAGTTATCAATACTTTACGAACGATATACGACATGGGAGCTAGTTATCAATACTTTACGAACGATATACGACATGGGAGCTAGTTATCAATACTTTACGAACGATATACGACATGGGAGCTAGTTGTCAATACTTTACGAACGATATACGACATGGGAGCTAGTTGTCAATACTTTACGAACGATATACGACATGGGAGCTAGTTGTCAATACTTTACGAACGATATACGACATGGGAGCTAGTTGTCAATACTTTACGAACGATATACGACATGGGAGCTAGTTGTCAATACTTTACGAACGATATACGACATGGGAGCTAGTTATCAATACTTTACGAACGATATACGACATGGGAGCTAGTTGTCAATACTTTACGAACGATATACGTCATGGGAGCTAGTTATCAATACTTTACGAACGATATACGACATGGGAGCTAGTTATCAATACTTTACGAACGATATACGACATGGGAGCTAGTTGTCAATACTTTACGAACGATATACGACATGGGAGCTAGTTTTCAATACTTTACGAACGATATACGACATGGGAGCTAGTTATCAATACTTTACGAACGATATACGTCATGGGAGCTAGTTATCAATACTTTACGAACGATATCCGACATGGGATCTAGTTATCAATACTTTACGAACGATATACGACATGGGAGCTAGTTGTCAGTACTTTACGAACGATATACGACATGGGAGCTAGTTATCAATACTTTACGAACGATATACGACATGGGAGCTAGTTATCAATACTTTACGAACGATATACGACATGGGAGCTAGTTATCAATACTTTACGAACGATATACGACATGGGAGCTAGTTATCAATACTTTACGAGCGATATACGACATGGGAGCTAGTTGTCAATACTTTACGGTCGATATACGACATGGGAGCTAGTTATCAATACTTTACGAACGATATACGACATGGGAGCTAGTTATCAATACTTTACGAACGATATACGACATGGGAGCTAGTTATCAATACTTTATGAACGATATACGACATGGGAGCTAGTTATCAATACTTTATGAACGATATACGGCATGGGAGCTAGTTATCAATACTTTACGAACGATATACGACATGGGAGCTAGTTATCAATACTTTATGAACGATATACGACATGGGAGCTAGTTATCAATACTTTATGAACGATATACGACATGGGAGCTAGTTATCAATACTTTACGAACCTAGTTATCGAGAGGTCGGTATATTTAGAAGATTGTTGGGATTCGATCTGAACGTGTATCAAGGTCATCTGTCCTTCAAAAAGCATTTTAGTGATCGTGGACGTAATCGTCGTAATGTTCGTCAGTGGTAGCGTGCAGCCCGTGATCTATTCCTTTTTACAGACATTTCACCGGGCTACAAGATTGTAGAGCAACCCAGACATCTAGTCTATTTATCCGTGACATTAGACATGATACGTAGTATCGAAATTAAAAAAGACCGATCAAAATGGCGTGTTATTAGAGGAGAATATATGATGATACGATTTCACATTAGAGAAGGTTTAAAAAAGTAAACTATAAACTATTTGTAACAGTATATATACTCGCTCAAAAAAGAAAGTGTGCATTGCAGAAATTGATCAAACTCCAAAAAAATAATTGTGTAGGTGTAAAGAGTGTTAACCTGTTCATGAATAAGTTATATTGAACACAAAAACAGCTTTCCCCTTTAAAATTGCATTAACGTTAAATGACGTGCTGCACGTTTGTGAAAAGGCATGTTTTGCATGTGGAGAGTCTGAAAATTCATGCAGCAGTGTGAATCCTTGGGTATTTAAACACTAAAGTAAGGCCTTCCTATCGTTCACATTCAAACTTGCGCTGCTGTTAAAACGACTCCACATTAGCATGCCAAGATTGACAATGAATCAACGTCTCCTTGCCCTGGGTATGATTAGAGCTGGCGGAACACACAGAGAGGTTGCCCAGCATTTGAACTGACACCGTAACACTGTAGACAGGCTAGTCCATCGACATGCACAACATGATGACGTTCGAGACAGACTCCGCTCCTGGAGACCCCGAGTTACCACCCCTGCACAAGATCGGTATATCCGTGTCGTCCATCTCCGGAACCAGCAACAAACGGCAACGACGACAGCCAGGAACATCCCTAACCTGAGACGGATACATCCTAGAACAGTAATCAACCGGCTGAGAGAATACAGCTTACGTCCGCGAAGACCTGCAATTCGTCCGATTTTGATGTTACGTCATCGTCGTGCTCGACTGCAGTGGTGTAGAGTAGAGTTAGGGTTAGGGTTAGCCTAACCTAACCCTAACCCAACTCTAACCCTAACCCTAACCTAACCCTACCCTAACCCTACCCTAACCCTACCCTAACCCTACCTAACCTAACCCTAACCCTACCTAACCCTAACCTAACCCTACCCTAACCCACTTCCATGCTAACTTGTTCGCTTCCATGAGGCGTAGATGCACAGCAGTAGTCGATGCAGACGGAGGTCATACCAGATATTGAGTGTGTGACTTTTATGTTTGACCCTTAGTGTCTTTGACTCTCCATGGCACCAAGAGTATTTGTCGTAGCGTAATGAAATTTCTCGTGTTGATCACAAATTGATTTGATTCATCTGTGATTGAATAAAATATCCATGAATGAAAATGATATATATCTTTTTTAGTGTTATTTTTTAGCATGCACACTTTCTTTTTTAGGAGAGATATAAGAAGTAAAAAAATAAAATAAAATTAATATATATAGGAAACAGAAAAAAATGAGATCGATACCGAAAAAAGTAATCATATTCAAAGGAGAGAATGCTAAAATTTCTGGAGTGTTAGAAAATCGAGACAAATTAATGAAAATAAAATTAAGTCGTGAAGATCTGGTTATGAACGGTGGTGGCTGAACTCAAATGCTAATCAATAGAATGGCGAAAGCGTATTACAAAAACTGAGGATTAACTGAGAGACTGACCCCTGTTCAATTGAGATATAATTAAAAAACGAAAGGCGGGTTCTTAGGATTGTTGGCGGGACTGTCCACCAAACCATTACCCATTTGCATAAATACTGTATTACCGGCTTTGGGTGTTGTTGGTGCTCTTCGGGACTAGCTAGTTCAGGTGTGCAAAAATAATGTGAAATAATGTAAATAAAAAGGGAAGAAGCCATGTATCGGATCACAATGAATGATAAAGGATTGTATCTAGGACCCACGGACGGTAGGGCATTCAGTACCTACGGGAATGGTTCTGCACACACTTTTTTATTCATTCAAAGGATCACCTTTGATCAACAGAGACACCTCACAAATTACAGCTTTAGGATTAGACGAAACGGTCTTGGAATTAATTCTATCTCACATTTCGACTCACAAAGGTGTGGTGAACACGTTAAAATTAGAATACTGTTTCTTCCGCTTCTCGACGTTAAAGATTTCATTTTGCATAACGTTCACCATGACGTTTACTTTAGCTTCATTCACCAAACATATTTGAACGATTTTTCCTTCCATCGGCATGGGATAACCTGCCGTGCCAAGCAAAGGGCCACTTCCTCCATTTCTGAAGACCATTCCGATTTGCCAGAATCTAATGTACCGCCTCTCTCCTTCCCACATTGTTATCAAATGTCTCGCGTGTTTTATTATTTTTACCACCGTGATCACAGAGCAAGCATCGTTCATGTGCACGGGATCCACTACATTCTGGATTCTATGACGTTCCATATCTAGCATACCTTTCATCTTGTCGCCGATCTTCAACAATTTAGCTTCATTCACGTGGCCCTGGATGATGGCACGCGATCCGAATTCTGGGTTAGGCTCTAGACTGAATAGTTTGTGACTGTCCCTGCCGATTAGAGACTCCATCATTCCTCCTGATATCTTATTCAGATATAATTGGTACACGTATATTTTGAGATACGTCTGAGTTTTAGACAGGGCAAAATCCACGTATCCTTTATTGGATGTGGTCGATTCCGAGTCTCTATCCTTGATTTTTGATAGATTAACGAGCTTATCCAAATCGCTCTACGACTTATTCTTGGTAATTACCACCACAATCTTTCATTCTCTAGGGTCTACGTTTGCATCACAGACATCACATCTCTGGGATCCGTGGGTTCGGCCAGATTCGATTTCTTATGTTCGTTCCAAACTATTCCAAATTCATGATCTTGTTGAGGTAACCCTGTCTCATAGGGTTACTGAAACGAACATGGGAATCATCTGCATAACGTTTAGTTCCCCCCTCCCCCCAATTGTCAGATCCACGAGGTTGCTGATGTTCATCAATCGTTTCGATTTCAAGGCTAAATCGATGTTCATGTTTCTATCCACGTAATTATCTCCCAAGCGTCTCACTTCCAACACCATCGATGCTAGTCATTCTCATTTTCGTAGAAATTTTCTCACTTATTTCAAATTTATTGACTGTCATTTTTTTTCTTTTCTATTATAGTATTGTCTTTTCTTTTCTTTTCCTACACCTAGAGAAAATAAAATCAATGTAAATCATTGAGAATGTCTTGAAAATGATGTCCAGAAGATCATCTCTTGAGAACGTACAGACACAAGTGTCCGCAGAACACTTGACCTTGAGGCCGTACTTGTTCTGGGTGGTAATAGACAGGTGATTTCAAATATTTCAAAAATTCTTCAGGTGGTGCGATCCCATAACTATCAAAATAATAATTGTTATTTTTCTTCTTGAACCAAGCCATTCAGTGAGTATCGTCGCCAAGTAATCGTCTAGATTCAAAATTCCGCATTCTCCTTATCGGCTGCTGCAACTTGGTAATGCATCTCGAGAAAAAGATGCTCCGAAAATGTTTTATCATTAATTCTTTGACCGCTCCTAACAAATCTATTTTGGTACGTTTGAACACCTTCTACTGATATGTTCATAGTTTTTCTCTCTCTTTTTTTAAAAATCCCCGAAAGTATTTTTCATTATCATTTTTGTTTCTTTTTATCTTCTAGATTTTGTATGCCACTATCAATTTGTAGTGTCGTGTACTCGTCTAACACCTCATTATTTTGAGGAATCGTCTGTCAGAATCGTGGAATAATATCCCTATGCTGAGGTCCTTATTCCATCTGGTTGTATGATTTTCGTGTCATTTTCAGTCGATAAGACAATTTTATTCACTATTACCATACAGATATCATGTTTCTTGCTTTAAATTGCATTCACCGTTTTTGTTGTGGCTTACGTTCGAACATACAATGCTTGTGCTCTTTGAAAGTTAAGTTATTTAAAAAGACACACCTTTCAATCCCTTTACATTTCTTGATTGCTTTTTCTCTTCCATTGTCACATATATCTTCGCTCATAAGCAGATCCATATCAAACCACACTTCCATATCTTCCACGATGTCCCCGTACACATCATTTATCTTTATCCCGTACCTCAAACTGTCCATGTCAGTAAACAACAGTTAGGATTTCGAGATTTTTTTCGTAAAGTAATTGTAATGAAAATGATACACCAAGTTCTTGCTGAAATCAGAATGCACATTCCCAAATGCACAGGCTTGTTGAACGCCTATCGAGTCTTTTTTCATGTCTACGGCCACCAGATTCTTGTTGAAAATCGTTCAATGTTGGTAGATGCGGCTTGCAACGTATTTTATAGCATGCTCTTCCGATGTCACGAGACGAATGTTGGTTCGTTTCATGAAGTTTTCCATGGTTTTCCCGAAGACGAAGTAATTCATCAATTTGAAGAAATCTTTTTCGAATTTCGTCTTCGTCTGAGTTCTCAAAAGCGTGTTGCGATCTATATAATTTTTTATCTAATCCTCTTCATCGAATCGGATGATGCGATGTATCTTCGTCAATTCCATACCGCCATCGAGATAAAGTTTTATATTTTCGTAGTATACCACGTAGCTGTGTTTGTCTCGTAGATTATGTACGAGTTTTATCACACGACCGTCGATCTCTATATTCTCAGGAGCTAAGCAATATTCGTTGTGCAAGTCGTGAAGGTCTGAATCGAAATCCAAATCCACTCCCAAACACACGGATAATGTTTTCAATTATCGATCTCTTCCGGTTTAGTCACATACTTGAAATTCCGCGTGTGCAAGGGTCGACACATGCCCAATCGTACAGGTTATTCGTGTCTAAATAGGCGATTTATTTGCTAGTCCTTGGACTCGAAATTTCTCAGATAACGACTGTTGGCTTTCCGTATCCTTAGACACGGTGGATTTGCCACCACGATACTCTTTTCAAAGACCACCTGTTGTAAAAACAATATCCCGAATGCGTGTGTTTTTATATTTCTCCAAGTAACTGTCGCCGTCGGGGTTCGGCTGACACGAACTCATCTTTTCCAGTAACGATTCGAAATCCACTTATACAATGAAAGGCATGCTCAACCATTTGTTGTGGTGCTAGAAATTTAATACGCTATCCTTTTTGGCATGTCCATGTTCACTTATTGATGATTGTGACAATAGGCCTCGTGTCTCTCTAACGAATCTTGGCTGTGGAACGATTTCAGACAGTTGATGCAAACATTCTCTCTCTGTGGTGTCCAGTCGTCCGAGTCAAAAACAAACAGCTCCGAATTTTAATCCAGCAATAATGTTGATTTTCGTCGTCCGAGATCATTATCAAATTCACTTCTTTTCTGCTGTCATTTCTGTACCGATTGATTCTCAACAGAAGAACTCCACCATCGTGGTCATATTCAAACACATTTCACAGCCACAGTTGGATTCCGTCTCTCAAAACGATCAATGTCTTGCAACTACATTGCAAAAAATATAGATTTTCTTTAGAACCAAAACTGGTTCAAATCTTGTCCCTGATATGGAACAAGTTCTGTTTAAACAGTATTTATTTCAAATCAAATAAATTTATAAAGATTAACATTAATATTTGGCAAGATTTTTAAAGATTATTCCCCAAGTTGCACTAAGTTAAAACTCAGACTCCAATTGGGATCCCAATTATTACCCAAATACGTTTGATTTAAAAAAAACAAACTTGAATCTGACCCTATAAGGATTTCGTATACTGTATATCAAAAGATTCTGACCGGTGGTTCTGGGAAAAACAGCTTTAAAGATTAAAGATTAACAACAACCCTGGATGACGCGTGGTCTAAAACAGTCTTCCAAAAGTACAAATAAACTATATAGAAAGAAACTAAAGAACCCGTCAGAAGAAAATAAAATGAAATAAAAACTCTATATCCAAATATTCCACAAATTAAAACGATTAAGTAAGGCTAAATACTATGACCGTTTATGTTATGTAAATAGATATAACATTTAAAAACTTGGGATATCTTGAACAAGGCAATCCAGAAAAAGAAACAAAATATCTCTATATGCTCGTCATTTGTGGGTAATGGAGAAACCATTATAGATCCGTCAGTTATAGCAGGACATTTCAACACATTCTTCTCTAAAATAGGACAAACGGTCAGCGACAGAGTATTCCAAACAGAAAAGCATTTCACTGACTACCTCAATAACAAAAACACTAATAGTTTCTTTATGGCACCAACTAACCCACAGGAAATTATATCAATTGTCAAAAAGTTAAAATCTAAAACCAGTACAGACTGTGATGATATATCAACAAAGATTCTGAAAGAAACCATTCAGGTAGTGTCAATACCATTATGTCACATAATAAATAACTCACTAGAAGCTGGAATCGTTCCAACAAAAATGAAAATTGCAAAAGTTATACCTGTATATAAAAGCGGTAACCCCAAAGAATTTAATAATTACAGGCCGATTAGTCTACTTCCGGTTTTCTCAAAGGTCCTTGAAAAGATAGTCTGCATTAGGTTAACATCATTCCTGAACCAATATAACATTCTCTACGAACACCAATACGTCTTCAGAGCAAAACATTCTACCGTGCACCCGATACTACATCTCCTTCATGATGTGGCTTCAAACAATGACAAAACAACAAAAGAATACACTTTACCCATTTTTCTAGATTTATTTAAGGCATTCGACATCATCAACCATAATACTGTTCTCAAAAGTTAGATTAGTACGGAATCAGAGGTATTGCTAACGATTGGTTCAGAAGTTATTTGACGGGGCGGGGACAGTATGTTAGTTTTCAAGGTCAAAAGTCCCAAGGTACCTACATTACGTGTGGTGTCCCCCAAGGCTCCATCTTAGGTCCCATACTTTTCCTAATATATATTAATGATATTACAATTTCAAAAACATTTAAACTTCTCTCGTTTGCCGATGTCACTACAGTATTCAAATCAGGACACGAGCTTGACTTTCTTTTCCTGGAAGTCAACAATGAAATCGACAAAATAAGCAATTGGTGGTCAGCTAATAACCTCTTCCTTAATGCAGATAAAACTAAGTACATGTTAATTCGCTCCTCAAACACAAAAGTACAACTAGGAAATAGATACATTAAAATAAATGGAAACAAGATAAGATTAGTAAGCAATTCAGAGACAGAAAAACATGTTAAATTTCTTGGTATTCTCCTGGATGAAAATCTTACCTTTAGAGATCATGTAGCCCACGTATGTGCTAAGTTATCCAGGGCCATCTTTGTGATCAGGAAGGTCAAAAACATACCGCCTCTCGCCGCCATGAAACAACTTTACTTCTCTCTAATCCATAGCCACATCCTGTACGGAATCGAAGTATGGGGACAATCCTCAGCATGCAAAAAATTACTCACACTCCAGAAACGTGCAATTCGCATTATAAAACGTGGCAAGTACAACAGTCACACCGACCCTTTATTCCGAAAGTCCAATATTTTAAAAATAGATGATCTCTACACAGTGTGATCGATACTCTTTATGTTTGACAGAAATCTACCCATGTCGTTTAACGATATCTTCAATAAATCGTGCGTTACTAATACTCGACAGTTCAGATATACTCAAATTCATCGTGACAAACCACGAACAAATTTCACTGCAAACCTACCAAAACATAAATTACCAGCCATATGGAACGAACTCGACAATCAACTAAAACCTGTACACCCAGGCAGTTATTCAAGAAAAGACTTTACGACAAACTTGTGGGTGCATATCAAACGTCTGTCGTATGCTGCAATCCGCGCTGCTTGAATTGTAGAAACCGACCAGACAAGATATATATATATAATGAGCTAATCTAATGCTGATTGTCCTAAGTTTTGCTAAGTTTTGCTCAAGTAGCTCAATATTCCAAAGCGAAGAACACTGGAGCTCCAGATTCTAATGTGAAAAATTCAGAAAATCCAGAAACCGATACGAATAACTCGGGAGCTGCAGATTCCAATGTGAAGAACTCGGGGCTCCAGATTCCATTGTGAAGAACCCAGAAGCTCCAGATACCAATGTGAATAACTAGGGAGCTCTAGATTCCAATGTGAAGAACTCGATCTCCAGATTCCAATGTGAAGAACTCGGAGCTCCAGATTCCAGTGCGGAGAACTCAGATAAGATTCTAATGTGAAGAACTCGGACCTCCAGATTCCAATGTGAAGAACTCGGGAGCTACAAAAAAGATTCCAATGTGAAGAACTCGGAGCTCCATATTCCAATGTGAAGAAATGGGGTATTACGATAAGATTAAATGTGAAGTACGTGGTTCTTCCGATTCCCATTTGAAGAACTCGGAGCTCCACATTCCAATGTGAAAAACTCTGGTGCTCCAGATTCCAGGGTGACGAACTCGGAGCTCCAAATTCCAATGTGAAGAATTCGGTAGCTCTAGACTCCAATGTGAAGAACTCGGACCTCCAGATTCCAATGTGAAGAACTCTGGAGCTCCAGATTTCAACGTGAAGAACTCGGTCTTCAGATTCCAATGTGAATAACTCGGAGCTCCAGATTCCGATGTAAAGAACTCGGAGCTTCAGATTCCAATGTGAAGAACTCGGAGCGTCAGATTCCAATGTGAAGAACTCGGATCTCCAAATGTCAGAGAGAAGAAATCGGAGCTCAAGATTCCAATGTGAAGAACTCGGAGCTCCAAATTCCAATGTGAATAACTCGGAGCTTCAGATTCCAATGTGAAGACCTCGGAGGTCCAGATTCCAATGTGAAGAACTCGGAGCTCCAGATTCCAATGTGAAGAACTCGGAGCTCCAGATTCCAATGTGAAAAACTTTGGAGCTCCAGATTCCAATGTGAAGAAATCGAAGCTCCAGATTCCAATGTGAAGAACTCGGAGCTCCAGATTCCAATGTGAAAAACTTTGGAGCTCCGGATTCCAATGTAAAGAAATCGAAGCTCCAGATTCCAATGTGAAAAACTCTGGAGCTCCAGATTCCAGAGTGAAGAACTCGGAAGCTACAGAAAAAATTCCAATGTGAAGAACACGGAGCTCCAGATTCCAATTTGAAAAATTCGGAGCTCCAGATTCCAGAGTGAAGAACTCGATCTCCAGATTCCAATGTGAAGAACTCGGATCTCAAAATTTCAGAGTGGAGAAATCGGAGCTTCAGATTCCAATGTGAAGAACAGAACTCGGAGCTCCAGATTCCAATGTGAAGAACTCGGAAGCTACAGAAAAGATTCCAATGTGAAGAACTCGATCTCCAGATTCCAATGTGAATAACTCGGAGCTCCAGATTCCGATGTGAAGAACTCGGAGCTTCAGATTCCGATGTGAAGAACTCGGAGCTTCAGATTCGAATGTGAAGAAATCGGAGCTCCAGATTCGAATGTGAAAAACTCTAGAGCTCCAGATTCCAGAGTGAAGAACTCGATCTCCAGATTCCAGTGTGAATAGCTCGGAGCTCCAGATTCCGATATGAAGAACTCGGAGATTCAGATTGCAATGTGAAGAACTCGGAGCTCCAGATTCCAATGTGAAGAACTCGGAAGCTACAGAAAAGATTCCGATGTGAAGAACTCGATCTCCATATTCCAATGAGAAGAACTCGGAGCTTCAGATTCCAATGTGAAAAACTCGGATCTCCAAATTTCAGAGTGAAGAAATCGGAGCTCCAGATTCCAATGTGAAGAACTCGGAGCTCCAGATTCCAGTGTGGAGAACTAATATAAGATTCCAATGTGAAGAACTAGTGAGCTTCAGATAAGATTCCAATGCGAATAACCCTCGTGATATAGATAAGATTCCAACGTGAAGAACTCGGACCTCCCGATTCCAATGTGAAGAACTCGGACCTCCAGATTCCAATGTGATCTTGAGAGCTCCAGATTCCAACGTAAAGAACTCGGGAGCTCCAGATTCCAATATGAAGAACTCGGAAGCTCCAGATTCCAATGTGAAGAACTCGGTTGTTCCCGATAAGATTCAAATGTGAAGAACGTGGAGCTCCAGATTCCCATTTCAAGAACTCGGGGCTCCGCTTTCCAATGTGAAGAACTCGGGAGCTACAGATTCCAGAGTGAAGAACTCGATCTCCAGATTTCAATGTGAAGAATTCGGACCTCCAAATTCCAATGTGAAAAACTCGGAGCTCTAGATTCCAATGTGAAGAACTCGGCAGCTCCAGATTCCAATATGAAGAACTTGGGAGCTCCAGATTCCAATGTGAAGAAGTCGGGAGCTACAGATAAGATTTCAATGTGAAGAACTTGGGAGCTCCAGATTCTAATATGAAGAACTCGGGAGCTCCAGATTCCAATGTGAAGAACTCGGAGCTCCAGATTCCAATGTGAAGACATCGGAGCTCCAGGTTCCAATGTGAAGAACTCGGAGCTCCACGGTCCAATGTGACGAACTCGGAACTCCAGATTTCAATGTGAAGAGCTCGGATCTCCAGGTTTCAATGTGAAGAATTCGGGAGCTTCAGATAAGATTCCAATGTGAAGCACTCAGGAGCTGCAGTTTCTAATGTGAATAACTGGGGAGCTCCAGATTCCAGAGTGAAGAAGTCGGGAGCTCCTGATTCCAGTATGAATAACTCGGGAGCCCCAAATTCCAATGTGAAGAACTCGGGAGCTCCAGATAAGATTTCAATGTGAAGAACTCGGGATCTCTAGATTCCATTGTGAAGAACTCAGAAGCTCCAGTTCCAACGTGAAGAAGAACTCGGTAGCTCCAGATTCCATTGTGAAGAACTCGGAAGCTCCACATAAGATTCCAATGTGAAGAACTTCGGAGTACCAGATTCCAATGTAAAGAACTCAGGAGCTTCAGATACGATTCCAATGTGGCCAATAGGGAGCTACAGATAAGTCTCCATTGCCAACAACTCGGGAGTTCCAGATAAGATTCCAGTGTGAAGGATATCTACCATTTTTCACCATGTATTTCTTTCAAAAACCTCTCAAAATATATTTTAAAATTATAAGATGGTTTACCTACTGCAGTGCTGCAACGGGATGTTAGATCAGATATATTTATTACAAGTGCTTGACACAGGTGAAGAAGTCAGAAAATGGAATGTGATAACAAATATTTGATCGATTCCATGCAGAATTGATAAAACAAATGGAAAGTGATATTCTTTAGTATGTATGAATTTGCCTGGTTGTGGTTTACTAGAGTGTGTCTACAGACACTTTTTGTTAAAGTTTACGGACGAGTTCCTATAGACACTTTGCCATATATTGCAACAGACCCCATCTACCTCTTGACGACCAAAAATAATTCAGCAATCTACCAGTTAAGCCATTGTATTTTTCAATCCCCAAGTCTTATTTATGATATAAACATGCTATACCTGTATCATCTTTTGAAACAGATTTTGTCAACATGCCAGTCAGAAGAACATCAGCAGCAGCTCTTCCAGCCATTAACATTGGAGCACACATTAAACAGAACTGCCAAACGCTCGTTGTAAATATCTGTAATGAAATGAAATTATTGAGAAAATGTAATGATTTCGAAAAAGTGGCCAATAATTAGAATGGGTTTTATTGATATTTGAAGTGCACCTTTGAGACATGCCAAGCTATCTATGATGCTGTCCTTCTCATATTTTTTTCTGTGCAAAACAATTTTGACCCAATTCTGAAAAAGTGCAACGATACCAGTGGACTGCATTTTTTCTGTTGTAGTTCAATACATACAGTAGAGAATGGCGTGTGTCTTGAAAAAGATCAGTCGTTTTGTATTTTGAATGACTTCCCAGTGCATGCATAATAAAGGGAGAGCCTAGTGTTTTTGCGTGTTACAACATATTAATTATGCCCATTCTCGGGATAATCATTAGTACTCTCTTAAAAACACGAGACGCTTCTTAATTTATTTTGATATTCTTAAATTTAGTTGTATAAAAATAAATATTATTAACAAAATAAAATTTGATAATTTTAAATAATAAGGTATTTCAACTTGGTAGAATGACTAAATAATGACGTATTTCAACTTGATAGAATGACTAAATAATAAGGTATTTCAACTTGGTAGAATGACTAAATAATGACGTATTTCAACTTGATAGAATGACTAAATAATAAGGTATTTCAACTTGGTAGAATGACTAATTAATGAGGTATTTCAACTTGGTAGATGACTAGATAATAAGGTATTTCAATTTGGTAGAATGACTAAATAATAAACTATTTCAACTTGGTAGAATGACTAAATAATAAAGTCTTTCAACTTGGTACAATGACTAAATAATAAGGTATTTCAACTTGGTAGAATGACTAAATACTAAGGTATTTCAACTTGGTAGAATGACTAAATAATAAGGTATTTCAACTTGGTAGATGACTAGATAATAAGGTATTTCAACTTGGTAGAATGACTAAATAATAAGATATTTCAACTTGGTACAATGTCTAAATAATAAAGTCTTTCATCTTGGTAGAATGACAAAATAATAACAATGACAATGACAAAATTCAAAAGGTTTTACAACTTACAGAAATAAGTTTACTTACCATTATAAAGTATGCACATATTCGAAGTATTACTGTCCATCTTAATATAATATTCTCATGATACCATTTCATTACAAGGCCTAATCCCACACCCTTAACCATCTAAAATAAAAACAAAACATAACTAGATTATTTCTGAAATCGCAAAGTGAATATTCAGAAGTTATTCAAGCTGGCATGGCCGACGCCGAAACGCCCCAAAAAACAAGGATGACGCCTCTGTAGGCTTCGATAACGCATTTGGTGCTGCTCCTTGTGCTTCAAACTGGTGTGTACCTCACAATGGAATTACAATACAGACAGCGGAGAGAAAAAAGTGACCAAACTTCGGGAAGCAGATACTCCAAAGTTTAAGTGTTTTTTTTTTCTAGGAACCCTGCCATATTTGGCCATTACACTCCGAACTCCAGAAACCGCACGTGAGCCCTGGTAATCCCCAAAAACATGCTCAGTTTCTCCATCCCAGCCTTCTCCCATATTCCATACAGGAACTTGTCTCTGTCTATGTATGCATGTTTCCTACTCTTGGGTTTCTAATGGATATGTAAACAATTATCAAAGTTTGAAATGACGTCAAAATGGCGATAAATCGAAAACCTAAAATACAGCTATCTCCTATTTTTCATCCCTTGAAAAACAAAAAAAAATCCGACCATTTTAATTTTTTTCACCTAAAATACAGCTATCTCCTATTTTTCATCCCTTGAAAAACAAAAAAAAATCCGACCATTTTAATTTTTTTCACCCACGACCCCCCCCCCCCCCCCCCCCTAATCCAGGTCGTCATTTGAGAGCTCTGCATTGACGGTTGCGAATTTCTAAACACAGAAACACATATTTAGACGTGTTTCTTGGGAGGGGGTAAAATATATTCCCAGAGTTACGAAAGGATGATGCTCGTAATGAGGGTGAAACAAAAAGGTCAAAAAAGAAACGGAAAATTGACATGCCTCGCTTCAGAGTGAAACTTTTGAATGAAAAAATAGAGGTGCGCAATTTCGAATGACGAGAAAACAATGTGTGAAGCCTTGTAGATGGAGCGGCAGTCAAAAATGACGAGAAATTGAAAATAATAAAAAAATATAACAGGTTTCTACTTTGAAAGCTCTGCAAACTATTTAAATTTTCTAGAAATCGGCCTCTATTTTTGGACATTGATCTCCTGTGCAGTCACCAGTCAGCTCTGACTAAACAGTTGAGAATTTCTCAGCAAAGCAATATATGTTTAGATATGCTTATTTTTGAGATTATATTCCCAAAGTTTAAAAAACGGAAGCCTAACAGATAAGGACATATTGAAAGTTTATGGTAAAGACGTAAATCTGACATTGTTTTGAATAAAGGTTGATATTTGACAATTCAAAAACGCTGTTCACTGTCTCAGAGATCCAAACAAGCGATGTCTGAAATTTCAAAGTAGTGTGTTAAGTGAATTAGAAGTTACGAGTGTCACCGTTTTCCCGTAATTAATTATTAAAAACGTCACGATTAGTCTTTTGCCGTCTGAATGTCACAACGCGAAATATTTGAAATGACGTCGCCCGTTTCGTAATTGCTTCATCAACGGAGTGACCAGCATTAGCAAGACGCTTCATTTTTCTGGATTTATCACACGTGCTGCAAACGGTGTTCCGGGTGAAATGTTTAAATTACAAACCGATTTGTGATTTGAACTGAGATGGAATGAGTTTATCTGGTATATTTATCCAGTGCCGTCGTGGGGTACGCGAGAGGTTTATTTACTAAACCTGTGATCTTTAAAAGTTGCCTTGAACGATCACAAGTTTAGTAAATAAGCCTCTAGTGTTTCACGATGTACGTTTTGGGCTATGGGTAGTGTCTTATTGGAACATATACGTTATTGTGATGAGTTGACAGTAACATGGTCTAAGGTTTGAGGCTCAGAGCGTATGTTCAACCTCGACGGGGTAGTGGGAGAAGTTAGATTGTGTTTAGATTTATTACAAAAACTCCAAAACAGATTGATCAGTATATAGCCTACCACACAATACAGTATACAACAAAGAAAGTGTGATCTGAATGACATAAACTATTCTTAATACTTCTTTGAGTTGACAAGTTGCTATAACGAGTTCCAAAAGTCGTTATAAGAGTCCCGAAATCGTTATAACGTGTAGCGAGCGGAGCCATTATTATGAGTGAACAAGTCATTATAACAAGTTGACAAGTAGTAACCACGTGGTTTGAAGTAGTTATAACTAGTTGTTCTATCGTTATAACCCGGTAACATTACTAGACAAGTCACTATAACGAGTTGACAAATCATTATAACGAGTTGTAAAATCGTCATAACAAGTTGGCAAGTCGTTATTAGGAGTTGTGAATACTCTATAGCGAGTTGAAAAGTCATTATAACGAGTTGTGATGCCATTATAACGAGTTGTGAAGTTATAACATGTTGACAGGCAATTATAACGAGTTGACGAGTCATTATGACGAAATACGTTATAACGAGCTATTAAACCTATATAAAGAATTGACAAGCTGTAATGACGAGTTGATAAGCCGTTAGAATGAGATGTGATATCATTATAACGAGTTGACATGTTGTAATGACGAGTTGATAAGCCGTTAGAATGAGATATGATATCATTATAACGAGATGACATGTTGTAATGACGAGTTGATAAGCCGTTAGAATGAGGTGTGATATCATTATAACGAGTTGACATGTTGTAATGACGAGTTGATAAGCCGTAAGAATGAGATATGATATCATTATAACGAGATGACATGTTGTAATGACGAGTTGATAAGCCGTTAGAATGAGGTGTGATATCATTATAACGAGTTGACAAGCTGTAATGACGAGTTGATAAGCCGTTAGAATGAGATATGATATCATTATAACGAGATGACATGTTGTAATGACGAGTTCATAAGCCGTTAGAATGAGATATGATATCATTATAACGAGATGACATGTTGTAATGACGAGTTGATAAGCCGTTAGAATGAGATATGATATCATTATAACGAGATGACATGTTGTAATGACGAGTTGATAAGCCGTTAGAATGAGATGTGATATCATTATAACGAGATGACATGTTGTAATGACGAGTTGATAAGCCGTTAGAATGAAATGTGATATCATTATAACGAGTTGACAAGCTGTAATGACGAGTAGATAAGCCGTTAGAATGAGATGTGATATCATTATAACGAGATGACATGTTGTAATGACGAGTTGATAAGCCGTTAGAATGAGATATGATATCATTATAACGAGATGACATGTTGTAATGACGAGTTGATAAGCCGTTAGAATGAGATATGATATCATTATAACGAGTTGACATGTTGTAATGACGAGTTGATAAGCCGTTAGAATGAGATATGATATCATTATAACGAGTTGACGTGTTGTAATGACGAGTTGATAAGCCGTTAGAATGAGATGTGATATCATTATAACGAGTTGACGGGTTGTAATGACGAGTTGATAAGCCGTTAGAATGAGGGGTGATATCATTATAACGAGTTGCCATGTTGTAATGACGAGTTGATAAGCCGTTAGAATGAGATGTGATATCATTATAACGAGTTGACATGTTGTAATGGCGAGTTGATAAGCCGTTAGAATGAGGTGTGATATCATTATAACGAGTTGACATGTTGTAATGACGAGTTGATAAGCCGTTAGAATGAGGTGTGATATCATTATAACGAGTTGACATGTTGTAATGACGAGTTGATAAGCCGTTAGAATGAGGTGTGATATCATTATAACGAGTTGACATGTTGTAATGACGAGTTGATAAGCCGTTAGAATGAGGTGTGATATCATTATAACGAGTTGACATGTTGTAATGACGAGTTGATAAGCCGTTAGAATGAGATATGATATCATTATAACGAGATGACATATTGTAATGACGAGTTGATAAGCCGTTAGAATGAGGTGTGATATCATTATAACGAGTTGACATGTTGTAATGACGAGTTGATAAGCCGTTAGAATGAGGTGTGATATCATTATAACGAGTTGACATGTTGTAATGACGAGTTGATAAGTCGTTAGAATGAGATGTGATATCATTATGACGAGTTGACGTGTTGTAATGACGAGTTGATAAGCCGTTAGAATGAGGTGTGATATCATTATAACGAGTTGACATGTTGTAATGACGAGTTGATAAGCCGTTAGAATGAGGTGTGATATCATTATAACGAGTTGACATGTTGTAATGACGAGTTGATAAGCCGTTAGAATGAGATACGATATCATTATAACGAGATGACATGTTGTAATGACGAGTTGATAAGCCGTTAGAATGAGATATGATATCATTATAACGAGTTGACATGTTGTAATGACGAATTGATAAGCCGTTAGAATGAGATATGATATCATTATAACGAGATGACATGTTGTAATGACGAGTTGATAAGCCGTTAGAATGAGATATGATATCATTATAACGAGATGACATGTTGTAATGACGAGTTGATAAGCCGTTAGAATGAGGTGTGATATCATTATAACGAGTTGACGTGTTGTAATGACGAGTTGATAAGCCGTTAGAATGAGATATGATATCATTATAACGAGATGACATGTTGTAATGACGAGTTGATAAGCCGTTAGAATGAGGTGTGATATCATTATAACGAGTTGACATGTTGTAATGACGAGTTGATAAGCCGTTAGAATGAGGTGTGATATCATTATAACGAGTTGACATGTTGTAATGACGAGTTGATAAGCCGTTAGAATGAGATATGATATCATTATAACGAGATGACATGTTGTAATGACGAGTTGATAAGCCGTTAGAATGAGATATGATATCATTATAACGAGATGACATGTTGTAATTACGAGTTGATAAGCCGTTAGAATGAGATATGATATCATTATAACGAGATGACATGTTGTAAGGACGAGTTGATAAGCCGTTGGAATGAGATATGATATCATTATAACGAGATGACATGTTGTAATGACGAGTTGATAAGCCGTTAGAATGAGATATGATATCATTATAACGAGATGACATGTTGTAATGACGAGTTGATAAGCCGTTAGAATGAGGTGTGATATCATTATAACGAGTTGACATGTTGTAATGACGAGTTGATAAGCCGTTAGAATGAGGTGTGATATCATTATAACGAGTTGACATGTTGTAATGACGAGTTGATAAGCCGTTAGAATGAGATATGATATCATTATAACGAGATGACATGTTGTAATGACGAGTTGATAAGCCGTTAGAATGAGGTGTGATATCATTATAACGAGTTGACATGTTGTAATGACGAGTTGATAAGCCGTTAGAATGAGGAGTGATATCATTACAACGAGTTGACATGTTGTAATGACGAGTTGATAAGTCGTTAGAATGAGATGTGATATCATTATAACGAGTTGACGTGTTGTAATGACGAGTTGATAAGCCGTTAGAATGAGGTGTGATATCATTATAACGAGTTGACATGTTGTAATGACGAGTTGATAAGCCGTTAGAATGAGGTGTGATATCATTATAACGAGTTGACATGTTGTAATGACGAGTTGATAAGCCGTTAGAATGAGATACGATATCATTATAACGAGATGACATGTTGTAATGACGAGTTGATAAGCCGTTAGAATGAGATATATCATTATAACGAGTTGACATGTTGTAATGACGAATTGATAAGCCGTTAGAATGAGATATGATATCAATATAACGAGATGACATGTTGTAATGACGAGTTGATAAGCCGTTAGAATGAGGTGTGATATCATTATAACGAGTTGACATGTTGTAATGACGAGTTGATAAGCCGTTAGAATGAGATATGATATCATTATAACGAGATGACATGTTGTAATGACGAGTTAATAAGCCGTTAGAATGAGGTGTGATATCATTATAACGAGTTGACGTGTTGTAATGACGAGTTGATAAGCCGTTAGAATGAGATATGATATCATTATAAGGAGATGACATGTTGTAATGACGAGTTGATAAGCCGTTAGAATGAGGTGTGATATCATTATAACGAGTTGACATGTTGTAATGACGAGTTGATAAGCCGTTAGAATGAGGTGTGATATCATTATAACGAGTTGACATGTTGTAATGACGAGTTGATAAGCCGTTAGAATGAGATATGATATCATTATAACGAGATGACATGTTGTAATGACGAGTTGATAAGCCGTTAGAATGAGATATGATATCATTATAACGAGATGACATGTTGTAATGACGAGTTGATAAGACGTTAGAATGAGATATGATATCATTATAACGAGATGACATGTTGTAATGACGAGTTGATAAGCCGTTGGAATGAGATATGATATCATTATAACGAGATGACATGTTGTAATGACGAGTTGATAAGCCGTTAGAATGAGGTGTGATATCATTATAAGGAGATGACATGTTGTAATGACGAGTTGATAAGCCGTTAGAATGAGATATGATATCATTATAACGAGATGACATGTTGTAATGACGAGTTGATAAGCCGTTAGAATGAAATATGATATCATTATAACGGGATGACATGTTGTAATGACGAGTTGATAAGCCGTTAGAATGAGGTGTGATATCATTATAACGAGTTGACATGTTGTAATGACGAGTTGATAAGCCGTTAGAATGAGATATGATATCATTATAACGAGATGACATGTTGTAATGACGAGTTGATAAGCCGTTAGAATGAGGTGTGATATCATTATAACGAGTTGACATGTTGTAATGACGAGTTGATAAGCCGTTAGAATGAGATATGATATCATTATAACAAGATGACATGTTGTAATGACGAGTTGATAAGCCGTTAGAATGAGGTGTGATATCATTATAACGAGATGACATGTTGTAATGACGAGTTGATAAGCCGTTAGAATGAGATATGATATCATTATAACGAGATGACATGTTGTAATGACGAGTTGATAAGCCGTTAGAATGAGATATGATATCATTATAACGAGTTGACATGTTGTAATGACGAGTTGATAAGCCGTTAGAATGAGATATGATATCATTATAACGAGTTGACATGTTGTAATGACGAGTTGATAAGCCGTTAGAATGAGATGTGATATCATTATAACGAGTTGACAAGCTGTAATGACGAGTTGATAAGCCGTTAGAATGAGATGTGATATCATTATAACGAGTTGACGTGTTGTAATGACGAGTTGATAAGCCGTTAGAATGAGATATGATATCATTATAACGAGATGACATGTTGTAATGACGAGTTGATAAGCCGTTAGAATGAGATGTGATATCATTATAACGAGTTGACAAGCTGTAATGACGAGTTGATAAGCCGTTAGAATGAGATGTGATATCATTATAACGAGTTGACGTGTTGTAATGATGAGTTGATAAGCCGTTAGAATGAGATGTGATATCATTATAACGAGTTGACAAGCTGTAATGACGAGTTGATAAGCCGTTAGAATGAGATATGATATCATTATAACGAGATGACATGTTGTAATGACGAGTTGATAAGCCGTTAGAATGAGATATGATATCATTATAACGAGTTGACGTGTTGTAATGACGAGTTGATAAGCGGTTAGAATGAGATGTGATATCATTATAACGAGTTGACGTGTTGTAATGACGAGTTGATAAGCCGTTAGAATGAGATGTGATATCATTATAACGAGTTGACATGTTGTAATGACGAGTTGATAAGCCGTTAGAATGAGGTGTGATATCATTATAACGAGTTGACATGTTGTAATGACGAGTTGATAAGCCGTTAGAATGAGATATCATATCATTATAACGAGTTGACATGTTGTAATGACGAGTTGATAAGCCGTTAGAATGAGATGTGATATCATTATAACCAGTTGACATGTTGTAATGACGAGTTGATAAGCCGTTAGAATGAGATATGATATCATTATAACGAGATGACATGTTGTAATGACGAGTTGATAAGCCGTTAGAATGAGATATGATATCATTATAACGAGATGACATGTCGTAATTACGAGTTGATAAGCCGTTAGAATGAGATATGATATCATTATAACGAGATGACATGTTGTAAGGACGAGTTGATAAGCCGTTGGAATGAGATATGATATCATTATAACGAGATGACATGTTGTAATGACGAGTTGATAAGCCGTTAGAATGAGATATGATATCATTATAACGAGATGACATGTTGTAATGACGAGTTGATAAGCCGTTAGAATGAGGTGTGATATCATTATAACGAGTTGACATGTTGTAATGACGAGTTGATAAGCCGTTAGAATGAGGTGTGATATCATTATAACGAGTTGACATGTTGTAATGACGAGTTGATAAGCCGTTAGAATGAGATATGATATCATTATAACGAGATGACATGTTGTAATGACGAGTTGATAAGCCGTTAGAATGAGGTGTGATATCATTATAACGAGTTGACATGTTGTAATGGCGAGTTGATAAGCCGTTAGAATGAGGAGTGATATCATTACAACGAGTTGACATGTTGTAATGACGAGTTGATAAGTCGTTAGAATGAGATGTGATATCATTATAACGAGTTGACGTGTTGTAATGACGAGTTGATAAGCCGTTAGAATGAGGTGTGATATCATTATAACGAGTTGACATGTTGTAATGACGAGTTGATAAGCCGTTAGAATGAGGTGTGATATCATTATAACGAGTTGACATGTTGTAATGACGAGTTGATAAGCCGTTAGAATGAGATACGATATCATTATAACGAGATGACATGTTGTAATGACGAGTTGATAAGCCGTTAGAATGAGATATATCATTATAACGAGTTGACATGTTGTAATGACGAATTGATAAGCCGTTAGAATGAGATATGATATCAATATAACGAGATGACATGTTGTAATGACGAGTTGATAAGCCGTTAGAATGAGGTGTGATATCATTATAACGAGTTGACATGTTGTAATGACGAGTTGATAAGCCGTTAGAATGAGATATGATATCATTATAACAAGATGACATGTTGTAATGACGAGTTAATAAGCCGTTAGAATGAGGTGTGATATCATTATAACGAGTTGACGTGTTGTAATGACGAGTTGATAAGCCGTTAGAATGAGATATGATATCATTATAAGGAGATGACATGTTGTAATGACGAGTTGATAAGCCGTTAGAATGAGGTGTGATATCATTATAACGAGTTGACATGTTGTAATTACGAGTTGATAAGCCGTTAGAATGAGGTGTGATATCATTATAACGAGTTGACATGTTGTAATGACGAGTTGATAAGCCGTTAGAATGAGATATGATATCATTATAACGAGATGACATGTTGTAATGACGAGTTGATAAGCCGTTAGAATGAGATATGATATCATTATAACGAGATGACATGTTGTAATGACGAGTTGATAAGACGTTAGAATGAGATATGATATCATTATAACGAGATGACATGTTGTCATGATGAGTTGATAAGCCGTTGGAATGAGATATGATATCATTATAACGAGATGACATGTTGTAATGACGAGTTGATAAGCCGTTAGAATGAGGTGTGATATCATTATAAGGAGATGACATGTTGTAATGACGAGTTGATAAGCCGTTAGAATGAGATATGATATCATTATAACGAGATGACATGTTGTAATGACGAGTTGATAAGCCGTTAGAATGAAATATGATATCATTATAACGGGATGACATGTTGTAATGACGAGGTGATAAGCCGTTAGAATGAGGTGTGATATCATTATAACGAGTTGACATGTTGTAATGACGAGTTGATAAGCCGTTAGAATGAGATATGATATCATTATAACGAGATGACATGTTGTAATGACGAGTTGATAAGCCGTTAGAATGAGGTGTGATATCATTATAACGAGTTGACATGTTGTAATGACGAGTTGATAAGCCGTTAGAATGAGATATGATATCATTATAACAAGATGACATGTTGTAATGACGAGTTGATAAGCCGTTAGAATGAGGTGTGATATCATTATAACGAGATGACATGTTGTAATGACGAGTTGATAAGCCGTTAGAATGAGATATGATATCATTATAACGAGATGACATGTTGTAATGACGAGTTGATAAGCCGTTAGAATGAGATATGATATCATTATAACGAGTTGACATGTTGTAATGACGAGTTGATAAGCCGTTAGAATGAGATATGATATCATTATAACGAGTTGACATGTTGTAATGACGAGTTGATAAGCCGTTAGAATGAGATGTGATATCATTATAACGAGTTGACAAGCTGTAATGACGAGTTGATAAGCCGTTAGAATGAGATGTGATATCATTATAACGAGTTGACGTGTTGTAATGACGAGTTGATAAGCCGTTAGAATGAGATATGATATCATTATAACGAGATGACATGTTGTAATGACGAGTTGATAAGCCGTTAGAATGAGATGTGATATCATTATAACGAGTTGACAAGCTGTAATGACGAGTTGATAAGCCGTTAGAATGAGATGTGATATCATTATAACGAGTTGACGTGTTGTAATGATGAGTTGATAAGCCGTTAGAATGAGATGTGATATCATTATAACGAGTTGACAAGCTGTAATGACGAGTTGATAAGCCGTTAGAATGAGATATGATATCATTATAACGAGATGACATGTTGTAATGACGAGTTGATAAGCCGTTAGAATGAGATATGATATCATTATAACGAGTTGACGTGTTGTAATGACGAGTTGATAAGCGGTTAGAATGAGATGTGATATCATTATAACGAGTTGACGTGTTGTAATGACGAGTTGATAAGCCGTTAGAATGAGATGTGATATCATTATAACGAGTTGACATGTTGTAATGACGAGTTGATAAGCCGTTAGAATGAGGTGTGATATCATTATAACGAGTTGACATGTTGTAATGACGAGTTGATAAGCCGTTAGAATGAGATATGATATCATTATAACGAGTTGACATGTTGTAATGACGAGTTGATAAGCCGTTAGAATGAGATGTGATATCATTATAACGAGTTGACATGTTGTAATGACGAGTTGATGAGCCGTTAGAATGAGATATGATATCATTATAACGAGTTCACAAGCTGTAATGACGAGTTGATAAGCCGTTAGAATGAGATGTGATATCATTATAACGAGTTGACATGTTGTAATGACGAGTTGATAAGCCGTTAGAATGAGATGTGATATCATTATAACCAGTTGACGTTTTGTAATGACGAGTTGATAAGCCGTTAGAATGAGGTGTGATATCATTATAACGAGCTGACATGTTGTAATGTCGAGTTGATAAGCCGTTAGAATGAGATGTGATATCATTATAACGAGTTGACAAGCTGTAATGACGAGTTGATAAGCCGTTAGAATGAGATGTGATATCATTATAACGAGATGACATGTTGTAATGACGAGTTGATAAGCCGTTAGAATGAGATATGATATCATTATAACGAGATGACATGTTGTAATGACGAGTTGATAAGCCGTTAGAATGAGATGTGATATCATTATAACGAGTTGACAAGCTGTAATGACGAGTTGATAAGCCGTTAGAATGAGATGTGATATCATTATAACGAGTTGACGTGTTGTAATGACGAGTTGATAAGCCGTTAGAATGAGATGTGATATCATTATAACGAGTTGACGTGTTGTAATGACGAGTTGATAAGCCGTTAGAATGAGATGTGATATCATTATAACGAGTTGACGTGTTGTAATGACGAGTTGATAAGCCGTTAGAATGAGATGTGATATCATTATAACGAGTTGACAAGCTGTAATGACGAGTTGATAAGCCGTTAGAATGAGATATGATATCATTATAACGAGATGACATGTTGTAATGACGAGTTGATAAGCCGTTAGAATGAGATATGATATCATTATAACGAGTTGCCGTGTTGTAATGACGAGTTGATAAGCCGTTAGAATGAGATGTGATATCATTATAACGAGTTGACAAGCTCTAATGACGAGTTGATAAGCCGTTAGAATGAGATGTGATATCATTATAACGAGTTGACGTGTTGTAATGACGAGTTGATAAGCCGTTAGAATGAGATGTGATATCATTATAACGAGTTGACAAGCTGTAATGACGAGTTGATAAGCCGTTAGAATGAGATGTGATATCATTATAACGAGTTGACGTGTTGTAATGACGAGTTGATAAGCCGTTAGAATGAGATGTGATATCATTATAATGAGTTGACAAGCTGTAATGACGAGTTGATAAGCCGTTAGAATGAGATGTGATATCATTATAACGAGATGACATGTTGTAATGACGAGTTGATAAGCCGTTAGAATGAGATGTGATATCATTATAACGAGTTGACATGTTGTAATGACGAGTTGATAAGCCGTTAGAATGAGATGTGATATCATTATAACGAGTTGACAAGCTGTAATGACGAGTTGATAAGCCGTTAGAATGAGATGTGATATCATTATAACGAGATGACATGTTGTAATGACGAGTTGATAAGCCGTTAGAATGAGATATGATATCATTATAACGAGATGACATGTTGTAATGACGAGTTGATAAGCCGTTAGAATGAGATGTGATATCACTATAACGAGTTGACAAGCTGTAATGACGAGTTGCCGTTAGAATGAGATGTGATATCATTATAACGAGTTGACGTGTTGTAATGACGAGTTGATAAGCCGTTAGAATGAGATGTGATATCATTATAACGAGTTGAGAAGCTGTAATGACGAGTTGATAAGCCGTTAGAATGAGATGTGATATCATTATAACGAGATGACATGTTGTAATGACGAGTTGATAAGCCGTTAGAATGAGATGTGATATCATTATAACGAGTTGACATGTTGTAATGACGAGTTGATAAGCCGTTAGAATGAGATGTGATATCATTATAACGAGTTGACAAGCTGTAATGACGAGTTGATAAGCCGTTAGAATGAGATGTGATATCATTATAACGAGTTGACATGTTGTAATGGCGAGTTGATAAGCCGTTAGAATGAGATATGATATCATTATAACGAGTTGACAAGCTGTAATGACGAGTTGATAAGCCGTTAGAATGAGATATGATATCATTATAACGAGATGACATGTTGTAATGACGAGTTGATAAGCCGTTAGAATGATATATGATATCATTATAACGAGATGACATGTTGTAATGACGAGTTGATAAGCCGTTAGAATGAGATATGATATCATTATAACGAGTTGACATGTTGTAATGACGAGTTGATAAGCCGTTAGAATGAGGTGTGATATCATTATAACGAGTTGACATGTTGTAATGACGAGTTGATAAGCCGTTAGAATGAGATATGATATCATTATAACGAGATGACATGTTGTAATGACGAGTTGATAAGCCGTTAGAATGAGGTGTGATATCATTATAACGAGTTGACATGTTGTAATGACGAGTTGATAAGCCGTTAGAATGAGATATGATATCATTATAACGAGATGACATGTTGTAATGACGAGTTGATAAGCCGTTAGAATGAGATATGATATCATTATAACGAGATGACATGTTGTAATGACGAGTTGATAAGCCGTTAGAATGAGATATGATATCATTATAACGAGATGACATGTTGTAATGACGAGTTGATAAGCCGTTAGAATGAGATGTGATATCATTATAACGAGATGACAAGCTGTAATGACGAGTTGATAAGCCGTTAGAATGAGATGTGATATCATTATAACGAGTTGACAAGCTGTAATGACGAGTTGATAAGCCGTTAGAATGAGGTGTGATATCATTATAACGAGTTGACATGTTGTAATGACGAGTTGATAAGCCGTTAGAATGAGATATGATATCATTATAACGAGATGACATGTTGTAATGACGAGTTGATAAGCCGTTAGAATGAGATGTGATATCATTATAACGAGTTGACAAGCTGTAATGACGAGTTGATAAGCCGTTAGAATGAGATGTGATATCATTATAACGAGTTGACATGTTGTTGTAATAGTTTGTGAAGTCATTATAACTCGTTGACAAATCATTATAACGCGCTGGGAAGTCATTATACTGAGTTGACAAGTTATTATAACGAGTTGTGATTCTTTACAAAAAGGTGACACAAGCGGACATGTCTATATAACGAGTTACGAAGTAATAACGAGTTGACAAGTCATTATATCGAATTGACAGGTCATTATAATGAATTCTGAAAGTCATTATAACGAGTTCCAAAAAAGTTTTTATAACGAGTCACAAAGTCGTTATAATCTGTTGAGGTGTCGTTATAACAAGTTTTGAAGCCATTATAACTAGTTACCAAAGCCTTGAAATAGGCTATCAGGTCATTATAAAGAGCTGTGGAACCATAACGTGTTGACAAGTCGTTACAACGAGTTTGTAAGTTATAAAGAATTTGGAAGTTGTAATGTGTTGACAAATCGTTATAACGAATTGTAAAGTCATTATAAATAGTTCACAGGCCATTACAATGCGTTGTGAACTTATAACGAGTTAACAGATCATTATAATAAGCTGGAACGTTATTAATACTAGCTGGTAAGTGGTCATAACTAGTTGTGAATTCAACTTGTTGGCATCATTAGCTCCAGTGCTCCTTCGCAGTAATGCTCTTTCGTAGGATTATCATACAGGAATCGAAAATAATTTTCTGAGAAATCCGAATTAACTTTTCTATAAAACATTCAATGAGTTGTGTACAGGAATCAGAACGGGGTTTTGTGAAAATCAAGAATATAGCTCCTACATGCCTATTGTTATGAGCTTATAATATTGTAAAAGTATTTTAATATAATATATAGTTATAGTTATATATTACCATGGAGAGAACGCCATTATATGATAATATAAAGCCAGTCTGATCTGCAGCCAGTTGAAAATGATTCATTGCAATCACAGAAAACATACTTTGAAATACTACTGTTGGTATTGCTGAAAGAAACAAGATACAAATCAAACAATGTTGAACGTGCAGATCCAAGTTGAGTAGGAGTAAGTGCAAAGTGTTTCAATACTTTTCCAACCACTTCCAAAAGGGTTAACAGTGCCTTGTGAATACTAATATTATCAGGATAGTCTTTGGTCTAATATAGGTTTGTCTAAATATGGGTTAACAATGTTATACATGTAGATCCAAGTTGAATAGGAGTAAGTGCAAAGTGTTTCAACACTCTTCCAACCACTTCCAAAAGGGTTAATAGTCCCTTCTGAATACTAATTTTATCAGGGTTCTCCTTGGTCTAAATATGGGTTTGTCTAAATATGGGTTAACAATGATGTACATGGAGGTCAATGTTAAGCAGGAGTAAAGTGTAAAGTGTTGTTTCAACACAGTCCCATCCACTTTCAAAGGGTTAATGGTGCTTTGCGAATGTTAATATAGGTTAATATATTTGGCTACTTTTCAATAAATAGCTTAATAGTGCCTTGCAAATGAATGTTAGATCCCTGTCTCAGTACAGACATACTGGCAGTGCAGTATGGCTGTGGTGAGCCAGTGGTCTGACATCTATATAGGCACAAGCCAAGCAGCCCTTGAAATTTAAATCATTTTACTAACTAAGGCACTAATAATAATAATAATAATAATAACACTTTGGCCAGCCGCTGATTTGTCGCGGTTCTCGGACGAGAAGGCCATGGTTACCCCTGAACTCCCAACTGCCTCCCTGTTCCCACGCTTCTCCTCTCCTCCCAACATTCGGAGACGAACTGCTTGATGACATCCCTTGCCCCATTCTTCCCAATCTCTCCGATTAGCACATTAACCCTCTCCTTTGAGTCTCCCCCTAACCACATGCCCTTCATTCTCCCATCCCACTTCCCCATTATACTCCCAGTGAATCTCATTCTTTTAGACTGATACTTTGGGCATTCTAGAAGGAAGTGTTCCAGGGTCTCCACCATGCCCAAGTTACACATCTGGAACTCCCTTTCACCGTCTTTCCCAATTTTTCCCCTCAGCTCCAGGGATCGCGACCTCAGCTTGAACAGCAGTGACCCCCCAAAGGTGCCATCAAGGTACTCTTCAAAACCTGGCCTCTCTTTATCACGCAGGCCACCCAAAGACCTCTTTGATTTGACCCCCTCTCGCCAATTACGGTTACAATCCTCCATGACCCTTTCTCTGACGATTTTTTTACCCTGGTTTGCCCCAACGTCCAGGTCCGAGATCTCCAATGAGTAGTTATCTACTAGCTCCCTCACTTGGACCATCCACCCCGTTTTTGATATTTGAGTTGAAAATTGGCAGGAACATTACTTTACACCATCGGCTGTCGGGGAGATTCACCAAATAATTAAGATAATCGAGTTTCAACAGGTCTATCCTGTCCTGTTATATTATTATTATTATTGGCAGACTGCTGTTGCATCTAGGCTTCGATCCTATGACCCGCATAGATATGGGCTAAGAGAGCCTTATGAGCTAAGATATCCGAGCTGTGTTCTCTCCGCCTAATATGTGTTAACAATGCTTTGTTGGTAAGTCTAATACATGTGTTAACAATGCTTTTTTGATAAGTCCACTCAACATAGCAGGTGGGGTGAGTCTGTGAAAATAAAATTTACAACAAAGTGCAACCCCCATCGCGACCCCCTCCCCAGTGTACCAAACATGTTGTTTGACATAATGTCAAAATTAAGGTCCAGTTCATATTCACTTGAATGTAATATTGCCCATGCAGAATGTCCTTTATCTGTGATCCTTATCTATTTGAGTGGTGGGTCAGCGTGATTATGTTTAAATGTAATGCCTGAACGAATGAATATTCCGTTCTGTTCTGTCCTTCCGTCTTCCGACACCCAACGTAATGTTTTGTTTGACATATATTCCCAAATGGATCTCTGGCTTCTTGGGGATTGTATCCACTTCTGATCACCTCGACACATAACCTCACTAGAATAATGTACAAGCATAGTATAATCTTTTGTCGAATGACTGTAGTGTTAAAAGGTTTTAATTCGTAAGGAATTTTACGTCACTTTTTTCATCTCTGTCACTGACACAGTTTGGTGGGTCAAGTCGGTCAAAATATATTATTAACACAATCATGTTTCCTCGTGCTAGAAACTGTGTGGTCAATCAAATTCATCCTGCACACCATTGTCATTGTGGCGTTTGACTTCATTGGAACTGATAGAAATTAGCGAACCATGTCCAACAGTTAACCTTTAATAATAACCAAGCACCATGTTTTTTTTTTTGTTCACACACTCGCCACCTCGCTTGATTATTCGTATCAACTGATTGATCTTTATGTTAACCCTTTACCAAACTTGACGGAGCCCATCCAGCGTAATACGCGATAATGGATATTAAATCTGTTTATTAATTATTATTATTATTTTCATCTTCTGCTTCCGTAACATTGTGGCTTTCATCTGAATGAGCACGTGGCACTCGTCGGATGAGGGGTTGTTTGCCTGTGGTTTTGGAGGCAAAGAGTGAAATTTTTCAGTTACCAAAAATATTCTCTTGCGAGTGTCCGCGAAAACTCGTCAATGACAAACTTCAAGACATTCCTCATTCGTGGCAATCGACGACCTCCAAGTTCTACTGTAGATCGAAATCTCGCCGGGCGCAAATATATCACTGCAGATTACGACTCGGGTGTAGTAATCTCAACTCTCACTTATACCAAAATCACCTAAAACCAAGTCCCCTATGCCAATGCGGTGACGAAGAGACTTCTGGTCATTTTCTCCTGCATTGTCCAATCTTCTCCGATGTCCTATCCCATGCAATAGCTTTCCTCCCCTTTACAGGGGATTCCTCCATACTTCTTTTTTAATCAGAATTCCTGAGTTATGACGACAATCGTTACACTTTTGAAATGGTACATGATTTTATATTAACAAGCAAGCGATTCCATTGAATGACTCCCATGCGGTGTTGGTCTATCTCCTATACAAAACGAGATGGGTTAATACCGCGTTGGAGTTATTTAATAGCGTTTATATTACTTTGGTGTCAATTAATTAAAATTGATACGGTACTGACTAAGTGTTTGGATGGTATTTAGTGCCTGTTATAGCAGACTCTAACTCCCTTTTGTTATCAAGAAGACATCCATGGAAATAACAATTAAAGCTTTATTTTGCTAGTACATCGCGAGGATCCCGGGAAGTATAGCAGTGCCTGCTCGCTGCGGTAAAAAAGCTCTGTCTTGCTGGTAGAATACAACCCATTAATCCATACTTCGGATCAAACTCCCTTAACATGGGTAACATCGGTATGAATGATTGGCTAAACTTGCATTTGTATCTATGTTGCGGTCATGATTGGCCATTGTGCGGAAACGCATGATTACAAACTCCAATAAACAAACGAATAAATATACAGTATTAATATCGGGCACTAATTGGTGATTCAATAACCCAACCACCAACAGGCACTTCGGGTTGCAAACGCATGAGTTTCAGACGATTATCTCTTGGAATAGTCATTCTTCATAAACATGTGAGCCTGGACATAAATAACAATTCTACACATTGACCGACGAGTGTATCCATCGAACACTTTGCAATTTGGGTGCTGGGAAACTTCGAGATTCGATTCGATTCGAGAATCACTCTTCCAATTCGATTCGAAATCAGGTGTCATGATTGGTGATTAATCGAGTGTGTCAAATCCCAGAACATCAAGGCACGGGAACCTGTACCTCAATTGGCACCACGGCTCCTGGTCAGTATGGGAACCCATAATGGGCATCCCGCACAGCGCAAAGATGTTGTGTTGTGCGGAGTGCTTATCCGGGGTCTTTATGCGCACTGTGGGATATGTTGCTAATTGTGTTCCAGGTCCGTGTGTCTGTAGCAGATTGCGATATTTTACAAGTTGCATGTACTGTAGTACAGTGCAGTTTTACATCTTTAAAAAGATACTATGATAGATTAGCACCATTCGATCCTATTCGACTCGCGAATAGTTGATTGATTCGATTCGATTCGAGGTTCGTTTCGAAAACCAAAGTCCCGATTAGTTGGACCCTACTTGCAACCCTTCCCGCAGCTTTGCATAATTAGGTTATTCTCCTCCACTGTTGCGTTCAATATCACTCTCGAAGTGTCGAACACAATTCAACAGTTCAAAAATGTGAACAGAATTGCCTTTGGGTACTTGGTGTATTTTGTACTCAGACTGGCTATGCTCTGTATTGATAACATCATTGCACGTCGTGGCTCCGTGTTTCGCGCCCTGGCTTTTCCCGATGGATGAGTTTATATCTGTCTTGTGGTCATAATTAGCCTTCATGTGCATTCATATATGACCTTAAACACCAATAAATAAATAAATAAATAAATAACATTGGACATGGAGACGGGGTGCATGGGCAACGACGTTCGAGCTTAGTTATTATCGTTCACTAGATACTTGTTGTATTATGAAGGTATGCGATGTCTGGAACAAATATTTTTGTCTGTCATTGTCATCGATGTATCTCAGCAATTTTTTTTTTAGTGGAAACGGCCCAATATAAGCTTCCAGCTTACTGCCGAATGTTTGTATTATTATACTCTTTGATTTTTGGAATAAAATACTGTTTAAAATAAATCAAATATTACAGATAGTATTAGAGATCTTTGACAAACAAGATACATTATGTATAAAGATTTAGGTATTTCTTGATAAAATGAAATATAATTCATTATTATGACATGCCCCCCCCCCCCCCCCACCACCTCCATTGAGTGGATAGTATTAAGTTTGATGATTGATGCCACAGGAGTTTCTGAGATATTTATAGCTGATATATTTAATTTTTATCATATACGTACTCAAGTTTGAACATAAAGACAACTAAACACGTATTGTACTCGACACACCATCTGACTGTGCTAAACGTGTGTATGAAGCTTGATATATCTTACCTCCTACAAGTATCTGGGAATTTCATTGGTTCAAAGACGTCACATGCAGACTGCATATAAAACATATACTGCCAGTCAACATTAATATACGCTGACAGCTATGTGTAATCTCCCCTTTGTTCATTGATTATTCAAAATGGCGGCAGCCGATAAACGCTTCAAGTTGAAAGATTGAGTGATGGAAGCCCATATTTGGTGTGAAGTGCAGGTTAGGCAATTTAAAAGGCTTCATATTCTGTGGATGTGTGTCATGTTACCTTCGAAATGAAATTGTTTGGTATGTATGAATTTGCATTGTTACAATTTATGGGAGAGTGCCTGTAGGCACTCTCCCATAAATTGTAACAAGGCAAAGACACGTGAACACATTGTGAGAATTCTCTCATTTAATTTTGATCGCTGTTGTTATTAGTTCTGTGGATCGATGCAGCAGTCGGTAAGATATATTCGTTACACAAGATACATTATGTATAAAGATTTAGGTATTTCTTGATAAACTGAAATATAATTCATTATTATGACATGCCCCCCACCCCCACCCCCATCCCCACCCCCACCCCCACCCCCAATGTTTGGATAGTATTAAGTTTGATGATTGTTGCCACAAGAGTTTATGAGTTATGGCTGAGGCATGTTATGATATATTTGATTTTTATACGTACACAAGTATGACCATAACGACAAATAAACACGTATTGTACTTGACACACCTTCTGACTGTGCTTAACGTGTGTATGAAACCTGATAATTGCAGTTTGGTTGGTTTCTAAATAAAAGCTGAGAAACGAATATTGACGAATTCTGAGACCTTCTTTCGCTGTAGGCTCTTGCATCTCTCAGATCCAGCACACTTGAAACAGATTAGTTTTATTAAATTATAGACCTTTATATATACACTGAGTCAAAACAGAAAGTATAATAGAAACAAATGTGAAAAATAGCATAAAGGATGAAATATAATAGTTCTAATGTTGCATGTTTGTGGACAAGAAGTCGTGCAAAGAGTTTAATGACACGTTGTTGTTGTCCACCCAACCATATACAATTTTGCTACGGATTTCAAAATAGCATGTGCTACCCGAGAATGTCAAAATGAATGGATGACCGACGATTTTCTTTGTGTTGCGCTGTGCTGGAGAGCCTGGGTTACTGAGAAAACACGCTAGTTTTTGTCTTCCGACATTTTAAAAAATGTCAAGGTTAACCGAAAATCAGAGGCTGCGTGCCATTTATACGTATGAGGCTGGGATACCTCCAAATGAGCTCGCTGCTGAGTTCGGAGTCACTTTGGCCACTATTTCAGTCTCACAGGAAGGTATAGAACCACTGGATCAATTGCCGACCAACCGCGTTCAGGTCGACCAAGAGTTACAACCCATGCACAAGACCGACACATCAGGACGTGTCACTTGCGGGATCGCTTCCTTCCGGCGACGAGGACAGCAGCAATTACTCCTGGAAGAACTAACAATAGAATCAGTGCACAAACTGTCCTCAACAGACTCGCTGAACACGGCATCCGCAGTAGGCGTCAATACCACGGACCAATCCTTACCAACGTCATCGTACCGTGGGAATGGAATGTGTACGTCAGCGTGTTCGCTGGACTCAGCAGCATTGGAGCACGGTTCTTTTTAGTGATGAATCACGATTTTGTCTACGGCGCGCTGATGGTAGCGCAAGAGTGTATCGCCGAAGTGGAGAACGGTTTTTTGATGCTTGCTTGCGGGAATGCGACCATTTCGGAGGGTGTAGTGTAATTGTTTGGGCAGAAATTTCCTTGCACCATTGAACGCACGTGATCTTCATCGATGGTAATTTGAATAGACATCGATATATGGACGAAATTCTTAACGCTGTTGTTGTCCCGTTGTTCAACGCTAACGTCGGATTGTAGTTATTCCAGCAAGACAATGTCCGATGTCACGTATCTGTCGTAACTGTTTTGAGGAGCAGAGCATCGAACTTCTTCCCTGGCCCCCACTTTCGCCAGATTTGTCGCGAATCGAGAATTTTTGGGATCAATTGGACCGTCGGGTCAGACTTCATGATCTTCAGACGTTAGGCGATTTACGTAATGTTCTAAAGCAGGAGTGGAACGCAATACGACGGGATGATATCCATAGACTTATCATGTCCATGCGCCGTCGATGTCTTGCCACCAAGAGGCAAACGGTGGACATACACTCTATTGACTGCACGTGTGAACTTTTCATTTCACTCCATGTCTAAATTGCGACGTCCTGACGTACCGCTAGCAACAGTAAGAACATGAAATTACGCAAATTCATACAGCTAGACTCGAAATATGAATTTACATTAATTTGTTTAGGATTAAAGTCGATAACACTAAAATATTACTCCTAAAAATTTATTATACTTTCTTGTCTGACTCAGTATATATCAAAAAAGTAGAGGATATTTGATAAACGTGAGATATATGAAAAAATACATTTATATTTTCGTCAAAAAGACAGTTGAGACATTGCACTGTGCCATCTGGTTGTCAGTCCATTCTCAAATACATATGCGTGAAAGACGTGGAGTGGGGAGTGTTCTTTGGTGCAATGATGACGGTCAGGGACAATACCCCATTGTCAGCAGGTTAGCTTAGAGAAAGGCAACCTTTCATTCACCTACACTCAACTTTCATTTTGTTTACGAAATAACTTTTCTTTATTTTTATTGATGTACAGTACGTGGAGAGTGGATTGTAACTAAATCACCCGCGGAGTGGGGTTATCACCCAAGCTATAACTTTCAAATTTTGTACATATCGGCAAAAAAACACAAGCAATGTTTCAGCCAATGGACCTCCGGGTTTAACCCGGAGGTCCATTGGCTAAAACTTTGCTGGTGCTGGTTATGCTTTGCAACAAATTTGCAATTATTGCTCGGGTGGAATCTCCACTCTGCGGATGATTTAGTGATAATACACTCTCCACGTACTGTATCTATGCTGCAAATTGTAAATTTAATTTTCGAGGAAAGGTGTCTCGTAAGTTGTTATAACTTATTCTCCAATCCTTTTAGCTGTAATTAGTGGCAAATAATATATGTTTTAACTAACATGACGTCAGTATGTCACGTGACCATGACGTAACTTTCGCCTCCTCCATTTTCTGCCCCAACAGTGCACGATATCCACATCCCGTACTATTTATATCCCCACAAGAGAAATCTTGAAATCCGTCCATCAGTTCAATGGAGAAGAGAAAAGATTGGAAGATAACATCCGCCCGTAGATGGAAGCTGTAAAGAAATGCAGACTATATACCAATTCCAGTGTTGTTTCTGATAGTGCCATAATTGTCTACTAAACACAAAAAGAAATGGAGAAGCAATTCTTTTCAACAATGTTCGAGAAAAACAAACGGAAAATCTTCATAAAGAGACTTTCAAGAACTTCAAAAACATTGTATAAAGGATCAGGCCTGAAAATAAGCCGTTTGACATTTGAAAAATGAGGTCCCAGAAGGTTAATTTGATCATGCTAGCCCATACAGTGGGCCAGTTTATCCTCTGGGTACCTCGTTCTGTTTGGGTTTGAGACCCTGATTCAACTTGAGGTTCACAGAGGGTAAATTTAGTGATGCTACCCTGCTCTGCAGGGTAGCATCACTAAATTCACCCTCTGGGGACCTCATTTTGCAGATGTTAGTCTGCTTATTTTCTGGCTTGTAAAGGATACAAACTTTTTGAAATTTGGGAATGCCAGTGACTGAAAATGTGAAAGGATCCTGTAGTACAACATTACCTAGAGAAACTTTTGAGTAGCACTGTAACATGGACAATGAACCGGCGCGAAGTAACACATGTGATTCTGGGCAGTCTATTCGATTAGAAGAGTGTGGCATTCATGTTCCAGTCCACCTCACTCACCACTTTGAAGAAATCACACCCGTCTTTATAAAAATACCACCATCAGTACAGAATACATTAGAGAACACATGAAAAGAATTGCCGAGAAAAAACACTTTATGAGCCAGCCGAGAAGAAATTTGAGGTGACACAAATTTACAAAAGCATTCAGTACGAACCAAAAGCATCCTTGACGACATTTGGGTATGAGGTATCATATGCTAGAAGAGACGGTGATCATAATACAGATAAGGCAATAGTTGCTGACACAATGAAACTTCTTGGAAATAGTGTGTATGGAAAGACCAACAAGGAAATACGATTTACTGTAATGGCGAGGAAGCTTCTCGCTTATTAATCAACGTACACTTCCGACAAATGAACCCTTTGAGCGAAACACAAGAGTTGGAGATGAACAAGAACTGTATCAAGCTGAACTTACCACTCCATATCGGCTACTTCTTGAACCAATATGCAAAGATGAGGAAGTTGCAGTTTTAATATGATTTTATTGATGGCTTTGTTGACAGACGTGATTTTCGGTACTATATTATGGATACATATTCTGGATACATCTCATTCTCTAATTAATTTATGGAAGATTTAGTAAAGCAGGAAAAGAAAGAATAGTTTTATAGAGAGTATCATCAATGGCTGCCGTTAGAATCACGCGATAAGCACAGAGAAGAATTTGTTCAAACCAAGATTAGATGCGGAAAATGGTCAGATGAGGGAGCCGTGCTGCAGGGACCGAAAAACAATCGATAAAAGAATATCTGTTTTTTTCAAGGTTGGATGGAGCTAAAATGGAATCGTGAGTCGCAGTAGCAAAACCTACTATTGAAACGACCCCAGTAACAAGTTTAGTTTTAAAGGAATAAATGAGCGTCAAAACGACCCGACGAAGAACAAATATCTGTAAGTGTGAAAACACACGAGAGTGGAGCAGGAGTGAATCCTTGATTTCCGGTGTGACAGGAATGGAAGTCCGTAGGAAAATTAGTCCCTCTGGACTATTATTCTGCGGAATTATAGTCCTAGGTCTAACATTTCTAGGAATAGTAGTCCGCCGGACTACTATTCCTAGAAATGTTAGACCTAGGACTATAATTCCGCGGAATATTAGTCCAGTGGGACTAACGTTCCTACGGACTTCCATTCCTTTTACACCGGTGAACAATAATCACATGTACACGTACTGCCAGAACAAAGATGGACTGCCGTACCTTAACACAAAAAGAAAAGTTCAAGAAGATGGAAATTCGACCAAACCACTGAATATAGACATTGATATGATAATACTCTGATCATCAGTTGTTTCATCGCTGCTCTCTTGATGTGACAACTGTGAAAAACTCATGGATCTGTGTTAACCATCATTAATTAGTCGTGTGTATTTGTACATTATGAAACAAGGTGTTTTGTCAGATGCATATATATTGTAATATTATTGTTATATATTTTACAGAATAAAATACATTGAATGTTGAAAAGTCTTCTGTTATTATACATCCGTCCAGTTTGTTTCCCTAACTGGAACACTTCCACGTTTGATCTCACAAATCATAGATCAAAACTAGACACCAAATAAGAGACCTGTGGGAGAAAGGAGTCATAGAGGAACTAGGAGCCAAACAGGCGCCATAAAGTCGTATTGTGAGTGCTTGTAAGTAAGAGGCCTAAAGGATTTTCTGGGATCCAGGAGCCAATCTGCATCAGTCTAAAATCACACACCCCCACACCCAATAGTACACACTACCAATCCCCAAACCATCTCTACGTTCAGTCTCTGAAAGCCCAAATAGTTCGTGAACCAAACCCTGGTCCCCAATCTGTCATAGAACAGCCCACTAGCCAATACAAAAGCTCACGTCAGTACCACGCCAATCCATATTTTGTACCACCAATAGCAGCACCAGTCGATGGGTTAATAGAACTAAGGAGATAATAGACCAACAGAGGTACGGAGTGTGCATCCCATACTACCGTTGTAAACAACCAATTATAACATTACGTAATACGTAATACCTATACCAGTCCTATGATAATGAAACATTCGCTCGATCAGTGGTACCAAGGGCTAACACAGGACCTATAGGGATATATAACATCCATGCTATACAACCATATCACTCGATTACGAGAAGTCCGACGCACACTTATCCCAAAGTAATATCGGATTGTACAGTGGACACCAATAACGGTCAACGTTTCTATAACTCTGCATGCGCATCACGACTTCAATAGCAACGTCAACCGTTTCGCGGGGAAAACTTTCTAGAAATCCCAACTTCCCAAACAATATTCTATCATATACACAAAGCCCTGTGTGTACAAATATCACTATACATACCAGAGCATACTATTTTTTTCAGTACATACACCACTTACCGGATCTAGCGGCGGATGTGTTGCACATGAAAAAGTTGATCCGACAAAAGTCTGGTTCCAATGGATATTTAACACTAGTCTCCGACAAAAGTAAGTACGGCTAATAGGGGTCGGTCGGGTTCATGCCATACTACTTATGATATGTGTCATACCCTCTCTTTGTCCTTTCAGATTGAGAGATTTTTTGTAGCTCCGAGTTTTTGAGTTATCCACGAGACATGGTTTGTGACCCTTAACATCAAACTGTCCTTAGCCTTGAAAATGTGCAAGCAACTATTATACGCGACACAATTTCTGACCGTCCTTAGCATGAAAATGAAGTTTGATAATTGCACTTTGTTTCAGTTCTGGTTTGTAGCTGGCACCAGAAGATTGTCTGATTTTAAGTGTGACCTTGAACTGTGACCATGACATTATAATTGCCATGATTAAGACCAATAAGTTATGGAGTTATGCATGGGACATGATTTGTCATCTTGAACATACAGTGAAGATTTTAGCAGTAGTGTGTATTTTCCTTTTCATCCACCTGATATTAAAATTGAAAGTTTGTCGACCGGTGCAATCAAATTGTAACTGCACCAGGTGGATAGGACTGCCTTTAAATTGTACGCATTTCACTAGGGGTGATGCGCTTGCAGAATCAGTTCGTTTGTTATGTTCGCTCGGATTCGTTCACGATTTTTGCGCAGATTCTCTCTGATTTTAACAAGAAGATGTGTGTTTATCGACAACAAATGACACAAATACGGCGAGTATCTGACCATAAAAGAATACAGGGGGATTATTACAGTTGCTCTGTGTTGGACATAGTACTCGGGCGTCTCCAGTTACAAAATGAGAACATATTTTTGCTTCCATTCATATGGAAACTTGCACTGATCAGTCCGGTTCTCAAAGATTTTCCATAAAATGGAATATTCTTTATCACATCACTGGAACATCATTCATTTGGGGAGAAGAAAGATGAAAAGATTCAATGTTCTGACCTAGTCATTCTCATTTAGGCGTAAAAAAGTTTTAAATCTGTTTCTCGGGCCCTCCTGTGTAGCCATTCTGGCTGCCGCGTGCTCTCTTTTTACAACCAATACAAACTTTAAAAAAATAATAATTAAATGGTTTATGTCTGATATTTTACCCAAGTTAATAAAATTGATAAATTTGTCCCTTGAGTGCAACAAGCCTTTGCAATGCTTTATTGGCTAGTTTCAATTAAACAACAAGATTTCAAGACACCATCTTTCAAACTCACTTACCTCCCATTGACCGACACTGAAAGCGGGAGACAAAATGGTGAGATCTATGTCGATGGTGTATAGCCATGATCCTCGGCATTATTCTCGCTGTTGCTTAATGGTTCTCTCCGGGTACTCCGGCTTTCTCCACCATTAAAACTGTCTGACACGAGGTGATCCTGGTTGTCGAAAGTGTCTTTAAACTCCAATAAATAAATGTATTGCTTCTAGGTTAATAACCACTTTTATCATATGACGCGTCCGTTTTGTTCACTTTAAAACATTTGATATTTTGTTTTCATATTAATCAGTGATAAATAAAGCCTTCCGTCAATTCCTTTGATCAGTTTCAAAACTAGACAATTTGATTGGCTAAACAAAAAACAACTGGGCCACATTTTCATAATTTGCATAATTAGAGTTGGGAGCTTTCATTGGTCAATTTCAAAACTGGACAATTTGATTGGCTAAACAAAATACAACTGGGTCACATTTGCATAATTTCAGTAGGGAGAATTTGCGTTATCTGTCCTATTTAGGGTGGGTTATATTGTATTAATCTTTTACCTACAAAAAAACGCCATTCATTTTTTTTTTATAATTTCACTGATTGCTTCCAAAATATAGGTTATGACCCCTCCTTGGAACGAGCTCGACGAGCTCGTTCCAATGAGGGGTCATAACCTATGTTTTGGAAGCAAAAATGAAAATTTTTAGTTATCCGAGGATGTTTTTTCCAAGTGCTGTCTGCAACTCGAGTTAGGTGATGGGTTAAAAAGTCATACTAAGTGGCTAATTTGTGCGTGTGTGTGTCATATGATAAATAGAATATGAAATGAGTGTTTTTCTCATATAATATTTATGAAACTCGTCCGAATTTTCCGTTTGGGCTCGCCAGAGGCCCGCTAAAACGGAAAATTCTTAGACTCGTTTCATAAATATTATATGAGAAAACACTCATTTCATATCCTCTATTTATTCTTGTATGCATTGCTCTTGCATTTCAAAAACGTAAAAACCCATTTTGGTCATATACGTAAAGCTTCTAGGTTTATGAACCAATTTTGTTCATGTATGCATTGCTTCTAGGTTTATAAACCTATTTTGTTCATGTGTGTATTGATTCTAGGTTTATAAACCCATTTTTTCATGTATGTATTGCTTCTAGGTTTATAAACCCATTTTGTTCATGAGTGTATTGCTTCTAGGTTTATAAACCCATTTTGTTCATGTGTGTATTGCTTCTAGGTTTATAAACCCATTGTGTTCATGTATGTATTGCTTCTAGGTTCATAAACCCATTTTTTTTCATGTGTGTGTTGCTTCTAGGTTTATAAACCCATTTTGTTCATGTGTGTATTGTTTCTAGGTTTATACATGTAAACCCATTTCGTTCATATATGTGTTGCTTCTAGGTTTATAAACCCATTTTGTTCATGTGTGTACTACTTCTAGGATTATAACCCATTTTGTTCATGTGTGTATTGCTTCTAGGTTTATAAACCCATTTTGCTCATCAGTGTGTTTCTCTTATGTTTAAAAAAAAACGATTTTCTTCTTGAATATATTGCTTTTAGGTTTGTTTGGGTTTTTTTTCTATGCTTTGATCCTGGGTGTATAAATCAATTCTGTTCTTGAATGTATAGCGCCTTGATTTATACACCGATTTTGTTCTTGTGTGTATTGTTCCTTGGTTTATAAGCCGATTTTTGGCTCACCAACGTTAGTTGTGTGAGCCTATGGCATAGCCCTCATGTCGGCGTCGGCGTCGGCGTCAGCGTCAGCGTCGGCGTCGGCGTCCGCTCTCAAATATTTTGAACTTTTGTGTACAGGTTTTGATTTTTTGGCTTTTCAAATTTTTTTTTAGTTTCAGCATATTGCTATAGTGGTTCACTATAACATTTAACTCTTTTCCAGGGTATTTTGTCGTAATTTTAACCCTTTGAATCAAATTTTAGACTTATTTTGATGTTTGCGTGCAGGTTTTGATGGTTTTTTTTTCCTTTCTTTCAAGTGGAGATTTACCTTGCAGCATATGTCCATGCTTTCTATTGTATGTATACATGCATCTTAGGGCTATGTTTGTATTATTTAACCCTTTTCCTGCTGAATTACTTCAATTTTGGACTTTTATGTACAGCTTTTGGACTTAGGCTTACAGCTTCTTACTTTTATGTACAGGTTGTGATAAAAAAAAAACAATTTCAAGTGATGTTGACCTCACTGCATATTGCAGTGGTGGTTATTATAACATTGATATCTTTCCAGTGCATTTTTAAAAAATTTTTAACCCTATGAATAGATTTTTAGACTTATTTTGACGTTTGTGTGCAGGTTTTCATTGTTTTGTTTTTTTTCCTTTCTTCCAAGTGTAGAGTTTCTGCATATTGCTATGGTGGTTCCCTATAACATTTAACTCTTTTCCAGGGTATTTTGTCTTCATTTTAACCCTTTGAATCAAATTTTAGACTTATTTTGATGTTTGCGTGCAGGTTTTGATGTTTTTTTTTTCCTTTCTCCCAAGTGGAGATTTACCTTGCAGCATATGTCCATGCTTTCTATTGTATGTATACATGCATCTTAGGGCTATGTTTGTATTATTTAACCCTTTTCCTGCTGAATTACTTCAATTTTGGACTTTTATGTACAGCTTTTGGACTTAGGCTTACAGCTTCTTACTTTTATGTACAGGTTGTGATAAAAAAAAAACAATTTCAAGTGATGTTGACCTCACTGCATATTGCAGTGGTGGTTATTATAACATTGATATCTTTCCAGTGCATTTTTAAAAATTTTTTAACCCTATGAATAGATTTTTAGACTTATTTTGACGTTTGTGTGCAGGTTTTCATTGTTTTGTTTTTTTTCCTTTCTTCCAAGTGTAGAGTTTCTGCATATTGCTATGGTGGTTCACTATAACATTTAACTCTTTTCCAGGGTATTTTGTCTTAATTTTAACCCTTTGAATCAAATTTTAGACTTATTTTGATGTTTGCGTGCAGGTTTTGATGTTTTTTTTTCCTTTCTTCCAAGTGGAGATTTACCTTGCAGCATATGTCCATGTATTGTTTGTAAACATGCATCTTAGGGCTATGTTTGTATTATTTAGCCCTTTTCCTGCTGAATTACTTCAATTTTGGACTTTTATGTACAGCTTTTGGACTTAGGCGTACAGTTTCTTACTTTTATGTACAGGTTGTGATAAAAAAAAACAATTTCAAGTGAGGTTGACCTCACTGCATATTGCAGTGGTGGTTATTATAACATTGATATCTTTCCAGTGCATTTTTAAAAAAATGTTAACCCTTTGAATAGATTTTTAGACTTATTTTGACGTTTGCGTGCAGGTTTTCATGGGTTTTTTTTTCCTTTCTTCCAAGTGTAGAGTTTCTGCATATTGCTATGGTGGTTCACTATAACATTTAACTCTTTTCCAGGGTATTTTGTCTTAATTTTAACCCTTTGAATCAAATTTTAGACTTATTTTGATGTTTTTTTTCCTTTCTCCCAAGTGGAGATTTACCTTGCAGCATATCTCCATGCTTCTTAGGGGTTATTATTATATTATTTAACCCTTTAGCTGCTTATTTTCTTTAATTTTGGACTTTTGTGTGCAGGTTTTGAACTTTTTTTTTTACTCCAGCCACCCGTTTACATTGGCCACCTGTTGGTGAGCCACGGGGTACTGATACCCCCTCTAGTTGTTTTTGTGTTTGTAGCTCATAGATTTATAAACCGAACCGATTTTGTTCATGTATGTATTGCCCGTATGTTGAAAAAAACAATTTTGTTCTTACATCTTTTGCTTCCAGGTTCATAAATCGATTTTGTGCGTGTGTGTATTCCTCCTCGGTATGTAAACCGATTTTTTTATGTATTGCTCATTAGTTGATAGTTTCTTCTTGTGTGTATTACTGATAGGTTCATAAACCGATTTTGCTCTTGCATCTGTAACGTCTAGATTTGTAATACGATTTTGTTCTTCTATGTATTTCCTTTATGTTTAAATACCAATTGGTTCTTTGTTTATTGCTTCTATGTTTATAAATTGATTTTGATCTTTTTTTTTGTATTCTTCCAAGGTCTAGAAACCGATTTTGTTCCTGTATGTAATGCACTTAGGTTCATAACCTGATTTGGGTCTTATATATATTGTTCTAAGATTTAGAATCCGATCTTGTTCTTGCGCGAATAACATCCAGGTTTACAAATCTAGTTTGTTCTTGTATGTATTGCTACTAGGTTTATAAACCGATTTTATTCTTGTATGTATTGCGCTTTTGTTTAAAACGGATCTTGTTCTTGTATCTATTGCTTCTAGTTTTATAAACCGATTTTATTCTTCTATGTATTGCTACTGGCTTAGAAAACCGATTTTGTTCTTGTGTGTATTGCTACTAGGTTTATAAACCGATTTTGTTCTTGTATGTATTGCTGCCTTGTTTAATAAAACGATTTTGTTCTTGTGTCTATTGCTGCTAATTTTATAAACCGATTTTATTCTTGTATGTATTGCTACTGGCTTTGTAAACCGATTTTATGTGTAGTTACTGGGTTTATAAACCGATTTTATGTATAGTTACTGGGTTTATAAACCGATTTTATGTATAGTTACTGGGTTTATAAACCGCTTTTATGTATAGTTACTGGCTGGGTTTATAAACCGATTTTATGTATAGTTACTGGGTTTATAAACCGATTTTATGTATAGTTACTGGGTTTATAAACCGATTTTATGTATAGTTACTGGGTTTATAAACCGATTTTATGTATAGTTACTGGGTTTATAAACCGATTTTATGTATAGTTACTGGGTTTATAAACCGATTTTATGTATAGTTACTGGGTTTATAAACCGATTTTATGTATAGTTACTGGGTTTATAAACCGATTTTTGTTTTGTATATATTGCTCTTTTGTTTAAAAAGCGATTGTATTATTATATTACGGTTTCTTGGGATATAAAGAAATTTTGATCTTGTATGTATTACTCGTATGGTTAAACAAACGATTCCGTACTTCCAACTATTGTTTCTGGGTTTATATAGTGATTTTCTCCTTGTTTGTATTGCTCCAATCTTTGTAAACCGATTTTGTTCCAGTATGTACCGCTCCTAGGTATATAAACTATTTTTGTTCCTGAATGCATTGCTTCTCGATTTATAAACCGATTATGTCCCTGTGTGTTTTGCTCTAAGGTTTATAAACAAATTTTGTTCTTGCATATTTGGCTTTTATGTTTATAAAGCGATTTTGTTTTGTATACATAGCTTGTGTGTATTACACTTACGCTTATAAACCGATTTTGTTCTTGTATGTATTGCCCCTATGCTATTAAACTGAACTTCATCTTATATGTAGTGCTCTAGGTTTATAAAGCTATTTTGTTCTAATATTTATTGCACGCCTCTTCTATGAAATCCTCATCCTCAGCAACATTAAACCATGCGGAAAATCTAAAAATGAACGGAAATCTTTGCCTGTCTAGTTTTAAATAAAAGCGAAATTTCATTGGAATTGTCTACAAAGCGTGCAACGCAATTACAATTTGAATCGCTAACGATAGCTGAAAATCGTCCCCTGAGTTTCAATGTGTTCTATGTACCCTAGTAGGCACAAAGGAACACATTGGAACTCAGGGGAAGAAATAGTAACATGCGTTCCCTTCGCAAATTTGTTTGGTGATAAAATGTGTTCTACGTGTTGATAGTTGTCAAATGAATTGATGGGTGTCCTTGTAATAATTGTTTTTATAAGCGTGTATAAAACACAGAACGACACACGCGCGTGAATGGGTTAACCGATATGGCACTTGTGCCATCGCAGAAGGATAAAACTCGAGGTCTGCGGCCTTTCGTTCTATCCTTCCTCGCTGATACACATACCATATCGATTAACCCATTCACACGCGAGTGTCGTTCTGTGTATGTATTATAACGTTTGTTTTGAAAATGAATTAGTTCATGTATGCATTGCGTCCAGCTTTACAAATCGTTTCTAGGTTCATAAACAAATATTTTGTTCTTGTATGTATTGCTTTTATGTTTCAACAAACGATTTTGTTCTTTTTTTTGCTCCTTGATATATAAACCGATTTATTTTGTTGTGTGTATTACACCTTATTTTATTCTAGTGTGTATTGCTTCTAGGTTTATGAACATATTTTGGACTTGTATATATTGCTATGGGGTTATCCCTTTACCTAACGAATCGCCCGCATCCGTCCGCGTAATATGCAAATTGAGCAGTTGGAAAAATTAAATTTTTCAAAATATTTCAACAAAACCATATCATGTGACCCCTCATTGGAACGAGCTCATTGAGCTCGTTCCAATGAGGGGTCACATGATATGGTTCTGTTAAAATATTTTAAAAAATTAAAAAAAATTATATTTAAAATAATAAATTTTGATATCGTCTGCGTTGGGTAAAGGTTTATAAACCAATTTTGTTCTTATGTGTATTGCCCTTGTATTAAAACAAAACCCAATTTTGTTCTTGAATGTATTCCTTCTAGGTTTGTAAATACATTTTGTTCTTGAATGTATTCCTTCTAGGTTTGTAAACACATTTTGTTCTTGAATGTATTCCTTCGAGGTTTATAAATACATTTCGTTCTGGAATGTGTTCCTTCGGGGTTTATAAATACATTTTGTTCTTGAATGTATTCCTTCGAGGTTTATAAATACATTTCGTTCTGGAATGTGTTCCTTCGGGGTTTATAAATACATTTTGTTCTTGAATGTATTCCTTCGAGGTTTATAAATACATTTCGTTTTGGAATGTGTTCCTTCGGGGTTTATAAATACATTTTGTTCTTGAATGTATTCCTTCGAGGTTTATAAATACATTTTATTTTATGTATTGCTCCAAACTTTATAAATCGATTTTGTTTCCGTGTGTATAGCTTCTATGTTTGTAAACTGATTTTGTTCTTGTATGTGTGGCTTCCAGGTTATAAACAGATTTTCGTCCTGTATAAACCGCTGCTAGATTTATAAACAGATTTTGTTCTTGTACGTTTTGTTCCAAGGTTTATAAACAATTTTGTTCTTGTATTTATTGCTCGCAGGTTTATGATCCGATTTAATTGTATGTTTTGTTCCTAGGTATATAAACAGATTTTATTGCTCCTAGATTTATAAACCTATTTTCTTCTTATTTGTATTGCTCGAAGGTTTATACAACCGAGTATGTTTTTGTATGCATTGCTTCCAGGTTTATAAACCTATTTCGTTCTTGTATGTATTGCCATTATATTTAAAAACGATTTTGTTCTTGTGCGTATTGCTTGGAGGTTTATAAACCGATTTTGTTCTTGTGCGTATTGCTTGGAGGTTTATAAACCGATTATGTTCTTGTATGTATTGTCCCTAAGTCTATAAGCCGATTTTGTTCCTACACTTTTTGCACCTAGCTTTATAAACCAGTTTTATTCTTGTATATATTGTCCCTAAGTCTATAAGCCGATTTTGTTCCTACACTTTTTGCACCTAGCTTTATAAACCAGTTTTATTCTTGTATATATTGTCCCTAAGTCTATAAGCCGATTTTGTTCCTACACTTTTTGCACCTAGCTTTATAAACCAGTTTTATTCTTGTATATATTGTCCCTAAGTCTATAAACCGATTTTGTTCCTACACTTTTTGCACCTAGCTTTATAAACCAGTTTTATTCTTGTATATATTGTCCCTAAGTCTATAAGCCGATTTTGTTCCTACACTTTTTGCACCTAGCTTTATAAACCAGTTTTATTCTTGTATATATTGTCCCTAAGTCTATAAACCGATTTTGTTCCTACACTTTTTGCACCTAGCTTTATAAACCAGTTTTATTCTTGTATATATTGTCCCTAAGTCTATAAGCCGATTTTGTTCCTACACTTTTTGCACCTAGCTTTATAAACCAGTTTTATTCTTGTATATATTGTCCCTAAGTCTATAAACCGATTTTGTTCCTACACTTTTTGCACCTAGCTTTATAAACCAGTTTTATTCTTGTATATATTGTCCCTAAGTCTATAAGCCGATTTTGTTCCTACACTTTTTGCACCTAGCTTTATAAACCAGTTTTATTCTTGTATATATTGTCCCTAAGTCTATAAACCGATTTTGTTCCTACACTTTTGCACCTAGCTTTATAAACCAGTTTTATTCTTGTATATATTGTCCCTAAGTCTATAAACCGATTTTGTTCCTACACTTTTTGCTCCTATCTTTATAAACCAGTTTTATTCTTGTATATATTGTCCCTAAGTCTATAAGCCGATTTTGTTCCTACACTTTTTGCACCTAGCTTTATAAACCAGTTTTATTCTTGTATATATTGTCCCTAAGTCTATAAGCCGATTTTGTTCCTACACTTTTTGCACCTAGCTTTATAAACCAGTTTTATTCTTGTATATATTGTCCCTAAGTCTATAAGCCGATTTTGTTCCTACACTTTTTGCACCTAGCTTTATAAACCAGTTTTATTCTTGTATATATTGTCCCTAAGTCTATAAACCGATTTTGTTCCTACACTTTTTGCACCTAGCTTTATAAACCAGTTTTATTCTTGTATATATTGTCCCTAAGTCTATAAGCCGATTTTGTTCCTACACTTTTTGCACCTAGCTTTATAAACCAGTTTTATTCTTGTATATATTGTCCCTAAGTCTATAAACCGATTTTGTTCCTACACTTTTTGCACCTAGCTTTATAAACCAGTTTTATTCTTGTATATATTGTCCCTAAGTCTATAAGCCGATTTTGTTCCTACACTTTTTGCACCTAGCTTTATAAACCAGTTTTATTCTTGTATATATTGTCCCTAAGTCTATAAACCGATTTTGTTCCTACACTTTTTGCACCTAGCTTTATAAACCAGTTTTATTCTTGTATATATTGTCCCTAAGTCTATAAGCCGATTTTGTTCCTACACTTTTTGCACCTAGCTTTATAAACCAGTTTTATTCTTGTATATATTGTCCCTAAGTCTATAAACCGATTTTGTTCCTACACTTTTGCACCTAGCTTTATAAACCAGTTTTATTCTTGTATATATTGTCCCTAAGTCTATAAACCGATTTTGTTCCTACACTTTTTGCTCCTATCTTTATAAACCAGTTTTATTCTTGTATATATTGTCCCTAAGTCTATAAACCGATTTTGTTCCTACACTTTTTGCTCCTAGCTTTATAAACTGATTTTGTTCTTGTATATATTGTCCCTAAGTCTATAAACCGATTTTGTTCCTACACTTCTTGCTCCTATCTTTATAAACCGATTTTGTTCTTATATGTATTGATCCCAAGTTTATAAACTGATTTTCGTCCTGTATGTGTTGATTCTAGTTTTATAAACCGGTTTTGTTCACGACATTTTTCAGAATTATCTCCTCTTGAATTTACATTTTGTTATTGATTTTTATTGACATTTTGAAATTTCAGTGTCTGCAACCCTTTCGAGTTTTATGAAACACTAACATAAAGTTAACCTTTTATCATCTATTGGGAGACTCTCTTACAGAGAGGTCTGCAATGAATGATAATAAAACAACAGGGTTGGAACTGAAAAAAACAACCTGAAAGGTCGACATGTATTTGAGTTATAGACACATTGGAAGACTCTATTAAATTTTACTGATCATTATATCACGACCAAGTAAAATGGTGCCTGCAAATATATAAGTTGCGCCTGTTATTAACCGCAACGGGCTGCTTATTTGCAGACTTGTGTTTAGCCCTAATAGTAACTTTCAGGCCTGAGGCATTTAACCACACATCCACTTTGAGTAATTCTCAGAACATGTTTTACACATACATGTAATAACTAATTCAGTGCATCATTATCTAGCGCTTGTCGATAAGATATCATCATATAAAATCATACCCATTGCAATTTTGAGGAGAAGAAGGTAGAGTACTTTGGGCTTTGAAATCAAAGCAGAAATATTTGATCGTTTTGATGTCTGTGAGCTATTTCCTGAAACATATAAAACATATTCACATCAAATATAGCAGGTAACAACATGATTCCTTCAATGTTCGTAAGGTCTTATAAAGTGCTGGAATTCCGGGTCCATGGAAGTGCTTGGATAGCAGTTTTACATGGAAGAACCATTGAAAAATATTTAGATAATTTCTTGTTTCTAAATTTGATAAAAAAATACGTCCTAATAATATGTGGAATTTGTATGTTTTTTGGTTAGAGAAGTAACTGTATTTTTCATTTACTTAAGCAATACCTGTACCTGGCACTTATCCTAGTAAAGCTACCTCACAGAAACGAACAAAAAGTCTAGAATACGTATGTTTCCTAAAACAAATATTTGGTTTCTTTCGAAGTTATCCTGTATCATATTTCCTGGTACATACAATTTTATGGTTACTGTAAAATAGTTTGGCTTTATTTGATAAAAAAAATTCAATAGATTCTGGCATTAATCAATTCTTGTCATATAAACCAAGAAAAATACTTCTAAAAGTAAATTCAATGGCAAACAAATATTTTTACCTGTTGCAGATTTTCCTAAACAATACAAAAATACACTGTGACCTGTATTTGAGCCAGACTAATGTCCATACTAGCTCACAGCGTATTTTGGGGTATTTTTCAGAAAAAAAACTGCCTCTGCAACAGCCCAAAATATTTTTTATCAATGATTTTTTTTCAAAAAGTTTTTTTTCTTCATTTGATTTAAACATTAGTTTTTTCTTGATTTGATTTAAGTATTAGTGTGTCATCTGGTGCCTTCTTCAGACATGACCACCAAATTAGTTTTATATAGACTCATTGGAATTTTGAAAAGTGGGAAAGCATTTTATCACAGCTCTTAAAACAAGAGCAATGCGCAGGATCTCTATAAACTATACTATACTATACTTTATTTACAGTACTTAGATGTCCTCATGAGAGGTATTGGTTTGACATTTATTCTCTGTATTTTCTACAGGTACTGGCCGAAAATTAAAGTTGAAATATTAATTTCAGCAATGGTTAAATAGATAATACAGAATACAAACAAATCTACAATATGAGCACACAACCGGTGGGAGTGACATAGCCCAGCAGGCTGTATTCCTGATATGCCGGAATAAATTATAAGAATGAATGAAAAGCTTGAAAATTTAATCAGCAATATGGGACATTTTCACAAACAACATCTAAAGTTAATAATAACAAAACGAAAGGTCAGACAATATGGAAATAAAAGTATAAACAAGGAACCGTATACATTATGGATGCCAATAGGCACATATCTGGGTTGGATGCATTCCTGGCATCTCCATGTTTGTTTGCAATAACTATTTCTCGGAGCAGACAATTCACTGCAGGCAGGGTGTCACAACCCCTGTTTCTACCCAAAGATGAAATGTTACATATTAGGACGCAACTTTTGTGTCATAGGATAGTGTAGTATCATGACGGGTGAGATATCATAATTCAGTTTGGTAGTTACTGCCTGAGTCAGGGCAACAGTCAATCTCCCAAGACACCAGTCTAATACTGTTCGGAAATCAATGCGTTTTGTTTACCCTCTTTTTGTGGAAAGTTGCGCACAGGCGAACATTGATAGAATGTGAAGTCTCTTCACTTCAAAAGATATACAGATATTTTTTCATGCCCCAGTTATAGGTATTCCAGTCAATAAGTATTTAATTCGCCTTGAAAGCATCAAGATATTAGCATAATTTGTGGAATTACCTAACATAATCCTAAAATTACGTCTCTGGAGTCTGATTATAATATCGTATCATAGCTACCTGGCATAATCATAAGACTACGTCATCAAAATGTAGATCAAAGGTCTCGATTGAGCAACTTTTATAGCTTTCATTAAAAAAATCGAAGCGTTTTGTTTACCCTCTTTTTGTGGAAAGTTGTGCACGGGCGAACATTGATAGAATGTGAAGCCTCTTCACTTAAAAAGATATACAGATATTCTTATATTCCACAGTTATAGGTATTCCAGTCAATAAGTATTTAATTCGCCTTGAAAGCATCAAGATATTAACATAATTTGTGGAATTAACTAGCATAATCATAAAACTACATCTCTGGAGCCTTTATTACTGATTATAATATTGTATCATAGCTACCTGGCATAATCATAAGACTACGTCATCAAAATGTAGATCAAAGGTCTCGATTGATAAGCTTTCATTCACAAAATAATGAATCTTTATGAAACCTTTACCTTTCCAACCAACCGGAATATTACGGATGAATGAATCTAAACCATAAGGGAAGACCTACTTGAAAGTTATACACAGACCGACACACGCATGTGAATGTGTTAATCGATATGACGCGAGTGCCGGCGTGGTAGGATAAAAGAAGAGGCCACAGGCCTCGAGTTTTATTCTTCCGCTATGGCACAAGTGCCATATCGATTAACCCATTCACACGCGTGTGTCGTTCTGTGTTTATTACACGCCTTCACGTCGATAAAAACAATTATTAGAAGGACACCCAGCACTCCATTTGACAAACTATCAACAAAAACAACACATTTTATCGCCATCCAAATTTGCGAGGGGAAGCCGTGTTACTATTTCGTCCCCGAGTCCAATATGTTCTATGTGCTTCTATTAGAGCTGAAACGCTAACTGATTAATTTATTAACCAAGGATCAACGTCTTGGTCGACCAAAAATGTAATTGATTGATGATCCTTTTCTTTTGAACTACTGTGTTATATGGATTAACAAAGATAGAAACGTGCTCTAAACAGGCAAACATTGTCACACTGACCCTCATCAATTATATGAGACAGAGTAAAGCATGCAAGTTACGTGCTAACATGCTTGTTCACTTACATGATCATTGTACTGTATCACTGGCTAGAAATGTTCATTCTTAACCCTTCAGTCAAACAAGGCAGAAGACGATACTTGGAAAATAAATGCTTCAATTACCAATTTTTTTTTCTCCATTTTTATCTCAGAAACATAGCTTATGGCCACTCATTGGAAGGCGCTGAACGAGTTAATTCCAATGCGGGTTCATAAACTGTGTTTTTGAGACGAAAATTGAAAACATAATAAAATTTGAAAATAGATTGTTGTTAATACCATTGGTAGGTTTTGTGCGTTACGTCGGTTAAAGGGTTAATGCTGAAAATCATCAATAGTACGGTAGTGTATCAGCTACCTATTAAGGCAAGTGATTAATCGGTTAATCAAGGTTAATCCGTGTGATGAATCGATCAAGAAAACCCTTTAACCGTTTCTGCGCTACCCTGAATGCACTAGTGAAATGTTTTCTTAGCGCAATGTGGCCTTTAAAAAAAATGCAGTACGTAACAAAACAACACAATTATAACATTACATAAAACAATTTAAAGAAAAAATTAGTAGAGAATCCACTCATCTTGGTTTGCTTTATGCCTTGGTGTTTATGATTCAATCATGCCATTTTACAACGAAGAGTGCTTTTTAAGAAAAGGTTTGCAGAATGAATGCAAGAACAAACCTTCATTTTCTTCTATTTGAACATATGCCTTTCTTATTGGTTATGTTTTTCTGTGCGAAGCATGGACTTGAAACATGTCATTTGTGTCAGACAAGCCCTGCTTTACTGAAATAATAGGACCACGTAATCATTGCCTGAAGTCCTATTATGTGGCCAACATAACTAAAAACTACTGGCCAAACTTGACTTTATATTCATATCTCAGTCATTATGTTAAAAGTGATATTAAATCTCATTTGAACCAACAAATCTTTTTGATAGCTGATAGAATGTTGGAAGCCCATATCTAGACTCCGGTCTGAAGTTAAAATACCACAACTTAAGGGTTCCATTTGCTTCATACTTTTAGGCGATTTTTAAGCCTGTGTTGCCTATAGGTACTCTTCCATAAATTGTACCATTACAAAGACAAGTTAACAAATATTCATGCCCCAAAATAATTCCGCACGTACCAGATAATGACAGTTCTGTTATTAGTTCTCGGAGACCTTCCAAAGACAACGTTCCAAGAACAAGTATCAGGAGCTTGTGTCATCAAAGACAAAACACACAGTCAGTATCACAAGACTGTGTCACCAGTGACAAAAAAGCAAACTGCGAGGCTGTTAAACACGTTATTCACTCGAGATAACGAGATAACGAGATAACGACTCGTCACCTGAATTCCAATGTGTTCTGTGTGTCTACTCGCACATAGAACACATTGGAACTCATGGGACGAACTCTGTGTAATTTGCCTCATATACTAACAAAGACAAGTTGTTCATTCAGAGTTTCTTCCATTATTAAAATTCACACATCTACCAAATATATCATTGTAGACTACGTCTGGGTTGCAGCATCCTCAACTATCACTTAGAACCATCTGACTAGTTTGCCGCTCTGTTGCGGTGGCAAACGTGTCACAACCCACACTTTTTCTTAGTGTGTCCACTATATTTAGAAATAAGAAACTCAACGTTCCATGCTCTACCGTATAGAACAGATACTAACGGCGTCTTGTACGGAAATGTCCACTACAACGCTGAAGTGAACCGAACAATATTTGAATGCGTGCATACATACATTGAGAGAAGAAGTAGATTCAGTCGTTGATGTGCAAATATAAAGGGCGTAACGAGATGAAAGGAAAGTGAATATAAATTGTGTCCTCTTGCGACAGTCCTCGGATCGACTGAACCAAGATATAACTTAATCCCAAAGTGGTGGAGTGCTGTCAGACACTAATAGACCTTGTCGTCTTAGAATACGACACAAGCAATGCCAACAGAACTTGGAGATTTGTTCGTTGCTAGTTCTTTTGTCACGTTTTGTTGGAAAGTGTCGTCGGACAGTTGTGGCCGAGGAAAGAGCGATAAACACATTTCTATCAGAAAAAATAATTCCGCAATCTGCAAGTTAATGTAGCTTGACCATACAGGCTAGATAACATCTCTTTTCTTCCCTCTTACGCCTTGATTTTTCAATGTATCTCCCATTCACTACCAGTCTACTACTTGATTGAATACTTTGTCGAGCACACAATACGTAGTACAGATAACTTCACTGGATATAGATGTATTCGCCATAGATTTATAATTACATTGTAATGTTCAACATGGAAACAGATAAAGAAAGCATTATGCTTGCTACTGGATCCACTTTCATGTATATTGCTTTGTGCCAAATCGTCCCCTGAGTTTCAATGTGTTCTATGTGCCTACTGGCACATAGAACACATTGGAACTCAGGGGACGAAATATGTTCCTTATTTTATTTTCTGTACTTTCTATTCTGTATCTGTGCATGTTATTAAATATTGATTACACAAAAAGCAAAGTTACACTGGAGTTGTTTTACACTTTCGTTTCATTGGTAATGGTAAACTAACTGAATTACTGAGATCTAATTGTGATCGTGTGGTAGAGACAAAGAGCATATTAAGAAATTCAGGGTTCAAAGAAACAAGGACAATGAATGTAAATCACCACTTACCTTTATTTTCAGAGTTCTCAAGAATATATTTTGTTTTCTTCGGTATGAGTTTCAGGACGAGAAAAATATTCAATCCTGATATGAGGAACGAAACAAAAGCTGAAAACTGTACACTGTAATTAAAAAGAAAATGCAACACAATGATTATATTAACTTTGTTATATATCAACAAGTCATAATACAACACAATGAATACATTACCTTTGTTATGTATCACCAAGCCATAATACAACACAACGATCACTTTACCTTTGTTATGTATCAACAAGCCACAATACAACACAATGATTACATTACCTTTGTTATGTATCACCAAGCCATAATACAACACAACGATCACTTTACCTTTGTTATGTATCAACAAGCCACAATACAACACAATGATTACATTACCTTTGCTATGTATGAACAAGCCACAATACAACACAATGATTACATTACCTTTGCTATGTATGAACAAGCCACAATACAACACAATGATTACATTACCTTTGCTATGTATGAACAAGCCACAATACAACACAATGATTACATTACCTTTGTTATGTATCAACAAGCCACAATACAACACAATGATTACATTACCTTTGTTATGTATCAACAAGCCACAATACAACACAATGATTACATTACCTTTGTTATGTATCAACAAGCCACAATACAACACAATGATTACATTACCTTTGTTATGTATCAACAAGCCACAATACAACACAATGATTACATTACCTTTGTTATGTATCAATAAGCCATAATACAACACAACGATTACATTACCATTGTTATGTATCAATAAGCCATATTACAACACAAGATTACATTACCTTTGTTATGTATCAACATGCTATAATACAACACAACGATTACAGTACCTTTGTTATGTATCAACAAGCCATAATACAACACAATGATTACATTACTTTTGTTATCTATCAACAGGCCATAATACAACACAACGATTACATTACCTTTGTTATGTATCAACAAGCCATAATACAACACAACGATTACATTACTTTTGTTACCTATCAGCAAACCGTATACAACACAACGATTACATTACCTTTGTTATGCATCAGCAGGTCATAATACAACACAACGATGACATTACCTTTTTTATTTATCTACAAGACATAATACAACACAACGATTACATTACCTTTGTTATTTAGCAACAAGCCATAATACAACTTGTAAACTCACCTGTACATCTTGGTTAGAATTAAACTTACCTGTACATCTTGGTTAGCATTAAACTTACCTGTACATCTTGGTTAGAATTAAACTCACCTGTACATCTTGGTTAGAACTCCTCCAATTAGAGGTCCTAGAATAATTCCCATACCATAAAACATTCCCAGCTTTCCCAACGCATCAATACGATGTTTAGGTTCACTGACGTCCGTTATAATCATCTGTCCAGCTGATAAAAATATTGAGAAGAATGTTATCAAACCTCTCACAAAAGTTCACACGTCTGTTGGCAGTTTTGTTTTTCAATTTTTTTGTCTGGTTTTAAAAGTGCGGATATAAAAATAAATTATTTTTAAAATTTTGGGATTTCTTCAGTTAACTTTAATCTCACGTAAACAGGATATTCATTGTTGCAACTGTTATCATGTTTTTCTCTTTCGTTTGTTCAAGGGTGATTTATTGCATCTCGGGATGCTCTTCCGGCACAGCTCGAAACATGAGGGAATTTGTAAACTCAAAGAAGGCATCACAGGCCGTTGGAAGTATGTACCATTGCTTTGGGACCTATTTGGCCCACTGGATGTTATTGTTTCATCTCCGAAACTGAACATAACGCATTCAGAAACATCAGTAAACGATGAGTGTTATACCTCTGCCGAAATGTATATAAACAAGGCACAAAGAGTTACACGTATTCGTATGTTCATACATTCGCATGCGCTATTTATTTAGTTTCCTTAGAAAGATTGTTATCAAGTTTTACATCTGTACTTAGGACCTTAGTCTGAAAGTTAAGTTCGATTCACAGAATTTTTGCATGAGTAGTATGAGTTATTACCCGTAATTGTAAAACAAAACTGTGCTAATTTAAGTTTCCATGTTTTATCTTTACCTGCTGTTGGTGGAATGATTTAAACGGTTTTGTGAGAAAGAATTTCGATTTTAAGATTATCTGGTGCCTGTAATTCTATAGTAATGGTTCTTAATGGGAACACGGGTACGAGTTTCCATTTCAAGATTATCTGGCACCGGTGGTGAAACCAATATAGCACAACACTAAACAATCCATTGGACAGATTGCCAACATAACTTGCATTCCAATTCATTTAAGGAATGATCGTTTCTTTTTGTCTATTTCTTGAGTTATGAACCCCAAAAAACAAAGTCCAAACTGTGTAAATGGGCATAGCCCATTTACACAGTTTGGACTTTGTTTCTTGGGGTTCATAACTCAAGAAATAGACAAAAAGAAACGATCATTCCTTATAATTAAACGTTCGCGAAACAAATAAATAAATAGTGTTAGTCGTCCTCTACTTCAGCGAACAAAGACTTAAAAACTAAAACTGGTAGACATATTATTTTTCTGGCATAAAAGAGGGCGCATATTATTGAAATGCAGGTAGCAATTGGCACACTTTCCAAGTCAAATGCACTTATGTCATTAAATTTTTTATTGACCAATGAATTATGTAATGCAAAGAAAACGTCATAAGCCACGCCTCCCTCAAATTTCATTCAACTGTTCACTTCACGTAAAAGTTACGTTCCGTGGTAGGTGGAAGTAGGCCATCAATATTACATTGTATTTTGGTTTTGACCGTTTCCCGAGAACTGAAAAACACAGTTTGTAAAAGTGGAGTTAAATATAAAGCCAAATATTCTTCCTCAAATATAAAGTCATTTTGATTTCCAAAAATTTTCAAATTATCAATGTCAAAATTGCCGTATTCGTCGTGATCAGCCATTGTTTACAATCGATTTGGGTAAAACGATGAACGCAGACGATCACCCAGTGTGCGTAAAAATTGAAATGTCAAATAAATACAGTTGTGAAGAAAAAGAAAAATTGACCCACCGCGGTCATTTAAATATTTTCATGGTGATAAATGAGTAATATAAATTTATTTTTCACATTTAGAACGTGCCAGTGTTCTAACTTCTATTGATTTAACACCATGTTGCAACTCCGAAGACTGGTATTTTAGGGGCGTGGCTGGGGGCGGACCTAATTGTGTTTTTTTCGGTTCATTGAGTTATGAAAAGAAAAAACAGAATCGTGTGAGCCAATCGTTTTATCTGAAAACGCATGAACCGAAAAAAAGTTTAATTATTACGCAATTAACTAGAACTCTTGGTGGCTCCCAGAAAGGCTTCCAGGAAGGCTGGTAATACGTGAATGAAATATGAGATATTTGTGAGCATCTGCGACAAGTTATTGCGGCACAGATCTTTTACATTCATATGTAAAAACATTAGATGAGTTTGTGAAGAGACTGGAATATGAAAAAAACAAAGAGGAACAATTTTTTGAAAAATATAAGTTATCAAAAATAGATGATTGAGAAAATCTTTAACTCATGGTGGATCAAATGTCTTCGAATCAATAATAGGATTCCTACACGTGACATAGAACGGTAAGAGAACAGATGATTTAGTAGCTCCAAAACGACGAAAACTCTCTCTAAAATCAGAAGTGATATTATCGAGGATACAGAAAGAAAAAAGTAAGGAGCTGATGACCGTTTTGGTCATTACACCACCAAAGTCATACAAGAACTCACTAAGAAACTAAACAACCGTAGCTATCATAGAGGCATTCGGGATAAAAAAATGTCTCTGTATTGGAAAAAGTTGCTAGGAAATTATTCAGCGACAGAGTTAATAAAGTTATACGCGGAATCAAAGTGCCACGGTAAATTCACAATCAATTTTAGTCGATTTTGTACTTACGGGAACACTAAAATGCAGTGACGTTACTATGGGCGGAGGAAAAGATGTACGTCCATTTTGATTGATTTTTCACACTTTGTGTCAAAAAACGGCAGAAATCTTAAAATCTACCATTCAATTTGTGTGGGAAGTTGGAAACACTCGCATGTCGCTACAAAAATTGTTACATTTCGTTACAAAATAAAGTGTTTTTCGACGAGAGGGATTTTTTTCCATGCACACTATATGGAGATTTTATTAAATAAAATTATCTACAGTGTCGTGAAGCTGATGGGAGATTTGAAAAAAATGTTAATTTTACGGGGTGGTCTTGTATAAGAAAACATAAAAATGACCGATACAAATTATTCATCGATTAAAAAAGTAAAATATATTCAAAGTATATTGTCATGTAACAAAATAAAAAGTAATAAAAATAAATAAAAAAGCCGTCAAATAAATTAACTAATATAAAAAATGACATTTCTAAAATTTAAAGATCCTAAGTAGAGAGTGAAGACGATTCATCAGTTTGACTAATCAAAGAGAAATATTTCAGAGCGTGATATGGCGAGAGGGATGGGAGGGGGGGGGGGGGGGGGATATCGAAATGAAATGCATGACGACCAAATTATTCAAACCCGTCATCGAAACTCAGAAACAAACAAAGAAAGACATCATCAACGAACTGAAACCTTTTAGAGGAAGAAGAAGCGTGCCTTCTCGTCAAACCTCTTACACACATTATGCACCATCGTATCGCGGGGAAGCTACTTTCACATATCCTCAATATTATTACACTCCGACATACAGCCGTGCACATTCGCCCCTATCCTCAGTATCATAAGTCTCCGCCAACAGCCGTGCACCCGGGCCTTCATCCTCAGTATCTTAAGTCTCCACCAACAGCCGAGCACACTTGTCCTCATCCTCAGGATCATAAGTCTCCACCAACAGCCGTGCACCCTCGCCTGCATCCTCAGTATCATAAGTCTAGACCAACAGCCGTGCACCCTCGCCCTCATCCTCAGTATTATAAGTCTCCACCAACAGTTGTGCACCCTCGCCCTCATCCTCGATCATAAGTCTCCACCAACAGCCGTGCACCCTCGCCCTCATCCTCAGTATCATAAGTCTCCATCAACAGCCGTGCACCCTCGCCCTCATCCTCAGTATTATGTCTCCACCAACAGCCGTGCACCCTGGCCCCCAACCTCAGCATCATAAGTCTCCACCAACAGCCGTGCACTCTGGCCCTCATCCTCAGCATCATAAGTCTCCACCAACAGCCGTGCACACTTGCCCTCATCCTGAGTATCATAAGTCTCCACCAACAGCCGTTAACACTCGCCCTCATCCTCAGTATCATGAGTCTCCACCAACAGCTGGGCACCGTCGCCCTCATCCTCACTATCACAAGCCTCCACCAACAGCCATGCACCCTGGCCCTCATCCTAGGTATCATCAGTCTCCACCAACAGCCGTGCGCCCTCGCTCTCATCCTTAGTATCATAAGTATCCACCAACAGCCTTGCACCCTCGCCCTCATCCTCAGTGTCATAAGTCGCCGCCAACAGCCTTGCACCCTGGCCCTCATCCTTAGTATCATAAGTCTCCACCAACAGCCGTGCACACTCTCCCTCATCCTCAGTATCATGAGTCTCCACCAACAGCTGTGCACCCTCGCCCCCATCCGCAGAATCACACGCCTCCACCAACAGCCATGCATCCTGGCCCTCATCCTTAGTATCATAAGTCTCCACCAACAGCCGTGCACCCTCGCCATCATCGTTAGTAGCATAAGTCTCCACCAACAGCCGTGCACCCTCGCCCTCATCCTGAGTGTCAAAAGTCTCCGCCAACAGCCTTACACCTTGGCCCTCATCCTTAGTATCATAAGTCTCCACCAACAGCCGAGCACCCTCGCCCTCATCCTCAGTATCATAAGTCCCCGCCAACAGCCTTGCACTCTGACCTCCATCCTCAGTACCACAAGTCTCCACCAACAGCCGTGCACCCTCGCCCTCATCCTCAGTATGATAAGTCTCCACCAACAGCCATGTACCATGGCCCTCATCTGGCCCTCTCCTCAATATCATAAGTCTCCACCAACAGCTGTGCACCTCGGCCCTCATCCCCAGTATCATAATTCTCCACCAACAGCCGTGCAGCCCCGCCCCCATCCTCAGTATCATAAGTCTCCATCAACAGCCGTGCACCCTGACCCCCATCCTCAGTACCATAAGTCTCCACCAACAGCCGTGCACCCTCGCCCTCATCCTCAGTATCGTAAGTCTCCACCAACAGCCGTGCACCCTGGCCCCCATCCTCAGTATCATAAGTCTCCACCAACAGCCGTGCACCCGGCCCTCATCCCTAGTATCATAAGTCTCCACCAACAGCCATGCACCATGGCCCTTATCCTTAGTATCATAAGTCTCCACCAACAGCCGTGCACCCTCGCCCTCATCCTCGGTATTATAAGTCTCCACCAACAGCCGTTCACACTGGCCATCATCCTTAGTATCATAAGTCTACACCAACAGCCGTGCACCCTGGCCCTCATCCACAGTACCATTATTCTCCACCAACAGCCGTGCACCCTGGCCCGCATCCTCATTATCATAGGTGTCCACCAACAGCCGTGCACCCTGGCCCTCATCCACAGTATCATAAGCCTCCACCAACAGCCGCGCACCCTGGCCCTCTTCCACAGTATCATAAGTCTCCACCAACAGCCGTGCACCCTGGCCCTTATCCTCAGTATCATAAGTCTCCACCAACAGCCGTGCACACTCGCTCTAAACCTCAATAACATAAGTCTCCACCAACAGCCATGCACCCTGGCCCTCATCCTCAATATCATAAGTCTCCACCAACAGCCGTGCATACTCGCCCCCATCCTTAGTAGAATAAGCCCCCACCAACAGCCGTGCATACTTGCCCTCATCCGCAGTATCACCAGCCTCCACCAACACCCATGCACCCTGGCCCTCAGCCTTAGTATCATAAGTCTCCAGCAACAGCCGTGCACCCTCGCCCTCATCCTTAGTACCATAAGTCTCCACCAACAGCCTTGCACCCTGGCCCTCATCCTCAGTATCATAAGTCTCCACCAACAGCCGTGCACCCTGGCCCTCACCTCAATATCATAAGTCTCCACCAACAGCTGTGCACCTTGGCCCTCATCCTCAGTATCATAAGTCTCCATCAACAGCCGTGCATCCTGGCCCTCATCCTAGGTATCATAAGTCTCCACCAACAGTCGTGCACCCTGGCCCTCATCCGTAGTATCATAAGTCTCCACCAACAGCCGTGCACCCGCGCCCTCATCCTCAGTATCATAAGTCTCCACCAAGTCCTTCTGAGATAGAACGATATGAGATTGCTGCAGAGAGTGAATCGGCGGTCAGTGTTACCACTCCCACACCGACCATAGATTCGATACATTTTGAAAATTTGAAAAGAAAACTTTCATGGATCTATATAACACGGTTCCCTCGGACGCCGTCTCTACGGTATTCGTAAAGAATTTGATGGAAATCTCTACATGAGAAATAAATGAGTGGAAATAGAAGGCAATAATTTGATCATGGATGGAGATCGTCTGTTCGACAGTACTCGTGGACTCTGTCATTTGCTCAAGTTGCTAAGACAGGATCTGGGTAATTAAAGTCAAGAGGATCTCAACACTCACTGCGAAATCCTGACCTTTACGAATGCCACAAGCATAACAATCCTATCGAGGAGAGACCGAAGGCGAGCAAACGTTACAAATGAAAACAAGCAATGAAACTTATATGGGACGAAAATAAAGCATTCGGAACTCAGCGGAACAGTAGTGGCTGCCGATGGAAGTGGTGGTACAGCAATCAATTGTTGCTTATCCTAACATGCCTTAAGAGAGATTGAAGCTCTTGATGGCCAGTAGAGAAGCCAGTAATGTGGGTATGAGAAATGAGATAGTGAGTAAATGTGACGAATTGTTAAGGCAAACGATTCTAAATAAAACCTGGTATAAATCGTGTATGAGCGCATTATATAACAAAAATAGTAAGAAGAAAAACGAATTAATTATAATTCGTTTATGATGCATAACCTGGGGTAGATGGGATCAACAGATCAAATGTGAGGATGAAATAAGCTGGGTCGTCGCACATGGAGTTTGGATGGGAATATATGGGAATACCCAACGCAGACGATATCCGAATTTATTATTTTAAATATAATTTTTTTTCAAATTTTTCAAAACATTTCAACAAAACCATATCATGTGACCCCTCGTTGGAACGAGCTCAACGAGCTCGTTCCAATGAGGGGTCACATGATATGGTTTTGTTGAAATTTTTTAGAAAATAATATTTTTTCAAATGCTGGGTTCAAGCAATATGAATTAGTGATTTTGTACAGAAACGCATGCGCAAAGCCTCAGTATAATGTTTCGTTGCGGCATTGGGGATCAATGAGGTCAGCAACATTCACTAATCATTTCGATTACAAGCCAGCATCGACGTTCATGTTTCTGTCCGCACAATTATCTTTCAAGAGTCTTTCCCAATCTGCGTCTCTCTTATTTGCATAATTTTTAGTCTCTGCATCACTGAGATCTACCAGTTTGGTTAGATTTTTAAGAATATAAAGCTTCAGAGAATTTATGTTCAATGGTTCTTGTCAAGATTAATATCACTTGACGAAATGATTATCCAAGTTAGTCATGGAGATTTCACCATCACCAAAGACAGTGTTATAGTGATCTTTCTTTCTGTCATTTGCAACATAGTTTCTGCCAAATGACTGACATTTTTTAAATTTTCTTTTTAATTTTTTTTTTTTCTTCTTTCCCTATATATACTACTCAAAGTTTGCTAAGCGCCACATATTTGACACATCATTGTGAAATTTTCTTGTGGCACATTTGCGATATTATTGGTGGATATGATTGAGATGGTCCCAGTTTTTATATTAGATCTCTTGACAGGCAGACTTTTCATGACAGTCATGGGAAGCATGTACCCCTTGATTTTCATGGTGTTTTCGTGTACTGTCTACATGTACATGAGATGTGCAGGATATTCAGTCTTCTTTTTAACACAAACCCTTGTGATTTAATGATTGAATATGGCGAATGCAAATGTAAGAAGACATTTGTCTGAAGCAGAAATGTGGCGGTCTGTAGGGATGGGGAATAAGGGGCTACCCATCGTCAGGTTGGTGAAGCCCTTGATGTGCACCATACGGTGAACACCAGAGCCTGGGCGATATTTCAGGAGCATGGCACACCAGTCAGACGACATGGCGGTGGCAAAGACAGGGCAACATCTGCAGCTGAAGACCGGTTTTTGATCATTCCGTAAGAACCGCTTTGACACAGCAACCCAGCTTCGCAGTGACCTTCAGAATGCATCCGGGGTAAATGTTTCCAAGCAGACTATCCGGACAAGGTTTCACGAAGGTGGTCTCCGATCGAAAACACCATTTATTCGCATTCCGCTGTCCCAGAACCATCGCCAGGCACGAAATGAATGTGCCATGGACCACGTTGGATGGACCAGAGACGTTTGGCGACCTGTCTTTTTTACAGATGAGTCAAGGTCCTTCCCAGACCACACATTGCTGAACATCACCGCTGTGGTGGAGGGTCAATCATGGTCTGGGGCGGCTGTGTGTCCTTGAACGTGGTACATTGACTGCACAACGGTATATTGATGAGATCCTGGATGTCCACGTCAGATTGTATGCAGGTGCAGTGGGTGATAAATTCAGAGGATAATGCCCGTCCTCATGTTGCCCATGCTGTCGGGGAGTACCAACAGAGGGAGGGGATTGATCGTATGAACTGGCCAACAAGATTCCCTGACCTCAATCCAATTGAGCATGTCTGGAATGAGTTGCAGCTTGCAATTTCAGCCCGTCCAGTCCAGTCCAGTTAAGAAGTGTCCAGGAGCTTGGTGCCATTCTGGTTCAAAAAAGGAACAACATCCCACAAAGGACCACCAGGAACCTGATTGGGAACATGAGAAGGCGTTGCCAAGCTGTAATTAACAGTAATAGGTCTCATACTCGATATTGAAGCCATACCAGTTCGCGCCGTCAAGTTTTTGGCATATTGAAAGATTTCCTGTTTTACCCAAAACATCCATTTTACATCCATTTTCCATGGATATCGTATTCAAAAGCTAAAAAATAATGTCAAACACAAATAAAATCCTAATTTCTGTACTTAAATCATTAAAGATATAATTAAATAAATAGTATATACACTTTTCATAACAATATTTCAAATAAAACGTAAAACAGGTTGGATGTACTTGGTGCTTAGCAAACTTTGGGTATTTTTTTTTTAAATACAAGTGCAAATCGCCCGCCCCGTGTAATAACTTCTTTTTTAAAGTTTTAACAGATTAAATCATTTTTTTTTCTATTTGGATAAATTTTCCAGTTTGTTCACCTTCCTCATTTAATGTAAATCGTTGAAATTTATGTCGTCTGTATCCAGTAATGAAGTCTCGTAAAATCTTTATAAATCATCCATGTAATTGTATGCATAGACTCCTTTTCTCAGTATCCTATCTAACTGCTGTCCAAAGTGTTCGATCATGATTTTATATTCAACCTTCCTTAAATTGCCGATTAGTTTTTTGAAACTGGCAGACATAAATTTAACCCTTTACTTAACACAAAAAGCAGACGACACTTGCAAACAAAATTCTTGAATAGCTATTTTTATTCATTTACATAAAATGAAAAATAATGAATATTAATTGGAGATTTTTGAGAACAGCGCTGGTCGGTTTCGGCCGTTGCGTTGGGTAAAGAGTTAAAACAATATATGAAACGTATTTCTCGTCTGACTGCCACTGCTTTTTTCCAACATCTGTTCATCTATTTGTTTTTAAATCTTACCCATGACCGTCCATCCATTTCGTGACAGAAATATATTTTTCTTCACTCTATACTGTCATAACCCAGCACATTGTAAAATATCACAGAGAAAAATTTAGCAGCTTGATACTTTAAGTTGCAATTACAGTACGTGGAGAGTGTATTATCACTAAATCACCCGCAGAGTGGAGATTCCACCCAAGCAATAATTGCAAATTTGTTGAAAAGCATAACCAGCACAAGCAAAGTTTCAGCCAATGGACCTCCGAGGTCCATTGGCTGAAACATTGCTTGTGTTTGTTGTCGATGTGTCGACAATTTGAAAGTTATAGCTTGGGTGATAACCCCACTCCGCGGGTGATTTAGATACAATCCACTCTCCACGTACTGTATATCAAGAGAACTCGGAAATAATAAAAAAAATCGGACCTGGAAAATCATTTTAACGAAAACGTGTACGACATGCCCGATCCCAGAGAGTTGAAATTGGATTAGAGGATAAATATCTGATGATCTTCGATGGTCTGTTTCTGAAGGAACAGAATCGATGCAAGTCTTATTACGTTGGAAGACGTCACAGCAACGTGGATTATTTTTGTTTATCTCAAAATGATTTCAGATTAACTAGAGAGATCATAAGAGAGAACACGAATTCCCTGTGTCTGTTTCATCAAGATCACCGAAGTTTGAATCACATCTACGACGATCACGTGGCCAACGACACGACCAAAGAAAAATTCAGGAGATATTATAAGGCGGTTTGGGATCATGAACCTTTAAATTTTGTGGCAATCGATCTGACCAGTCGCAAATACAATCGAAAATATAGGAATTGATTTGACGATGTTTATCTTCCGATATAATTAGAAAATCCTTTTTGCTTACGATAATATATAGAGAGTAATCAATTTGTTTTGAGCGTTACGGTAAATAATTCATCGAATGACGGGACGTGATTTACGAAACAGTCCCGTCTCTCGATGAATTATTTACGTAACGCTCAAAACAAATTGATTACTATGTTTATTACATGACATTTGGAATAAAGAGGTCTTTTACTATAAAAATTCAACCCAAACTATTGTCAGATAAAATCCAATTTTGAGTAAACACGGAAACGTTTCTAAAATTAGCAGGAAGGAAATACGAAATTGTCCTGTCTCGAGGCGAATTATATACCATAACTTGCCGTAAGAATGGGTCACTCTCTTTAGTAAATGACATTTTAGACCAAAATGTCTTTCATTAAAAATAATTCAACACAAAATATTCGCAAATGCAACTCTGAAATACTTCTGAAATTAGCGCGTATGAATACATCACTTTCTGTGTCAAATCTTCGATTGGAAATGGCCCAGTTTTATTTTTGTGCCTTTCTTTCGATATTTTACTATTTTATGTGGCGTTCCAGTCACATTTGGGGAATGGCATTCAGCCATAAGATGAAACATTTCTATTTGGATTTTGTCAACTGTGCTAACGAACCTGTTCATAGAGGAAAGAAAGAATTTTTAAAAATATTCAGAGAGAAAATTCATTTTAATTAACTGATGTGGGGGCATGGCTTATATTCGTCAGTCGTTCCAAAGTTACTATTGAAGTGACATAATTCACTCGTGACATTACCACTTTTAAATCAACATTAAATTCAATGCAAAACGAACTGAGGAATGTAATAAATATTAATAATAAAAGAAGAAAAATACAAAAATTAAAAAAGAAAATGTTCCAACAAGAAACATTGTCAGAAAAGATAGCCTAGAATATGGTAAGTGAGTCACAGAACTGTATAATAATTCATCAAGTTACTAATGCGTTATTTTAATTTCTTTGTTTGTCTTGTTAAACCTTGACCTGATGCAGATGGAGGACCATATATGGTACGTGGAGAGTGTATTATCACTAAATCACCCGCAGAGTGGAGATTCCACCCAAGCAATAATTGCAAATTTGCTGCAAAGCATAACAAGCACAAGCAAAGTTTCAGCCAATGGACCTCCGGGTTTAACCCGGAGGTCCATTGGCGGAAACATTGATTGTGTTTGTTGTCGATGTGTAAACAATTTGAAAGTTATAGCTTGGATGATAACCCCACTCCGCGGGTGATTTAGTTACAATCCACTCTCCACGTACTGTACAGTATGTGGTACCTCGGAATTTGCCGTTGTTGTGATCGTAATCTCTCACTTTCTCGTATTCAGGTTGCGAATTTTTAGTGAATGATTGTGTACGGATATGACATTGCGTAGCTCTCTAAAATTCATTCTGTTGCTCTTGTGTGATGATCATCTTTTCATGTGTTTTAAATTCCTCATCAAACCTTTTGATTTGAGATTCTCCGAACGTTGGAGCCACATTGCCATCACCGTCTAAAAGGATCGTATCAGTGAACAGTTTTCAAGAATACCGAGTGTCGAAAGAGCATTTGATGTACCAATATCCTGACGCTATGTGGTTTTGAGACAGCTTTTCCATCGGGCTGTAGCTCAAGAACATTAGGTTTCACTAGGGAAAAAAATCGGAGAAAGCTGATTTTTTCAGGGAATGTCGAGTGCATGTCACTGAACGATTAGACAAAAGTCCCCTAAAATCCCAGTTGAGCTTTTTTTTCTACAGCCTTTTTTCGAAAACGCGTTTGAAAAAAATAAAAAAAAATCGTACGATCTTTGTAACCTCGAATTGATCCAACTGTATTTTTTGTTTACGCGTATTTCGAGCTACATAATGTCTAATATACATTTACCTAGAGGAAAATGTGCATTCTGTGACAATTTCTGCGAAAAATTATTGAAAATTCACAAAAAAGTATCGGATTTACGCAAAAAATGACGATTTTCCTAACGGATTTGCCCAAAGGGTCGTAGTACAGAACGGGATGTTAGTTGGACAGACGATAAAAAATCCACCACCATTTGAAGACTTTTATCATTGCTTACAAAATAGACATTATGGAAGACCCCCTCTGCTTCTGGCCGAGTTCCCCTTTTGGCATAAAATTCGTCAGCATGAGAACTCAACTATTTTCGGGCTTGGGACCGAACAGACACGTCTGTGTCTGGCAGCATTAGATCAATAAATAATATTTACAGAATGTACAAAAATCAATAAATAATATTTACAGAATGTACAAATCAATCGACATGGATTAAGTTACATTGACTATTATCAACGCTATATACAGAAATGACATGTCCTATATACTTATTATTCATCGAACTCAGAAATTTCCGACAAGACAGTGTTTCTGTGGTTGTTACAAGAATCCGAACTGCAATTACACAAACCTGAGCAAGAGAGTCCTGCCTTCTTACACCCACACCTTTTTGTACAAGCACTCTTGCAACCACAACTGATCAGATTCAGTAGGTTATCGGGGGCACATGGCTTTGTGGCTGCAGTCGGTACAAGAAGTCCATTGTCTAGCGACCACCCCCAATCCGTCGGAGGAAGCGAAGTGCCCAGCCATTGTTGGACCTGGAGATAACATCTGTAGACATGTTGTTGTGCAGCATCGCTGCTTGGTGGGAGTGAGGCTAGGTCGATGGGTTTATTCAGTTTAGATTTTGCTACATAACGCTTGTAAGTGACATATCTATATTGGTCGAGAGAGGAAACAGTTTTACTCCCGTATAAGATCAGGAGAAGTTGTTCCCCGGCAGCGGCTACTGCACTTGGTGTACTGTCATCCGCCAAAATTGTGTTGACATACTGTTGTGAGTCGCTAGTAACATCGGAGACAATTGTACTGAATACTTTCTTCTTACCAACTCGAAAGAGTGCAGAAGTAGTGTCACAACCACTTATAGAATGTGCTACAAGGAGGTTGCTTCTATGGTCACCCATTTTGGTTGCTATGTCACTAACTGAAACTACTAAGTTTGGGGTAATGGAATACATCATGTGAATATTACATCCCGGTTGAACTCGAGAGGTAAGAATGACTAACAAGTCTGTGTCTGTTCCCACAACGACAACATTGTTGTCATCTTGAGCGATGTCAAGTGCAGTTTCGGCTATCAGTACATCAGCATCAGCCTCGGCCTGCTTGGACTGAATATTGATAGCAGATAAAAAGATCGATCAGTTGGGTTTTGTTCTTGGCATTTGCAAGGAAATCGGATTGGGGTGTGGTGGCTGGTAACTCGGGTGAGATATTGATATCAATGGAATACCTGTCTTTAGATCTACGGGCTTGTTCCATGCCCTTTGTCGACATTGTACAAGCATAACCATCAAAAACAACCACGACGTTCGCCCCAAAATGTCTCACTAGATAATTGGAATATGATGTACATATGTCCTTATATGACGACTGTTTAGGCCATACAACTACCCTCAATAAAAATTCACCATCTACAACAAACAGAGAATGTTCTGGGATTTTAGTTTGCTCGGAACCGTATGTTTTGAGGATCTTACCGAGCGTGCTTTTCTGTGTCTTCCTCATTCCAGCAGAATCAAACAATGCTGGTGGTTTCGGGGCGAGTTCATATTTGAGATACTCTTCCATCTCTTCTTGTGACTGAATAACACATGTGATGCGGTTGAACAGAATTGTGGGGTCAATCACTACCTTACTTCCATGGACTTTGATGCTATTTGCCATCGACGCGAAAGACTTCACAGTGTCAATACGTCGTAGTTTGATGCTGTTGAACGTTTTGCTAACAACATTCGATACGCAACATTCACCAATTTTGCGAACTTGGTCACAGTTCACAGTTTCGTCGGTCACAAGCCCGGTCGCTATAGAGACTAATTGTAGTGGATCTCTATTCTGAACGGAGGAATGCACTCTGAGCCAGTTCAATAATTTGGTGATATCATTGGCATCAGTCAATTGTGAACTTTTACGGAGATCCCGATGTTGTTCGCCATGACCAGTGTGAACATGAACAAAATTTTCGAGAGCATTACATATCGGAAGGCAAAGAGGTAGTCCATGTACCCATTTCGCAACGGTTATTCCCCTGCCATGTGTGAGACCACCAGGGAGCTTGAACATTCTCATTAAACACTGCTCTATGGTCTGATCAGAATATATCCCGTCCCAGAATTTATCTGAGCGCTTTATGGTAAAGTAACCTTTCTCAGTGAACAACTTCAAATCATCCTGTTGCATTATTTCTGTTAGCTCATTCATCTGCTGCAAATAGAGATGAGAACTTTTTGCGTATGCAAAATGACCACCTGCGTGAAATACTGGAATCATATTGCGAATACAATATGTGTGGAGTTCCCAGTCGCCTGTGCACTCTGCTCTCAAGAACAACTGGAGAAGACCTATTTGCTCGTAGTATTGTACCCAAAGCTTTCCTGTGCGTCCATTACGCACACATTACATGCCAATGCATCTTGAGTGTAGGCGAACACCACATTATGTGATTTAATCGAACATGGAAATTGAAACAATGATGCTATAATACGGTATTTGAATGAGAAAAGTCGATGCCGTTTGAATTTGAGTTTAGGGGGTATGGTTAACATTTCACACGTTTCACCAGTTCATTATGGAATAAATGACTATTGTTATATATCATTATAAAGCCACTGCTTTTCTGCAATTTTTGATATATAATTTAACTCCCAAAGTAGTCGTAGATTTGATTTAGTGGACGTTGTGTACCGTTGTGTGTATGAAAACAATAAATTTTTTTTCGTAATTTTGTACATTTTCGTGAATATTTCACCATTGAGTGTGAGGATTGGCACAAAGTTAGCATTTTCTGTTGGGGATATGTATTCTCAATATAATTCAGCACGATATTTATGATTCTCACCCTACTAAGGCGAATAAGAATGAGAAATATGGAGCTGCGTCGAATTTTTTTTTTTTTTTTTTTTTCATCAAAAAAACGCTATAACTAAAAAAGCTCAACTCGGATTCGCGGGGACTTTTCACACTTTATCCGCAATGTGTGTCCCGGAAACATATAAAAAAATCAGCTTTCTCCGATTTTTTTCCTTACTTTCTCATTTTTATGTCTAATGTGCCTGGACTACTGGTGCGAATCCGTTTTTACCGTGAAACATTCGAAATCAGCATGCACCACGAAAGGGACTCTCAGTCCTCTGTGATGTCCACATTTCACGAAAGTATTGGGTTTAGGTGTTTTGACAGTGATGCATTGATTATCGTGGCGATATTTTTCATGATGTTTCAATGATTTTTGTCCTTGAATGAATTCAGACAGTTGAAATAAGAAAGAAGTTCTCCTTGATTTCCGCTAGTTCGATTTGAGAGTATCCGACTTAAGTTCTTTATCCAACAATAATGTTGTTTATCGTCTTCCGAAATCAGCATTAAACTGATTTTTTTCTCATGATTCTTGTCCGAACTGACTCTCAGTTGAAATATTTTTCCACCTGAACCATTGTACGAAAACGGTGGGATTTGGAATTTGAAATGATGAATGTCTTGTAACCGTTTGGGAAACTTAGCCCCGGCCAATCTAAATCTGTATCACCTTATACATCAATACCCCTGTGGACAATCTTTTCTTTCTACAGGATGTACGACATGCGTGACTACCCATTTGATTATAAATCAATACTCGCTGTGGACGATCATTTCTTTCTACAGGATGTACGACAAGCGTGACTACACATTTAATTATAAATCAATACTCGCCGTGGACGATCTTTTCTTTCTACAGGATGTACGACAAGCGTGACTACACATTTGATTATAAATCAATACTCGCCGTGGACGATCTTTTCTTTCTACAGGATGTACGACAAGCGTGACTACACATTTGATTATAACTCAATACACGCTGTGGACAATCTTTTCTTTCTACAGGATGTACGACAAGCGTGACTACACATTTAATTATAAATCAATACTCGCCGTGGACGATCATTTCTTTCTACAGGATGTACGACATGCGTGACTACCCATTTGATTATAAATCAATACTCGCCGTGGACGATCATTTCTTTCTACAGGATGTACGACAAGCGTGACTACACATTTAATTATAAATCAATACTCGCCGTGGACGATCTTTTCTTTCTACAGGATGTACGACAAGCGTGACTACACATTTGATTATAAATCAATACTCGCTGTGGATGATCATTTCTTTCTACAGGATGTACGACAAGCGTGACTACACATTTAATTATAAATCAATACTCGCCGTGGACGATCTTTTCTTTCTACAGGATGTACGACAAGCGTGACTACACATTTGATTATAAATCAATACTCGCTGTGGACGATCTTTTCTTTCTACAGGATGTACGACAAGCGTGACTACACATTTGATTATAAATCAATACTCGCCGTGGACGATCTTTTCTTTCTACAGGATGCACGACAAGCGTGACTACACATTTGATTATAAATCAATACTCGCCATGGACGATCTTTTCTTTCTACAGGATGTACGACAAGCGTGACTACACATTTGATTATAAATCAATACTCGCCGTGGACGATCTTTTCTTTCTACAGGATGTACGACAAGCGTGACTACACATTTGATTATAAATCAATACTCGCCGTGGATGATCTTTTCTTTCTACAGGATGCACGACAAGCGTGACTACACATTTGATTATAAATCAATACTCGCCGTGGACGATCTTTTCTTTCTACAGGATGTACGACAAGCGTGACTACACATTTGATTATAAATCAATACACGCTGTGGACGATCTTTTCTTTCTACAGGATGTACGACAAGCGTGACTACACATTTGATTATAAATCAATACACGCTGTGGACGATCTTTTCTTTCTACAGGATGTACGACAAGCGTGACTACACATTTGATTATAAATCAATACTCGCCGTGTACGATCTTTTCTTTCTACAGGATGTACGACAAGCGTGACTACACATTTGATTATAAATCAATACACGCTGTGGACGATCTTTTCTTTCTACAGGATGTACGACAAGCGTGACTACACATTTGATTATAAATCAATACTCGCCGTGTACGATCTTTTCTTTCTACAGGATGTACGACAAGCGTGACTACACATTTGATTATAAATCAATACTCGCTGTGGACGATCTTTTCTTTCTACAGGATGTACGACAAGCGTGACTACACATTTGATTATAAATCAATACTCGCTGTGGACGATCTTTTCTTTCTACAGGATGTACGACAAGCGTGACTACACATTTGATTATAAATCAATACACGCTGTGGACGATCTTTTCTTTCTACAGGATATACGATAGACGGGACTACACATTTGATTATAAATCAATACTCACTGTGGACGATCTTTTCTTTCTACAGGATGTACGACAAGCGTGACTACCCATTTGATTATAAATCAATACTCGCCGTGGACGATCTTTTCTTTCTACAGGATGTACGACATGCGTGACTACCCATTTGATTATAAATCAATACTCGCCGTGGACGATCTTTTCTTTCTACAGGATGTACGACAAGCGTGACTACACATTTGATTATAAATAAATACTCGCCGTGGACGATCATTTCTTTCTACAGGATGTACGACAAGCGTGACTACCCATTTGATTATAAATCAATACTCGCTGTGGACGATCTTTTCTTTCTACAGGATGTACGACATGCGTGACTACCCATTTGATTATAAATCAATACTCGCCGTGGACGATCTTTTCTTTCTACAGGATGTACGACAAGCGTGACTACACATTTGATTATAAATCAATACTCGCTGTGGACGATCATTTCTTTCTACAGGATGTACGACAAGCGTGACTACCCATTTGATTATAAATCAATACTCGCCGTGGACGATCTTTTCTTTCTACAGGATGTACGACAAGCGTGACTACACATTTGATTATAAATAAATACTCGCCGTGGACGATCTTTTCTTTCTACAGGATGTACGACAAGCGTGACTACACATTTGATTATAAATCAATACTCGCTGTGGACGATCATTTCTTTCTACAGGATGTACGACATGCGTGACTACACATTTGATTATAAATCAATACTCGCCGTGGACGTTCTTTTCTTTCTACAGGATGTACGACAAGCGTGACTACACATTTAATTATAAATCAATACTCGCCGTGGACGATCTTTTCTTTCTACAGGATGTACGACAAGCGTGACTACACATTTGATTATAAATCAATACTCGCTGTGGACGATCATTTCTTTCTACAGGATGTACGACAAGCGTGACTACACATTTGATTATAAATCAATACTCGCTGTGGACGATCTTTTCTTTCTACAGGATGTACGACAAGCGTGACTACACATTTGATTATAAATCAATACTCGCTGAGGGTGATATTTTCTTTCTGCAGGATATACGATTGACGGGACTAACCATTTGATTATAAGTCAATACTCGCTGAGGGTGATCTTTATTTTCTACATGACATACAATAGACGTGACTTCCCAATTGATTGTAAATTAATATTAGTTGTGGGTGATCCTTTCTTTCTACAGGATATACGACATGCGAGACTACACATTTGATTATAAATCAATACTCGCCGTGGACGATCTTTTCTTTCTACAGGATGTACGACAAGCGTGACTACACATTTGATTATAAATCAATACTCGCCGTGGACGTTCTTTTCTTTCTACAGGATGTACGACAAGCGTGACTACACATTTGATTATAAATCAATACTCGCCGTGGACGATCTTTTCTTTCTACAGGATGTACGACAAGCGTGACTACACATTTGATTATAAATCAATACTCGCTGTGGACAATCTTTTCTTTCTACAGGATGTACGACAAGCGTGACTACACATTTGATTATAAGTCAATACTCGCTGAGGGTGATCTTTTCTTTCTACAGGATGTACGACAAGCGTGACTACCCATTTGATTATAAATCAATACTCGCCGTGTACGATCTTTTCTTTCTACAGGATGTACGACAAGCGTGACTACACATTTGATTATAAATCAATACTCGCCGTGGACGATCTTTTCTTTCTACAGGATGTACGACAAGCGTGACTACACATTTGATTATAAATCAATACTCGCTGTGGACGATCTTTTCTTTCTACAGGATGTACGACAAGCGTGACTACACATTTGATTATAAATCAATACTCGGCGTGTACGATCTTTTCTTTCTACAGGATGTACGACAAGCGTGACTACACATTTGATTATAAATCAATACTCGCTGTGGACGATCTTTTCTTTCTACAGGATGTACGACAAGCGTGACTACACATTTGATTATAAATCAATACTCGCCGTGGACGATCTTTTCTTTCTACAGGATGTACGACAAGCGTGACTACACATTTGATTATAAATCAATACACGCTGTGGACGATCTTTTCCTTCTACGGGTTGTACGACATGCGTGACTACACATTTGATTATAAATCAATACTCGCTGTGGACGATCTTTTCTTTCTACAGGATGTACGACAAGCGTGACTACACATTTGATTATAAATCAATACTCGCCGTGGACGATCTTTTCTTTCTACAGGATGTACGACAAGCGTGACTACACATTTGATTATAAATCAATACTCGCTGTGGACGATCTTTTCTTTCTACAGGATATACGATAGACGGGACTACACATTTGATTATAAATCAATACTCACTGTGGATGATCTTTTCTTTCTACAGGATGTACGACAAGCGTGACTACACATTTGATTATAAATCAATACACGCTGTGGACGATCTTTTCTTTCTACAGGATGTACGACAAGCGTGACTACACATTTGATTATAAATCAATACTCGCCGTGTACGATCTTTTCTTTCTACAGGATGTACGACAAGCGTGACTACACATTTGATTATAAATCAATACTCGCCGTGTACGATCTTTTCTTTCTACAGGATGTACGACAAGCGTGACTACACATTTGATTATAAATCAATACTCGCCGTGGACGATCTTTTCTTTCTACAGGATGTACGACAAGCGTGACTACACATTTGATTATAAATCAATACTCGCCGTGGACGATCTTTTCTTTCTACAGGATATACGATTGACGGGACTACCCATTTGATTATAAGTCAATACTCGCCGTGGACGATCTTTTCTTTCTACAGGATGTACGACATGCGTGACTATCAATTTGATTATAAATCAATACTCGCCGTGTACGATCTTTTCTTTCTACAGGATGTACGACAAGCGTGACTACACATTTGATTATAAATCAATACTCGCCGTGGACGATCTTTTCTTTCTACAGGATATACGATTGACGGGACTACCCATTTGATTATAAGTCAATACTCGCCGTGGACGATCTTTTCTTTCTACAGGATGTACGACATGCGTGACTATCAATTTGATTATAAATCAATACTCGCTGTGTACGATCTTTTCTTTCTACAGGATGTACGACAAGCGTGACTACACATTTGATTATAAATCAATACTCGCCGTGGACGATCTTTTCTTTCTACAGGATATACGATTGACGGGACTACCCATTTGATTATAAATCAATACTCGCCGTGGACGATCTTTTCTTTCTACAGGATGTACGACAAGCGTGACTACACATTTGATTATAAATCAATACACGCTGTGGACGATCTTTTCCTTCTACGGGTTGTACGACATGCGTGACTACACATTTGATTATAAATCAATACTCGCTGTGGACGATCTTTTCTTTCTACAGGATGTACGACAAGCGTGACTACACATTTGATTATAAATCAATACTCGCCGTGGACGATCTTTTCTTTCTACAGGATGTACGACAAGCGTGACTACACATTTGATTATAAATCAATACTCGCTGTGGACGATCTTTTCTTTCTACAGGATATACGATAGACGGGACTACACATTTGATTATAAATCAATACTCACTGTGGATGATCTTTTCTTTCTACAGGATGTACGACAAGCGTGACTACACATTTGATTATAAATCAATACACGCTGTGGACGATCTTTTCTTTCTACAGGATGTACGACAAGCGTGACTACACATTTGATTATAAATCAATACTCGCCGTGTACGATCTTTTCTTTCTACAGGATGTACGACAAGCGTGACTACACATTTGATTATAAATCAATACTCGCCGTGTACGATCTTTTCTTTCTACAGGATGTACGACAAGCGTGACTACACATTTGATTATAAATCAATACTCGCCGTGTACGATCTTTTCTTTCTACAGGATGTACGACAAGCGTGACTACACATTTGATTATAAATCAATACTCGCCGTGGACGATCTTTTCTTTCTACAGGATATACGATTGACGGGACTACCCATTTGATTATAAGTCAATACTCGCCGTGGACGATCTTTTCTTTCTACAGGATGTACGACATGCGTGACTATCAATTTGATTATAAATCAATACTCGCTGTGGACGATCTTTTCTTTCTACAGGATGTACGACATGCGTGACTATCAATTTGATTATAAATCAATACACGCTGTGGACGATCTTTTCTTTCTACAGGATGTACGACAAGCGTGACTACACATTTGATTATAAATCAATACTCGCCGTGGACGATCTTTTCTTTCTACGGGATGCACGACATGCGTGACTACCCTTTTGATTAGAAATCAATACTCGCTGTGGATGATTTTTTCTTTCTACAAGATGTACGATAGACGTGACTACCCATTTGAAGCATTGGTTTCTTCTTTATTTTCCACGTTGATTATTGCTTGTTTCTTATATATACAGTTAGGTAATTTTATATACGATGAAGTGCGCAGCAGATCGAACTTGTCTTAAATTCGAAACTTCTCCAAATGTCCTTTTGGTACCCTCGTCTTGGCAGTTGGCTAGAGATGCTAACATTTATCTTTCATTTTATCGAAATATTGAACATAAAAGATCTTTCCATCGTGGTCTTTTTTGCCATGATTTCCTACATATTCCTACATATTATAATCACCTTCAGATTTCCCATGTTCCTATATCGTTCTAGCTTTGATGTCCTCCATACTATAATCGCCTTCAGATTTCTCATGTTCGTAGATCATTTTTGCCATGATTTCCTACATATTATAATCGCATTCAGATTTCCCATGTTCCTATATCGTTCTAGTTATGATGCGCTCCATATTATAATCACCCTCAGATTTCTCATGCTCGTAATCATTTTTTGCCATGATTCCCTACATATTATAATCACCTTCAGATTTCCCATCTTCCTATTTCGTTCTAGCTTTGATGTCCTCCATAACTTTTATCGCCTTCAAATTTCTCATGTTCGTAGATCATTTTTGCCATGATTTCCAACATATTATAATCGCCTTCAGATTTCCCATGTTCCTATATCGTTCTAGTTATGATGTCATCCATATTATAATCGCCTTCAGATTTCTCATGTCCGTATATCATTTGTGCCATGATGCCCACCATATTGTAATCGTCTTCAGATTTCTTGTGTTCGATCACCACTAAATCTACGATACTTGTATATTGTTCTAGCTATGATGTCCTCCATATTATATTCGTCTTCAGATTTCTCATGTTCGGTCAGTACCAAGTCTACGATACTTGTATATCGATCTAGCACACAAAAACATGCTTTCTTTAACTATATAACAAAAAATTATATTAAAAATTATTTATTTTATTAGAACCCAATAGTAGTGATGGACACGGTTAGTAGTATTTATGGTGGCTGATGCTAAAAACCCAATGGTAGTGATGGACACGGTTAGTAGCATTACTGGTTGCAGGTGGTGAAAACGCAATAGTAGAGGTGGACAAGGTGGTGATGGGTACGGTTAGTCGTATCGATGATTGTGGGTACTGAGAACCATTTAATAATGATGTACATGGTTTCTAGTATCAGTGATTGCAGGTGATGAGAACTCAATAGTTTTTATGGATATGGTTAGTAGTATCAGTGGTGCAAGTTTAAGAGAACATAGAAATAGTGATGAACACGGTCAGTACTATCAGTTATTGTGGGAGCTGATACTTCAGTAAGACTCGTTAGTAGTGATGCACACAGTTAGTACTATAAACGGTTATAGGTTATATGGTTACAGGTGCTGAGAATCTAATAGCAGTGATAGATTGTGACAGTAATATACTAGGGGGTTAATATTGGTTTTAATAAAAGTAGGGGAACTAATTGAATGAATCACTTGAATTGTTAAATTTGTTATGGATCGCAATATTCATTAGTTATCAGCAATTTTAATTTCATCACTCTTTCACTGAATCACACTGAATTCAAGTTTGCATGTTTTATTTTACTAACTATTTTTCTGCTATTTATTTATTGATACTTTCAGCTGCTTTGGTTTTCAGATGGTTAATTATCCCTTCTAGTAAGTCCAGTTATTCACTTCACTGGCTTTGATGAGACCCCCATACAGAAAAGGCATAACATAAGTAGTGTTTAACTAATTTTCTATTGGTTGATCAGGAACTACAGTAAGCTGTAAAGTTCAGTTCAGATAATTCCCTCTCCAAATTATTATTAAGTATGTGGACCTGTAGTTGATTTTTGTGGTGGTTAAAAAATAAAAGTAAAAAATGTTATTATATTTTGGAAAATTACTGTGGCTGTGGCTGGTGGACTAGTAGACAATTACGTTTAGTAGTATCAGTTATTGCGTGTGCTGAGAACCAAATAGTGGTGATGTACACGGTTAGTTGTATCAGTGGTTGGGTGTGTTGAGAACCCAATAGTAGTAATGGACACGGTTAGTAGTATCAGAGGTTGTGTGTGTTGATAACCCAATAGTAGTGATGGACACGGTCAGTAGTATCAGTGGTTGCGGGTGTTGAGAACCCAATAGTTGTGATGGACATGGTTAGTGGTATCAGTTCTTGCGGATGATGAGAACCCATTAGTAATGATGAACACGGTTAGTTGTATCAGTGGTTGCGGATGATGAGAACCCATTAGTAATGATGGACACGGTTAGTTGTATCAGTGGTTTGGTGTGTTGAGAACCCAATAGTAGCGATGGACACGGTTAGTAGTATCAGTGGTTGTGTGTGTTGAAAACCCAATCGTAATGATGGGCACGGTTATTGGTATCAGTGGTTGCGGGTGTTGAGAACCCAATAGTAGTGATGGACACGGTGAGTAGTATCAGTGGTTGCCGGTGCTGAGAACCCAATAGTAGTTATGGACACGGTTAGTGGTATCAGCGATTGCGGGTGCTGAGAACCCAATAGTAGTGATGGGAACGGTTAGTGGTGTCAGCGGTTGCGTGTGCTGAGAACCCAATCGTAATGGTGGACACGGTTAGTAGTATCAGTGGTTGTGGGTGATGAGAACCCAATAGTAGTGATGGACACGGTTAGTTGTATCAGTGGTTGCGTGTGTTGAGAACACAATAGTAGTGATGGACACGGTTAGTAGTATCAGTGGTTGCGTGTGTTGAGAACCCAATAGTAGTGATGGACACGGTTAGTAGTATCAGTTGTTGCGTGTGTTGAGAACCCAATAGTAGTGATGGACACGGTTAGTTGTATCAGTTGTTGCGTGTGTTGAGAACCCAATAGTAGTGATGGACACGGTTAGTAGTATCAGTGGTTGTGGGTGATGAGAACCCAATAGTAGTGATGGACACGGTTAGTTGTATCAGTGGTTGCGTGTGTTGAAAACCCAATAGGAGTGATGTACACGGTTAGTAGTATCAGTGGTTGCGTGTGTTGAGAACACAATAGTAGTGATGGACACGGTTAGTAGTATCAGTGGTTGCGTGTGTTGAGAACCCAATAGTAGTGATGGACACGGTTAGTAGTATCAGTTGTTGCGTGTGTTGAGAACCCAATAGTAGTGATGGACACGGTTAGTTGTATCAGTTGTTGCGTGTGTTGAGAACCCAATAGTAGTGATGGACACGGTTAGTAGTATCAGTGGTTGTGGGTGATGAGAACCCAATAGTAGTGATGGACACGGTTAGTTGTATCAGTGGTTGCGTGTGTTGAGAACCCAATAGTAGTGATGGACATGGTTAGTGGTATCAGTGGTTGTGGATGATGAGAACCCAATACTAGTGATGGACACGGTTAGTTGCATCAGTGGTTGCGTGTGTTGATAACCCAATAGTAGTGATGGACACGGTTAGTAGTATCAGTGGTTGCAGATGATGAGAACCCAATAATAGTGGTGGACACGGTTAGTTGTATCAGTGGTTGGGTGTGTTGAGAACCCAATAGTAGTGATGGACACGGAAAGTAGGATCAGTGGTTGCGGATGATGAGAACCCAATAGTAGTGATTGACACGGTTAGTTGTATCAGTGGTTGCGTGTGTTGATAACCCAATAGTAGTGATGGACACGGTTAGTAGTATCAGTGGTTGCAGATGATGAGAACCCAATAGTAGTGGTGGACACGGTTAGTTGTATCAGTGGTTGGGTGTGTTGAGAACCCAATAGTAGTGATGGACACGGATAGTAGGATCAGTGGTTGCGGATGATGAGAACCCAATAGTAGTGATGGACACGATTAGTAGTATCAGTGGTTGCGGATGATGAGAACCCAATAGTAGTGATGGACACGGTTAGTTGTATCAGTGGTTGCGGATGATGAGAACCCAATAGTAGTGATGGGCACGGTTAGTGGTATCAGTGGTTGGGTGTGTTGAGAACCCAATAGTAGTGATGTACACGGTTAGCAGTATCAGTGGTTGCATGTGTTCAGAACCCAATAGTATTGATGGACACGGTTAGTTGTATCAGTGGTTGCGGATGATGAGAACCCAATAGTAGTGGTGGACACGGTTAGTTGTATCAGTGGTTGCGGATGATGAGAACCCAATAGTAGTGGTGGACACGGTTAGTTGTATCAGTGGTTGGGTGTGTTGAGAACCCAATAGTAGTGATGGACACGGATAGTAGGATCAGTGGTTGCGGATGATGAGAACCCAATAGTAGTGATGGACAGGATTAGTAGTATCAGTGGTTGCGGATGATGAGAACCCAATAGTAGTGATGGACACGGTTAGTAGTATCAGTGGTTGCGGATGATGAGAACCCAATAGTGGTGATGGACACGGTTAGTAGTATCAGTGGTTGCATGTGTTGAGAACCCAATAGTAGTGATGGACACGGTTAGTAGTATCAGTGGTTGCGGGTGTTGAGAACCCAATAGTAGTGATGTACACGGTTAGTAGTATCAGTGGTTGCCTGTGTTGAGAACCCAATGGTAGTGATGTACACGGTGAGTTGTGTCAGTGGTTGCGGGTGTTGAGAACCCAATAGTAGTGATGGACATGGTTAGTGGGATCAGTGGTTGCAGATGATGAGAACCCAACAGTAGTGATGGACACGGTTAGTGGTATCAGTGGTTGCAGATGATGAGAACCCAATAGTAGTGATGGACACGGTTAGTAGTATCAGTGGTTGCATGTGTTGAGAACCCAATAGTAGTGATGGACACGGTTAGTAATATCAGTGGTTGCATGTGTTGAGAACCCAATAGTGGTGATGGACACGGTTAGTAGTATCAGTGGTTGCATGTGTTGAGAACCCAATAGTAGTGATGGACACGGTTAGTAGTATCAGTTGTTGCGTGTGTTGAGAACCCAATAGTAGCGATGGACACGGTTAGTTGTATCAGTTGTTGCGTGTGTTGAGAACCCAATAGTAGTGATGGACACGGTTAGTAGTATCAGTGGTTGTGGGTGATGAGAACCCAATAGTAGTGATGGACACGGTTAGTTGTATCAGTGGTTGCGTGTGTTGAGAACCCAATAGTAGTGATGGACATGGTTAGTGGTATCAGTGGTTGTGGATGATGAGAACCCAATACTAGTGATGGACACGGTTAGTTGCATCAGTGGTTGCGTGTGTTGATAACCCAATAGTAGTGATGGACACGGTTAGTAGTATCAGTGGTTGCAGATGATGAGAACCCAATAATAGTGGTGGACACGGTTAGTTGTATCAGTGGTTGGGTGTGTTGAGAACCCAATAGTAGTGATGGACACGGAAAGTAGGATCAGTGGTTGCGGATGATGAGAACCCAATAGTAGTGATTGACACGGTTAGTTGTATCAGTGGTTGCGTGTGTTGATAACCCAATAGTAGTGATGGACACGGTTAGTAGTATCAGTGGTTGCAGATGATGAGAACCCAATAGTAGTGGTGGACACGGTTAGTTGTATCAGTGGTTGGGTGTGTTGAGAACCCAATAGTAGTGATGGACACGATTAGTAGTATCAGTGGTTGCGGATGATGAGAACCCAATAGTAGTGATGGACACGGTTAGTTGTATCAGTGGTTGCGGATGATGAGAACCCAATAGTAGTGATGGGCACGGTTAGTGGTATCAGTGGTTGGGTGTGTTGAGAACCCAATAGTAGTGATGTACACGGTTAGTAGTATCAGTGGTTGCATGTGTTCAGAACCCAATAGTATTGATGGACACGGTTAGTTGTATCAGTGGTTGCGGATGATGAGAACCCAATAGTAGTGGTGGACACGGTTAGTTGTATCAGTGGTTGCGGATGATGAGAACCCAATAGTAGTGGTGGACACGGTTAGTTGTATCAGTGGTTGGGTGTGTTGAGAACCCAATAGTAGTGATGGACACGGATAGTAGGATCAGTGGTTGCGGATGATGAGAACCCAATAGTAGTGATGGACAGGATTAGTAGTATCAGTGGTTGCGGATGATGAGAACCCAATAGTAGTGATGGACACGGTTAGTAGTATCAGTGGTTGCGGATGATGAGAACCCAATAGTGGTGATGGACACGGTTAGTAGTATCAGTGGTTGCATGTGTTGAGAACCCAATAGTAGTGATGGACACGGTTAGTAGTATCAGTGGTTGCATGTGTTGAGAACCCAATAGTGGTGATGGACACGGTTAGTAGTATCAGTGGTTGCATGTGTTGAGAACCCAATAGTAGTGATGGACACGGTTAGTAGTATCAGTGGTTGCGGGTGTTGAGAACCCAATAGTAGTGATGTACACGGTTAGTAGTATCAGTGGTTGCGTGTGTTGAGAACCCAATAGTAGTGATGGACATGGTTAGTGGGATCAGTGGTTGCAGATGATGAGAACCCAACAGTAGTGATGGACACGGTTAGTGGTATCAGTGGTTGCAGATGATGAGAACCCAATAGTAGTGATGGACACGGTTAGTTGTATCAGTGGTTGCGTGCGTTGAGAACCCAACAGTAGTGATGGACACGGTTAGTTGTATCAGTGGTTGCATGTGTTGAGAACCCAATAGTAGTGATGGGCACGGTTAGTAGTATCAGTGGTTGGGTGTGTTGAGAACCCAATAGTAGTGGTGGACACGGTTAGTGGGATCAGCGGTTGCCTGTGCTGAGAACCCAATAGTAGTGGTGGACACGGTCAGTAGTATCAGTGGTTGCGGGTGTTGAGAACCCAATAGTAGTGATGTACACGGTTAGTAGTATCAGTGGTTGCCTGTGTTGAGAACCCAATGGTAGTGATGTACACGGTTAGTTGTATCAGTGGTTGCAGATGATGAGAACCCCATAGTAGTGATGGACACGGTTAGTTGTATCAGCGGTTGCATGTGTTGAGAACCCAATAGTAGAGATGGACACGGTTAGTTGTATCAGTGGTTGCGTGTGTTGAGAACCCAATAGTAGTGATGGACATGGTTAGTGGTATCAGTGGTTGCATGTGATGAGAACCCAATAGTAGTGGTGGAGACGGTTAGTTGTATCAGTGGTTGGGTGTGTTGAGAACCCAATAGTAGTGGTGGACACGGTTAGTAGTATCAGTGGTTGTGTGTGTTGAGAACCAAATAGTAGTGATGGCCACGGTTAGGTGTATCAGTGGTTGCGGATGATGAGAACCCAATAGTAGGGGTGGACACGGTTAGTAGTATCAGTGGTTGTGTGTGTTGAGAACCAAATAGTAGTGATGGCCACGGTTAGGTGTATCAGTGGTTGCGGATGATGAGAACCCAATAGTAGTGATGGACACGGTTAGTTGTATCAGTGGTTGCTTGTGTTGAGGACCCAATAGTAGTGATGGACACGGTTAGTAGTATCAGTGGTTGCTTCTGTTGAGGACCCAATAGTAGTGATGGACACGGTTAGTAGTATCAGTGGTTGCGGGTGATGAGAACCCAATAGTAGTGATGGACACGGTTAGTAGTATCAGTGGTTGCTTGTGTTGAGGACCCAATAGTAGTGATGGACACGGTTAGTAGTATCAGTGGTTGCTTGTGTTAAGGACCCAATAGTAGTGATGGACACGGTTAGTAGTATCAGTGGTTGTGTGTGTTGAGAACCAAATAGTAGTGATGGCCACGGTTAGTTGTATCAGTGGTTGCGGGTGATGAGAACCCAATAGTAGTGATGGACACGGTTAGTAGTATAAGTGGTTGCGGGTGATGAGAACCCAATAGTAGTGGTGGACACGGTTAGTTGTATCAGTGGTTGCGTGTGTTGAGAACCCAATAGTAGTGATGGACACGGTTAGTAGTATCAGTGGTTGCGGGTGATGAGAACCCAATAGTAGTGATGGACACGGTTAGTTGTATCAGTGGTTGCGTGTGTTGAGAACCCAATAGTAGTGATGGACACGGTTAGTAGTATCAGTGGTTGCGTGTGTTGAGAACCCAATAGTAGTGATGGACACGGTTAGTTGTATCAGTGGTTGCGTGTGTTGAGAACCCAATAGTAGTGATGGACACGGTTAGTAGTATCAGTGGTTGCGGGTGATGAGAACCCAATAGTAGTGATGGACACGGTTAGTTGTATCAGTGGTTGCGTGTGTTGAGAACCCAATAGTAGTGATGGACATGGTTAGTGGTATCAGTGGTTGTGGATGATGAGAACCCAATACTAGTGATGGACACGGTTAGTTGCATCAGTGGTTGCGTGTGTTGATAACCCAATAGTAGTGATGGACACGGTTAGTAGTATCAGTGGTTGCAGATGATGAGAACCCAATAATAGTGGTGGACACGGTTAGTTGTATCAGTGGTTGGGTGTGTTGAGAACCCAATAGTAGTGATGGACACGGAGAATAGGATCAGTGGTTGCGGATGATGAGAACCCAATAGTAGTGATTGACACGGTTAGTTGTATCAGTGGTTGCGTGTGTTGATAACCCAATAGTAGTGATGGACACGGTTAGTAGTATCAGTGGTTGCAGATGATGAGAACCCAATAGTAGTGGTGGACACGGTTAGTTGTATCAGTGGTTGGGTGTGTTGAGAACCCAAAAGTAGTGATGGGCACGGATAGTAGGATCAGTGGTTGCGGATGATGAGAACCCAATAGTAGTGATGGACACGATTAGTAGTATCAGTGGTTGCGGATGATGAGAACCCAATAGTAGTGATGGACACGGTTAGTTGTATCAGTGGTTGCGGATGATGAGAACCCAATAGTAGTGATGGGCACGGTTAGTGGTATCAGTGGTTGGGTGTGTTGAGAACCCAATAGTAGTGATGTACACGGTTAGTAGTATCAGTGGTTGCATGTGTTCAGAACCCAATAGTATTGATCAACGGTTAGTTGTATCAGTGGTTGCGGATGATGAGAACACAATAGTAGTGGTGGACACGGTTAGTTGTATCAGTGGTTGCGGATGATGAGAACCCAATAGTAGTGGTGGACACGGTTAGTTGTATCAGTGGTTGGGTGTGTTGAGAACCCAATAGTAGTGATGGACACGGATAGTAGGATCAGTGGTTGCGGATGATGAGAACCCAAAAGTAGTGATGGACACGATTAGTAGTATCAGTGGTTGCGGATGATGAGAACCCAATAGTAGTGATGGACACGGTTAGTTGTATCAGTGGTTGCGGATGATGAGAACCCAATAGTGGTGATGGACACGGTTAGTAGTATCAGTGGTTGCATGTGTTGAGAACCCAATAGTAGTGATGGACACGGTTAGTAATATCAGTGGTTGCATGTGTTGAGAACCCAATAGTGGTGATGGACACGGTTAGTAGTATCAGTGGTTGCATGTGTTGAGAACCCAATAGTAGTGATGGACACGGTTAGTAGTATCAGTGGTTGCGGGTGTTGAGAACCCAATAGTAGTGATGTACACGGTTAGTAGTATCAGTGGTTGCATGTGTTGAGGACCCAATAGTAGTGATGGGCACGGTTAGTACTATCAGTGGTTGTGGATGATGAGAACCCAATGGTAGTGATGGGCACGATGAGTGGTATCAGTGGTTGCGGATGATGAGAACCCAATAGTAGTGATGGGCACAGTTAGTAGTATCAGTGGTTGCGGGTGTTGAGAACCCAATAGTAGTGATGTACACGGTTAGTAGTATCAGTGGTTGCATGTGTTGAGAACCCAATAGTAGTGATGTACACGGTTAGTAGTATCAGTGGTTGCGGGTGTTGAGAACCCAATAGTAGTGATGTACACGGTTAGTAGTATCAGTGGTTGCGGGTGTTGAGAACCCAATAGTAGTGATGGACACGGTTAGTAGTATCAGTGGTTGCGGGTGTTGAGAATCCAATAGTAGTGATGTACACGGTTAGTAGTATCAGTGGTTGCATGTGTTGAGAACCCAATAGTAGTGATGTACACGGTTAGTAGTATCAGTGGTTGCATGTGTTGAGAACCCAATAGTAGTGATGGACACGGTTAGTAGTATCAGTGGTTGCGGGTGTTGAGAATCCAATAGTAGTGATGTACACGGTTAGTAGTATCAGTGGTTGCTTGTGTTGAGGACCCAATAGTAGTGATGGGCACGGTTAGTACTATCAGTGGTTGTGGATGAAGAGAACCCAATGGTAGTGATGGGCACGGTTAGTGGTATCAGTGGTTGCGGATGATGAGAACCCAATAGTAGTGATGTACACGGTTAGTAGTATCAGTGGTTGCATGTGTTCAGAACCCAATAGTAGTGATGGACACGGTTAGTAGTATCAGTGGTTGCGGGTGTTGAGAACCCAATAGTAGTGATGGGCACGGTTAGTGGGATCAGTGGTTGCGTGTGTTGAGAACCCAATAGTAGTGATGGGCACAGTTAGTGGTATCAGTGGTTGCGGATGATGAGAACCCAATAGTAGGGATGGGCACGGTTAGTGGTATCATTGGTTGCGGATGATGAGAACCCAATAGTAGTGATGGGCACGGTTAATGGTATCAGTGGTTGCAGATGATGAGAACCCAATTGTAGTGATGGGCACGGTTAGTGGGATCAGTGGTTGCATGTGTTGAGAACCCAATAGTAGTGATAAGCACGGTTAATGGTATCAGTGGTTGCGGATGATGAGAACCCAATAGTAGTGATGGACGCGGTTAGTTGTATCAGTGGTTGGGTGTGTTGAGAACCCAATAGTATTGATGGACACGATTAGTGGAATCAGTGGTTGCGGATGTTGAGAACCCAATAGTAGTGACGGACACGGTTAGTTGTATCAGTGGTTGGGTGTGTTGAGAACCCAATAGTAGTGATGGACACGTTTAGTTGCATCAGTGGTTGCGGATGATGAGAACCCAATAGTAGTGATGGACACGGATAGTGGTATCAGTGGTTGCCGATGATGAGAACCCAATAGTAGTGATGGACATGGTTAGTTGTATCAGTGGTTGCGGATGATGAGATCGCAATAGCAGTGACGGACACGGTTAGTTGTGTCAGTGGTTGGGTGTGTTGAGAACCCAATAGTAGTGATGGACACGTTTAGTTGTATCAGTGGTTGCGGATGATGAGAACCCAATAGTAGTGATGGACATGGTTAGTTGTATCAGTGGTTGGCGATGCTGAGAACCCAATAGCAGTGATGGGCACGGTTAGTAGTATCAGTGGTTGCGTGTGTTGAGAACCAAATAGCTGTGGTGGACACGATTGGTTGTATCAGTGGTTGGGTGTGTTGAGAACCCAATAGTAGTGATGTACACGGTTAGTAGTATCAGTGGTTACGGGTGCTGAGAACCCAATAGTAGTGATGGACACGGTTAGTAGTATCAGTGGTTACGGGTGCTGAGAACCCAATAGTAGTGATGGACACGGTTAGCAGTATCAGTGGTTACGGGTGCTGAGAACCCAATAGTGATGATGTACACGGTTAGTAGTATCAGTGGTTACGGGTGCTGAGAACCCAATAGTAGTGATGGACACGGTTAGTAGTATCAGTGGTTACGGGTGCTGAGAACCCAATAGTGGTGATGGACACGGTTAGTAGTATCAGTGGTTGCATGTGTTGAGGACCCAATAGTAGTGATGGGCACGGTTAGTATAGTATCAGTGGTTACGGGTGCTGAGAACCCAATAGTAGTGATGGACACGGTTAGTAGTATCAGTGGATACGAGTGCTGAGAACCCAATAGTGGTGTTGTACACGGTTAGTAGTGTCAGTGGTTACGGGTGCTGAGAACCCAATAGTGGTGATGGACACGGTTAGTAGTATCAATGGTTACGGGTGCTGAGAACCCAATAGTGGTGTTGTACACGGTTAGTAGTGTCAGTGGTTAAGGGTGCTGAGAACCCAATAGTGGTGTTGTACATGGTTAGTAGTGTCAGTGGTTACGGGTGCTGAGAACCCAATAGTGGTGATGGACACGGTTAGTAGTATCAATGGTTACGGGTGCTGAGAACCCAATAGTGGTGTTGTACACGGTTAGTAGTGTCAGTGGTTACGGGTGCTGAGAACCCAATAGTAGTGATGGGCTCGGTTAGTAGTATCAGTGGATACGAGTGCTGAGAACCCAATAGTGGTGTTGTACACGGTTAGTAGTGTCAGTGGTTGCGGGTGCTGAGAACCCAATAGTAGTGATGGGCACGGTTAGTGGTGTCAGTGGTTACGGGTGCTGAGTACCCAATACTAGTGATGGGCTCGGTTAGTAGTATCAGTGGATACGAGTGCTGAGAACCCAATAGTGGTGTTGTGCATGGTTAGTAGTGTCAGTGGTTACGGGTGCTGAGAACCCAATAGTGGTGTTGTACACGGTTAGTAGTGTCAGTGGTTACGGGTGCTGAGAACCCAATAGTAGTGATGGACACGGTTAGTAGTATCAGTGGTTACGGGTGCTGAGAACCCAATAGTAGTGATGTACACGTTTAGTAGTATCAGTGGTTACGGGTGCTGAGAACCCAATAGTAGTGATGGACACGGTTAGTAGTATCAGTGGTTACGGGTGCTGAGAACCCAATAGTAGTGATGGACACGGTTAGTAGTATCAGTGGTTACGGGTGCTGAGAACCCAATAGTAGTGATGGACACGATTAGTAGTATCAGTGGTTACGGGTGCTGAGAACCCAATAGTAGTGATGGACACGGTTAGTAGTATCAGTGGTTACGGTTGCTGAGAACCCAATAGTAGTGATGGGCTCGGTTAGTAGTATCAGTGGTTACGGGTGCTGAGAACCCAATAGTGGTGTTGTACACGGTTAGTAGTGTCAGTGGTTACGGGTGCTGAGAACCCAATAGTAGTGATGGGCTCGGTTAGTAGTATCAATGGTTACGGGTGCTGAGAACCCAATAGTAGTGATGTACACGGTTAGTAGTATCAGTGGTTACGGGTGCTGAGAACCCAATAGTGGTGTTGTACACGGTTAGTAGTGTCAGTGGTTACGGGTGCTGAGAACCCAACAGTGGTGTTGTACACGGTTAGTAGTGTCAGTGGTTACGGGTGCTGAGAACCCAATAGTAGTGATGGACACGATTAGTAGTATCAGTGGTTACGGGTGCTGAGAACCCAATAGTGGTGTTGTACACGGTTAGTAGTGTCAGTGGTTACGGGTGCTGAGAACCCAATAGTAGTGATGGACACGATTAGTAGTATCAGTGGTTATGGGTGCTGAGAACCCAATAGTAGTGATGGACACGGTTAGTAGTATCAGTGGTTACGGTTGCTGAGAACCCAATAGTAGTGATGGGCTCGGTTAGTAGTATCAGTGGATACGGGTGCTGAGAACCCAGTAGTAGTGATGGACACGGTTAGTAGTATCAGTGGTTACGGGTGCTGAGAACCCAATAGTAGTGATGGGCTCGGTTAGTAGTATCAGTGGATACGAGTGCTGAGAACCCAATAGTGGTGTTGTACACGGTTAGTAGTGTCAGTGGTTACGGGTGCTGAGAACCCAATAGTGGTGATGGACACGGTTAGTAGTATCAATGGTTACGGGTGCTGAGAACCCAATAGTGGTGTTGTACACGGTTAGTAGTGTCAGTGGTTACGGGTGCTGAGAACCCAATAGTAGTGATGGACACGGTTAGTAGTATCAATGGTTACGAGTGCTGAGAACCCAATAGTGGTGTTGTACACGGTTAGTAGTGTCAGTGGTTACGGGTGCTGAGAACCCAATAGTGGTGTTGTACACGGTTAGTAGTGTCAGTGGTTACGGGTGCTGAGAACCCAATAGTGGTGATGGACACGGTTAGTAGTATCAGTGGTTACGGGTGGTGAGAACCCAATAGTAGTGATGGGCTCGGTTAGTAGTATCAGTGGATACGAGTGCCGAGAAGCCAATAGTGGTGTTGTACACGGTTAGTAGTATCAGTGGTTACGGGTGCTGAGAACCCAATAGTAGTGATGGGCTCGGTTAGTAGTATCAGTGGATACGAGTGCTGAGAACCCAATAGTGGTGTTGTACACGGTTAGTAGTGTCAGTGGTTACGGGTGCTGAGAACCCAATAGTGGTGATGGACACGGTTAGTAGTATCAATGGTTACGGGTGCTGAGAACCCAATAGTGGTGTTGTACACGGTTAGTAGTGTCAGTGGTTACGGGTGCTGAGAACCCAATAGTGGTGTTGTACATGGTTAGTAGTGTCAGTGGTTACGGGTGCTGAGAACCCAATAGTGGTGATGGACACGGTTAGTAGTATCAATGGTTACGGGTGCTGAGAACCCAATAGTAGTGATGTACACGGTTAGTAGTATCAGTGGTTACGGGTGCTGAGAACCCAATAGTGGTGTTGTACACGGTTAGTAGTATCAGTGGTTACGGGTGCTGAGAACCCAATAGTGGTGTTGTACACGGTTAGTAGTATCAGTGGTTACGGGTGCTGAGAACCCAATAGTAGTGATGGGCTCGGTTAGTAGTATCAGTGGATACGAGTGCTGAGAACCCAATAGTGGTGTTGTACACGGTTAGTAGTGTCAGTGGTTGCAGGTGCTGAGAACCCAAAGGTAGTGATGGGCACGGTTAGTAGTATCAGTGGTTACGGGTGCTGAGTACCCAATACTAGTGATGGGCTCGGTTAGTAGTATCAGTGGATACGAGTGCTGAGAACCCAATAGTGGTGTTGTACATGGTTAGTAGTGACAGTGGTTACGGGTGCTGAGAACCCAATAGTGGTGTTGTACACGGTTAGTAGTGTCAGTGGTTACGGGTGCTGAGAACCCAATAGTAGTGATGGACACGGTTAGTAGTATCAGTGGTTACGGGTGCTGAGAACCCAATAGTAGTGATGTACACGTTTAGTAGTATCAGTGGTTACGGGTGTTGAGAACCCAATAGTAGTGATGGGCACGGTTAGTTGTATCAGTGGTTACGGGTGCTGAGAACCCAATAGTAGTGATGGACACGGTTAGTAGTATCAGTGGTTACGGGTGCTGAGAACCCAGTAGTAGTGATGGACACGGTTAGTAGTATCAGTGGTTACGGGTGTTGAGAACCCAATAGTAGTGATGGGCACGGTTAGTTGTATCAGTGGTTACGGGTGCTGAGAACCCAATAGTAGTGATGGACACGGTTAGTAGTATCAGTGGTTACGGGTGCTGAGAACCCAATAGTAGTGATGGGCTCGGTTAGTAGTATCAGTGGATACGGGTGCTGAGAACCCAGTAGTAGTGATGGACACGGTTAGTAGTATCAGTGGCTGCGGGTGCGAGAACACTGTAGTGGTGATGTGCACGATTATTGGTATCAGTGGTTGCGGGTGATGAGAACCCAATAGTAGTGATGTACACGGTTAGTAGTATCAGTGGTTACGGGTGCTGAGAACCCAATATTGGTGTTGTACACGGTTAGTAGTGTCAGTGGTTACGGGTGCTGAGAACCCAATAGTGGTGTTGTACACGGTTAGTAGTGTCAGTGGTTATGGGTGCTGAGAACCCAGTAGTAGTGATGGACACGGTTAGTAGTATCAGTGGTTACGGGTGTTGAGAACCTAATAGTAGTGATGGGCACGGTTAGTTGTATCAGTGGTTACGGGTGCTGAGAACCCAATAGTAGTGATGGACACGGTTAGTAGTATCAGTGGTTACGGGTGCTGAGAACCCAATAGTAGTGATGGGCTCGGTTAGTAGTATCAGTGGATACGGGTGCTGAGAACCCAGTAGTAGTGATGGACACGGTTAGTAGTATCAGTGGTTACGGGTGCTGAGAACCCAATAGTAGTGATGGGCTCGGTTAGTAGTATCAGTGGATACGAGTGCTGAGAACCCAATAGTGGTGTTGTACACGGTTAGTAGTGTCAGTGGTTACGGGTGCTGAGAACCCAATAGTGGTGTTGTACACGGTTAGTAATGTCAGTGGTTACGGGTGCTGAGAACCCAATAGTAGTGATGGACACGGTTAGTAGTATCAGTGGTTACGGGTGCTGAGAACCCAACAGTAGTGATGGGCACGGTTAGTTGTATCAGTGGTTACGGGTGCTGAGAACCCAGTAGTAGTGATGGACACGGTTAGTAGTATCAGTGGTTACGGGTGGTGAGAACCCAATAGTGGTGTTGTACACGGTTAGTAGTGTCAGTGGTTACGGGTGCTGAGAACCCAATAGTGGTGATGGACACGGTTAGTAGTATCAGTGGTTACGGGTGCTGAGAACCCAATAGTAGTGATGGACACGGTTAGTTGTATCAGTGGTTACGGGTGCTGAGAACCCAATAGTGGTGTTGTACACGGTTAGTAGTGTCAGTGGTTACGGGTGCTGAGAACCCAATAGTAGTGATGGGCTCGGTTAGTAGTATCAGTGGATACGAGTGCTGAGAACCCAATAGTGGTGTTGTACACGGTTAGTAGTGTCAGTGGTTACGGGTGCTGAGAACCCAATAGTAGTGATGGACACGGTTAGTAGTATCAGTGGTTACGGGTGCTGAGAACCCAATAGTAGTGATGGACACGGTTAGTAGTGTCAGTGGTTACGGGTGCTGAGAACCCAATAGTAGTGATGGACACGGTTAGTAGTGTCAGTGGTTACGGGTGCTGAGAACCCAATAGTAGTGATGGGCTCGGTTAGTAGTATCAGTGGATACGAGTGCTGAGAACCCAATAGTGGTGTTGTACACGGTTAGTAGTGTCAGTGGTTACGGGTGCTGAGAACCCAATAGTAGTGATGGACATGGTTAGTAGTATCAGTGGTTACGGGTGCTGAGAACCCAATAGTGGTGTTGTACACGGTTAGTAGTGTCAGTGGTTACGGGTGCTGAGAACCCAATAGTGGTGATGGACACGGTTAGTAGTATCAATGGTTACGGGTGCTGAGAACCCAATAGTGGTGTTGTACACGGTTAGTAGTGTCAGTGGTTACGGGTGCTGAGAACCCAATAGTGGTGTTGTACACGGTTAGTAGTATCAGTGGTTACGGGTGCTGAGAACCCAATAGTAGTGATGTACACGGTTAGTAGTATCAGTGGTTACGGGTGCTGAGAACCCAATAGTGGTGATGTACACGGTTAGTAGTATCAGTGGTTACGGGTGCTGAGAACCCAATAGTGGTGTTGAACACGGTTAGTAGTATCAGTGGTTACGGGTGCTGAGAACCCAATAGTAGTGATGGGCTCGGTTAGTAGTATCAGTGGATACGAGTGCTGAGAACCCAATAGTGGTGTTGTACACGGTTAGTAGTGTCAGTGGTTACGGGTGCTGAGAACCCAACAGTGGTGATGGACACGGTTAGTAGTATCAGTGGTTATGGGTGCTGAGAACCCAATAGTGGTGATGGACACGGTTAGTAGTATCAATGGTTACGGGTGCTGAGAACCCAATAGTGGTGTTGTACACGGTTAGTAGTGTCAGTGGTTACGGGTGCTGAGAACCCAATAGTGGTGTTGTACACGGTTAGTAGTGTCAGTGGTTACGGGTGCTGAGAACCCTATAGTGGTGATGGACACGGTTAGTAGTATCAATGGTTACGGGTGCTGAGAACCCAATAGTAGTGATGGACACGGTTAGTAGAATCAGTGGTTACGGGTGTTGAGAACCCAATAGTGGTGATGTACACGGTTAGTAGTATCAGTGGTTACGGATGCTGAGAACCCAATAGTGGTGATGGACACGGTTAGTAGTATCAATGGTTACGGGTGCTGAGAACCCAATAGTAGTGATGTACACGGTTAGTAGTATCAGTGGTTACGGGTGCTGAGAACCCAATAGTAGTGATGGGCTCGGTTAGTAGTATCAGTGGTTACGGGTGCTGAGAACCCAATAGCAGTGATGGACACGGTTAGTAGTATCAATGGTTACGGGTGCTGAGAACCCAATAGTGGTGTTGTACACGGTTAGTAGTGTCAGTGGTTACGGGTGCTGAGAACCCAATAGTGGTGTTGTACACGGTTAGTAGTGTCAGTGGTTACGGGTGCTGAGAACCCAATAGTGGTGTTGTACACGGTTAGTAGTATCAGTGGTTACGGGTGGTGAGAACCCAATAGTAGTGATGTACACGGTTAGTAGTATCAGTGGTTACGGGTGCTGAGAACCCAATAGTGGTGTTGTACACGGTTAGTAGTGTCAGTGGTTACGGGTGCTGAGAACCCAATAGTGGTGTTGTACACGGTTAGTAGTATCAGTGGTTACGGGTGGTGAGAACCCAATAGTAGTGATGTACACGGTTAGTAGTATCAGTGGTTACGGGTGCTGAGAACCCAATAGCAGTGATGGACACGGTTAGTAGTATCAATGGTTACGGGTGCTGAGAACCCAATAGTAGTGTTGTACACGGTTAGTAGTATCAGTGGTTACGGGTGCTGAGAACCCAATAGTAGTGATGGACACGGTTAGTAGTATCAGTGGTTACGGGTGCTGAGAACCCAATGGTGGTGATGTACACGGTTAGTAGTATCAGTGGTTGCATGTGTTGAGGACCCAATAGTAGTGATGGGCACGGTTAGTTGTATCAGTGGTTACGGGTGCTGAGAACCCAATAGTAGTGATGGACACGGTTAGTAGTATCAGTGGTTACGGGTGCTGAGAACCCAGTAGTAGTGATGGACACGGTTAGTTGTATCAGTGGTTACGGGTGCTGAGAACCCAATAGTGGTGATGTACACGGTTAGTAGTATCAGTGGTTACGGGTGCTGAGAACCCAATAGTGGTGATGTACACGGTTAGTAGTATCAGTGGTTGCGGATGCTGAGAACCCAGTAGTAGTGATGGGCACGGTTAGTGGTGTCAGTGGTTACGGGTGCTGAGTACCCAATACTAGTGATGGGCTCGGTTAGTAGTATCAGTGGATACGGGTGCTGAGAACCCAATAGTAGTGATGGGCTCGGTTAGTAGTATCAGTGGTTGCGGATGCTGAGAACCCAGTAGTAGTGATGGGCACGGTTAGTGGTGTCAGTGGTTACGGGTGCTGAGTACCCAATACTAGTGATGGGCTCGGTTAGTAGTATCAGTGGTTACGGGTGCTGAGAACCCAGTAGTAGTGATGGACACGGTTAGTTGTATCAGTGGTTACGGGTGCTGAGAACCCAATAGTGGTGTTGTACACGGTTAGTAGTATCAGTGGTTACGGGTGCTGAGAACCCAATAGTAGTGATGTACACGGTTAGTAGTATCAGTGGTTACGGGTGCTGAGAACCCAGTTGTAGTGATGGACACGGTTAGTAGTATCAGTGGTTATGGGTGCTGAGAACCCAGTAGTAGTGATGGACACGGTTAGTAGAATCAGTGGTTACGGGTGTTGAGAACCCAATAGTGGTGATGTACACGGTTAGTAGTATCAGTGGTTGCGGATGCTGAGAACCCAGTAGTAGTGATGGGCACGGTTAGTGGTGTCAGTGGTTACGGGTGCTGAGTACCCAATACTAGTGATGGGCTCGGTTAGTAGTATCAGTGGATACGGGTGCTGAGAACCCAATAGTAGTGATGGGCTCGGTTAGTAGTATCAGTGGTTACGGGTGCTGAGAACCCAATAGTAGTGATGGACACGGTTAGTAGTATCAATGGTTACGGGCGCTGAGAACCCAATAGTGGTGTTGTACACGGTTAGTAGTGTCAGTGGTTACGGGTGCTGAGAACCCAATAGTGGTGTTGTACACGGTTAGTAGTGTCAGTGGTTACGGGTGCTGAGAACCCAATAGTGGTGTTGTACACGGTTAGTAGTGTCAGTGGTTACGGGTGCTGAGAACCCAATAGTGGTGTTGTACACGGTTAGTAGTATCAGTGGTTACGGGTGGTGAGAACCCAATAGTAGTGATGTACACGGTTAGTAGTATCAGTGGTTACGGGTGCTGAGAACCCAATGGTGGTGATGTACACGGTTAGTAGTATCAGTGGTTGCATGTGTTGAGGACCCAATAGTAGTGATGGGCACGGTTAGTTGTATCAGTGGTTACGGGTGCTGAGAACCCAATAGTAGTGATGGACACGGTTAGTAGTATCAGTGGTTACGGGTGCTGAGAACCCAGTAGTAGTGATGGACACGGTTAGTTGTATCAGTGGTTACGGGTGCTGAGAACCCAATAGTGGTGATGTACACGGTTAGTAGTATCAGTGGTTACGGGTGCTGAGAACCCAATAGTAGTGATGGGCTCGGTTAGTAGTATCAGTGGATACGAGTGCTGAGAACGCAATAGTGGTGTTGTACACGGTTAGTAGTGTCAGTGGTTACGGGTGCTGAGAACCCAATAGTGGTGATGGACACGGTTAGTTGTATCAGTGGCTGCGGGTGCGAGAACACTGTAGTGGTGATGTGCACGATTATTGGTATCAGTGGTTGCGGGTGATGAGAACACAGTAGTAGTGATGGACATGGTTAGTTGTATCTGTGGTTGCGGGTGCTGAGAACCCAATAGTAGTGATGTACACAGTAGTATCAGTGGTTACGGGTGCTGAGAACCCAATAGTAGTGATGGGCACGGTTAGTAGTATCAATGGTTACGGGTGCTGAGAACACAGTAGTAGTGATGGGCACGATTATTGGTATCAGTGATTGGGGGTGATGAGAACACAGTAGTAGTGATGGACATGGTTATTTGTATCTGTGGTTGCGGGTGCTGAGAACCCAATAGTAGTGATGTACACAGTTAGTAGTATCAGTGGTTGCGGGTGCTGAGAACACCGTAGTGGTGATGAACATGGTTGGTAGTATCAGTGGTTGCGGGTGCTGAGAACCCAATAGTAGTGATGTACACAGTTAGTAGTATCAGTGGTTGCGGGTGCTGAGAACACCGTAGTGGTGATAAACATGGTTTAGTATTATCAGTGGTTGCGGGTGCTGAGAACATTGTAGTGGTGAATGGTGATGAACATGGTTAGTAGTATCAGTGGTTACGGGTACTGAGAACCCAATAGTAGTGATGGGCTCGGTTAGTGATATTAGTGGTTGCGGGTGCTGAGGACCAAATAGTAGTGATGGAAACGGTTAGTTGTGTCAGTGGTTGCGGGTGCTGAGACACTGTAGTGGTGATGAACATCGTTAGTAGTATTAGAGTTTACAGATGGCGAGCAACAGTAATTATGGATACGGTTAGTTTTATCAGTGGTTGCGGCTGCTGAGATCCTAAAAGTAGTACTGATAAAGGCAATACGAATCTCACATTTCGTCTCCACTCGAAATCCGAAGCGAATGTTTCAAATCAAAATTAATCTTTCGTCTCTTCTCTTCAAATTGAAAATATTGTATTTTCGTAGAAGAGTAAATATTGCCAGTTTCTATTGAAGCACTGTAAAGCACGGCGACCCATCTATTTAGGCAACTTAATCAAAAGAGAGTAATATGCCGGATCCAATATAGATTAGGAAGCGAAGCCTCGTTGAACTCTCCTGTCATCATGTTTCTTCTACAGGTGATCTGATGATAGAAAAAGTGTTCAAGAGGAGACTGTTGGTAAGATGTTGAGAATTTCCGACTCATCTCGTCTCAAATAGGATCAAATCATCAGAAATATATCGAATGGAAATGATTTAGAAGTTTGCACGGCTCTAGGAGTATTAATGGTTGTCAATACCAATAGTTCCACGAGGACATTAGTGCTACTGGAAGTGGTAGAAGTTTGCAGTGCTTTAGGAGTATTAATGGTTGTCAATACTAATAATCCCATAAGGACATTAGTGGTACTAGACGTAGTAGAAGTTTGCAGGACCCTCGGAGTATTAATGGTTGTCAACACTAATAGTGTCATTAGGACATTAGTGGTACCTGATGTGGTAGAAGTTTACAGGGCCCTCGGAGTATTAATGGTTGTCAATACTAATAGTTCCAGGAGGACATTAGTGGTACTGGTAGTGATAACAGTGCTTTAGGAGTATTAATGGTTGCCAATACTAATAGTGTCATTAGGACATTAGTGGTACTGGATGTGGTAGAAGTTTGCACGGCTATGGGGGTATTACTGGTTGCCAATACTAATAGTTCCATGAGGACATTAGTGGTAGTAGAAGTGGTAGAAGTTTGCACGGCTCTAGGAGTATAATAAGGTTGTCAATACTAATAGTCCAGCGAGGACATTAGTGGTACTGGAAGTGGTAGAAGTTTGCAGGGCTCTGGGAGCATTAATGGTTGTCAGTGCTAATAGTCCCACGAGGACATTAGTGCTACTGGAAGTGGCAGTAGCCAGCAATTGTGACAATGATATGATTTTATCTCATTTCAGTCTTCATATCTAATATGGCCCTTCAGGATCCCTTTTCTATCGTATGATTGCCATCAAAGCCATGTGGAAATACTTCAATGAAGTATAATCGCTCAATAATGGCCTTGGGTACCCAGATGAGGATAAGAGGGATGGCAGATTATACCTCACTGAAGGATATTTGCATGGCCGTCATGACATTATACGATAGAAATGGGGTGTCGAAGGCCAGTCATTTGTTAGTTAAGGGTGCTTGAAGTAGGTTGTCAGTGGACGTGGTCGTACGATGCCCAGTTGAGGATAAGAGGGGCTGGAGGTTAGACTTTACTAAGGAATTTCCTCGTGGCCCTCAAGGCCTCATGAGATGGAGATGGGCAGCCGAAAGTCAGTGGTTGTTCTGTTGGGGTGCGTGAAGTGGGGTACCGTGGGACCTGGTTTTTCAATACGAATGTGAGGATATTAGAGATGATAGATTATACTTAATTGTGAGATTTTCCTATGAACCTCTCGGCCTCGTGTTCCAGATGAGGATATAAGTAACTGTAGGTTACCGAGATAGTCAGGCATAGCTAGGAAGTATCAAGTAGCGCTGCGATAATATTAGAACGTTTCTTTTCGTGTTCTATCGGTCGATAGTACCTGAGTTTGTGTGATTTCTGAAATAAAACCTGAAGCAGCTTCATATGATAAATAGAATATGAAATGAGTGTTTTTCTCATATAATATTTATGAAACTCGTCCGCATTTTCCGTTTGGGCTCGCCAGAGGCTCGCCAAAGCGGAAAATTCTTAGACTCGTTTCATAAATATTATATGAGAAAAACACTCATTCCATATCCTCTATATGAGAGTCACCCGTTCCAGCAAATGCTCGATAGCTCCTTTTGCTCGATGTGATTTGAGTCGTCCGAGCGATGCCCGTTTGAGTCATACTTGATAGATAATTTGCTCCATAAGATTCGAGTTGTTCGAGTACTACCTATTCCTACTACATTATCTTTGGGGGGAGGGGGGATGAAAATCATAGAGGCCTCCGTTGAACACAAGAGTGATAACTCTGTATTGGTAGGTACAGAATATGGGAAGTTAAGCAATCTGACTGACGATTATAAGACTTGAACGAAGGCAGAGGTTGTTACAAGAGTGGCTTGGACTAGATGAACTACTATGGTTAGTGTATCTAGAATAGCGTCTGTAATGCAGAAAATGGGGAAAATCCAAGCCAGCAAAACTACTGTAGTTCAATCAAACACATCTTTTAGAAACCTTTACGGTCCTATAGCACTACGTGCTACTGTTATAAAGAGGATTCTCAAGTTATCTGAACAACAGGTAGAAACCGAGGATTTACTGGGAAATCCGAGCAAAATAAACGGATAAAAGCTGAGGATTCTGAAAGAATCCGAAGTAATGAAACTTGTAGGGTCTATTGGGGTAATTGTACGAAGTATTCGAGGATTTGGGGAGAATCCGAACTACTCCTATACACAGGAAGGCGCCTTATATAATTACGTGCTACTCTTATATGTCCAAAATGGGGCAATTCGAGTCCGATCCGGTGTTTTTAAACAGTTTTTGGTGATTTTGAGTGGTTGTCGGGTCTATTTTGGATAATTAGATACACTCCCATTGAACCGACCACACCCTGCGAACATACCTTCTTTAAGAAGCCTTCCAGGCTCATAGAAACCATGTGTTACCAGAGAAACCAAGATGGCGGCGTCCAGTATACAAAATGGACAATGGAAACGCGTATCAGCCTAACAACAAGCGCTGCGCATGCGCACTGACACAACGTATCACTATGGTAATTACGTCACAACATGGCCGCACACGCGGGTTACCAAGACAACTAAACACGGCGCTACAGGGTAACGTGACATGGCGTCACTTCCGAGGTCCCCCAGCGAGGACTCCATGATAGGGGATTACAGTTAATGTGCGAGCTATACTAAAAGACATAATTTATGACCTTTTGAAGGTATGAGTTTTAAAAACCCCTCAACCCGCTGCTTGAATGAGTAACAAAGACTCCCTCCCTCCCTCGCCCCGTAACACACACCTTTACTTGTGATGTGCATCGACCGAGCTGATTTGCCTCAAACGAACAACAGGGTTGGGTTCTATGTTTTCTATTGTATCTATATGAAAGAAATTCCATAAATGATGAAGGATCAGGGGTCAGAACCAATTTCTGTAACAATGGAAATTGTGGCACCAACAGAAGAATTTGAGTTTTTACATACTAATAGGGCTTGTCTGCTTTACACGTGTGTCAACCGGGTACAGATGAATGTAACTGTTAATTCATTCCAACCAAATAATATTCAATTTAATTTATCAAATCCATTCAACTTGAATGCCGCTCAAATCATCATTTAACCCTTTACCTAACATGAAAAGCAGACGACACTTACAAAAAAAATTCTTGAACAACAATTTTTTTCATTTTTTGTCTCAAAAACGTAGGTTATGACCCCTCATTGGAACGAGCTCGTTCCAATGAATGGTCATAACCTATGTTTTTGAGACACAAAATGAAAAAATAATGAAAATTAACTGACGATTTTTGAGAATAGCGCTGGCCGGGTTGGGCCGTTACGTTGGGTAAAGCTTTAATATGAACCCAAAAAATAATTTGCTTGAAAAACTAGGTACTTATTGACATTTACGTCCATTATTGTGACCATCATGGTTACTCTGTGGTTCGAGTGTAACTTGATATCATCTACTCATAGGCACAAAATTACAACAAGTACATATTCACCCGAACCCAGTTGATCCACACAACTCACGTTTTTTTTAAAAATCATACCCACACTCAGTTATGTGCATGTATAACGTTACTAAAAATAGATTCAACGCACAAAGTTTGAAACCGGGCTCCCTCTCATATTTCATTTATTCTATCATAACTGGAAACAAGGAGCCCTATTATGGGAATAACGAACGTGGTCACTCCGTTTGTCACGGCAAAGCCGGTTAGAAGGTTCCAAATGTGAGCCCGGTTGTAGGTGTTTTCTTACTCCCCCCCCCCCCCCCCCCCACACACACACACTTGTTTAGCCGTGGTTGTGAGGGCTTGTTTTTTTTGTATTTTGTTCTAGGCGACAAACAGTGTCAAACATGTACCCACAAAAGCAGGATGACGAACCCTAACCCGTTGTTTTCTTTGTGAGGAAATGAAGAAAATTAAGGAAGTGAGCCAAGTTATCATGAGAACATAATCTGATAAGCTAGATTCCAGCCATCGTTTTTTTGGCGGTGTGCGATGGTCTAGTGGTTTTGGTGGTGTTGAATTCTTGGTTACCTGGCGGTATTGCCTTGAGTTTGATATCCGGCCGAGGATAAGAAACTTTATAAATTCTCGAAAACATGACTGCCTTCTTCAAAATACATACACAGTCTCGTGCCTGTCTTCGTCTGAGGCCAACAACAGCACCTTCGCCGTACTGTAGACAGCGTGTTTCACACTTTCATGCACTTGACGAAAGTAAGGTGAACCAAGTGATCATGAGAACTTTAATTAATAAGCAAGATTCCAGCCGTCGTGTTATTGACGGTGTGCAATAGTCTAGTGGTTTAGGTGTTGGACTTCTGATTGCTAGGCGGGGTTGCCGTAGGCTCGATTCCGGGGATCCGAAACCAACATTTTAAGTTCTTCAAAAACTGCACACACACACACAACACACACACACACACACACACACACACACACACACTTACTTCAACATACAACAGAATGAATGTCGAAACAGTTAAAATAGTAAAGGATGAATTCAATTCTATCAACTGCAAATTAAAACAACCTTTTAATCTTCGATCTTCCATCATTTATAAAAAAAAACAACAAAAGCTTGCGTAACATGCTGATGAGCACGAAATTAGAGCCCATCAATGAATAACATCATTTATTATGACTCACGTTTGTAACATCAGCCGTGATTGGTTAATTTGACACCTTCTAAAAGTCATAGTACTGGAGTTTGGGGGCAAAACACGGGTACTATCAGAACCTTCTTCCCTGGAGACAAGAGAATAAAGAAAATGCAAGCTCCACTTCCATTGATCAGCGTCGATTACGCACGCTCTGATTGGAATTTCTCAACACCAAACGCTGGCGCCGTGTCCGTTTAACTTTCGTTCGAAATGACGTCATGTTTTTGGATTCGACTACTTTGTTATTACAAGATTGATGGCGTGTTGCAGTTAACGCTTAACAATGAAAGCTATATTTTGTTCGGCGTAATAAAATAATTAGAACGTTTCTTTTCATGTTCTATCGGTCGATAGTACCTGAGTTTGTGTGATCGCTGCTTCAGGTTTTATTTCAGAAATCACACAAACTCAGGTGCTATCGACCGATTGAACATAAAAAGAAACGTTCTAATATTATATTATTGCCTGTTTAACCCGTTTCTAAGCTCATCACTTAGTTTAAATAAAATTTTTGTACCTTTGGTCATGTAACAAGGTTCAATATATATTTGTAATAAACAGTAGGAAATATCTGTGCCCGTGGGTATTTTTGTAAACACACATACACACCTAATTTTGCAAGCATTTATGTAGAGGAAATGGGAGGAAATTGCCTTAGCAAAATGTGCAAAGCATCCTTTCGTATATCCCAGATATTTAGATGACATTTTGTTTTGTTTTTTTTTGGGGGGGGGGGGGGGAGTGGGGTGGGATTGTGGGTGGGTGACATTCAAAAGAACATTTTGATACATTTTTAGAAATATTATTAAACAATCATGATCCAAAATCAAATTGAAATCTACCATCAGTCAATATTCTGTTGACTGTCTCGGTATTACCGGGTATAAAGGCAAACATTCCAGGCATCTAAATTGAAAGAACCGTTAAACCTTCGGTCTGGCATCGCCTATAGGAGAAACAAAAGCCTGCGTAACATCCTTGTAAGGACTAAATTGGAGACCATCAAATTCATACACATTTTTAAGAAAACAATATTTCGGCGGCATGTTAGAGAAAAAAGCGTTTCAATAGGAAATGTCTGGGCCAGTGAATAGTTTGTTACCTTAAAAAACACACAACCACCACACACACGCATGCACGCTCGCTCATTCTCTCGCTCGCTCGCTCGCTCGCACGCACGCACGCACGCAGGCACGCACGCACGCACGCACGCACGCACGCACGCACGCACGCACGCACGCACGCACGCACGCACGCACGCACGCACGCACGCACGCACGCACGCACGCACGCACGCACGCACGCACGCACGCACGCACGCACGCACGCACGCACGCACCCAACCACCCAACCACCCACCATCAATCTCTCTCTCCCTCTCTCTCTCTCTATTTCTCTCTCCCTCTCCCTCTCTCTTTTCGAATATCACCGAAATGTTGTAACGTGAAACTTAACACCACAGATCACCGAAAGTGCCTAAGTCAAACCCTCCATCGACGAACCACCCACCTATATATATTATGTAAACACTATCTTCTTACTTGCGTAGAATTTTAAAACTGTTAATTCGGCTGGGTTTGGGCGGCAGACCCCGTCTTTCCGTTGAATTCGGGCTTCCATTTTCTTGTAAGCCTGCATAGTGGATATTAAGTGTTCACCATCAGTTGCAAAGTGGCGTAAATTTACTGTTCGCGTTTTTTAATGAAAACTAATTATAGAAATTGAGAACTATTTGACAAAATGGCGACGTCCGTCATACAGACGAAAAACGAAATCATCCGACTTGTAATTCTTACGGGCGATCGCAGCTGGAGATCCCCGAGAGAAACACCGAGCAGAGGCAAGTATCTATCAGACTCTTCAATTTATTTCTGATACTGTAAATGGATAAAGGTTTATGTTGTAACGATACCTTGAAAGCCGTGGACGAAGAGTCCAGGGAGCCTCGAAAAGAACAGCTTTAAAACGCTATCAGCCGTTGATAGCATTAAATACATCAGTGCGGCAGATGATAATGCTAACGCCATGGCAGCTCCACCACCAAAACGATCCCCAACCCTTCCAATCACTGGTCCACCAGCAAGATGAATTATAAAGAATGTCGTCTGTAAGTAACCATACATGGTGGAATCAATGCCGAGTTGTCTGGTCAAGTACTAGAAATAGAAAATTAACATTCCGAATGAAATTAGATGAACATTAAATGGTTCGTGTTTCCTGGCCGATCCTATTTTCACATCCAACCCCAATCTTTATGAGCACTTTCCAGAAAATTCCCTTTATATCCATTCAAAACGATATCTGAAAATGCTTACAGACAGGCTTTTTAACATACTACACAGTAAGGTTTTGAACTTTTTCGAAAGTATATTTGGCGAATGTTTTGTGAAATGAAATACATGAACCCAATAGATTCACAATAATTACAAGAAATAATTTTGAAGTTGGTCAATGTGCAACCTTGACCACCACATCGGCTAATAAGTAGGCTGGGGGGGGGGGGGGGGGGGGGGGCAGGTCCGGCTGAGAAAATTTTTGCCCCATGGTTAATTCTTTGACCGGACCCCTTTGGAATTTTTTGGAATACTGATGCAGATGCCGAAGGCAGCATGAGGGACGAGGAAAGGGGTGTGGAGGGGGGCGTCCAACGCCAAGAAAATTGTGAAAGCAGTTATTAAAAGGAGACTTCTGGCGGCTTTTGGGATGAAAAATCACGTTATTTTTAGGCCGTCAAAATGACGTTTTTAGCAGCATGTTTCAAATTTGCAAGTTCAAAAGTGAGTATGCAGTGACCTAGAGCAAGAGCTTTTGACTGCAGAATTCTTGAAGTGATTATTACGACAAGTCGATTAATAGAGGATATGGAATGAGTGTTTTTCTCATATAATATTTATGAAACTCGTCCGAATTTTCCGTTTGGGTTCTCCAGAGGCTTGTTAAAACGGAAGATTCGAACGAGTTTCCTAAATATTATATGAGAAAAACACTCATTTCATATTCTATTTATCATATGACACACACACGCACAAATTAGCCACTTAGTATAACTTTTTAACCCATCACCTAACTTGAGTTGCAGACGGCAATTGAAAAAACATCCCCGTATAACTAAAAAGTTTCATTTTTTGCTTCCAAAACATAGGTTATGACCTCTCATTGGAACGAGCGCGACACGCTAGTTCCAATGAGGGGTCATAACCTATGTTTTGGAAGAAAAAAGTGAAAATATAAAAAAAAATGAATGGCGTTTTTCTTGTATTATGCGAGACGGTTTTTGCCGTTACGTTAGGTAAAAGATTGATACAATATAACCCACACTAAATAGGACAGATAACGTAAATTCTCCCTACTGAAATTATGCAAATGTGACCCAGTTGAATTTTGTTTAGCCAATCAAATTGTCCAGTTTTGAAATTGACCAATTAAAGCTCCCAACTGTAATTATGCAAATTATGAAAATGTGGCCCAGTTGTATTTTGTCCAGCCAATCAAATTGTCTAGTTTTGAAACTGACCAATGAAATTTACGGAAGGCTTTATTTATCACTGATTAATATGAAAACAAAATATCAAATGTTTTGAAGTGAACAAAACGGACAAGGCATATGATAAAATACAGTTATCAATTCAAGAATCATGGAGACCAAAATTACAACCATTGGTCAAGTCCAGAGCTCCATTCGCGATTGAGGCTTCTTCTTAATATTTAGTTCTACGCAACAATAGAACTAGTGGTACTTAGTTGAAATGAGTCAATAGTAAGACCCACTAATTCTGGTGTGTAGAATTAAAATGTTGATAAGGTTACAATGATACTACATGTAACTTTGGAAAGGGCACTTGAGAGGCAATTAGTATTCTAGTACGACGGGGAACTTATCTTGCTGGTCCTCGCTCGGGGATCGGGGACCAGGCTTGGCACAGGACTTTGGGAGGTCCAGGCCTGACCCAAGAATCTTGAACTCATGGATCAAGCCTGGACCTCCCAAAGTTCCGGGCCCCGAGGTTACTACCCCGGGCCCCTACCCTCTCCCCAGCCCTGGCTAGGGGTAGTGTTTTTGAAATCTCAAAATCCGATATAGTTTCTTACTCAAGAAGCTGGGCGTAGTTTCGAAATGTAAGACTCATAGGCCGAATTCGTCTTATCTGCCAACTTATTTTGAAACTTTATTTTGAGCCCACATCAAGGTTGAAGGTTAAAGTCTATTTTTTCCATTTTCTTGTAGACCGGCACAGCAGATATTATGTGTTCTCCATCAGTTGCAAAGAAGTATAAATTTACTGTTCGTGTTTGTTAACCCTCTACCTAACACGAAAGGCAGACGACACTTGTAAATAAAATTCTTGAATAACTATTTTTTTGCGTCAAAAACATAGCTTATGACCCCCTCATTGGAACGAGCTCTTTGAATCGACACCATACCATTAATCCAGTAGACGTTAGTTGCTTATGGTTCCAATTTCAGCCAGACCACTAAAACTGAAAAAAGTCGTGCGCGTGACTAGTTGTTGGTGTTACACGGTCAGTTTTTTTTGTTGCTGGGATCGGAGGTAGCACTATGTTTTTGAATCATGATCATACTTTATACCCAGGACGGACGTACCTTGGCCAGAAATCAACTCTGGATACATCAGAGCTGAGAAACCTTTAAATATGGTACGGTATCACGCCTTGGATTTCCTAAGAGCAAACGTCTAAGTGACATGGTTCCCTGAATCAACGAAATCCATACACGTATGAATCGATAACGACGTCATCGAGAAACCCCAAATCATTACAAGATAAGATTTTGTTATTTTGTGCACTTTTATTGTATTATATTTCTCATTCTACATTAATTGTTGCGTTATTGATCATGTGTTTGAGAAGCTTGACATATTTAAATGATATTTGTAGTTCCAACAATTCACACAAATGGGATAGAGTACTATAGGGAAACTGATAAAGTTTGATATTTTGCCCAATGGATTGCTTCTGTGAAAGCTAGATCAGGAAACAAGAATAGATGAAGTAGGAAAAATGCATGTCCTGGTGATACCTTGGGCATTTTGTGCCAATATTATTTGGGCAAGTAGTGCAAAGCAAAAAATTCATTATAATGACCCGTGGACTCGTTATAATGATACCCAACTCATCTTTACAATTCATTATAACGACTTGCTAACTCGTTATTATGACTTCACGACTCGTTATAACCACTTGTCATCGCATTATAACGACTTCAGATCTCGTTATAACCACTTGTCAAGTTATGTCAACTCGTTATAACAAAATTATGTCTCGTTCGTTATAATGACATAGCAAGTCGTTATATTGATTGGGTAACAAGTAATAGTGATTTCACAACTCTTTATAACGACCTGACAACTCGTTATAATTCATTGTGGTGGCTTCACGACTTATTATAACAACATTTTAACCTATTGCAATGACTTCACAACTCGCCATAATGGCTGTTTAACTCGTTATAATAACGTTTGGAACTCATTATAACGACAAGTCAACATGTTATAACGACTTCATAGCTTAATAAACCCATTATAATGACTTGTGGACTCATTATAAGGACATGTCAACTTCACTTCCCAACTCTTTAAATGACATCACAACTAACTGTAACGACTTCACTCATTATAACGACTTCACTCATTATAACGACTTCATAACTCGATACAAGTTAAAATGATATATATTATAACTATCTAACAAATTATAATGACATCAAAAGTCACCTCTCTACTCTTTATATTGATTATACAGTTCGTGATAATGGCTTCCCAATCCGTTATAACGATTAGTCAGCTCATCATAACAACGTGTCAACTTGTTATAAAGACTTTACCACTCGTTACAACTTCACAGGTATTATAAGCATTTGTCAACTCGTTATAACGATATCACTACTCATTACAACGACTAAACAGCTTGTTATAATGTCTTCACAATTGGTTATAATAACTTGTGAGCTTGTTATAATGACTTTTCACACTTACTATAACGACTTCACCCTCGCTATAGCGACCTTATCTATTACAATAACGACTTTTGAAGTCGTTATAATCATATCGCAACTCATTATAACGACTTCAAAAAACACTATAAGGACTTCACGCCTCGTTATAATACACTGTCAACGCGTTGAAACGACGTCATAATGCCTTGTACTGACTTCATATCGCATTGTGACGACTTAACTCGTTATAACGGCATCACAACTAGTTATAACGACTTCACAACACGTTATAATTATTTTTCAACTCGTTGTAATGATATCGCAAATTATGACGAATTCAATTCCACATAATGACTTGGTAACCAAAACGCGTTATAACGACTTGCCAACCCGTTATAATGATATCGCAACACATCATCAACTTATACTTCATCATAATGACTTACCAACATTTACTCGGTATATTGACTTGTCCACTGAGTTTTTAACTCGTTATAATCTCTTCCCAACTCGTTATAATGTCTTGTCAACTCATTATAACCACTTGTCAGTTTGTTATAACTACTTTTGTACCCACGGTACCGACTTGTCAACTTGTTATCTTGACTTCTCGACTCATTATAATCACCCTGTTCACTCGTTATAATGACTTTTGAAACTCATTCTAATGACTTGTGTTCTCATCCTACTGACACCATAACTCGTCATGGCAACTTACAACTCATTATAAAGACAGAACAACCCATTGTAATTACTTCTCAACTCGTTATAACAACTTCGAAATGGGTTATGACAACTTGATGACTCGTTATCACGACTTGTAGACTCATTATAAACACTTCGAAAAACGGTTACAATGCCAATATAACGACTTTTGTTCATCAATTACAATGACATGCAGAACACACTATAATGACTTTTCCACTCTTTCTAATGGTATAATAACTCATTATAATGACTTTATAGCTCGTTATAATGATTTGACAACTCGTAACGGGTTTACAATATGTTATAATGATACCCAAACTCATTATAATGACTGTGTGATTTGCTATAACGACTTCCCAACTCATAATGACTTTACAATTTGTTATAATGGCTTGCTTGCCAGATCACTATAACAATTTGTCAACTTAATACAGTGACTCACGAACCTGTTCCTAACAATAGCACAACCCTTTGTGACGACTTCAGGACCCAATATAGTGACTTCGAATGGCGTTATAATGACTTTCAGAACTCATTACAATGACTTCTCAACTCATAATAATACGTTAAAAACTCTTTATAATAACATCATGACTCATTATAACGACAAAAAACTTCCAACTCGTTTTCATGACTCGTTGACTCCTTACACCAACTTTAGGAACTCGTTCTAATGACTCAGTGATTTGTTATAACTAATTGTCAACCCATTATAATCACTTGCTACTCATTTTAATAACGTCACATCTCGTTATAAAGACTTCACTCTCATTATAATGACTTGTAACTTGTTATAATGACTGCATAACTCATTATAATAACTTCACAACTCGTTATATATAATGGCTGCACAAAACTTGTGATAATGACTTGTCAACTCCTTTTTTCACAACTTTCGGAATTCATTAAAATGAATTGTTGTTTAATACTTCAGAACTCGCTATAATGACTTCTATATTCGTTTTACCGATTTCTCTCCCCACTAGGACGAATTGTCAACTGGTTGTAATGACTTCGCAACTCGTTATAACGACTTTATGCATCCTAACAACGATTTGTAAACTCTTTATAAAAACTTGTAAACTTATCATGGCTTGTCAACTAGCTATAACGTCTTCACAACTCATTATAATGACATACCTTTACAACGATTTGTAAACCCACTATAACGACTTGTAAACTCATTATAATAACATGTCATCTCCTTACAACTTCTCAGCTCGTTATAATGACTCCACAATTCCTTACAACGAGTTTCGAACCCATAAAAATCACTTGTTAACTCATAATATGTTATCAGCTTGTTATAACGACTTCAGAACTATGTATGCCGGTTTAACAACTCACTGTAACGACTTCACAACTCGTTATAATGTCACCACCACTCATTATAACGACTTCAAAACTCGTTATAGTGAATTCAAACCTTGTTAGATGAACCCTATTTTTTATAATGACATCACAACTCATTATAACGGCTTAACAACTCGTTAAAATGACTTGTCATCTTGTTATCACGACATGGCCACTCATTATAATGACTTGTCAAGTCTTTATAATGACTTTCCACCTCTTTATAATGGTTTCTAAATTCGTTATAACGACTTAACAGCTCATTATTCCAACTTGTTAATTCATTATTACAACTCCACAACTTCTTATAAGTACTTGTCAACCAATTATACCTACATCAAAATTTATTAAAACCAATTTACGACTTGTTACAATGTCTCTACAACTTGTTATAAAAATGGTGAACTCATCGTAACAACCAGCCAACTTCCTATAACTAATTATAATGGCTTCACAGTGCAATGCAACAATTTGTAAGCTCGTTATAATGACACTTATTATTACAATTGATTAGCATCACGTCATACCTTCTTATAATTAAATCACCCCTGTCAAGTCGTTATAATGACATTGCAACTCTTTGTAATAACTTCGCACTTCATTATAACTACCTGTCAACTCGTTACAATATTACACGTCGGTATAATGACTCATAGCCCTCTCTAAAGACTTGTCCATCAGTAAACGGAGAGATCACGACACCGTGGTCCAGTTCAGAGCCAGTGGAACGATATCTGAAAGATACCTCTGGACCGAGATATCATACCACTGAAACAAGACAGAGTTCACAGCCAAGTGGTCCCCTAACTTCCAATGTGCTCTGTGTGCCAGGACACATTGGAACCGAGGGGACGAAACATGAAAGATACATATCTTTGACACACTGAATCATACTCACACTAAAAATATATCTACACCTATAGATATCCTCAGGAACCGTGAGATACATTGAAAAGAGGTAATCTATCAATACCATAGAACATGAGTATCTGTCATGCATCTGGTATCTTTCATATCGTTAGAGGAGTGACATACCTCTCAATATTCCAAGCATTCTATTATGTAACCAATGGATGCATCTCCCGTCGAGCGGGTCGAAGCGCACATTTTTTTTCTTCTTTTTTCTTTTGATCGAGCGAATTGTTTATCGCGTCCGAAGGTCTTTTCTTCGGGGAAAAGAAGCAGAAAAGCCGGTACCAGTCACTAAGAGAAAAACATAGATTTGTACACAGAACTGTTTATATATAGAATATACCCATAGTAGCTTGCTGTACCAAATGTTCGCCACGAGTGTTGAAATGGTGTCCACCGCGAGCCTTCGGCGCGCGGTTAACACCACTTCAACGGGAGTGGTGAACATTTGGTACACCAAGCTACTTTGGGTTTATTTCATTTATACCATGATCGTCACATTATTAAGAGTCGCTATTATTTTTCTCGATTTAACTGAGCAGCAGCAGACGTACATACGAGGGAATCTGTTTTTGTTTACACGAGCATCGGTGGGCGGTATTTCCGCTATCATTTTTATCACTGAAACGAAATAGAAAAAGAAACAGGACCTTTTTCATTTTAATAACATAATATTTCGAGGTGTGTATACTTCATTGACATGAGACAATGCATGTTTGTTAATTTTTGGTGTTTTATGGGGTAAACTCATTTAAAAACGAAATAAGTAATTGCCACTTTCATTTCACTCTTCGCGAGGCGACGTGAGATAAATTTAGACAAGTTCGCATTCAGGTCGACGTCACCAAAGGTCAACTTGGATGCAGTTCCACGGTAGGTGTAAATTTTAACTACTGAAATCACATTGCTGGCGTGTTCATCACGGTTGGTGTATAAAGCTAGAGTTTATGTCATAGGCTTTTCATATATAATAGAATAGGTAATCACGGTATGAAAATATGTTTTAATTATTGGTGCGTATTTCAGGTGGATATATTAATATATTTTATTTTTAGTTGTTTAGCGCCTAGAGCCTTTAGGGATTAGGCGCTCTATAAATATTCTTCTTCTTATTATTATTATTTAAGAGAGAAGGAATAAGTATTGGGTTTCTGAACATTTTGATTGATTGAGTTCTTTTTTCGTGTATTGTGATTTGCTTTCATTGCTGTAAATGGATAATAAGTATTGGAATGTTGGACGGTAAGTGCGCTTAGTACTTGTGCGCAGACAGACGTGGTGGTTGGTGTCAGTCAGGGGGTACAGACGTGGTTGTGGGTCAGAGATTGAGGCGGGTTGGCAGAGTAGAATGGTTTATCAGGATGGTCGTGAAATGGTCTGTCCTGACTGTCAGGGGAATCTATGGTTGTTGGGCACGCATGTAAAGCTCGGGAGGGGGGGGGGGGTGCAGAAGATGGCTGATGGGGGATTAGATAAGGCGGGAATTGTCGATGTTTACCCCGATGAAGGTAACATTTCATGCTGGATGGTATGTGGTTGGCATCTTGAAGAGAGAGAGGCGGATGATAAAAAGAGGACTGGTAGTTAACATAAAGTCCGTAAAGTAGAGAAAGGATTTCCGAGAGGCCTGAGGCGGGATAGAGGTCGAAAGACCAAACGGTGTTTAGAGTGGAGGCCTGTGAATGACGACGAGGGAGTGTCAGCAAGAGGGAAGACGAGGAGGGTGGAGCATAAGAAACTAGAGAGCGGTATGGTAAGGGTGAGTGTAGCGTGAAAAATAGGTTCAGTGTGTTGGGATTAATGGTAGTTCTGAGGCACTGAGGAGGTTGTCTGCAATGGGAAGGAGATGCTATCACTCGATGGTGGGGGGAAAATCAGTCTAGAAAAGGTGAGTGGTAGACAGTAGCAGGGGGGGGGGGGGGGGCAAGCGAAACACTGGTGGTAGCGGAAAGTAGTACAGTGCGGAGGCCAGATAGGGTGGTTTGTGGTCCAGAAGTCTGAACCGAACTAATGTGTGTTTCCCAGTGGGCAAAAATGGAGAATATTAGGGTTAGAGTGGATGGTATTGTCAAGGTTTGAGAGTCACAACCAGTGATGGTGCATTTGGGTACGAACAATATCAGGGGAGGAGGTCCGTTCAGCTTATGGATATATATAGGGACTTGATCACCAAGTTACATGGTGGAGACTGTAGTTGTTTCGGGATTTCTTCTAGTAATGAGTGGAAGGAGTAAACGGAATTCTAGAATTATTGTGATAACTGAGGAATTACAGAAATACTACAAGGATCTTTGGGTAGCCTTTATTGACAACTGTTGAACATTCTGGGGTAAGCGGGAGTTGTATGGCATGGATAGCCTCCATCTAAGTCCAGTGGGTAAGAAGGGGTTGGGTAGTAACACGTTACAATTAGTGGAATCTCTTTTTTGCATAAGGCAGGGTGGGTGGGAAAAGATAAGAAACAAAAGCAATATGGGGAGACAAATGAAATAAATATAGAAAAAGGAGGCCTACAATGATATAAGAATAATATCTCAGAAAGCATTAGGATACAGCAACATTGAGGGGCTCTCTAGAAAAGAAAGCGAAATTACGATCTTTGTGGGTGATGAGTACCTTGATTTGATAAACCTTAGCCAGACATGGATTATACGGGGTAAAAGACTGACCTGATCAAGGAGTATGTGTGGATTGGATAGGAGAACGACCAAAAGGCTAGAAAAGAGGAGGGTGTAGGTATGTATATAAAGAATATATCCATAGTAACTTCGTGTACCAAATGTTCACCACGAGTGGTGAAGTGGTGTTAATCGCGAGCCTTTGAAATGAAAAAGTGAGGATTACCAAACTTAATATGATCACAAATAGGTGTGGTAAGATTCATAAGTGTATTATCCTGTATTATCCCATAAATGGCCGTTTATTTAAACAATAAAGGCCTTGGATAAATGTTTGCTTTATTCGCCCAGTAGGGTGATAAATTTTCCCCATAGGTTTAACACTGAATGAATTTATTCTCCTAGTAGCAACGGACTTGTTCACCTCTGGCCTCTACCACATTTGTCTAGCATAATTAATAATTCGATTGTTGATTTCTTTAAATCTTTTTGAAAGTATTACACAATGCCAGTAGAAAACACCACCAACTGAAAGTATTTTTGCAAGTTTAGCTCAAGTGTGTAGGGGAATTATTTTTAACAGAAATGTATTATTGCGCCTTGTTTATTTTTGCCAATTTTGCTGGTCGATCGAATTGGGCCAATGTGCTCCTCACTTCTCGCTGTGTTTTGTAGCGAATTATAGCACGATTTTGTCGTGATTGCCCTGTAAAAGATTTATGGGATAAACAAAATAAACGTATATTGTTTTTCAAGTAAAAAATTTATTCTACTCGTAGAATTAAGAATGAAACCGACTCGCCAGAAGCTCGTCGGTTTCATTCTTAATCCTACTCGTAGAATAAATTGTTTACTTGAAAACACTGTATGTTTGTTTTATATTTAATAGCACGCAACTGGGCTCACGAACGTAAGGCTTTTAATTAAGAATGAAGAAAATAAATTAAACATCAAAGTGACGTAAAAACGTCAAAAATGGATTTAAATTGAAAAAAACAAACACAGCTGTCTCTACAACATACTAAACTTTCAGAAGAATCTGACGCATTTTAATTTTTGACCATGTGACCCTCTATGACGTCACCTCAGAAGTCGGGTTTTACGGCTGAGAACTCCATAGGACGGCAACGTATTTTAAGAAATTTTTTTTGTGGAGATTATATTTCAAAACTTTGAGAAAGATAGCGTTAAATTACAGCTGAAATTTGAAATCTTTAAACAATCAAACACTTGGAATCCGGCTCATTACAACGAAGTATTGATATTCCGAAAAGTAAAACTAGATAGATCAACGATAATAAGGAAAATGGATGTACGAAGTTTGAAAGCTGTTTCTTTCTGAAGTATGGAGCTATGAGTGTCACAAATCCGTGTTTTAACACTACAAGAACAGTAGTGTCTTAATTTTCCGAGTTCTACAACATTTTAAAATTTCACAGAAATCAGACAAAGCAGATTTTTCTGACTGATGACGCCCCATGACGTCACCGGAAAAATTAAGAATTGGCTATGATAAACACATACTTAGATATGGTTTTTATTGGAGATGAGATATCCAAAGTCTGAAAGAGACGGGTCTCATACAAGCATTTATATTTAAAAATATTGAAAGATATGAAGTGATTTTAAATCCGCATCACTATCATCGCGGAAAGAATTTCAGGAAACAAATGGTGGTCTTGACGAAATGTTCACATTTCCAATTATTGTAAGAAAGTTCGTGAGTGCAGATTGAGGGAAAGTACCATAAATTTTGGTCTGACAAAAAAGACAGAAAAAAGGCTGACGATGAGAATAAGTCATTATAACTTTGTTGATTTAACTATCGAAATAATATTTCTTCCTATGATGACAGCCTCTCTGTCTATGCCATTTCCATACAGTGTATACCTTTTTATAAACTGTACATGAATAGGCTGGAAAATAAAGTTTCATTTTATTTCCTAGGTGTTTGAACCACGCAACCGAGTGAGTTCCATCGCACGAAACGTCGTCCATATTCCTAAACGTCACCGGGAAACGTCTTTCAAATTCCACATTTTTCTAACGCTCAAGGTTTCCAAGATAATGTACCTCTCGAAAAGACGCTCAGGAAATGTTTTATCTTTAATTGTTCATAACAGATTAATATCAGAGAGGGGTCTGCTGAATAAGATCACTCCTTCCATTGATATGTTCATATTTTTTAGTTTTGCGTAAAACATTAATAATGAGAGGAGAAACAATTTTTAAACCCTTTCAAACCGAGAGACCGCTTTTCCTGGCCAAACAACATGATACGTCATAATTACATCAAGTAGTATGGTTGCTAAGGGAACGCGTGGGGTAGACCATTAATATTTTCAATATTAATTAGTCTACTCCCAAATAATGAAGAAAGACTCTTACAATTGCTACCATTGAACTAACATGGAAAATGCTATCCCAGACTGAATACCAAATCTCAAAGGTGTGAATGTTATTGTCTCGAATCGCTGCTGTTAGTATCTCTCGTCAGAGCAATCGTATTGACTTCTTCGGAACAGATTTTGTTCGTGCGTCTGAAGATAGGTTTGTTAAAAGATATACTTTGTAATCTTCTTATTTTGAATGACTACTTGTTTCACGACATTTTTTTACTCCTTCTTCCTTTTAGTCGCCCATACTGTACACATATAATTTAGGTGTGTTTCGTCGGTTTCGTTATTTTAATGCGAGTAAACCACGGCATCGGTTTCGTTATTTTAATGCGGGTAAACCACGGTATCGGTTCCGTTATTTTAATGCGGGTAAACCTTGGTATCGGTTTCGTTATTTTAATGCGGGTAAACCACGCTGTCAGTTTTGGTATTTGAATGCGGGTAAACCACGGTATCGGTTTCGTTATTTTAATGCGGGTAAACCACGGTATTGGTTTCGGTAATTTAATGCGGATAAACCACGTATCGGTTTCGGTATTTTAATGTGGGTAAACCATGGTATCGGTTTGGGTATTTTAATGTGGGTAAACCGCGGTGTCGGTTTCGTTATTTTAATGCGGGTAAACCACAGTATCAGTTTCAGTATTTTAATGCGGGTAAACCACGGTATCGGTGTCGTTATTTTAATGCGGTTAAACCACGGTATCGGTTTCGGTATTTTAATGCGGGTAAACCACGGTATCGGTTTCGTTATTTTAAGGCGGATAAACCACGATATCGGTTTCGGTATTTTAACATGGGTAAACCGCGGTATCGATTTCGTTATTTTAATACGGGTAAATCATGGTATCGGTTTCGTTATTTTAATTCAGGTAAACCACGGTATCGGTATCGTTATTTTAATGAAGGTAAACAGCGGTATCGGTTTCGTTATTTTAATGCAGGTAAACCACGGTATCGGTTTCGTTATTTTAATGCGGGTAGACCACGGTATCGGTTTCGTTATTTTAATGCGGGTAAACCACGGTATCGGTTCCGTTATTTTAATGCGGGTAAACCACGGTATTGGTTTCGTTATTTTAAGGTGGGTAAACCACGGTATCGGTTTCGTTATTTTAATGCGGGTAAACCACAGTATCGGTTTCGTTATTTTAATGCGGGTAAACCACGGTATCGGTTCCGTTATTTTAATGCGGGTAAACCACGGTATCGGTTTCATTATTTTAAGGCGGGTAAACCACGGTATCGGTTTCGTTATTTTAATGCGGGTAGACCACGGTATCGGTTTTGTTATTTTAATGCGGGTAAACCACAGTATCGGTTTCGTTATTTTAATGCGGGTAAACCACGGTATCGGTTTCGTTATTTTAATGCGGGTAAACCACGTTATCGGTTTCGGTTTTTTATTGCGGGTAATCCACAGCATCAGTTTCTGTATTTTAATGCGGGTAAACCACGGTATCGGTCCAGTATTCGGTATCTGACTTGAATGATGCTACCAAAGGGTACAAGGAAAATAAGTTGTTATTGTATCATTCTACAACAGCGCCACAAATGTCATTGCCAATGAGCACAACATTTGTATTCCTTTCCAACACAAATCATATCTACAGAAATTTTGTAACTTGTTCCAAGCATATCTTAACCTATAAAGGTACTTTTCAGGTGTTTGCGATATCACAGCATGTCATCGTTAGCTACAGTCATCGGCTACAGACAAATCAACCGGGCAGTGATTTCTAGTCAGGTCTTGGCTGCCTATTTCAAGTCTTCACTAAAAATCACCGCTAAGCAACTGGACATGTACAGGATGTAGTCTAGTGGTAATTCAGGTCAACTGCCCAGGCCCTTAAAGGCTAATAAAACAGAAAAGAAAAAATCAGTTTCGGTACATTGTCCATCTCCACTATCGGTAAATAATATCTTCACTCTCTCGCAGTATTTGGGATTGAAACGGTACATCCATATCTTACTGAGATCTAAAATGCTGAAGTCCAAGTAGATGGGTGGGTCGAAATTTAAGTCATTCCGTTTTATGTGCATGACCATCACTTGCTCGTTGAGGATGGTTCGATGTTGATAGTTGGGTACGGACCAGGTTTTTCGATTGTTTCTCCAGAGTGAGGTTGAAATCGGTTCTCTTACTTATATTTTCCATTGTTTTACTGAACACTCTGTTATTCATGAGATTGAAAATTGAAAAATTGTTTCTGAAACTCGTTCGATGCATTTCGTTCGTAATTTTATGTTGTGGCAAATGTAGGATTGGAACCCATCACTCTCCTCGAATTTCATTCCTCGATGGGTCTTCCCAATTATTCAAACCCAACTGCAGGTAAAATTTCTCTGTTGCGCTATGTACCACAACATAGAACGAGTTTTTCCACCGCCCAATATAGCGTCTCTCCGGGACCAGGGAGTAGTCGCTTGGGTTCGTCGCATTTATCACACACCTGTTCTATGTCATCATCTACAGCAACACTAAACCATGCAGAAAATGAAAAATATGTGCGGAACAGAAATCGTTGACGGACTATTTCTATAAAGAAACGAAATTTCACTGGAATTTTTTACAAATCGTGTACCGCAATTACAATTTGAATCGCTAGCGATAGCTAAAAGTCGTCTCCTGATTTCCACTGTGTTCTATCTGCCAGTAGGCACATAGAATACATTGAAACTCAGGGGACGAAATAGTAACACGGGTTCCCCTCGCAAATTTGGTTGGCGATAAAATGTGTTGTTTTTGTTGATAGTTGTCAAATGAATTGCTGAGTGTCCTTCTAAAAATTGTTTTTATAGACGTGAAGGAGTGGGATAAACACAGAACGACACACGCGTGTGAATGGTTTAATCAATATGTCACTTGTGCTATCGCGGAAGGATAAAACGAGAGGCCTTCACACGCGTGTCGTTCTGTGTATTTATCTCTATGTTATTCCACGTCAAGAATACAAGTGTTGTTCTCTTTTTCTTTCATTCTTTTGAACCATCAAGAGGACATGGAGGACATAGAGGATTATGATATTCTCTCATGGTTTCGATGTCGAAAAGTTTTGTTCCACACTTTTTGGCGTGTGCGTAATCTCCCACTGATACCTGCGTGTCGATCAACTCGGAATAACATTCTTCCCTGGGAGGCAATGCACGTTCGCTCAGCTATTCTAGAGAGTCCACATAATCGTAGGTACAGACGCACTTTCTCAATGGGACGTAGGGACAGTCGTCAAAGCGTGTCTTCGTGATGCGGATTTTATCTCTCCAGACTAGATACTCGCCACCACCAAGTGCTTGGTGAACGAAATGTAATTCTCTTCGTTGCGAGCTATGTATGTAATATCTCCTCCAGGTCGTTTTATGAACAGGTAACTGTCGTACCTGTCTAGATTGTGAAATAAAATCGCGAAGGTTGCACTTATTGTGTGCGTGTGCTGCCCCTCTATAAAACCCTGGGTATACTGTGACGTTATCGTATTCAGATTATTCCCATTTTCCAGGCCTATTCGTGAAATGCATGTACGAACTGCGAGAATGTTTTAAGGGGATCAAAATATGTGACTTCCAGCAATTTTGAAAAAAATGCTCTCAATAACCCTGGATGACCTCAGTTACCTTGACTCATATTTGAACCTCCATTGAGTGTCGACTCATTGGTCTTGGTCCCACGTTCATGGGTCATATCAAGCCTGAGACAAGGGCGTGCCACACTTTCAAAACATCCCTATGAACACCATCAATGCCCAGGAATCTGAGAAAGATATGTAACCGAGTACGTGTGACTGTTTATCAGTATTACAAAAATGGAGCCGTCTGTTTTCGTTTATTAAAAGTAACAAAATAAAACTTGCAAACAAATTAATAGCAACTAGTCTCTCAGTTAATCCGGCATTAAGAACATCCATCAAAATCACACCTACCAACACATAGTGTCCACTTACATCAGTATCACACCTACCAACACATAGTGTCCACTTACATCAATATCACACCTACCAACACTTAGTGTCCACTTACATCAATATCACACCTACCAACACATAGTGTCCACTTACATCAATATCACACCTACCAACACATAGTGTCCACTTACATCAATATCACACTTACCAACACTTAGTGTCCACTTATATCAGTATCACACCTACCTACACATAGTGTCCACTTATATCAGTATCACACCTACCAACGCTTAGTGTCCACTTATATCAGTATCACACTTACCAACACTTAGCGTCCACTTATATCAGTATCACACCTACCTACACATAGTGTCCACTTATATCAGTATCACACCTACCTACACTTAGTGTCCACTTACATCAATATCACACCTACCAACATTTAGTGTCCACTTATATCAGTATCACACCTACCAACATTTAGTGTCCACTTACATCAATATCACACCTACCAACACATAGTGTCCACTTACATCAATATCACACTTACCAACACTTAGTGTCCACTTATATCAGTATCACACCTACCTACACATAGTGTCCACTTACATCAATATCACACTTACCAACACTTAGTGTCCACTTATATCAGTATCACACCTACCTACACATAGTGTCCACTTATATCAGTATCACACCTACCTACACTTAGTGTCCACTTACATCAATATCACACCTACCAACATTTAGTGTCCACTTATATCAGTATCACACCTACCAACATTTAGTGTCCACTTACATCAATATCACACCTACCAACACATAGTGTCCACTTACATCAATATCACACTTACCAACACTTAGTGTCCACTTATATCAGTATCACACCTACCAACACATAGTGTCCACTTACATCAATATCACACCTACCAACACTTAGTGTCCACTTACATCAATATCATACCTACCTACACATAGTGTCCACTTATATCAGTATCACACCTACCTACACTTAGTGTCCACTTACATCAATATCACACCTACCAACATTTAGTGTCCACTTATATCAGTATCACACCTACCAACATTTAGTGTCCACTTACATCAATATCACACCTACCTACACTTAGTGTCCGCTTATATCAGTATCACACCTACCAACACATAGTGTCCACTTACATCAATATCACACTTACCAACATTTAGTGTCCACTTATATCAGTATCACACCTACCAACACTTAGTGTCCACTTATATCAGTATCACACCTACCAACACTTAGTGTCCACTTATATCAGTATAACACTTACCAACACATAGTGTCCACTTAGTGTCCACTTATATCAGTGTCACACCTACCTACACTTAATGTTCACTTATATCAGTATCACACCTACCAACACTTAGTGTCCACTTATATCAGTATCACACTTACCAACACTTAGCGTCCACTTATATCAGTATCAAACCTACCAACACTTAGTGTCCACTTATATCAGTATCACACCTACCAACACTTAGTGTCCACTTATATCAGTATAACACTTACCAACACATAGTGTCCACTTAGTGTCCACTTATATCAGTGTCACACCTACCTACACTTAATGTTCACTTATATCAGTATCACACCTACCAACACATAGTGTCCACTTACATCAATATCACACTTACCAACATTTAGTGTCCACTTATATCAGTATCACACCTACCTACACTTAGCGTCCACTTATATCAGTATCAAACCTACCAACACTTAGTGTCCACTTATATCAGTATCACACCTACCAACACTTAGTGTCCACTTATATCAGTATAACACTTACCAACACATAGTGTCCACTTAGTGTCCACTTATATCAGTATCACACCTACCTACACTTAATGTTCACTTATATCAGTATCACACCTACCAACACTTAGTGTCCACTTATATCAGTATCACACTTACCAACACTTAGCGTCCACTTATATCAGTATCAAACCTACCAACATTTAGTGTCCACTTATATCAGTATCACACCTACCAACACTTAGTGTCCACTTATATCAGTATAACACTTACCAACACATAGTGTCCACTTAGTGTCCACTTATATCAGTATCACACCTACCAACACTTAGTGTTCACTTATATCAGTATCACACCTACCAACATTTAGTGTCCACTTATATCAGTATCACACCTACCTACACTTAGTGTCCGCTTATATCAGTATCAAACCTACCAACACTTAGTGTCCACTTATATCAGTGTCACACCTACCAACACTTAGTGTCCACTTATATCAGTATCACACCTACCAACACTTAGTGTCCACTTATATCAGTATCACACCTACCTACACTTAGTGTCCACTTATATCAGTATAACACTTACCAACACTTAGTGTCCACTTATATCAGTATCACACCTACCAACACTTAGTGTCCACTTATATCAGTATCACACCTACCAACACTTAGTGTCCACTTATATCAGTATAACACTTACCAACACTTAATGTCCACTTATATCAGTATCACACCTACCAACATTTAGTGTCCACTTATATCAGTATCACACCTACCAACACTTAGTGTCCACTTATATCAGTATCACACCTACCAACACTTAGTGTCCACTTATATCAGTATCACACCTACCAACACTTAGTGTCCACTTATATCAGTATCACACCTACCAACACTTAGTGTCCACTTATATCAGTATCACACCTACCAACACTTAGTGTCCACTTATATCAGTATCACACCTACCAACACTTAGTGTCCACTTATATCAGTATCACACCTACCAACGCTTAGTGTCCACTTATATCAGTGTCACACCTACCAACACTTAGTGTCCACTTAGTGTCCACTTATATCAGTGTCACACCTACCAACACTTAGAGCCCACTTATATCAGTATCACACTTAGTGTCCACTTATATCAGTATCACGCCTACCAACACTTAATGTCCACTTATATCAGTATCAACACCTACCAACACTTAATGTCCACTTGTATCAGTATCACACCTACCAACACTTAATGTCCACTTATATCAGTATCACACCTAACAACACTTAGTGTCCATTTTGGCTCTTTTTAGCGAATGTGTTTTTACAGTAATTGGCAAGTTTTATTCTTCCCAAGAAAAGAATTAGCAAATCTCACCTCCTCGACTTTATATTAATAAAAAGGGCAGAATGGGTATTGAATGTCACGATGTGCACACTGTTGATATAAAGGAAGGAAAAAAGTTACAGTTCACCAAAAGATGGTGAAAATGGAAGATTTTTTTTTTTTTAAATGAGTTTCAACAGACAGTTATAGCGAAACGTTCAAACTGATTGCGCAAAATGGTAAAAAACCAGCTTCTGCAGGTTTATTCTACTCTACAAGAAAATGTCTGAAGTTTGTGAAAGGATGCGCACATCGATGATTCAGTAACATTTCGAAGTTTCAATTTTTAAATGAAATTCCCACGCCCTTAGTGTTAAATTTACTGACAGCTTTTGAAAATTATGAGGAGCTAAGTTTCCTGTAAATCTCTTCCAGTGAAGACAATTGTCAATAATGATTAAATTGTCCGTCCGTCCGTCTATTAGTTCGTTCGTTCGTGCGCTCGTTCGTCCGTTTGTTTTCACAAAAAGCTGATTCGTCAAAAACTGTAATCGTTACCCATTATTGTGATAGGAAATCACAATTTGATGTTCAAATGAAGCTCCATTGTGGATTTTTAAAAGTAATCTTCAGTGAGAAACTCATTTTTATGAAGGTCAGTGTGCTGCGTATCCCGTTACAATTTGTGCCTCGTCCCATATGTTCGTCCGTCTCTGAACTATGGATCTAGCTCTCGGGCGTTTTGGAAGACTGAGAAGAAAGTAAAACCTCAATTTGATTTTAATATTCGACTTACCGGAAGTGTGGCACTCTGCATGAAGTAAGCTGTTGACCACAAGAGTGTTGTTATGTGGGCAGCAAAAATAACTTTCTTTACTCGATAGTTGATCAAGAATGATCTAGGTGGTGTATCTTTGGGTGAAAATCTGGGAACTGTATTCATTGCAGGAGGCGAACTTTCTTGATTTTCCATCGCGATTCTGATTAGCTCTACAAATAAAAAAAAAACAGCGGAAATTCGTAGGCAGTTATTCGTCGGACTCATGTTCTCATATGCATGGGCATTGAAAGAACTTTTTTGAAACAGTATTGGAAAAATTACTTTGTGTGTATACGTTACAAAATCGACAATTTACACAACAGCATCGAATGTAATAAATACACCAAATGACAGTCACGAATACTTGTTAAATAGGGGATTCGACTTATTTTGGGAACCGACGGACCGACCGGCCGACCGACAGACCGACTTGTGCTTGTAATTGGATGATTTAACAGAAAAAGCACCAAATTTAGTATGCAGACTGCTTTCTTATGTTTTATTTAACATTAGCCTAGGAGCCATCTTCAGTCTTTTAATTTTCCCAGGATAGCGGCCAAAAAGTTGAAAATGCAACGAAAATATGTTTCTCAAGTTTATTAAAAAAAGAAATGGAAATGCACGATTATTTTAATTGAAAATAAAAAAAAATCAAAATATCTTTCCTTCCGTGCTTTAAAATATCCTTTGGGTTGGTTAAAATGTATGCTCTAGTAATAACAGAAAGATCTGAAAGATAAACTCCACTCAATGCCTCTGTTATCATGCTATACATATTTAGTTTGGTATTAAATCTTACTACTTCATTGCGTAATATCAGCCTATATTATATCTCACGTGACTTCCTTGCATTCTGATTGGCTGATAGATGATACCCTATTTCGTGTAGTTTGCATACACAGAGCTGACCAGGCACTACACCCAGGCACTACACGTTTTCTATTTTTAGCACACTACTATATCAGTTTTCTTTTCATACTGGGCGAATAAAACTGATCAGGCTAAATTTAAAAATCGATTCACAGAGGCACAACATCCACAAAATGACCCGGAAAGAAATCTTTGTGGAAAAATGTATCGCTTTTCCATTCAGTGTTGAACTCACATTTTTCGAGGCCTTCATTTTATTCCTTGAGAAGATGATCCATATCTCGTTTCGAAGAGAATGATCCATACCTGGGTCCAACTTTCATAAGAAGGCGACCGGATATAAAAAATCGTTTCTTTCGCTGCTCATATTATTTCGCTATTCAATTGTATGTTTTGGTCAGTAAACGAATAAATAATGAAATTCATTTGAATCTTCGGCGTTTGTTATCCCGTACTGACTCATTCGGTAATGTTTTTGTGTGACAAATGTGTGGAAATTATCAAACTGCGTTGTCAAATTTCGAAAATTTTAGTTTTCATTCGCGAGTTGCGCGATTCTAGAATACACAGTTCCGTTTGGGGGAAATGTTTTGTTTACCCTTGCCGACCGATTCAAAATCTGTCTTCTGCTCATATCAATAATCCAAGTTAGCCGTGTTTTGGAAGAAGAAAATGTTTTTTAAAAACTACATGGTATTTTTTTCTATATAACGCTGGTTGGTAGGGCTGTTACCTTGGTAATAGATTAACAAATCGGAGAGATGTTTTTTTTGATGGGTGTTCGATATAATATAAGGATTAGTGCATGTCTTGTCGTTGACTACGCCCATATAGTGCCCAGTGAGGTGGTGTAGTTCCCGCCGCGAACTACACCACCTCACTGGGCACTATATGGGCGTAGTCAACTCCAAGCCATGCATTATTCCTTAAGCAGTGCAGTGGCAAATTAAATGAAACTGACGTAGATGTGGTTAGACTTGTAGGGAAATAAGAAATGCCCGCCGTCGGAAGAGGGTGCGATTATAATGGCAATCGTGCCGGGAGAGAGATGCGATGGTCAAAGGGGGAGATGCTCTCGTAGTAACAATCCTGCCTGGAGTGAGGTGCGATGATTGAAGGAGGGGTGCTATCTTAATAACAATCCTGCCTGGAATGAGACGCGATGATTAAAGGAGGAGATGCTATCTAAATAGCAGTCATGCCTGGAGTGAGATCCGATGGCTAAATGAGAAGGTGCTATCTTAACATCAATCGTGCCTTTAGTGAGATGCGAAGGTTAAAGGAGGCGTTGCTATCTTAATAACAATCCTGCCTGGGTGTGCTATCTTAATAACAATCCTGCCTGGGTGTGCTTTCTTAATAACAATCCTGCCTGGGTGTGCTTTCTTAATAACAATCCTGCCTGGGTGTGCTTTCTTAATAACAATCCTGCCTGGGTTTGCTTTCTTAATAACAATCCTGCCTGGGTGTGCTTTCTTAATAATAATCCTGCCTGGGTGTGCTATCTTAATAACAATCCTGCCTGGGTGTGCTTTCTTAATAACAATCTTGCCTTGGTGTGTTTTCTTAATAACAATCCTGCCTGGGTGTGCTATCTTAATAACAATCCTGCCTGGGTGTGCTTTCTTAATAACAATCCTGCCTGGGTGTGCTTTCTTAATAACAATCCTGCCTGGGTGTGCTATCTTAATAACAATCCTGCCTGGGTGTGCTTTCTTAATAACAATCCTGCCTGGGTGTGCTTTCTTAATAACAATCCTGCCTGGGTGTGCTATCTTAATAACAATCCTGCCTGGGTGTGCTTTCTTAATAACAATCCTGCCTGGGTGTGCTTTCTTAATAACAATCCTGCCTGGGCGTGATTTCTTAATAACAATCGTATCTGAAGTGAGACGCTATGGTTAAAGGGTGAAGTGCTATCTTAATAATAATCCTGCCTGGAGTGAGATGCGGTGGATAAAAGGAAGTGTACTATCTTAATAACAATCGTGCCTGGGGTGAGATGTGATGGTTGAAGGAGTGTGTGCTGCTGTCTTAATAACAATCGTGCATGGAATGAAATTCGATGGGTAAAAGGGGTAAAGGGGGGGGGGGGGGTTGTTATCTTAATAACAATCCTGCCTGGAGTGAAATGCGACGGATAAAAGGGAGTGTACTCTCTTAATAACAATCCTGCCTGGAATGAGATTCGATGGGTAAATGGAAGTGTCCTATCTTAATAACAATCCTGCCTGGAGTGAGATGCGATGGGTAAATGGAAGTGTACTTTCTTAATAAGAATCCTGCCTGGAGTGAGATGCGACGGATAAAAGGGAGTGTACTCTCTTAATAACAATCCTGCCTGGAATGAGATTCGATGGGTAAATGGAAGTGTCCTATCTTAATAACAATCCTGCCTGGAGTGAGATGCGATGGGTAAATGGAAGTGTACTTTCTTAATAACAATCCTGCCTGAATTGAGATGCGATGGTTAAAGGGGGAGGTGCTATCTTAATAACAATCCTGCCTGAAGTGAGATGCGGTGGTTAAAGGAGGATGTGCTGCTATCTTAATAATAATCCTGCCTGGAGTGAGATGCGATGGTTAAAGGGGGAGGTGCTATCTTAATAACAATCCTGCCTGAAGTTAGATGCGATGGTTAAAGGATGAGGTGCTATCCTAATAATAACCCTGCCTGAAATGAGATGCGATGGTTAAAGGAGGAGGTGCTATTTTAATAACAATCGTGCTTGGGGGTGAGATGCGATGCTTAAAGGATGATGTCCTGCAAACTTAATAATAACCCTGCCTGGAGGATGATGCGATAATTAAAGGAGGGGGTGCTATCTTAATAACAACCCTGCTTGGAGTTGGACGCGATGGTTAAAGAAGGATGTGCTGCTATCTTAATAATAATCCTGCATGGAGTGAGATGCGATGGTTAAAGGAGGAGGTGCTATCTTTATAACAGCCCTGCCTGGAGTTAGATGCGATGGTCAAAAGGAGTGTGCGATCTTCCTGACAATTCTAACTGGAGGGAGATGCGATGGTTAAAATGGGGTGTGGTATCTTCTAGACACCCCTAACTGAAGTGATGATGTGGTTAAAACCAGTGTTGCTAGCATAACAACAATGCTGTTTGGAGCGAGATGTGATGGTTAAAATGATTAACTCTCTATTAATTATTGGGATGTGGGAGCTGTTTTGTTGGTATTAATTATTGGGATATGGGTGCTATTTTGTTGGTATTAATTATTGGGAGATGGGAGCTGTTTTGTTGGTATTAATTATTGGGACATGGGTGCTGTTTTGTTGGTATTAATTATTGGGATGTGGGTGCTGTTTTGTTGGTATTAATTATTGGGATGTGGGTGCTGTTTTGTTGGTATTAATTATTGGGACATGGGTGCTGTTTTGTTGGTCTTAATTATTGGGACATGGGTGCTGTTTTGTTGGTATTAATTATTGGGATGTGGGTGCTGTTTTGTTGGTATTAATTATTGGGACATGGGAGCTGTTTTGTTGGTATTAATTATTGGGACATGGGAGCTGTTTTGTTGGTATTAATTATTGGGATGTGGGTGCTGTTTTGTTGGTATTAATTATTGGGACATGGGTGCTGTTTTGTTGGTATTAATTATTGGGATGTGGGTGCTGTTTTGTTGGTATTAATTAATGGGACATGGGTGCTGTTTTGTTGGTATTAATTAATGGGATGTGGGTGCTGTTTTGTTGGTAGATTCTAAGGGCCTACCTTAGTCAGAAATTAACTCATTTGTTGTGAATCACAAAGTGGGGCCCAGGACCCCATGAGTCAGTTGAGATGCAAATATGTAAACAAAAGTTACTGTTTTAAATGGAATGAAACCAATCGCCGATTGCTTGTGCTTTACTAACACTGGTAAAAGGTGATGGTTTTGATAGCTGTTGGTGTACAATATGAGATATGGTGGTCCAGGGATTAAAAGTTGAGCTGCTATTTGTAGAGTGTGATACGTTTGCTGTGAGAAGATGAATGGAAGGCATCACAGTTAATGTCTCTATACTTACCAATCACAGAGAGAAGATAAATGGAAGGCATCACAGTTAATGTCTATACTTACCAATCACAGAGAGAAGATGAATGGAAGGCATCACAGTTAATGTCTCTATACTTACCAATCACAGAGAGAAGATGAATGGAAGGCATCACAGTTAATGTCTATACTTACCAATCACAGAGAGAAGATAAATGGAAGGCATCACAGTTAATGTCTCTATACTTACCAATCACAGAGAGAAGATAAATGGAAGGCATCACAGTTAATGTCTCTATACTTACCAATCACAGAGAGAAGATGAATGGAAGGCATCACAGTTAATGTCTCTATACTTACCAATCACAGAGAGAAGATGAATGGAAGGCATCACAGTTAATGTCTATACTTACCAATCACAGAGAGAAGATAAATGGAAGGCATCACAGTTAATGTCTCTATACTTACCAATCACAGAGAGAAGATAAATGGAAGGCATCACAGTTAATGTCTCTATACTTACCAATCACAGAGAGAAGATAAATGGAAGGCATCACAGTTAATGTCTCTATACTTACCAATCACAGAGAGAAGATAAATGGAAGGCATCACAGTTAATGTCTCTATACTTACCAATCACAGAGAGAAGATAAATGGAAGGCATCACAGTTAATGTCTCTATACTTACCAATCACAGAGAGAAGATAAATGGAAGGCATCACAGTTAATGTCTCTATACTTACCAATCACAGAGAGAAGATAAATGGAAGGCATCACAGTTAATGTCTCTATACTTACCAATCACAGAGAGAAGATAAATGGAAGGCATCACAGTTAATGTCTCTATACTTACCAATCACAGAGAGAAGATAAATGGAAGGCATCACAGTTAATGTCTCTATACTTACCAATCACAGAGAGAAGATAAATGGAAGGCATCACAGTTAGTGTCTCTATACTTACCAATCACAGAGAGAAGATAAATGGAAGGCATCACAGTTAATGTCTATATACTTACCAATCACAGAGAGAAGATAAATGGAAGGCATCACAGTTAATGTCTATATACTTACCAATCACAGAGAGAAGATAAATGGAAGGCATCACAGTTAATGTCTATACTTACCAATCACAATGGAAGGCATCACAGTTAATGTCTATACTTACCAATCACAATGGAAGGCATCACAGTTAATGTCTCTATACTTACCAATCACAGAGAGAAGATAAATTATTTGCACACTTATTAGTATTCACTAAGTAATTGACACCCAAAGTACTTGTAGTTATGGTACTTTGGGTACAATGCAATTAGTTTATGGAAACCCATTACCAGTCGAATTGGAAGAGATATGTGGTGGACAATGAGTAGCTCCCAGCTATTCTCTTCCATACATTTCCTTCTATGTATAGAATCATTCAATGGGTGGCCTAGCAGGAAAGAGAGCTGTTGTATGTGATGGGTATCAGGCATGTGACTTCTGGTAGAGAAAAGAGCTATGTTTTCTGTGGCAGTCCATGGGGACAGTTGCCATTGGTAGAAAAGGGATATTCTATGTGAAGCGGTTCAGCAGACATGTTTATCTTAGTAGGAGGGTGCCATGTTTTTGTGATGGTCCAGCATGCAGGCTGGTCCTAGTTAAAATGGCTCATGATGTCTTTGGTGACCTTGCATGATTGTTGCTCCAGATTAAAAGAACAATGACTTGGTATTAAAGAGTAATACTGATTGTCATTTTAGAGTATGAAGGAAGTGTATATCTTCGTAGAGAAAAAAGTTTCTTGGTTTTGCGGACGTTGATGTTAACTTAAATCGTTTACCAAGTATACGTTTATTATGCTAAATGTTTGAGTGGAAGCTTTGGTAATGTGCTTGCCAGGCGTATCAGCCAAAGTGCCAAGGTTGTGAAGCCAACGCCACGGTCGTTGTGGGACGCGGTTCACGACATGTATTTCGTAACATGGTCTACGCCAAGTGTTTGTACTCCGAATGTAATTTTATGATCATGCAGCCAAGGATGACTCTACATCATCGGAAAGGGTAGATCAGCCGAGTTACTGTTGCTGTTTCTGTTGGAGCGACATTATCCAACAACTGAAGCTCACTTGTCTATAAGCGTGGCTCTTCGCTGATACAATTGGATCTGTGACCTATCATGTAACGCTGAAACGAAGTCGCGAGTATGATGCTGGTAACTCGTGGAATTGTCCAGAGGGCGGTAGCTCCTGTCGCCGAAAGTGACGCTAAGAAACTCAATAAGAGGTCGAGGGAGGTACAATGGTCAGATACGGATTAATGTCCGATTTGAACCAGAGTGTACATTTTGTGTGGATGTCATGTAGGAGGTATCGCAACTTATATTTACAGTTGACTTAGTATGTTGTAAATTCGTGATATCTGGTAAGAATTCAACAGTACTGTCACCAGATTATTATTATGTGTGATGGATCAAAGATTACGTAAATGCAGAGACGTTCGTTTGTTTATAGTTATTTACCTAACACGAAAGGCTGACGACATTTCTGAACAAAATTCTTGAAAAACTATATTTTTTTCATTTTTGGCGTCAGAAACATAGCTTATGACCACTCATTGGAACGAGCTCAGGGAGCTAGTTCCAATGAGGGTCATACGCTATGCTTTTGAGACAAAGAAAATGAAAGAAATAATGAAAACTGAATGGTGATTTTTGTGAACAGCGCAGACCGGTTTGGTCATTACGTTGGGCAAACGGCTAGTGTGCTTGTAGTTGATGAAGAGGAAATATAAAATGGTTATAGATGGGTACTGTGGACAGCCATATGTTTGGACAAGGAGGTCCTTGTTCTCCACAAGCACTTCAGACCACTCGAGGGACTGGCACACAGCTGTTCCAATTTTGATCAGAGCTGTGCAGTGGAGTCGTTCGTGTTTATATCCCTTTACGGCTTTACCTAACACGAAAGGCAGACGATATTTGTAAACAAAATTCTTGAATAACTATTTTTTTTTCATTTTGTGCGTCAAAGACATAGCTTATTATCCTTGATTTGAATGACCCCAGCGAGCTCATTCCAATAAGTGGTCATACGCGATGCTTTTGAGACAAAAGAATGAAAACAATAATGAAAACCGAATGGTGATTTTTGTGAACAACGCTCGCCGGTTTTGGCCGTTACGTTGGGTAAAGGGATAGTGTGCATGTAGTTAATGAGAACGAAATGTAAAATGGTTACAGATGAGTACTGTGGATAGCCATGTGTTTGGACAACAAGGTCCTTCGTCTCCACATGCACTTTTTGTACAGAGCTGAGCAGTAGAGGGCTTTATGAGGCCTTAACTGGTTAATCCCGATACTTGTGGGATGATAAACAACATCCTTAATTTTCGAAGTTTTGGAAAGCCAGAAGGTGTGTCAAACTACTTTGATATCCCAAATATTATATTCCACAGAAATGGCATCACTGGTATCAACTGGTCAAAGTTGCATATCCATGTCGTTAAACGGCTTCACCTACACAAATGTGAGTTAAACATCAGAAAATCGTTGTTCCTAATGTCAAGAACTCATGCACACAAATCCAACAAGAGTTCACTCAAGCTGGTTTTCAGAACGTCCAAACTCCATGAATATTACATAATGTAAATATAACACTTCCGCTCGTCCACCTGTTACTATATGATAAACTATTCTGTAGCGCTCTAGATAATACACAGTAAATAAATATATAAAAAAAATGTGAATTCAAACATGATATACAAGCCTAGTTGTCTTATCGATTATATATATATATAATCCCACGTAATAAAACTTTCTCTGTTGTTGTGGGTTCGAGCCCTCACCATTCACGCGGGAAATTTGAAAAAGAGAGCTTCTCGCTGATTTCCATGTAGTGCGGATTATATACTTAATAGATGAAATTAACCCTTTGAACACTGTTGGTTTCTTCCATGTCAGTTCAATTGCAGCAGTTGGAAGAGTCCACATTCATTGTTTGGGGGTAGACCAATTAATATTTTCAACGTGCAGCCAAAATATTGATCGGTCTACCCCACACATTCACCCAGCAGCCACCCAAATTAATAAAATTATGACGTATCATGCTTCTGGGCCGGAAAAAGGGCCACTGATGTTTAAAGGGTTAAATGATGAATTTATGAAGAATTGAGTATGCCGCGTGTTCTGTACTGGCCAGGCATATCCTTGGTTAACTAGTATTCTCTCTTAGGGTATGTTGATGGCCGAGTGGTGTGCGTGACTCATTGTAGTTTCGCTAGGCGGTTGGTCCGGAGGGAAACTCTCTCTGTTGTTGTGGGTTCGAACCCCGCCATGCACGCGGGGAATTTGCAACAAAGAGAGCTTCTCGCTGATTTCCGTGTAGTGCAGTATATAGACATAATATATATACTATTCAAAAAAGGTAGGGGATATTTGATAAAAGTGAGATATATGAAGGAATATATTTATATTTTCATTAAAAAGACAGCTGGGGCATTGCACTGTGACATTTGGTGAATTATTTCCTCGGTTTGCGAGACAAGCACAGATCCGACGTGGCATACTCCTAACTAAACGTCCAATACCAGCTTGACGGAGGTTATTCCATTCTTCCTGCAGTGCAGCGGCGAGTTCCTGGACATTGGTAGGGGGCTGTTGGCGTTGTCGTAGGCGCCTGCCAAATAATATCCCAGACGTGCTCGATTGGTGAAAGGTCTGGACTTAGTGCTAGTCAAAGCAGTGTGAAGATGTTCTGCTCGTGGAAGAAATCTGTAGCGACACGGGCCCTATGTGCTCTCGCATTGTCATCTTGGAAAATGAATCGACAGCCGTGACGTGGCACAAATGTCACCACATGAGCTGCTAACATATTGTCACGGTAATACTGCCCTGTGACAAGTCATTGGATGGCATGTAATGCTGTTCTGCTTGTCATGGTTATGCCTCCCCACACCATAACCGATCCACTACCAAAACGATCGTGCTGCCTAACGGTTACGTCATGGTATCGTTCGTTGGGGGAGATGGGTTTGAGCACTGTAGGGAGGGCGATGGGTTTAAGCACTGTCGTTTTTTCATAAGGATTAAAGTTCTTAAAGACATATCACGTAACAGTTTGGTTTTTTTTTTTCTATCTATTCTGTCCATTCTGGGTAGGTATTTAGGGTATGATTTTCAGAAGACAAGTTGTATTTGATTTCCAGTAATAAATCTTCTATCATTGTTCCATTTAACTTTGTGTTTTTGGGAATTTCGACACCGGAACCCCCATTCGAACCAATCCATATGACTTCAGTCAATTCAAAATTTGCCTTCAAACCACAGATAAATGAAAAAATGTTTACTGCTTCCAAAGCAAGGTTCAAAGAGTATCCGTCATTTTCCATGAATCATTATTTTTATATCACAAATATTTGGATTTAACAAAACTCTTTTAAGGTTCCTTTCAAGATTTCTCCTCAGAGAAGAAAAAAGGATCCAGTATTTCACATCACGTTCTAAACTGAATTGATTCAGTGACCATTGCTTAAAATATGTCTATAAATTACAAAACTAACAACATACAAGGAAAAACCAAAGTCTAAAGAAATTAAGAGTTTTTGCAATAAACGACCATTCCAAAAAACCGAAAGCCCTCTCGTAGTCAAGCGAAATGAGGATGCCTGGAATATTTAAAAATCGAAACCCCTCTAGAAGTTTTTTTCTCAAATTTTCACCATGGTGCAAATTACTTTTCACCATGGTGCAAATTAATTGTCACCATTTGATAGTTGGGGGGGGGGGGGGGCATAGTAGCCACTAGGTTCACCCTCAAGCTTCGAATGCGGTCATCTAACAGAGGTGCGAGATGGGGAGGGCCATGGTAGCCCATCCCTATAAGCCCGGCCCCCGGAAGGGGGGGGGGGGCGTTGTTACTTGGTGATATGATCTGGATTTGAAGAGAGCACCATCAGTTCGTGTCAAGATTGATCACGGAGTGCCATGTCGATAATGCCGTCGTATTACACTGCTGGAACCCCCACTGGGGGGGGGGGGGGGGGCGGTTGCGTATAATCTCTTATATCCCGTGTTTATGAAAGGTGGTGTGGAAAAGGGATTAGGCTATCGATATGTGGTCACCGTAGATGGACCCTAGGTTGGCCCGAGGTTAAGGGCTCAGGATTGGAAATATAGCCTGCTGCGTTGCGCATGGGTGCGGTCTCCACATAGTGGCACGCATATAGAGGAATGAGTATTGGTGTTCTCATTTGGTTGTGCGCCAGGTTAAGCGGTTCGGGTGAGAACTTAACTCCCGTATAGGTTATGGTTTGTTCTATGCTCCTTCGAGGGAGCTTGTTTTTTGTAAATATGAAGGTAGTGAGTATGTATAGGTATCACTGTTTCTAATATTGTGGGCTGCCCTGAAAAGGGCCGTTAATTGGCGTAGTGTAGGGTCTACAGCCAGGATTCTGCCTTGTTGGTGGACGTGGATTCATCCGGTTTGTCCATCGTCTGTGGGTCAGTAGCTGCTTTAGGTGCTAGCAGGTGTTGGCTACGAACAGTGAAATCTTGGCAGCCATGTCCGCAATCTTATGATCGTCACTACTGCCAGTGTGCAGGTTAACAGGGTCTTTGACTAGGCCATTACGCTCATATCAGTGATGTTCACTCTTTTACAGGCTACCGTAGACTTAAGCGCCAGTGCCGCGCGCGCACTTTACACGCGGCTTCTCGTGTCAAACATAACCAGAATCAGCGTACACGACGTCGAATGGAACGACATTGCACACTAACTAGCAAACACATCACTAATCTATCGAATTACACTCTCAGTATACCTGAGAAGATTGTACTGGGCAAGGGCTTTAAATTTATACCAACGCCTCCAAAACCTATCAAATCTTTCTTCAATGAGGATATCCAATTGTTTCATAATAGAATGCGACTGCGAGTTATACATGCTGACCAACAGGGGCTTCATTAACCCCTTCCACAAGAGGACCAATACCGCCCCAACCACTTGTCACAATGTTGCAGTGGAAACATACCTATCTAAGACGAAAATAGAACTCCTACGGTGTTTTAACCCCTCGCGCCATCGCATCTGTCGCAATAATATGACCAAGGCGAAGCGAATTGCGATAAATAGCCTCCGGCGGAACCGCGACATTGACATCAAACAGTCGGATAAAGGCAAATCAACTGTTCTTATCAATCGCACCACCCATGTAGCTGAGGGCCTTCGTTAACTTACCTCGACCGTCCACTATAAACCGTTCCCCCATGATATAATGGAACGTACCACACTCGACATCCGGAATCACTTGGAACGTATGTACAGTTACCACGAGATTGATAATAAAATGCATACATAGCTTCAACCTAAATTGGACACGACCAAACAGCCTGTCCTCTACCTTCTACCACAGATACACACGGACCCGCCTACAACGGGTAGACCGACCATTGCGGGTTGCAGCGGCCCCACTACCACTATATCCTGTCTACTCGATTTTTTCCTGGTTCCCATTGTGAAGAAACAACAAACGTATATACGGGACACTGCCCACTCCATCCAACTCATTGAGGAGGTACATATCCCTCCTGATTCCAACCTATTTTTTGCCGACATTGCCAATATGTGCACCAACATATCGCACGAGGAAGCTATGGCATCTGTCGAACGGGTTCTGATTGAGAACCATAATTTACCATACCTCATACCCAGACCATCGACTACTTCACTACTAACGCTCCTTAAGCTTATACTTGAGCGCAACTGCTTCCAGTTTGATGGACAGTCCTATATCCAAACATTGGGAGCTGCCATGAGCAGTAAGGCCAGTCCTGCAATAGACGTTATCACGGCCCATACCTGGGAGACCACACTACTTTCAATGGGCCAGAGCAAAATCCACAAATGGCTCCGGTATCGTGATAATATCTTTATCATCTGGACGAGATCCGAAGTGGACCTGCATAGCTTCCTGGAAAGAGCTAACCAATCACACCCGACATTTCGTTTTGTTTATGAAGCCTCGAGCACCGAGGTCACGTTCCCTGATACCGAGATTTACAAAGGTGATCGGTTCCAAGCCACCGGCGTTCTGGATGTGCGTTTCCACATCAAACCAACGGAGATATTCCAATACCTCCCCGCCAATCCGCTCACCCTCCTGCCACTTTCAGGGGTTTCATCAAGGGTGAACTGGTGCGCTTTATACGCAACAACTCATCTGAAACACGCTATACACACCACAAGGAACAGTGTGTGAATAAACGCCTACCACGGGGTTACACCATGCAGGAAATTGAACACCTGTACTCACCACTGTCAACTTCACGGATCGACCCACGCTGCTTACAAACACGAATCGGGGTCGGACAAATAAAGCTTATATGGAGCCACCTCTGGTCTTCACTACGACCTTCAACCCGTACATTTCTAATATCAAGAAGGCACTCCTAAAATACTGGGAACTCATATCCAGCAGTACCACACTGCGTAGAATATTCCCGGAGCCTCCAATTCTGGCTGCTTTCAAACGCTGCACAAACCTTAATGACACCCTAGTATGTGCCCAACTACCGCCTACAAGGCATAGTGTCGGAGAGACCCACCCACCGACCATCCGGTCTCCCACTGGCAGTACAACCCACCACAATTAACCGGTACCAACCTACGGTCTACTCCCCCCCCCCCCCCCCCGCACACACATGGGGCTGTGGCTCGATGAGCACATTTACTACAGGCAGTTAACTGTCTGAACGCATGATCATACCAGCTGCTACCCACCACACGCATCCTCCTCCGAGGATAGAGCGTCTTGAATGAGCATCTACCCATCTTCGTGTCCTCTGACCTTGACACCAATACCTGTAGGGGCGCTATCTCTATTACGTCCGCCACGGACTGATTTATACCCGGTTCGACCGAACGGCTTTCGTAACTACTTCTGCTTCCAACCATGCGACCAATTAGAACAACTCGTAGATCGAACAACCAGCACAGACCGTACCAGCCTCCACCTAGGCATACTAGAATCATTATGCCACCACTAGTTCATACCAAGCCTAGGGAGGAAGCTTTAAGGGAACAGAGAACGAGGCACGCCCTCGATTGGATTAAACATATCCAGTCATCTGACTGGACCTACGGCACTCGCCCTCCATCCACCGCGGGCATTCCTGACCAACAGGAGCTTGACGCACAGTTGTTTGATCAGGTGGAGAAGTATAAACAGGCGGTCAAAGATACCATTGTGAACCACCTTAACCAGTGGGCTGCCAAAGACCCTGTTAACCTGCACACTGGCAGTAGTGACGATCAGAAGATTACGGACATGGCTGCCAAGATTTCACTGCTCGTAGCCAAACAACTGCTGCAAGCAGCACCAAAAGCAGCTACTGACCCACAGACGATGGACAAACCGGATGAATCCACGTCCACCAACAAGGAAGAATCCTGGCTGTAGACCCTACACTACGCTAATTAACGGCCCTTTTCAGGGCAACCAACAATATTAGAAACAGTGATACCTATACATACTCACAGCCTTCATATTTGCAAAAAAACAAGCTCCCTCAAAGGAGCATAGAACAAACCATAACCTATACGGGAGTTAAGTTCTCACCCGAACCGCTTAACCTGGCGCACAACCAAATGAGAACACCAATCCTCATTCCTCTATATGCGTGCCACTATGTTAAACCGCACCCATGCGCAACGCAGCAGGCTATATTTCCAGTCCTGAGCCCTTTACCTCGGGCCAACCTAGGGTCCATCTACGGTGACCACATATCGATAGCCTAATCTCGTTTCCACACCACCTTTCACAAACACGGGATATATGAGATTATACGCAACCGGGCGCCCCGCCCTCCCCCTCCCCCAAGTGGGGGTTCCAGCAGTGTAATACGACGGTATTATGAACATGGCACTCCATAATCAATCTTGACACGAACTGATGGTGTTCTCTTCAAATTCAGATCTTATCACCAAGCAACAACGCCCCCCCCCCCCCCGGGAGCCGGGCTTATAGGGATGGGCTACCATGGCCCTCCCCATCTCGCACCTCTGTTAGATTACCGCATCCGAAGCTTGAGAGCGAACCTAGTGGCTACTATGCCCCCCGCCTCCACACCCCCCCCCCCCCCATACCATGGTGAAAAGTAATTTGCACCATGGTGAAAAGTAATTTGCAACATGGTGAAAAGTAATTTGCTCCAAGGTGAAAATTTGAAAAAAAAATAATAATGCATGCCAGGTATGGGCCGCCGTACATTTGCCCTAAGTGTACATTACATTCACCTTCCACGGACGGATGGACTTTTCTGCTTTAGTTGACTCAACACTGCTGTCGTTCGTCAGTTCACAAGTTATGCCTGTGTCAAAATGACTTTGGCTGGTCAATAGCTATCTCGTTTAAACAACTTAGCTATCTCCTTTAAACGACTTAGCTATCTCCTTTAAATGACTTAGCTATCTCGTTTAACGTTTAAACGACTTAGCTATCTCCTTTAAACGACTTAGCTATCTCCTTTAAATGACTTAGCTATCTCCTTTAAATGACTTAGCTATCTCCTTTAACGTTTAAATGACTTAGCTATCTCGTTTAAACAAGATAGTAGGAAAACATACAGTGTCGCTTCCACGCTGCCGTAGTTTTTCAAGGTTACAGAAATACTTTGTAGGGTTTTTCCCTTTCCACTTTCCATTCACTTTTACCTTTTTTTTATCATTCCCTTCATGCTGTTGCATCTTTTGGATTTTAATTCTGCCTTAACCTTTCACCTAACATGAAAAGCAGACGACACTTGCAAAAAAAAATTCTTGAATAACTATGACCCCTCGTTGGAACGAGCTCGTCAAGCTCGTTCCTACGAGGGGTCATGCCCTATGTTTTTGAGACAAAAAATGGAAAAATAATGAAAATTAATTGGCGATTTTTGAGAATAACGCTGGCCGGGTTTTTTGCCGTTACTTTGGGTAAAGGGTTAAGCAACTCGATTTCTGAGCTAACTTTTGAAACCACATTGAAAAAGTCCAGGGGTCAATACTATAAAACTTTTACAATTGTATTTTCTAGAATTGTATTTTCTAGTTATTGAATTAAATGGGCTGAAATGAACCATTAGCATTTTCAAAGATGTGGCAATTTGCCAGTTAGCAAATTGCCATATCTTTTAAAAAGTTAGTGATTCATTTTAGTTAGTTATATTAATAGGTAGAAAATATATTTCTAGAAAATACAATTGTAAAACTTTTATAGTATTTGCTCCTGGTTCGGTGCATTCAACTTTTCTTCTGTATCAAGTTCTCCTTTGTCGGTCTTTTGTTCTCTATGAGCAGAATGGGGCAGAGTCTCCTCCCGTATTGAGAGTTATAATGCCTACCAAAAAAACTGACCAATAATCGAGAACTGATTGGCATTAATACCACTACTAATACCACCACTAGTGTTACTACTACTAATATGGTTTATTATTATTTTTGGTATTTTGCTCAGTCGTTCATTGTATACCCACATTTTTACTGTATCTACATATTCTCGGTCAATAAAAAAGAGTGTTTTTAAATTTCTAATACCCTTTATCCTTGATTGATTGGTAAATAGGGAGGCAATACCTAAATGGTGATTACTACTATACATGGTTTTTTTAAAATATTTATTTACTGAATAAAAATAAGTAGATCTGAGCACATTACAAAATAATCTAATCTATTCAATTTATTCCATGTACCCCTCCATGTACCCCTTCATGTACATCTTCTCATACCTGGATTTTCTTTTCTCCAAATATCGTGTAAGACAAGATTTTGTTCATTTTTGCTGTATCTTTTCTTTACTTTAGGCAAAGAATTTACCCAACATATAGATACCAAATTTTGTTATATTAATTGTTCTTTCAAATAAATTTCAAAACATTCCAGCAAAACCATATCGTGTGACCCCCCCCCCCCCACACTCCCCCCCCCCCCCCCTACACACACACAATGGAATGCGTGCGATAAATTCGTCCAGTGAGGGGGTCACATGATATGGTTTTGTTGAAATTTGTTGAAAATTTGATGTTTTTTAACTCCTTAATTTGTAAATCTCGCGGGTGGATGCGGCTGATTCTTAAAGTCAATGGTAAACATTATTTTGGGACCAAAAATTAGCAGCGTCAAGGTTATGCCAGTCCCCTTAACAAGGATTGACAAGTTTCTTATATTTTCTAAAAAAGAGCATTGTCCTCAATCAAGTCCTGGATGACAGCTGAAGTTAGTCTTTGAGCTTATATAAATATATTAAGGGTAATGTAATAAGATTTCTTCGGTGTTTCGTAAAATATTCATTTATCTCAAAATGGAATGATTTTCTGAAAAATTTTTTCGTTCCTCCACTGGAACTTGATTTTAACCAAACATTATTAGTCACACAGTTTGTTGGTAGCCTAATATGGTATATATGGTGTCACTTAATTTCATATTGGACGAGAGCGAAGCAAACTGTGTAACGAATATATCTTACCGACTGCTGCATCGATGCACAGAACTAATAACAACAGCGATCAAAATTAAATGAGAGAATTTTCACAATGTGTTCACGTGTCTTTGCCTTGTTACAATTTTTGAGAGAGTGCAGGCACTCTCCCATGAATTGTAACAAGGCAAATTCATACATACCAAACAGTTTCATTTCGAAGGTAAGATGACACACATCCACAGATTATGAAGCCTTTTAAGTTGCCTAACCTGCACTTCAGACCAAATACGAGCTTCCAACACTCAATCTTTCAAATTGAAGCCTTTATCGGCTACCGCCATTTTGAATAATCAATGAAGAAAGGGGAGATTACCCATAGCTGTCAGCGTATATTGATGTTGACAGACAGTATATGGTTTTATACGCAGTCTGTATGGGACATCTTTGAATCAATGAAATTCCCAGATACTTGTAGGAGGTAAGATATAGATCTGTATTCCCATTCATTTCTCCAAAGCTGTTAATCCTCTTGCCTGGAGTGACTGTCTACCAAAGGAAAGAATGCTATTTAATCATGCAACGAGAGAAGATAACACGTCGTTTTATTGTATCCGAAGAAAGACCCCAGCCATTAACTCTACCAATTCGAATTTTAGCTATACTTAAAAATTGTTTTGATATCCAAGGCAACAACACGTAAGAAAGGATTCATTCTTCATATAAATATTCTTATCCATTTTTGGAAATACGAAACAACAACATTCAGAACAACAAATGAAGAGAATATGAATTTCACATTTTGGTTTACCACAAAACTTGCCAGTCTTACTACGTACTGTTAAAACGTTCAGTGATAACTAAAAAAACCCCACAGATTCAACAAAGAAATCCTACAGAAATGAAATGGGTAGAATGAGTGAATGAATGAATGAATGGACAGAATGAATGAATGAATTCGTAAAGAAACAGATGGATGAAAAAAATAATGAAAGGATGAATGAATGAATGAATGAATGAATGAGCAAATAAAATTTTTAAAACTTATTTTTGCTGATGTCAGTGGTTCGTGCCGGAAACACATCAGTTCTAAAACTAGTGTGTAATATTGTGAACTTTATTCATGATATGGTTTCCGTTAAGCAGCCATGAATTGATTACGAGATCAAATTAACTGTAAAGCTGTTAATTTTCATGTCGTTCGTAAGGCATGTCCATTGACTGAGTGGTGACTGTTGCCAAAACAGCCATGCGCTGACTCAATGTTCAACCTTTGTGGCTGTCTATACCCTCCCCCCCACCCCCAAAAAAAAAAAATCCGGCATAAATGAAGTACTTATGAAGTACCCAGTTATATACTACATAACAAATTTGGCTCACATCTGCCCATTGGTTCTGAAAATTGAAATTGTGAGTGAAGCACAAATTTGGAAGCTCAAATATTGACCTGATGAGTTTCTTTGAAAAAGAGTGAATAGCCAGCACAAATGTAAATTCCGTACCGGAAATCTAAGCATTATTGCAAGTGGCTTATGAGAAGAGGATTTTTAAAGCAATTGAGGCTTATGGAGCATTAATCCCACCCCAAGGGATATAGTAATTTTTTAGGAAAAAATCAGAAGAGTAAACTCCACCAGCCAGAAGATGGCAGCAGCTTCATTTGAACAAAGTAGAAAAGAAAGGTATACTCCAAAGATGGTCTGTGCCATAAATGAATGAATTTGACCTGGTTGTCTTAAAGAATAAGAAACATTTCAAACTAGAAAATAGAGTTTACTGCCACTAGTAAATTCAAGCCTGCGTGGGAATGGTTAAAGTGGTAGAAATAAACAAATAGAAAGAGAATTTATGGAGGTTTATTTTGGAGGATAAAATATTTTTAAAGAAATTAGAAATAGGTTTTCGTCAACAGAATTTAAAGATATTCATACAGTAATGAGATATATATTTCCAAGAAACTAGAAAAAAAATAAACATTTATGTGCACAGTATTAAAATGCTTCCATCAAGGAATCAAAAATGGACGATTGTGGCTCTGCTACTTATATGAATGATGTTTAGAGCAGTACTGTGAGTGCGGCAAGGGTTATCATTATTCTCTCTTAGCATGAAATAAAATCTTTGGAAGCTCCATTGAAGTTTTGAGAGGGTTAAATTGAAGATATTCATACAGGGATCAAATATATTTTTCAAGAAACCACAAAAAAACATATATGTGCACAAAAATCAAAAAAAAGTTTTCATTAACAGTATTTAAAGATATTCATACAGGAATCAGATACATTTTTACAAGAAACTAGTAAAAACATATATGTGTTCAGCATTAAAAGGGTTCGATCAAGGAATCAGAAATGGACATTTTTGGCTCTGCCACTTATCTGAATGATGTTTAGAGTAGTAAGGTGAGTATGGAAAGGGTTATCCTTATTCTCACATTACATGAAACAAAATCTTTGGAACCCACAATTACGTCTTGAGAGGATTAAAAACTTTGAACTGAATCATTTCCTTTCCATGTAAACCAAAGGGTTTCTCTCAACTTTGTTTGAAATGAAATTGATACCTGATTAAAATAATAGATAACATGTCATGTTTCAAACCTACTCCACTTCTCTGTAGCATGATTCTTTACATTGTTCTAAATTGTTCTCAAGTGTGAATAAATATAACAGCTATTGCTTCAGGATAACTCACTGCAAATATGCTGACTCAGAATTTTTTCAATGCCACTCCTCCCCATACAAAACACCTTGACACAGCCGATGGCAATTATTTTTACCATTCCATTCTACTGGTCCTAAGGAAGCGTTATACCAAATAACAGTTTTCTGTTCTGTGTTGTTTGGGAAATATGGCCGTTTAAATTCTTTTCTATTTTTAGCCCCGGGGGTTCCCACGGGGCTGTGAAAAAAATTCGGACATCAATCAATTAGTTAGTACCCATTTATACTACATGTAAAATGTGGTTTAAATAGGCCCACCGGTTCTTGAAATACAAATTTTGGGCGGAGCCCAAAATGGATATGCTCCCACAGAGAGTCAAAATATTGACCTACCAACTTCTCTTGAACAAAGTTGAATTCCCTATACCAAAGGATGTTCCATACCAAATATCAAGGCATTCTCTCTGGTGGTTCATGAGTAGACTATTTTTAAAGATTTTAAAGCTTTTGGGGCATTAACCAGAGCCCGAAGATGGCAGCTGATTCATTTGAACAAATCGAGCGGGTATACTCCATAGATGGTCTGTGCAATATATGTTTGAATTTGGCCCAGTGGCTGTGAAGAAAAAGACTAATTTCCAAAAGTTAACGAACGATGGATGATGGACCGTCGTCGACGGACGACGGACGCCAAGTGAAGGCAATAGCTCCCACTGAGTTGCAGTCAGGTGAGCTTAAAAATGATAGAAACTGAATGATGATTTTTATGAATAGCGCTGGCCGGTTTTGGCCGTTACGTTGTGAAAAGTGTTAACCCTTTACCCAACGTAACGACCAAAACCGACCAGCGCTATTCTCAAAAATCGCCAATTAATTTTCATTATTTTTTCACTTTTTGTCTCAAAAACATAGGTTATGACCCCTCGTTGGAACGAGCTCGTCAAGCTCGTTCCAACGAGGGGTCATAACCTGTGTGTTTGAGACAAAAAATGAAACAAATTAGTTGTTAAAAAAAATTTTGTGCACGTGTCATCCGCTTGTCATGTTAGTTAAAGGATTAAACAACAAATTTTAAGATGTAAAAAATAGTCATTACCACGTTAACAACACTTTGAACACTGCGTGTTAAAATTGTCTATATTCTGTCCATTTGTGGAGGAAAGGATAGAAAGAGTTGTCGTTCCCTTTTGAAGCAGTGCTACATGAAATGACAAAAAATTGATTGTCAGCGTGTGCTTGAACTTTCTGATCTTCGAAAATATTATTTTAATTATCACAAAATGGAATGCATAAAACTCCAATGAAATGAAAATGACGGCAACAGCTGAGAGGAAATATCAATTATTTTACTTTAATTGTATTTTGAGCCTCAGTTTTATCACCAACAACAGGAGGTTTGAATAAATAACTTTTCATAATCGATACTTAACTCACACACAAAATTGCTATACAAAATAATTTGCTTTTGAAAGAAGCATATATGTCTAAATTACAGCATACTAAAATCCCCCAGAATCCCACAACGGGAAATTATGTTTTTGATGATTTATTTCTTCGCGAGAAAATAAAAATAGTCAAATTATACCCCAAACCGCCAGGATGCCTGGAATATTTTGTTGTTATTATTTTTTGTTAACTCTTTACCTAGACTAATGGCCAAAAATAAAACATGTAGAACAAGAGGCCCCATCCTAAATATCAACCCAGGGAATTGATTTGAACAAGTTGCAATATTCTAATCGATGGATCTAAAAAAAAAGATTTTTAAAGAATATTACTCATATTGAACTACCTTATAATTCGAGCTCCCACAGGGAGCCCAATAATGAACCCAGGTACTTGGCTTGAACAAACTTGAATCCCACATCCCTTAGGATTCTGAATACCAAATACCAAGAGATTCTGACAACTGGATCTGAAGAAAAATATTTTTTAAGAATATTCCTCATATTGCACTAAGTTATAATTCGGGCTCCAACAGGGAGCCAAAATATGAACCCAGGGACTTGGCCTGAACAAACCTGAATCTCACCTCCTAAGAATGCTGCATACCAAAAATCAAAAGATTCAGATTTGTCGATCGGAAGAAGAAGATTTTTAAAGAATATTCGTCATATTGCCCTAATCTGAACATTTGGGCTCCCATAGAAAACCCAAATATGGATCTAGGGATCTGATTTCAACAATCGCGTGAATGAATCTCCCAAAGATGTTATATTTATATATGAAAAATGAAAGCCTTTGGATCAGGGGTATGGGAGATGAAGATTCTCTAATGTTTTTCCCATTACTCACAGTGTTAAAAAGTCATGCTTCAGCATTTTGTCAAAGTTCTGGAAAAGTACCCTGTGATAAAGTACCCTGTGATAAAGTACCCTGCACAAAAGTACCCTGTGATAAAGTACCCTGTGATAAAGTACCCTGTGATAAAGTACCCTGCGATAAAGTACCCTGTGATAAAGTACCCTGTGATAAAGTACCCTGTGATAAAGTACCCTGTGATAAAGTACCCTGCGATAAAGTACCCTGTGATAAAGTACCCTGTGATAAAGTACCCTGTGATAAAGTACCTTGTGATAAAGTACCCTGTGATAAAACCGATGGTAATTTTTTTGGACAGTTCCTTTTTGCTGTTCAAAAGGAAGCGTCACACAAAATATAAATTCTCAGTGTCCTGTAGTTTTGGAGATATGGAGAGTTTTAAATTTTTCTATTTAGCTCCTGTGGTTTCCATTGGGAGACGGGACTATTTTTGGCATAAATTAGGTACTTATGACCAATCATCCATCATATCAAATCTGGTCCAAATTGGCCTCTCAGATAGGAAAACAGAAATTTTGGTACAAATTCGGGCTCCCACAGGCAGCCCAAATACGAACCTAGGGACTTGGCTTTAACAAACTTATATCTCACCTCACTGAGGACACTGTATATCAAATATCAACAGATTCTGGGGGATGTGAAGAAGATTTTTCAAGAATAATCCTCATATTGAACTAAATTATAATTCGGGCTCCCACAGGGAGCCCAAATATGAATCCAGGGACTTGGCTTGAACAAACTTTAATCTCGCCTTCCTACGGATGCTGCATACCAAATATCAAAAGATTCTGATTGGTGGATCTGAAGAAGATTTTTAAAGAATATTCCTCATATTGCACTAATTGGAATATTTGGTATTCCATAGAGAACCCAAATATGGACTCTGAAAATTGATTTCAACAGATATGAATCAATCTTCCAAAGATGTTCTATGTGAAATATGAACGCTTTTATAGCAGTGGTTTGGGAGAAGAAGATTCTTTAATGTTTTTCCCATTACCAACAGTATTAAAAAATAAAGTAAAAAAAAAATGTATCCTATGATAAAACCGATGACAATTTTTTGAACCATTCTTTCCTGTTGGTCCTAAGGAAGCTTCACACCAAAATAAAAATTTTCAGTGCCGTGTGGTTTTGGAGATGTGGGCATTTAATTTTTTTTATTTTTAGCTCCTGCCGTTCAATGGTACGACGGGAAATTTTGTTTTGGCATAAATTAAGTACTTTTGGCCCAATAAGCCCTCATATCAAATTTGGTGCAAATCAACCTTTCGGTTTGGAAAATAGAAATTTTGGGCGGGGCCAAAATTCTTGCCCCTCCCATAATGCCGGCAAATATTGCCCTTCGAACTTCTCTTAAACAAATCTGAGTGTACACCTCAAAAGGAAGCTGCACTCCAAATATCAAGCTACTGCTGGTTCATAGGAACAAGATTTGTTTTAAGATTTAGGCATACTTTTTGGATGTGGCCCATACCCGGGGGCGGGGCAACTTGATTTAAACAAAATCAAAATGCGATGTCATAACAAACATGCATCTCAAATTTCATTTAAATCGGTTCAGCGGTTTTGAAATTTGGAAATGATCAGGTAAGAGATGCGGACTGTATGGTGTGTCAATTGCATTGCTGACAATGTAATTATATGCCAAATCTAAAATGGCCGCTGTCAGCCATGTTTATCAACAAAATTCGGAAAAAAATTATAGCCCTCATCTAGACCTTGCCTTAAGGCCACGTTTGACATTTCGAACAAAAAGGCTGAGAACTGCGGCCTGGAATTGTGGACGGACAAAGAAACGTCCGTACGGACGGACGAACGGACGGACGGGCGGACGATTTTTTTTTTTTTTAAATTCGATGGGCATAGAAACGGTTATGTCCCCTAACCCTAATCCCGAAGAGATACTAACACTAACCCCAACCCTGAACTGATGCGAACCCTTAATATAAACCCCGAAAATTCGCAGTTTGTCTCATAAGTCTCATATCTTAGTAATTTAGCTCATAATATATCAAATAAGCTCATAATATTTCGGTAAGCTCATAATGCATCTCCGAACATAAAAAAACCCGTAACTCCCGTATAATTGCCCGGCGGACGGACGGACGGACGGACGGACGGACGGACGGACTGGACAGACGCACGCACGGGCGAATGGTTGAAAAATGACACCCATCTTTTCCGCTAATAAAGGCCTAACTAAAGTTAAACATGCTATACGCGATACAAGTGTTGCAATAAAGTATTTGGTAATGATATTTCTTCTCAGTCTTCACATTTTGGTCTATTCTTTGATTTGAACCCCTCTAGCCAATTACGTTTACAGTACTCCATGACCCTTTCTCTGGCGATTTTTTACCCTGGTTTGCCCCAACGTCCAGGTCCGAGATATCCAATGAGTAGTTCTCTACTAGCTTCCTCACTTGGACCATCCACCCCGTTTTGATATTTGAGTTGAAAATTCTCAGGAACATTACTTTACACCATCGGCTGTCGGGGAGATTTACCAAATAATTAAGATAACCGAGTTTCAACAGGTCTATCCTGTCCTTGATCCTCATCCACCCAAGCTCACCCCTGATTGCTTCTAGCGCTGCGGCGTTACTCGAACCCGTTATCCATCGGCCTGCAAGATTTCCAAGCTCTTTACGGCCGTCTGGATCAGGGGTACCACTTCCGTACCGTATATTATACTTGGCAGCCTCACCATTTCCCAAATGGTTTTTCCCACGAAAACCTTATTGAAACTGTTTCTCTCGAAAAGTTTCATTTGGTTAAGGATTCGCTTTCCCTTCAGAATCAATTTATTTGTGTGGTTTCGGTAGATGCCTCTTTCTGTAATGTTTATATTTACCCCCAAATACTCGTAATCACCTGTCTCTCCTACACTGAGAAGTTTGCTGCTCCCTTCCGGAATGCAGAACTCACCCACTCTCCACCTTCGAGTGGGGTCCACTTTGCGGCCCACAGGTATAACTTTGCTCTTGCTTTCCTTAAGTTCGAGTCTCCATTTGCTCCCATATTTCCCAACAATTTTCAGCATTTTCGTTAGCTCCTCTTCGCTTTCTGACACTAGAACCATATCGTCTGCAAAAATAGCCCTGGGATCTTCAAGTCCCTAACTGCTACCCCCTCGTCGCTACGCAGGAGTTCATCTCCTAAATCTTTGATGTACGATGCAAACAGGATTGGCGAAAGGATACACCCTTGTTTTAGGCCTATCTCCATAGGCACACGTTTTGTTGCAATGTTTCCCAGGCTAAGTTCACTCTGTACATCTTTATACAATGCTTTCATAATTCCAACAAACTCGCCTCCTAAGCCCAGAGCCTCCAGCTTGCGCCACATACCCTCCCCCCATACTCTATCGTATGCCTTTTTAACATCCAAAAAGGCCATAAACATCTTTTTCTTTTTTGCTTTCGCGGATTCTATCATTTGGGATAGCGTGAAAAGATGGTCAGTTACTCTCCTTCCCTTCCTGAAGCCATTCTGGATTTCTCCCAAAAAACCTTTCTCTTCAATCACCTCCTCTAGTCTCCCATAAAGGACTTTACAGAAAACCTTTCCAATGTTGCTACTGACAGAGATCCCTCGATAGTTATCCAAAACGTCTTTTCCCCCTTTTTGTGAATAAATGTCACTTTGCTTTCTCTCCACTCCTTGGGGACCTTTTGATTTTCTATGGCTAGATTGAATAGGGCAGTTAGGCTTTCCACGAGTTCCTCTCCCCCTTTTTTGATAAACTCGTTAGGAATTTCATCCATTCCTCCCGCTTTTCCATCCCTTAATTTTGATATCAGCTTTCGCACCTCCTCCGTTTTAATTTCGCTGCACACGAAGTTCGATAGGTTTTCCTCGACCTGATTCGGACAGTCAAGTGGGCTCCCCATGCCCCATCGCTTATCGTTTACCTTTTCCCAGTGCTTGACTAGTTCTGATGCGACTTGATCTTGCTCGTCTGTAACTCTGCCATCTACTTTAATACTCTAAGGGTTACTTCCTTTGTTACTTTTATTCACCCATTTCCAAAATACGTTCGAACTTGACCCCCTGTCGTTCTTATCTCCTAAAAAGACTGCTATTTCTCCTTAAATGTGAGCGCTTACTAGCAGCACACACATATTTTTGCTCTTCATATTTTTTGCTTCAAACTTGTTCATGGATTTACACTTTATCTCAACTTATTTGCATTGACCTAGAGATTCTGGATATAGCAACACTATTTTGACATGTGGCTTTACAAACTCAAAAATTCTGTATTTTGGTGGATTTTTCTTCATAATCTGGTTCCTCAGTGGATGGTGGTGAAATAGTGTGGATTATTGATTCCTCTTGCTGGTCAACTGGAGGTGTGAAATGCCAACCTGTACTGTGGGTTATTGATTCCTCTCCTCCTACAACTGGAGGTGTGAAATACCTGATGAATCAGCATACTCAGGTACAGCTGTACTCAGAGATGGTTCATCAACAATTTTCAAATCCTATTTCGTACACATGTGATGAATTACTGGAGCTGAACCCTGGAGTGCATTGCAAATTACCCTACAACGTCTGGGAGGCTGTGAGGTCACTCAGCTTAAACAAGCAGAAGGCAAGCAAGCGAGGCACGAGGGGAGGAAAGAGACTTTCACTTGATTTTCCTAACTCTGCCAAGTTCCCCCCTGATGCTGAGGAGAAGATCAGGAATACTAACTGTTATCTTGGTCTGTTAAATACACGTTCTTGTTGTAACAAAGCCGAAATTCTTCATGATGTGATCGTCGAACACGACCTGGTGAATCAAAATAATGGTAGTTTATCGTCCCCTGAGTTCCAATGTGTTCTTAGTGCCAGTAGGCACATAGAACACATTGGAAACTCAGGGGACATTATGATTATGTCAAGCAGCCACGAGTTGATTCGTGATCTGACCTTCTGTGTTAAGTTTAAAAGTTTATAGTTGAAAGTGAAGCCGATAAACTTAGTGATGGGTCTCACCAAACAGCCTTGTGATTATCCAGCATGCTTCATCTACTACGTTTTGACACGATTCAGTGCTGGTGGTGGTAGCAGTAGTAGGAGTAGTAACTGCTACAGTTGTTGTTGTAGTAGTAGTAGAAGCAGTAGTAGTGGTGGTATTAGTAGTGTTAGTAATAGCAGTAGTATCCAGTCGGCAATAAGTGTAAACGTGTGTCAGCGTGGTCAATTCAGGAACACTTGAACTAGGGTTATCCGATCATAGAGCTACATATGCCCACATTTCTCATTCACATTTCAGCAAATCTGTGACCACACGCGACGTTTGGCTTTACAATAAAGCCAATTTTGAAAGAATGAATATTATGATAGTTGAAACAAATTGAAAAAATCTAATATGTAAAGCCCCAACAGTAAACGATTCTGTATCCAACTTTGTTTCTGAATTCTTGAAAGTAGCTCAACATTGCATTCCCAATTCCACAATAACAGTGAGGAAAAATGACAAACCATGGTTTGGCAGCGCCATTAGAAGAGAGCTACGCCGCCGTGACCGACTAAGGAAATCAGCCTTGAAAATAATAATCCCCAACTATGGAGAAAGTATAAGTCAGCCAGGAACAAGGTCAACAACATGAAAAAATTTGCAAAAAATGCATATTTGGAAAAAGTTGACGATTCCTTATCTCATGATACGAAACCTTGGCAGTTTTGGCATGTTGTTAAGAAGTTTTTGAACAACTTTTCCAGCTCTGTATGCATTCCCTATCTCCAACGTGTATCTGATGGGGGCTGTGAAATAATTGAAAATGACTCAGAAAAAGCAAACCTCCTAAACGAGACTTTTATTATTAACAGCGAATTAAATTCACATTCCAAAAAACTGGCACACTTTATACGTAGATGTTCACAATTCATCAGTATAGGACATTATCGCCATTCTAACACGATCAGTATCACGTGATCGCGTCTTGTTAGAAGTTGGGTGGAATAATTTAGAAACAAGAAGACACGTTCCAAAGATGTGTATCTTTTACAAAATCATACACAACGATGCGCCAGATTTTCTCTATGAACTTCTACCACCACGGGTTTGTGACACATCGTCTTATAACCTTCGCAATTCGTCAAATTTCATGCCTTGCAGCACACGAACTGGGCTATTTAAACGATCATTCTTTCCGTCTTGCACGGAAACGTGGAACATTTTATCCCAATCAGTACGAAATTGCTCATCGGTTACTGAAGTCAAAAAACTCAAATCACCCCCGCATGCAAACCACCTGCATATTTCTCGCATGGTTCTAGAAAACACAATATCATTCACAGTAGAATTAGAAGTGGTTGTAGTGATCTGAAAAGTGATAAATTCCCCAATTACATCTCCCAATGTCAATATTGTCCACATTGTATAACTCGTCCCCTGAGTTCCAATGTGTTCTATGTGCCTACTGGCACATAGAACACATTGGAACTCAGGGGACGAACTGTTGTTGAGGACGCAAAACATTATTTCCTTGTTTGCCCATCTTATTCAAACGTTCGTAACGCTCTCACTGGTAATTTATCAAATCTTAATATTACTTTGAATTCGGTGGATAATCTATTGTAACGGTAATCCGGTGTTAGAAACTAAAACTAACACATTGATTTTTAAATTTGTGCAACAATTTATTTGTAGCACTGGGAGGTTCGACAACGAGTTCCCAACTAGTAATATTTGCAAAACAACACTGACTCAAGGTATCCACTTCATTATAGAATACGCATGGATGGGTCATGGAATGGACGCGTCATCGGGGTGACGTTCAGCCACCGACTCAGTACACAGATTGTGCAGTCACGGTGATAGTCATGGTTGCGCTGTTTGTGGCCTGAGTCGCTGACGCAGCGTTTCCCCTACCTCTTGTGTGAAGCAGCTTGGATCTAATGTGACACGTCCCTAAGCTGTAATACAGAAGGCGAAGAAATGATTATTATTATTATTATTTTATTACTATTATTATTATTATTATTATTATTATTATTATTATTATTATCATTATTATTATTATTATTATTATTATTATTATTATTATTTCAACACATCCTAAACAGAACATCGCCCAAGCGGCCTTTGGCTTTGAATATTAATTGATTCAAATCGAAAGAGACACAGAATGCAAAAGACACATCAACAGCTTTTCTTTCTTCCTTTTTTCTGTCTTTGTTTAGTGCTACATATTCATATTTATTTATACACATACGCACATATATATAAACCCTTTCAAATAGTTTATTTTACATTTATGAATTTCAAAAAAAATTTTGTTTCGCCATTGTAACATTTTTTGTATTCATGTTATGGGAGCGGAGGTTTTTACTAAGTGGAAAGCACTTGTCCTCCTATCCCTTTTTGCTTAATAGTTATGGCAAATAAAAATATGTTTAAAGTGCGAAGAAGTCGGAAAAATTGCAACCCTACAGAACAACGGTTCTATTCAAAGGATATGTATATCACCCTTATCCGTGCCTTGATGGAGTGTCAAAAAGTGATGTAACCGAATAGCAGCGAGTTCACGCTCGAGACTGCTTGTCTGCATCATTCATGTCGCACTGGCTAACTATGCTCTTAATAGCAGTGCATGAGTCAATTATCTTCCTACCTCCCGTAGTAGTGGGCTCATTGTAGAAGTTTATTACAGACTCTAATAACTCATTCTGCTAGATGCTTTTATTTACTTTAACCCTTTACCTAACATGGAAAGCAGACGACACTTGCAAAAACAATTCTTGAATAACTATTTTTTTTCATTTTTTGTCTCAAAAACATAGGTTATGACCCCTCGTTGGAACGAGCTCGACGAGCTCGTTCCAACGAGGGGTCATAACCTATGTTTTTGAGACAAAAAATTAAAAATAATGAAAATTAGTTGGCGATTTTTTAGAATAGCGCTGGCCAGTTTTGGCCGTTACGATAGGTAATGGGTTAATCAGCTTATAATCCTTCAAAGTCGTGGATAACTAATCTTCGATTTGAGGGTTCCTATTTACTGCTGTTTACTAGGCCTTGTCGATAAAATAAGTCAGCCTAGGCTCCATCTGCTACGATCATCCCATAACTCCCCCCCCCCCCACCCCCATGTGTCTTAACACTAATCTTACATAATCTACCAGCTGCTTCTGTGCTAATGTGATTTGTTTAAAATGAAACACCTTGTACGTTACTGGGAGCCCCCTAACAGGAGCAGAACATGTGTCTGTTCACACTGGAGCTGTTTTGTTGTGAGCTAACTTTTGTGTACATTTACTTCTGTTAAAGTGTTGATGTTTCGTTTCTTCTTTTTCTCCTTCCTCTCTTTATTTTGAGAGTCACTTCTGGATTTGACACTTTCAGCAGTTCAAGGCATAACAACATTAATTATCAATTCAATTACTCCTTTATAAACATCGTCGACTTTTCAGGGAAAGTAAACGCTCCAATTGATTGTTTTTATGCAAACCCTAGGCATTCAAGATGGAGAATAAAATTACCCTAGAGAGAATAGAGGCGAACGATGAGACTATTTCCACATAAAATCACCGATGACGAGAATGAATATTATTATGCTAGTAAATTTGCTTATCCAATCAAATGAAGTTACTAAGAGACATAGACTCCGCAATATTTGGTTCAGGGTGGCTGAAAAGCACCCAATATTAATTTAATATTAGGTGCCCGTCAGCCATTTTGTTTTATCGTTATATCCAGACTCCTCAGCTTTTAATTTACACGTACGTACATGCTGCAGCGCAGTCGTACAGAAGATCCACCATATAAAATAGCCCGGTCGTATAAACATTGAATTCGATTGAATGAAACTGTTATAATAAAATGCCAAACCAGCCCAAAACATTGGCGGTTATAGAACAAGTCACGAGTGATTAATTAGAATGCGGAAGCAAATTTACTCCCCTTGTTGCGTATGTAAATACCGTCTGCTTTGTTTACATTTTTCGAGAAGTGCGCATCATTTAACTATTCGTTGAGTTAACTTCCCCAATGACATTTTAGCATGCCGTTCATAATAAATATATTACAGGGCGTTTAGTTGGCAGATACAGTGTCATATACGGCAACAGAAAACAATATTAGGCGAGGCGTCGCCTCGCCTAATATTGTTTTCTCTTGCCATATATGACACTGTGTGTGCCAACTAAACGCCCTGTAACTTATATTATCGACTCGCCGTTTAGCCTTTATTCTCATCTTATATTTATTATAGTTGCAACTGGCCCCAAGTTATTTAAAGATAAAATTCACTCTTTACCGTTATGTCACATTATTACCGCTGACTCTATAAGTTACTAGTGGATTAACATAAGTTTGGAGGCCCGTTAAAACTCCATAATTTCAGTGAAGTCATTCGACGGAGCCGGGCCGCGGGCGATAATGATATAAATAGCCATTAGCGGCCCGCGGCCCGGCTATTTTTAGATTCCATGATTTAATGAATTACTCCCATTCGGATGACGTCCCTTTGTATTTCTGAACTGAAGTCGAACACACGATCGAAACAGAAATATCGAACCGACTTTAGTGATTATTTCTGCGCTGAAATGAAGCACTATCAGATGGAAACAAGTTTCATTGCACTGTGAATCGGTCGCACTGTAAGTATACTGATAAAATCATCGTTCGTTCGTTACAACGGCCTGGTAATAATAGTAATAACATGATTGTTGTCAGGCATCATGATTCATTAGCGGCCATGCAGCAATGATGAACAGCCCTTGGGTTTATTAACGGCCCTCGACTTCGTCTCTGTCCCTTAATAAACCCTCGAAGTCGAGGGCCGTTAATAAGCCCAAGGGCTGTTCATCATTGCTGCAGGGCCGCTAATGAACCATAATACCCTCCAAAATCATGTTATTGTTATATTAATCCTTTCAACCCAGTGTGAATAAATTTTGCGTGAAGAAAAAATTGGTAGTGGACGAGCAGACCCTATAGAGAGCAAATCTGAAGCGAGGCTTCGTAATAATTTAATCCAACAGCTTGACAGAGCTGTTGGATTAAATTATTACTGAACCTCTCAACAAACCAGGATGGTATCGCCCCTTTCGCCGTTGACAGTATTGACTGAAATGATACCTTTCAGGTCGCCAGTGTTAAAGTGGTTAAATGCAGGAGTTTAAATGCCAGCTGGGACTCATGTAACCTTCAAGCCATACGAAACAAGAGCCTTTCATTTAATGTCATTGACCTAATCGAAATTCTTAGGGATGAAGAAAACAATAACTACATACTTAATGCCTATCATCTGATAATATTCAAAACATAGCCCAGTAATGATGACGGTAGATGTGGAGTTGAGAAATAAAATATATATATTGTTTGTCAAAGAAAGCTTTTCATATGAAATTTGTTTGGACTTAACATTGTTTGTACAACACGTCTGTGAATCACTGTTCATAAAAATTAATAAAGATATAAAAAAATACTACATAATTAGTGTGATATACTACTCAAAGTTTGCTAAGCACCAAGTACATCCAACTACCTGTTTTACGTTTTAGTTGAAATAATGTAATGAAAAGTGGATATATTTTTTATTTAATTATATCTTTAATGATTTAATTCAGAAATAAAGATTTTATTTGTGTTTGACATTATTGTTTAGCTTTTGAATACGATAACCATGGAAAATGGATATTATTGGTAAAAGAGGAAATTTTTCAATATGCTAAAAAGTTGACGGGGCGACTGGTATGGCTTCAATATCGAGTATGAGACCCATTACTGTTACGTACAGCTCGACAACGCCTTCTCATGCTCCCAATCAGGTTCCTGGTGGTCCTTTGTGGGATGTTGTTCCATTCTTGGCCCAGCATGCACCAAGCTCCCGGACACTTCTTGGCTGGACTGGACAGGCTGAAATTGCAAGCTGCAACTCGTTCCAACATGTTCGATTGGATTGAGGTCAGGAGATCTTTCTGACCAGTCCATACGCTCAATCCCCGCTCTCTGTCTGTACTCCCCGACAGCATGGGGAACATGAGGACGGGCATTATTGTCCATCAGAATGAATCTATCACCCACTGCACGTGCATACAATCTGACGAGGACATCCAGGGTCTTATCAATATACCGCTGTGCAGTCAGTGTACCACGTTCGAGGACACAGAGCTGTGTACGTCCATCCCAGCTGATGAAGCCCCAGACCATGATTGATCCGCCACCATAGGGGTCATGCTCAGCAATGTTGGCTGCATGGAATCGGTCTCCTGGTCTTTTCCATATCCTAGAACGCCTATCTGTGTGGTCTAGGCACATCTGTAAAAAGGACAGGTCGCCAATCTTCTCTGGTGCATCCAACGTGGTCCATGGCCTATTCATATCGTGCCTGGCGGTGGTTCTGGGACGGCGGAGTGCGAATACATGGTCTTCTTGTCGGAGACCACCTTCGTGCAACCTGCGTCGAAACATTTACTCCGGATGCATTTTGAAGGTCACTGTGAAGTTGGGGTGCGTTTCCTGCGGGCATGAATTATCAAACACCGGACTTCAGCTGCAGATGTTGCCCTGTCTCTGCCACCACCATGCCGTCTTACTGGTATGCCATACTGCTGAATCTTCTTGCCCAGGCTCTGGTGATCACCGTATGGTGCACACCAAGGGCTTCACTAACATGGCGATGGGTAACCCCTTGCTCCACCATCCGCCACATTTCTGCTTCAGACAAATGTCTTCTTATATTTGCATTTGCCATATTCGATCATTAAATCACAAGGGTTTGTGTTGAAATGAAGATTGACTACCCTACACATGTCCTGTACATGTAAACATCATGAAAATCAAGGGGTACATGATTTCCATGACTGTCACGATAAGTCTGCCTGTCAAGAGAGCTAATGTAAACACTGGGGACCATCTCAATACATTCCTCAATCATATCAACCAAAAATATCGCAAATATGTCACAAGCAAATTTTACAATGATGTGTCAAATATTTGGTGCTTAGCAAACTTTGTGTAGTATATATACACATAAGACTCCCCGTAAGCAGATATCAATTTGTTTGTGGACAAAATCTCTGAAACTGCTGGTAAAATCCGATCCCTATACAAAAAGAGTTTCTCTTGAGAGACTTCGATATAGATCTCCTAAAATATGCAGAACATGGTAAAACGAGCAGTTAATTCATGGACAATATGTCCAGCAGTGGATTTTTGCCGATAATTACAAAACCATCCAGAGTTACTGAGCGGTCGGCTTCCTAAATTGATGACATATATCAATAATATAGGGACCGATTATACTTTGGGGATAATCATTACATATGTTTCCGATCATTTCGGATCATTCTTCCTTTTCTGGAGGCCTTAAAATCAGTGCAAGGTATGGCGGATAACTCTAGTCTATTATAATATTAGAATGTTTCTATTCATGTTCTATCGGTCGATAATACCTGAGTTTGTTGTGATTTCTGAAATAGAGTCCCATCTCTCCTTGAGGCTATAGGGTTAGTGGAGACGTGGGCTGACAAAGAAAGCCCCATCTCTCTTGACGGCTATAGAGTTAGTGGAGACGCGAGCTGAGAAAGAAAGTCCCATCTGTCTTGAAGGCTATGGGGTTAGTGGAGACGTGGACTGACAAAGAAAGTCCCATCTCTCTTGAAGGTTGTAGGGTTAGTTGAGACGTGGGCTGACAAGAAAGTTGCATCTCTTTTGAAGGCTACAGGGTTTTCTCAAGCTTTAGAACACCAAAATGAAGATGGAGTACACTTAGTTATGTGCGGAACTCACTGATTCCAGCGTTGCAAGCCATTCCTCGGAAAGTCAGGATGTTCTATGGCTTAAACTTGATAAATTTGTTCCGTCTCAAGAATGATATCTACTTATGTGATGCATACTCTGCCCCCGTGTCATCACCTCTCTTTCAACCTGGGTCAAAATTTGATACGCGTGGGATTGTAACAAAAGAAATAGCACATTTTAGTAAACTTTGTGATGTAATTGTACAGGAGGACCTTAATTGCAGAACTCCGAATGACAGCAATTCAAATTCCATTTCACTGTATCCAGGCTACTGTGCAGATGATTGTACTAAGTGCAATAGTAGGGACAGTGAAAAGATAGATCTTCAGGGTAGAAAATTATTGCACTTGTGTATCCAATCAGGAATTAAAATTCTTAATAGAAGGGAGACTGGTGACACTTTTGGCGAGTACACTTCATATCAGTATATAATGGTCGACGAGTTGAAGATTACATTATTGCTAGCGGGTCCCTTCTTCAGAGTAGGCCTGTTTTTAAAGTGAACACATTGCAGCTTTTATCAGAGCTATGCCAGATAATGGTATGTTTTATCAGATCATTACCAGATTATGGAATGTTTTATCAGATCACTGCCAGATTATGGTGTGTTTTATCAGATAACTTCCAGATTATGGTGTGTTTTATCAGATCATAGCCAGATTATGGAATGTTTTATCAGATCACTGCCAGATTATAGTATGTTTTATCAGATCACTGCCAGATTATGGTATGTTTTATCAGATAACTGCCAGATTATGGTATGTTTTATCAGATAACTTCCAGATTATAGTGTGTTTTATCAGATCACTGCCTGGTTATGGTATGTTTTGAAGGCAGTGTCAAAAATTACTAATCAGCCGGATAACCCGTTCCCTCTACCACCTTGATTTATTTGGGACGCTAGAGCGCAAGACAATTCTATCAAAATAATTTGCTCATCGGGAAGCAAATAATCTAAGTTAAACAATTTACTACTGCAATTGAAATCTCTGATAATAAATGACCTATTAAATGAGGTTTCTGAAATCATTTACTCGTGTGTAAATATGTGCCTTCGACCTCGAAATAAAACCCCAAAGCCATCCCTAATTAAACCATGGTATGAAGGGTCATGCTATGAGATCAAGAAACATCTTCAACACCAGCAGATTCTGTTCAAAAAATATAACACAGATCCAATAGTCCACGGAAGATATTATGTTACTCAGCACAAATATAAAACAGCCATTATAATTTACGCTGGGGGAAAAGCAATACAAGGAAGAACACGTTAAACATCTGGATAATTTACACAACTCAAATCCTAAACAGTTTTGGAAAATTTATCCAAGTTATGTGTAGATATTATTATATATATTATGTATATACGTAGATATTATTATGTGTATGTGTAGATATTTTTTATGTATATGTGTAGATAATATTATATATATATTATGTACATGTGTAGATAGTATTATATATATTATGTACATGTGTAGATATTATTATATATATTATGTATATACGTAGATATTAGTATATATATTTTGTATATACGTAGATATTATTATATATTAGATGTCACGTGACTTTCCCGCGTTCTGATTGGTTGAACAGAAACACCCTATTTCCGATAGTTCGTCAGCGAAATCGCACAGACCTACTATCATTTTTGAAAAAAAGAATAGTGCACGGTAATAGTGCACGGTTATAAATAGTAACATTCGAATTCGCTTAGAAAATTCCATTGAAACGTAAATACTTTACAAGACATCTCGTCCCATATACATTATTACATTCAGTTTGGAGAAATAAAAATATGTGTATCGAAAGTGATTTTTGTAGTAGTGTTGGGGGCGGGGAGGGGGTTAATGGAATAATGGTATTGTGTTTCTTGGGGTTTGGGGTTTTGGTTCTCTACTTCTCTATCCCAGAACTATGAGTGGCAGAATTAACTTAGTTTACATGTTTAAACCCTGAACCATTTTCTTTTCTATTTGGCTGTGAATAAGAATATTATCTTGCATATATGACCGATGAAGACCCCACCCCCCCCCCCCCCCACACACACACACATCTAATATAATAAATATAGCATGAATTTTCGTTGACTATGCCAAAATAGTGGTCCTCGAGGAGAGAATAGTCCATCCGCTACGCGTTGGGACTATCCTCTCCTCGAGGACCACTATTTTGGCATAGTCAACTCAAAGCCATGCTATATTTATTAAATATTATGTATATGTGTAGATATTATTATATATATTATGTATATACGTAGATATTAGTATATATATTTTGTATATACGTAAATATTATTATATATTATGTATATGTGTAGATATTATTATATATATTATGTATGTGTGTAGATATTATTATATATATATATATTATGTATATACGTAGATATTATTAGTTATATTATGTATATGTGTAGATATTATTATGTATATTATTTATATGTGGAGATATTATTATATATATTACGTGTATGTGGAGATATTATTATATATATATAAGCCCTCAGTTATAGTGGATGGAGAGCGAACTCCGAACGTTTTTCTTCAATTTCAGCAGAAATGAGGATGAAAGAAGAAGACATTCTGTGAAATTGAACATTGTGGACTTGTTTTTATGTCAACAATACATGTAATTATTGAAGAGTCACCAATTTTAATTTATAACAATCTGTAATAAGACAAATCTTGATGAAACATATTGGCAGGGAGGGGGAAACACCATTGTGATAACTTAAGAGACATTTGAAGATTAAAAAGATCTAATGCACCGTGTTAGCGACACCACTAACCCACATTCTTAGCTCATATCTCTCATTCAGTCGACGTAAAGAACATTCTTCTTTGTGTAGGTTATTTGAGTGGGGTGGAGAGGGGTCACCTCCTGCCACAATTTTCAACAAAACAAAAAGTGATAAGAGAGTTTCTGATTACAAGATATTTTTTTTAAAAATGTCCCCCAAATCTGCACCACACAATACTTTGCATATTCACTCCACGTAATTCATGATCAGTCACAACTGAACGCTGTGAGTTCGATTTCGTGCAAACATTGGAAGGTCTCTGTCGTAACTCTGCAACAATATGCAAGAAAACTCAAAGGCAATAAATATTTTTCTGTCCTTGCAGAAAATTTAATTTTTAAAATAATTTATTAAAATTTATTTTCATTTAAAATATTGGAGGGGGTGGTTTCGGGTGGGTGTGAGGTAGAGAGTGTGCCTCGGATGTTCATCTATCATAGATAACATTTTTAAAAAGGTTTTCTCAATCACTACACATAATTCAAAATTTATTACTTTGAATATAATTTTTCAAAATTTTTTAACAAAACCATATCATGTGACCCCTCTTTGGAACGAGCTCGTCGAGCTCGTTCCAATGAAGGGTTCCATGATATGGTTTTATTGAAATTGTTTTGAAAGATAATATTTTTTCAATTGCTGAATTTGCATATTACGCGGGCGGATGCGGGCGATTCGTTAGGTAAAGGGTTAAAGCAAACCATTTAAAGACTCGCTCCCGTTACTCTATGGCAACTTGCAATAAAACACATTCCCATGAAAAGATTCTTCCAGGAAGAAAACAAATAATTTTGTTGGTACAAACTACTTTATTCCTAATATAATTTAACAGGATGTATTTTCGCAGAAAAATATTGAGGGTGAACTGAACTTAGGACATCGTTCCAACATTTTTCAACAAACCAAAACGTGATGAGAGAAAACCTGATTACAAGGAAATTTTCTATCATGGTGAACATTTTTGGAAAGTTCATTCCAGCCAGCACCATGGAAGGGTTTCTTACATTCCCAACTTGCGATTCATGTCAAGGTCATTTTAACCAGCCCCATGGATGAGTTTCGTATATTCCCAAATTATGATTCATATAACTGAACCTTTAAAGTTTGGTATAATGCAAACTACTGTATTTTGGTGTACGGAGGGGGGGGGGGGGGGGTAAAAAGTTCCTTCCACATACACCAGCACCATGCATGGATCTCACATTTTCCACTCTTGCATTATGTTGGGCCCATTTTGAACTTTATGGATTTGTTTTATGCAAACTTTTGAGAAGCATGAATCGTTACTATAATAATAATAATAATAATAATAATAATAATAATAATAATAATAATAGCCTTAAATTCACACATGGTGCTCTATGGCTGTACAAAAACAAACAACAAAAACATATGAAAAAGAACTGTAAGTTGCTTCATTGTTTGGTCTGCAAACTGGTCTATACACAGAACGACACGCGTGTGTGAATGGGTTAATCGATATGGCACGAGTGCCAGCGATGAAGGATAGAACGAGAGGCCACAGGCCTTGAGTTTTATCCTTCCGCAATGGCACAAGTGCCATATCGATTAACCCATTCACACACGCATGTCGTTCTGTGTGTCTTACACTCGTTCACGTCTTTACAAAATATTAGAAGGACTCTTAGCAATTCATTTGACAACTATCAACAAAGAGAACACATTTTATCGCCAACTAAAAGCTGTGTTACTATTTCGTCCCCTGAGTTCTAATGTGTTCTTCGTGCCTACTGGCAGCCTACTGGCACATAGAACACATTGGAACTCAGGGGATGTTTTTCAGCTATCGCTAGCAATTCAAATTGTAATTACGTTACACGATTTGTAGAAAATTCCAGTGAAATTGTGCTTCTATTTAAAAATAGTCCGTCAACGATTTCCGTTCCACACATATGTGAGGAACAGATTTTCATTTTCCGCACAGTTTATTGTTGCTGTAGATAGGGATTGCATAGAACAGGCGTGTAATAAAGATTTATACTGGAACTCATTCATGTCTGGTTTTGTTGCTTGGTGGCTGGTGACTTCTTTGAGGTTAGTGAGTAATCCTCAAGGTCGGTCACGAAAGTATTAAACCAGATTTGCTGCATCCCACTTTGATGAAAGTTAACTTTCGGAATCCACCTGAAGCATCCCACGTCTGGTATACACCTATGTAGGATCGAATGTGGGCAATATCACGCCATTTAGCGTGTCATAAACTACGTTCCATGGCCTCCAATTTTGGCAGCCCTATCTCAGAACTTATTGGTCGCCTGTAATACTATTCTAAAATAGTAAATCCGTGTTGTATTCTCTTATTCTCATTAGGATTTACATTATTACATTACATTTTATTTCTCAACTTTTTTTCCAATTACATGGAGTGAAGTTGCCTAATTTGATACAAAAAAAAAACATGAAAATAATACAAGCACATGTCCGGAAGAAGGGAGTAAACATATTCATAGGAGAAAAACTATATGGGCATTCTCTCTCTCCTCCCACCCCACCCCCCCCTCTCTCTCTCTCTCTCTCTCTCTCTCTCTCTCTCTCTCTCTCGCTCGGTAGCGGATAGTTTTCATTATAGTTATCATATAAACCTGGCTTTTTAATAACCATTCCCCCCCTCCCCCGCAACCCAGAAAAAGAGCTTATTGCTGACTAAACAAATGGCGAATATGCATAAGACTTCATTATTTTGGTTCTGTCGCTGTGTCCGGGAGGAAGCATGTTAAGTAGTTAGTTAAACTAGCATAACATTTGCAAGTGATATATCGTTATCAAGGGGTGTGTTTCATACTAGCTAGATTTTATGGAACGACCTGCAACATATGCTCTTTAATAACAACATGTAGCATTTACCCGCCGTTTCCATCCCTTGCAAGGCACGCTGATGCGAAATAATGTAAGAGCATTTGCTCTTACAGCGAAAGTGTTTTATGTTCGTGCCTCAGTACAAGGGAAGGAGGCCAGGAATGCTAGATGTTATAAGTAAAAAATATCTCTAACTGGTAAGAACTGTGCTGACGCAAGGCCCCACCCCCCCCCCCCCCAACCCTATGGCCACTCACCGGCATTTTCACATACACTCTCGCACACGTCTTTCTCACATCTTCTTATAAGTAAAAACCTATTTTCTCTCCTCCCTTCAGGTGCAACAATGAGTTCAGCATTCAGGTGAACAGTCACCCAGCTTAATGGTGGCTCAGTATGGCATATGTCATATGACACTCATGTTTAGAGTAACCGGCCCCACGGTTACCACACCGGGCCGTCAATAAAATCGGCAATTAATGATATTCGTAGTTACTATTTACAATTCTTTCAGTTCTGACCTGCTTTCGTTTATCTGATCCGACCACTGTGCCTTAGCCCCCCCCCCCCCACACCCCTCGTCACCCTGAACCCGCAAGGGGACTTCTCCGGTCCAGGATCATAACACACCGTACAAATGAAAAGTATAATGGCTGCTCTGTAAATTTGTAGTGCAGACCTCTGTAAATTTGTAGGGCAGACCAGTCAATATCTCCAACTTGCAGCCCCAAAGCTGCACGCTAAAAATATTGACCGGTCCACTCTCCACCCTTAGTGATTATGGACATTTCTAGATTATGCCATTCAGCGGATATGGAAGGAACCGTCAGGGTTCAAAGGGCCAATTGCACAAAGGAAGTCAGTCGGAGGCGAATGATATAATTATGCTTACATTCGTAACATCGTAAGGCCAGATGTTTGGCATTGATTTCCGTTAGTAATGATACATACCAAAGGAAGTAACAGAATTTACAAGTACTGGACAGAGGCAGCAGAAGTTAAAACAAATATGATGAGCCATCCTACAAGCCAATAATAAAGGAAGTTGGGATTAAGTAGACGTTGGAAGCAAAAGTGCTTTTAAATGTTCGCGGGATCCCATGATAATTGGGATGAAGTACACGTTGGGAGCAGTCGGGATTTCAAATGTTCGAGGGGTGCCATGACAGTTGGGAGGAGCGTGGTGGCTCAGTGGTAGACTGTTGGACATCTGTGCTGGAGGTCCAGAGTCCGATCCCCGTCCGGGACGACCCGCGTTGTGTCTTTGGGCAAGGCACTTTATCCCGGTTGCCTACCTGGGGGCACGATGACGCCGTGTACTAGGGCGTACTGCACGTCGATGGTGCACATGTCTTCAACCGCTGTAACCATGCTTGCATGGAGTTAGAATGCTGAGGAGCTGACAGTTGCTCGTCGATGCCCGTTGATTCTCACCGGGTACTCGGACTTCCACCACCAGTAAAACTGTCAGGATCACGATTAGACGTTGTGCATAAGTATGACCTTAAACACCAATAAATAATAAATAATAATAAGAGTTGGGGTGAAGTAGACGTTGGGAGCAGTAGTGATTTCAAATTTATTTTCGAGGAATGCTTTGATAGTTGGGATGAAGTAGACGTTGGGAGCAGTAGTGATTTCAAATGTTCAAGGAATGCTTTGACAGTTGGGATGAAGCAGATGTTGGGAGCAGTAGTGATTTCAAATGTTCGAGGAATGCTTTGATAGTTGGGATGAAGTAGACGTTGGGAGCAGTAGTGATTTCAATGTTCGAGGGATGCCATGACAGTTGGGATGAAGTAGACGTTGGGAGCAGTAGTGATTTCAAATGTTCGAGGAATGCTTTGATAGTTGGGATGAAGTAGACGTTGGGAGCAGTAGTGATTTCAAATGTTCAAGGAATGCTTTGACAGTTGGGATGAAGCAGACGTTGGGAGCAGTAGTGATTTCAATGTTCGAGGAATGCTTTGATAGTTGGGATGAAGTAGACGTTGGAAGCAGTAGTGATTTCAAATGTTCGAGGAATGCTTTGATAGTTGGGATGAAGCAGACGTTGGGAGCAGTAGTGATTTCAAATGTTCGAGGAATGCTTTGACAGTTGGGATGAAGTAGACGTTGGGAGCAGTAGTGATTTCAATGTTCGAGGAATGCTTTGATAGTTGGGATGAAGTAGACGTTGGAAGCAGTAGTGATTTCAAATGTTCGAGGAATGCTTTGATAGTTGGGATGAAGCAGACGTTGGGAGCAGTAGTGATTTCAAATGTTCGAGGAATGCTTTGATAGTTGGGATGAAGTAGACGTTGGGAGCAGTAATGATTTCAAATGTTCAAGGAATGCTTTGACAGTTGGGATGAAGCAGACGTTGGGAGCAGTAGTGATTTCAATGTTCGAGGAATGCTTTGATAGTTGGGATGAAGTAGACGTTGGAAGCAGTAGTGATTTCAAATGTTCGAGGAATGCTTTGATAGTTGGGATGAAGCAGACGTTGGGAGCAGTAGTGATTTCAAATGTTCGAGGAATGCTTTGATAGTTGGGATGAAATAGACGTTGGGAGCAGTAGTGATTTCAATGTTCGAGGAATGCTTTGATAGTTGGGATGAAGTAGACGTTGGAAGCAGTAGTGATTTCAAATGTTCGAGGAATGCTTTGATAGTTGGGATGAAGCAGACGTTGGGAGCAGTAGTGATTTCAAATGTTCGAGGAATGCTTTGATAGTTGGGATGAAGTAGACGTTGGGAGCAGTAGTGATTTCAATGTTCGAGGAATGATTTGATAGTTGGGATGAAGTAGACGTTGGAAGCAGTAGTGATTTCAATGTTTGAGGAATGCTTTGATAGTTGGGATGAAGTAGACGTTGGAGGCAGTAGTGATTTCAATGTTCGAGGAATGCTTTGATAGTTGGGATGAAGTAGACGTTGGGAGCAGGAGTGATTTCAAATGTTCGAGGAATGCTTTGATAGTTGGGATGAAGTAGACGTTGGGAACAGTAGTGATTTCAATGTTCGAGGAATGCTTTGATAGTTGGGATGAAGTAGACGTTAGAAGCAGTAGTGATTTCAAATGTTCGAGGAATGCTTTGATAGTTGGGATGAAGTAGACGTTGGGAGCAGTAGTGATTTCAATGTTCGAGGAATGCTTTGATAGTTGGGATGAAGTAGACGTTGGAAGCAGTAGTGATTTCAAATGTTCGAGGGATGCTTTGATAGTTGGGATGAAGTAGACGTTGGAAGCAGTAGTGATTTCAATGTTCGAGGAATGCTTTGATAGTTGGGATGAAGTAGACGTTGGAAGCAGTAGTGATTTCAATGTTCGAGGAATGCTTTGATAGTTGGGATGAAGTAGACGTTGGAAGCAGTAGTGATTTCAATGTTCGAGGAATGCTTTGATAGTTGGGATGAAGTAGACGTTGGGAGCAGTAGTGATTTCAAATGTTCGAGGAATGCTTTGATAGTTGGGATGAAGTAGACGTTGGGAGCAGTAGTGATTTCAATGTTCGAGGAATGCTTTGATAGTTGGGATGAAGTAGACGTTGGAAGCAGTAGTGATTTCAAATCTTCGAGGAATGCTTTGATAGTTGGGATGAAGTAGACGTTGGAAGCAGTAGTGATTTCAATGTTCGAGGAATGCTTTGTTAGTTGGGATGAAGTAGACGTTGGAAGCAGTAGTGATTTCAAATGTTCGAGGAATGCTTTGATAGTTGGGATGAAGCAGACGTTGGGAGCAGTAGTGATTTCAATGTTCGAGGAATGCTTTGATAGTTGGGATGAAGTAGACGTTGGAAGCAGTAGTGATTTCAATGTTCGAGGAATGTTTTGATAGTTGGGATGAAGTAGACGTTGGGAGCAGTAGTGATTTCAAATGTTCGAGGAATGCCTTGATAGTTGGGATGAAGTAGACGTTGGGAGCAGTAGTGATTTCAAATGTTCGAGGAATGCTTTGATAGTTGGGATGAAGTAGACGTTGGGAGCAGTAGTGATTTCAAATGTTCGAGGAATGCTTTGATAGTTGGGGTGAAGTAGACGTTGGGAGCAGTAGTGATTTCAAATGTTCGAGGAATGCTTTGATAGTTGGGATGAAGTAGACGTTGGGAGCAGTAGTGATTTCAAATGTTCGAGGAATGCTTTGATAGTTGGGATGAAGTAGACGTTGGGAGCAGTAGTGATTTCAAATGTTCGAGGAATGCTTTGATAGTTGGGATGAAGTAGACGTTGGGAGCAGTAGTGATTTCAAATGTTCGAGGAATGCTTTGATAGTTGGGATGAAGTAGACGTTGGGAGCAGTAGTGATTTCAATGTTCGAGGGATGCCATGACAGTTGGGATGAAGCAGACGTTGGAAGCAGTAGTGATTTCAAATGTTCGAGGAATGCTTTGATAGTTGGGATGAAGTAGACGTTGGGAGCAGTAGTGATTTCAAATGTTCGAGGAATGCTTTGATAGTTGGGATGAAGTAGACGTTGGGAGCAGTAGTGATTTCAAATGTTCGAGGAATGCTTTGATAGTTGGGATGAAGTAGACGTTGGGAGCAGTAGTGATTTCAATGTTCGAGGAATGCTTTGATAGTTGGGATGAAGTAGACGTTGGGAGTAGTAGTGATTTCAATGTTCGAGGAATGCTTTGATAGTTGGGATGAAGTAGACGTTGGGAGCAGTAGTGATTTCAATGTTCGAGGAATGCTTTGATAGTTGGGATGCAGTAGACGTTGGGAGCAGTAGTGATTTCAAATGTTCGGGGGATGACATGATAGTTGGGATGAAGTAGACGTTGGGAGCAGTAGTGATTTCAAGTGTTCAAGGAATGCTTTGATAGTTGGGATGAAGTAGACGTTGGGAGCAGTAGTGATTTCAATGTTCGAGGAATGCTTTGATAGTTGGGATGAAGCAGACGTTGGGAGCAGTAGTGATTTCAATGTTCGAGGAATGCTTTGATAGTTGGGATGAAGTAGACGTTGGGAGCAGTAGTGATTTCAAATGTTAGGGGGATGACATGATAGTTGGGATGAAGTAGACTTTGGGAGCAGTAGTGATTTCAAATGTTCAAGGAATGCTTTGATACTTGGGATGAAGTAGACGTTGGGAGCAGTAGTGATTTCAAATGTTCGAGGAATGCTTTGATAGTTGGGATGAAGCAGACGTTGGGAGCAGTAGTGATTTCAATGTTCGAGGAATGCTTTGATAGTTGGGATGAAGCAGACGTTGGGAGCAGTAGTGATTTCAATGTTCGAGGAATGCTTTGATAGTTGGGATGAAGTAGACGTTGGGAGCAGTAGTGATTTCAATGTTCGAGGAATGCTTTGATAGTTGGGATGAAGTAGACGTTGGGAGCAGTAGTGATTACAAATGTTCAAGGAATGTTTTGATAGTTGGGATGAAGTAGACGTTGGGAGCAGTAGTGATTTCAAATGTTCGAGGAATGCTTTGATAGTTGGGATGAAGCAGACGTTGGGAGCAGTAGTGATTTCAAATGTTCGAGGAATGCTTTGATAGTTGGGATGAAGTAGACGTTGGGAGCAGTAGTGATTTCAAATGTTCGAGGAATGCTTTGATAGTTGGGATGAAGTAGACGTTGGGAGCAGTAGTGATTTCAAATGTTCGAGGAATGCTTTGATAGTTGGGATGAAGTAGACGTTGGGAGCAGTAGTGATTTCAAATGTTCGAGGAATGCTTTGATAGTTGGGATGAAGTAGACGTTGGGAGCAGTAGTGATTTCAAATGTTCGAGGAATGCTTTGATAGTTGGGATGAAGTAGACGTTGGGAGCAGTAGTGATTTCAAATGTTCGAGGAATGCTTTGATAGTTGGGATGAAGTAGACGTTGGGAGCAGTAGTGATTTCAAATGTTCAAGGAATGCTTTGATAGTTGGGATGAAGCAGACGTTGGGAGCAGTAGTGATTTCAAATGTTCGAGGAATGCTTTGATAGTTGGGATGAAGTAGACGTTGGGAGCAGTAGTGATTTCAAATGTTCAAGGAATGCTTTGATAGTTGGGATGAAGCAGACGTTGGGAGCAGTAGTGATTTCAAATGTTCGGGGGATGCCATGACAGTTGGGATAAAGTAGACATTGGGAGCAGTAGTGATTTCAATGTTCGAGGAATGCTTTGACAGTTGGGATGAAGTAGACGTTGGGAGCAGTAGTGATTTCAATGTTCGAGGAATGCTTTGATAGTTGGGATGAAGTAGACGTTGGAAGCAGTAGTGATTTCAAATGTTCGGGGGATGACATGATAGTTGGGATGAAGTAGACGTTGGGAGCAGTAGTGATTTCAAATGTTCAAGGAATGCTTTGATAGTTGGGATGAAGTAGACGTTGGGAGCAGTAGTGATTTCAAATGTTCGAGGAATGCTTTGATAGTTGAGATGAAGCAGACGTTGGGAGCAGTAGTGATTTCAATGTTCGAGAAATGCTTTGATAGTTGGGATGAAGCAGACGTTGGGAGCAGTAGTGATTTCAATGTTCGAGGAATGCTTTGATAGTTGGGATGAAGTAGACGTTGGGAGCAGTAGTGATTTCAATGTTCGAGGAATGCTTTGATAGTTGGGATGAAGTAGACGTTGGGAGCAGTAGTGATTTCAATGTTCGAGGAATGCTTTGATAGTTGGGATGAAGTAGACGTTGGGAGCAGTAGTGATTTCAAATGTTCGAGGAATGCTTTGATAGTTGGGATGAAGCAGACGTTGGGAGCAGTAGTGATTTCAATGTTCGAGGAATGCTTTGATAGTTGGGATGAAGCAGACGTTGGGAGCAGTAGTGATTTCAATGTTCGAGGAATGCTTTGATAGTTGGGATGAAGTAGACGTTGGGAGCAGTAGTGGTTTCAATGTTCGAGGAATGCTTTGATAGTTGGGATGAAGTAGACGTTGGGAGCAGTAGTGATTTCAAATGTTCAAGGAATGTTTTGATAGTTGGGATGAAGTAGACGTTGGGAGCAGTAGTGATTTCAAATGTTCGAGGAATGCTTTGATAGTTGGGATGAAGCAGACGTTGGGAGCAGTAGTGATTTCAAATGTTCGAGGAATACTTTGATAGTTGGGATGAAGTAGACGTTGGGAGCAGTAGTGATTTCAAATGTTCGAGGAATGCTTTGATAGTTGGGATGAAGTAGACGTTGGGAGCAGTAGTGATTTCAAATGTTCGAGGAATGCTTTGATAGTTGGGATGAAGTAGACGTTGGGAGCAGTAGTGATTTCAAATGTTCGAGGAATGCTTTGATAGTTGGGATGAAGTAGACTTTGGGAGCAGTAGTGATTTCAAATGTTCGAGGAATGCTTTGATAGTTGGGATGAAGTAGACGTTGGGAGCAGTAGTGATTTCAAATGTTCGAGGAATGCTTTGATAGTTGGGATGAAGCAGACGTTGGGAGCAGTAGTGATTTCAAATGTTCGAGGAATGCTTTGATAGTTGGGATGAAGTAGACGTTGGGAGCAGTAGTGATTTCAAATGTTCAAGGAATGCTTTGATAGTTGGGATGAAGCAGACGTTGGGAGCAGTAGTGATTTCAAATGTTCGGGGGATGCCATGACAGTTGGGATGAAGTAGACGTTGGGAGCAGTAATGATTTCAATGTTCGAGGAATGCTTTGACAGTTTGGATGAAGTAGACATTGGGAGCAGTAGTGATTTCGATGTTCGAGGAATGCTTTGATAGTTGGGATGAAGTAGACGTTGGGAGCAGTAGTGATTTCAATGTTCGAGGAATGCTTTGATAGTTGGGATGAAGCAGACGTTGGGAGCAGTAGTGAATTCAAATGTTTGGGGGATGCCACGACAGTTGGGATGAAGTAGACGTTGGGAGCAGTAGTGATTTCAAGTGTTCAAGGAATGATTTGATAGTTGGGATGAAGTAGACGTTGGGAGCAGTAGTGATTTCAAATGTTCGAGGAATGCTTTGATAGTTGGGATGAAGTAGACGTTGGGAGCAGTAGTGATTTCAAATGTTCAAGGAATGCTTTGATAGTTGGGATGAAGTAGACGTTGGGAGCAGTAGTGATTTCAATGTTCGAGGAATGCTTTGATAGTTGGGATGAAGTAGACGTTGGAAGCAGTAGTGATTTCAAATGTTCGAGGAATGCTTTGATAGTTGGGATGAAGTAGACGTTGGGAGTAGTAGTGATTTCAATGTTCGAGGAATGCTTTGATAGTTGGGATGAAGTAGACGTTGGGAGCAGTAGTGATTTCAATGTTCGAGGAATGCTTTGATAGTTGGGATGAAGTATACGTTGGGAGTAGTAGTGATTTCAATGTTCGAGGAATGCTTTGATAGTTGGGATGAAGTAGACGTTGGGAGCAGTAGTGATTTCAATGTTCGAGGAATGCTTTGATAGTTGGGATGAAGTAGACGTTGGGAGCAGTAGTGATTTCAAATGTTCGGGGGATGACATGATAGTTGGGATGAAGTAGACGTTGGGAGCAGTAGTGATTTCAAGTGTTCAAGGAATGCTTTGATAGTTGGGATGAAGTAGACGTTGGGAGCAGTAGTGGTTTCAATGTTCGAGGAATGCTTTGATAGTTGGGATGAAGCAGACGTTGGGAGCAGTAGTGATTTCAATGTTCGAGGAATGCTTTGATAGTTGGGATGAAGTAGACGTTGGGAGCAGTAGTGATTTCAAATGTTCGGGGGATGACATGATAGTTGGGATGAAGTAGACGTTGGGAGCAGTAGTGATTTCAAATGTTCAAGGAATGCTTTGATAGTTGGGATGAAGTAGACGTTGGGAGCAGTAGTGATTTCAAATGTTCGAGGAATGCTTTGATAGTTGGGATGAAGCAGACGTTGGGAGCAGTAGTGATTTCAATGTTCGAGGAATGCTTTGATAGTTGGGATGAAGCAGACGTTGGGAGCAGTAGTGATTTCAATGTTCGAGGAATGCTTTGATAGTTGGGATGAAGTAGACGTTGGGAGCAGTAGTGATTTCAATGTTCGAGGAATGCTTTGATAGTTGGGATGAAGTAGACGTTGGGAGCAGTAGTGATTACAAATGTTCAAGGAATGTTTTGATAGTTGGGATGAAGTAGACGTTGGGAGCAGTAGTGATTTCAAATGTTCGAGGAATGCTTTGATAGTTGGGATGAAGCAGACGTTGGGAGCAGTAGTGATTTCAAATGTTCGAGGAATGCTTTGATAGTTGGGATGAAGTAGACGTTGGGAGCAGTAGTGATTTCAAATGTTCGAGGAATGCTTTGATAGTTGGGATGAAGTAGACGTTGGGAGCAGTAGTGATTTCAAATGTTCGAGGAATGCTTTGATAGTTGGGATGAAGTAGACGTTGGGAGCAGTAGTGATTTCAAATGTTCGAGGAATGCTTTGATAGTTGGGATGAAGTAGACGTTGGAAGCAGTAGTGATTTCAAATGTTCGAGGAATGCTTTGATAGTTGGGATGAAGTAGACGTTGGGAGTAGTAGTGATTTCAATGTTCGAGGAATGCTTTGATAGTTGGGATGAAGTAGACGTTGGGAGCAGTAGTGATTTCAATGTTCGAGGAATGCTTTGATAGTTGGGATGAAGTAGACGTTGGGAGTAGTAGTGATTTCAATGTTCGAGGAATGCTTTGATAGTTGGGATGAAGTAGACGTTGGGAGCAGTAGTGATTTCAATGTTCGAGGAATGCTTTGATAGTTGGGATGCAGTAGACGTTGGGAGCAGTAGTGATTTCAAATGTTCGGGGGATGACATGATAGTTGGGATGAAGTAGACGTTGGGAGCAGTAGTGATTTCAAGTGTTCAAGGAATGCTTTGATAGTTGGGATGAAGTAGACGTTGGGAGCAGTAGTGATTTCAATGTTCGAGGAATGCTTTGATAGTTGGGATGAAGCAGACGTTGGGAGCAGTAGTGATTTCAATGTTCGAGGAATGCTTTGATAGTTGGGATGAAGTAGACGTTGGGAGCAGTAGTGATTTCAAATGTTAGGGGGATGACATGATAGTTGGGATGAAGTAGACGTTGGGAGCAGTAGTGATTTCAAATGTTCAAGGAATGCTTTGATAGTTGGGATGAAGTAGACGTTGGGAGCAGTAGTGATTTCAAATGTTCGAGGAATGCTTTGATAGTTGGGATGAAGCAGACGTTGGGAGCAGTAGTGATTTCAATGTTCGAGGAATGCTTTGATAGTTGGGATGAAGCAGACGTTGGGAGCAGTAGTGATTTCAATGTTCGAGGAATGCTTTGATAGTTGGGATGAAGTAGACGTTGGGAGCAGTAGTGATTTCAATGTTCGAGGAATGCTTTGATAGTTGGGATGAAGTAGACGTTGGGAGCAGTAGTGATTACAAATGTTCAAGGAATGTTTTGATAGTTGGGATGAAGTAGACGTTGGGAGCAGTAGTGATTTCAAATGTTCGAGGAATGCTTTGATAGTTGGGATGAAGCAGACGTTGGGAGCAGTAGTGATTTCAAATGTTCGAGGAATGCTTTGATAGTTGGGATGAAGTAGACGTTGGGAGCAGTAGTGATTTCAAATGTTCGAGGAATGCTTTGATAGTTGGGATGAAGTAGACGTTGGGAGCAGTAGTGATTTCAAATGTTCGAGGAATGCTTTGATAGTTGGGATGAAGTAGACGTTGGGAGCAGTAGTGATTTCAAATGTTCGAGGAATGCTTTGATAGTTGGGATGAAGTAGACGTTGGGAGCAGTAGTGATTTCAAATGTTCGAGGAATGCTTTGATAGTTGGGATGAAGTAGACGTTGGGAGCAGTAGTGATTTCAAATGTTCGAGGAATGCTTTGATAGTTGGGATGAAGTAGACGTTGGGAGCAGTAGTGATTTCAAATGTTCAAGGAATGCTTTGATAGTTGGGATGAAGCAGACGTTGGGAGCAGTAGTGATTTCAAATGTTCGAGGAATGCTTTGATAGTTGGGATGAAGTAGACGTTGGGAGCAGTAGTGATTTCAAATGTTCAAGGAATGCTTTGATAGTTGGGATGAAGCAGACGTTGGGAGCAGTAGTGATTTCAAATGTTCGGGGGATGCCATGACAGTTGGGATGAAGTAGACATTGGGAGCAGTAGTGATTTCAATGTTCGAGGAATGCTTTGACAGTTGGGATGAAGTAGACGTTGGGAGCAGTAGTGATTTCAATGTTCGAGGAATGCTTTGATAGTTGGGATGAAGTAGACGTTGGGAGCAGTAGTGATTTCAAATGTTCGGAGGATGACATGATAGTTGGGATGAAGTAGACGTTGGGAGCAGTAGTGATTTCAAATGTTCAAGGAATGCTTTGATAGTTGGGATGAAGTAGACGTTGGGAGCAGTAGTGATTTCAAATGTTCGAGGAATGCTTTGATAGTTGGGATGAAGCAGACGTTGGGAGCAGTAGTGATTTCAATGTTCGAGAAATGCTTTGATAGTTGGGATGAAGCAGACGTTGGGAGCAGTAGTGATTTCAATGTTCGAGGAATGCTTTGATAGTTGGGATGAAGTAGACGTTGGGAGCAGTAGTGATTTCAATGTTCGAGGAATGCTTTGATAGTTGGGATGAAGTAGACGTTGGGAGCAGTAGTGATTTCAATGTTCGAGGAATGCTTTGATAGTTGGGATGAAGTAGACGTTGGGAGCAGTAGTGATTTCAAATGTTCGAGGAATGCTTTGATAGTTGGGATGAAGCAGACGTTGGGAGCAGTAGTGATTTCAATGTTCGAGGAATGCTTTGATAGTTGGGATGAAGCAGACGTTGGGAGCAGTAGTGATTTCAATGTTCGAGGAATGCTTTGATAGTTGGGATGAAGTAGACGTTGGGAGCAGTAGTGGTTTCAATGTTCGAGGAATGCTTTGATAGTTGGGATGAAGTAGACGTTGGGAGCAGTAGTGATTTCAAATGTTCAAGGAATGTTTTGATAGTTGGGATGAAGTAGACGTTGGGAGCAGTAGTGATTTCAAATGTTCGAGGAATGCTTTGATAGTTGGGATGAAGCAGACGTTGGGAGCAGTAGTGATTTCAAATGTTCGAGGAATACTTTGATAGTTGGGATGAAGTAGACGTTGGGAGCAGTAGTGATTTCAAATGTTCGCGGAATGCTTTGATAGTTGGGATGAAGTAGTCGTTGGGAGCAGTAGTGATTTCAAATGTTCGAGGAATGCTTTGATAGTTGGGATGAAGTAGACGTTGGGAGCAGTAGTGATTTCAAATGTTCGAGGAATGCTTTGATAGTTGGGATGAAGTAGACTTTGGGAGCAGTAGTGATTTCAAATGTTCGAGGAATGCTTTGATAGTTGGGATGAAGTAGACGTTGGGAGCAGTAGTGATTTCAAATGTTCGAGGAATGCTTTGATAGTTGGGATGAAGCAGACGTTGGGAGCAGTAGTGATTTCAAATGTTCGAGGAATGCTTTGATAGTTGGGATGAAGTAGACGTTGGGAGCAGTAGTGATTTCAAATGTTCAAGGAATGCTTTGATAGTTGGGATGAAGCAGACGTTGGGAGCAGTAGTGATTTCAAATGTTCGGGGGATGCCATGACAGTTGGGATGAAGTAGACGTTGGGAGCAGTAATGATTTCAATGTTCGAGGAATGCTTTGACAGTTTGGATGAAGTAGACATTGGGAGCAGTAGTGATTTCGATGTTCGAGGAATGCTTTGATAGTTGGGATGAAGTAGACGTTGGGAGCAGTAGTGATTTCAATGTTCGAGGAATGCTTTGATAGTTGGGATGAAGCAGACGTTGGGAGCAGTAGTGAATTCAAATGTTTGGGGGATGCCATGACAGTTGGGATGAAGTAGACGTTGGGAGCAGTAGTGATTTCAATGTTCGAGGAATGCTTTGACAGTTGGGATGAAGTAGACGTTGGGAGCAGTAGTGATTTCAATGTTCGAGGAATGCTTTGACAGTTGGGATGAAGTAGACGTTTGGAGCAGTAGTGATTTCAATGTTCGAGGAATGCTTTGATAGTTGGGATGAAGCAGACGTTGGGAGCAGTAGTGATTTCAATGTTCGAGGAATGCTTTGATAGTTGGGATGAAGTAGACGTTGGGAGCAGTAGTAATTTCAATGTTCGAGGAATGCTTTGATAGTTGGGATGAAGCAGACGTTGAGAGCAGTAGTGATTTCAATGTTCGAGGAATGCTTTGATAGTTGGGATGAAGCAGACGTTGGGAGCAGTAGTGATTTCAATGTTCGAGGAATGCTTTGATAGTTGGGATGAAGCAGACGTTGGGAGCAGTAGTGATTTCAATGTTCGAGGAATGCTTTGATAGTTGGGATGAAGTAGACGTTGGGAGCAGTAGTGATTTCAAATGTTCGAGGAATGCTTTGATAGTTGGGATGAAGCAGACGTTGGAAGCAGTAGTGATTTCAATGTTCGAGGAATGCTTTGATAGTTGGGATGAAGCAGACGTTGGGAGCAGTAGTGATTTCAATGCTCGAGGAATGCTTTGATAGTTGGGATGAAGTAGACGTTGGGAGCAGTAGTGATTTCAATGTTCGAGGAATGCTTTGATAGTTGGGATGAAGCAGACGTTGGGAGCAGTAGTGATTTCAAATGTTCGGGGGATGCCTTGACAGTTGGGATGAAGTAGACGTTGGGAGCAGTAGTGATTTCAATGTTCGAGGAATGCTTTGATAGTTGGGATGAAGTAGACGTTGGGAGCAGTAGTGATTTCAATATTCGAGGAATGCTTTGACAGTTGGGATGAAGTAGACGTTGGGAGCAGTAGTGATTTCAATGTTCGAGGAATGCTTTGATAGTTGGGATGAAGCAGACGTTGGGAGCAGTAGTGATTTCAATGTTCGAGGAATGCTTTGATAGTTGGGATGAAGTTGACGTTGGGAGCAGTAGTGATTTCAATGTTCGAGGAATGCTTTGATAGTTGGGATGAAGTAGACGTTGGGAGCAGTAGTGATTTCAATGTTCGAGGAATGCTTTGATAGTTGGGATGAAGTAGACGTTGGGAGCAGTAGTGATTTCAAATGTTCGAGGAATGCTTTGATAGTTGGGATGAAGCAGACGTTGGGAGCAGTAGTGATTAGTGGACGGGGAATGACATGATGGAAAGAGTCAATTTAATTATTGTTAGGGAGATCGAGATATCGCTGATGGGGGGAATTATAAAAAAAAGTTTTATCTGAATGCTGAGGAGTAGGGAGGGAGAGTGGGTGAGGGTTAGCGAGGAACTTGGTTAATGTAGGCCTCCTCATTAAAGAGCCATGACAAATCAGCGGAAGGCCAAAGAATTATTGTTATTATTATTATTATTACCAAAGTAAGTTAACAGCTCGAAATGATCTCAGAGACCATAGAATACGAACCAGGTGTATGAAGAAATGAGAATTCGTGGTGAATCGTAGCCCCCAAAAGTACTCTCAGTGATTCGACCAGACCCACAGACTGTGTCACTGGGTCTTCACCAACAAGTGTCACCTATAGAGTACCCGCAGCACATGTTGGCTAAAAATTTCCACAATGGTGAAAACGTGGATTTAGACCTCCAGTTGTTCCTAGTCATCGTCCATTATGTATATCAGTACACAGATATTGAATCATTCACATACCTAACACATATCTTCGCATTATACAAACCCATTAGTTAACGTGGATAATAACATATTTTGAAAAGTACCATTAGAAACCTTGTCGGGCAACAAAATAGACGACGGAGACACGTCACCTTAACGATCCGTACTGCGCATCCGTCTCAATACCATCCATTATCATGGCAGTTGTGTTACCAAACCATGTAAGGCTCACCACACAAAAAGAGATGACGTCACCTCCGAGTTCCACTAGTTTATCAAAATTACGACATGTGACCCCAGGTCACCGATGTACTAAACATATTTGAATATCATCTAAAACATGCTTCGAAAAGGCTTTCTGTACTTTAAGTATGGTGTTCTATGGTATATTCAAATGACTTTGCAATAGAATTAAATTAAATTGCAATTGTTCTTGATGAGTTCCGCGCTATTCTAATTTTCAATTTATCTGCGCCAAAAACAATTTCTTTTCGGTGCCAAAACAATTTTTTTAAAGCAAATTTGCAAATTTCTTTTCAGTTCAAGTATGTGGGTGTATTTGTAATATGGTGAAGTATCACCTTACTACTAATACGTCACATACTTGAATTGGGGACATAGAACATTTTAGCACTCAGACGACTATATGTCTTGACAGTACTCAGAGACATTTCCAGATATTTAATTACAAATGGGGCTAACAACTTAAAACATTTCGTTCGCTTCTTCTATACCCTTCACAGAGTGGAGGGCAAAGAGTTTTTAAAATTCAGATCGATAAGTCGCCAAATCATCATTTCCCTGTATTTATAATAATTTGTCACAACATTTACGCATCAGCAATAATGGTTCTAGTACATAAAAGGCATGTGTACTTTAAGCATGTTAACCATCTGCACACAGTTGTCAAAATGACAAAGTTGTCAGTAGCAAATATTTCCCACAATGCAATCTGACATTTAACCAAATATACCTTGTTTGACAGAGCTCAATGAGCTGTGTCAAACAAGATGTAATTGGTTAACTTCATAGTTAAACGAGAGAAAAACAGTCTAATTGGAAAGAATATTCTGTTGCACAGCCAGAGTGCGAGAGGTTAATGCTTAATTACTTCTTATCGCTCATTTTACGGATAGCAATAGAGCCAGTTGTGAGTTAATATAGGGGTTACAAACAACCCTGAGAGGACACGACGGAGAAATGATTCGTTCGCCAAATAGTTTCTTCAAAGCTGGAGACACCACCGTCTCTGAGAACATGAGTTATTTGGTAAATTGCGTGCCTGCTGTGTCCGCAGAGGGCACCTGGTAGACCATGTATAGAACATTGTAGCGTGTTGCCAATGAGGATGGGAGAAGAACTACTGCAATTGACCTTCGAAGAACGAAGCTTCAGTAAGAGCGCCAGACATCTGATCTGTAAGTGTGCACAGTTTCTTATTCTCCCCCACCCCTTTCTACTTTTTGCTCCGAAGTTCCCTAGAGTCCGAGTCCCTCCAGGATCTATACAGACCACTCCTAATGGACGACCCGCTACTGTCTGCACAGTATTATTGTTATTTGGTTGACAAGGTTTGGGTATGCTAATGTTCTATCTAGTTTTCACGAAAAACTTACATCAAATAAATGTTATATGTTGCGGAACAAAGAATATTTTTTACTTTTAAGCAGCAACCGCGGAAAGGAGTCCACCGCACAATAACGTTCTTCGTTAGAGAAAATAATAAATAAATAAATAAATAAATAAATAAATAAATAAATAATAACAAAATCCAATCAAATAAGTTACGTTTTATCCACCTTTTACTTAGACTGTGCCTTAACCCTTTACCCAACGAATCGGCCACATCCGCCCGCGTAATATGCAAATTCAGCAGCTGAAAAAATATTATTTTCGAAAAATTGTAACCAAACCATATCATGTAGTCACATGATATGGTTTTGTTGAAATTTTTCGAAAAACTTTAAAAAATGATATTTAAAATAATAAATTTTGATATCGTCTGCGTTGGGTAACGGGTTAACCCTTTACCCAACGTAACGGCCAAAACCGGCCAGCGCTATTCTCAAAAATCGCCAATTAATTTTCACTATTTTTTTCATTTTTTGTCTCAAAAACATAGGTTATGACCCCCTCGTTGGAACGAGCTCGTCGAGCTCGTTCCAACGAGGGGTAATAACCTATGTTTTTGAGACAAAAAATGAAAAAAATTAGTTATTCAAGAATTTTTTTTGCAAGTGTCCTCTGCTTTTCACGTTAGGTAAAGGGTTAAATTCATCTTTAATGCACCGCTTGCTTACACTGTACAACTTGAAGTTTATAACTCAAAAACTCTTTTACAAGCAAGAAGCAAGACAGATAGGGTCCCTCTGCACTGAACATGCCAGTGTTGAGAATATATCTTGGTTTATGCTGTCCAGAAAAAAGTATATCATTCCATAGTTGGTGAGAAAACCGAATCTGTCTAACAATTTACAGTACTATCATGATGTATATAAAGTTAGTGAGATTTTATTTCTATAAATTTGCTGGAGCGATTTTTAGAGAATAAAATGTAGTAATGCTGCTAGTACTCTCTGCCTGCTGAAAGCCTAAAACTGACGCCTCTTAGCATCACAACATACAGTTGTTCCCATTCATGCTTAATCTAAATCCCCAATAACAATTTCAAGGGTAATACATACTTGCGGATGGAAAATTAGGTTATCGAACAAATTTCTTGTGGCACCAGCTCTACAGGTAGTTTTACATCTATAACCATCACAATAGCTAGCATAAATGAAAGGTTGCCACTTGTGTCCGTATTTAGCTACGTGTTCAATTCCATTGTATCACATGTTCTATCTACGCAAATGTTTCCAATCAGTTGACGAGATCGCATTCGTTTGTAATTTTCTACCTTCTGCTTCTATTCACTGTAACTGTTGGAATTATCTCCAGCTTTATTCATATTGATTTTTAAATGGGCACAGCGCGGGAACGCGAATCAGTCGCTGAAATGGCACCCATCCAACTGCTAACTGCGCTTGACGATCCTTAACTTCGGTGATCTGACGAGAACTGGTTACCGCGACGCCACCGCGCCCCTATATGATAATAAGTAACGAATTTACATCTAAACGGCTGCAGGTGACTATACTACTCAAAGTTTGCTAAGCACCAAGTATATCCAACTATCTTTTTTACGTTTTAGTTGTAATATTGTAATGAAAAGTGTATATATTTTTTATTTCATTATATTTTTAATGATTTAAGTACAGAAATTAAGATTTTATTTGTGTCTGACATTATATTTTAACTTTTGAATACGATAACTATTATTGGTAAAAGAGGAAATTTTTCAAAATGCCAAAATGTTGACGGAGCGAACTGGTATGGCTTAAATATCGAGTATGAGACCCATTACTGTTAATTACAGCTTGACAACGCCTTCTCGTGCTCACATTCAAGTTCCTGGTGGTCCTTTGTGGGATGTTGTTCCATTCTTGGACCAGCATGCCTCCAAGCTCCTGGGCACTTCTTGGTTGGACTGGACATGCTTAAATTGCAAGCTGCAACTCATTCCAGACATGTTCGATTGGATTGAGGTCGGGGGATCTTACTGGCCAGTCCATACACTCAATCCCCTCCCTATGTCGGTACTCCCCGACAGCATGGGCAACATGAGGACGAGCATTATCGTCCACCAGAATGAATCTATCACCCACTGCACCTTCATAAAATCTGGCGGGGACATCCAGCATCTCATCAATATACCGCTGTGCAGTCAATATACTACGTTCAAGGACACAGAGCTCTGTACTTCCATCCCTGCTGTGTTGAAATGAAGACTGAATACCCTGTACATGTCATGTACATGTAGACAGTACACGAAGGCATCATGGAAATCAAGGGGTACACGCTTTCCATGACTGTCACGAAACGTCTGCCTGTCAAGAGAGCTAATGTAAACACTGGGGACTACCTCAATACATTCCTCAATCACATCCACCCAAAATATCGCAAATATGACAAAAGCAAATTTCAGAATGATGTGTCAAATATTTGGTGCTTAGCAAACTTTGAGTAGTATATAAACGCCGCCTGTTGTTTGAGTTCTCAAGGGAGAATACAGTTGGGGACAACTTCTTCGAAACAATGTAAAAGTGATAGTTTCTTGGTGAATGGGAACTTAAGAGTTCTGAGAACTTATCAACATTCGCCCTACTTTCGCAAAATAAACTGCATTCTGGAAAGAGTAACCGGTACTTTTTAAGACAGCGGACTGATTTCATGTAAACTCCTTAGCTCTTCTGCATTGCACTGGATACAGCAGTCTCTGATGTGCTGCTATAACTTTTTCAAACTACCACGTTGAATATTGCAAACTACCCTAGTTTTCTGTTGAAAATTTAATCGTTTACGTTCCTATGAGTATAGCTTTTCTCCCACCTCCATATTCCTGTAAGGGACTACATCTCTCACTAAATGGAACGGCTGTTACGATTCTTGTTAGGGGATTTCTGTATTTTTTAAGAGTATATCTGTTTCGTTTCCGACTCGGGGCGATCCTGACTGTCGAAAGTTTCGTCGTTAAACATAAATAAATAAATAAATAAATAAATAAATAAATAAATAAATAAAAGCACTAGCACCGGGTGGGGGGGAGGTTACTTTTGGTGTTTTAAAAAAGTGTAGGTTGACCTATCGCTACGTCTGAGCTAGAAGTTGAGGGGAGGCTTTTGACACGGGCCTCCAATGCTGATGGAGATGGCAAGAGTAGGTAGTTGCATTACTGATCAGGTTCTATTCATGTAAAAAAACACGTATTATTACACACCCGTAACAGTATTTGTCACGATCACATGGATTTTAGGGGCATGCGGTAATTTTAACCAGAAAGCTCTAGTGCAATCCGATAAAAAGTACCTTTCGCGTGCACAAGTTCTCTCGATAGACTGGTTCTTATAGTTTGCAGCGTTCAGTGGGACATAACCAATGAGAACCATCGGCTATATTTATCTGTCGGAATTACCGATTCTCATACCAAAATGTTTGATGCACAACTGTGCTAAAAACTATTGAAAGTCATGAAAGACACATGATCTCTGCCAAGAAATTGAACAGTGAAACTCAACCTTTGCTCCGTTATTGAAAACCGAGGAAAACTTGGTTAATTTTAGAGCAAAAAAGTCCAATTGGGTTCGATATTTCAGCCAGCCACTTGTACAGTTCCCATAAATTTTGTTACAATGTTGTCCTCACCGCTGCGTGCTGCCGACGAGTCGATACGAGGTCTACTGTGTAATCCTATTCGATTCACACTTCGGCAATAAAGCAGCACGTTTGCTAAAGGCAAACATACTTTGAAGAGCATGTTAAGTTGAAGTAGTTCTCAGGAAGCAAGACTAAATCAATCTTGAAAACTGGTTACCATGAAACGGAAAAACAGGTGGCGACACGCCGAAAGCGCCTTGACTGGCTTGAGGTGTTTGGCAGTTAGTAGTACATGCAGTTACTGATTAACTATCACCAATTCCATCCTTATCCCCCCCCCCCCTCTCCCCACACTAGCTCAATAAAGAAAATAAATTCGGAAGAATGAAAAGCCTGGTTTTATAAGAAAAAACTAAGTAGTTTACATTTGTGGAACCAATGTTTTTTTACGTTGTAGCGGGTGTTGCCTGTTGAGACAACTGTTTTATTTTATTTTATTTTTTGCAGGGGGGGGGGGGGGGGTAGGGGAAGTAGTATTGCTAAAATATGACTTTTTCTGGAGTTTGTACTGGGGAAATTAAAAAAAGTTACCAGCTACCAACTACTGAAATTCTGAACGGTCTTGAGTAGGTTGGGAATGAGACCATGAAGAGGGGAGGGGTGGTAAATACATGTGGTGTGATGAATGCAATATATTGTCAATTTTATGAGATGACTTCCATGAAATTCAAAAATAATTATTAGAATATTTAAAACACAGTCAATATGACAATATTTTCCAGACACAGATTAATGTGTATTTTTAAATGACTAGTTAAGAATTATTTGCTAGTATTTCTGTTTTATACAAGGGTATTATTTTGCTTCAATTATCAGCAACAAAACTTAAATTGAATGTCACCTATATGAATTAGCCACATGGATGTATGAGATGGGGTTGGGGTTGCGGCACTTTTATCCCCCTTCACCAATAAGCAGCTAATTTTGCAGTTTTCATTGAAAGGGACTGGTATTTTCAGAACAGATTGTTCAGAGGGAGGGGGTATTTTTATAATTTTGGCAAATATCAGGGTGGTGGGCAGATCATTTTCATAGGCAAATTCGAGGAAAGGGTCTGCATTTTGATTTTGAAACAATAGTTCAGGGCAGTTTGATTGGTCAGCCCCCATCCCCAAGAAAATGTCCAAAAGCCTATCATTAGTCACATTCTATCAGTCCTCTTTAAAACTTCTTACTAAATGCAAATTCAAAATACCAAATTCCAAATTTAAGATTGACAAGATATTGGAGCAGACACATAAAAAATTATTTTGTTTTGAAACCAGACACCAAGAAAAAAATATTGACAGAACCGTTCAGATAACAAACTGGTGAAGTATAGTTTTATTACTAGCACAAAATAATGTCAACATTAATCAATCTTTGAAAATATTATCAACCAAAATAAGTTGGAGCTTACTGTGAGAACCCCCCCTCCCGCCCCCCTGATTTCTCTTTGAGCCTCTGACTAAGACTGTTGGATACTCATTTCGTGAGCTTTCGCGAAAATGCTGTCAGGTTATAGATGAGTGGGATGGTGGGGGGGGGGGTGTAAAATAGGTGTACAGTCTAAACTACTTCTGGAGACAAGACATGACATTTTCTTGCAGTTATCGTGCAATATATTTCTCCCTTTGTATTGTAATAGTTTGTATACATGTTGTATCTGTAGTAAATGTGGACAACCTAAAGCCTTTATTTTGTAAGTGCAGCCCATTTCAAACAACAGTTATCAAGACTTGAGATAAATAAAAAGAAGGCTAAATTTCAAGTCAGAAACATTATAATGTTGAAAAATAAAGTGCTAACTTACCAAGACTGCAAAGTTCACTCAGAACGGAATCTCAAACTGCCTCAGTTACTCTGAACGATTGAATGAATGCCCCGCAAGGGTAATTTATTGCACAAAATGTCTTTTCTCGTCCAATGTGTGCTTTTGTTACAGTGCAGAACAGAAATGACCGATGTCCACATGAGATAGGCGATAGCCTAGTGGCAGTAGATCTAGTGCATGTAAAATCAAGCAGAGTTCAAACTTCTGTTTTAGTTTCACTTTCAGTTTAAAACGCACGAAATTTAATCAGAGCGGCCAGTTCGCACCGTATTTAAATTAAAATCCTTGTACATTTTCCATCCTCCAGATATAATGATGCCTGCACACCCACTTTTGAAAACACATTTCAGATCACATAATTTGTGACGGCTGATATGATGAACGCAATCTTTTCAGTTTTAAGTGGCAGGACCGACATTTTTGGGGGAACAAAATGAATCAACAGCAATTCTACAGGTGGCAAGGTCAAAGACTTAAGACTGGTTCTCTGACAAAATTGCCCGTTTCTCTCTAAAATTCTTTCAACCGTTCAAATCATCGAATATTTAATTAAATTAGCGATTAATTACAGTGAATTCTTTTTCAGGATTGGGTGTGTAATAAAAGCACACTTATGTTTGAATGGGTTAAAGATTACTGAACTCGAGCGTGTGGCACTGGGATAAACACTCGAGCCTACCGGCTCTCGTGGTATCCCTGCGCCACTCGCTCTTGTTCAGTAACCGTTAACCCATTCAAACATAAGTGTGGTTCTGTATATGTTCCAGTTTGTTGGTTTTCCATCGGTCTTTCCTGCATCGTGGTGGCCACGATTATCTTTAGAGAAAAAAAGCACCATGCGCACAAATACAAGTAATACATACGGAAATCCAGGTAATAAATTACCCCAAATGCACCATACACACAGAGATACAGGTAATAAATTACCCAAAATTCACCATACACACAGAAATACAAGTAATAAATTACCCAAAATGCATCATACACACAGAAATACAGGTAATAAATTACCCAAAATGCATCATACACACAGAAATACAGGTAATAAATTACCCAAAATACCCCATACACACACAATCCAGTTAATAAATTACCCAAAATGCACCATACATACAGAAATCCAGGAAATAAATTACCCCAAATGCACTATACACACGGAAATACATGTAATAAATTACCCAAAATACCCAATACACACACCATCCAGGTAATAAATTACCCAAAATGCAACATACATACAGAAATGCATGTAATAAATTACCCCAAATGTACCATACACACACAATCCAGGTAATAAATTACCCAAAATGCAACATACACACAGAAATCCAGGTAATAGATTACCCAAAATGCCCCATACACACAGAATCCAGGTAACAAATTACCAAAATGCACGATACACACAGAATCCAGGTAATAAATTACCCCAAATGCACCATACACACAGAAATAAATTACCCAAAATTCACCATACACACAGAAATACAGATAATAAATTACCCAAAATGCATCATACACACATAAATACAGGTAATAAATTACCCAAAATGCACCATACACACAGAAATACAGGTAATAAATTACCCAAAATGCATCATACACACAGAAATACAGGTAATAAATTACCCAAAATGCACCATACACACAGAAATACAGGTAATAAATTACCCAAAATGCACCATACACACAGAAATACAGGTAGTAAATTACCCAAAATGCATCATACACACAGAAATACATGTAATAAATTACCCAAAATGCACCATACACACAGAATCCAGGTAATAAATTACCCAAAATGCACCATACACACAGAAATACAGGTAATAAATTACCCAAAATGCATCATACACACAGAAATACAGGTAATAAATTACCCAAAATGCACCATACACACAGAAATACAGGTAATAAATTACCCAAAATGCATCATACACACAGAAATACAGGTAATAAGTTACCCAAAATACCCCATACACACACAATCCAGGTAATAAATTACCCAAAATGCACCATACACACAGAAATATAGGTAATAAATTACCCAAAATGCCCCATACACACAGAAATCCAGGAAATAAATTACCCCAAATGCACGATACACACGGATATACATGTAATTAATTACCCAAAATACACAATACACACACAATACAGGTAATAAATTACCCAAAATGCACCATACACACAGAAATCCAGGTAACAGATTACCCAAAATGCCCCATACACACAGAAATCCAGGTAATAGATTACCCAAAATGCCCCATACACACAGAATCCAGGTAATAAATTACCCAAAATGCCCCATACACACAGAATCCAGGTAATGAATTACCCAAAATTCAACATACATACAGAAATACAGGTAATAAATTACCCAAAATGCCCCATACACACAGAAATACATGTAATACATTACCCAAACTGCACCATACACACAGAAATGCAGATAATAAATTACCCAAAATGCACCATACACACAGAAATACAGGTAATAAAGTACCTAAAATGCCCATACACACAGAAATACAGGTAATAAATTACCCAAAATGCACCATACACACAGAAATACAGATAATAAATTACCCAAAATGCACCATACACACAGAAATACAGGTAATAAAGTACCTAAAATGCCCCATACACACAGAAATACAGGTTTATAAATTACCCAAAATGCACCATACACACAGAAATACAGGTAATAAATTACCCAAAAAGTCCCATACACACAGAATCCAGGTAACAAATTACCCAAAATGCACCATACATACAGAAGTTCAGGTAATAAATTACCCAAAATGCACCATACACACAGAAATACAGGTAATAAATTACGCAAAATGCACCATACACACAGAATCTAGGTAATAAATTACCCAAAATGCACCATACATACAGAAATACAGGTAATAAATTACCCAACATGCACCATACACACAGAAATACAGGTAATAAATTACCCAAAATGCACCATACACACAGAAATGCAGGTAATAAATTACCCAAAATGCACCATACACACAGAAATACAGGTAGTAAATTACCCAAAATGCACCATACACACAGAAATACAGGTAATAAATTACCCAAAATGCACCATACACACAGAATCCAGGTAATAAATTACCCAAAATGCACCATACACACAGAATCCAGGTAATAAATTACCCAAAATGCACCATACACACAGAAATACAGGTAATAAATTACCCAAAAAGTCCCATACACACACAATCCAGGTAACAAGTTACCCAAAATGCACCATACATACAGAAGTTCAGGTAATAAATAACCCAAAATGCACCATACACACAGAAATACAGGTAATAAATTACCCAAAATGCACCATACACACAGAAATACAGGTAATAAATTACCCAAAATGCATCATACACACAGAAATACAGGTAATAAATTACCCAAAATGCACCATACACACAGAAATACAGGTAATAAATTACCCAAAATGCACCATACACACAGAAATACAGGTAGTAAATTACCCAAAGTGCATCATACACACAGAAATACATGTAATAAATTACCCAAAATGCACCATACACACAGAATCCAGGTAATAAATTACCCAAAATGCACCATACACACAGAAATACAGGTAATAAATTACCCAAAATGCATCATACACACAGAAATACAGGTAATAAATTACCCAAAATGCACCATACACACAGAAATACAGGTAATAAATTACCCAAAATGCATCATACACACAGAAATACAGGTAATAAGTTACCCAAAATACCCCATACACACACAATCCAGGTAATAAATTACCCAAAATGCACCATACACACAGAAATATAGGTAATAAATTACCCAAAATGCCCCATACACACAGAAATCCAGGAAATAAATTACCCCAAATGCACGATACACACGGATATACATGTAATTAATTACCCAAAATACACAATACACACACAATACAGGTAATAAATTACCCAAAATGCACCATACACACAGAAATCCAGGTAACAGATTACCCAAAATGCCCCATACACACAGAAATCCAGGTAATAGATTACCCAAAATGCCCCATACACACAGAATCCAGGTAATAAATTACCCAAAATGCCCCATACACACAGAATCCAGGTAATGAATTACCCAAAATTCAACATACATACAGAAATACAGGTAATAAATTACCCAAAATGCCCCATACACACAGAAATACATGTAATACATTACCCAAACTGCACCATACACACAGAAATGCAGATAATAAATTACCCAAAATGCACCATACACACAGAAATACAGGTAATAAATTACGCAAAATGCACCATACACACAGAATCCAGGTAATAAATTACCCAAAATGCACCATACATACAGAAATACAGGTAATAAATTACCCAACATGCACCATACACACAGAAATACAGGTAATAAATTACCCAAAATGCACCATACACACAGAAATACAGGTAATAAATTACCCAAAATGCACCATACACACAGAAATACAGGTAGTAAATTACCCAAAATGCACCATACACACAGAAATACAGGTAATAAATTACCCAAAATGCACCATACACACAGAATCCAGGTAATAAATTACCCAAAATGCACCATACACACAGAATCCAGGTAATAAATTACCCAAAATGCACCATACACACAGAAATACAGGTAATAAATTACCCAAAAAGTCCCATACACACACAATCCAGGTAACAAGTTACCCAAAATGCACCATACATACAGAAGTTCAGGTAATAAATAACCCAAAATGCACCATACACACAGAAATACATGTAATAAATTACCCAAAATGCACCATACACACAGAATCCTGGTAATAAATTACCCAAAATGCACCATACACACAGAAATACATGTAATAAATTACCCAAAATGCACCATACACACAGAATCCAGGTAATAAATTACCCAAAATGCACCATACATACAGAAATACAGGTAATAAATTACCCAAAATGCACCATACACACAGAAATACATGTAATAAATTACCCAAAATGCACCATACACACAGAATCCAGGTAATAAATTACCCAAAATGCACCATACACACAGGAATACATGTAATAAATTACCCAAAATGCACTTTCCACACAGAATCCAGGTAATTAGTTACCCAAAATGCACCATACATACAGAAATCCAGGTAATAAATTACCCCAAATGCACCATAAACACAGAAATACATGTAATAAATTACCCAAAATGCACCATACACACAGAATCCAGGTAATAAATTACCCAAAATGCACCTTACATACAGAAATCCAGGTAATAAATTACCCAAAATGCACCATACATACAGAAATTCAGGTAATAAATTACCCAAAATGCCCCATGCACACAGAAATACAGGTAATAAATTACCCAAAATGCACCATATACACAGAAATTCAGGTAATAAATTACCCAAAATGTCCCATACACACAGAAATACAGGTAATAAATTACCCAAAATGCACCATACACACAGAAATTCAGGTAATAAATTACCCAAAATGCCCCATACACACAGAAATACAGGTAATAAATTACCCAAAATGCACCATACACACAGAAATTCAGGTCATAAATTACCCAAAATGCCCCATACACACAGAAATACAGGTAATAAATTACCCAAAATGCCCCATACACACAGAAATACAGGTAATAAATTACCCAAAATGCCCCATACACACAGAAATACAGGTAATAAATTACCCAAAATGCCCCATACACACAGAAATACAGGTAATAAATTACCCAAAATGCCCCATACACACAGAAATACAGGTAATAAATTACCCAAAATGCACCATACACACAGAAATTCAGGTAATAAATTACCCAAAATGCCCCATACACACAGAAATACAGGTAATAAATTACCCAAAATGCACCATACACACAGAAATACAGGTAATAAATTACCCAAAATGCACCATACACACAGAAATTCAGGTAATAAATTACCCAAAATGCCCCATACACACAGAAATACAGGTAATAAATTACCCAAAATGCACCATACACACAGAAATACAGGTAATAAATTACCCAAAATGCATCATACACACAGAAATTCAGGTAATAAATTACCTAAAATGCTCCATACACACAGAAATACAGGTAATAAATTACCCAAAATGCCCCATACACACAGAAATATAGGTAATAAATTACCCAAAATGCACCTTCCACACAGAATCCAGGTAATTAGTTACCCAAAATGCACCATACATACAGAATCCAGGTAATAAATTACCCAAAATGCACCTTACGCACAGAATCCAGGTAATAAATTATCCAAAATGCACCATGCACACAGAAATGCAGGTAATAAATTACCCAAAATGCCCCATACACACAGAAATACAGGTAATAAATTATCCAAAATGCACCATACACACAGAATCCAGGTAATAAATTACCCTAAATGCACCATACACACAGAAATACAGGTAATAAATTACCCAAAATGCATCATACACACAGAAATACAGGTAATAAATTATCCAAAATGCACCATACACACAGAATCCAGGTAATAAATTACCCTAAATGCACCATACACACAGAATCCAGGTAATAAATTATCCAAAATGCACCATGCACACAGAAATGCAGGTAATAAATTACCCAAAATGCACCATTTAGACAGAAATGCAGGTAATAAATTATCCAAAATGCACCATACACACAGAAATACAGGTAATAAATTACCCCAAATGCAGCCTACGCACAGAAATACATGTAATAAATTACCCAAAATGCATCATACACACAGAAATGTAGGTAATAAATTGACCGACTTGTACGTAAATAACTGAGTAGATAATGTCAAGAAAATACAGAAGAACGTTCTCTTAGCAGTAATTTAAAACAATTTTCTCTCCAACCCCCTCCCCCACCCGTATATCGCTTCCCGCCCTCGGCGATCGCAGGCCCCGTTCTACACATTGCACAGGCCCCACCACCGCTCTTGACATGATCTGCATTGCGTATGGGTAATGGTGTATGCTAAGGCAAGGCGACAAAAGATTACACCTTATCTGTATTTTTAGACTTATCAAACGCCTTCGACACAATTAGCCACGGTATTTTGATTAAAAAGCTAGAGTTTTATGGTATCAGGGGTATTACCAACGACTGGTTTAAGAGCTATCTTGAAGGACGTGTTCAATACGTCACATATGATGGGAGAAGTTCTGGCATTGCAACAATCACATGTGGTGTCCCCCAAGGATCCATTCTTGGTCCACTTCTTTTTCTAATTTATGTGAATGACTTTAGCTCCTCTACACAGTTGGGCCATGACTTTAGCTCCTCTACACAGTTTTATCTTTTGCTGATGATACTTCAGTCCACACTTCGAACCACAGCCTTGATGCTGGCTTCGACCAAGTTAACTCTGAACTTTCAAAGATAACAGATTGGTGCGCAGCCAATAATTTGGTTTTGAATGCCCAAAAAACTAAATATATGCTATTCAGTCCGCCTAATAAAACATATGATATTAACAATCGACAGTTGAGTGTCAACAGTCAAGATATTCGTTAGCGAGAAACTCCAATGATGAGAATGTAATAAAATTTCTGGGCTTATACCTGGACAAAGACCTAAAATATAAGTTTAACGTGTCAGCCATAAATTCCAAAGTATCGAGGGGGCTTTACGCAATAAATAAAGCTAAAAAATTTCTACCTCTCTCTGCCCTCAAAACTCTGTACTACTCCTTGATACACAGTCATCTATTATATGGTATCGAAATATGGGGTCATTGTAGTGCTGCCTCAACATTATTTACACTTCAAAAGCGCGCCCTACGTTAGTAAATAACAAAAAATACAATTGTCACACTGATCCGCTATTTAGAAGGAGTAAAATATTAAAATTAAATGACTTGTATAAAATGAATGTATCTCTTTTCATGTTTGATTGGCATCACTCCAACCTTCCCCATACTTTTGGTGACTTCTTTCAAGTCAATACATGTCCAGCAGGCATGATGACAAGACAACTAGGTCAATTGCAATGTGGTAAACCACGGACCCAATGCTCTGCTCAATTACCCAAATATGCATTTCCCAGAATATGGAACAACATCGAAAAACAGGTAAGAGAGATTCCTTCTAAGGGCGTATTCAAGAGAGCACTCCTCGAAAAATTCATAAATTCGTATTCAGCCCGCGTTACGTGCAATAATCCACATTGTAGTGATTGTGCACACTCCTAAATTACAGTTACAAAACGCCAAAAGAAAGGTCGTAGGTTCGATAGGGTTCACTTACTTACTATGGTACCATGGTACAGAAGCCCACAATAAATCCCCGCTTCGTGGTCTAGCCAAAATAAATCCCCCTTCCGTCGCAACAATGGCTCACTTACTATGGCACTATGGGTCCGCTTCAATGGCAAAAAAGCACCTGCTCATTAATTCCTGAGATACAGTCCATTAAAAAAGACCGACTTAATTTGACTTTAATCCTTGTTGCGGCCACTATACTTCATAAAGAGACTTTAAACGTAGACAATAAAGAAATAAATAAATCACACACTACGTGAGACAAAGCATCAGTTATTAATTAACAGCATAAAAATCAACTGTTATGAAACTTAGGAAGGCTTACTCTCAATATTAATGTCTGTTATCTCATCACATTTGAGCATATCTCATCTCAATAAATCTTTTCATCTTTTTGTCATTATCTTCCCTTCTCAACCTACCTATCGCTTAGTCTAGCTATTATAAGACAGTTGTCGGTGGTATAGCAACAGGATGGAGAAACGCATGTTGTGGTCTCTGTAAGGTGCTCGGGAGGTGAGGTACTCGTGACATAACCACTTCCTCATTATATCCTTTTTAACATTAATAACCTCAACTTCAACCTCACTATCCCCAACTTTATCATCAGTACGTTCAACACACTTTACATATCAATAAACAATAAAATTAACTTAATATCTTCGTAAAGTGTGACATGATCCATTCCCAGATTGTGTTTCCTTTTCAATTTCACTTTACGTTAGTTTCCATTCTGTTGCCATATCAGTGGTTAGGAGTTCAATTTTTTCTGTTGTTGTGTTGAGTGGGGTGGAGCTGCTCGGTCTCGGAAGAAATTTTGAAGTTAAAGACGTAGATCCATATAAAAACAAGACAAGCCTCAGATCATATTTGTTTCCTCTGAGAACTATACGTTGATGACATAACTTCTCTCCTGACATCCATGTTTCATGCTTTATGTTTATACTAATGGGGTCAGCAGGAAGACGGCCAATCTGGCCATGCTGTATCCCAACAGAATATAATTACTTTCACAAACAATTAATGTAAAACATTTTGAACCACAATGATTGTATTCTGTTGAATAAAATTTACTTACTTACTTACTTACTAAGTATGGACTCACACTCAGTGGGTTCACCCAGTGGTCATTAAATGCATTTTCAAGAAATGCTCAGGGAATAAAGGCGTTATATAAAGTTGGCATTGATTCATGCGGTAGTAATTTTTTCGATCTACTTAGCGCATAGTTAGCGCGCACAAGTTTTGTGCATATTTGTGAAGCCTGGTACTTATAGGATAGATGTTCATCCATTACGATTCCTAAAAAGTTTACAGACGTTTCAAATTTATTCTGACCCGCCATTCTATTCTTGGCCGATGATGACAATGACGAGGTTCACAGAAGTAATCTGTTGCGTTGGATTTATTAAAATGTATTCCGCTTTCTTTTCATTTAGCATTATGTTGTTAGCAGAACAGCATCCAAATATTTTATTTAGTTTTTGGTTTGCATACTTGATCAGTATATTATCATATGACGTGTCCGTTTTGTTCACTTTAAAAGATTTGATATTTTGCTTTCATATTAATCAGTGATAAATAAAGCCATCCGTCGATTTCATTGGTCAGTTTCAAAACTAGACAATTTGATTGGCTGAACAAAATACAACTGGGCCATATTTTCATAATTTGCATAATTGGGGTTGAAAGATTTCATTGGTCAATTTCAAATATGTACAGTTTGATTGGCTGAACATAATACAACTGGGTCACATTTGCATAATTTGAGTAGGGAGAATTTACGTTATCTGTCCTATTTAGGTTGGGTTATATTGCATTAACCCTTTACCTAACATAACGACCAAAACCGGCCAGTGCTATATACGAAATATTTTTATTTTTTCTTCCAAAACATAGGTTATGACCCCTCATTGGAACGAGCCCATCGCGCTCGTTTCAATGAGGGGTCATAACCTATGTTTTGGAAGCAAAAAATGAAAATTTTTAGTTATATGATGATGTTTTTTCCAAGTGTTGTCTGCAACACACGTTAGTTAAAGGGTTAAAAAGTCATACTAAGTCGTTAATTTGTGCATATGTGTGTCATATGATAAAAAGAATATGAAATGAGTGTTTTTCTCAGATGATAATTATGAAACTCGTCCGAATTTTCCGTTTGGGGCTCGCCAGAGGCTCGCCCAAACGGAAAATTCTTAGACTCCTTTCATAAATATCATATGAGAAAAATACTCATTTCATATCCTTTATATCTTTATCGGAGGTAAATACAATGATGTCATCGGCGAATGATAGATTCAGTAGCGAAGAGCGGTGAAGATCGTTTACATGTAGGAGAAACAAAATGTGGCCTAAAATCGAGCACTGTGGCACTCCGTATATTAGTTGGGCCTTTTCGTAATTATTTTCCTTAAAGCTCACCAACTGAGTCCTATTCGAGAGATAACGCTTGCTTATCAACTGAGTCCTATTCTAGAGATAACTCTTGCTCATTAACTGAGTCCTATTTGAGAGATAACTCTCGAACCAATCATAACTAAGTCCCCTGATGTCCTCTTATCTTCCCAGTTTATTCCGTAGGATATTATGATTGATCCAATCAAATGCTTTGAATAGGTCAAGGAAAAGGGCACGGCCGATCTCTTTGATCTGTTTGTTATTCTCTATAGCTACATGTTTTAGGAGATGCATAACAGGATTTATCATATGACTTGTCTGGTTTGTTCACTTTAAAACATTTGATATTTTGCTTTCATATTAATCAGTGATAAATAAAGCCTTCCGTCAATTGCATTGGTCAATTTCAAAACTAGACAGTTTGATTGGCTGAACAAAATAAAACTGTGCCACATTTTCATAATTTGCATAATTAGAGTTGGGGGCTTTCATTGATCAATTTCAAAACTGGACAATTTGATTGGCTAAACAAAATACAACTGGTTCACATTTGCATAATTTCAGTGGGGAGAATTTACGTTATCTGTCCTATTTAGGGTGGGTTATATTGTATTAATATTTTACCTACAAGAAAAACGCCATTCATTTTTTTATATTTTCACTTTTTGCTTCCAAAATATAGGTTATGATCTCTCATTGGAACGAGCTCGACGAGGTCATAATCTATGTTTTGGAAGCAAAAAATGAAAATTTTTAGTTATACGAGGATGTTTTTTCCAAGTGCCGTCTGCAACACAAGTTAGGTGATGGGTTAAAAAGTCATATTAAGTGGCTAATTTGTGCGTGTGTGTGTCATATGATAAATAGAATATGAAATGAGTGTTTTTCTCATATAATATTTATGAAACTCGTCCGAATTTTCCGTTTGGGCTCGCCAGAGGCTCGCCAAAACGGAACATTCTTAGACTCGTTTCATAAATATTATATGAGAAAACTACTGATTTCATATCCTCTATTTATTGCCCGGTCGAAACTGAAAATAACAGGAGAATTACTAATAATTCGTTGGGTTTTTTCGGTTCCATTAAATTTTGGGTGGAGAAAATGATTATGATTATGAGGATATAATATTAAATATCATTTCAACACAAAACGTTAACCTTTTGGTGTCAATTTGTGAACTAAATTGATGCCACAAAGCAACACGTATGTTATTTTATACATCACAGAAATCCTACTAATAACATTATTTCATCAGCCAGTCTTCAATTATTACACTCCCACTCTTCAGTACCCGAACTGACCGAATCTGCTAGATACCGAAACGTACTAACTGGACGCCGAATTGGTCAACATTGCTAGCGGCCGAAGGGACTAGCGGCCGAAATGTTGGTAGCCTTAAAAATTAGAAAAAAAACTTTATGAGATGTATAAAATAATCAATGAACTGCTCGTTAAGCCGAGTTAATTAAGTGTATAGAGACCCAAAACCGGAGGATTATTCTCTTCTTCGAACACTTGAAAGTATTCTAGTGCAGACAAATGGAACACGAACCAATCGTGTTTAATTTCATCTACAGAAATTGGATAGGTCATTCTACTCATTTTTTTTTCCTGTCACTGTTTCAAAAAACACTTCAGCAAACAGCATAAATACACACATTTGTATTACAGATTGATTTGCTTATGCAGTTTAAAAACAATATAGAGAAAAGATAACGAAAACAAATTTAAGTATAGGAGAATTAATATTCGTTCCAGTTTTCACAGGACCATCAATTCAGTTGAAAACGTCGGTAGGACACGTCGTTACCTAAAATAGTTTCGGATTTTCCAGGCGGAATGACGTGCACTCACTTTTGAGTCATGCTTTAGAATATTATGAATTCAAAAATATTTATCACAGGTTATTGTTCCCTGTAGAATACAAAAACAGTTTAAATAAGATAAAACAGAAACGAAAAGAAAAACAATTAGAAATATTCGCGATTTCCTAACTTTGTTCGGCATATGAATAGATGTCCATTGTTTGGTTTTCCACGTCAATTTAATTCAGGGGTACCGAAAACACTTCAAGACAGTGGGATCAGACCCCGGGAAACAGGCATATACTAGTACTAGCAGTTCCGCGATGCCATGCCGAAGCATGGATGTCTCAAAGGCCGAGATGAGGGAGTTTCAGAGGAGGTGTCCCCCTCCCATCGGGAGGGAGACAGCACCTCCTCCCAAACCCCCCACTGAATTTCGAAAGCTCTTAGAACGGATTTTGGCTGTATTTTAGCTTTACTTCAAAAATAAAACATTGAAGAAAATTGAGTGACGAACCGGAAAAGGGCATCGTATGCCCCCCCCCCCTCTCACACCCTTGGTCCGAACGCAGGGAGTGCAGCTGCCCTGTGCTTCTGGGATAGAGCATTAACGGTGTCGAGAATTGCCACACGTTATGCGCGCGTGTGCGCAATAAATAACATTTGATGAATTCTAGCAGAAATTTTTTTTAACCCTTTACCTAACATGAAAAGCAGACGACACTTGCCAAAAAAATTCTTGAATAACTATTTTTTTCATTTTTTGTCTCAAAAACATAGGTTATGACCCCTCATTGGAACGAGCTCGACGAGCTCGTTCCAATGAGGGGTCATAACCTATGTTTTTGAGACAAAAAATGAAAAAATAATTAAAATTAATAGGCGATTTTTGAGAATAGCGCTGGCCGGTTTTGGCCGTTACGTTTGGTAAAGGGTTAAAATGGAACAGAGACATCTCCCATCATCACATAAAGCATGAACGATCAGTGTATAAGCATGCTTGATAGCTATCATGTGTCTAATCGTCCATATATAGCCAGTCTGTCTGGAAAGGGTTAACATTTTTTTTTGGAAGAATTAATGGTGTTTTGTCAATCGAGGTCTTCTGGCCTCCTGGCGTCTCTTCTTTAATATTGTTTTCTGTTTCTTAACACATACAATCTCTTCATCTGTATATGAATGTTAAATTATTTTGTTTAAACTGACGTCCATCTGTCTTTTAAATATTGTGTGCATAAAAACAAGAGAAACAACCGACATCAAAAGTCCTAAAACTCCAAATGAACTGAAACCATAATTGGATAACATCATACCGGCAACTATGGGTGAAAAAATCCTTATCGTTGAACCGGTAGCAACATTGAGTCCCAACATCACACCTAGAAAATAAAAAAAATCCTTATCAGTAAACCGGTAGCAACACTGAGTCGCAGCATCACATCTAGAAAATAAATAAAAAGTCCCTATCAGTGAACCAGTAGCAACATTGAGTCCCAACATCATACCTAGAAAATAAAAAGTCCTTATCAGTGAACCAGTAGCAACATTGAGTCCCAACATCATGCCTAGAAAATAAAAAGTCCTTATCAGTGAACCAGTAGCAACATTGAGTCCCAACATCATACCTAGAAAATAAAAAAATCCTTATCAGTGAACCAGTAGCAACAATGAGTCCCAACATCACACCTAGAAAACAAAAAAATTCTTATCAGTAAACCGGTAGCAACACTGAGTCCCAACATCACACGTAGAAAATAAAAAAATCCTTATCAGTAAACCGGTAGCAACATTGAGTCCCAACATTACACATCACACATAGAAAATAAAGATTTATAATTGGCTATCATCTCTATCGCAATTGCATTACTTCTCGTGTATATTGCATTTTTCACCACAGTTGTTGTTGTTGTAACATACGGGAAAATCACTCAGGGTTATCGGGTGTTAGAAGTTCGAAAATGGGCGACTGTCGATTTGGCGTCAAAGCAATGTTTTGACGAGAATGAGTCTTATATCCCAATAAGGAGAGATCGCGCCACAAGAGGGGGTGGTATAGTCATTTACAGAAAAACACACTTTCGTATCAGGCACAAAGAGATATAGAAATACCGAATGTGGAATGTATCTGGCTGGAAATCATTTCAAAATAAGGCAGTAAGTTTTTACTTGGAGCGTTCTATCGACCGCCCAACTTTGAAATATGGAACTTAATTTCAGTATCGATAGAACATGCAATGGATACCGCCACCAACGTGATAATAATTGGCGATTTTAATAATGATCTGCTAACATCGCCTAATGGACCGATTAACCAAATCGTTCAGCAGTACTGTCTGTCCTAACTTGTAAGCCAACCCATGTATTTCACGGAAACTTCATCTACCCTTTTAGATCTAATAATGACTAATGAACCCTCATTTGTAGTTGACCATAGTGTTGGTAACCCCCTTTACGGTGACTTGACTCGCTACCACTGCCCAGTAGTCGTTGAACACTGGCAAACCAGAGAACGAGCCCAGACATTCAAATGAAAAATCTGGGCATACGATAAAGCTGATTTCACTGGTATGAATAAATCACTTGAGGAGATATAGACATACGGCTCTCGCGAAATATGACTAGGCCATTCCAACTCGTTATGTAAAACACCCACCGATTCAAACACACATCGCGTTCTGTGTTTATTACACAACCCATGCTGGGCAATTCCGGTGTGTAAACCCAAAGGTGAAGAGTGTGTGTGACTGAAGCTGTACTGATCAAATGGATCGATAAAAAATTAAAACAACCTTCTCGGAACCAGTGTTTGTTGAAATTCGTATCGCTGTTTCTCTTCGGCTGGTGCCCATTCACGCCTAACCATTTAATGGATGGCTATTACTGTTACTGTAAAAATATAAGTACAAATTTGTGCAGATTTGCAAAACAGCTGAGAGAAACATTTTTAAAAGAAGTTCGAAGCCTCACAAGATGTACGAAGATTTACCGAAATAAAGTTGATCAATTTAGAGAAAATGGGATCCACAAAACGAGACGGCCACAGGACTGGGTTAATGTTCTGGTTGGAAATGATTGGGTTTTTTTTCAAAATATTATCTCATTTTTGGCTAACTAATTTTTTGTAAACCGACTTTATTTTGCTTTGGACGTTTTCATTTTCACACTATGCGACAGACGGTCGATGATTGTATAACGAAATTTGAAAACTTTTCGAAGCGTAACTAAACGGTGCGGTAAAAAGTTCCGGCTTGTATATCACCCGTTGAATACAGCGGCGATTCCGTTGAATACAAGCGTTTAAAGTTTAATGGATGTGTAAATTAAATCACTTGAGGAGATAAACGGGGATATTGTGCTCTCTCGGTTTCCATGCACTACCATTGTTGATCAATTCCAATCGATTTTGACAAAAAGAGCCTCTGAATTTATCCCCAGTAAACTGTTAACATGTCGACCCGATGACCCCCCCCCCCCCTCCCCCATGCACAATGGATGCACAATGGTATTAGGTTCTTAATTCGTCAGCGAAAACGAAAACATCGTATCGCTAAGACTAAAGACACACCACAAGCCTGGGTAAATTATGTGCAAATAAGGAACCGAACAATAGCAATGATTAGGTCATCCAAATAAAGGTACCGACAAAGATACAAACCACTCTCAAAAGCACGTTGACTTCCTCTCACTTCAATCGTGTATTAACCATGCCAACCGAAAAGACCGAGGCTTTTAATGACTACTTCTGACATATCTCGGCGGTTGATGATAGCTGCGCTACTCTTCCATCTGGCGACAATTTCGGTGTCCGTCCTACTCTTGAAAGCATAACAATAGGCCCAATCGATGTACTTGAAAACTTGAAGTCCTTAAAAACTTCCAAGGCATGTAGCCCTGATAACATAGGCCCTAGATTAATAAAATAATGTTCAAGGGGTCTTTTGAAGCCACTAATGCATGTATTCAACTGTCTACTAAACGATTGTCATTTCCCTACCGAATGGAAATGCGCAAATGTAACTCCCGTATTCAAAAAGAATGATCCAAACATAATCAGTAATTATCGACCAATTTCTCTCTAAGTTGTACGGCTAAAATTTTTGAAAAATGTGTATTCAAACATGTCTTCAATTTTCTCGATTCAATCGCTCTACTGACAAATTTCAATCTGGATTTACACTAAAAGACTCAACTACTCTCCAGTTGACTGAAATATATAACACAATCAGCAGTACACTCGATGAAGGGAAAGAAATACGATTTGTATTTTGTGACGTCAGCAGTCTTCGACAAAGTTTGGCATAAAGGATTATTATACAAACTAGAGAAGATAGACATTGCGGATAAACTCCTAAAATGGTTTGAATCATACTTAAAGAATAGGCAATAACATGTTGTCATACATTCCGAAAGTTCTTCGTGGAAGAATGTGGCGGTGCTGCGGTGCAGAGTTCAGAGTTACGATGTTGGAGAGCTGACAGCTGCTCGTCGTTGCTCGGTGGTTCTCTCCGGGTACTCCGGCTTCCTCCACCCGTAAAACTGTCACGGTCACGATTAGCCATTGTGCATAAGTATGTGACCTTAAACACCAATAAATAAATAGAAGAATGTGGCGGCCGGAGTACCGCAAGGCTCTATACTTGGCACCTTGCTGTTCATTATTTATATAAATGATATAGCCGATGATATGCTTTGTAATATCCGTCTCTATGCGGACGATTCATCACTGTATTTAACAGTAGAAGACCCGAGCCAGGCAGCTGCTCTTCTAAATAATGACATCCTAAAAATAGAACAATTGTCTAAAAATGGCTTGGCGATTTCAACTCTTCAAAAACCGAAAGCATGCTAATCTCCCGTAAAAGCATTAGAGTTCCTCCACATGTCAAATCACATATCACTGACGTCGACCGCCACAAACACTTGGGAATAACGCCCAATAGTGCAGGTTCGTGGGACAATCACATTGAAGACATATCTACAAAAGCGTGGAAACGAATAGCGCTACTTCGCAAACATAAAACATTACTCTATCGTAGAACCCTTGAAAAGATTTACCGAACGTTTATACGTTCTGTTTTAGAATATTCTGACACAGTCTGGGATAACTGCACTGTAGCCGAAAACGAAGAACTTGAAAAAATCCAACTTGAAGCAGTTAGTGGTGCAATTCGAATTGTTGGCAGGGAATTTTTCCATGCAGAGACTGGACGGGAACCGCTTAAAACTCGTAGGCAAAAACACAAGCTAAAACAGTACTTCAAAATGTATCATAAACTCGTTCCAAATTACCTATCAAGTTTAACACCTCAACCTTCCTCTGCGTGTCACGGGTATAACATTCGTTGTAACACAGACTTTTGCAGGACTCAGACACATCTAGAGGCCATTTTTGCCAAGTACAACCAAACTATGGAACGACCTCCATATAAACATAAACATACGAAAAAGTAATTCACTCGGTCAGTTCAATGACTACTTGAATCGGGATAGACTTTTTGGGGTTTTTTTGTTCCGCAATTCTTCTCTCACAATAAATCACGAAAAGCTCATATACAACATTGTAGATTGCGCCAATCTTGTAGTAACTTAAATGGTCACCTTTTTAGAACTTATCTCTCTGCCACCGCTCTCTGCAGATGCAGCTCACGCGAAATAGCCGAACACTATCTTTTTTACTGCCCGACTTATACAACTGAACGAAATAAAACCCCTGGCATCCAGATTCACCCTATCAACGTGGATATTTTGCTAAATGGAAGTGCCCATTACAACAACGAAGTCAACAAAGGAATATCTGAAAAACTTCAAGAGTTTATAATATCCACAAAAAGATTTGAATGATTTCCCAAAACCATTTACCATACCTCCAGTACAAATTTGATCTGTTAATTGAATATTAATTGAATATAGGTTATAGAATAAACTCATGTTAATTGAATAAAAAATCTTGTAACCTGTTGAGAAATTACTCTGACTCTCCCCAGTTTTCCTTTGTTTATAGACCTATTTAGCCTTGGTACATCCAATACGGGCATTTAATCATAGAGCTCTGTCAAACAAGGTATAATAGAATAAATGCTAAGTTTATCCCTAGAATACAGGAAAACGACACAATCACTGTTAATTGAATATTCCTGTTAACTGAATAATTTTCTTTGGAAAGTGGCTATTCAATTAACATGGTTCCACTGTACTACCTGTATCTCGAATTAAGTATAATGAAAAACTGGTTAAAATTGACTTTTATTTATTTATTTATGTGTATGAATTTATGAAATAGAAACAGGAACATGGGAAAAAGAATGTGTACACATGTACAAAGAAACGGTGAGTCTCAATACTTTTTACATTCAAGTATGGCTTGACTCTCCTTCCACTTTCTGCATTTATTGTAGCTATTTTCAAAACTGATTGATAAATGGAAGAAGAATATTAGCCTGCTAACAAGCAACCAGGTAAACGAAGGTTTCTGTGCACCCGAGGTACATAGAGACGATGTGGGTAAATTAACCTTTACGATCCTTTTAGCAGTACACTCTAAATCAATTGGGTTACAAATCAACCCAAATCAACGGGGTTGGAGGAATATGAACACAAATGGGTCAATATTCACTCAGCCCAGTTGATTTGGGTTAATTTTTAACACATTTGATTTCTGAGTGTACAGTGAAAATTCTTCACATCTAGCTGCCGCAAAAGAGTGGAAGCAAAGGAGTTAGGATAGCTACCAGGAACCAGTCGGACACCACATCGAGGATTCTGTGGTAGTTGCTTCTTTGTAGAGTCTTCAGGCACGTAGAGTCAGCTATTGACGCCATGTTGCTCTGAACTAGTCGCTGCCTTCATTTACAACTGTAGACCGTCACCGGGTGTTTCACATTTGATGGTATTTCCGGGGGTAGTGTAGTTGTGGATCTTCAGGCAAGTTTTGTCTGCCACTGTGGTAATTTTGGCGAGCCCGATAGTAGCTCTCATTGCTAAGCGTAGTCTGCGCCAGGTTCCACTAGGAAAGGTTGCCACGCAGTACAGATCCAGTATAAGAGGGTGTCGATAATGGGGCGCATTCGATGTCAAAGGTTTGACGTTCCCTAGCCCGATTGATGCTATCAGATAGCTGGGAGCTTCTGTTGGTGTAGGCCGAGCGTCAGAGGAGAATTAGAGAGAAGAAACCCCGGCTCCAGCGCCAGCCAGGGAGTAATCCCGGAATAGTGTCCATTAGGGTTATCAAAAGATTGGAGAAAACCCTTGTAGTATTTTTGAAGGCCGCAGTTCATCCACCAATCCTTAAGGAAGGTTGAGATGTCATGTTTGAGGCTCCTCCACACCCTCCGAAAAATGTTGAAACAGTCAGTATATTTGTGCATTAGATGTACTTCATTCTGTTGGTGTAATTTTCGTAGTTAGTTGAGTCGGTCGTGGTAGGGTCAGGCAGCGAACGGCGCCCAGCGATAACCATGATGGTATCTGTTCTCAAAGGCCGCACAAATATACTGACTGTTGAAACAGTCAGTATATTTGTGCATTAGATGTACTTCATTCTGTTGGTGTAATTTTCGTAGTTAGTTGAGTCGGTCGTGGTAGGGTCAGGCAGCGAACGGCCCCCAGCGATAACCATGATGGTATCTGTTCTCAAAGGCCGTAATGAAGAGATAATTATGCAGCGCGCCGATATTCACCTGTGTGTAACCACGTTAGGTGATCGTACGGCTTGCCTGTCGCTGTTCTGTAGTAGTGTTGTTTGTACGTAACCACGTTAGGTGATTGCACGAGCTTGCCTGTCGCTGTTCTGTAATAGTGTTGTTAGTACGTAACCACGTTAGGTGATTGCACGAGCTTGCCTGTCGCTGTTCTGTAATAGTGTTGTTAGTACGTAACCACGTTAGGTGATTGTACGAGCTTGCCTGTCGCTGTTCTGTAATAGTGTTGTTAGTACGTAACCACGTTAGGTGATTGTACGAGCTTGCCTGTCGCTGTTCTGTAGTAGTGTTGTTAGTACGTAACCACGTCAGGTGATTGTACGAGCTTGCCTGTCGCTGTTCTGTAGTAGTGTTGTTAGTACGTAACCACGTCAGGTGATTGCACGAGCTTGCCTGTCGCTGTTCTGTAATAGTGTTGTTAGTACGTAACCACGTTAGGTGATTGTACGAGCTTGCCTGTCGCTGTTCTGTAGTAGTGTTGTTAGTACGTAACCACGTTAGGTGATTGTACGAGCTTGCCTGTCGCTGTTCTGTAGTAGTGTTGTTAGTACGTAACCACGTTAGGTGATTGCACGAGCTTGCCTGTCGCTGTTCTGTAATAGTGTTGTTAGTACGTAACCACGTTAGGTGATTGCACGAGCTTGCCTGTCGCTGTTCTGTAATAGTGTTGTTAGTACGTAACCACGTTAGGTGATTGTACGAGCTTGCCTGTCGCTGTTCTGTAATAGTGTTGTTAGTACGTAACCACGTTAGGTGATTGTACGAGCTTGCCTGTCGCTGTTCTGTAGTAGTGTTGTTAGTACGTAACCACGTTAGGTGATTGTACGAGCTTGCCTGTCGCTGTTCTGTAGTAGTGTTGTTAGTACGTAACCACGTTAGGTGATTGTACGAGCTTGCCTGTCGCTGTTCTGTAATAGTGTTGTTAGTACGTAACCACGTCAGGTGATTGCACGAGCTTGCCTGTCGCTGTTCTGTAATAGTGTTGTTAGTACGTAACCACGTCAGGTGATTGTACGAGCTTGCCTGTCGCTGTTCTGTAATAGTGTTGTTAGTACGTAACCACGTTAGGTGATTGCACGAGCTTGCCTGTCGCTGTTCTGTAATAGTGTTGTTAGTACGTAACCACGTCAGGTGATTGTACGAGCTTGCCTGTCGCTGTTCTGTAATAGTGTTGTTAGTACGTAACCACGTTAGGTGATTGTACGAGCTTGCCTGTCGCTGTTCTGTAATAGTGTTGTTAGTACGTAACCACGTCAGGTGATTGTACGAGCTTTCCTGTCGCTGTTCTGTAATAGTGTTGTTAGTACGTAACCACGTCAGGTGATTGTACGAGCTTGCCTGTCGCTGTTCTGTAATAGTGTTGTTAGTACGTAACCACGTTAGGTGATTGCACGAGCTTGCCTGTCGCTGTTCTGTAGTAGTGTTGTTAGTACGTAACCACGTTAGGTGATTGTACGAGCTTGCCTGTCGCTGTTCTGTAATAGTGTTGTTAGTACGTAACCACGTCAGGTGATTGCACGAGCTTGCCTGTCGCTGTTCTGTAATAGTGTTGTTAGTACGTAACCACGTTAGGTGATTGTACGAGCTTGCCTGTCGCTGTTCTGTAGTAGTGTTGTTAGTACGTAACCACGTTAGGTGATTGTACGAGCTTGCCTGTCGCTGTTCTGTAATAGTGTTGTTAGTACGTAACCACGTTAGGTGATTGCACGAGCTTGCCTGTCGCTGTTCTGTAATAGTGTTGTTAGTACGTAACCACGTTAGGTGATTGTACGAGCTTTCCTGTCGCTGTTCTGTAATAGTGTTGTTAGTACGTAACCACGTCAGGTGATTGTACGAGCTTTCCTGTCGCTGTTCTGTAGTAGTGTTGTTAGTACGTAACCACGTTAGGTGATTGTACGAGCTTGCCTGTCGCTGTTCTGTAGTAGTGTTGTTAGTACGTAACCACGTCAGGTGATTGTACGAGCTTTCCTGTCGCTGTTCTGTAGTAGTGTTGTTAGTACGTAACCACGTTAGGTGATTGCACGAGCTTGCCTGTCGCTGTTCTGTAGTAGTGTTGTTAGTACGTAACCACGTCAGGTGATTGTACGAGCTTTCCTGTCGCTGTTCTGTAGTAGTGTTGTTAGTACGTAACCACGTTAGGTGATTGTACGAGCTTGCCTGTCGCTGTTCTGTAGTAGTGTTGTTAGTACGTAACCACGTCAGGTGATTGTACGAGCTTTCCTGTCGCTGTTCTGTAGTAGTGTTGTTTGTACGTAACCACGTTAGGTGATTGTACTAAGTGGCTAATTTGTGCGTTTGTGTGTCATATGATGAATAGAATATGAAATGAGTGTTTTTCTCATATAATATTTATGAAACGAGTCTGAGAATTTTCCGTTTTGGCGAGCCTCTGGCGAGCGCAAACGGAAAATTCAGACGGGTTTATAAATATTATATGAGAAAAACACTCATTTCATATTCTATTCATCATATGACACACACACGCACAAATTAGCCACTTAGTATCACCTTACTTGAGTTGCAGACGGCACTTGGAAGCAACATCCTCGTTTTACTAAAATTTTTCACTTTTTGCTTCCAAAACATAGGTCATGACCCCTCATTGGAACGAGCTCGTCGAGCTCGTTGCAATAAGGGGTCATAACCTATGTTTTGGAAGCAAAAAGTGAAAATATAAAAAACTGAATGGCGTTTTTCTTGTAGGTAAAAGATTAATACAATATAACCCACCCTAAATAGGACAGATAACGTAAATTCTCCGTACTGAAATTATGCAAATATTACAAAAGTTGTATTTTGTTTAGCCAATCAAATTGTATAGTTTTGAAATTGACCAATAAAAGCTCCCAACTCTAGTTATGCAAATTACGAAAATGTGGCCCAGTTGTATATTGTTCAGCCAATCAAATTGTCTAGTTTTGAAACTGACCAATGAAATCGACGGAAGGCTTTATTTATCACTGATCAATATGAAAACAAAATATCAAATGTTTTAAAGTGAACAAAACGGACGAGTCATATGATAAAGGTGTGTATTTAATGAGTCGGTTGGGACAGTGTCAAATTGCGAGTGGCATCTGTTCAGGTGAACACGATCAACAGATAGAACAAAGCACGTAGTTTTTACCTATCCGTATCCACTCTGGGGTGCCTGTATATAATTGTCCATGCGCTAAGACCAGTGTTGTAAATCATGTACGTGAGTGTCAAATAGATTGCTATTTAGTACATATAAGATGGTCGAGACAGGGTCAAGCTACGAGCGGCGCCCGGCAGCCGATGCTGGCATCTGCTCGAGAGGATCACTGCAAACAAGCTTTTACTTGTACTTACATGAATGCGAGAGATATATGACTATAACTTATAAAGGAGTTAGTGTTGTCGATTTGTACACGAGAGTGTATTGTTGTATTATGGATTGACTGAGGTTTGTGGGCTTCGCCGGTTTTTTTATAGGTTTTATCGTAACAGAACAAGTCAAGCACTTGAAAAAGGTAAATGATACGCGATTGGGCATAGGGAACCCACCGGAGTGCCAATATGAGGTGTAAATGCCCAACGGCGCTATTCAACTTCGCCATAGAAAGACGAGAGGTTCCAAGAGAGTGTAAAGAAAGCAAGGTCACATTTTTACATTACAGGAAGGACGAAGAAGTATTGAATAACTGTCGGAGATCTTCGTCAGTAGCAGCATTGGAAAAAGTTCTTTATAACGTCCTGTATGGGAGATTAGAGGATGTGGTGGAAGAGGGGTAGTTATGGGGAGTTATGGGGATTCAGGAAGGGAGGGAGAGTCACTGGCCATCCTTTCACACTATCCAAAAGTGATAGAATCTGTGGGACCTGAAAGGGATAAGGAAGTATTATATAATTATCGGGGGATCTTTGTCAGTAGCAACATTGGAAAAGTTTTCTGTAAAGTCTTGTATGGGAGATTAGAGAAGGTTAACGACGAGAAGGGATTTGGGGACGATCCAGAATTTCTTCAGAGCAGAAAGGTCACTGACCATCAAACCACGCAATCCCAAATGATAGAATCTGCGAAAGCCAAAAAGAAAAACAGATCTTTGTGGCGTTTCTGAGTGTTAAAGGGTGTTAAAAATCATATGATAGAGTATGGAGGGATGGGAGGTGAGTTTGTTGGAATTATGAAAACATTATATAAAGATGTACAAAGTGAACCTAGTTTAGATAACATAACAACAAGACGGGTGCCCATGGAGATAGGCTTAAAGCAGGGGTGTATCCTTCCTCTAAATTCTTTTCGCATTGTACATCAAAGATTTAGGAGATGAACTCCTGCATAGCGACAAGGGGATAGTTGGGGGCCTCATGATCCCAGTGCTATTTTTCGCAGATGACATGGTAGTAGTATCAGAAAGTGAAGAGGGCCTGTACAAGTTCCTGGAAATTGTTGGGAGATATGGGAACAAGTGAACACTCGAACTAAATGAAAACAAAAGCAAAGTTATACCCGTGGGTCTAAAAATGGAACCAACTCGAGGTGGGGAGTGGGGGAGTTCTGTATATCGGAAGGCAGCAACAAACTTCTTAGAGTGGGAGAGACCGACGACTACGGATATTTAGGGGTTAATATAAACATCCCGGGAAGAGGCATCCACCAAAATCTTACGAATAAACCGAGAAGGGGGAGCGAATTATTAATCAAGTGAAGGGAGAAACAGCTTCAACAAGGTTTGACAACAACAAACATTTTGGAAATGGTTGGTGTACTAAGTATATAAGTATAACATATGGTACGGAAGTGATATCTCTAAACCAAACAGTTGAAAAAAGCTTGGAAATCTGAAGACTGCTGCATGCATCTGTGTTTGTTCCAACTGCCGATTGCGGAGCGTGAGAAACGCGTCCACAAATTTTTCTCCACTATGTTTCTATTGTGTTTCAAACTTTCAGAAGGGACAAAACCGTTATCTCCGTCACCATGTATATGGTATGTGGGTATTTAATACCTGGATGCTCCGGCTCGGTGTTTAAAAACCGACATCCAGGTATTAAACCTCCATATACCATACGTGTTGGCGGAGATAACTTATATGTGAGTATAAAGAAAAGTGTTAATATACTTATCGGAGAGATTGGGAAGAATGAGGTTCGGGATGTCGTCAAACAGTACGTTTCCAGGTGTTGGGGAGAGACGTGGTATGGGGATACGGGGGCATTTGGTAATACAGGGTCAATTGGGGCCTTCTCGTCTGAGAACGTCGACAGATCAGCGGGCAGCCTAAGTGATATTATTATTATTATCTTTGAGTCGGTTTAAATTTTTATCGGCGATGTTTTTCAATCGTATTTCCAGCAGTTCGATGATAGCCCAGTCGTGAAGGTCTGTAGTTGAGATCCCAGGAGGACTACGTATAGGGCGCGGTTTTGAACACGTTGTAGTTTTGTTAGGTTTATTGACATTTTCTGTGACGACTGTCCCACATATCAAGTCTGGTTCAATGAATGATTTATAGAGTTTTAGTCGGGTGTTTCTGTAGGCACCCTGATCCTTACCTCTCATGTGAGATAGGGATATTTTCCTGTCGATAGTTGACCTCGTCGTACGTAAGTTTTAAGTTTTGTATTATAGAGCTATAAGTCGATGAGTTGCACTTGACGGTTTTTGGTAATGATTAATTGTTGAAATTTGTTTGTATTGTGCTTGATGCGTAATCTTTTAACCCTTTATCAAACATGAAAAGCAGACGACGCTTGCAAACAAAATTCTTGAATATTTAATTTTTTTCATTTTTTGTCTCAAAAACATAGATTATGACCCCTCATTGGAACGAGCTTGGCGAGCTCGTTCCAAAAAGGGATCATAACCTATGTTTTTGAGAAAAAAAATGAAAATTAACAGGCGATTTTTGTGAATAGTGCTGGCCGGTTTTGGCCGTTACGTTAGGTAAAGGGTTAAATCCTCAATACCGTCCTATAGTCGATGTTCGATAATGTCACGTGATCTATTAGCGATAGAGAGTGTCTTATTGTCGGCGAACTGGGAAAATTCAGGTGCATCTATTTACTGCGCACTACTGCGCATCGAATGAAATCACTTTATAAGGTTTTATAAGTGTTTTAACGTGGTCTATAGTATATTCTCTATAGTATATTCTCAACATTTTCTAATGATATTTATGATATTTATGAGATAAAATCCATTTTTTCCGAGTCTGTTCGTGGAAGCGAATCTGTGGGCAGTAAACAGACATGCTTTTAGGTTCTTGAAAACCTTCATATTTCGGGGGCTTTATTGGGAGAAAATATATTTGTCTCATAAATATCATTAGAATATGTTGATACTATGCTTTAACCCTTTACCCAACGAAACGGCCAAAACCGGCCAGCGCTATTCTCAAAAGTCGCCAATTAATTTTCATCATTTTTTCATTTTTTGTCTCAAAAACATAGGTTATGCCCCTCGCTGGAACGAGACAAAAAATGAAACAATTTAGTTATTCAAGAATTTTTTTGCAAGTGTCGTCTGCTTTTCGTGTTAGGTAAAGGAATATACTGAGGTAAACTACTTTATGAACTGATAAACTGATCTTTTCTTCTGAGTGTAGTGGTCCGAAGTAAATAGACGTTCCGGAAATTTCGACCTGATTTTCACCCACTTTATGGACATCATTCACATAAATTATAAACAAAAACAGCGGACTAAGGGTGGAGCCACGAGGCGTGCCGGCCGAAAGCTCTACCTCAATTTACTCTAACTTTAATTTTCCGTTCGCTTGGGAAGGAGAGCATAAGTATTTGGTTGAGATGGTTCCTTTTGGCCAGTTTGTATCTCATGCCGTTATGCCTTATGATTTTTAGATATCAAGTAAGACCGTCGCTCCAATTTCCTTTTGGGTCTGATTATTAAATTCATTTTTTCCCAATTTTAAAGTCATTTTAAGGTTTGATTATTTTTTATTTAAACAATCTTTACTGAACTGTGCTATTTGTGGGCTTCCAAGGCGTTATTCACACGGGCTATAAAATCTACCAGCAATTCAGTTCCCCTTTGTTCGACTAATCTTTAGTAATTAGGGTCATTGATTACAAGCCATTTCACACATTATACCCGACTATTCTCAAAAATAGCCAATTAATTTTCATTATATTTTTCATTATTTGTCTCAAAAACATAGGTTATGACCCCTCGCTGGAACGAGCTCGTCGAGCTCGTTCCAATGAGTGGCCATAACCTATGTTTTTAAGACAAAAAATGAAAAAAAAATAGTTATTCAAGAATTTTTTTTTTTTTTTAATAATACCCGACTGGAAAATGTCCCGTAGAAGGGCATGACACCGAGATACGAGTACGAAAAACATGTGGATCGTTTACTAGATCTCACATACGGGGTATGGGACCTCACGGAAAACAAAATAGAAACGTTTGACCAAAGATTATCTGGTCAACGGTAATTGCGTGTATCACAAAGTCGACCTGTCAGTCGTTGAAAAGTGCAGGAAAGGGGTCTTGATCGATTTGAAAAAAGTGCGTCAAGTCTATAGTGATAACCGTGGACAGGTTACATGTGACCAAAAGCAAGGCATCCCTCAACATGAAAATGACAGAGTTAGATGTTTAATCCTTTGACACCTCTGTACGTGTTATGACGTACGAAATCAAACAGCAAGTTGATACTTTATGGTCATTTGTTTTCTTATTATTTTTCGATTTTTTAAAGTTTTAACCTCAATTCGTATTTTCTCCCGAATAATGCTCATTGACAATCGTTGAACCGAATGTTATCGCATCTTAAAATACTAATACAATCCTGCTGGCAAATTGCTGCAAGACTTCTTAACTGGTTGAGTGCTAGAAGCCACTATCAGGGCTTTCAAAAATGAGGATACCGGAGCAAAAGCCAACACTTTCCTTGCTAAAATTTCATATTCAGTCAAACACAAATATTATTTTGTTTGTATGAATTTATTTTATTACAAATTATTGGAGAGTGCCGATGGGAACTCTCCAATAATTTGTAATAAAACAAGTTTTGAATAACAAATTCAGACGAGCAAAAATAATTTAGCCCTCAACCAGTTAATCACTAATGTGAAAAATATCTTATTTGTACTTTCCGACGTTTGAAAAAAACGTTGAAGAAACTGAATTCCCAGTGACGTTTGAATGTCAGGATAATTAAAGTCTCGAAGGGTTAAGAAAATGTCACGTGATCCCACTCTCCCCACCATTATTACTATTTTCTGTCCTGATTAAAAAGAAATATAAAATATCAATTTAAAAAAAAAGAAAAGAAAATGTCATTTTTAAAAAACAAAGCTCTCTGGAAGATGATTCGACGATTTCTCAAATCAAAGATGAGACGTAGGGTACGTGGAGAGTGTATTATCACTAAATCACCCACAGAGTGAAGATTCCACTCAAGAAATAATTGCAAATTTGTTGCAAAGCATTACAAGCACAAGCAAAGTTCCAGCCAAAGGAGCTCCGGGTTATACCCGGAGGTCCATTGGCTGAAACATTGCTTATGTTTTTTGTCCACATGTACATAATTTGAAAGTGATACTTTGGGTGCTAACTCCACTCCCCGGGTGATTTAGTTACAATCCACTCTCCACGTACTGTATGGTACGTAGCGAATTGAAACGTAAGATGATTCAGTTATTCAAACCTGTAATAGAAACTCAGGAACAAACGAAATAAGAGATCGTCAAAGAACTGAAACCCTTTAGAGAAAGCAGAACTCCCGCTCGTTCGACTTTTTGTTACAGGCGTTATGATACACCATCGTATCCTGCATACCCGTCGCCCCCACCCCTACCCCAGCACGATTACAGTCATTATGAGTCACATCCACCAAGTTCTCTCGAGATAGAGGGAATCGAGTCTGATATGGACTCGACGATCAGCACTGACGACATCGTAGATACGACAAATGATGGAGATCAGAGTAAATTTTACATTGATAGATATAACACTGTTCCATTGGACGTCAACTCGACTTACGGTATTTGATAAGATCAGATGGTAATTCGTACATGGGAGATAAACAAGTGGAGAGAGAAGGCGATAATTTAATCATGGATGTTGATCACATGTTCGAATGCACCCGAGGACTATGCCATCTGTCGCGTTGGCTAGACCGAATCCCGATAATTACAGTGAATAGGATCTGAAGACGTATGGTGAGATCCTGATTCATAAGAATGCCATTAAAAAAATATAGATCCTAACTTCAAGAGACCGAAATGGAGTAAATGCTATAAATGGAAAGTGTAAAATCTATTTGGAATGAAACTAAAGCATTCGTCAGATCGGTCCTCGGAACGGAAATGGGTGATATTGCAATCATTCCTCGAGATCCTAACGCGTTCGTAGAGAGATTCGAGCTCTTGGTGTCCAGTAGAGGCATATTCTTTAGTGGTGGCACAGGATGGGGACGATTATAAAGCTTATGAGAATTCATGATCAATGGTACTTGTCGAGGTTCGTATCGTCTGACAAAATGATCATCCAAGTTAGTCTCAGATATTCCACTTCAAACACTATCGACGCTTGTCATTCTCTTTTTCGTAGAAAGTTCTTCTCTTCTTCCTTCGGCTGTCATTTTTTCCGTTCTATCCTATTGTTTTATTCTATTTTAATTTATTTTTTTTTCTTTTCCTATATATATAGAGAACAAAATCAGTGTAAATCACTGAGAATGTCTTGAAATGATGTCCCGAAGACCATCTCATGAGAACGTACAGACAAAACACTTGACCTGGAGGCTGTAAACGTTCTGTGTTGCAATAGATGGTAATTTCAAATATTTTCTCAATTCTTCAGGTGGTGCGATCCCATAACTATCTTCTTCTTGAACTAAGCCACCCAATGAGTACCATCGCCAAGAAAACATCCAGATTCAAAATTCCGCATTCTTCTCGTCTGCTGCTGCTGCCACTTCGTAATGCATCTCGAGAAAAGATGCCTCGAAATTGTTTTAACATAAATGATTTGACCGCTTCTAACAAATCTATATTGGATAAGAGTACGTTTGGTAAAATAGCACATTCTACTGATATGTTCACAGTTTTTTCTCTCACTTTATTTTAAAAAATACAAAAAATATTTTTCATTATTTTTTTGTAATTTTTTTTTTTATGTCATTATCAATTTGTCGTGTCGTTTACTCATCTAACCCCTCCTTTATTTTGAGGAATCGTCTGCAGAATCGTGGAATAACGTCCCTGTGCAAAGGTCTTTCTGGTTGTACGATTCGCTTGTCATTATCAGCCGATAAGGCAATTTTATTCACTATTTCCATAGAGATGTGTCATGTTTATCACTTCGAATTGTATTTACCATTTTGCGGATTGGTTTACGTTCGAACTTACAACGTTTGTCCTCTTTGAAAGTTAAGTTGTTTCAAAAGACGCAGTTTTGTGTCCCTTTACATTTCTTGATGGCGTCTTCTCTTCGGTCGATTCAGTCGCACAGACATGTATCATCGCTTGCAATCTAATCCATACTGCGATTTCATCACCCACAGTTTCCAAGTTGAATTTACCAGGCACTTTATTATTCTGTTTGAAAGAGATTCCTGAAGAGTGGTTCAGAACGTGATTGTTCATGTTAACCCTTTACCCAACGAATCAGCCTCATCCGCGCCCATAATATGCAAATTCTGCAGCTGAAAAAATACTATTTTTCAAAACATTTCAACAAAACCATATCATGTGACCCCTCTTTGGAACGAGGTCTTCGAGCTCGTTCCTATGAGGGGGTCACATCATACGGTTTTGTTGAAATATTTTGAATTTTTTTTTAAAATGATATTTAAAATAATAAATTTTAATATCGTCTGCGTTGGGTAAAGGGTTAAACCACTTTTCCACATCGTCCACGGTGTCCTCTTACACATCTTTCATCTCTATTGCGCGATCCAAACTGCCTATGCCTGTAAACAACAGTTGGGATTTCTAGAATTCTTTCTTAAGGTAATTATAATGAAAAAGATACATCAAGGTCTTGCTAAAATATAGAATGCACATTCCCCAAAACACAGGTTTGTTGAACGTCAATCGAATCTTCTTCATGCCCATGGCCACCAGATTCTTGTTGAAAATTGTTCGGTGTTTGTAGACGGGGTTTGCAACATATTTTATAGCACTATAACCGTGGGGAACGACCGTCGATATCCGCTGTGAAACAATGGTGTTCAACTGATGACTCGGTGACAAATTAAAGATGATAACAATTTAATATTGAATCTGGTATTCCAAATGTCTTACGGCGACAAAACATTTAACAACTGGTCTTGTTGGATATCCGAACAATATCACCGTAATAATAGCTCGTGGGATTTCCCAGTAAAATGAAGCAGAGTGACGTTTGGAAATCCAAACTATAACTGAATTCTTATTTGTGATCAAGGCTATATATACAATACAATAAATGACTCATGTCACAACAGGTTTACATGATTTTAAGATTAAAGTAAGCTTTCACCGCGTCTGAATCATATGCCTGATTAACTTACTGAATAGACCTCAAATAAACAGTGGAGGGAAGCAATGAATAAAGGCAACTTGTTAACAACTTCTACGAAAGAGGCTTACTGTCACACGACGAATGAAAAAATATGCCAAGTTTGAAACAATTGAAATTAAATTGGACAAAATGCGAATAATAGATTGTGAATACAATATAATAACAGTAAATTTGTCTTTTTGTTTCGAAAGTTTATCATGGTCTGTACACGCCCCGGTGATAGCACGCTCTGTCACGAGATGAATATTGGTTTGTTTCGTTATGGTTTCAATGGTTTTCCCGAAGTGTTATTCATCAATTTGAAGAAATCTTTTTCGAATTTCGTCTTGGCATGAGTTCTCAAACGCGTGATGTGATCTATATTATTTTTCATCAACTGCTCCTCATCGAATCGGATGATGCGATGTACCTTCGTTAATGCCATACCGTAATCGAGATAGAGTTTCATATTTTCGTAGTATACCGCATAGTTATGTTTGTCTCGTAGATTAGGTACGAGTTTTATCACACGACCGTCAATCTCTATATTCCCAGGAGTAAGGAGTACTCGTTGTACAAATCGTGAATGCTGGAATCGAAGTGCAAATCTACTTCCAAAAGACACGGATAATGCTTCCAATTATCGATCTCTTCCGGCTTATTCACATACTTGAAATTCCCAGTGTGCAACGGTCGACACACGGCCCAACCGTACAGGTTATTCGTGTCTAAATAGGCGATTTATTTGCTAAAGTCCTTGGACTCGAATTGTCGCAGATAAGGATTGTTGGCATTCGTGATTCTGTGAGGCACGGTGGATATGCCACCACTGACACCCTTTTCAAAGAACACCTGTTGTAAAAAGAATATCGCGAAAGTGTGTGTTTTTTATATATTTCTCCAAGTAATTGTCGCCGTCGGGGTTCAGCTGACATGAACTCATCTTTCTGTGAACGATTTGAAATCCGCGTATGCGACGAAAGGCACTCTCAACTATCTGTTGTGGTGCTAGAAAGTTAATACGCTACACTATTTGGTATGACTATGTTCACGGATTAATGAACGCGACAATTGTCCTCGTGTCTCGCTAATGAATGTTGGCTGTGGAATGAATTCAGACAGTTGAAACAAAACAGTCTCTTTCTATGGTGTCCGGTCGTCGGAGTAGAAAACAAACAACTCAAGTTTTTAATCCAACAATAATGTTGATTTCCTTCGTCGGGGATCATAATTTATTTTCTGACGTCATTTCTCTTCAGACTGGTTCTCAGCGGAAGCACTCTATTCTCGTGGTCATATTCAAACACATTCACAGCAACAGTCGGATTCCGTTCATCGAACGATCAATGTCTTGCAACTACAACAGAAACTCGATTCCAGACCAATATAAATGTTTCAAATTCTTTCGGTATTTTAAAACTCGATGAACGTTTTCTTCCACGGGATACCGCGCGAAAGTCACTGCGCATTTGAAGCATTGATTATCTTCACGATTTACGTTTCACTATAGCATTATTCTTATCTGAATAATATGGCAATTTCATGTGAGATGATGTTCATAAGGGATTGTATTTGTCCATGTAATTTTCTTAATCAAAAACCTCACGGAACGTCCAATTACAACCGTTCATTTGAAAGACAGCGATAGATTCCAATATCTCATCTTTCATCGTCAAGAAAATCTCTCGTTTGTCTGAAGTCTCCACATTGTCGCGACCTTAAACTGAAAATAACCCTCGCAGATTTCGGACGTGATCTCATTTTTCGTGTACTTTTTCCGTGAAACATTTCGTTATCATCTAGATCTTGATGCTGCGATCGAAGTTCTCCCCAAATAAATTTGTCACGTTTGATTTCAAGGCATCCATGAACGCTTCGCGATCATACTTCTCCCGACCCGGAATGTGGAACGATTTAAAATAATTCTTGATTGCTTCGGCTCTGTCTCAGAGTGAAGTACTCTCTTTCTTGCACTTTCAGTTTGCGATTTATCATTTCCATCAATCCGTCTCTCAAGACATTTTCATCCACTGTAGATCTACCAAAATCCAGTACATAATCAATGATATCGTTTTGTTAAGGATTTCGTCTGTCTGACAAAGAATTCACAGCCGTAACGGAAGCGTTTCCGTTTTTCTTCTTTGCTTTTGGTTGTTTCGTTTGCACAGGAGCTTTTTGTATTTTTGCTTCAGATTGTTTCTTTTGCAAATCAGCGGCGAAGGGAGCTTTCCTTTTTCTGCAGTGTGGCTGTTTTTCTGGGTTTTCGAATCCACGTCGACGGGAAGTTTTCCGTTTTGTTTGTTTGCTTTGGATTGTTTTGTTTGCACGGGGGTTTTCCGTTTTTCTATCGTCAGTTTTTTTCTGTTTCGCCACAGTATTCGAAACACCGCGAATCATACATTCGATCAAATCTTCTCTTTCCAACAATTTCGCACATTTCAAACCCACTTGCTGTTCTTTGGACCTCAAGTCGGGAATCGATTTCTTCACCATCTTGGCAGTTGTGACATTGATCAAAGTAAATCTTTTCCTCAGACTGGAAACTTACCGGGATACTGAGATTTTTAGCTCATTTATTTTTAATTCTGCTATTTTTGCAAATTAATAAATTAACCATTTTCATTTTTTTAGTTAATTTAATTAATTACAAATTTATTTAACTAATTTCAATTCCTTTAAGTAATTACTTTTTATGTAAGTAACTTCACTTTATTAATTTCGATTTATTTAACTGATTTCAATTTCTTTAATTAATTTAAATTTTTAAAAATTTGTTTTATTTCTATATAAGGTTTTTTTCTTTAAATACAAATTGTTTATATTTTTTAAATTTTATTTAATTTAGTTTTAGTTCTCACGGGTGAGTACAAGAAATAAGTTTAAATTATTTTAATTTGATAAGCACGGACAAAAACGCCGTCCAGGCATGGGAAGATGGAAGACGAGATGTCGACACGGTCAATGTACACGGTAATTGCCGTGTCGGCGAAACCATTCAATTATTCCACTACCGTAAAGACAAACAAAGACGACGTTGAGGCGCAGGAAGAAGAAAGACAAGAATAATGCTATAGTGGTCAATGCTTCCGGTGGTCGCCGTATACTTCGAGAGACGTCGAGCGGAAAATCGATTTCATGCTTCCATTTACTCGAAAAAAGACTCGACGGGACACGCATTTTCCCGATTCAATATTGACTAATTATTCAGCGGGGAGGCACAAATTCAAATACACACGACAAACAAATTGGACACGGAGACACAAAAATACGGGCCGTTTTCACAAATGCTGCTATTTCCTATAAAGATTTCAATGTTAATGTTCAAACTTGGAGCCAATACTATAATACTTTTACAGCCGTATTTTCTAGAACTGTATTTTCTAGTTATGTCTTCAAATGGGTTAAAAGGAATAATTAGCATTTTAAAAGATCTGGCAATTTGCCAGTGGGCAAATTGCCAGATCTTTTAAAATGCAAATTATTCATTTTAGTCAGTTATATTAATATATAGAAATACAATTCTAGAAAATACAGTTGTAAAAGTTTTATAGTATTGGCTCCTGTTCACCACATTATAGTATTGGCTCCTGTTCACCACATTATAGTATTGGCTCCTGTTCACCACATTATAGTATTGGCTCCTGTTCACCACATTATAGTATTGGCTCCTGTTCACCACATTATAGTATTGGCTCCTGTTCACCACATTATAGTATTGGCTCCTGTTCACCACATTATAGTATTGGCTCCTGTTCACCACATTTTATAGTATTGGCTCCTGTTCACCACATTTTATAGTATTGGCTCCTGTTCACCACATTATAGTATTGGCTCCTGTTCACCACATTATAGTATTGGCTCCTGTTCACCACATTATAGTATTGGCTCCTGTTCACCACATTATAGTATTGGCTCCTGTTCACCACATTTTATAGTATTGGCTCCTGTTCACCACATTTTATAGTATTGGCTCCTGTTCACCACATTATAGTATTGGCTCCTGTTCACCACATTATAGTATTGGCTCCTGTTCACCACATTTTATAGTATTGGCTCCTGTTCACCACATTATAGTATTGGCTCCTGTTCACCACATTATAGTATTGGCTCCTGTTCACCACATTATAGTATTGGCTCCTGTTCACCACATTATAGTATTGGCTCCTGTTCACCACATTATAGTATTGGCTCCTGTTCACCACATTATAGTATTGGATCCTGTTCACCACATTTTATAGTATTGGCTCCTGTTCACCACATTATAGTATTGGCTCCTGTTCACCACATTATAGTATTGGCTCCTGTTCACCACATTATAGTATTGGCTCCTGTTCACCACATTTTATAGTATTGGCTCCTGTTCACCACATTTTATAGTATTGGCTCCTGTTCACCACATTTTATAGTATTGGCTCCTGTTCACCACATTTTCAGACTTGCAATTTTAGGTGAATTAGAAAATAATAAAGGTTGGCACGTGAATTACACGAGCATGTAAAAACATAACCGAAAACCTCCATGCCAGAAACTCATTTCAGGGGATTTGGACATTTATACGGGATTTTCCATAACGAATTACAAGTTTTGAGAAATGTTATTGGTTGGCCATTGGTCTGCTTTAGTAGAAAATGGACACGAATTTTTAATGTATGAATTAGAATTAATATTAAAAGTTCCCCGGATAATTTCCAATTCCAGAAAAAGTTTTTTAAGGTTTGGACAAAATTAGGTAAATAGGAATGCCCAATATACAACTCCTAACACTACATGCCTCCGAGCCGTGTTATCACAGGGGTCTAAAACAATGAGCCCCGTGGGTTCCGAGGCGCAAACCTGACAATGTTGTCAGGAGGATTTAGTTAGCATCTATGACTAGTTACCATAACAGAGAAATGAAGTCATGTAGTTATTCAAAACTCAGTTGTTCTGACGTGATGTGATAAATAATAACCGAATTTCCAGTAATGGAAAATAGAGAGCCCAAATATCAACCCATGGATTTAACTTGAACAAATTTGAACTGACTACCCTTATCCCTCCCCAATCAGGATTTTGACTATTTGATCTGAAGAAGCAGATATTTTATTCCTCATATTGGACTGAGTTAAAATTCAGGCTCCAATAGGGAGCTCAAATATTCAACCTGGAGACATAATTTTGACACACTTGAATCTGACTCCTCTGAGGATGGTGTTTGTTTACTCATATTGCACTAATTTAAAATTGGTCTTCCCAGGACATGATCTGAACAAAAAATAAATTCGACACCCATAAGGATGTCGTATACCAAATGTCGAGAGATTCTGACGGGTGTTTCAGGAGAGAAAAATGTTTAAAGAAAATTCCACACATTGCACTGCGTTAAACTTTTAGGTTCCTATATTGATCCCAAACATGAACTCCTGAACTTGATTTGAACAAACTTGAATCTGACCTCATACATGATGCTCAACACCCAATACCAAAACATTTTGACTGTTGGAGCGGAAGATTTTAAAGAGTCTTCCCTATACAGCCCTAAGTTAAAATTTGTGCTCCCATTTGGAGCCCAAATATTAATTAGGGGACTTGATTTGAACAAACCTGAATCTGACACTGTATGCCTAAACTCCAAAGATAACTGGTGGTTCTGGAGAAAATGATTGTTAAAGAGTATTCATCATATTGTGCTAGGTTACAATTCAAAGGAGCTCAAGTATCAACACAAAGATTTGCTTTGAATACACTTGAATCGGATCTTCCTAAGAATGCTGTATGCCATATATCAAAATATTATGACAAGTGGATCGGAAGAAGGGAATTTTAAAAGTTTTTTTCTCATTTTGCACTAGGTTAAACATTGAGTAGGTGGCCCAAAGATTAACTGATGAACTCGATTTAAATCAGCTTGAATCTGACTATCACAAGGATGCTGTATACCGAATACCCAAAGTTTCTGACTGGTGGTTATGGAGAACATTTATTTATTTATTTATTTATTTATTTATTTATTGGTGTTTTAGGTCACATATTTCTGCACAATGGCTAACCATGACTGTGACAGTTTTACGGGTGGAGAAAGCCGGAGCACCCGGAGAGAACCACCGAGCAACGGCGAGCAACTGTCAGCTCCCCAACATACCAACTCCACACAAGCAGGGTTAGCATTGGTTGAAAACAGGTGCACCATCGACGTGCAGTTCGCCTTAGTACACAACATCACCGTGCCCCCACGTGAGCAATGGCGGCGAAGTGTCTTGACCAAGGACACAACGCGCTTGCCGCAGGTGGGATTCGAACCGAGGACCTCTCGACTTGCAGCCTGCACCTCTACCAACTGAGCCACCGCGCCCCGGTTATGGAGAACAAAATTTTAAAGAATATTCTCCATATTGCAGAAGCTCACGGAGGGATCCCCAAAACATACTTTATTCTTAAATGAGTGACGATGTTGTATATCAAATATCAAAAGATTCTGACTGGTAGATCTGATGTTTAACCCTTTACCCAACGCAGACGATATCAAAATTTATTATTTTAAATATCATTTTTTCAAATTTTTTCCAAAAAAATTCAACAAAACCATATCATGTGACCCCTCGTTGGAACGAGCTCGTTCCAACGAGGGGTCACATGATATGGTTTTGTTAAAATTTTTTGAAAAATAATCTTTTTTCAACTGTTGAATTTGCATATTACGCGGGAGGATGCGGCCGATTCGTTGGGTAAAGGGTTAAAGTCACGCTCTGATATAGAGCCCAAATATTAACCGAGGTTTTTTTTTTCAACGAACTTGAATGTGACCCCTGCCACGATGATGTGAAGAAAATATGAAAAAATTCTGACTGGTGGATCTGAAGAAGAAGATTTTTAAAGACAGTTCCTCATATTGTGCTAAGTTAAAATTCGGGCCCCAGGTAGCCCAAATATGAAGAGGGGGACTTGATTTGAACAACCTGAATCTGACCTCAGTAAAAAGGTTGAAAACCAGATATTAAAAGGATTCAAACGAGTGGTTCTGGAGAAGAAGATTCTTTTAAGAGTACTTCTCATATTGCGCCAACTTAAAATTTGGGCTCCTGTACTGAGCCCAAATATGAACTGAGGGGCTTAATTTTAATAAACTTGTATCTGACCCGTCTGGATGTTGTATACCAAATATCAAAAGATTCTGATCAGTGGTTCTGGAGAAGAGATTTATTTAATTTTCGCATGTATTGTGACTCTACACTTTTTTCGATTTCCTCTACAGCACACTGTGATATAACCGGTGACAATATTTTTGACCATTCCATTTCGTTGGTCATAAGGGTGCGTCAAAACCAAATAACAGGTCTCTGCTTCCTGTGGTTTATGAAATATGGGCGTTTGAAAATATGTCTATTTTAAATTCCTGGGGGTTCTCACGGGGATATGGAAAAGTTTTTTTTCATAAATCAAGCACTTATCACACAATAATACCATACACCAAATTTGGTTCAAATCGGCTAATCGATTCAGAAAATAGAATTTTTGGGTGGGGCAATTACTTCACCCATTACAAAGGCAAATATTGCTCTACGAGCTTCTGTTGAATAAACTAGATTCTACACCTCAAAAGGAAGGTCAGTACTAAATATTAAATAATTGTACCCATCGGTTCATCTGTTCAAAATTGTTTAAAGAATTTGGGAGCATTTTCCCCCACCCCCTCCCTATGGGGCTGGGCAAGTTGCTTTGAACAAAAACAAAATGCAATGTCATAATAAACATGCAGCTAAAATGTAACCAAAATTGGTCCAGTGGTTTGGGAGAAGTCGCAAACACGACGTTGACGGAAGATGGACGGTGAGTGATCACAATAGCTCATCCTGATTTTCAGTCAGGTGAGCTAAAAAGTCATACTGACCTGGGAAATTAGCAATGGTTATAACCGAATTCATGGGTTACTTTATTGGCATCAACGCCACAAGTAAATATCGGCCATTTTTCATGAAATTTCCATACGTTGTAAAGCTTAAAATAGGAGGTAGCTGGGTTTGTTTTTTTGTGTCGATTTATCGCCATTTATGGAGCTTTTACGTCACATCATAGTTTTGACAGATTTTTATGGATATTTCAAACTGGGATGTGGCGACAGATGGAGGGGGGGGGGGGGGGGTGCAAGTCATGAGTAGTTGGAAATTCCTTCTATCTGGATTTTAGAGATTCTTTGGTGATGCTAATGTCTCCTTTATTCCCCAAAATTCCAACTCGGTTTCAAATCGGCAAAAAATCCAACTGTTACTATTTTTAACTACAGTGTACGCAATATCGAGCTTCACAAATATACATGATGTCAATCGGTGAGAGATTTCCATAGTACGTTTACTTATCGTAATAAAAAAAATCGTAGAAATGCACTTCAAGAAAATCGCATCATGTAAAATCGTTATCCTGAGTTAATTCCATCATTCACAGTTACAAAATGATGAAACATCGAAAAATGATCATTCCTGCATAAGATCGGATTTAATGTTAGGACAGTGTGAATTGCTCAAAGTTCTAAGCTAGAGCATTTGATTAGCACATATTCAATTCCCAGAATAATACCAAATGATAATAACCTGATAATTCTATCATAAATGTGTTGGCATTTCACTTACTTGAATCCATTTTTTGCCCCCTTTCCTGGCTTCAATTTCAAACGTTTTCTCGGTTGTGAATTTCTAACTGGGGGGGAGGGACCGGGAGAGGTCTCCCCCTCTCGGTCTCCCCTAGTTGGAAATTCACTACCCTACACCAGCCCCCCCCCCCCCCCCCCCAATCGGAAACCTCTAGTCACGTCCCTGATTTCAAATTGTGCACCCCAATGTCTGGGATTAAAAGGTCGCCTCTGATGCCAACGATGCTAATTCATTTTGTTGAACTTTTCGTTCCTTTCTCATTTGAGCCTTAGGCTTGAAATTTGTCGAATATAATGTCCAGAAAAGATCATAAAAATGTGGTGCCGTCCTAGGAAATGTGGTGCCGTCCTAGGAAAGGTGGGGCCGTCCTAGGAAATGTGGTGCCGTCCTAGGAAATGTGGTGCCGTCTTAGGAAATTCCCAATCATCATTGTCGTGCTCTATTTAAATTTTATTATATTGCACAACTCAAAAGTATGAGATTGCTGAGTTTTTATCTTTTTCTCTTTCGTCTCCTGAGTGCTAGAATGTCCTATGTCCCGATTTGCCGCCATTTTGACGTTTTCGTGTATCTTCAAAGTTTAGCCTAATTTTCACATATTTCATTAAAAACTCTCTCCTGTGATTTACGTAGCTCACTATGTATAAATAATGGAGTTACAAAGCTTCATATATTGTTTTCTGTTTATCTAAAATTGTTAAATTTATATTTTCATTTCAAATTTACGCATACACGATTCCAGCGAAGCCAATTTTATGGGTTTTTTTCTGTACCTTTTTTCAACCTCACTTTCAGCCTCAGCTTTTCGAATGTTTGGGAATATGAAACAAAAATATCTAAAACTGTCGCGCCGTCCTACAGAATTTCCATCCGTTCTGGTCGAACGGGGGGTGGGGGGGGGGGGGGGGGGGGGGGGGGGTTGGGGGGAGTGTGGCTTGATACGCTAAAATTCTACGAACACCTTCACTTTGTTGTTTGGCGATTCGGCATTGGGTGGATTGGTGCGCTAAAAGGCTACGAACACCTTCATTTTGTTGTTGGCGATTCGGCGTTATGGGGCGGCTTGATGCTCTAAAAGGCTACGAACACCTTCATTTTGTTGTTTGGCGATTCGGCGTTATCGGGCGGCTTGGTGTGCTAAAAGGCTACGAACACCTTCACTTTGTTGTTTGGCGATTCGGCGTTATCGGGAGGATTAAAGGCTACGACCATCTTCACTTCGTATTTTGACGATTCGGCGTTATCGGGAGGCTTGATACGTTACTAGGCGACTAACACCTTCATTTCTTTGTTTACGATTCGGCGTTATCGGGCGGCTTGATGCGTTAAAAGGCTACAAACTCCTTCATTTTGTTGTTTGGCGATTTGGCGTTATCGGGCGGCTTGATGCGCTAAAAGGCTACGAAGACCTTCACTTTGCTGTTTGCCGATTCTGCATTATCGGGGGCTTGATACGTTATTAGTCGACGAACACCTTCACTTTGTTGCTTGAAGATTCGGTGTTATCAGGAGGCTTGATACGTTATTAGGCGACGGACACCTTCACTTCTTTGTTTGGCGATTCGGCGTTATCGGGCGACTTGAGACGATAAAAGCCTACGAACTCAGCCTTTTAGCACACCAAACCGATCGATAACGCCGAATCGCCAAACAACAAAGTGAAGGTGTTCGTAGCCTTTTTAGCACACCAAGCCACCCGATAACGCCGAATCGCCAAACAACAAAGTGAAGGTGTTCGTAGCCTTTTTGCACACCAAGCCGCCCGATAACGCCGAATCGCCAAACAACAAAGTGAAGGTGTTCGTAGCCTTTTAGCACATCACGCCGCCCGATAACGCCGAATCGCCAAACAACAGAGTGAAGGTGTTCGTAGCCTTTTAGCACATCGAGCCGCCCGATAATCGTCAAACAACGAAGTGATTGAGAAGGCTACGAACACCTTCACTTTGTTGTTTGGCGATTCGGCTTTATGATTCGTTGTATGACTTCTGGAAATTAGTTTAGTGATGTCAAAGCAATCCATTTTTATTTCTATTTCTCTTATTGTTGTACAATTTGTTGAAAAACACAATTGTAAGTCCACATTAATCACATGATAAGGTAGAAGGGAAACAATAACTGATATAAGAGGGTGTCCGTATTGACATCATACAACGAGTCAATAGGGACTACCACTAACAATATATTTAGTTTATGAATATTGAAATAAACTATGCTTTGACTTAAACAGCCAACATAGCCATACTTTCTTAAAAATAAAGTGTACAAAAAATATCTTAATGGGTAGAAAACAGGATGTTACCCAGAAACATCTCTATTCACCCCTGTTTGCGGAATACCGCTCCTATTTATCCCTGTTTATGGAATAACGATCCTATATCCCTGTTTACGGAATACCGCCACTATTAATCCCTGTTTACGGAATACCGTGCCTATTAAGAAAGAGTGCATCTAATGTTTTTTGAATGGATACTTGTGATTATCGCATTCATGGGAAACATTTTTGCACCCTGTACATCACCAGGGATGAGGGAGCGGGGGTACCAGAACAGTAATCCAGGGACCTGTCCATGGATTTGGGGGCGTGGCCCAGGGCTAATAACACAAGTTGCACAATGAGTTCGAATAAAAACTAGTCATTTAGAGAGAAAATTTAGGGTTCTCGTGAACTTTCTCGGTCTGTTATCTGCGTAATTTAATTCAGTTTACGATGTGGCTCAAGGAAGTGTGACATATTACCATCCAAATGTAGAATCACATCCCGGGAAATAGTTCAGATATGGACTTCTAAAATCACGGCTGTCCATCAATGTCCTCAGTTATCCACTCTTTATTCCCCACCCCATCTCGTCACTTTGAGAGTCAGGCCATATTTTCTACAACATGAGCCAGAAATTAACCTCATCGACCTGAGTTCGAGTCCTACGAATATCTAAGTTTAGGTTGAATATAATTACGAATCGAATTAAACGGAGAATTTTGAATCTCGAATGTAATCTCACAGATCATCAGATTATAATCTCCAATGTAATATCACAGATCATCAGATTATAATCTCCAATGTAATATCACAGGTCATCAGATTGTAATCTCCAATGTAATATCACAGATCATCACACTGAAGGTACAGCACCTTACCACCGTAAATATTACCAATCTACTCAACTCTTGTTGAATCTCGAATGTAATATCACAGATCATTAGATTAAAGATACTGCACCTTACCACTGAAAATGTTACCAATTCCAACTCAACTCTTGTAATCTCGAATGTAATATCACAGAACTTACCACCAATCCCTACTCAACTCTTGTTAAATCTCGAAGGTAATCTCACAGATCATCAGACTGAAGATACTGCACATTACAACTGTAAATATTACCAATTCCTACTCAACTCTTGTTAAATCTCGAATGTAATCTCACAGAACTTACCACCGTAAATATTACCAGGATCTACTCAACTCTTGTTAAATCTCGACTGTAATCTTACAGAACTTACCACCGTAAATATTACCAGGATCTACTCAACTCTTGTTAAATCTCGAATGTAATCTTAAAGAACTTACCACCGTAAATATTACCAGGATCTACTCAACTCTTGTTAAATCTCGAATGTAATCTTAAAGAACTTACCACCTTAAATATTACAAGGATCTACTCAACTCTTGTTAAATCTCGAATGTAATCTTTCAGAACTTACCACCGTAAATATTACCAGGATCTACTCAACTCTTGTTGAATCACGAATGTAATCTTACAGAACTAACCATCGTAATTATTACCAATCTCCACTCAACACTTGTTGAATCACGAATGTAATCTTACAGAACTTACCACCGTAAATATTCCCAATCTCCACTGAAATCTTGTAATCATTTGTTCTCTAGAAGCAGTCATTACAAAGACAGAATCAAAGTAGTTTTGGAAACGACACTCTGTAGATCCCTAAACGAACTATAACCAGCAGGTTGTAATGACGGCTCCTTACAGGTCCCTAAACGAGCCACAACCAGCAGGTTATAATGACGGCGCCTTACAGGTCCCTAAACGAGTCATAATCAGCAGGTGATAATGACGGCACCTTACAGGTCACTAAACGAGCTATAACCAGCAGGTTATAATGACGGCCCCTTACAGGTCCCTAAACGAGCCATAGCCAGCAGGTTATAATGACGGCGCCTTACAGGTCCCTAAACGAGTTATAATCAGCAGGTGATAATGCCAGCACCTAACAGATCCATAAACGAGCTATAACCAGCAGGTTATAATGACGGCACCTTACAGATCCCCAAACGAGCTATAACCAGCAGGTTATAATGCCGGCACCTTACAGATCCCTAAACGAGCTATAACCAGCAGGTTATAATGCCGGCACCTTACAGATCCCTAAACGTGCTATAACCAGCAGGTTATAATGACGACTCCTTACACGTCCCTAAACGAGTTATAACCAGCAGATTATAATGGTATCCCCTTACAGGTTCCTAAACGAGGTATAAGCAGCAGGTTATAATGATGACATCTTACAGCTCCCAAAATGAGCTATAACCAGCAGGTTATAATGACGGAAACTTACAGGTCCCTAACCGAGCTATAACCAGCAGGTTATAATGACGGCGCCTTACAGGTCCCCAAACGAGTATAACCAGCAGGATATAATGACGGCACATTACAGGTCCCAAAACGAGCAATAACCAGCAGGTTATAATGACGGAACCTTACAGGTCCCCAAACGAGCTATAACCAGCAGGTTATAATGACGGCACCTTACAGGTCCCCAAACGAGCTATAACGAGCAGGTTATAATGACGGCACCTTACAGGTCCCCAAACGAGCTATAACCAGCAGTTTATAAAGATGACATCTTACAGGTCCCTAAACGAGCTATAACCGGCAGGTTATAATGATGGAAACTTACAGGTCCCTAAACGAGCTATAACTGACAGGTTATAATGACGGAAACTCACAGGTCCCTAAACGAGCTATAACCAGCAGGTTATAATGACGGCACCTTACAGGTCCCCAAACGAGCTATAACCAGCAGGTTATAATGACGGCACGTTACAGGTCCCCAAACGAGCAATAACCAGCAGGTTATAATGACAGAACTTTACAGGTCCCCAAACGAGCTATAACCGGCAGGTTATAATGTCGGCACCTTACAGGTCCCTAAACGAGCTATAACCAGCAGGTTATAATGACGGAACCTTACAGGTCCCTAAACGAGCTATAACCAGCAGGTTATAATGACGGCACCTTACAGGTCCCCAAACGAGCAATAATCAGCAGGTTATAATGATGGCACCTTACAGGTCCCTAAACGAGCTATAACCAGCAGGTTATAATGACGGCAACTAACAGGTCCCTAAACGAGCCAAAACCAGCAGGTTATAATGATGGTACCTTACACGTCCCTAAACGAGCTATAACCAGCAGTTTATGATGACGGCACCTTACAGGTCCCTAAACGAGCCACAACCAGAAGGTTATAATGAGGGTACCTCACACGTCCCTAAACGAGCTATAACCAGCAGGTTATAATGTTACGCATCCCTAAATGAGCTATAACCAGCAGGTTATAATGACGGCACCTTACAGGTCCCTAAACCAGCTATAACCAGCAGGTTATAATGAGGGCACCTTACAGGTCCCTAAATGAGCTATAACCAGCAGGTTATGATGACGGCACCTTACAAGTCCCTAATCGAGCGACAACCAGCGGATTATAATGACGGCACCTTACAGGTCCCTAAAGGAGCTATAACCAGCAGTTTATAATGACAGTACCTTACACGACCCTAAACAAGCTATAACCAGCAGATTATAATGATGGCACCTTACAAGTCCCTGATCGAGCTATAACCAGTGGGTTATAATGACAGCACCTTACAGGTCCCTAAACGAGCTATAACCAGCAGGTTATAATGACAGCACCTTACAGGTCCCTAAACGAGCTATAACCAGCAGGTTATAATGACGGCACCTTACAGGTCCCTAAATGAGTTATAATCAGCAGGTTATAATGACGGCACCATACAGGTCCCTAAACGAGCTATAATCAGCAGGTTATAATGACGGCACCTTACAGGTCCCTAAGCGAGCTATAACCAGCAGGCTATAATGACGGCACCTTACAGGTCCCTAAACGAGCTATAACCAGCAGGTTATAATGACGGCACCTTACAGGTCCCTAAACGCGCTATAACCAGCAGGTTATAATGACGGCACCTTACCGGACACTAAACGAACTACATAACCAGCAGGTTATAATGATGGCACCTTACAGGTCCCTAAAAGAGCCACAACCAGCAGGTTATAATGACGGCACCATACAGGTCCCTAAACGAGCCACAACCAGCAGGTTATAATGACGGTACCTCACACATCCCTAAACGAGCTATAACCAGCAGGTTATAATGACGGCACCTTACAGGTCCCTAAATGAGCTATAATCAGCAGGTTATAATGACGGCACCTTACAGGTCCCTAAACGAGCTATAACCAGCAGGTTATAATGACGGCACCATACAGGTTCCTAAACGAGCTAGAAAGAAACCAGCAGGTTATAATGACGGCACCTTACAGGTCCCTAAACGAGCTATAACCAGCAGGTTATGATGACGGCACCTTACAAGTCCCTAATCGAGCTACAACAAGTGGATTATAATAATGACAGGTCCCTACATGAGCTATAACCAGCAGCTTATAATGACGGCACCTTACAGGTCCCAAAACGAGCTATAAACAGCAGGTTATAATGACGGCACCTTACAGGTCCCTAAGCGAGCTATAACCAGCATGCTATAATGACGGCACCTTACAGGTCCCCAAACGAGCTATAACCAGCAGGTTATAATGACGGCACCGTACAGGTCCCTAAACGAGCTATAACCAGCAGGTTATAATGACGGCACCTTACCGGCCCCTAAACACGCTATATAACCAGCAGGTTATAATGACGGCACCTTACAGGTCCTTAAAAGAGTCACAACCAGCAGGTTATAATGACGGCACCATACAGATCCCTAAACAAGCCACAACCAGCAGGTTATAATGATGGTACCTTACACATCCCTAAACGAGCTATAACCAACAGGTTAAAATGACGACACCTTACAGGTCCCTAAACGAGCTATAACCAGCAGGTTATAATGATGGCACCTTACAAGTCTCTAATCGAGCTACAACCAGCAGGTTATATTGATGGCACCTTACAGGACCCTAAACAAGCTATAACCTGCAGTTTATAATGACGGCACCTTACAGGTCCCTAAACGAGCCACAACCAGCAGGTTATAATGACGGTACCTCACACGTCCCAAAACGAGCTATAACCAGCAGGTTATAATGACGGTACCTTACGCATCCCTAATTGAGCCATAACCAGCAGGTTATAATGACGGCACCTTACAGGTCCCTAAACGAGCTATAACCAGCAGGTTATAATGACGGCACCTTACAAGTCCCTAATCAAGCTACAACCAGCGGGTTATAATGACGGCACCTTACACGTCCCTAAACGAGCTATAACCAGCAGGTTATAATGACGGCACCTTACAGGTCCCTAAACGAGCTATAACCAGCAGGTTATACTGATGGCACCTTACAAGTCCCTAATCGAGCTACAACCAGCAGGTTATAATGACGGCACCTTACAGGTCCCTAAATGAGTTAGAATCTGCAGGTTATAATGACGGCAACTTACACGTCCCTAAACGAGCAATATCCAGCAGGTTATAATGAGGGCACCTTACAGGTCCTTAAACGAGCTATAACCAGCAGGTTATAACGACAGCACCTTATCGCTTCCTAAACGAGCTATAACCAGCAGGTTATAATGATGGCACCTTACAGGTCCCTAAAAGAGCCACAACCAGCAGGTTATAATGATGGCACCATACAGGTCCCTAAACGAGCCACAACCAGCAGGTTATAATGATGGCACCTTACAAGTCCCTAATCGAGCTACAACCAGCAGGTTATAATGATGGCACCTTACAGGTTCCTAAACGAGCTATAACCTGCAGTTTATTTTGATGGCACCTTACAGGTCCCTAAACGAGCCACAAACAGCAGGTTATAATGACGGTACCTCACATGTCCCTAAACGAGCTATAACCAGCAGGTTATAATGACGATATCTTACACATCCCTAAACGAGCTATAACCAGCAGGTTATAATGACGGCACCTTACAGGTCCCTAAATGAGCTATAACCAGCAGGTTATAATGACGGCACCTTACAAGTCCCTAATTGAGCTACAACCAGCAGGTTATAATGACGGCACCTTACAGGTCCCTAAACGAGTATTAACCAGCAGGTTATAATGACTGCACCTTACATGTCCTTAAACTAGCTATAACCAGCAGGTTATAATGACGGCACCTTACAGGTCCCTAAACAAGCAATAACCAGCAGGTTATAATGATGGCACCTTACAGGTCCCTGAACGAGCTATAACCAGCAGGTTATTATGACGACATCTTACAGGTCCCTAAACGAGCTATAACCGGCAGGTTATAATGACGGAAACTTACAGGTCCCTAAACAAGCCACAACCAGCAGGTTATAATGACGGTACCTTACATGTCCCTAAATGAGCTATAACCAACAGGTTATAATGACGGCACCTTACAGGTCCCTAAACGAGCTATAACCAGCAGGTTATAATGACGGCACCTTACAAGTCTCTAATCGAGCTACAACCAGCAGGTTATAATGACGGCACCTTACAGGACCCTAAACGAGCTATAACCTGCAGTTTATAATGATGGCACCTTACAGGTCCCTAAATGAGCCACAACCAGCAGGTTATAATGACGGTACCTCACACATCCCAAAACGAGCTATAACCAGCAGGTTATAATGACGGTACCTTACGCGTCCCTAAACGAGCTATAACCAGCAGGTTATAATGACGGCACCTTACAGGTCCCTAAACGAGCTATAACCAGCAGGTTATAATGACGGCACCTTACAAGTCCCTAATCGAGCTACAACCAGCGGGTTATAATGACGGCACCTTACAGGTCCCTAAACGAGCTATAACCAGCAGTTTATAATGACGGTACCTTACACGTCCCTAAACGAGCTATAACCAGCAGGTTATAATGACGGCACCTTACAGGTCCCTAAACGAGCTATAACCAGCAGGTTTATACTGATGGCACCTTACAAGTCCCTAATCGAGCTACAACTAGCAGGTTATAATGACGGCACCTTACAGGTCCCTAAATGAGTTAGAATCTGCAGGTTATAATGACGGCACCTTACAGGTCCCTAAACGAGCTATAACCAGCAGGTTATAATGATGGCACCTTACAAGTCCCTAATTGAGCTACAACCAGCAGGTTATAATGATGGCACCTTACAGGTCCCTAAACGAGTATTAACCAGCAGGTTATAATGACTGCACCTTACATGTCCCTAAACTAGCTATAACCAGCAGGTTATAATGATGGCACCTTACAGGTCCCTAAACAAGCAATAACCAGCAGGTTATAATGACGGCACCTTACAGGTCCCTGAACGAGCTATAACCAGCAGGTTATAATGACGACATCTTACAGGTCCCTAAACGAGCTATAACCGGCAGGTTATAATGATGGAAACTTACAGGTCCCTAAACGAGCTATAACCAGCAGGTTATAATGATGGTACCTTACAGGTCCCTAAACGAGCCACAACCAGCAGGTTATAATGACGGCACCTTACAGGTCCCTAAACGAGCTATAACCAGCAGGTTATAATGACGGTACCTTACACATCCCTAAACGAGCTATAACCAGCAGGTTATAATGACGGTACCTTACTCGTCTCTAAACGAGCTATAACCCGCAGGTTATAATGATGGCACCTTACAGGCCCCTAAACGAGCTCTACCCAGCAGGTTATAATGATGGCACCTTACAAGACCCTAATTGAGCTACAACCAGCAGGTTATAATAACGGCACCTTACATGTCCCTAATCGAGCTACAACCAGTTGGTTATAATGACGGCACCTTGCACGTCCCTAAACGAGCTATAACCAGCAGGTTATAATGACAGCACCTTACAGGTCATTAAACGAGCTATAACCAGCAGGTTATAATGACGGCACCTTACATGTCCCTAATCGAGCTACAACCAGCGGGTTTTAATGACGGCACCTTAAAGGTCCCTAAACGAGCTATAACCAGCAGTTTATAATGACAGTACCTTACACGTCCCTAAACTAGCTATAACCAGCAGGTTATAATGACGGCACCTTACAGGTCCCTAAACGAGCTATAACCAGCAGGTTATAATAACGGCACCTTACAGGTCCCCAAACGAGCTATAACCAGCAGTTTATAATGACGACACCTTACAGGTCCCTAAACGAGCCACAACCAGCAGGTTATAATGATGGTACCTTACACGGCCCTAAATGAGCTATAACCAGCAGGTTACAATGACGGTACCTTACATGTCCCTAAACGAGATATAACCAGCAGGTTATAATGATGACACCTTACAGGTCCCTAAATGAGCTATAACAAGCAGGTTATAATAACGACACCTTACAAGTCCCTAATCAAGCTACAACCAGCAGGTTATAATGATGGCACCTTACAGGTCCCTAAACGAGCTATAACCAGCAGTTTATAATGACGGTACCTTACACGTCCCTAAACGAGCTATAACCAGCAGGTTATAATGACAGCACCTTATAGGTCCCTAAATGAGCTATAACCAGCAGGTTATAATGACGACACCTTACAAGTCCCTAATCGAGCTACAACCAGCAGGTTATAATGACGGCACCTTACAGGTCCCTAAACTAGCTATAACCAGTAGGTTATAATGATGGCACCTTACAGGTCCCTAAATGAGCTATAACCAGCAGGTTATAATGACGGTACCTTACAGGTCCCTAAATGAGCTATAACTAGCAGGTTATAATGACGGCACCTTACAGGTCCCTAAACAAGCTATAACCAGCAGGTTATAATGACGGTACCTTACAGGTCCCTAAACGAGCTATAACCAGCAGGTTATAATGACGGCACCTTATAGGTCCCTAAACGAGCAATAACCAGCAGGTTATAATGACGGCACCTTACAGGTCCCAAACTAGCTATAACCAGCAGGTTATAATGACGGCACCTTACAGGTCCCTAAACGAGCAATAACCAGCAGGTTATAATGACGGCACCTTACAGGTCCCTAAACTAGCTATAACCAGTAGGTTATAATGACGGTACCTTACAGGTCCCTAAACGAGCAATAACCAGCAGGTTATAATGACGGCACCTTACAGGTCCCTAAACGAGCAATAACCAGCAGGTTATAATGACGGCACCTTACAGGTCCCTAAACTAGCTATAACCAGCAGGTTATAATGACGGCACCTTACAGGTCCCTAAACGAGCAATAACCAGCAGGTTATAATGACGGCACCTTACAGGTCCCTAAACTAGCTATAACCAGTAGGTTATAATGACGGCACCTTACAGGTCCCTAAAGGAGCTATAACCAGCAGTTTATAATGACGGTACCTTACACGTCCCTAAATGAGCTATAACCAGCAGGTTATAATGACGGTACCTTACAGGTCCCTAAACGAGCGATAACTAGCAGGTTATAATAACGGCACCTTACACGTCCCTAAATGAGCTTTAACCAGCAGGTTATAATGACGGCGCCTTACAGGTCCCTAAACGAGCTTTAACCAGCAGGTTGTAATGTCGGCACCATACAGGTCCCCGAACGAGCTATAACCTGGTTCTAAAGATGACACATTGGACTGTGAAATTTTCTATGTCCAAAAAAATATTAAAATTTGTGAAAAAATATAAAAGTATTCTTACATTTTGTAGTAATGAGGTGTTACTTGCCCCTGAAGGTCACAGAAAGACAAATAAACACCAATGAGGTTTGTTAACCCTTTACCTAACCTGACAGGAAGACGACACTTGCAAAAAAACTCTTGAATAACTAATTTTTTTATTTTGTGTCCCAAAAACATAGCTTGTGGCCCTCGTTGGAACGAGCTCGTTCCAACGTGGGGTCATAACATATGATTTTGAGACAAAAAAAGAAAAAATAATGAAAATTAATTGGCGATTTTTAAGAATAGCGCTGGCCGGTTTTTGGCCCTTATGTTGGGTAAAGGGTTAAAGCAACATGACATACATACAATATGATCTAAACGCAAATTCTTACATTTTCAAAAAGAGTTTTTACCCAAATGTTTAAAATCGTGGCTTGTGGGTAGGAAGGTCCCCTGCTGTCCCCATATAAAATATCAGAGCCCTCAGGTCTCAGGACTTCGTGAAAATGACCTAAACGCAAACTCCTACAAAATTGGACACACACGGCCGACGCCGATGGCGCTGCATCATCATAAATAGCTCACCATTTAGTTGTAGGAAGTGAGCTTAAAATAAAAATTCAAGTTGAGGTTAAGTTTTGTGGTCAAGTTTTAAAACCAGTTAAAACTTTTTAACCGTTGAAGATAATTGTGTGAAACCTTATTGGGCTATTCAACACTATCAGGTGAAATGATTTTATTTTTTCTTTGGAGAGGGAGGGAGAAGAGTGGGGTAGGGCATTAAGGGTGAATATTTTGTTCGTTTGTTTTAAAATGAGTTTTGAAGGAATTCAAGTGATTTCATGCCCAAGAGATTTATTCACCCAATTTATCTTAAGGTGGCGGAGTATCTTTTTTAATTTACTAGTTTGTGTTTCAAAGATGAGTTTTAAGAGATTTCAGGGCAGTTTATGAAAAAAGTACCCAAAATGATTTGGTGTGGGAGATCATTTGGGGGTGTATAAGATTACTGAAAATTAAAAAAATCACCTATTTCACACACCCGCCCTCAGACCCTGTAGGGTGATACTTAAAGCAGGCGGAACCCCACTAAGGTGATAAACCTTGTTTTATTTTTTCCAAATGCACGTAATTAACAAACCTTTGGAAGATCAAATCTCTATTATTTGAATAGTTTTTTTTCTCAGTCATGTCGGCACGTAAGAGAGTTCTATTCTATTTTTTTGTTGTTTGGCAGAAAAAGCTTGTAAGTCTATGCAACAAAGTAAATTCCCAAAGATAAGATTCCAGTATGAAGAACTCAGAGTTCCAGAAAAGATTCCAGTGTGAAGAACTCGGGAGCTTCAGATAGGATTCCAATGTGAAGAACTCTGGAGCTCCCGCAATAAGATTCGAGCTTGGAGAACTCGGGAGCCCCAGATTCCAATGTGAAGAACGCGGTTCTCCAGATAAGATTCAAGTGTGAAGAACTCTGAAGCGCCAGATAAGATTCCATAGTGAATAACTCGGGAGCTCCAGATTCCAATGTAAAGAACTCGAGAGCTCCAGATTCCAAAGTGAAGAACTCGGTGCTCTAGACAAGATTCCACTGTGAAAAACTCGGAAGCTCCAGATAAGATTCCGTTGTGAAGTACTCGAGAGCTTCAGAAAAGATTCCAATGCGAAGAATTCGGGAGCTGCAGATTCCAATGTGAAGAAGTCGAGAGCTACAGGTAGACTCCAGTGTGAAGAACTCAAGAGTTCCAGATAAGATTCCAGTGTAAAGGATATTTACCATTTTTTCACTATGTATTTCTTTCAAAGAAATTCTCAAAATATGTTTTAGAATTTTGAAAGGATAGATCCCCTACTGCAACGGGATGTCAGATCAGATATATTTTATCACGAGTGATTGAGATTAGTGAAGAAGTCGGAAAATGGCATGTGATAATAAATACTGATCGATTTAATTAATAAAAACATTAACGGAAATCTTTATTTTTATTTTACCACTTGTCTGTGGTGAGAACCCGTGATTAAAATACTATGTTCGTTTCGTGCATATTAGCAATTTAACGCATGTATTATTAGATGTTATACTGTGAAAGAATTTGAAGCATATTTTTACTGTAACAATTAAAGAGGGAGATAAGTGTGGGGACACGGTTTGAATCTACGCCTCAGTACAGAAAAGTAACTGAGGCTTCAGAGATTGGAACAAACAAGACACTGGTTGACCTTTATATACCTCAACTCCAACAATACGACAGATAAAATTTACCGATGCATTTTTGCTAAAAATCTGAAACTGATTATAATTTAAATAACATAACAATCCTGGTTGCATGTCTGTGATTTCTAATTAAGTCTAAGGTATCCATATAAGAACTTAGGACTTGAATAGAAGTCATTACAAATGTTAACAGACTAGTGCCTGGAAGACTTCCATGCGACTAAATGTTGGTACAGACACAGTGGAAAGTGATATTCTTTAGTATGTATGAATTTGCCTGGTTTCGGTTTACCAGAGTGTGTCTACAGACAGTTTTTCGTCGCCTGAGTGCTAGAATGTTCTATGTCCCCTATGGGACTATGTATTATCTCCCCTATGGGACATAGAACTTTCTAGCACTCAGGCGTCGTTTTGTTAAAGTTTACGGAAGAGTTTCTATAGACACTTTGCCATACATTGTAACAGACCCCATCCTACCTCTTGACGACGAAAAATAATTCAGCAATCTACCAGTTAAGCCATTGTATTTTTCAATCCCTAACTCTTATCTGTGATATAAACATGCTATACCTGTATCAGCTTTTGAAACAGATTTTGTTAACATGCCAGTCAGAAGGACATCAGCAGCAGCACTTCCAACCATTAACATTGGAGTACACATCAAACAGAACTGCCATACACCGGTTGTAAATATCTGCAATGGAATTAAATTTAATGCCCTAAATTATTGAGAAAATGTAAAGATTTCGTAAAAGGTTGCCGATAATTAGAATGAGTTTTACTGATAGTTGAAGTGTACTTTCGAGACATGTGAAGCTATCTATGATGCTGTCCTTCTCATATTTTTTCTTTTTAAAAGAAGTTTGACCCAATGCTGAAAAAAGTGTAAGGATTCCAGTGGACTGTATTTTTCTGTGGTAGTTCAAAAAATACAGTAGAGAACGGAGTGTATCTTGAAAAACATTAGCCGAATTGTATTTTCAATGATTTGCCAGAACATGCATGAGAACCTAGTGTTTGTGCATGGTTATCAGAAGCTGTGGAAAAACATATTGCTCAAGTCCATTCTCTGTATTATCATTTGTACCCGCGTAAAAACACGAAACACTTCTTAATTTATTTTGATATTCTTAAATTTAGTTGTATAAAAATAATTATTATTAGCAAAATAAAATATGATCTTATTAGAGTAATGTTTGGTATTTCTATCAGCAACAAACTTCTCCATAACATACTAAATAACAAATTGAATTTGCTGAAGTTATCAAGGGCATCAGAAACGCCCAAGGACAAAGGGCAGGGGTATCAACACAGACATTCGACTCTGGATATGAGTTAGTACTTGGAGTTGACACTCTATCATAAATTACAATTGTAATGTGATACTCAATAATAGGTAGTAAAGGCCGATTCCAGACCACTTGGTACATGTACCGTACACGTACACGGTGCGTTTGCCATCGTAGGATTCAGTGTTAAATCGCTTGCACGTTCACAAAAATGTCGTTTTTTCATGGTGGTCCAGAATCGGCTATTGTTTTTTTAAGGTTCACAGATCGCACTTTTCACGTTCAAATACCCGTTGGAGAACGTGTCGAATGTGCACGTCGCTCAAAAAAGTGAAAAATGTATGAAAATTGTACATGTACAATTTCTTTAAAAATTTTTGTCGACGTTCCCATCGTGGATTAGACCTTCAATCTATCGTTGGTGAACGCGAGCAAAAAACGCTTTGCCGATTCCAGACCAGCATAAAAAATACCGTTTGCCGATTCTGGACCAGTGGTCCAGAATCGGCTATTGTTTTTGAGGCTCACAATAGACGATAATTAACCAATCAGATTGCTTGATTCTCATAACCTACGGCGCGAAATGTGTGTAAAGTGTAGTTAAACTAGTGCGGATTTCTGGGATGGGAACAAAAAACAAATGAAAAATAGTGAGGGTATCGTGACATTCGTTGCCACCTGATCGTTTAATAACGTGGATAGAATGGCTAGAGCAATGTATACCAAAAACCAAAAGCTTGAAGAGCTTGAAAAAAGTAATCACCCAATCACTTCACGTTCCTAAGGCTAATTAACCAATTAGATTGCTTGATTCTCATAACCTAAACTTAATCATACAAAGTTATCTCCCCTCGTCGTGGGGGTGGGGGTCACACCCATCAGAAAATCGAAAGTTTCGAGAAGGTGGTCATGTGACCTATCAAACTGAAGGTCTCGATGAGTGGATTAAGAAGATCGTAATTTTAACCCTCGTCGTGGGGTGGGGTCACGACCAGAGCCGAAAAACGACTTCCCTTTTACATATCCAGGCATGTGAGGTATTAATATGAAGGGCTCGATGAATGCATTACAGAAATGACGTTTTTCATTTTATGTGGGGGTGGGGGTCACGCCCATCAGAAAAATCGAAAGTTTCGAGAAGGTGGTCGCGTGACCTATCAAACTGAAGGTATCGACGAGTGGATTAAGAAGATCGTAATTTAACCCTCGTCGTGGGGTGGGGTCACGACCAGAGCCGAAAACGTCGTTCTTTATACAAAGCCAGGCATGTGAGGTACTGATATGAAGGTTCGATGAATACATTACGAAAATGACATTTTTCATTTTATGTGGGGGTGGGGTCACGACCAGAGCCGAAAAACGACTTCCCTTTTACATATCCAGGCATGTGAGGTATTAATATGAAGGGCTCGATGAATGCATTACAGAAATGACGTTTTTCATTTTATGTGGGGGTGGGGGTCACGCCCATCAGAAAAATCGAAAGTTTCGAGAAGGTGGTCGCGTGACCTATCAAACTGAAGGTATCGACGAGTAGATTAAGAAGATCGTAATTTAACCCTCGTCGTGGGGTGGGGTCACGACCAGAGCCGAAAACGTCGTTCTTTATACAAAGCCAGGCATGTGAGGTACTGATATGAAGGTTCGATGAATACATTACGAAAATGACATTTTTCATTTTATGTGGGGGTGGGGTCACGACCAGAGACGAAAAACGTCTTCCTTTTTACAAATCCAAGAATGTGAGGTACTGATATGAAGGGCTTGATGAATACATTACAAAAATGACATTTTCCACCCTCGCCGTGGGGATGGGGTTAACACCGATCAGAAAATCAAAAGTTTCGAGAAGATAGTCGAGTGACCTATCAAATTAAAGCTATCGACAAGGATATTATGAAAATCATAATTTTTCCCTTCTTATAACGGTGGAGTTGGGACCATCTTGAAATCGAAAGTATAAAGAAAAGGTAGTTATGGAACGTATTAAATTGAAAAAACAACAAGTTCAATCTGATGCATCATTCATTTTTGATATCTGTGTTAAAACGAGAAGTATGTTTTCAATATATATGATTGTTATGCAAATTAGAGATGCACTCGCTTGTTAACAAGTCACGCCTTAAGATGTTTCCTTCAATAATAACTCTGTTTACTGAACCATAGATTTGTCAATAAAAAATTATAAGTTGATCTTCTAACGTTTCTACATATTGAGGATATAATCCAGGCACATTAGACATAAAAATGAGAAAGTAAGGAAAAAAATCGGAGAAAGCTGATTTTTTTATATGTTTCCGGGACACACATTGCGGATAAAGTGTGAAAAGTCCCCGCGAATCCGAGTTGAGCTTTTTCAGTTATAGCGTTTTTTTGATGAAAAAAAAAAATTTAAAAAAAATTTCGACCCAGCTCCATATTTCTCATTCTTATTCGCCTTAGTAGGGTGAGAATCATAAATATCGTACTGAATTATATTGAGAATACATATCCCCAACAGAAAATGCCAACTTTGTACCAATCCTCACACTCAATGGTGAAATATTCACGAAAATGTACAAAATTACGAAAAAAAATTTATTGTTTTCACACACACCATTAAATCAAATCTACGACTACTTTGGGAGTTAAATTATATATCAAAAATTGCAGAAAAGCAGTGGCTTTATAATGATATATAACAATAGTCATTTATTCCATAACGAACTGGTGAAACGTGTGAAATATTAACCATACCTCCTAAACTCAAATTCAAACGGCATCGACTTTTCTCATTCAAATACCGTATTATAGCATCATTGTTTCAATTTCCATCCAACCCGAGCACAATTTACACTGCTCTCATGTTTGCACAAACTGAATGTGAGAAACAGGGACTGAACGTTTGTCCAGTGACGTTTGAACAACCACTTTATATCAAAGCTGTGGAGATTGTGTCTTCGTCAGATAAGTTGACAAAAGTTTTCGTTAGACTCGGCGGCTTCCATATGATTATGTCATATTTAGGGGCAATTGGTTCGATCATGGCTGGTAGCGGTTTGGATGAACTTTGGGGGACTGTTTATGCTGGTGGGTCAATCCATCATTTGATCAGTGGTCATGCATATTCAAGAGCAGTTCGTGCCCATTTGCTAACACAAATTGCCATTACAAAACTTGTGTTTGAAGAAAGCCGAACACTAGATAACATAGACTGCACAGAAGTCAATGAAATATTCTGTGGACTTGCCAGAGGTGACTGTACAACAGCTGACGCTGTCAATCAAGAAAGTGTCAACCATCTGCTGTCAAAATTACACGAACTGCTCCAGAATGCGTCCGTAGGACGCACAGGAAAGCTTTGGGTACAATACTACGAGCAAATAGGTCTTCTCCAGTTGTTCTTGAGAGCAGAGCGCACAGGCGACTGGGAACTCCACACATATTGTGTTCGCAATATGATTCCAGTATTTCACGCAGGTGGTCATTTTGCATACGCAAAAAGTTCTCATCTCTATTTGCAGCAGATGAATGAGCTAACAGAAATAATGCAACAGGATGATTTGAAGTTGTTCACTGAGAAAGGTTACTTTACCATAAGGCGCTCAGATAAATTCTGGGACGGGATATATTCTGATCAGACCATAGAGCAGTGTTTAATGAGAATGTTCAAGCTCCCTGGTGGTCTCACACATGGCAGGGGAATAACCGATAGCACTGTTGCGAAATGGGTACATGGACTACCTCTTTGCCTTCCGATATGTAATGCTCTCGAAAATTTTGTTCATGCTCACACTGGTCATGGCGAACAACATCGGGATCTCCGGCAAAGTTCACAATTGACTGATGCCAATGATATCACCAAATTATTGAACTGGCTCAGAGTGCATTCCCCCTTTCAGAATAGAGATCCACTACAATTAGTCTCTATAGCGACCGGGCTTGTGGCCGACGAAACTGTGAACTGTGACCAAGTTCGCAAAATTGGTGAATGTTGCGTATCGAATGTTGTTAGCAAAACGTTCAACAGCATCAAACTACGACGTGTTGACACTGTGAAGTCTTTCGCATCGATGGCAAATAGCATCAAAGTCCGTGGAAGTAAGGTAGTGATTGACCCCACAATTCTGTTCAACCGCATCACATGTGTTATTCAGTCACAAGCAGAGATGGAAGAGTATCTCAAATATGAACTCGCCCCGAAACCACCAGCATTGTTTGATTCTGCTGGAATGAGGAAGACACAGAAAAGCACGCTCAGTAAGATCCTCAAAACATACGGTTCCGAGCAAACTAAAATCCCAGAACATTCTCTGTTTGTTGTAGATGGTGGATTTTTATTGAGGGCAGTTGTATGGCCTAAACAGTCGTCATATAAGGACATATGTACATCATATTCCAATTATCTAGTGAGACATTTTGGGGCGAACGTCGAGGTTGTTTTTGATGGTTATACTTGTACAATGTCGACAAAGGGCATGGAACAAGCCCGTAGATCTAAAGACAGGTATTCCATTGATATCAATATTTCACCCGAGTTACCAGCCACCACACCCCAATCCGATTTCCTTGCAAATGCCAAGAACAAAACCCAACTGATCGATCTTCTAATGCAGGAGCTATCTGCTATCAATATTCAGTCCAAGCAGGCCGAGGCTGATGCTGATGTACTGATAGCCGAAACTGCACTTGACATCGCTCAAGATGACAACAATGTTGTCGTTGTGGGAACAGACACAGACTTGTTAGTCATTCTTACCTCTCGAGTTCAACCGGGATGTAATATTCACATGATGTATTCCATTACCCCAAACTTAGTAGTTTCAGTTAGTGAAATAGCAACCAAAATGGGTGACCATAGAAGCAACCTCCTTGTAGCACATTCTATAAGTGGTTGTGACACTACTTCTGCACTCTTTCGAGTTGGTAAGAAGAAAGTATTCAGTACAATTGTCTCCGATGTTACTAGCGACTCACAACAGTATGTCAACACAATTTTGGCGGATGACAGTACACCAAGTGCAGTAGCCGCTGCCGGGGAACAACTTCTCCTGATCTTATGCGGGAGTAAAACTGTTTCCTCTCTAGACCAATATAGATATGTCACTTACAAGCGTTATGTAGCAAAATCTAAACTGAATAAACCCATCGACCTAGCCTCACTCCCACCAAGCAGCGATGCTGCACAACAACATATCTACAGATGTTATCTCCAGGTCCAACAATGGCTGGGCACTTCGCTTCCTCCGACGGATTGGGGGTGGTCGCTAGACAATGGACTTCTTGTACCGACTGCAGCCACAAAGCCATGTACCCCCGATAACCTACTGAATCTGATCAGTTGTGGTTGCAAAAGTGCTTGTACAAAAAGGTGTGGGTGTAAGAAGGCAGGACTCTCTTGCTCAGGTTTGTGTAATTGCAGTTCGGATTCTTGTAACAACCACAGAAACACTGTCTTGTCGGAAATTTCTGAGTTCGATGAATAATATGTATATAGGTCATGTCATTTCTGTATATAGCGTTGATAATAGTCAATGTAACTTAATCCATGTTGATTGATTTGTACATTCTGTAAATATTATTTATTGATTTTTGTACATTCTGTAAATATTATTTATTGATCTAATGCTGCCAGACACAGACGTGTCTGTTCGGTCCCAAGCCCGAAAATAGTTGAGTTCTCATGCTGACGAATTTTATGCCAAAAGGGGAACTCGGCCAGAAGCAGAGGGGGTCTTCCATAATGTCTATTTTGTAAGCAATGATAAAAGTCTTCAAATGGTGGTGGATTTTTTATCGTCTGTCCAACTAACATCCCGTTCTGTACTACGACCCTTTGGGCATATCCGTTAGGAAAATCGTCATTTTTTGCGTAAATCCGATACTTTTTTGTAAATTTTCAATAATTTTTCGCAGAAATTGTCACAGAATGCACATTTTCCTCTAGGTAAATGTATATTAGACATTATGTAGCTCGAAATACGCGTAAACAAAAAAATACAGTTGGATCAATTCGAGGTTACAAAGTTCGTGCGATTTTTTAAAAGAATTTTTCAAACGCGTTTTCGAAAAAAGGCTGTAGAAAAAAAAGCTCAATTGGGATTTTAGGGGACTTTTGTCTAATCGTTCAGTGACATGTACTCGACATTCCCTGAAAAAATCAGCTTTCTCCGATTTTTTTCCCTAGTGAAACCTAATGTTCTTGGGCTAATAGCCTATTTCACCATTTCTGAAAAAGGGTCAAATCCAAACTATTTTTTTAGGAAACAATGCCCACGTCGAGAAGACATTACAAAACTAAACGAAGTATAACCTTGACTAAATTCAAATAAAACCATTTGTCACGTGTTAGAAAAGATTTGTAAACAGTCTAAACGCACGTGTGGAAAAGTTGTTTTGTTTTGTTTTTTACAACAGGAGTTAAAATATTTTAAGATAGGTGGCGTTATATAAATACAGCAACAACAAAAAACAGTGTTTACAGTGTGTCAGAGTATGACTGAATGAAAATGAGAAAAAAGCTCGTTTTCTAACCACCTGATAGCGAAGTATTACATCAGTTGTCGCGATATTGATGTCATCCAACAGCAGCCAAGACATTAAGCTTTTTACGTCGACATACCACTTGTCCAAAACAATTCTCTTTTAACGCTAAAACGGGTGAAATACATCTCGATAACGACTCCCTTTTTTCTTGATCAGACACAGTTGTTGGTGGAAAGTTGACAAAACAATTGATCAAATATATCGAACGAAAACGACTCATTTTCTAACTACGATTGTCGCCGTATTCTAAACGTCACCACACTAATCATACAATACGATATTGGAACTGCACTACCTCTTGAATATTACAAATTTACGATTTGTATTGTCTTCAACACAAATCGTAAATTCCTTCCCGCATCACCATACTTATACTATACCGCATCGAATTTGACATCGCCATCATCCCCTTGCTAGATAAACTTGAAATCGTCATCCGAATGGTATTGCGAAATGAGCCTATAGGGGTTAATTAAGCTCGCAAGCTCGGTAAGAGCTCGAGCTCTTGAGGTTTTATTTTGAGGATTCAGTGGACTCATGTTTATTCAATGAGCCTGATATCGTTTGGTGAGGAAACACAAAATTCTAGAGCTGGTGAGACCTCACAGAACTGCCAGTTATCACAACGTTTATAGTCCGATCTTACGATCTCTGATCGATAAATTTTCCTTAACATTCCGTAACAATGGTCGATAATAGAAATTAGTATAGAAAATCGTGTGAATTATTCTCTGAAAATTGCATTCGCTTGTGCAGAATTTCTGATTTTTTACAGATTGCGTTCAGGATTCAGTTTAAAAAAAAAAACCTTGTCAAATGGTTAGGTTCAAGGGAAGTAACTCTGCTAGGTTCAAAGGAAGTAACTCTATCATCTGTAGGTAGAGGTTTATTATGAGGTCATCAGAGGTCATAATACAGGTTTGGTTCATGGAAGTAACTCCGTTCATCCGTAGGTAGAGGTTTATTATGAGATCATCAAGGGTCGTGATACAGGTTAGGTTCAAGGGAAGTAACTCGTTAACAACCCATCCTAAAGTAGAAGTTTATTATGAGTATATCAGAGGTGATGATACAGGTTAGGTTCAAGGGAAGTAACTTCGTAACAACTCATCCGACAAACGGTTATGTTCGAGGGAAGTAACTCTGTAACACCTCGTCCATTGGTAGAGGTTTATTATGAGGTCCTCAGGAGTCATGATACAGGTTAGGTTCATCAAATGATTAGGTTCGAGGGAAGTAACTATGTAACAACTCATTCATCCAAACAAAATTAAAATTCGATGCACCATACTAAGACGTGCTTGAAAAAAAAAATTTTTAGGTTAGGTTCGAGGGAAGTAACTCTAACAACTCATCCGTTCAAACAAAAATTAAAATTTGATTCACCATATTAAGAAGAACTTGAAAAAACCTCTAGGTTTTAGGTTATGTTCAAGGAAGTAACTCTGTAACAACTCATGCGTTCAAATGGTTAGGCTCGAGGGAAGAAATTCTGTATAACAACTCATCCGGGGTTTATTATGAGGTCATCAGGGGTTATGATACGGGTTAAGTTCAAGGGAGGTAACTCTGTCATCCATAGATTCACGGAAGTAACACTATAACACCAAGGGATATTATTAGGTCATCAGGAGTCATAATACAGGTGAGGTTTAAGGGAAGTAACGCTAACATCCGTAGACTCGGGGAAGTAACTCTCTACTTACCAGTCAAATGATTAGGTTCGAGGGAAGTAACTCTGCAACAACTCATCCGTAGGTTCGAGAGAAGTAACTCTGTAACACCATAGGTAGAGGTTATTATGCGGTCATCAGAGGTCATGATATGGATTAAGTTCAAGGGAAGTAACTCTGTCATCCGTCAAAATTATTCGGTTCAAGTGAAGTAACTTTGTAACGCCATAGGTAGAGGTGAATTATGAGTACAGCAAAGGTCCTGGTGAGTACATTAGAGACCACGCTGAGACCATCAGGGGCCAAGATACCGACATACCTACCTATAAACGATTTATTTTCAACTATGTCTGTTACTTTTATATCAAGCAACTGTTACTATTAGTTATCCAATTATCCTGCTTCTAAATGCATTTATTTAAATTCACTGGGAAACTCGTAACGGTTTCAAATAACAGGACACAAATTCCCAGTGACAGTCATTTACAATACAACTGTTACTAAAATAAATGCCAGGAGACTGTGTTCCATTCAACATAGAACCTGACTTTGCAGACTTTTCTAAAGATTGGTGCGAATCAAACGTAGTGCGAATCGACCATTCCCCTTTGTGACTGTTTGTTGTCAGACTGAAAGACACCTTCCTTCTTGCTCTCATTATGACTTACCTTTTACAAAATAAACACTTTCTGTCGTGAATATTGCTGAAACCCACCCACTTTATTAAAGTATGATGTAGAAAAAGCTTGAAGTGTTAATTTAAAAAAAAAAATTCGTCAACTCATCGATATCGATTTACCGAAATGAGCACAATATCTCATGTTTTTTTTTAAAGATTTTTTGATGTCATAAAAAGGTTGTATGCGCAGCAAAAATAACCATGCGCGCGGGCCTGAAAAATATAGAGGTTCTTTTTTCTCGTCTAATGTAATTAATAATACATCAATAAGTTTTTTAAAAAAATCAGTTTATAACTGATAGTACTGTTGTTGTTATGACTGATAGGTTAGGGTTTTTATTACGAGTACATCAAGGTGGACAGTTCTATTCCATTCCCTCACTCGAGTCCCTTTGCGTGAAGACTTCTTTTTTTTAATTCAATTCAAGAGGTGTTAACCTCAATGAGATTTGGAAACGGTTTATAACTTCACGAAATATGCATTTCTCTTGCTGTTTGCTTAATTTTTTAATATAAAAATAATTTATGTCGATGTAAAAAGCTTAATGTCTTGGATGCTGTTGGATGACATCAATATCGCGACAACTGATGTAATGCTTCGCTATCAGGTGGTTAGAAAACGAGCTTTTTTCTCATTTCCATTCAGTCATACGCTGACACACTGTAAACACTGTTTTTTGTTGTTGCTGTATTTATATAACGCCACCTATCTTAAAATATTTTAACTCCTGTTGTAAAAAACAAAACAAAACAACTTTTCCACACGTGCGTTTAGACTGTTTACAAATCTTTTCTAACACGTGACAAATGGTTTTATTTGAATTTAGTCAAGGTTATACTTCGTTTAGTTTTGTAATGTCTTCTCGACGTGGGCATTGTTTCCTAAAAAAATAGTTTGGATTTGACCCTTTTTCAGAAATGGTGAAATAGGCTATCCTCAATATGTAGAAACGTTAGAAGATCAACTTATAATTTTTTATTGACAAATCTATGGTTCAGTAAACAGAGTTATTATTGAAGGAAACATCTTAAGGCGTGACTTGTTCACAAGCGAGTTCATCTCTAATTTGCATAGCAATCATATATATTGAAAACATACTTCTCGTTTTAACACCGAAATCAAAAATGAATGATGCATCAGATTCAACTTGTTGTTTTTTCAATTTAATATGTTCCATAACTACCTTTTCTTAATACTTTCGATTTCAAGATGGTCCCAACTCCACCGTTATAAGAAGGGAAAAATTATGATTTTCATAATATCCTTGTCGATAGCTTTAATTTGATAGGTCACACGACTATCTTCTCGAAACTTTTGATTTTCTGATCGGTGTTAACCCCATCCCCACGGCGAGGGTGGAAAATGTCATTTTTGTAATGTATTCATCAAGCCCTTCATATCAGTACCTCACATGCTTGGATTTGTAAAAAGGAAGACGTTTTTCGTCTCTGGTCGTGACCCCACCCCCACATAAAATGAAATATGTCATTTTCGTAATGTATTCATCGAGCCTTCATATCAGTACCTCACATGCCTGGCTTTGTATAAAGAACGACGTTTTCCGGCTCTGGTCGTGACCCCACCCCCACGACGAGGGTTAAAATTACGATCTTCTTAATCCACTCGTCGATACCTTCAATTTGATAGGTCACGTGACCACCTTCTCGAAACTTTCGATTTTTCTGATGGGCGTGACCCCCACCCCCACATAAAATGAAAAATGTCATTTCTGTAATGTATTCATCGAGCCCTTCGTATTAATACCTCATATGTCTGGATTTGTAAAAGGAAGTCGTTTTTCGGCTCTGGTCGTGACCCCACCCCACGACAAGGGTTAAAATTACGATCTTCTTAATCCACTCATCGAGACCTTCAATTTGATAGGTCACGTGACCACCTTCTCGAAACTTCGATTTTTCTGATGGGCGTGACCCCCACCCCCACATAATATAAAAAAAACGTCATTTTTGTAATGTATTCATCGAGCCCTTCATATTAATACCTCACATGCCTGGATATGTAAAAAGGAAGTCGTTTTTCGGCTCTGGTCGTGACCCCACCCCACGACGAGGGTTAAAATTACGATCTTCTTAATCCACTTATCGAGACCTTCAATTTGATAGGTCACGTGATCACCTTCTCGAAACTTCGATTTTTCTGATGGGCGTGACCCCCAACCCCACCCCCACATAAAATGAAAAAACGTTATTTTTGTAATGTATTCATCGAGCCCTTCATATTAATACCTCACATGTCTGGATATGTAAAAAGGAAGTCGTTTTTCGGCTCTGGTCGTGACCCCACCCCACGACGAGGGTTAAAATTACGATCTTATTAATCCACTCGTAGAGACCTTCAATTTGCTAGGTCACGTGACCACCTTCTCGAAACTTTCGATTTTCTGATGGGTGTGACCCCCACCGCACGACGAGGGGAGATAACTTTGTATGATTAAGTTTAGGTTATGAGAATCAAGCAATCTGATTGGTTAATTAGCGTTAGGAACGTGAAGTGATTGGGTGATTACTTATTTCAAGCTCTTCAAGCTTTTGGTTTTTGGTATACATTGCTCTAGCCATTATATCCACGTTATTAAACGATCAGGTGGCAACGAATGTCACGATACCCTCACTATTTTTCATTTGTTTTTTGTTCCCATCCCAGAAATCCGCACTAGTTTAACTACACTTTACACCCATTTCGCGCCGTAGGTTATGAGAATCAAGCAATCTGATTGGTTAATTAGCGTCTATTGTGAGCCTCAAAAACAATAGCCGATTCTGGACCACTGGTCCAGAATTGGCAAACCGTTTTTTTGATGCTGGTCTGGAATCGGCAAAGCGTTTTTTGCTCGCGTTCACCAACGATAGATTGAAGGTCTAATCCACGATGGGAACGTCGACAAAATTTTTTAAAGAAATTGTACATGTACAATTTTCATACATTTTTCACTTTTTTGAGCGACGTGTACATTCGACACATTCGCCAACGGGTATTTGAACGTGAAAAGTGCGATCTGTGAACCCTAAAAAAACAATAGCCGATTCTGGACCACCATGAAAAAACGACATTTTTGTGAACGTGCACGCGATTTAACACTGAATCCTACGATGGTAAACGCACCATGTACGTGTACGTGTACGTTACATGTACCAAGTGGTCTGGAATCGGTCTTTACTACCTATTATATATATATTAATAACGCGGTATATATCTTCACTTGTTACCACCCAAGGAAGATATGATACGGTATTGTTTGTCCATAATTTACATTTAAATACAGAGAACAACGTGAAATGCGGAACATATCTTTACTTGTTGCCACCCAAGGAAGATATGAAACGGCGATTTTATAAATGAGTTCGTGATTAGGAGCAAGGCGACCACTTGCAAAATAATAAATCGACCTGTAAGACGTACGCGTATCTCGATCAATTTTATAATTCCCATTTAACAATTAGGATAAGCGTGACGCTAAATTTTACGTTCTCATGACACAATACACATTGGTACGGCACTTAACGTAACGGAATAAGAATTAGTCAAAAATGAAAGCAGCTAAGAAGGAAGTAATTTTCCGAGCATGACGGCAAATTGACGAAGTTATATATATATATATATATAGAGAGAGAGAGATCTTCAGGGTGTGGTTGGAGAAGATACTCTGACCGGCTATCTTACCCCCCCCCCCCCCCCTTCACCTGGCACTTGAAGTCATTTCTTGTTTGCCCAAACCACAATTCTGAAGACAATTTTATCTATATTTTCTATTTGGAAGATCCACAGCCACATGTTGTGAAAAAGACAATTTTTAACCCTTTACCTAAGATGAAAAGCAGGCAACACTTGCAAACAAAATTCTTGAATAACTATTTTTTTCATTTTTGTCTCAAAAACATAGGTTATGACCCCTCTTTGGAACGAGCTCGTTCCAAAGAGGGTACATAAGCTATGTTTCTGAGACAAAAAATGAAAAAAATAATGAAAATTAATTGCCGATTTTTGTGAATAGCGCTTTCAGGTTTTGGCAGCTACGTTGGGTTAAGGGTTGAAGGGACGGGCGGGAGAAATACTCCGCATAGGTTATCCCACTCCCTACTATCTCACACTCATATTCCCAAACATTTTCTATTGTCAAGACTGCTACGCAAAAATTGTGAAGAAAGAAAACAAATTCAGGTACGAGGAAAATGCCCTGTCCAGATTATCCCTTGGAGCCCCCCCACCCCCACACACACACCAGATACTCGAAGTCACAATTATTTTTTTCCTACTCCAACCACAATTTTGAAGAGAATTTCATTCATACTTTCCATTCATATGAAGTTCACAATATCTTGTCCAATCCCCAGCCAGAATTTTTGTTCTCTACACAATTTCAACATTTGTACCTTAAAAGGATAAATGATGTGGATGAATCTTCCATTCAAATGGAATGAAAAATGAATGTTGATTGCCTCCCTAAAAACCTCAATGTTTCAAGTATTTTCTTTTAGAGTAAGCAATATTTTTAACCCTGACTGGCAGGTTTTCAAATGTGTTCGAGTTGTTTTTAATATAACACAGGTGTATTAAAGCACATTCTTTAAAACGTTGTGATTTGTAGAATGACTAAATAATAAATTATTTCAATTTGGTAGATTAACTAAGTAATAAGGTATTTCAACTTGGTACACTGACTAAATAACAAGGCATTCGAACGTGGTAGAAAGACTAAATAATAAAGTATTTCATCTTGGTAGAATGACCAAATATTAAGGTACTTCACATTGCCAAATAACAAAATTTAAAAGGTTTACAAGTCACTGAAATTTGTTTACTTACCATTATAAAGTATGCAAATATTCTAAGTATTATTGCCCATTTTAATATTTTATTCTCATGATACCATTTCATAACAAGGCCTAATCCCACACCTTTAACCATCTACAATAAAAAAAAACATAATTAAATTATTTTGAAATCGCAAAGTGAATTTTCAGAACTCATGAAACGAGTCATGTCCGACGCCGAAACGCCCAACAACAAGGATTAGGCGTCTGTAACTGTTGATAACGCCCCTGGAGCTGCACACTATGCTTCAAACTGGTGTGTATACTAACTTAAACTTGAAAAAAAGCATGTTCGTAAACATACCAAGCGACCAAGCGGTTGTATAATAGGAGGAACTATGCCGACCTAAATAATGCTGTACGAGAAGAATCCCCTAACTCCTAACGACTGTATCGATGATGTTATTGAAACTTTTACATCCAAATTGCTTGGTTTAGCTGGAAAATATATTCCCAACAAAACAATTACTGTTAGAAAAGACGAACCCAAATGGATGCATAACAAAATAGGACTACTAATTAGGCAACGTAAAAGATTACATCGCTCTGCAAAGCTCTCAGACCATCCCAACGCATGGGCAAAATACCCCGCTAAACGCAAAGAAGTCGTGACTAATATCACAAAGTCTAAAACGGGTTATTTTTGGAGAATTCAGAATATTCTTGATAATTCAAAGACCCAGTCATCTGAATGGTGGAAGACATTAAAAACGTTTATGGGTGGCAAGCCGCCTGAAATTGAAAGCTTATTGTACAATGACGCCCAACTCTCGCTCGACCTACACAAGGCTGAGGCATTTAATGCCTACTTCAGTGCTATATCAGCTATTGATGACTCCCAGGCTACCATGCCCATTAGGTGCTTCGAACCTCGTCCTTCTCTCAATAATATTATCTTGAACGCCAGGGATGCCTTTTAGTCTCTAAAATCAATGAAGGCCAACAAAGCTTGTGGCCCGGATGCTATAAATCCCCGATTGCTTAAGGAGTGTTCGTCATCATTGTGTGATCCCATGTCTGATCTCTTCAACTATTTACTGGAACAATCTTATTTCCCGGGCGAGTGGAAAAGAGCCAATGTGTTTCCAGTTTTGAAGAAAGATCCTCTAAACTTTATATCTAATTATCGCCCCATTTCTCTTCTTAGCTGCCTTGGTAAAGTCTTTGAAAAATACATATTCAAGAAGATCTGGGAATTCTTTGACGCAAACAACTTACTAAGCCAATACCAGTCTGGATTCACGCCACATGACTCAACTGTTCTCTAGCTTACTGATATTTATGATACTTTTAGCACAGCTCCAGACAGAGGCAAGGAAATCCGCGTTGTATTTTATGATATTTTTAAAAATACTTTTAAAGTGTACCAAAATCCCTCAGGAATGGATACAAGACAATCTGGCAGACTGTATACGCACAAACCAAGGACTCATTTCTCTGCAAACTTACCAATTCACACTTTCCCAAGGATGTGGAATACTGTAGAGCCATCGGTACAAAAACTATGAAGATCGTTATTGAAAAAGTTCTTATTGGAACAATTTCTGAACTCGTATTCAGGTAATATAGACTGTGACAATCCCACTTGCCCCGACTGTAGGTCCTAACTCTGTTATCTCATCAATACCCATTGACGGAGCTTAAATGTGTTATCCTCAAAAATGTGCAAAATAGTTCACTTACAAGGAAAGAACCATCTTAATCAATAATGGTCAACCCATGTTGCTCTATGCATACGCGTTGGTGTCAGAATTGTCTAATTTGTATCATCCTTCTGGGAATGACAGGAAGACAACCCTAGTGGCTATGTCATCTCCCTGTAAACATGCCAATTAAAAACTTAAAAACGTATTTTACCATTTATGACTTTAAAAATGTTTTTTACTGTTTATGATTGTAACCTTGTGAATGATGTGCTACAAAATAAAATCATTCATTCATTGATATTCGCAAGGCTTTTGACAAAGTTTTGCGCAAAGGCCTCTTGAAAAAATCGAACAAATTGGAATTACTGGCAAGCTTTTAACATTTCTTGAATCCTACCTAACTGGTCGCACGCAAAGAGTTATAATCAAATCTGTATCGTCAGCTTGGAAAAGTATCAATTCAGGTGTCCTACAGAGTTATGTACGTGACCCTCTCTTGTTTTTAATATACATCAACGACATCACGGTAAATGTGACCAGTAGTATTAGGCTATTTGCTGATGACACTACCCTTTACTTAATTGTAGACGCCATTAATAATATCCAACGAACAAATAAAAGAAGTCCCCAACCATAAACATTTAGGAATTGTTTTTAACCAAGAAGGTGCCTGGACAAATCATATAGACCATATTAGTGTTAAAGCTTTGAGACACATTGATCTCATCCGTAAAAATAAATTCAATCTTGATCGAAGTACATCAGAAAAAAATTATTTTGCATTTATCCGGCCCCTTTTAGAATATGCCGACACCGTCTGGGAGAATTGTACAAATAAGGAAATAGATGAACTTGAGAAAATACAAATTTCTGCTGCAAGAATTGTTACTGGCTCAACAATAAAATTGCCAGCAAAGCATCCTTGTATATTGAAACAGGTTGGGAAAAATTGGAAACTCGGCGAAAAAAAACATAAACTAGTCCAGTTCTTTAAAATGTACCATAACTTAACTCCACAATTTATTTCCACCCGAATTCCTCCGTTCATTTCAGACGTGCAATCAGATAGTCTTCGATCTAATCAAAATATTCGAGTGTCCTTTTATCGTATGACATCCCATCAAAATGTCATTTTTTCCAGCGACATCAAAACTCTGGAATTATATTCCACAATCAATAAAGAAAAATCACACAATTATTAATAATAATAATAATTGATTTTCTAGAGCGTAAAACCACAAATAGTGCTCTAAAACGCTTGATAGAAATAAATATACTTTTCTGAAATGAAGAGTCACATCTGTTTTGGTTGCCTCTTAGAGAGGTTTAGGAGAATGCTTGAGTAAATAGGAAAGTTTTAAGATTTCTTTTGAAGACATCGAGAGTTTCTGAAGTTCTGACACTAATTGGCAGGGAATTCCACAATCTGGGACGCACGATGGAGAAAACACGATCATGAGCCTGATTAGATCTGCTAAAAGGCACAACTAGTTGAATTTGGTTTTTAGATCGGAGACTGCGCGTTGGTTTACATACAGTGAGGAGCTCTTGCAGGTAAACTGAAGCCAGTTTGTGGATACATTTGAATACTAAGATCAATATTTTGAAATCAATCCTCTGTTTAACTGGAAGCCAATGTAATTGTCTTAAAACAGGTGTTATGTGTTCAGAGTGTTTGGTACCAGTAATTATCCTATCAGAAGTATTCTGAACTTTTTGAAGCTTCTGAATCAGGCACTGGGACAGTCCCACTAACACTGAATTACAATAGTGTAGTTGTGAGGTGATGAAGGAGTGCTCAAGTTTTTCAAGTGCTGACTGGTTAAGATATGGTCGCAGTCTTCCAACATTACGAAGCTGCCAGTAGCATTTTTGACATATTTTATTGATATGAATGTCTAGTTTTAAATTTGAGTCCATAATCTGTCCAATATTCCTGGCCGATTCACTTTTCATAGTGATGTTGTTTCCAACCAGAATTGATGTAACAGAGGGTGTAGGCATGCGAACCCCAGATATCACTAAGAATTCAGTTTTAGAGTCATTCATTTTCTGTTTAAAGTCTATCATCCATTCCCGCACAAGATTTATGCAAGTTTCCATGTTATCGACCTCGGTGAAGGAGTCACTTGGAACAGATGGGTTGAATGTGATGTACAGTTGGGTGTCGCCTGCATACAAATGATATGATATGCCATGCTTTTTAAGAAGGCGACCTAGAGAAGAATTATTATATTAACTTCAAAAGATATCTCAATCGCAATAATAGACGTCCTCCCAACTTTTATAAAAAATCTAAATCTCGAAAAGCTCAAATCCTTCATTGTGGACTCCGGCTTCATTGTAGTAATCTGAACGATCACCCCTATATGAACAACTTGGTTATTTCGCCTTTATGTGTATGTGGAGAGCGTGAAACTACAGACAATTTCTTGTTAGAATGTCCAATGTATAACATAATAAGGACTGAAACTGTGGGATCCCTAGCGTGCTTCATAGATGATGATATTCTCCTGTATGGAACGGAGTTTTATGATGACTTCACTAACAGAAATATATTTTAAGCTGTCCAGTCATACATTCTGAAAACAGAGCCTTTCAAATAAGATCAGGAATTCTGCATAGCACACAATACTCTATCACTTTCAGGCCTCAACCCATAGACAGGTCGGCGTGGATACCAGGTGTGAGCAGTCCGAATCAATCAACCGGACATATTTAATCTCAAGAGAATTACTCACTGAATTAACAAAGTTCTGATGCTTCTTTTTTCTGTTTGTTTCTCGTCTCGTTTGTAATCTCTCTCTCCTCTCTCTCTCTCTCTCTCTCTCTCTCTCTCTCTCTCTCTCTCTCTCTCTCTCTCTCTCTCTCTCTCTCTCGAATTACACTTGAAAACCTTATATACATTATTTTTTTCTCCTCGCGGTTTCTCAAATCCTGATCTCTTGTCAAATCACACTTTTTCGTGACAATATTGAGACTGAATAGGCTCGTCTTGTCATTATGGGTAATTTTGTCGATGGAGCGCGATGCGAGGTGCCCTTCCAGGTAGCCTAGTAATCCACTGAGGAGTCATTGGTGATGCTGTAGAATACAAACTCGCAGTTATTTCCATACCTGTGTTTCCCCCAAAAACCTATTATCTGAGGAATTCTAAGCCCAAATTGTTATCCAAAGGATAGGCACGTATCCTGTAGTAATACAGTCCACAACGAAACTTAGACATACAAGAGAATCTGCCTCCACTATACAGACTTTTCTCCAATATTTAGCTTCTCCATTGTAAATATGTTTATCTCGTTTGTATTTGTTTTAAAAATTCTCTTCTACCTGTTGTTATTTCTGTCTTCTTCCATCTGTATGTATCCCAGCATTTTAAGCCAGACTGTTCGACTCATGACAGGAAAGGATAGGAAACCATCGTTTATCCATCCCTCACAATGTATGTCTAGTATACATAAAGCTATGCCAAAAGGGGGGGGGGGGGTTGCTGTTGATGATCTATGACGCACCTGGTGGCCGTTACAATGATGATGGCGGGTAATATAACCTTGGACGAGGTGCGGACCAGCTTGGATTACGACCTAATCGCACAGTTTGGCACAAACAATCCTTCACCCGAAGGGGAGGAAGATTCGCCGTGCCACACCCAAGTAAATAGCTGTAACTATTACCTACCAGAAGAATTTCGTGACTCACTCGATAATAAAAATAAATCTTTCTCACATTAATTGTGAAAGCCTAAGTGCACACTGGGATTCCCTCCATGATCTCTTGTTTAACCTTCAAGGAACTGAAAATACCTTTGACATAATTGCCTCACTGAAATCTTTAACATACAACCTACTATGACTTACTCTCTTGATGTCTATCACCCACTGATCAAAGTAAACAGACCAGATGACGATGATGGTAGAGGTGGAGCAGGGTTTTATATAAAGAAAAATATTAACTTTAATATTCGCAATGATCTATCCATCTTTATCCCTCACGTTATAGAATCACTTTTCATTGAAATCCATATCAACAAAATTCGTAGCATTGTCGGAGTAGTATTTTGACCAAACACGGCGCCCAAAGCAGATATAGATATGTTCCTCAACATGTTGAATGAAATAACCGATAAAATAAATCAAGAAAATGTGATCTCTCAAATAATGGGAGACTTTAATATTGACCTTTTAAAGACCACGCACCATATGAAAACTGAAAATTATATCAACTCCATGTTCAGTCAAGGCTTCTTAGTCGTCATTACAAAGCCAACGAGATTGACCCACTCCGCAACTCTCATAGATCATGTATTAACAAATAATCTCCAAACACCGTCTAAGTATAATTATCGAGGGATCTCTGTCAGTTGCAACATTGGAAAAGTTTTCTATAAAGCCCTTTATGGGAGATTAGAGTATCCTTTCGCCAATTATTTTAGCATTGTACATCAAAGGTTTATTAGATGAACTCATGCGTAGCGACGAGAGGGTAGCAGTTGGAGACTTGAAGATCCCGGGGCTATTTTTTGCAGACGATATGGTGTTCATGTCAGAAAGTGAAGAAGGACAAGCGAAAATTCTGGGAATTGTTGGGAAATATGGGAACAAATGGAGACTCGAGCTAAATGAAAGCAAAGGCAAAGTTATACCCGTGGGCCGTAAAGTGGACCCCACTCGAAGGTGGAGAGTGAGGGAGTTTTGTATTCCGGAAAGTAGCACCAAACCTTTTAATGTAGAAGAGACAGGTGACTACGAGTATCTGGGGGTAAATATAAACATCACAGGAAGGTATCTACCGAAACCACGCAAATAAATTGATTCTGAAGGGGGGGGGGGGGGGGGGGGCGAATCCTTAACCAAATGAAACTTATAGGGAGATATACTTTCAATAAGGTTTTCGTGGGAAAACCATTTGGGAAATGGTGGGTCTGCCAAGTATAACATATGGCACGGAAGTTTCGCCCCTGAAGCCATCGCATGTTAATGACACAATCATGCTCTTGAGCCCATCACGTATAGTTGCCCAATCAAAGTTATAATCACTTGATAGCTACCTTACATCGGTTAATTGTAATCTTTATTTTCTGATGCAAAATTGATCAGTGACGCTCCTTCGCGCATCAATGATATCAACCCAAAGCATTGGCTGTTATGACCGGGCAGGGATGTGGCTAGAGGGTTTCAGCAGGGGGGGGGGGGGGGGTGGGGTGCCACCGGTGTAAATTCCAACTGTGAGTAGTTTCGATAGGTGGTTACACTGCAGCGCTGGGTGATATCTTTTAACCCTTTAACCAATGAATCGCCCGCATCCGACCGCGTAATATGCAAATACAGCTGCTGAAAAAATATTATTTTTCGAAAAATTTCAACAAAACCATATCATGTGACCCCTCTTTGGAACGAGCTCGTTCCAAAGAGGGGTCACATAATATGGTTTTGTTGAATTTTTTTTAAAAAAATTCAAAAATGATATTTAAAATAATGAATTTTGAAATCGTCTGCGTTGGTTAAAGGGCTAAAGTGATTATATATATATATAGACATGCTTATGAACCCTTCTGAAAATTTTCACTAGTCCTGAAACGGAAAAGGCATCATTTATAATGTGTCTGGATCAGAAAATTTACCGGACTGATGTCGAGTCGAAATTTTGAGGCCAATGTCAATTTTAGAGTAGGAAATTTGAAACTCAAGTTTCCAGTTGGAAATAAAAGATCAAATTTGCTCATCATTAAGTTGGAATTTTAATATTTTTCATGAACAATGTTAATTTATTGAATTTCCAACTATTTGATTTTTGACCTCGGAATTTCCAACTATTGAAACAAATACTCCTAGATGTGGGGGGAGACACACCCCCCCACCCCCCCCCCCCCCTGTCGCCACATCTCTGTGACCGGGGCCTACAATGAAATTTAACATAGCGAAAATATCGCAAAAAGCACAATTTAGGTAGTGTTCACATTCCCAATGCGACACATTTCCACTAGATACTGATGGTAATTGATTGCTGGGCCTTATAACCAAGAGTAATGATGTATTACATCTTATTTGTGTATATAATCTGTTCAGTTTTATCATTTCTCACTCAACATTCCTTTAGTTCTTGCTTTCTCTTTCACTTAACGCCTCTTCACTGTCAACAAAAATCTCCAAAAGTTTTATATGTATTGAAGCAAACGGTGCCTCCGCCTGTGCTGGCGGGTGGTGAGTTTGATGTCAACTGCGTACCATGGTGCCCACTGATCTTTATGATTATTCTAGTTTCTGGTCATTGCAATGGATGACATAAATACTAAAAGAATGCGAGTGAGCTGCAGTAAAGACCTTCTCTTCATAGAAACTCAATGGGATCCACTGGAAGAAAGACGCCGAAAGCACAAGCTTATCCAATTTTTTAAGATGTATCATAAATTAACACCTCCATATATCTCCAATAAGGTGCCACCAATTATTTCATCTATTACCCAAAGCCACAATCTCCGATCCGAAAATAACCACCGTGTTCCCTTTTGTCACACCAATGTATATAAGTCCTCGTTTATCCCGGAAGTTACCGACCAGTGGAATGGATTACCCCCCTCAGTAAGAGAAAATTGTTCCCTCATAAACTTCAATACGTTTATAAATAGTGCGAACCTACGACCACCATTTTTTTATTATGGAGCCAAATCCCGTGCTGCCCAAATTTATCATTGCATGTTACGCCTGCATTGCAGTAATATCAACGCCCACTTATACTATAACCATCTCTCAACATCTCCACGTTGTCAGTGTGGGGATCTCGAAACTACTGAGCACTTTCTTGTGCACTGCCCAATCTATGACGATGCTCGTGATTCCTCAATCAATGCATCGCCATTTATTATTGAGCTCTCCACACTCCTATTTCGATCCCAACAACTGAATAATAATGAAAACCTTCTTGTCTTCAGACCCGTGCAGGACTACTTTATAATTATTATTATTATTACGCTTTTAATAAGTAACAGTGCACTCTTAGACTTTGCCAGTATTTGCCAGTATTTCTTGCCACACACATGGGCCACCGTTACCGATACACCCATTGAGGCTGCCCTATTGAATATTCGTTGATAGCGAACATTGAATTCAGGTTGTTCCCGTTTCCTAGTTAACCATTTGCCCAATGTAACGGCCAGTGTTACCCATGACAATCGTCATTTAAATCCTTTTATATTTTCAATCTTTGTCGCGAGAACATGGCTCATGACCCTTCATTGGAATGAGCTCGACGAGCTCGTTCCAGTGAGGGATCGTGAGGTGTGTTTTTGAGACTGACATTGGAAATTTCAAGTTATTCGAAAACTTATTCTTCAAGTGTCGCCTGCTACACGTGTTGGGCAAGGGGTTAAGTTTCCTTTTTCTTTTCAATATCTCATTCTCTCTACTGCTCTCCTTACTCTCTCTGTTTTCTATGTTTAAACAATATTTTACTTAGTGTTTGCAGCTACTATTAAACTTCGTCAGTAATCCAGAGGAGACGGCTTATAAAAGCTTAAAGCTTACTGCTGAATCCTTTCAACAAATCTCCATTGTACCGCGCACTCTGTATGACAATCATGCTGTACTTTATTACATGTATGCATCATACTTTTTCATGAATAAATATTGTTTGAACTAGAATGCGAATGGGTCTCTTCATTGTTCGTGCGCGTAGTAGTGCGCAGTGGAAGCATAGACTGAATATGCATTGCATTATACTTTTCAAATTAGTTCTTCGGAAGAATTGCAATGGAGTTTCCTCAATGTTTGCGCTGATGCTTGTGCAATTGATATCAACAGAAACTCTATCAAAAGCACCGCAATACTCGTATAACAGGCCAGATAGCCCTTTGGGGGCTGCATACTTGGACATACGTTCCCACATAAGGTCTTCCAACACACCAATCATGACTTCAATAGGCGGTGTGCCATTACATAACTTTCACAATCTGATTCCAATCATGCTCCTAATGTTGAAAATACTTGGTGTTATGTTTACAGTGTGTGGAGAGTGTATTATCACTAAATCACCCGCAGAATGGAGATTCCACCTGAGGAATAATTGCAAATTTGTTGCAAAACATAACCAGCACCAGCTAAGTTTCAGCAAATGGACCTCCGGCTTAGACCCGGAGGTCCATTGGCTGAAACATTGCTTGTGTTTTTTGTCGATATGTACAAAATTTAAAAGTTATAGCTTGGGTGCTCTCCACGTACTGTTCCTGTGCTTTAAATGATATTAATTATTTCCGGTGACATTGAGGTTAACCCTGGCCCCTCAAGTGAGGCTAGTACAATCCATGATACATTTACAACAGGAACACGAATTTGTCACCTAAATATCTAAAGCATAAAGCCCAAACTCGGAATATTGCAATGTGAAATGTCTACTAATGATATATGTGCTTTTACCGAAACATGGTTAGGTCCTTCCGACAACAATAGTGATATTCATTTAAACTGGTTTCAAGAAGTAATACCGAAAGATCGCCTAACAAGGGGAGGTGGTGTTGCTGTTTACATCAAGATCGGCATTTAAACCAAGACCAGATCTTGAATTGTCTTCGCGTGAATGCTTATGGGTTGAAATATATACTTCTTGTGGCTCCTTCCTACCCGGTGTCTTTTACCGACCACCGAACAGTGAGAATGATGTTTGGGATATGATATCTGCCTCTATTGAGAAAGCTAAGGACTCTGGAATCTCTGACATCATTGACACTGGTGATTTTAACGACAATCTACTTACTCCTAAAAAGGGAAAATTTAGCGACGTTGCTGATTATTTTAATCTTACACAGGTTGTGTCAGAAGCAACGTTTTTCACGGAGGCATCAGTGATATTGTTGGATCTGATTGTAGTCAGCAATTCTATCAATTTGCTATCAACTGAAGTAGCCGATCCATTTCTACCAGATTTAACCAGGTATCACTGTCCCGTCTGTATCGAGGTTCACTTTACGAACATTACCGCAAAGAGTTTTAAACGTCGAGCATGGTTATATAATGAAGGCGATTATAAGGGGTTGAATAATTCATTGGCAAGTAACGATTGGGACACCATTTTTTCATATACGAATCTGGACACTATAGTCAACAGGTTTACTTCCAATGTCCTTGAACAAGCTTCTAAGTATATTCCCAATAAAATCACAACAATTAGAAGAAATGACCTAAAGTGGATGCGTAACGAAATTAGTCATTTGATTCGTCAACGGAAACGCTTTGTCAAGTCGAAAGGTCGGCCCGAGGCTTGGGAGAAATACCGCTCCAAAAGAAACGAGGTTGTTTGGGCAATAAGAAAAGCAAATACCAATTACTATAACAAAATTCAGGCCACTCTAGACAGCCCTGGTACTAACTCCTCAGTGTGGTGGAAGACCCTTAAGCTGTTTTTAGGGAACACGAAAACTGAAATTCCGAATATAAATTACCTGGGCAGGATAATTTCTTCTGACAAAGACAAGGCGGAAGCGTTTAATGACTATTTTTGTAGCATATTAACCCTTGACGATAGTCATGCGTGCCTTCCATAGCAGCCATTTCTAGAACGCCCAAAACTCACAACTGGACCAACAGGATGTGTATTCCTCACTGAAATCACTCAAAGTATCAAAAGCAGCAGGCCCTGATCTAATGAGTCCACGTCTTATTAAAGAGTGTTCCACTTCCCTAGTCCAGACTCTTACTCTTACTATCCTTTTCAATATCCTGTTGCGTTACACCAAATTTTCTGAACTGTGGAAGAAGGCAAATGTAATATTTCCTAGAAAAGACCCCGCAAATCTCTTGTCAAATTATCGACCGATTTCATTACTTAGCTGTCTTGGAAAAGTTTTTGAACGATGTATCTTAAAAAAAACTGTGTTCTTTTATAGACGAAAACAAAATCCTAAGTCCATTCTAGTCTGGGTTTACTCCTTGTGATTCAGCTGTATTGCTACTCACTGATATTTATGACACATTTAGCCGTGCACTTGATGAAGGTAAAGATGTGAGGGTGGTATTTTGCGACGTCAGTAAAGCCTTTGTCAAAGTCTGGCATAAGGGTCTACTCTACAAACTTGAGAAAATTGGAATTACTGATGACGTCCTCGGCTTCCTTAAATCTTACCTCTGTGATCGAATGCAAACAGTGGTGGACAACTTTAGCCCTTTACCCAACGAATCGCCCGCATCCGCCCGCGTAATATGCAGATTCAGCAGCTGAAAAAACTATTATTTTTCGAAAAATTTCAACAAAACCATATCATGTGACCCCTCATTGGAACGAGCTCGATGAGCTCGTCCCAATGAGGGGTCACATGATATGGTTTTGTTGAAATTTTTCGAAAAAAATTAAAAAACGATATTTAAATTAATAAATTTTGATATCGTCTGCGTTGGGTAAAGGCTTAAAGGATCCAGGTCGAGCTGCGGAGATTATATCTGATGATATAAGAAAGATCGAAAGCTGGGCAGATAAATGGTTAGTGGACTTCAACCCCCAAAAAACCGAATCAATGGTTATCTCGCGCAAACGTACAGAAACCACACATCCTTCTCTTTTAATGTCTGGCACATGTATAAAAGAAGTCGCAGAACACAAACACCTGGGATTGACCTTCAATGATCACGGGGCGTGGCGAAATCACATATCCAACATAATCTCGTCTGCATGGAAACGACTGGGATTCATTTGAAAACTCAAATTTTCTCTTGACCGTAAAACTTTTGAGAAGATATACTTTGCCTTCACACGTCCTGTACTTGAATATGCGGATTCAGTATGGGACAACTGTACCTAAGGTGAGTCCATGGAGCTTGAGAAACTCCAAATAGAGGCTACTCGAATTGTCATTGGGGCGACGAGAAGCGCCAGCAAGGAATTGTTATATATAGAAACAGGGTGGGAAACACTGCAATCTCCTAGGGAGAAACACAAATTGATCCAATACTTCAAGATGTATCATCGTTATGTGTCTCGCTACCTTTCTTCCTTAATTCCGCCATCCTCGTCAGCATCACACGAATACTCACTTCGTGGCAATACAGATTTGTCTGTACCATTACGTCGTACTGCTTTACATCAAAGATCATTTATACCATCTACTACCCGACTATGGAACAGCTTACAAATAACAATCTGAGAAGACAATTCGATTACAAACTTCAAATCCAAAATCAGCCGAGAAAAGCCTTTTATCCACAGTACTTTTTACTTTAATAAGTCGCACAGAACGCAAGTGCTCCATTGCAGATAGCGCCTGAGGTGCAGCAATCTCACTGAGGATTTATATAACAATCATTTAACAAGCTCTCCAGACTGTAGCTGTGGCAATAGGGAATCTACTGAACACTACCTTTTTAATTGTCATCTGTATACAGAAGCAAGGTGCGAAACTCTCGATCGCCTTACATATCCCATCGACAAGAACATTCTCTTATATGGAAATCCGCTTTACGGTGCCCAGACTAACCAGAGAATTGCGAGTTGCCTCCATGATTACATTCAGGAAACTGGTAGGTTTTAGCCATAACCATTCAACGACCCTGATTCAGGGCGGGCAGAGGGCTGTTAATATGCATGGTTTGAAATATTGTGCCCCCTCCTTTCCCCAGTCCTAAAATATTTCTAGAAGGTACTTGGTTTAATGGGAATTTCCCCCCTTTGCTCTTGGTGAATAACTTCTCAAACTAGTGCACCCAGTTAGGCTTAATACTTGGTTAGTACTTAGACTGGTAGGTTTTAGTTATAACCATCCAGCCACCTACACCTAGATACAGGGCGTGTAGAGGGATGCTATTACTTTCTGAAATATTGTGACACTTCCCCCTTCCCAGTTCAAAATCTGTCGAGCAAGTTCTTGGTTCAATGCCCCCCCCCCCTCCCCCCCCCTCTGCCTTAGGTGATTAACTTCTCAAACTACTGCGCCCAGCTGGGCTAAACACTAGTTACATACTTAATGATATATTAGTGGTGTCCCCTCTTACGGCAGCAAGTTTGTACATAGACTTCTTGAGACCTAACTACCTAATATCACTCAATTCCTAATACCCAAAGTTTTGTGAGGACTACTGCACTTTGATAGGAATGGTACCTGTGTTTCTCGAGCTGATTATGAATCCATCACAATGCGTTCGAAATTTACTGTCACCCCTCGTAACTACAAACTCGTTTCTGACGAAGAAAAACATAAGAGCGTGGATAACATACCGGTGCTGTTAGTCCACTCATGGCTTATCCAACTCTTAACCACCATACGCAGTTCTGCTATCAACTTGTACTGTCTTAACCCTTTACCTAACGTAACGGCCAAAACCGCCCAGCGCTATTCTCAAAAATCGCCAATTAATTTTCATTATTTTTTTCATTTTTTGTCTCAAAAACATAGGTTATGACCCCTCGTTGGAACGAGCTCGTCGAGCTCGTTCCAACGAGGGGTCATAACCTATGTTTTTGAGACAAAAAATGAAAAAAATTAGTTATTCAAGAATTATTTTTGCAAGTGTCGTCTACTTTTCAGGTTAGGTAAAGGGTTAATAGAAACTCACACAAATATCTATTTCTCTCAACTGTTTTGTTTTTTTTATTATTCTATTTTTTGTCTTCTCCCTTTTTTCTTTTTTAAATCTCTTTCACTACTTATCATTCCTGATCTCAGGAGTATCCCAGCTAATGTTTATGTAAAACAATTGTTCTCGCCTTGCTGATATATAAATAGTGTGTGCAAACACAGCGGAGACAGCACACATAAGTATAAGCTTGCTGCTGAATCCATTTTCCGTTTTTGTTCTATATATATCATCCGTAATTGTTTTCTATTATTGAGTTTATTGAACTCGGAAATAAATATTGTTTAAACTAACTCAGAGGAGTCCTCTTGGAAACCTGTTACCTCGGGGGCTCCCCAAGGATCTATTCTCGCCCCCCTGTTGTTTCTCATTTATATTAATGACATAACTTTATATTTAACCAGCTGTATTCGCCTTTTTGCAGATGACACAACTTTATATTTAATAATTGAAAACCCTGACCAGGCTCCTCTTTTCCTGAACAATGATCTTAGTACCACTGGACATTGGGCACACACGTGGTTGGTAAAATTCAATCCCATTAAAACCGAAGCGATGACCATTTCACGCCGAACTGACCCCACTCAACAGACATCCCTCGTACTGGCAAATGTCCCTATCAAAGAAGTCACGGAGCACATACACTTGGGTGTCATGTTCAACTCAAACTGTTCGTGGGATCACCACATAGAACTTATCTCCACAAAAGCATGGTCACGTCTGGATCTCACGAGAAAACATAAATTCATTTTAGACCGGAAAATACTCGGGAAGATATATTTTGCTTTCGTTATACCCCTGTTGGAATATGCATATACAGCTTGGGATAACTGCAGCGAAACAAATGTGATAATTCTGGAAAAAATTCAAATTGCTAGTGCTCGTATTGTTACAGGTGTAACTCTAAGTTCGAGCAAGGCATCACTCTATGTGAAAACTGGATGGGAGACACTACAAGTAAGACGGCAGAAACACAAATTAATACAGTTTTTCAAAATGTATCACAACATTTCCCCGCCATATATTTCCTGCTTAGTCCCACCTCCTATCTCGACAACTCAGACTCTAGAACTTCACACCGCCAATAATATCCGAATTCCTTATTGTCGGACCACGGGCTACCAAACATCTTTTATCCCATTCACAACGAAATCATGGAATAAAATTCCAAGTAACGTTAGAGACAACTGCTCCCTGGCAGCATTTCGAAAATACTTGAACCTAACTTTATTCGACCTCCAGCATTCTTCTTCAAATCAACCTCCCGTAGAGCTCAGATATATCATTGTAGCTTACGGCTTCGATGTAGTCATCTGAACGAGCATCTTTTTGTCAATCACCTGGCAGCTTCGCCGAGTTTTTCATGTGCTGAACGTGAGACTACAGGTCACTTTCTATTAAAATGTCCTAACTACGACCGTATACGAAGGGAGACCCTAGGTCTACATCCCAATCCAGCTGACTGTAATACATTGTTGTACGGATCTGAATTTTACACCCAAGGCGACAATTACTTAAGTTTCGAAACAGTTCATAAATATATTCTCCCTTCTGCGAGGTTCTGTTAGAAACACACTGGTGACCATCTGCTCATATGAATGGTTAGTGTAATGTTATTACCATAATCCTAAGAATGTAAATTAATTCTAAAAATAATGCAGATTGTATCTATACTCATTCCCGCAGTATATAACCTATAACCCCTACTGTGCTGTACCTCAAAGTTGTTCTCCGATCTTCTGTGTGTACACTCCTAATAGTTTAGTGGCTGACAAGTCACACTTATGCCACGCCACCCGAAGCAGGCGGAAGCCACTGTTGACCAACGGAGATTTCATTCTGTGTTTTTCTCTAACTTTAACAATAACTCAAGTATACATAAGATTTGAGCTAACTGGTGTTATCTCGGACCGTCTCTGTGTTGGGACCTCCATTGACATACACAACACAATAAAGTTTAGGTTATACTGGTCCTCTCGGTATCCCCTCGCACAGATAGAACTCATACGTAACTGATTGACGGTACAACATGGATATGGTTTAGTTCCGACTGGTGGCTCCTTATTCTTTTTCTTCCTGAAAACTGTCCAACCTTCTTTTCTTCTACCAATTAGATAAATTAAACCTACTTGTCGTCACCTAAGTGCTAAAGTGTCCTGTATCACATAGGGGACATATGACACTCTAGCACTCAGGCGACGTTGTATCATCTTATGTTACTTTCTTTATTTTTACTTAGCTTAAAAATTGTGTGAGCAGGTATCTTGCTGTATACGCCTCCTTACTGTCTTCTCATTTGCTACCTGTTAACTATACCACGAGTGTGTAAGAAAAAAATATATAATAAAAGAATACATATGATATCTGCACACATGCCTATATATATGAGTGTATGTGTGTGTGTGTGTGTGTGTGTGTGTGTGTGTGTGTGTGTGTGTGTGTGTGTGTGTGTGTGTGTGTGTGTGTGTGTGTGTGTGTGTCTGAATGTATGAAGGCGGATTGATCGATTCAGTGTTAAATGCATTAATTCACTTTGTTAGTGGCCTTAAATTTCTATATTGGCAAGAGAAAGAAAAATGGCTTAATCACTTCGGCTGGTCGACACACTTGGTGTTTATCGGAGTAAAATAACTCATGCGGTTCATTATTGGTAAGCGCGCACGTGTTTTCTGTGACCGAGAAGATATTGTGTATTGGTTTGTATTCCAATTCCGAGAGAATAATTTGGACTTTCAACGAGGTAAGACGTTTTGATTTTGTCTCCTCCGGGTTTTCGGATGTACTAACATCCAAAAATCCCCCCTCCCCCCGGGCCGGTCACTAGATTATACGGTCTTCCAATACTCGCCGTGGGCTTCATTTGCTGAAGCTTTATTAATTAAGCGTTTAAAATTTATTCACGATTATCCCGAGACATCTTATTTTGCTATAAGATGCCTCGGCCTAATCGATCAGTGAACATCGGCATAGGGCGAGTTTCGGTGACCCCCCCCCCCCCCCCCCCCAATTGGCAACCTCAGTGATTAACAATAATCTTATTTCTTTGCTATGGCTCTACCCCTGGAAAAATACTTTTGATTTAAGGGGGTAGAAAAATGATAGTTGACAGATAGGCTATTACGGTGCAACGGCATATTTTCGGTGTGTTGATAGTAATTCTGGGTGCGAGGGATTTAGGCTGATTCACCTTTAGTGTGAAAAAGTGTGGATATTTATGATTGGTAGCCTAACCCTTCCGCCGGGTAAGAGTGTTGGGTTGTTGTAACTTTAGATTCCAGCCTGTGATGTGCTCCCTTTCTTTAGCCAAGGGTAGTAGCAATTGTGAATATTTATAGATATATTTGGTATGTAAACTCTTCCACCAGGGAAGAGGACTCGGATGATTGAATTGATAAGTCCGGCCTGTTAGGAAGATTGCCTAGAATTTTTTTTTGGTGAAAGTGCAATCTGTGGCGAGGTAGAAGTGTAATTTATTCTTTTTTTATATGAGTACAGAAGGTGCAAAGTAGCCGCTGTTGGAAAATAGATATTTGTGAGATTCTTGTGGAAATATTAATGAAAATATCCCCGACTCCTTCTATACAATCTGGGAGAGTTTGTAAATATGTAAAAGGACAATATATATAGACATTCAAATTCGCCACTTGTTGTTATTCCTTTCTAGGATATAGCCCTTTCTATGAAACCCTGTTCTGATCTATGGGGCCAATAAACGCGGTTCAAAGTGGAATTGAATCTTGTCCCTTAAGATTACAGATGTGTATGACTAGTCCTTGGTTGACTTTTGCGGCGAGGCTCTCGGGGGGAACTCATTTCATGTAAGTGAGTTCGGGCCGAGCGCATCGGCGCGAGAGGAGTGCCAAGGCGGCGTGGAACAATTTTACACAGATCCTGGGTAATTAATTAAGGTAATCAATCTCGGTTTAGAAAGACGAACTGGTATCTAACCCCTCGACAACAAATCTGTGTCATGGCTAGACCTTGGTTGACTTTTGTGGCGAGGCTGTCGGCCAGAACTCATTTCATGTGAGTGAGTTCTGGCCGAGAGCATCGGCGCAGGGGGAGAGCAAGGCGGGGTGGGGCAATTTCGTTACAGATTTTTGGCGTCGCCGACAGGATAACTTTTAAATCGATTTGATTGATTGGTTGGACTGGATTAAATTTGAATTGACTTGATTGATTTGGATTGACAAGATAAATTTTAAATCAACGCGATCGATGTGGATTGACAAGAAAATTTATTATGTTATTTCGATTCTGTGGTGCTTGAGGACAGGGTTGCTATAGTGCTGCAGTCGAGTCATTGTGGTAAATTGTCATATTGGGGTGAAGCTCTATTTCTTAAAGATCGCTACAGGAATTAGTCATGAGTTGGATGATTATATATATGCCTCGGAAGCTCTGACCGCTGATATAACGGCCAGAGGTGCTAGGCCTAGGGAATTTCGGAATGTTCCCCCTACTCCTGACCCTACTCCTGGAAGAAAACTTAGTAAGGTTGATTCGACTATTTTGAAATGTCAACAGTTGAGTGATGAATTGCAGAATTCTATTGTTGAGTTATGTAATCAAACCGGAGATTACACTGAAATGATTAATACGTCTGGGGCAGTTTCGGCAGATTCCACTCCACGTCGAGCTTTTGCTGGGCGCGCGGTTGATCCGGCGATAGCGCCCAGGGTGGTTCAAAATAATAAGATTTTGGAGGTGAAGCAGAAAGTATTGAGTTTGCCTAGAACTCAGCTTGGAGCGAGAGTTTTGCAGTCGGATGATAGTGATGGTAATCAAGCTTATCCGCGTAAGCCAATTGTTACGCCGGATACCTTTAATGCAACCACCAGTGTAGCTGATTGGTTATCCCATTTTGAGAAATGTGTTGGGTTTAACCAGTGGTCTGAAGACCGGGCTCGTCAGTTTTTAGTGGTGTCCTTGAGGGGCGCCGTCTTACAGTTTTATGAAGATTTGGACCCGGAAATTAAAGCCAGTTCACATAGAGTTATGCAGAGTTTGCGAGATCGTTTTGATCCATTTAAGGGTACTACAATATATAGGGCCCAATTAAGATCCAGACGTAGGTCACAGCGGGAGACTTTGCCTGAGTTAGCGGGAAATATTAGGCGCTTAGTAAGAAAGGCGTATTCAGGGGTTCCCCTAGATGTTAGGGACGATTTGGCGAAGGATAGCTTTATTTCGGCGCTGACGGACAATGAAGTTAGGATGCAAGTGTTGAGGGCTAAGCCTGAGACCCTTGATGCGGCAGTACGGGCTGCTTTGGATGAAGAATCATATAAGAAGGTAGAGGTACCTTCTTCGGTTAGTGTGGTTGGGGAATCGGAGGTTTCGAGCGGAATTGGTGCATTAACCCAGGCGGTGGAACGCTTACAAGGACAGTTGAGAGAGATTCAGATTGAACAGAATAAGTTGAGGGAGGAAGTTTTCAGGCAGGGTCGAGGTCAGGACAGCAATAATTTTTATAGAGGTTGTCGTGGCCGAGGTGGTTACGGAAATAGAGGGGGTAGAGGTAGGAATAAAGGTAGAGGTAAAGGTGATTGGTCCCACAAGTCTGAGTTTGACAATAAACAGGATTTAAACGAGTAAAGACTGGGGTAGGGGTCGAACCTCAGTCTATGATAGAAAGGACCCTCCCACCTGAGAGTATCGGTCATAGTTATCTGACTCTTAAAGTCTTGAATGAAAATGTTAAGTTCCTACTGGATACTGGTTCGGCGGTGAGTTTAATCAGTACAAGAGTGTTATATGATATTTTGGGTATCGAGCAGTCTCACGTAAGAGAGGCTCCTCGTAGTGTTGTGGGGGCGAGTGGGCAGCCCCCTTGATTTGAAAGGGATAATTGATTTTCCTGTTACTGTTGGTAAGTATGAATATGTACAAACTTTTTTTGTGACTGATTTTTCATTTGACGCAATCCTGGGAATTGATTTTATGAATAGATCTCCTACCAGACAAAACTATTACGATTTTAGGGGTTAAATTTTCCCTTGAGTTTTTGAAAACGTGTCTCATATATCTTGATGATGTCATTATATATGCGCGGTCATTTCAGGAGCATATTGAACGATTACAAGAAGTTTTTAGTAGAATAAGGTCCACAGGGTTAAAATTAAAACCCTCTAAGTGTGCGTTGTTTAGACATCAGGTTTCATATTTAGGTCACATTGTTTCCGCGTCGGGCGTGTCAACTGATCCGAAGAAAATTGCGCGTGTAAAAGATTGGCCTGTTCCGACTTGTCTGAAAGATCTACGGAGTTTTGTCGGGTTATCTGCATATTATCGGAAGTTTGTACCCCATTTTTCCCCTCTGTAGCCCTTTAACCAAGTTAACTCGTAAGAACGAGAAGTTTGTCTGGGGCGAGGCCCAACAAGAAGCTTTTGATGTGCTAAAAGGCAAATTGTGTCAAAGCCCAATTTTGGCTTACCCGAATTTTGAGCATGAATTTATTTCAGACACGGATTCGAGTGATTTCGCCTCTGGCTCAGTTTTGTCTCAAATTATAGAGGGCAAGGAGCGAGTAATAGCTTATTTTAGTAAAGCCCATTCCCAGCAGGAAAAAATTATAGTGTTACTCGGAAAGAATTATTAGCCGTAATTAAGAGTGTCAAACATTTTAGACATTTTCTTATTGGTAAGCATTGTACACTGCGAACCGACCATGGGTCCTTGCAGTGGTTGTTCAATTTTAAGGAACCTGTTGGGCAGGTGGCGCGTTGGCTGGAATACCTCAGTGGGTTCGAATTTCACGACGGTTCATCGTCGTGGTGAACAGCATAAAAATGCATACGCCCTGAGTAGGATTCCACCCTGTAATAAAAACGATATTAACACTGTAGAGTTTGAATCTGGAATTAAATTGACTAAGGGAAATCAGCGGGTTGATCCCGTTATTAAAAGATTTCTGGAAATTAAGTTAAAAGGAGAAAAACCTGGTCTTGAAAAGTTAAAAGGAGAGCCCTCGGAACTTCAAATGTATGTGAGTCAGTGGGAACAATTTTCTGTGGAAGATGGCATTCTTTTTCGAGAATGGACACAAATAGGGGCCCCCAGTAAATTTCTGTGGGTGGTCCCAAAAGACTTAAGAAGTCAGGTGTGTAAGGAGCATCATGACTCTTTAGTGGGTGCACATTTGGGCGTCCATAAAACATATTCGAAAATTCGAGAACGGTTTTCCTGGGTAGGCATGCGTCGTGACATAGAACTCTGGGTACAGTCCTGTCCGAGTTGTCAGCGTCGTAAATCGCCTGGCAAGGCCAGTCGAGCTCCTTTGGTAACAGATAAAGTATCGGAGCCTATGGAACGAATTGCTTTAGACATTTTAGGGCCATTACCCGAGTCCGTTCATGGTAATATTTATATATTGGTCATATCAGATTATTTTTCCAAATGGACGGAGGCTTTTGCTATTCCGAATCAAAGGGCAAGTACAGTAGCCGATGTTGTGATTCGAGAGTGATTTAGTCGGTATGGTATGCCGAAAATTATACATTCAGATCAGGGACCGAATTTTGAGTCGGATCTATTTCAAGAAGTTTGTCGCTCTTTTGAGATTAAGAAGACTCGTACCTCTCCATATATGCCTCAAAGTGACGGCCAAGTTGAGAGGTTTAATAGAACCTTAGCGGCTATGTTAGCCTACTTTGTAGAAGATAATCATGGTGACTGGGAGCATTATCTTCCATTCGCCATGATGGCTTATAGAAGCGCCAAACCTGGGGCTACTTGGTTCACCCCCTTTAGTATCATGTTTGGTAGAGAAATTAATTTACCTACAGAGTTAATTGCTGGTAAGATTCCTGATAGAGATTGTGCTCCCTCTCAGTGTGTAAGTGATTTAGAGGGTCGCCTGGCCCACATTTTCCAATTAGTTTTGCGGAAATGTGATTCAGAAATTAGGAGAAGGAAGAAAATCTATGATAAACGAGTTTTCGGCAAACCTTTGACTGTTGGGGATGAGGTTTGGCTTTACTTACCTAGAGTAAATAAAAGCCAAACCTCAAAATTTGCGAAATTTTGGGTTGGTCCCTACATAATAAAAAGCAAACTCTCGGACGCAAATTACCTCGTGGTTCGCGCCGGGGGTGGTAAACCACAAGTGGTACATTTCAACAGACTGAAGAAATGTTACACACGTATGTCAGAAGTGGTTAATTCAGATTTGGGTGGCCCCATGTGTCCCACTCCTGATGGTCCTAGTGAAAATATAGTAGACCGGTCCTTGGTGGAGAGTCCTGGGGAGGAGGAGGTGTTCCTCGATGAAGGTCCAACTAGTAGGCGTGGTCGGACCCTCCGGCGACCGCGCCGACTAGATTCTCAGGAATTTGTTTTTTTTTTAATTATGTTCTTTTTTTTTTTTCTTTTCCGTTTCTTTTTTTTTTGACAACCCACTTGATATTTGGGGATTAGGGTGGCAGTTCGCATAGACGTGGGGTGTATATTTTGCGTTAAGCGCAATAGCTATTGTATAGATTTGAGTTTTGATTTAGCGCTTACAAACCAGCCTTCGATATAGAACTGCCTCCGATAGGTATTTAATGTAGAACCAAAATTTCATGTTTTGTAGATATTTGGTCAGATGAGCCATTGGCTCGTCAGTATTATATGAGCTGTGTTTGGCTTGTATTGCATTATTTTAAATTGTGTCACTTCCCTGGTGTTGGGGACTGCCGCTTTTGATATGTGGTTCCGGGAAACTGGGGTTTTTTTTTGTTTTAGATCGGTTGCAAGAAATGACAAATACAAGTGTGGTTGTCTCCTTTTTCTCACCCGTCAAGATCGTTCTTGAGCCCGCTGACCGGTTCATTTTTGTGATTCGGTGCGCGAGAGGGTTGGGATTCGTTGTATGGGGTTTTTTTTTTGTGCGCGTGTTTGACGAGGGTGGTGCGAGTTATATGATAGGCTATGCTTCAGAATATTAGAGTTATGTAAGTTAAAGACGGTACCGTCTAAGTATAATTGGATTTTCGTAAGCGATGTGTCCGTGGTAGCAATCTAAATTAATAAACAGGACAGCCTGGTCGAAAGAACTATCTCACGGAAATTTATGAAGATGGAAATTTTGTTTTTGTTTTTGTGTTGGTTCCCCATTACATTTACATGTAAAGATATGTATAATCTGTTTGCGGAGAGAATGTTGTTTGTGAAAATCAGATGCTGTTCTTTGTGTCATTGTTCTCCTTCTAGCATAATGGAAATGGTTATGGGACACTCGTTTGTCAAAAGAATTGGAAGTTGGAAAGGAAGAATTCCGGCACGACTACGTTCAACAATATTCCATGGAATACCTGGAGCCAAAGTGCATCATTTTGAGAGGATTCGGGTTGTTGATATAGAGACTGTCGTGATTCAAATCGGCGAAAATAACATTGATTGTGACACTTTCAATTTAGAAGTTTTTAAAAGAGAAGTAGAGGGACTTTTAGACTCCCTTAAACGCTTTGGCGTTAACTGTATTGTTTTATTGGGACTGTTTCCCCGTTTGAAACCTAAGGTGTCTATCACCTTATATGAGCTGAGAAGAGCGACTATTTGCGAGTTTTATAGAGCTCTTGAGGGTCCTGAATTTTTTTACAAGCCACTATTCAAAGTGTCCCGTGTTCATTTTGCAAAAGATGGAGTACATTTGAATAATGTAGGTCAGCATCTTTACGCAAGACATCTTGTCTCAGTTTTGGAGGAACTAGGTTCACATTGAGTAATTAATTATACAGTTAAAAGCATGACGCTTTAAATAAACATATGAGATCTATGGGAGCTTGATGTTGTAGTTAAAGGCATAACGCCTATAATAGTAAATAAGTTCTAAAAGAACGTGGTTTCATAATTGATAGAATAACGATCACGTAATAGTACATAAGTTCTGAAAGAACTTAATTCTTATGAATACATTGCGTCCCTTCAAATATTTATACACGTTATTTGTATCAATGTTGATCGATGTTTTATGCTGGGGTTCTGGATAGGACCATAAAATTAAAAAAAATAAAATAAAAAATAAAGGTTGTCGATTATGCTTGAATAGGTCCATTCTGACGATTTCCATCTCCTGCGGCATGACTTAGTCGGCTTCTGGCAGTACTTAGTACTGGTCGGGGACCTATTTCGGCCTAATGCTATAACATTTGGTCCTGAAAGGAACCCTATCGTAATAGAGCATTATCTAATGTGAAAGTATTTAAAATTGTAGTTGTCCCACGGGGAACCAACCAACATTGACTAAAACTCAATACTAGATGTTTTTTTTTTACTTTTGCTGTTTTTGTTTTTTTCTTATATATGTTTTTTTTCCTTTCTTCTTCGGGGGGCTGCAAATAATTCTCCCTTTTTGTTTTTTTAATGGGGACGTTGAATTTTGGGGTGGGGGTAATGTAAGAAAAAAATATACAATAAAAGAAATTACCATACATATGATATGTGTACACATGCTTATATATATGAGTGTATGTGTGTGTGTGTGTGTGTTTGAATGTATGAAGGCGGATTGATCGCTTCAGTGTTAAATGCATTAAGTCACTTTGTTAGTGGCCTTAAATTTCTATATTGGCAAGAGAAAGAAAAATGGCTTAATCACTTCGGCTGGTCGACACACTTGGTGTTTATCGGAGTGAAATAACTCATGCGGTTCATTATTGGTAAGCGCGCACGGGTTTTCTGTGACCGAGAAGATATTGTGTATTGGTTTGTATTCCAATTCCGAGAGAATAATTTGGACTTTCAACGAGGTGAGACGTTTTGATTTTGTCTCCTCCGGGTTTTCGGATGTATTAACATCCAAAAATCCCGCCCCCACCCTCCAGGGCCGGTCACGAGATTATACGGTCTTCCGATCCTCGCCGTGGGTCGAAACATTCATTTGTTGAAGCTTTATTAATTAAGCGTTTAAAATTTATTCACTAAGATGCCTCGGCCTAATCGATGAACATCGGCATAGGGCGAGTTTCGGTGGGCTGACAGATTTGGACTCCCCCCCCCCCCCCCAATTGGCAATCTCAGTGATTAACAATAATCTCATTTCATTGCTATGGCTCTACCCCTGGAAAAATACTTTTGATTTAAGGGGGTAGAAAAATGATAGTTGACAGATAGGCTGTTACGGTGCAACGGCATATTTTCGGTGTGTTGATAGTAATTCTGGGTGCGAGGGATTTAGGCTGATTCACCTTTAGTGTGAAAAGGTGTGGATATTTATGATTGGTAGCCTAACCCTTCCGCCGGGTAAGAGTGTTGGGTTGTTGTAACTTTAGATTCCAGCCTGTGATGTGCTCCCCTTCTTTAGCCAAGGGTAGTAGCAATTGTGAATATTTATAGATATATTTGGTATGTAAACTCTTCCACCAGGGAAGAGGACTCGGATGATTGAATTGATAAGTCCGGCCTGTTAGGAAGATTGCCTAGAATTTTTTTTTGGTGAAAGTGCAATCTATGGCGAGGTAGAAGTGTAATTTATTATTTTTTTATATGAGTACAGAAGGTGCAAAGTAGCCGCTGTTGGAAAATAGATATTTGTGAGATTCTTGTGGAAATATTAATGAAAATATCTCCGACTCCTTCTATACAATCTGGGAGAGTTTGTAAATATGTAAAAGGACAATATATATAGACATTCAAATTCGCCACTTGTTGTTATTCCTTTCTAGGATATAGCCCTTTCTATGAAACCCTGTTCTGATCTATGGGGCCAATAAACGCGGTTCAAAGTGGAATTGAATCTTGTCCCTTAAGATTACAGATGTGTATGACTAGTCCTTGGTTGACTTTTGCGGCGAGGCTCTCGGGGGGAACTCATTTCATGTAAGTGAGTTCGGGCCGAGCGCATCGGCGCGAGAGGAGTGCCAAGGCGGCGTGGAACAATTTTACACAGATCCTGGGTAATTAATTAAGGTAATCAATCTCGGTTTAGAAAGACGAACTGGTATCTAACCCCTCGACAACAAATCTGTGTCATGGCTAGACCTTGGTTGACTTTTGTGGCGAGGCTGTCGGCCAGAACTCATTTCATGTGAGTGAGTTCTGGCCGAGAGCATCGGCGCAGGGGGAGAGCAAGGCGGGGTGGGGCAATTTCGTTACAGATTTTTGGCGTCGCCGACAGGATAACTTTTAAATCGATTTGATTGATTGGTTGGACTGGATTAAATTTGAATTGACTTGATTGATTTGGATTGACAAGATAAATTTTAAATCAACGCGATCGATGTGGATTGACAAGAAAATTTATTATGTTATTTCGATTCTGTGGTGCTTGAGGACAGGGTTGCTATAGCGCTGCAGTCGAGTCATTGTGGTAAATTGTCATATTGGGGTGAAGCTCTATTTCTTAAAGATCGCTACAGGAATTAGTCATGAGTTGGATGATTATATATATGCCTCGGAAGCTCTGACCGCTGATATAACGGCCAGAGGTGCTAGGCCTAGGGAATTTCGGAATGTTCCCCCTACTCCTGACCCTACTCCTGGAAGAAAACTTAGTAAGGTTGATTCGACTATTTTGAAATGTCAACAGTTGAGTGATGAATTGCAGAATTCTATTGTTGAGTTATGTAATCAAACCGGAGATTACACTGAAATGATTAATACGTCTGGGGCAGTTTCGGCAGATTCCACTCCACGTCGAGCTTTTGCTGGGCGCGCGGTTGATCCGGCGAAAGCGCCCAGGGTGGTTCAAAATAATAAGATTTTGGGGGTGAAGCAGAAAGTATTGAGTTTGCCTAGAACTCAGCTTGGAGCGAGAGTTTTGCAGTCGGATGATAGTGATGGTAATCAAGCTTATCCGCGTAAGCCAATTGTTACGCCGGATACCTTTAATGCAACCACCAGTGTAGCTGATTGGTTATCCCATTTTGAGAAATGTGTTGGGTTTAACCAGTGGTCTGAAGACCGGGCTCGTCAGTTTTTAGTGGTGTCCTTGAGGGGCGCCGTCTTACAGTTTTATGAAGATTTGGACCCGGAAGTTAAAGCCAGTTCACATAGAGTTATGCAGAGTTTGCGAGATCGTTTTGATCCATTTAAGGGTACTGCAATATATAGGGCCCAATTAAGATCCAGACGTAGGTCACAGCGGGAGACTTTGCCTGAATTAGCGGGAAATATTAGGCGCTTAGTAAGAAAGGCGTATTCAGGGGTTTCCGTAGATGTTAGGGACGATTTGGCGAAGGATAGCTTTATTTCGGCGCTGACGGTCAATGAAGTTAGGATGCAAGTTTTGAGGGCTAAGCCTGAGACCCTTGATGCGGCAGTACGGGCTGCTTTGGATGAAGAATCATATAAGAAGGTAGAGGTACCTTCTTCGGTTAGTGTGGTTGGGGAATCGGAGGTTTCGAGCGGAATTGGTGCATTAACCCAGGAGGTGGAACGCTTACAAGGACAGTTGAGAGAGATTCAGATTGAACAGAATAAGTTGAGGGAGGAAGTTTCAGGCAGGGTCGAGGTCAGGACAGCAATAATTTTTATAGAGGTTGTCGTGGCCGAGGTGGTTACGGAAATGGAGGAGGTAGAGGTAGGAATAGAGGTAGAGGTAAAGGTGATTGGTCCCACAAGTCTGGTTTAGACAATGGTTTAAACGAGTAAAGACTGGGGTAGGGGTCGAACCTCAGTCTATGATAGAAAGGATCCTCCCACCTGAGAGTATCGGTCATAGTTATCTGACTCTTAAAGTCTTGAATGAAAATTTTAAGTTCCTACTGGATACTGGTTCGGCGGTGAGCTTAATCAGTACAAGAGTGTTATATGATATTTTGGTTATCGAGCAGTCTCGCGTAAGAGGGGCTCCTCGTAGTGTTGTGGGGGCGAGTGGGCAGCCCCCTTGATTTGAAAGGGATAATTGATTTTCCTGTTACTGTTGGTAAGTATGAATGTGTACAAATTTTTTTTGTGACTGATTTTTCATTTGACGCAATCCTGGGAATTGATTTTATGAATAGAACTAATTCAGTGATCTCCTTGCCAGACAAAACTATTATGATTTTAGGGGTTAAATTTTCCCTTGAGTTTTTGAAAACATGTCTCATATATCTTGATGATGTCATTATATATGCGCGGTCATTCCAGGAGCATATTGAACGATTACAAGAAGTTTTTAGTAGAATAAGGTCCGCAGGGTTAAAATTAAAACCCTCTAAGTGTGCGTTGTTTAGACATCAGGTTTCATATTTAGGTCACATTGTTTCCGCGTCGGGCGTGTCAACTGATCCGGAGAAAATTGCGCGTGTAAAAGATTGGCCTGTTCCGACTTGTCTGAAAGATCTACGGAGTTTTGTCGGGTTATCTGCATATTATCGGAAGTTTGTACCCCATTTTTCCACTTTGGCTAGCCCTTTAACCAAGTTAACTCGTAAGAACGAGAAGTTTGTCTGGGGCGAGGCCCAACAAGAAGCTTTTGATGTGCTAAAAGGCAAATTGTGTCAAAGCCCAATTTTGGCTTACCCGAATTTTGAGCATGAATTTATTTCAGACACGGATTCGAGTGATTTCGCCTCTGGCTCAGTTTTGTCTCAAATTATAGAGGGCAAGGAGCGAGTAATAGCTTATTTTAGTAAAGCCCATTCCCAGCAGGAAAAAATTATAGTGTTACTCGGAAAGAATTATTAGCCGTAATTAAGAGTGTCAAACATTTTAGACATTTTCTTATTGGTAAGCATTGTACACTGCGAACCGACCATGGGTCCTTGCAGTGGTTGTTCAATTTTAAGGAACCTGTTGGGCAGGTGGCGCGTTGGCTGGAATACCTCAGTGGGTTCGAATTTCACGACGGTTCATCGTCGTGGTGAACAGCATAAAAATGCATACGCCCTGAGTAGGATTCCATCCTGTAATAAAAACAATATTAACACTGTAGAGTTTGAATCTGGAATTAAATTGACTAAGAAAAATCAGCGGGTTGATCCCGTTATAAAAAAAAATTCTGGAAATTAAGTTAAAAGGAGAAAAACCTGGTCTTGAAAAGTTAAAAGGAGAGCCCTCAGAACTTCAAATGTATGTGAGTCAGTGGGAACAATTTTCTGTGGAAGATGGCATTCTTTTTCGAGAATGGACACAAATAGGGGCCCCAAGTAAATTTCTGTGGGTGGTCCCAAAAGACTTAAGAAGTCAGGTGTGTAAGGAGCATCATGACTCTTTAGTGGGTGCACATTTGGGCGTCCATAAAACATATTCGAAAATTCGAGAACGGTTTTTCTGGGTAGGCATGCGTCGTGACATAGAACTCTGGATACAGTCCTGTCCGAGTTGTCAGCGTCGTAAATCGCCTGGCAAGGCCAGTCGAGCTCCTTTGGTAACAGATAAAGTATCGGAGCCTATGGAACGAATTGCTCTAGACATTTTAGGGCCATTACCCGAGTCCGTTCATGGTAATATTTATATATTGGTCATATCAGATTATTTTTCCAAATGGACGGAGGCTTTTGCTATTCCGAATCAAAGGGCAAGTACAGTAGCCGATGTTGTGATTCGAGAGTGATTTAGTCGGTATGGTATGCCGAAAATTATACATTCAGATCAGGGACCGAATTTTGAGTCGGATCTATTTCAAGAAGTTTGTCGCTCTTTTGAGATTAAGAAGACTCGTACCTCTCCATATATGCCTCAAAGTGACGGCCAAGTTGAGAGGTTTAATAGAACCTTAGCGGCTATGTTAGCCTACTTTGTAGAAGATAATCATGGTGACTGGGAGCATTATCTTCCATTCGCCATGATGGCTTATAGAAGCGCCAAACCTGGGGCTACTTGGTTCACCCCCTTTAGTATCATGTTTGGTAGAGAAATTAATTTACCTACAGAGTTAATTGCTGGTAAGATTCCTGATAGAGATTGTGCTCCCTCTCAGTGTGTAAGTGATTTAGAGGGTCGCCTGGCCCACATTTTCCAATTAGTTTTGCGGAAATGTGATTCAGAAATTAGGAGAAGGAAGAAAATCTATGATAAACGAGTTTTCGGCAAACCTTTGACTGTTGGGGATGAGGTTTGGCTTTACTTACCTAGAGTAAATAAAAGCCAAACCTCAAAATTCGCGAAATTTTGGGTTGGTCCCTACATAATAAAAAGCAAACTCTCGGACGCAAATTACCTCGTGGTTCGCGTCGGGGGTGGTAAACCACAAGTGGTACATTTCAACAGACTGAAGAAATGTTACACACGTATGTCAGAAGTGGTTAATTCAGATTTGGGTGGCCCCATGTGTCCCACTCCTGATGGTCCTAGTGAAAATATAGTAGACCGGTCCTTGGTGGAGAGTCCTGGGGAGGAGGAGGTGTTCCTCGATGAAGGTCCAACTAGTAGGCGTGGTCGGACCCCCCGGCGACCGCGCCGACTAGATTCTCAGGAATTTGTTTTTTTTTTAATTATGTTCTTTTTTTTTTTCTTTTCCGTTTCTTTTTTTTTTTGACAACCCACTTGATATTTGGGGATTAGGGTGGCAGTTCGCATAGACCTGGGGTGTATATTTTGCGTTAAGCGCAATAGCTATTGTATAGATTTGAGTTTTGATTTAGCGCTTACAAACCAGCCTTCGATATAGAACTGCCTCCGATAGGTATTTAATGTAGAACCAAAATTTCATGTTTTGTAGATATTTGGTCAGATGAGCCATTGGCTCGTCAGTATTATATGAGCTGTGTTTGGCTTGTATTACATTATTTTAAATTGTGTCACTTCCCTGGTGTTGGGGACTGCCGCTTTTGATATGTGGTTCCGGGAAACTGTTTTTTTTTTGTTTTAGATCGGTTGCAAGAAATGACAAATACAAGTGTGGTTGTCTCCTTTTTCTCACCCGTCAAGATCGTTCTTGAGCCCGCTGACCGGTTCATTTTTGTGATTCGGTGCGCGAGAGGGTTGGGATTCGTTGTATGGGTTTTTTTTGTGCGCGTGTTTGACGAGGGTGGTGCGAGTTATATGATAGGCTATGCTTCAGAATATTAGAGTTATGTAAGTTAAAGACGGTACCGTCTAAGTATAATTGGATTTTCGTAAGCGATGTGTCCGTGGTAGCAATCTAAATTAATAAACAGGACAGCCTGGTCGAAAGAACTATCTCACGGAAATTTATGAAGATGGAAATTTTGTGTTTTTGTTTTTGTGTTGGTTCCCCATTACATTTACATGTAAAGATATGTATAATCTGTTTGCGGAGAGAATGTTGTTTGTGAAAATCAGATGCTGTTCTTTGTGTCATTGTTCTCCTTCTAGCATAATGGAAATGGTTATGGGACACTCGTTTGTCAAAAGAATTGGAAGTTGGAAAGGAAGAATTCCGGCACGACTACGTTCAACAATATTCCATGGAATACCTGGAGCCAAAGTGCATCATTTTGAGAGGATTCGGGTTGTTGATATAGAGACTGTCGTGATTCAAATCGGCGAAAATAACATTGATTGTGACACTTTCAATTTAGAAGTTTTTAAAAGAGAAGTAGAGGGACTTTTAGACTACCTTAAACGCTTTGGCGTTAACTGTATTGTTTTATTGGGACTGTTTCCCCGTTTGAAACCTAAGGTGTCTATCACCTTATATGAGCTGAGAAGAGCGACTATTTGCGAGTTTTATAGAGCTCATGAGGGTCCTGAATTTTTTTACAAGCCACTATTCAAAGTGTCCCGTGTTCATTTTGCAAAAGATGGAGTACATTTGAATAATGTAGGTCAGCATCTTTACGCAAGACATCTTGTCTCAGTTTTGGAGGAACTAGGTTCACATTGAGTAATTAATTATACAGTTAAAAGCATGACGCTTTAAATAAACATATGAGATCTATGGGAGCTTGATGTTGTAGTTAAAGGCATAACGCCTATAATAGTAAATAAGTTATAAAAGAACGTGGTTTCATAATTGATAGAATAACGATCACGTAATAGTACATAAGTTCTGAAAGAACTTAATTCTTATGAATACATTGCGTCCCTTCAAATATTTATACACGTTATTTGTATCAATGTTGATCGATGTTTTATGCTGGGGTTCTGGATAGGACCATAAAATTAAAAAAAATAAAATAAAAAATAAAGGTTGTCGATTATGCTTGAATAGGTCCATTCTGACGATTTCCATCTCCTGCGGCATGACTTAGTCGGCTTCTGGCAGTACTTAGTACTGGTCGGGGACCTATTTCGGCCTAATGCTATAACATTTGGTCCTGAAAGGAACCCTATCGTAATAGAGCATTATCTAATGTGAAAGTATTTAAAATTGTAGTTGTCCCACGGGGAACCAACCAACATTGACTAAAACTCAATACTAGATGTTTTTTTTTTACTTTTGCTGTTTTTGTTTTTTTCTTATATATGTTTTTTTTTCCTTTCTTCTTCGGGGGGCTGCAAATAACTCTCCCTTTTTGTTTTTTTAATGGGGACGTTGAATTTTGGGGTGGGGGTAATGTAAGAAAAAAATATACAATAAAAGAAATTACCATACATATGATATGTGTACACATGCTTATATATATGAGTGTATGTGTGTGTGTGTGTGTGTTTGAATGTATGAAGGCGGATTGATCGCTTCAGTGTTAAATGCATTAAGTCACTTTGTTAGTGGCCTTAAATTTCTATATTGGCAAGAGAAAGAAAAATGGCTTAATCACTTCGGCTGGTCGACACACTTGGTGTTTATCGGAGTGAAATAACTCATGCGGTTCATTATTGGTAAGCGCGCACGGGTTTTCTGTGACCGAGAAGATATTGTGTATTGGTTTGTATTCCAATTCCGAGAGAATAATTTGGACTTTCAACGAGGTGAGACGTTTTGATTTTGTCTCCTCCGGGTTTTCGGATGTATTAACATCCAAAAATCCCGCCCCCACCCCCCAGGGCCGGTCACGAGATTATACGGTCTTCCGATCCTCGCCGTGGGTCGAAACATTCATTTGTTGAAGCTTTATTAATTAAGCGTTTAAAATTTATTCACTAAGATGCCTCGGCCTAATCGATGAACATCGGCATAGGGCGAGTTTCGGTGGGCTGACAGATTTGGACTCCCTCCCCCCCCCCCCCCCCCCCCCCCCCAATTGGCAATCTCAGTGATTAACAATAATCTCATTTCATTGCTATGGCTCTACCCCTGGAAAAATACTTTTGATTTAAGGGGGTAGAAAAATGATAGTTGACAGATAGGCTGTTACGGTGCAACGGCATATTTTCGGTGTGTTGATAGTAATTCTGGGTGCGAGGGATTTAGGCTGATTCACCTTTAGTGTGAAAAGGTGTGGATATTTATGATTGGTAGCCTAACCCTTCCGCCGGGTAAGAGTGTTGGGTTGTTGTAACTTTAGATTCCAGCCTGTGATGTGCTCCCCTTCTTTAGCCAAGGGTAGTAGCAATTGTGAATATTTATAGATATATTTGGTATGTAAACTCTTCCACCAGGGAAGAGGACTCGGATGATTGAATTGATAAGTCCGGCCTGTTAGGAAGATTGCCTAGAATTTTTTTTTGGTGAAAGTGCAATCTGTGGCGAGGTAGAAGTGTAATTTATTCTTTTTTTATATGAGTACAGAAGGTGCAAAGTAGCCGCTGTTGGAAAATAGATATTTGTGAGATTCTTGTGGAAATATTAATGAAAATATCCCCGACTCCTTCTATACAATCTGGGAGAGTTTGTAAATATGTAAAAGGACAATATATATAGACATTCAAATTCGCCACTTGTTGTTATTCCTTTCTAGGATATAGCCCTTTCTATGAAACCCTGTTCTGATCTATGAGGCCAATAAACGTGGTTCAAAGTGGAATTGAATCTTGTCCCTTAAGATTACAGATGTGTATGACTAGTCCTTGGTTGACTTTTGCGGCGAAGCTCTCGGGGGGAACTCATTTCATGTAAGTGAGGTCGGGCCGAGAGCATCGGCGCGAGAGGAGTGCCAAGTCGGCGTGGGACAATTTTACACAGGTCTTGGGTAATTAATTAAGGTAATCAATCTCGGTTTAGAAAGACGAACTTGTATCATGGCTAGACCTTGGTTGACTTTTGTGGCGAGACTGTCGGCCAGAACTCATTTCATGTGAGTGAGTTCGGGCCGAGAGCATCGGCGTAGGGGTAGAGCAAGGCGGGGTGGGTCAATTTCGTTACAAGTGGAAACGACCACGGATAAGCTAACAGCTTACTGTCGAATCCACACTTAATGATATTGTAAGCTATATATCACTTTAGAAATTTTGGAAATAAATGTTGTTTAAACAATATGGTACGAATGTGGTACCCCTAAACCAAACGGCTGTAAATGCCGATGGATTACGGGGTCGAGTAATGCTGCAGCACTAGAAGCATTCAAGGGTGAGCTTGGGTGGATGAGGATCAAGGATAGGATAGACTTATTGAAAATCTCCCCGAGAGCCGATCGTGTAAAGTAATGTTCCAGAGAATTTTCAACTCAAATATCAAGACAGGATCGATGGTCTAAGTGAGGGAGCTAATAGAGAACTACTCTATGGCGATCTCGTACCTAGACGTAGGGGCAACCCAGGGTAAAACAATCGCCATAGAAAGGGTCATGGAGAATGGAAACCTTAATTGGCAAGAGGGGTCAAATTAAAGAGGTCTTTGGGTGGTCTGCGTGAGAAAGAGAAGCCTGGTTTTGAAAAGTACCTTGATGGCACCTTTGGGGGGTCACTGTTGTTTAAGCTGAGGTCGCGGTCCCTGTAGCTGTTGGGGGAAAAATGGGAAAAATGGGAAAAACAGTGAAAAGGAGTGTAATTTAGGCATGGTGGGGACTCTGGAACACTTTCTCCTAGAATGCTCAAAATACCAGTCTAAAAGAATAATATTCACTGGGAGTATAATGGGGAAGTGGGATGAGAGAATGAAGGACATGTGGTTAGTGAGTGACTCAAAGGAGAGGGTTAGTATGCTAATCAGAGAGATTAGGAAGAATGGGACAAGGGAGGTCATCATGCAGTTCGTCTCCGAATGTTGAGAGGAGAGAAGAAGCGTGGGAAAAGGGAGGCAGTTGGGAGCACAGGGGTAACCAAGGCCTTCTCGTCCGAGAACTGCTACAAATCAGCGGATAGACAAAGTGTTATTATATTATTATTATAACGAGTTGTGATTTCATTATAACGAGTTATGAAGTTATCAAACGTTGACAAGTAATTATAAAAAGTTGACGAGTCATTATAACGAGTTCTGAAAGACGTTATAACGAGTTCTTAAGTCGCTATAACAAGTTAATAAGCTGTAATGGCGAGTTTTGAAGTCGCTATAACAAGTTCATAAGCTGTAATGACGAGTTGACAAGTCGCTATAACAAGTTAATAAGCTGTAATGACGAGTTTTGAAGTCGCTATAACAAGTTAATAAGCTGTAATGACGAGTTGACAAGTCACTATAACAAGTTAATAAGCTGTAATGACGAGTTCTTAAGTCGCTATAACAAGTTAATAAGCTGTAATGACGAGTTCTTAAGTCGCTATAACAAGTTAATAAGCTGTAATGAGGAGTTGACAAGTCACTATAACAAGTTAATAAGCTGTAATGACGAGTTCTTAAGTCGCTATAACAAGTTAATAAGCTGTAATGACGAGTTGACAAGTCGTCAGAATGGGTCGTTGTATCATTATAACGAGTTGACAAATCGTTGTAATAGTTTGTGAAGCCATTATAACTAGTTGACACATCATTAGAACGTTGACAAGTTATTATAACGAGCTGTGATTCTTTTACAGTAAGGTGGCATCACCAAACAAGTCGCTATAACAAGTTATGAAGTCATAACGAGTTGACAAGTCATTATAACGAATAGAAAAGTCATGATAATAAATTTAAAAGTCATTGTAATTAATTCGGAAAGTCATTGTAACGAGTTCCAAAATAGTTTTTATGACGAGTCGCATAGTCGTTACATTCAGTTGATATGTTGTTATAACAACTTCTGAAGCCATTATAACTAGTTATCAAAGCGCTGTAATAGGCTATCATGCCATTATAAAGAGTTGGGAAGTCGTTATAATGAGTTGACAAATCGTTACAATGAGATGACAAGTTATAAAGTATTGTAAAGTCGTTATGCGTTGACAAATCGTTATAACGAGTTGCTATGTCATAATAACGAGTTCACAAGCCATTACAAGAGTTATGAAGTTGTTATAACGCGTTAACGGTTCATTACTATGAGTTGGAAAGTCATTATAACGACCTGACAAGTCGTTATAACTAGTTAGTTTAAACATATTTTATTTGTCTTTGATGATAGTTGACAAAAAGGATTGGAACACAAGTTATAGCAACTTATTTACGTTCCTCTCCTGTATAATGCTGTAACAATATAAATACAAATGTACAAGAACGACATACATACGTGAACATTTTAACATCCTTATAATACAAAGTTTAAGTTTCCAAGAGAAGACGATAAAGATTGTGGGAAAAGCAAATATAAAGTAAAATAATTAGTGCTTGTTTTAGTAGGCTGTAACCCGATCTCCACTCATCAAAAATGTTTTTGGCTCAATATTTCAATCGACGAAAAGTTTAAATTTGTTTTATCAGGTAGTGGGCAAGTTCCAAACACCAGCTTTTCTGGACCAGGTTTTGATAAATGCAAGTCAATGCAAATGCAAACCCCGCCACTCCAAAGTATGAAATATGGAATATCTGAAATGAAATATTTGCCGCCCGCTCGTAAGGGCCCATCTAGGAACGCTTGTGTTTACTTGGACTTGTGTATAAAATCACACATATGTACACATGTTTATATACTCGTTCAAATTTCGCACACAGTACGGAGGGGCTGGACCAAGTCACCAAACCGCGGCGGGGTAGACTCTCCCCACAAATACTATCTGTACAGTTTCAAAGAACAAGGAACGGAGAACACGAATAGATCCACCGCCCATGGAGCATGGGGTTTCACTCCGTGATCCACATGCTGAAAACACAATATTCTCAGGATGATTTTGAAAAATCATCATCGTTTGCAGGTTGGAGAAACCACCCCGCCACAACACAGTGACAGTCCATCCACACAAGTTGAAGGAATTTTTGCTCAATTGCAAAAGTGTATTCGCTTCCAAATTTTCAAAGATTAAATCTTTGAGTGCTTGAAATAAAGGACTGGACACACTTAAAGATAAATTGGTTGTCTGAGATAGATAGATTTGGATTTCCATACAATAAATGATCCGTTATAAAACTAGAAAGCCGCCATTTCAAAGTATTACTGCGTTGTATATAACGGACACTCAAAAAAATAATGTTCGGCATTTTCAAGTCCATGTCCACAACTGCAGCTAGGAGCTTCGCAAATATAATTAGCAAACTTTTCGGCGTTCAAGTCATTACATTGGCTTCGTAGACAACAGTGTGTGATGTTTAGCATTCGTTTCCCGCTAGCAAAATAAACGGGTGGTTTCGTTACAGGATTCAGGATTATGTATTTCTTTTTTTATTGTACAAGGGATTGTAATTGTAATATATGACTGGGTAATTCTAGGCTGACACTGTGGCTGGCAGAAAAGATTTCTTAAAATGTTCAGTACGTGTTTTGTATGTGGAAAATTGTTCCGCACGTCGCAGATTATATGAAGTGGATTGTGAAATTCGCGGAGGAAGTAAACGCGTAATATATTCTGGTGCTTCGTGGTTAACTATTCTGTACATTATACTCATTTTGTGAATTACATGTCTGCGTGTCAAAGAGTTCCAACCAAGCTCAAGAAGGATGTTTTCTGTCGATACTGATCTCGTTAAACCTGTGATAATTCGGGCCGCATCGAGACGAAAGCGTTCGATTCTTTTCAGAAGATAGGAGGGGGCTGAGTCCCATAGTACATCTCTATAATCCATTATAGGGAGTATTACGACACCTATATCCTCTCCAATGTTTTGCGAGAGAGCAAGAATTTCAGTTTTCGGAGTTGCGATAATTGGGACGACACTTTTTTACAAATTTCATTTATTTGAACATCCCATTTAAGATTACTTTGTAGATAAATGCCTAAGTGTTTGTGATGATCACATCCAGATACAATGCTATTATTAAAGTGAATTACAGGTGGGGTTGTGCCTGGGGAAAATGAAAAATAAACTGACTTTGTTTTGGATGGGTAGAATGAGACCAACCACTGATTGGCCCAGGTGTTAATTTTTTCTAAATCGGCGTTTAGGACATAAGTTAGGTCGACTTTGTTATTTTTACTGGTGGACAGGCACGTGTCGTCCGCAAACATCCGAGCATGTGACTCGAGTAGGTCAGCGATATCGTTTATGTAGACCAGGAATAGGAAGGGGCCCAGTACTGAGACCTGTGGAACCCACGATTTCATTGTCTTGTACTGTGAAAAATCATTGTTAATTAAAACCCTCTGTTGTCGATTATCTAGATAATTTTCTATCCACAAAAGTAGATTTACTGTGATACCATTCTCTCCAAGTTTAAAAACCAAACCCTTGTGCCAAACTTTTTCGAAGGCTTTTGATATATCACAAAAAAACTGAACAGGTTAGTAGTTTATTGTCAAGGGAGTTGCATAGAGTGTGATATAATTCCATTAACTAGAAGGTTGTACTATGTCCAGGAATGAAGCCAGACTGGTATTTATACAGGAGATTATTTTCTGTGAAGTGCGGAAGAATATATTTAAGAGTTACTTTTTCTATTATTTTACTAAGGCATGGTAAACGTAAAATGGGTCTATAATTGTTTTTGTCTGAAGGGTCATCTTTCTTGAAAATTGGGGTCACATCTGCCTTCTTCCATTCTTCTGGGAATTTACACGACCGGAAGGAATATTCAAACAATAATTTTAGGGGAGATGAGATACTGGCAGCAGTTGCTTTTAACATTCTGACGCTAGTTTGATCATGCCCATGGGTTTTGTTTGACTGCATAGATTTGATGGCTTCCATAATATCGTTTATTTCAAAAGGGATTTCAGCTAAATGTATACTGGAGCGTGATGAGAACGTTGGGAGTATATGATCTGTTTCATCAATAACTCCGTTAGATATAAATGTGTCATTGAGCAAATTAGCTTTCTCTTCGTCTGTAAACGCAATCATGTCGGGGTTTTCTTTATTTGTTATATAGAGAGGTGGCATCTTTTTAGATTTATTTTTATCGAGAAGATTATTGATTACATGCCAAAATAATTTGGGGGAAGGTTGATCTGAAAGGGTGTGCTCAAGGTTGGATTTGTACTGGGTTTTTTGCGTATTTTATCATGTTGTTAACGGTATTTCTTTTTTCTTGTATGTGATCCAGTCGTCACGTAGATGAGATTTAATTGCCTTTTTCCTTAGCCTGTCGCGCTGTCGAATTTCTTTTCTGAGTTCAGAGGTAAACCAGTGCTTGTCTTTTGGGCGTATAAGAACTGTTGATTTTGGAATACACTTATCAATGATAGCAAGAAACTTTTCTGTAAAATTATTCGTGGCGGTGTTTATGTTTGGGGCATTTGTGTGTCCAGTCAGTTTGAAGGATTAATGTATTTGCTAGTTCAAAATTAGCATTTTTGTAATTACGAACAGTTCTGAAGTATGGGGTATTAAGTGAATATTCAGATTTTATACAGCAGTAAACGGCAAAGTGATCTGACACTTCAAGGTCTATTGTATCGCTTTCTGTGTCGTTAATTTGGTCACTAACTAAAATGGGATCGAGAAGTATTTCGGTAGTAGCAGTTACACGAGTTGGCTTTGTTACTAAATTGTGTAGACTATAATGTGTTATAATTTCGCTGAGACGTCCAGTAGGTTGTGTTAGGTCCGAGTTAAAATCACCTAGCAATACAAGGGGTTTATTCGCATCAAGTGCCGTTTCCACAAACCTATCTAATAGGTCCCAATAATCACTCGGTGCAAACTGTACCGATCTGTAGGAAACTGCTAGAAGAAATGTTTTCGATTTAGAAGTGACTTCAAAGCACATGATGGATGTGTCGAATTCTAGTTTGGTTTTACGAAAATACAGAAGACGTTGATCAAAGTATACGGCAATACCACCCCCATACTGATTTATATCATTTCTAATGGGATCTGAAAAAACACTGTAATTTGATACTGCTCGATTGCACTGAACTATCGAGATGCGTTTCGGTGAAACAGAGAATACTGAAGTCATGTATAATATCTGAAATTTGTGAAAGCTTGTGTCTTATGCTACGTATGTTGTAGTGGAAGATAGATAGGGAACCAGGAAGGTTGTTTCTTGTGTCGGGTGGGACAGGGTTTGACTCGACGTCACCGGAAAGTAACAAAGAAAGCGTGCAAAATAGTAATAGAAATCTCATTTTTGGGAGCCCAGTCTTTCTAATTTTACGAGAGGGCGGGCTCAAAGATTTTCTTTTGAAACACTTGACGCCACCGCCAAAAATCCCAACTGCAGCTCTATACTGTTCAATTATGATAGCCATATTTTTTCCTAACTGCAAAATGACTATCTCTCTGCAAAAGGGTTACCGTCGGTGGCTCACCTTCCAAGGGTATTTCAAACTGATATCTGTAGTATCCTACAGAGTGAAGGGGTTTACATTTACAGATTGAATGTTTGATAACATATTCCAGACATATTCTAGACTTATTTGTTCAGATTTCACAGCCTTGTATAAGTCGGGTGAGCTTTTCCCAGAGATAGAATAAGTAGAGTATAGAAGAGTTCAAAAAAGGCAAAGGAAATTGGAAAAGTTTAGTATTATTAGTGCAATATATACACTAATCATGATTGTGAAGGTTATAAACAATGACTTCATTTAAAAGTATAATTGGCCGTTGCAATTACACAAGATTATAATGGCTCTAAAAGTGAATCTAAAGTGGGACTATTTTATGTATGTACATGTCGTCCCTTGAGGGCATCGATGTGTCAACGGGAGTGCCACAACACTTCAGTTAGCTCCCCGATGTTGTGATGGGACGGCATAACAAGCTACCAAGACTGGCTGGGAGATTCGTGAAGAGTAATTGGTTATTCGATGTGCATACATCATCGTCCCTGAAAAGCATCAGGGTTCCAACGGAAATGCAGATGCCCCTCCGTTGGCCCTCTGACGTCCTCCAGGGAGGATATAGCAATCTAATCAAGACTGGTTGAGAGAGTATAACTAGTTGAGAATTCAAGGACATCACTTGTCCCAATGTTCTTTCATATTAATGCCCTTTCGTAGGGTTATCATACTGGAATCGAAAATGATTTTCAGAGAAATCCGAATTAACTTTTCTATAAAACATTCAATGAGTTGTGTACAGGAATCAGAACGGGGTTTTGTGAAAATCTAGATTATAGCTCCTACATACCTATTGTTATGAACTTATAATATTGTAAAAGTATTTTATTAGAGAGTTATAGTTATATATTACCATGGAGAGAACGCCATTATATGATAATATAAAGCCAGTCTGATCTGCAGCTAATTGAAAATGATTCATTGCAATCACAGAAAACATACTTTGAAATACTACTGTCGGTATTGCTGAAAGAAACAAGATACAAATCAAATATTACAGATATTATTAGAGCTTTGTCAATCAAGATACATATGTATGACGATTTAGATATTTCAAGACAAACTATAACAGAATTCATTATTACACCCCCCCCCCACCCCCATGGAACTAGACTTAATGTTTGGATAGTATTAAGTTTGATGATTGATGCCACAGGAGTTTCTGAGTTATTTATGGCTGATATATTTGATTTTTATCATATACGTACTCAAGTTTGAAATTTAAAGACAAATAAACACGTATTGTACTCGACACACCATCTGACTGTGTTTAACGTGTGTATGAAGCTTGATATATCTTACCTCCAACAAGTATCTGGGAATTTCATTGGTTCAAAGACGTCACATGCAGACTGCATATAAAATCATATACTGCCTGTCAACATCAATATACGCTGACAGCTATGGGTAATCTCCCCTTTGTTCATTGATTATTCAAAATGGCGGCAGCCGATAAACGCTTCACGTTGAAAGAACTTAAAAGGCTTCATATTCTGTGGATGTGTGTCATGTTACCTTCGAAATGAAACTGTTTGGTATGTATGAATTTGCCTTGTTAGGCACTCTCCCATAAATTGTAACAAGGCAAAGACACATGAACACATTGTGAGAATTCTCTCATTTAATTTTGATCGCTGTTGTTATTAGTTTTGTGCATCGATGTAGCAGTCAGCAAGATATATTCGTTACACAGTTTGTAACTTCGCTCTCATCCAATATGAAATTAACTGACATCATATATACCATATTAGGCCACCAACAAACTGTGTAACTAATATTATACGTGACACACTTTCTGGTCGTCCTTAACATTTAAATGAAGTTCGATAATTGCACTCTGTTTCATTTCTGAGTTATAGCAGGCACCAGAATACTGGCCGATTTTAAATGTGACCTTGACCTTGAAGTTACAAAGTGAGCCTTGGAGTATGACACATCTTCCCATTGTTCTTTATAATTGTGTGAAGTGTGATGGTTTTCTGTGAATGTTTCTTTACACTCACTGATGATAAAACTGAAAGCCTGTCGAGCGGTGCAATCAAATTGTAACTGCTAGGACTGCCTTTAAATAGCGCGCATTTGTTACATCAAGATAAATGTTAGTCTGGAAGCGCGGTGGCTCATTTGTCACGCCATTGAACTTCAAACCGAGAGGTGCACAGTTCGATTCCTGCCAGGGGTAACAGCGTTGTGCCCTTGGGCAAGACACTTCATCCCGATTGCCCTCATCGGGGCACGGTGGCTAACCCCGCTTGTATGGAGTTAGTACGTTGGGGAGTCTGGCAGTTGCTCGCTGTTGCCCGATGGTTTTCACCGTCTTCTCTCCGGCTTCCTCAACCTGTAAAATTGTCCGACACAAGGTGTCCCTGGATGTCGAAAGTGTCGTTAAAACCCAATAAATAAATAAATAAATGAATAAATAAATAAATAAATAAATAAATAAATAAATAAATAAATAAATAAATAACCTTTGTCCACCAGACTTCAATTTGAAATATGAATATATCTAGTGATTCTCATTTGGGCCAAAAAAAGTTAAAAATTTGTTTCTTGGGCGCTCCCGCATGCGCTCTTTTTATAACCAATGCATACTGAAAAAGTTAAAATTAAATGGTTTATGTCGGATATTTTAGCCACGTTAATAAAGTTGATAATTGTTTCCCTTGAGTGAGGCTTAAGTGAAGCTTGAGTGAGGCCTTGCAATGCTTTATTGGCTAGTTTCAATTAGGCATCTAGATTTCATGGCGTTACTGAAATATTTTGACGCCGCCAAGAGATGCCGCTGAGGGGAACGCCATCTTCCAAACTCACTTACCTCCACTGACTGACACTGAAAGCGGGAGCGTTAGTGTCCTGTGGACAAATTTTGTTGGCTGCTGTATTGGTGAGATCTATGTCGATGGGTATAGCCATTATCCTCGGGCATTATTCTCGCTGTTGCTCGGTGGCTCTCTCTGAATACTCCGGCGTAACCCCACTATTAAAACAGTCCAACACGAGGTGACCTTGGCTGTCGAAAGTGTCATTAAACTCCAATAAATAAATGTATTGCTTTTAGGTTAATAACCAATTTTATTCTTGCATGCATTGCTCTTGCGTTGCAAAAACGTAAAAAAACGATTTTGTTCATGTATGTATTGCTTCTAGGTTTATAAACCCATTTTGATCTTCAGTGTGTTTCTCTTATGTTTAAAAAAAATTTCTTCTTGAATATATTATTTCTAGGTTTGTAAGTCGGTTTTGGTTTTTCTATGCTTTCGTCCTTGGTGTATAAACCAGTTTTGTTCTTGAATGTATAGCTCCTAGGTTTATAAGCCGATTTTGTTCTTGTGTGTATTGTTTCTACATTTATAAACCGATTTTTGTTTTTGTTTGTGTAGCTCCTAGATTTATAAACTGAACCGATTTTGTTCATGTATGCAATGCCCGTATGTTTAATAAAAAACAACTTTGTTTTTGTATGTATTGCGTCTAGGTTCATAAATCGATTTTATGCTTGTATGTATTCCTCCTAGGTATATAAACCGATTTCGTTTTTTATGTATTGCTCCTAGGTTAATGGTTTTTTCTTGTGTGTATTACTGATAGGTTCATAAACCGATTTTGCTCTTGCATGTGTAACTTCTAGAACTATAATCCGGTTTTTATTCTTGTGTGTATTTCCCTTATGTTTAAAAATCATTTTGTTGCTGTGTGTATTGCTCCTATTTTTCTAAATCGAGTTTGATATTGTATGTATTTCTCCTAGGTTTAGAAACTGATTTTGTTCCTGTATGTATAGTACTTAGGTTTATAATCCGACTTAGTCCTTGTGTGTATTGCTCCAGGGTTTAGAAACTGATTTTGTTCTTGCTTGAATAACTTCAAGGTTTATAACTCTAGTTTATTCTTGCTTGTAGTGTTTCTAGATTTATAAACCAATTTTGTTCATGTCTGTATTGCTTTTTTGTTTAAAAACGATTTTGTTCTTGTATCTATTGCTTCTAGTTTTATAAACCGATTTTTTGCTTATATGTATCGCTCCTGGCTTTGTAAACCGATTTTGTTCTTGTGTGTAACTACTAGGTTTATAAACCATTTTTTTGTTGTTGAGTGTATTTTTTCTAGGTTTATATACAGATTATATTCTTGTATATTTTGTTCTTAGCTGTGTATAGACAGATTATGTTGTTGTATGTTTTGCTTTTAGGTTTATCAACCTATTTTGTTTCTGTATCCATATCTTGCTTGTATTTCACCTATGCTTATAAACCGATTTTGTTCTTGTTTGTATTGTCCCTATGGTGTTAAACTGATTTCATCTTATATGTAGTATGAATTTGTTCATGTATGCATTGCGTCTAGCTTTACAAAACCAACATTTTGTTCTTGTATGTATTGCTCTTATGCTTGTTCTTGCGTCTTTTGCTCCTAAGTTTATTTATTAAGATTTTGTTGTTGTATGTTTTTTTTCTAGCTTTGTAAGTCGATTTTGTTCTTGTGTGTTTTGCTCCTTGGTTTATAAACCGATTTTGTCGTATGTATTACACCTTATTTTATTCTATTGTGTATTGCTTCTAGGTGGTTCATGAACATATTTTGGACTTGTATATATTGCTATGGGTTTATCCCTCTACCTAACGAATCGCTCGCATCCGTCCGCGTAATATGCAAATTAAGCAGTTGAAATTTTTTCAAAATATTTCGACAAAACCATATCATGTGGCCCCTCATTGGAACGAGCTCATTGAGGGGGTCACATGATATGGTTTTGTTAAAATATTTTGAAAAATTATATTTAAAACAATAAATTTTGATATTGACTGCGTTGGGTAAAGGGTTATCAACCAATTTTGTTCTTATCTGTATTGTCCTTGTATTTAATGAAAACAATTTTGTTCTTGATTGTATTCCTTCGAGGTTTATAAATACATTTTATTTTTAATCGATTTTGTTCCCGTGTGTATTGCTTCTAGGTTTGTAAACTTATTTTTTTCTTGTATGTATGGCTTCCTGGTTTATAAACATGGTTTCGTCTTGTATATATCGCTGCTACATTTATAAACATATTTTGTTCTTGTATGTTTTGTTCCTAGGTTTATAAACAGTTTTGTTCTTGCATTTACTGACGGCAGGTTTATGAACCCATTTAATTGTCTATTTTGTTCCCAGATTTATAAACCGATTTTGTTTTTGTATGTATTGTTCCTAGATTTATAAACCGATTTGGTTTTTGTATGTAGTGTTCCTAGATTTATAAACCGATTTGGTTTTTGTATGTAGTGTTCCTAGATTTATAAACCGATTTGGTTTTTGTATGTAGTGTTCCTAGATTTATAAACCGATTTGGTTTTTGTATGTAGTGTTCCTAGATTTATAAACCGATTTGGTTTTTGTATGTAGTGTTCCTAGATTTATAAACCGATTTGGTTTTTGTATGTAGTGTTCCTAGATTTATAAACCGATTTGGTTTTTGTATGTAGTGTTCCTAGATTTATAAACCGATTTGGTTTTTGTATGTAGTGTTCCTAGATTTATAAACCGATTTTGTTTTTGTATGTAGTGTTCCTAGATTTATAAACCGATTTGGTTTTTGTATGTAGTGTTCCTAGATTTATAAACCGATTTGGTTTTTGTATGTAGTGTTCCTAGATTTATAAACCGATTTGGTTTTTGTATGTAGTGTTCCTAGATTTATAAACCGATTTTGTTTTTGTATGTAGTGTTCCTAGATTTATAAACCGATTTTGTTTTTGTATGTAGTGTTCCTAGATTTATAAACCGATTTTGTTTTTGTATGTAGTGTTCCTAGATTTATAAACTGATTTGGTTTTTGTATGTAGTGTTCCTAGATTTATAAACCGATTTTGTTTTTGTATGTAGTGTTCCTAGATTTATAAACCGATTTTGTTTTTGTATGTAGTGTTCCTAGATTTATAAACCGATTTTGTTTTTGTATGTAGTGTTCCTAGATTTATAAACCGATTTTGTTTTTGTATGTAGTGTTCCTAGATTTATAAACCGATTTGGTTTTTGTATGTAGTGTTCCTAGATTTATAAACCGATTTTGTTTTTGTATGTAGTGTTCCTAGATTTATAAACCGATTTTATTTTTGTATGTAGTGTTCCTAGATTTATAAACCGATTTTGTTTTTGTATGTAGTGTTCCTAGATTTATAAACCGATTTTGTTCTTGTTTGTATTCCTTGGAGGTTTATAAACTGATTTTGTTCTTGTGTGTATTACTTCCAGGTTTATAAACCAATTTCGTTCTTGTATCTATTGCATTTATGTTTTAAAAACGATTTTGTCCTTATACGTATTCCTTGGAGTTTTATAAACTGATTTTGTTCTTGTGTGTATTACGTGGAGGTTTATAAACCGATTTCGTTCTTGTATACATTGCTTTTATGTTTAAAAACGATTTTGTTCTTGTACGAATTGCGTGGAGGTTTATAAATCGAGTTTGTTCTTGTATGTGTTGCTCTTAGGTTTATAAACAAATTATGTTCTTTTTGCATGTTTTGCTTTAAAAACTGATTTTGTTCATATATGTATTGCTCTCCAATTTATCAACCGATCTTTTCTTGTTGGATTGTTCAAAGGTCTATAAACCGTGTTTGTTCCGATACTTCTTGCTCATGGGTTTATCAACCGATTTTATCCTTGTTAGTATTGTCCTTAGGTTTAAAAGCCGATGTTGTTCATGTATGTATTGCGCCTGGCTTTATAAACCGATTTCGTTATTGTATATTTTGGTCCTTGGTCTATAAACCGATTTCGTTATTGTATATTTTGGTCCTTGCTTTATAAACTGATTTTGTTCTTGTATGTATTGATCCCAAGTTTATAAACTGATTTTGTTCCTGTATGTGTTGATTCTAGTTTTATAAACCGATTTTGTTCACGACATTTTTCAGAATTATTTCCTCTTGAATTTACATTTCGTTATTGATTTCTATTGAAATTTTGAAATTTCAGTGTCTGCAACCCCTTCGAGGTTTATAAAACATTAACACGTATATTCTAACCATAATCTTGACTTATTATCATCTATTGGGACACTCTCTTACAGAGAGGTTTCCAATGAATGATAACAAAACAAAAGGTTTGAAACTGAAAAACAACCTGAAAGGTGGACATGTTTTTAAGTTATAGACTCATGTTGAAGATTCTATTAAATGTTACTGATCATTATATCTCGAGCACGGTCGCTCAGTAGGTGGAGATGCAGGTTGCAAGCCGAGATGTTCTCGGTTCGAATCCCACCTGCGGCAACCACGTTGTGCCCTTGGTCAAGACACTTCATCCCAATTGCCCACGTGGGGGCACGGTGGCGTTGTGTACTAAGGCGTACTGCACGTCGATGGTGCACTTGTCTTCAACCAGTGGTAACCCTGCTTGTGTGGAGTTAGTATGCTGGGGTGTCTGACAGTTTCTTGCCGTTGCTTGGTCGTTATCTCCGGGTACTCCGGCTTCCTCCACCCATAAAACTGTCCGACACGAGGTCACCCTGGCTGTCGAAAGTGTCGTTGAGCCCAAATAAATAAATAAATAAATAATCACGATCAAGTAAAATGCTGCCGTCAAATGTATAAGTTGCGCTTGTTATTAACCTCACCAGGCTGCTTATTTGAAGACTTGTGTTTAGCCCTAATAGTAAATTTCAGGCCTGAGGCATTTAACCACACATCCACTTTGAGTAAATCTCAGAACATGTTTTAGACATACATGTAAAAACTAATTCAGTGCATCATTAATTAGCGCTTATCAATAAGATATCATCATATAAAATCCTACCTATTGCACTTCTAAGGAGAAGAAGGTAGAGTACTTTTGGCTTTGAAATCAAAGCAGAAATATTTGATGGTTTTAATGTCTGCGAGCTATTTCCTGAAACATAAAAAAACATATTCACATCAAGTATAGCAGGTAGCAACATGATTCCATAAATGTTCGTATTGGTCTTTAAAAGTTCTGGAATAACGGGTCATGGAAGTGCTTGGAGAGCATTTTTTCATGGAAGAGCCATTGAAAAAATATTTAGATAATTTCTTGTCCCTATTTTGATAAAAAAAGTACAACCTAAAATCTGTGAAATTTGTACGTTTTTTGTTTAGAGAAGAAATTGTATTTTTCATTTACTTAAACAATACCTGCATCTGACACTTATCCTAATAAAGCGACCTCAGAGAACCCAAGAAAAAGTTTGGTACGTATCTTTCCTAAAAAAATTAATTATGTTTTCGTTTGAAGTTATCCTGCATCATATTTCATGGTACATAATTTTTTTCAAACAATTCAGCAAAGCCACATGATGTGACCCCTCATAGAAACAATAATTAAAATATTAAATTTTGATATCCTGTGCGCTGTGTAAAGATTAAAGTATGAAAATAGAATTAATTTAGCTCATAAACCTATTGAGTAATTTCTCGTTATAAAACAAAATCATAGTTACTGTTAAGTAGTCTAACTTGCTTTGATGAAAAATTCAATATATTGTGGCATTAATCAATCCTTGTCAAGATAATTATTCCTGTTTGTACAGATTTTTTTAACAGACACAGAATAATGTCTACAATTGGTTACAGCGTATTTCTTAGGAAAATCTACCTCTGCAACAGCCCAAAAATATTTTTTTGTCATTGTTTATTTTTTTTAAAGTTTTTTTCTTCATTTGATTTAACCCTTTGAATCCTGGTGATATATCCCATCCCAGTTCAGTGAACCCTGGTGATACATCCCATCCCAGTTCAGTGAACCATGGTGATACATCCCATCCAAGTTCAGTGGCATCAATTGGATGGGTCCATATTGAACCCTGGTGATGTATCCCATCCCCGTTTAGTGAACCCTGGTGTTATATCCCATCCCAGTTCAGTGAACCCTGGTGATATATCCCATCCCAGTTCAGTGAACCCTGGTGCGGGCACAATGGCGTTGTGGTAACTGGTTCTCGTCAGATCACTGAAGTTAAGCAACGTCGAGCCCGGTTAGTCCACGGATGGGTGACAGTCTGAGCGATCGATTCGGACTCCAGCGTTGTGTCCTAGGGCAAGGCACTTAACCCGATTGTCCACATGGGGGCATGATGACGCCGTGCACTAAGGCGTACTGCACGTCGATGGTACGCATGTCTTCCACACAATCTAACCCTGCCTGTGCTGCAGTGTGGAGTTGCGATGTTGGGGAGCTGGTAGCTGCTCGTCGTTGCTCGTCGTTGCTCGGTTGTTCTCTCCGGGTACTCCGGCTTCCTCCACCCGTAAAACTGTCAAGGTCATGATTAGCCATTGTGTATAAGTATGTGACCTAAACACCAATAAATAAATGAATAAATAATAGTGAACCCTGGTGATATATTCCATCCGAGTTCAGTGAATCCTGGTGATATATCCCATCTCAGTTCAATGATATCAATTGGATGGGTCCATATTGAACCCTGGTGTTATATCGCATCCGAGTTTAGTGAACCCTGGTGATATATTCCATCCCAGTTTTGTGAACCCTGGTGATATATCCCATCCAAGTTCAGTGAACCCTGGTGATATATCCCGTCCCAGTTCAGTGAACCCTGGTGAAATATCCCATCCCATCCCAGTTCAGTGGCATCAGTTGGATGGGTCCATATTGAACCCTGGTGTTATATCGCATCCGAGTTTAGTGAACCCTGGTGATATATCCCATCCCAGTTTTGTGAACCCTGGTGATATATCCCATCCAAGTTCAGTGAACCCTGGTGATATATCCCGTCCCAGTTCAGTGAACCCTGGTGATATATCCCATCCCATCCCATCCCAGTTCAGTGGCATCAATTGGATGGGTCCATATTGAACCCTGGTGTTATATCCCATCCGAGTTTAGTGAACCCTGGTGATATATCCCATCCCAGTTTTGTGAACCCTGGTGATATATCCCATCCCAGTTCAGTCAACCCTTGTGATATATCCCGTCCCAGTTCAGTGAACCCTGGTGATACATCCCATCCAAGTTCAGTGGCATCAATTGGATGGGTCCATATTGAACCCTGGTGTTATATCCCATCCGAGTTTAGTGAACCCTGGTGATATATCCCATCCCAGTTCAGTGAACCCTGGTGATATATCCCGTCCCAGTTCAGTGAACCCTGGTGATATATCCCATCCCATCCCAGTTCAGTGGCGTCAATTGGATGGGTCCATATTGAACCCTGGTGTTATATCCCATCCGAGTTTAGTGAACCCTGGTGATATATCCCATCCCAGTTCAGTAAACCCTGGTGATATATTCCATCCCACTTCAGTGAACCTTGGTGATATATCCATCCCAGTTTAGTGAACCCTGGTGATATATTACATCCCATCCCAGTTCAGTGAACCCTGGTGATATATCCCATCCCAGTTCAGTGAACCCTGGTGATATATCCCATCCAAGTTCAGTGGCATCAATTGGATGGGTCCATATTGAACCCTGGTGATGTATCCCATCCCACTTCAGTGAACCCTGGTGATATATCCCATCCCAGTTCAGTGAACCCTGGTGCTATATCCCATCCCACTTCAGTGGCATCAATTGGCTGGTTTGAACCCTGATGATATATACCACCCCAGTTCAGTGAACCCTGGTGATATAGTCCATCCCAGTTCAGTGAACTCTGGTGATATATCCCATCCCAGTTCAGTGAACCCTGGTGATATATCCCATCCCAGTTTTGTGAACCCTGGTGATATATCCATCCCAGTTCAATGGACCCTGGTGATATATCCCATCCCAGTTCAGTGATCCCTGGTGTTATATCCCTTCCCAGTTCAGTGAACCCTGGTGATATATCCCATCCCACTTTTGTGAACCCTGGTGATATATCCATCCCAGTTCAGTGAACCCTGATGATATATCCCATCCCAGTTCAGTGATCCCTAGCGATATATCCCATCCCAGTTCAGTGGCATCAATTGGATGGGTCCATATTCGTTTTTGAGGGAAGACCAATTAATAGTTTCAACACGCATATATATATTGATTTGTCTACCATACAAATTCACGAAGCAACCATCTACGTTATGATTTCAATATTTATAATATTCATGGGCCGGAAAAACTGTCGGGTCCAAAAGGTTTAGTATCAGTGCGCCTTCTGGTGCCTTCTTTACACATGACCACTGAAATAGTTTTATATAGACTCATTCAAATTTTAACAAAGCATTTTATCACAGTTCATACAAAATAATAAACACGCGGGATCTATAGCTATATGTGTGGGATATAGAGGATATGGAATGAGTGTTTTTCTCATACAATATTTATGAAACGTGTCTAAGAATTATCCGTTTTTGGCGAGCCTCTGGCGAGCCCAAGCGGAAAATTCGGCCGAGTTTCATAAATGTTATATGAGAAAATCACTCAATTCATATTCTATTTATCATATGACACACACACGCACAAATTAGCCACTTAGTATGACTTTTAACACATCACCTAACTTGAGTTGCGGACGGCATTTGGAAAAAACATCCTCGTATAACTAAAAATTTTCATTTTTTGCTTCCAAAACATAGTTTATGACCCCTCATTGGAACGAGCTGTCGAGCTCGTTCCATAGAGGGGTCCTAACCTGTGTTTTGGAAGCAAAAGTGAAAATATAAAAAAAAATGAATGGCGTTTTTTCTTGTAGATAAAAGATTAATACAATATAATCCACCCTAAATAGGACAGATAACGTAAATTCTCTCTACTGAAATTATGCAAATGTGACCCAGTTGTATTTTGTTTAGCCAATCAAATTGTCCAGTTTTGAAATGACCAACGAAAGCTCCAAACTCTAATTATGCCAATTATGAAAACGTGGCCCAGTTGTATTTTGTTCAGCCAATCAAATTGTCTAGTTTTGAAATTGACCAATGAGGGCATGTTTTTGTGAAAATCGTGCGCGGCACGCAAGGACACCTTGCGATTGTTCGGGGTCGTAAGCACACAAGGAGGCCGTTGGACGTGCACAACAAACTTTGCGATTTTCTTGCGAAATCTGAGAACACACGTTTGACGTGCGCACCACACAAGGAGTCCGCAGGTTAACTGTACAATTTGAAATGCAAGTGGGAAGAAAGTCGTCGTTCTAGGACGTAAGAAGAACGCAAGGAGAGGGCATTTATCCCTTGTGTCCGACGTACGTTGCCCACAAGTTGCTCGTACTTGCCGCTCACGAATGTAATCGAACGCACGGCGCACGCACGGCGCACGCACGCACGCACGCACGCACGCACGCACGCACGCACGCACGGCGTAAGTACGTGATACTTGCGTCGCACGGATGTCGCTTGCACCGAACAAGAACAGCAACTACGGCATCACGGTCTTCTTCTTCAAGCTCCATTTGTAGTTGAAGGAGACGCAGTCGTCTTGGCATTGCCATCTTCACATTAAAGAGAGGAGTTGATGGTGACTTTGAATTCACTGCTTGACCTATATGAGTAGTAGTGTATGTTCCCCTACGAGGGTAGTTTGGGGGATCTCATCGGGGGATCTGATGTGACGTCATAGTCACGTGACGAAGTGGCGCCATGTTGTGTTGTCATGGTAACCCGCGTGAGCGGCCATGTTGTGACGTCATCTCCATAGTGATACGTGGTGTGAGTGCGCATGCGCAGCGCGTGTTTTAGGGTGATACGAGCTTCCGTCGTCCATTTTGTATACTGGAAGCCGCCATCTTGGTTTCTATGGTAGCACGTAATTGCTATGCTACCCAAGGCCAACAATAGAACAGGGGTATGTTTTTGGGGTATGTTCGATTGAATCGGAGTATTTTCGCGATTCGTAGAATTACCACAAACAACCCGACAACTTGTATTATTTCGAATTCTTTCAGAATTCTCTGCTTCTATCTATATATGCAATAGTTTTCGTCTATCTGGCCATGTTTCTTTGTTCTAGAGTATACTCCAGTAGCGTAGAAGAGCCTATTAGTTGGAACAGTTTACCTTATTATTACTATATTTAGCAATTTCTGGTCTATTCTTGTTAGTTCTGACCCTATTCCAAGTACTCTTGTTGTTTCATTTATATAACTAATCAATCAGATTGCTTGATTTCCCATAGCCTGTATGCAGAGTTATCTCCCTTCTGTATAATAAAATACTATATCCAATGGCCATATCCCATGGAATCCCATTTTGGGGAAACACCTGTGGCTATAGAATCCCTTTTTGTCGTATGAGGCCATGAGGGCTATGTAAAAACCCTCAATGAGTCCTCATTTATTATCCCTCATAGCCTCATTGAATTTTGAGGTTATGAGGACCATTAAAAATCCCTCAATGAGGAAGAATTTACTACGACTCTTAGCCTGATTTCAGTATTTAACAGGTATATCCTATGTAATCCCGTTTTGGAAAACGCCTGTGACTGTGGAATCCCTTTTTTTGTCGTATGAGGCCATGAGGGCTATGTAAAAGCCCTCAATGAGTCCTCATTTATTATCCCTCATAACCTCATTGAATTTTGAGGTTACCATGAAAACACAACATGGCGCCACGTTGTCACGTGACTATGACGTCACATGAGATCCCCCGATGAGATCCCCCAAACTACCCTCGTAGGGGAACATTCACTACTACTTATATGACGTTCAATGATGACGAGGCCTTCACTTCATCTGTATATATACCCAGGGGGAAATTGACGATAGCTTGTGCGACTTTTGCGCGACCTTCATAAAACCGACGTAGGGCGTCGGTGTAAATGTCTTGCAAGTGACGCACGACCCGTACGTTAATCGTACAATTCGCACGGCCAACGTTCGCTGGTTCCAAGAGAATCGTAAGAAGTGAGTACGAATCCCACGGGCATCGCACGTTGCAAGTAGAGTGCCTGTTCCTAAGAACATCGCATGTGGCCCCTGCGACTCGCGACTTACTCCTGTCTTACGATGCACTTGCAACTCCTTCTCAGCTGTTCTCGAGCCCTACGACCACCCACGGCAACCACGGCAGTCAAAAATCGCAGATGTCGCACGATCTCCAAACACGCACGGCCAGTTGTGACCAAGGCTTAAGGTTACAGATTAGGATGAAAGTTGTGTGTCACAGGAGAGTGTAGTGGCATGACAGATGAGATAAATTCAATTTGTTAGTTACTACATGACGTCACCTGGGTGCTGGAATGTTGTATGTCCCATAGGGGACCGAGTACTCCCATAGGGGACATAGTACATTCCAGCACTCAGGCGTCGATGAGTCTAGGAGAGTGTAGTGGCACGATTGATGAGATATCAAAATTCAATTTGGTAGTTACTACATAAATCAGGAGAGAGTAGTGGCATGATGGATATCAAAATTCAATTTGGTAATTACTACATGAATCAGGAGAGTGTAGTGGCATGATGGATATCAGAATTCAATTTGTTAGTTACTACATGAATCAGGAGAGTGTAGTGGCATGATGGACATCAGAATTCAATTTGTTAGTTACTACATGAATCAGGAGAGTGTAGTGGCATGATGGATATCAGAATTCAATTTGTTAGTTACTACATGAATCAGGAGAGTGTAGTGGCATGATGGATATCAGAATTCAATTTGTTAGTTACTACATGAATCAGGAGAGTGTAGTGGCATGATGGATATCAAAATTCAATTTGTTAGTTACTACATGAATCAGGAGAGTGTAGTGGCATGATGGATATCAGAATTCAATTTGGTAGTTACTACATGAATCAGGAGAGTGTAGTGGCATGATGGATATCAAAATTCAATTTGTTAGTTACTACATGAATCAGGAGAGTGTAGTGGCATGATGGATATCAAAATTCAATTTGTTAGTTACTACATGAATCAGGAGAGTGTAGTGGCATGATGGATATCAGAATTCAATTTGGTAGTTACTACATGAATCAGGAGAGTGTAGTGGCATGATGGATATCAGAATTCAATTTGTTAGTTACTACATGAATCAGGAGAGTGTAGTGGCATGATGGATATCAAAATTCAATTTGGTAGTTACTACATGAATCAGGAGAGTGTAGTGGCATGATGGATATCAAAATTCAATTTGTTAGTTACTACATGAATCAGGAGAGTGTAGTGGCATGATGGATATCAGAATTCAATTTGGTAGTTACTACATGAATCAGGAGAGTGTAGTGGCATGATGGATATTAAAATTCAATTTGTTAGTTACTACATGAATCAGGAGAGTGTAGTGGCATGATGGATATCAGAATTCAATTTGGTAGTTACTACATGAATCAGGAGAGTGTAGTGGCATGATGGATATTAAAATTCAATTTGGTAGTTACTAAATGAATCAGGAGAGTGTAGTGGCATGATGGATATCAAAATTCAATTTGGTAGTTACTACATGAATCAGGAGAGTGTAGTGACATGATGGATATCAGAATTCAATTTGTTAGTTACTACATGAATCAGGAGAGTGTAGTGGCATGATGGATATCAAAATTCAATTTGGTAGTTACTACATGAATCAGGAGAGTGTAGTGGCATGATGGATATCAAAATTCAATTTGGTAGTTACTACATGAATCAGGAGAGTGTAGTGGCATGATGGATATCAAAATTCAATTTGGTAGTTACTACATGAATCAGGAGAGTGTAGTGGCATGATGGATATCAGAATTCAATTTGTTAGTTACTACATGAATCAGGAGAGTGTAGTGGCATGATGGATATCAAAATTCAATTTGGTAGTTACTACATGAATCAGGAGAGAGTAGTGGCATGATGGATATCAAAATTCAATTTGGTAGTTACTACATGAATCAGGAGAGTGTAGTGGCATGATGGATATCAGAATTCAATTTGGTAGTTACTACATGAATCAGGAGAGTGTAGTGGCATGATGGATATTAAAATTCAATTTGGTAGTTACAACATGAATCAGGAGAGTGTAGTGGCATGATGGATATCAAAATTCAATTTGGTAGTTACTACATGAATCAGGAGAGTGTAGTGGCATGATGGATATCAGAATTCAATTTGTTAGTTACTACATGAATCAGGAGAGTGTAGTGGCATGATGGATATCAAAATTCAATTTGGTAGTTACTACATGAATCAGGAGAGTGTAGTGGCATGATGGATATCAAAATTCAATTTGGTAGTTACTACATGAATCAGGAGAGTGTAGTGGCATGATGGATATCAGAATTCAATTTGTTAGTTACTACATGAATCAGGAGAGTGTAGTGGCATGATGGATATCAGAATTCAATTTGTTAGTTACTACATGAATCGGGAGAGTGTAGTGGCATGATGGATATCAAAATTCAATTTGGTAGTTACTACATGAATCAGGAGAGTGTAGTGGCATGATGGATATCAGAATTCAATTTGTTAGTTACTACATGAATCAGGAGAGTGTAGTGGCATGATGGATATCAAAATTCAATTTGGTAGTTACTACATGAATCAGAAGAGTGTAGTGGCATGATGGATATCAAAATTCAATTTGTTAGTTACTACATGAATCAGGAGAGTGTAGTGGCATGATGGATATCAGAATTCAATTTGGTAGTTACTACATGAATCAGGAGAGTGTAGTGGCATGATGGATATTAAAATTCAATTTGTTAGTTACTACATGAATCAGGAGAGTGTAGTGGCATGATGGATATCAGAATTCAATTTGGTAGTTACTACATGAATCGGGAGAGTGTAGTGGCATGATGGATATTAAAATTCAATTTGGTAGTTACTACATGAATCAGGAGAGTGTAGTGGCATGATGGATATTAAAATTCAATTTGGTAGTTACTACATGAATCAGGAGAGTGTAGTGGCATGATGGATATCAAAATTCAATTTGGTAGTTACTACATGAATCAGGAGAGTGTAGTGGCATGATGGATATCAAAATTCAATTTGGTAGTTACTACATGAATCCGGAGAGTGTAGTGGCATGATGGATATCAAAATTCAATTTGGTAGTTACTACATGAATCAGGAGAGTGTAGTGGCATGATGGATATCAAAATTCAATTTGTTAGTTACTACATGAATCAGGAGAGTGTAGTGGCATGATGGATATTAAAATTCAATTTGGTAGTTACTACATGAATCAGGAGAGTGTAGTGGCATGATGGATATCAGAATTCAATTTGGTAGTTACAACATGAGTCGGGGCAACAGTCAAGATTTCACACCATCCGTTGAATTTTGTTCGTAAATCGAAGCTGTTTGTTTATCCTCTTTTTGTGGGAATTTGGGCACAGACGACCGTTGATACAGTGTGAAGTCTCTTTTGTGAAGTAAGTTCTGTTATATATACTACTCAAAGTTTGCAAAGCACCAAAATAATATACCCAACTAACTGTTTTTCGTTTTAGTTGAAATATTGTGATGAAAAGTGCAAATATTTTTTATTTAATTATATCTTTAATGATTTAAGTACAGAAATTTAGATTTTATTTGTGTTTGACATTATGTTTTGGCTTGTTTATTACGAAAACCATGGAAAATGGATATTATTGGTAAAAGAGGAATTTTTTCAATTTGCCAAAATGTTGACGGTGGGAACTGATGTGGGTTCAATATCGAGTATGAGACCCATTACTGTTAATTACAGCTTGACAACGCCTTCTCATGCTCCCAATCAGGTTCCTGGTGGTCCTTTCTGGGATGTTGTCCCATTCTTGGACCAGCAAGGCACCAAGCTCCTGGGCACTTCTTGGCTGGACTGGACGGGCTGAAATTGCAAGCTGCAACTCATTCCAGATATGTTCGATTGGATTGAGGTCGGGGGATCTTGCTGGCCAGCCCATACGCTCAATCCCCTCCCACTGTCGGTACATGAGGACGGGCATTATCGTCCATCAGAATGAATCTATCGCCCACTGCACCTGCATACAATCTGATGTTGACATCCAGGATCTCATCAATATACCGCTGTGCAGTCAATGTACCACGTTCAAGGACAAAGAGCCCTGTACGTCCATCACTGCTGATGCCACACGGACCATGATGCCAACCAGACCATGATTGACCCTCCATCATAGCGGTCATGCTCAGCAATGTTGGCTACATGGAATCGCTCGTCTGGTCTTCTCCATACCCTAGAACGCCTATCTGTGTGGTCTAAGCAGTGCAGTGACTCATCTGTAAAAAGGACAGGTCGCCAATCTTCTCTGGTCCATCCAACGTGGTCCATGGCCCATTCATATCGTGTCTGGCGGTGTTTCTGGGACAGCGGAATGCTAATACATGGGCTTCCCGATCGGAGACCACCTTCGTGTAACCTTGGCCGGATAGTCTGCGTCGAAACATTTACACCGGATGTATTCTGCAGGTCACTGCGAAGCTGGGTTGCTGTGGCAAAGCGGTTCCTATGGGCCTGAATGATCAAAAACCGGTCTTTAGCTGCAGATGTTGTCCTGTCTCTGCCACCACCATGCCGTCTCACTGGTGTGCCATACTGCTGAAATCTTCCCTAGCCTCTGGTGATCACCGTATGGTGCACACCAAGGGCTTCACCAACCTGACGATGGGTAGCCCCTTGCTCCACCATCCCTACAGTCCGCCACATTTCTGCTTCAGACAAATGTCTTCTTACATTTGTTTGCCATATTCAATCATTAAATCACAAGGGTTTGTGTTGAAATGAAGACTGAATACCCTACACATGTACATGTAGACAGCATACGAGAACATCATGAAAATCAAGGGGTACATGCTTTCCGTGACTGTCATGAAAAGTCTGCCTGTCAAGAGAGCTACTGAAAACACTGGGGACCATCTCAATACATTTCTCAATCATATCCACCAAAAATATCGCAAATATGTCACAAACCAATTTCACAACGATGTGTCAAATATTTGGTGCTCAGCAAACTTTGAGTAGTATATATACATATATCTTGACCGCCCCAGTTATAGCCATTCCAGTCAATAAGTATTTACTTCGCATTGAAAGCATCAAGATATTAACATAATTTAATCATAAAACTACGTCATCAAAATGTCGATCAAATCAGGTCTCGATTGAGCAACATTTATAGATTTCGTTCATAAAACAATGAATCTTAATGAAACTCTAGGTTCGTCTTTCCCACCTACTGAATATTCCAAATGAGTGAATATAAACCATAGGTGATGACCTATTTGAACCCTAGACTTGTTCCAGGCAGAAAAAAACAGCGTCGAATTTCTTACAAAATTAGACTGGTGGCCTGGAAGGTTGGTTAACGCTTGTGTCCCGAATTAGAGCAGAAACGGTTAAGTGATTAATCGATTAAATAATGATCAGCGTCTTGATCGATCAAAAAAGTATTTGATCGATTAATCGTTACTTTTGAACTGATGTATTATATGGGTTAACAAGGGAACAAACTTTCTCCGAAACAGAAAACATTGTCATACTGACTCCCATCAATTAAAAGCAATAAAAGCATGCGTGTTACATGCGGACATACTTTTCCACTTGCATGATCATTACACTCTATTAATGACTGGAAATGGTCATTCTTAACCCCTTTATCCAATGCAGGTAGCAGGCGATACTAGAAAAATAAATTCTTGAATTACTAAACATTTTCATTTTTTTATCTCAAAAACATAGCTTATGACTCATCATTGGATCGGGCTCATAGCGCTGGGCGCTTTTGTCCGTTACGTTGGGTAAAGGGTTAATACTGTAAATCATCAACGATACAGCGATTATTCAGCCAATTATTTATTACACGCCTCTTCTATGTTATCCCCATCTACAGCAACACTAAATCGTGTGGAAAATGAAAATTTGTTCCGCACATATCGCGGAACGGAAATCGTTGACGGACTATTTTTATAAAGAAGCGACATTTCACAGGAATTTTCTACAAATCGTGCAAAGCAATTGCAGTTTGAATCGATAGCGATAGCTGAAAATCGTCCCCTGAGTTCCAATGTGTTCTATGTGCCAGTAAGCACATAGAACACATTGGAACTCAGTGGACGAAATAATAACACGGGTTCCTCTCGCAAATTTGGATGGCAATAAAGTGTGTTCTTTTTGTTGATAGTTGTCAAATGAACTGCACAGTGTCCTAATAATTGCATTTAGAGACGTGAAGGCGTGTGATAAAGACCGAACGACACGCGTGTGTGAATGGGGTGATCGATGTGGCACTTGTGCCATCGTGGAAGGATAAAACTCGAGACCTGCGGTCTCTTGTTCTATCCTTGCGCGCTGGCACTCGTGCCTTATCGATTAACCCATTCACACACGTGTGTCGTTCTGTGTATAATGCTGCATGTCATCAACGATACGGCGATTATTCAGCTTTCTATTTTTCCCATACAAACTAGAACATACGTAACCTTTACAAAAGTGCAACATGTGACTAAACAACACAATTGTAACATTACATAAAACAATTTGATGACAAATTTATTGGAGAATCCACTCATCCTTATTGGTCCTGCCTTGGTGAGTTTTCTTTCAATCATGCCATTCTATGTTTTTCAAGAAAAGGTTTGCAGAATGAATGCAAGAAAATCCCTAATTTCTTTCCATTTGAACATATGTCTGCCTTATCGGTCCTGTGTTTCTGTGGGAGCCATGGAATTAAAACAGTGACCATTTGTGGCAGACTAGATCTGCTTTACTGAAATAATAGGACCGTGTAACCATTGCCTGAAGTCCTATAAAGTGGCCAACATTGTAAGTTATTCTGTATGTTGACAGAGGACATGGTCTCACGTTCCCTGCATGAAATTTATATTCAACCGAGGCGTCAGCCGAGGTTGAATATATGTTTCATGGAGGGAACGTGAGACCATGTCCACTGTCAACATAAAGAATAAGGTATATGTCCCGTTCTTACACAAGTAAAATTGAATTGGAAAAAAAAAATCTTTTATTTTATTGTAATCTTAAATAACAAAAAAACACAGCCGTTTCAATTTCAGTTTATATTACAGTAAATTAATGAAAAGAGACCTTATAATCTAATCGGTTTCATAAATAATTACCCATGTTTACATAACTAATCTTTTTGTACGTAATAACGGTGCCTTTTTGTGTATTTTACTTTAGTTAAATGTATTTGTCTCAGTTGATTTCAAGTGAAAACGACATTGCGATGAACCCTTGCACATGGCAACGAGACGCTTTCCTTGACAGTGGACATAAGAATCGCTGACAGTAGACATATGCGCGTGCCCGGCGACATAAAATAAAATCAACGAGGCATTGACCAATAACTGCAAGGTATTGCGGTTGGTATCGGGACATAACTATATATAACAGATTTAGAAATAAGAAGTTCGACGCTACATGTTTACCCTATATAATAGATACTAATGGAGTCTTGTACGGAAGTGTCCATTACAACTTTGAAGTAAATCGAATAATATTTGAATGCGTACATACATACATTCTGGGAACAGGTAGATTCAGTAGTTAATGTACAAATCTCAGGAGTGTAACGAGATGAAAGGAAAGTGAATATAAATTGCGTTCTTTTGCGACAGTCCTCGGATCGACTGATTTAAACCCAAACTGGTGGTGCGCTGTCAGACACTAACATACCTTGCCGGCTTAGAATACGCAACATACAAAGCTAACAGATCTTGATGTTTTGTTCGTTGCTAGTTCTTTTGTCACATTTTGTTGGAAAGGGTCGTCGGATAGTTGGGGCCGAGGAAAGAGTGATAAACAAATTTATATCAGCAAAAACAATTCCGCAATCTACAAGTTTATGTAGCTTGACCATTAAGCCTATATAACATCTCTTTTCTTCTCTCTTACACTTTACTTTTTCAATCTATCACCCTTTCACTAACTCTCTTTCATCACATAAACAATACTACCAGTCTACTGCTTTATAGAATACTTGGTCTCGCACACGATAGGTAGTACAGATAACTTCACAGATTTTAAATATATTTGCCATAGATTTATAATTATGGTATAATGTTCAATGTGGAAACAGCTAAAGTAAGCATTATACTTGCTACTGGATCTAGTGTCATGTACAGTACATGGAGAGTGGATTGTAACTAAATCACCCGCGGAGTGGAGTTATCGCCCAAACTATAACTTTCATTTTTTTTCATATGGGCAAAAAACACAAGCAATGTTTCAGCCAATGGACCTCCGGGTTTGACCCGGAGGTCCATTGGTTAAAACTTTGCCTGTTATGCTTTGCAACAAATTTGCAATTATTGCTTGGGTGGAATGCCCACTCTGCAGGTGATTTAGTGATAATACACTCTCCACGTACGTTATATTACTTTATGATAAATGCGTTCCTTATTTTATTTCCTGTACTTTTCTGTATCTACTCATTGAAATAATTATTGTTTACACAATAATCAAAGTTCCTTTCCTTTCATTGCTAATGTAAATTAACTCAATTGGAGTTATAGGTCATATGACGATTTATAATTGCATTACTGAGATCGAATTGTGAATGTGTGGTAGAGACACAGAGTATATTAGTTACTGAGATCGAATTGTGAAGGTGTGGTAGAGACACAGAGTATATTAGTTATATTATATTTATTTATTGGTGTTTAAGGTCACATACTTATGCACAATGGCTAATCGTGACCGTGACAGTTTTACGGGTGGAGGAAGCCGGAGTACCCGGAGAGAACCACCGAGCAACGACGAGCAGCTGTCAGCTCTCCAACATCGTAACTCTGAACTCTGAACTCTGCACCGCAGCACAGGCAGGGTTAGATTGGTTGAAGACATGCGCACCATCGACGTGCAGTATACGCCCCAGTACACAGCGTCATCGTGTCCCCATGTAGGCAACCGGGGTGAAGTGTCTGACCCAAGGACACAACGCGGTTGCCGCAGGTGGGATTCGAACCGAGGACCTCTCGACTTGCAGCCTGCACCTCTGCCAACTGAGCCACCGCGCCCCCAAGAGTATATTAGTTACTGAGATTGAATTGTGATGGCGTGGTAAAGACACAGAGTATATTAATTACAGAGATCCAATTCTGAAGGTGTGGTAGAGACACGGAGTATATTAATTACTGAGATCCAATTGTGAAGGTGTGGTAGAGACACAGTGAATATTAATTACTGAGATCGAACTGTGAAGGCGTGGTAGAGACACAGAGTATATTAATTACTGAGATCGAATTGTGAAGGCGTGGTAGAGACACAGAGTATATTAATTACTGAGATCCAATTGTGAAGGTATGGTAGAGACACAGAGTATATTAATTACTGACATCGAATTGTGAAGGCGTGGTAGAGACACAGAGTATATTAATTACTGAGATCCAATTGTGAAGGTATGGTAGAGACATAGAGCATATTAATTACTGAGATCGAATTGTGGAGGCGTGGTAGAGACATACAAGAAATTCAGTTATGAATTAATTCACTACTTACCTTTATTTTCAGAGTTCTCAAGAATATATTTTGTTTTCTTCGGTATGAATTTCAGAACGAGTAAAATATTCAATCCTGATATGAGGAACGAAACAAATGCTGAAAACTGTACACTGTAATTAAAAAGAAAATACAACACTATGATTACATTACCTTTGTTATGTATCAACAGGCCATAATACAACACAATGATTACATTTGTTACGTATCAACAAGCCACAATACAACACAATGATTACATTACATTTGTTACGTATCAACAAGCCACAATACAACACAATGATTACATTACCTTTGCTATGTATGAACAAGCCATAATACAACACAATGATTACATTACCTTTGTTATGTATCAACAAGCCATAATACAACACAATGATGACATTACCTTTGTCATGTATCAACAAGCCATAATACAACACAATGATTACATTTGTTATGTATCAACAAGCCATAATACAACACAAGATTATATTACCTTTGTTATGTATCAATAACCCATAATACAACACAATGATTACATTACCTTTGTTATGTATCACCAAGCCATAACACAACACAACGATTACATTACCTTTGTTATGTATCACCAAGCCATAACACAACACAACGATTACATTACCTTTGTTATGTATCACCAAGCCATAATACAACACAACGATTACATTACCTTTGTTATGTATCACCAAGCCATAATACAACACAAGATTACATTACCTTTGTTATGTATCAACAAGCCATAATACAACACAACGATTACATTACCTTTGTTATGTATCAACAAGCCATAATACAACACAACGATTACATTACCTTTCTTATGTATCAACAAGCCATAATACAACACAACGATTACATACCTTTGTTATGTATCACCAAGCCATAATACAACACAAGATTACATTACCTTTGTTATGTATCAACAAGCCATAATACAACACAACGATTACATTACCTTTGTTATGTATCAACAGCCCATAATACAGACAACGATTACATTAACTTTGTTATGTATCAACAAGCCATAATACAACACAACGATTACATTACCTTTGTTATGTATCAACAGCCCATAATACAGACAACGATTACATTAACTTTGTTATGTATCAACAAGCCATAATACAACACAATGATTACATTACCTTTGTTATGTATCAACAAGCCATAATACAGACAACGATTACATACCTTGGTTATGTATCAACAGCCCATAATACAGACAACGATTACATTAACTTCGTTATGTATCAACAAGCCATAATACAACACAACGATTACCTTCGTTATGTATCAACAAGCCAGAATACAACACAATGATTACATCACCCTTTTTATGTATCAATAAGCCATAATACAACACAATGATTACCTTTGTTATGTATCAGTAATCCATATTACAGCACGCACAACGATTACATTGCCTTTGTTATGTATCAGCGAGCCATAATGCAGCTCAATGATTACGTTACCTTTGTTAAGTATCAACAAGCCAAAATACGGTACAATGATTACATTACCTTTGTTATGTATCAACAAGCCATAATACGGTACAATGATTACATTACCTTTGTTATGTATCAACAAGCCATAATACAACACAACGATTACATTACCTTTGTTATGTATCAACAAGCCATAATACAATACAATGATTACATTACCTTTGTTATGTATCAACAAGCCATAATACAACACAACGATTATTATCCTTGGCGATATACTCCGCGTGTGCATATATAGCGAAGTATAGTTTGTTGGACTAGTACCATTCAAGATTGCTGCCAGGTGCTTGTGAGTGTTATCTGCGAGTTTGGAGTTCCCAGTAAAGAGGGTGACCGTGCCCACAGGTTATTATTCCATGATTTGACCATAGTTTCTGTTTTTTAGGTTTGAAATCAACCAAACATATTTTGGCCCATTGTTCAATTATCGTTGTCAAACCACGGTTGATTAAGTTCGAAGCCTGCTCAAGGTTCTTCCCTGCAATATATGAAAATATGTCACATGTGAAGAGACGTATAGGGGACAATATGGTGCTCTTTTGAGAATATAAGAGTTAATCGGAATCCAGAAGGATGTTTCAGATGCTATGGGACTCATTGATACCTATCGGAAAGGTAGGATTTTAGAAAGGGGAGTAGGTTCCCAGAAATTACGACTCTCTCAAGTTTGTGAACACAACCAATATCCCATACCTTATGGAATACTTTCTCGTCACTAAACGGTACGACATGAAAGAACTCATCATAGATATCCGTGGCTGTAGAGCTCGTTGAGTCGCCTCCAGTCGGAATTCCTGATACATCGTTGCCACTAAATGTTTCGGATGTTTGATCACAGGGACGAGGGTTGTTAGACCTGATCAGTGTGCACGGATCACTGGGACGCGGGAATGTTAGACATGATCAGTGTGGACGGATCACTGAGACGAGGGGATTTTAGACCTGATCAGTGTGGACGGAACCTTTGATATATAAGCCTACGTGGCTTTGACCTTTCTAATAACTGAAACAACTCCATTCCGTTAATGCTTATAATTCGCCCAATGTGAAAATTTGTTAAACACACATTTATCAGTGTAGTGCCAAACATAGCTTTGAAAAATGTGTTCTCATCATGCCACTGATCAAGCTACGTCATAATGCCAATGACCCCAAAAGCTCGGATGTCTTAAGGTCCCTGGAATTGTGGTAATTAAATCACCCCTTGCTACTAGTCTTAGAACCCTGTGAAAAATATATCTCAGAGCAGATTAGTACCCACGTGCATGCATTTGGGTAACATATTCACGACTTGCACTTTCATACTGACTGGCTTGGATTACTGATAAACTAGAACATATGTAGATCAGGCAAACATTGTCAGCTGAGTTGGGAATTTAACTGTCCATTTCCACACGACCACCAGGACAGACAAAAATGATTTTAAACCATCTGCTATTGAGTCACTGCTCCCTTCGAACTGTTTTCTGCTTAGTATTGTCGTATATAAGGCTACATTGCAAATTAACGATTCTATTTTAAAATGTGGGGCGAGGGCGGGGGGTGATCGATAGGGTACTGTGTGACTGACTACACAGGGGTATAAGGAAAAATGCTTTTGCTGAAGTAAGTTAAAATGGAAGTAGGACCTTGTGACATTTCGAAATTCGAGTCGAAATCGACCCGATTATTCGATTCGCGTCGAGCTGATTCAAATATTGTCGACTTATCGAGGTGTTCTTAAAATCCTAAGTAGTGTCTTTCCTGAGCTTTTCTTTAATTATCAGGATCTGTTGATAGAGGCAGACTTCCTGAAGCTTTCGCTTTTTTGATTGACTTTACTAAACAGGCGAGTTGAACATTACACTTGAGTCGAGACTGACTATATTTACGGCTGATAAAGGCGAGTTGGACACTACACTTAAGTCGAGACTGACTATATTTACGGCTGATAAAAGACGAGTTGGACACTACACTTAAGTCGAGACTGGCTATATTTGCAGCTGATAAAGGCAAGTTGGACACTACACTTAATTCGAGACTGACTATATTTACGACTGATAAAGGCGAGTTGGACACTACATTTAAGTCGAGACTGACTATATTTACGGCTGATAAGGTAAAATATATACAACTTGAACAGCGAACAGTGAGATGAGATTCGAGTCGAAATCGTCTGTCTTATTCGATTCGAGGTTCGATTCAACCTTAAATTTGAGATTGGTAGGGCACTAAATGAAACTTACCTGTACATCTTGGTTAGAATTAAACTTACCTGTACATCTTGGCTACAGTTAAACTTCCCGGTACATGTTGGTTAGAATTAAACTTACCTGTACAACGTGGTTAGAATTAAACTCACCTGCACATCTTAGTTAGAATTAAACTTACCTGTACATCTTGATTTGAATTAAACTTATTTGTACATCTTGGCTACAGTTAAACTTGCCGCTACATTTTTGGTTAGAATTAAACTTACCTGAACAACGTGGTTAGAATTAAACTCACCTGTACATCTTAGTTAGAATTCAACTTACCTGTACATCTTGATTTGAATTAAACTTATCTGTACATCTTGGCTACAGTTAAACTTGCCGGTACATGTTGGTTAGAATTAAACTTACCTGTACAACGTGGTTAGAAATTAAACTCACCTGTACATCTTAGTTAGAATTAAACTTACCTGTACATCTTGATTTGAATTAAACTTATCTGTACATCTTGGCTACAGTTAAACTTGCCGGTACATGTTGGTTAGAATTAAACTTACTTGTATAACGTGGTTAGAATTAAACTCACCTGTACATCTTAGTTAGAATTAAACTTACCTGTACATCTTGATTTGAATTAAACTTATCTGTACATCTTGGCTACAGTTAAACTTGCCGGTACATGTTGGTTAGAATTAAACTTACCTGTACAACGTGGTTAGAATTAAACTCACCTGTACATCTTAGTTAGAATTAAACTTACCTGTACAACGTGGTTAGAATTAAACCCACCTGTACATCTTGGTTAGAATTAAACTCACCTGTACAACGTGGGTAAACTTACCTGAACATCTTGGTTAGAATTAAACTTACTTGTACATCTTACCTGTACATCTTGGTTAAAATTAAACTTACCTGTACATCTTGGCTACAGTTAAACTTGCCGGTACATGTTGGTTAGAATTAAACTTACCTGCACATCTTGGTTAGAATTAAACTTACCTGAACATCTTGGTTAGAATTAAACTTACTTGTACATCTTACCTGTACATCTTGGTTAGAATTAAACTCACCTGCACATCTTAGTTAGAATTAAACTTACCTGAACATCTTGGTTAGAATTAAACTTACTTGTACATCTTACCTGTACATCTTGGTTAGAATTAAACTTACCTGTACATCTTGGCTACAGTTAAACTTGCCTGTACATGTTGGTTAGAATTAAACTCAACTGTACATCGTGGTTAGAATTAAACTCACTTGTACATCTTGGTTAGAATTAAACTTACCTGTACATCTTGGTTAGAATTAAACTTACCTGTACATCTTGGTTACAATTAAACTCACCCGTACATCGTGGTTAGAATTAAACTTACCTGAATATCTTGGTTAGAATTAAACTTACCTGTACATCTTACCTGTACATCTTAATTTGAATTAAACTTATCTGTACATCTTGGCTACAGTTAAACTTGGTGGTACATGTTGGTTAGAATTAACCTTACCTGTACAACGTGGTTTGAATTAAACTCACCTGTACATCTTAGTTAGAATTAAACTTACCTGTACATCTTGGTAAGAATTAAACTTACCTGTACATCTTGGTTACAATTAAACTCACCTGTACATCGTGGTTAGAATTAAACTCACCTGTACATCGTGGTTAGAATTAAACTCATCTGTACATCGTGGTTAGAATTAAACTCACTTGTACATCTTGGTTAGAATTAAATTCACCTGTACATCGTGGTTAGAATTAAACTTACCTGTACATTTTGGTTAGTATTAAACTCACCTGTACATCGTGGTTAGAATTAAACTCACCTGTACATCGTGGTTAGAATTAAACTCAACTGTACATCGTGGTTAGAATTAAATTTACCTGTACATCTTGGTTAGAATTAAACTTACCTGTACATTTTGGTTAGAATAAAACTTACCTGTACATCGGTGTTAGAATTAAACTCACCTGTACATCGTGGTTAGAATTAAACTCACCTGCACAGCTTGGTTAGAATTAAACTCACTTGTACATCTTGGTTAGAATGAAACTCACCTGTACATCTTGGTTAGAATTAAACTTACCTGTGCATTTTGGTTAGAATTAAACTCGTCTGTACATCGTGGTTAGAATTAAACTCACCTGTACATTCTTGGTTAGAATTAAACTTACCTGTACATCTTGGTTAGAATTAAACTTACCTGTACATTTTGGTTAGAATTAAACTCACCTGTACATCGTGGTTAGAATTAAACTCACCTGTACATCGTGGTTAGAATTAAACTCACCTGTACATCGTGGTTAGAATTAAACTCACCTGTACAGCTTGGTTAGAATTAAACTTACCTGTACATTTTGGTTAGAAATGAACTCACCTGTACATCGTGGTTAGAATAAAACTTACCTGTACATCGTGGTTAGAATTAAACTCACCTGTACATCGTGGTTAGAATTAAACTCACCTGTACAGCTTGGTTAGAATTAAACTCACCTGTACATCGTGGTTAGAATTAAACTCACCTGTACATCGTGGTTAGAATTAAACTCACCTGTACATCGTGGTTAGAATTAAACTCACCTGTACATCGTGGTTAGAATTAAACTTACCTGTACATCGTGGTTAGAATTAAACTCACCTGTACATCTTGGTTATAACTCCTCCAATTAGAGGTCCTAGAATAATTCCCATACCATAAAACATTCCCAGCTTTCCCAACGCATCAATACGATGTTTAGGTTCACTGACGTCCGTTATAATCATCTGTCCAGCTGATAAAAATATAGAGAAGAATGTTATCAAACCTCTCACAAAACTTCATTCATCTGTTGGCAATTTTGTTTTCAAGGTTTTGTCTGGTTTTAAAAGTGCAGAGGTAAAAATAAATTATTTTACAAATGTTGCGATATATTCAATTATTTGAATTCAGTTATTTGACATTAAAAAAAAACTTTAATCGCACGATAATAGAATGTTCATTGTTGGAACTACTTTCACGTAATTGAAGAACAAAAAAATTAAAAATATTTGTAGTGGCGTGACATCACTTTTTATTACTTTTTTTATTCAGGGGTGATTAGTTCTAAGTCGGAATATTCTTCCAGACAAAACTCGAAACATGAGGGCATTTGGAAACTCAAAGAAGGCCTCACAGGCCGTTGGCAGTATGTACCATTGCTTTAGATCTATTTATCCCGCTTGATGCTGTTGTTTCATCTCCCAAACCGAACATAATGCATTCAGAAACACCAATGAGCAATGAGTGTTTTGCCTCTGCCGAAATTTATGTGAACAAGGCATCAGGAGTTACCCGCATCCGTCTGTTCGTACGTTCGCATGCGCTATTAGTTTAGTTTCCTCGTGAAGATTGTTATCAAGCTTTACGTCTGTACAGTGAACTTAGGATCCTGGTCTGAAAGTTAAGTTCGATTCACAGAATTTTTGTGCGAGGAGTATGAGTTATTACCCTTAATTGTACTAATACTATGCCAATTTTAGGTTTCCGTGTGATATCTTTACCTGCCGTTGATGGAATGATTTAAACGGTTTGTGAAAACTAATTTCGATTTTAAGATTATCTGGCGCCTGTAATTCCATTCTAATGGTTCTTAATGGGAGCATGAATACGAATTTCTATTTCAAGATTATCTGGCGCCGGTAATTCTATAGTAAAGGTTCTTATTGGGAGAACGGATACGAATTTCGATTTTTAAGGTTATCCAGCGCCTGTAATTCTATAGTAATGTTTTTTAATGGGAGCGCGAACACCATTTTCGATTTTAAGATTATCTGGTGCTTGCGATTCCATAGTAATGGTTCTTTATGTGAACACGGGTACGAATTTCGATGTTAAGATTATCTAGAGCCTGTAATTCCATAGTAATGGTTCTTGATGGGAGCACGGATACGAACTTCGATTTTGAGATTATGTGGCGCCTGTAATTCTATAGTAATGCTACATAATGGGAGCACGGCTACGAATTAGGATTTTAAGATTATCTCCTGTAATTGTATAGTAATGGTTCTCAAGGGAAGCACGGACACGAATTTAATTTCGATTTTAAGATTATCTGGAGCCTGTAATTCTATAGTAATGGTTCTTAATGGAAGTACGGATACAAATTTCGATTTTAAGATTATCTGTTTCCTGTAATTCTATATAGCTATGGTTCTTAATGGAAGCACGATTACTCAGTGATTAGAGTATTGGGCACAGGACTTTAATCCGAAAGGTCGACATTTCGATCCTGACCCACGCCATCTTCGCCGTGTCATGGGGCAAGGCAATTAATTCTTAAAGACTCCAGAACCGAAAAAAAGAATATTGATGGAACGTTCAATTTGGAAAAAAAAATATAAAAAATTAATTTTGCTTTTAAAATGTTTTGTTTCCTAAAATATACATAAAAAGAAGGCACTTGAATTAAGTTTTTAAAAATCGAGACAAAAACTCATTTTTCCGATGCGTATTCTCAATTAATCAAACGAGTTAAAAGAAACCTCTTGTTTACATCACGATCAGCACGAAAGCGTCGGTTTAGTCGAAAAGGAATTTATTTACTATGTCGAAGAATACGAGGGAATGGCGGCTGAAGAACAGACCAAAAGGAAAAAATACCCCAGATGTGAAAAAGTAGAACGCGAGAACAAAGAGCGTTCGGCCATGCTGAAATCAAATAGGATGCTCGGGTGAATTGGAGGTGAAGAGACAAAAAGAGAACAAAAGAGTGATTCGGTGTTTGGTAGGCATACTGAAAGAACAAGAATGCATCGGCCGCTGATACGAAGGAAGGAAAATCAAAGATGGGAGATGTGATGATTCGGAATCAGAGACCTTGACAATATGGCTGCAGGCACCACATTTGTTCTTTTATCTTGTATAAAAAGTGAGTTTGGGCCCAAAAATGAAATTTCGGTAATGGCCGCCTTAATTTGCATATTACGCACAACGCTCAGGGGTGCGAGGAGGCTATCATCCAGATTCTTCATCAGCAGCCTCCAAAGATAAAAGAACAGCAAAATGAAACTTTGTGGCAACTAAATTGTCTAGGTTATCTGCTCTACTGCTGAACTACAACGTGTGTCTGACCACAGAAATCAAATATACAATAGCCCTGTGTTTTACGTTTGTACTCGAGACGATCGATGACAAGATAGTGCTGGAGTTGAAGAAAGAGATGATTCTTCCCCAACCTTCAGATAGTGAAGACACACAGATATTTTCGAGAGCTCTCGCAATGGCAGGTAAAGAGTGAATCTTGAGATTATTGATGAATAGACAATCAAACAGAGCAGAATTTTTATTATAAAAAATAACAACAAAAAAATAAAATAATTTTTAAAAAAAACAGGAAACAAACAGTCATTTTGGAAAATAAAAGATCCTAAGTGGAGAGACGACATGGTTCGTGAGTTACATGAATCAAAGAGAAACATTCAAGTTAGTGACAAAGCGAAACGATTGGGAGACATCGAAGTCAGATGCGATATGCATAACATATTTGGACTCTTGACTGGAATGCAAAGAAAGCCAGGAAAGAGATCGTGTGAGAACGAAACCCACCATGGAAGGTTATATGGTAGTCACGCTGATAAGTCTACAAGATGAATCTTACAAACATCGCGCTCCAGTGTATAGCTTCTGGTCGACGAGTACGCGATACGATGTAACAGCACTCCCACCTGTGGACTGTGAACTATCGTTTCTAGATTACGAAATTCCGAAGACACCTGCGTCGGTAACAGCGACATCGGATGATCCTCCACCTCTTCACGACTGCTTAGTAACGTCCGAAACGAAATCTGATGGCACGGGAGAGATAATAAGAGAACACTCTCAATTACACAGAAAGAATAATCGTGACGTTCATTTATCATTTGGGGTTCGCTGGTAAGAAATCGCTACATAGGTAACAAGTTGGTGATGATACACGGTAATGATCGGATACTCAATGAGACAAACTATGCGGGTACACGTGGACTGTGGCATCTGATCGGGTCTGAGAGACCTTACAAAGATGCTTATAGAATGGAAAATCTATTGCATCCTACAAAAACGATCCTAGCAGGACGAGTCCGAACTCAGGTGGAACAAACAGGCCAGGTGTAAACTGGGGGGTGATACCGACGTAGGACAACAATAAACCATCCATTGGACAGAGTGTCAACAAACCTTGCATTTCCAATTCGTTACGCAAGCGACTGGAACTCTTGGTGGCTTCCAGAAAGGCTGGTGGTGCGGGAGTGTGAAGTGAGACAGGGAGCATCTGCGACAAATTATTGAGGTAAAGATCTTCGACAGACATATGTACAGTACGTGGAGAGTGGATTGTAACTAAATCACTCGCGGAGTGGGGTTATCACCCAAGCTATAACTTTCAAATTGTGTACACATCGACAACAAACACAAGCAATGTTTCAGCCAATGGACCTCCGGGTTTAACCCGGAGGTCCGTTGGCTGAAACTCTGCTTGTGCTTGTTATGCTTTGCAGCAAATTTGCAATTATTGCTTGGGTGGAATCTCCACTCTGTGGGTGATGTAGTGATAATACACTCTCCACGTACTGTATAAGCATCTAATGAGTTTGTGAAAAGACTAGAATATTAAAAAAACAAAGAGGAAAAAAAATGTAAAAAAATATATTAGTGATCAGAAATAGAGGATTTAGAATATGTTACACTCATGGTGGATCAAATGTCTTTTATTCAGTAATAGGATTTCTAGTCGTGACATAGACCGGTAAACGAACAGCGAATTTAGTGGATTCCAAATGATAAAAACTCATTCTAAAATGGGAAAACATATTATCGAGGACACAGATGGAAATATAAAGGATCTGATCGACGGTTTTGGTCATTACACCACCAAAGCCACACAAAAATTCTCTAAAAAAAAATCAACAACAGTATAATAAAGTTACACGATATCAAAGTGCCGCGGAATCTTTGTGCAAATTCGTAATCAATATTAGTCGATTTGTACTTACGGGAACACTAAAATGCAGAGACGTCACTATGCGCGGAGGAAAAGACTTACGTCCATTTTGATAGGTTTTCACAAAAATGACCTGTACTCTACAAATCTACCATTCAGTTTGCATGGGGAAATTGGGAACACTCGCATCCTCAGTATCATAAGTCTCCACCAACAGCCGTGCACCCTGGCCCTCATCCACAGTACCATAAGTCTCCACCAACAGCCGTGCACCCTGGCCCTCATCCACAGTATCATAAGTCTCCACCAACAGCCGTGCACCCTGGCCCTCATCCACAGTATCATAAGTCTCCACCAACAGCCGTGCACCCTGGCCCTCATCCACAGTATCATAAGTCTCCACCAACAGTCGTGCACCCTGGCCCTCATCCACAGTATCATAAGTCTCCACCAACAGCCGTGCACCCTGGCCCTCATCCACAGTATCATAAGTCTCCACCTACAGCCGTGCACCCTGGTCCTCATCCACAGTATCATAAGTCTCCACCAACAGCCTTGCACCCTGGCCCTCATCCACAGTATCATAAGTCTCCACCAACAGCCGTGCACCCTGGTCCCCATCCTCAGTGTCATAAGTCTCCACCAACAGCCGTGCACCCTCGCCCCCATCCTCAGTATCATAAGTCTCCACCAACAGCCTTGCACCCTGGCCCTCATCCTCAGTATCATAAGTCTCCACCAACAGCCTTGCACCCTGGCCCTCATCCACAGTATTTTAAGTCTCCACAAACAGCCGTGCACCCTCGCCCCCATCCTCAGTGTCATAAGTCTCCACCAACAGCCGTGCACCCTGCTGGCCCCCATCCTCAGTGTCATAAGTCTCCACCAACAGCCGTGCACCCTCGCCCCCATCCTCAGTATCATAAGTCTCCACCAACAGCCGTGCACCCTCGCCCCCATCCTCAGTATCATAAGTCTCCACCAACAGCCGTGCACCCTGGCCCTCATCCACAGTATCATAAGTCTCCACCAACAGCCGTGCACCCTGGCCCTCATCCTCAGTATCCCAAGTCTCCACCAACAGCCATGCACCCTCGCCCTCATCCTCAGTATCATAAGTCTCCACCAACAGCCGTGCACCCTGCTGGCCACATCCTCAGTATCATAAGTCTCCACCAACAGCCGTGCACCCTGGCCCTCATCCACAGTATCATAAGTCTCCACCAACAGCCGTGCACACTGGCCCTCATCCACAGTATCATAAGTCTCCACCAACAGCCGTGCACCCTGGCCCTCATCCTTAGCTAATAGTTTCACGAGGACATTAGTGGTACTGGAAGTGGTAGAAGTTTGCACGGCTCCAGGAGTATTAATCTTTGTCAGTACTAATGGTTCCAGGAGGGCATTAGTGGTACTTGAAGTGGTAGAAGTTTGCACTGCTCCAGGAGTATTAATGGTTGTCAATACTGATAGTTACACGAGAACATTAGTGGTACTGGGAGTGGTAGAAGTTTGCACGGCTCTAGGAGTATTAATGGTTGTCAATTCTAATAGTTCCCCGAGGACAAAGGACATTAGTGGGACTGGATGTGGTAGAAGTTTTCACGGCTCTAGGAGTATTAATGGTTGTCTATACTAATAGTTCCACAAGGACATTAGAGGTGGTACTGGATGTGGCAGAAGTTTGCACGGCTCTAGGAGTATTGGTGGTTATCAATACTAAAAGTTCTAGGAAGACATTAGTAGTACTAGAAGTGGCTGAAGCCAGCAACAGTGACAATGATATAATTTTATCTCATTCCTGTCTCCATGTCAAATTTGTCCCTTCAGCACCCCTCTTCTATCGTATGATGCCTTGAAGGTCATGGGAAAATGTCATGGGAAAATCCTCAGTGAGGTATAATCGTCGCCCAATAGTGGCCTAGGGTACCCAGATGAGGATAAGAGGGATGACAGATTATACCTCATTGAAGGATATTTACATGGCCGTTATGACATTATACGATAGAAATGGGGTGTCGAAGGCCAGTCGTTTGTTAGTTAAGGGTGCTTGAAGTAGGTTGTCTGTGGACGTGGTCGTGCGATGCCCAGTTGAGGATAAGAGGGGCTGGAGGTTAGACTTTACTAAGGAATTTCCTCGTGGCCCTCAAGGCCTCATGAGATGGAAATGGGCAGCCGTTAGTCAGTGGTTGTTCTGTTGGGGTTGGGGTGCGTGAAGTGGGGTACCATGGGACCTGGTTTTTTAATACCAATGTGAGGATATTAGAGATGATAGATTATACTTGATTGTGAGAATTTCTTTCTGGCCCCGTGTTTCCAAATACCTAGATGATGGTATAGGGAACTGTAGGTTACCGAGATAGTCATGCATAGCTAGGAAGTATGGAGAAGTGCGACAAATCAATAGTAAGGGTACAAACCTGTAAGGGTGGTAGCGGGCTATAGCTTTGGGTGACTACAAGGTTAATCAAATGACAGATAGTTCAAGGCAAGGTGGAAGCCGATGGTAAAACTACCAGGAGCTGAAAAGAAACTAGGAGCCATATGGAAGCCATGTTGTATGTATTCTCAAACAACAAGAAGAGCTGTAGAGCAGTATTAGGAGTCATTCGGTCAAGAAAATGCCCGATAGCTCATTTGCTGGACGGGATTCGAGTCGTCAGAGCGATGGCTGTTTGAGTCATTACTTTACAGCTGATTTGCTCGATAAGATTCGGGTCGTTCGAGTAATACCTATCCCTGCTCCATCATCTTTGAGGATTTGAGAATCAAAGAGGTCTCTGTTGTCCACAAGTGAAACAACTCTATATAGGTAGGTACAGATCAGCACTCTGACTGACGATTATAGAACTTGGACGAGGGAAGAGGTCGTTACAAGGGAGTAGTCAAGAGTAGCTTGGACTAGATGAACTACTAGGATTGGAGTAGCTAGAATAGCGTCTGTAATGCAGAAAATGGGGAAAATCCAAACCAGTAAAACTACTCTAGTTCAATCGAACTTTAGAAACCTTTACGGTCCCATAGCACTACGTGCTGCTGTTATAAAGAGGACTATCAAGAAATCCAAACAACATGTAGAAACCGAGGATTTACTGGAAAATCCGAGCCAAATAAACGGATAAAAGCTGGAGATTCTGAAAGAATCCGAACTAGTAAAATTTGTCGGGTCTATTTGGGTAATTTTACAAAGTATCCGAGGATTTGGGTAGAATCCTAACTACCCCTATACACAGGAACGCGCCTTATAGCACTATGTGCTACTCTTATAAGCCCAAAATGGGGCAATCCGAGTCCGTTCCGGTGGTTTTAGACTGTTTTCGGAGTGGTTGTCGGGTCTGTTTGGATAATTAGATACACTCCCATTGAATCGACCACGCCTACCAAACATAAACCCTCCTTTAACAAGCTTTCCAGTCTCGTAGCAACCATGCGTTATCAATGAAACCAAAATGGCGGCCTCCAGTATACAAAATGGACGACGGAAGCACGTGTCACCCTAACAACACGCGTTGTGCATGCGCACTGGCACAGCGTATCACTATGGTAATCACGTCACAACATGGCCACATATGCGGGTCAACAAGACAACCAAACACGGCGCCACAGGGTCTCGTGACATGGCGTTACTTCTGAGGCACCCCAGCGAGGTCCCCATGGTGGGAGATTAAGTGTCGAGCTATACTACCAAGACATAATTTATGACCTTTTGAAGGAATGAGCTCTATAAACTCCTCAAACCCTAGACTATAGGACAGAAATCGAAATCATCCCTCATGGAGGAATTTTGGAGACAAATAAAATTTTAAAGGTTGAAGTATTAAGTACAATAATTTGCCTGTTGACACTTTATAACCTGAGCAGTCACCAGATATTGACACTTTAGTAACGAAAGGTTGACTGAAAAATTGCTAAAAATTTGGACAAATGTGTGTCAAGAAAACAGGGTTTCATTCCAGAGCTATTCTGTGTACAGAGATGTATCAGGTGTCTAAACTTTGAAATGATATATAACACATCCATGTAGTCTTATCAAATATTGCTACAGAAAACATTTGCAAGTGACATTATTTCCTATGATTTGCATATAAACGTCTAAATTCCATAACACATACTTCATGGATAGAGGCAACACATCTGCTGGTGATTTACTTATACATATTCCGTACAAACAATTTATCAGATTTTATGATGCACTCCACATATCTATGGAAAAGGGTAAACATTCCGTTAAAATCATTAAGCAATGATACATTCAATCACAGACCATAAACTTCAAATATCTCACAACCTGCAATGTCATTACTCACACATTTGTCACATTGACCATAAGCATAACTTGTATTAACGCATATCATCAAATAGGCTATTATCAAGTTACAGACTTATGTACAAGGTAGTTAGATATGTAACAGTCATTGGTAAGGAACAATAACAATATGGGGAGAGTCTGACTAATGTTAAGGGAAAACAGTCATTTATGACACACATAACAGACCTGCACAACAATTAACCGTCATCATTATATTCCTCGCATATAATATCATCACTGTTATCAAATTCAACTTCAACAATACCATTATTGTCAGCAGCATCTTCCTTCTGCAAAGGGTGTTGTAACAATATGTCACTCAGTTATGGAGGAAGTATGTCTACAGTACGTGGAGAGTGTATTATCATTAAATCACCCGTAGAGTGGAGAGTCCACCCGAGCAATAATTGCAAATTTATTCCAAAGCATAACCATCACAAGCGAAGTTCCAGCCAATGGACCTCCGGGTTAAACCCGGACGTCCATTGGCTGAAACATTGCTTGCGTTTATGTCCATATGTACAGAATTTTAAAGTGATACTTTGGGTGATAACTCCACTCCACGGGTGATTTAGTTGCAATCCACTCTCCACGTACTGTCCATCAGTCCAAACATATGTCAGGTTGCATCCTTCTTCAATCTTCTGTCTATGTCTTTCAGGATGAGGAATATCTGGATTTTGAACAGATGCTGTGTTACAGATAAGTGCCTAATAGGTTGCTTGGTAAATGTGCATCTTGAGGGATGATCGACATGGTGCCAGCACGCTGAGATCAACACCATCCCGACTGGATAATTGTTTGTGATTTTGGATGAAACTTTTATTTGAAGAGCTCATAACTGACTTAGTTATCGTCTGAACTTGTTTTTTACCATATATAACACACACAACTCTTTCAAGACCTAACAAAACGTCCTCCGAGTTCCAATGTGTTCTATCTGTCAGTAGGCAAGCCAGTAGGCACGCCAGTATGCACGTCAGTAGGCACGTCAGTAGGCACGCCAGTAGGCAAGCCAGTAGGCACGTCAGTAGGCACGCCAGTAGGCACGTCAGTAGGCAAGTCAGTAGGCACTCCAGTCGGCACGCCAGTAGGCACGCCAGTGGGCACGCCAGTAGGCACGTCAGTAGTAGGCACGCCAGCCGGCACGCCAGTAGGCACGTCAGTAGGCACGCCAGTAGGCACGTCAGTAGGCACGCCAATAGGCAAGCCAGTAGGCACGCCAGTAGGCACTCCAGTAGGCAAGCTAGTAGGCACGCCAGTAGACACGTCAGTAGGCAAGCCAGTAGGCACGCCAGTAGGCACGTCAGTAGGCACGCCAGTAGGCACGCCAGTAAGCACGTCAGTAGGCACGCCAGTAGGCACATATAACACATTGGAACTCAGGGGACGAAAAGTTCATTATTGACAGGAGTTGTATTTCCTAGTTCACCAAATGTTACAAGGAACTCAGGACACTTTTCAAGATCTTTCTGAAGCTTGAGTTTCCCTTGGCGAACACAGATACTTGTTGAGTCACTCCATGTGAAGGCATGATATCCAAGCAACGATTTTGTGAAATCTGTATTTCGATGAGCAGATATTGCCTGGATATGAAGCTGCCTTCTCTTGATTCCATTTCCTGTGTCAAACGGGAGAATTTTGGGGATGAGATCATCAAGATGCAAAAGCAGGACAAATACATCAGTATCTGGTGATCAAACGGTTATGACTTTGGTCGTGCATTCAGCAGATGCATGAATTGCACGCAGAATAATTTTGTTGTCTGCCTCTTCATGACAACATCACAGTTCATCTACAGCAGATGGAGAAACATCAACCCCAGTGTAACTATTGAGGCTTACTTACTCTCACAAACGAAGTAGATCCCTTGAAATTTGATGCTTACTTTGGATTGGACCATTCCTCACATAGCAACTTCATCAGGTTGATTTTGTTTTTGCCATTGGAGAGGAATGATTTCCAGTCAATGGAGAGGAATGATTTCCAGTCCCTTGGTACCTGTGTCGTAAGCCCTTTCACTAGCAAAGGCTCTGACACACCATTGCGCTGCCTCACTACAGCTGTTATGGAGTCATTGTGGTAGCTGTGTTAGCTGTCAGTTACAAAGTCCACTCGCACAACTTTTGGAAGTGCATTAAACATCTTTTCTGTAACTTGTTCAAATGGATTTGGAAGCTTGGTGAGTGAGCGCAGAAGAGCATTCCCATCCAGGATATAAGTAACATCTTCATTGTTAGGCTTCTCTTTGGCTGCCATGTCATGTCCAAGATAATGAAGGAGATTTACCTTCTTTGTCATTGCTGGGGCATCATCAGCTGTTGTCAGGTACAGGGAGAGAGGATTCAAAAGATATGACAAGATCTTTTCAACATCAATGTTATTGCTCTCTGACATGGTCACCAGCTGTCCAAATATATTTCGCTCAGCTCCAGGCCTTTCTCTCTAGAGGTGCTCAGTTTCATTTTCTTTCTTATGTTGCTGAATGTCATTAAATTTGTCTTCTTAAGTGGATTGTGACACAAATATGTACAAACACCTTGTTGACAATGGCAGAAAATGAAGCTTCTCTAATGGCATCAGCCGTCAGGCGATCATCTTCAATCGTGGGGAAATGACCGGGGAAGCACTCTCATATAGTGGCACAAATCATTCAACCCATGGCATAATCATATTCAGGAATGTGATGGTAGTGCAGTGATTTCCCAAGTGCAGTCATCCCCAAGACAAAAGCAAGGTCTGTTAGTTATCATCTGACACAACTTGAACCTTGCTTTATTTATTTATTTATTTTTATTTATTTATTTATTTATTTATTTATTTATTTATTTATTTATTTATTTATTTATTTATTTATTTATTTATTTATTTATTTATTGCTGTTTTTAGGTCACATATTCCTGAACAATGGCTAATCGTGACCGTGCCAGTTTTACAGTTGGGGGAAGCCGGAGTACCCGGAGAGAACCGCCGAGCATTAACGAGCAACTGTCAGCTCCTGAACAGTCTAACTCTGTTCCGCTCAAGCAGGGTTACTGCGGATGAAGACATGTGCACCATCGACGTGCAGTTGGCCTTAGTACACGGCGTCATCATTCCCCCATGTAGGCAACCGGGATAAAGTGCCTTGCCCAATGACACAACACGGATTGTCCCGAACTGAGACCGAACTTGGGATATCTAGCATAGAAGTCCAAGAATCTACCACTGAGCCACCGCGCTTCCAAGGTAAACCAAGTAATCATGAGAACTTCATTTAATAAGCTAGATTCCAGCCATCGTGATTTTGGTGTGCAATAGTCTAGTGGTTTAAGAGCTGGACACTTGATTGCCAGGCGGGAGTGCCAAAAGTTCGATTCCGGGGATCAGAAACCAACATTCGGAATTCTTCAAAAACCACATACACACCCACACAACGCACACACAACACACACACATACTCTTACTTTAATACACGACAGAATGAATATCGAAACAGTAAAAATAATAAAGGATGAATTCAATTCAATCAACTGCAAATTAAAACAACCTTTTAATCTTCGACCTGTAATCGTTTATCAGAAAAAACAAAAGCTTGCATTATATCATTGTAAGAGTCAGTTTGAGCCGTTCCTAAACTCAATACTTAGGTTAAATACAACTTGTGTACTTTTGGTCATGTAACAAGGTTTAATATATATTTGTAAGAAAACAATCTTTCCTTTCCGGGGAATATTACAAGATAAACACTTCAGTGGGAAATGTGTCTGCGCCCGTGGGTATTTTTATAAACACACACACACCTAATTTAGCAAGCATTTATGTAGCGGAATGGGAGGAAATTGCCTCAGCTAAATGTACAAAGCATCCTTTTGTGCATCCCAGATATTTAGATAACATTTTGGGGTGGGAGTGGGAGAGGGGGAACATTCAAAAAAATATTTTGATACATTTTTAGAAATATTAAACAATCGTGATCCACAATGTGTCATTTCATTATGATAGTCCCCCAAGAAACAGACAAAATAATAATAGACATATGCAGAACTAAAATGAATGTAGATGTAAAACCTGAATTTGTCAATAGATGCCAACCAATTGGTAAGCTCCGGTCAGTTCCCCGAGGGGAAAGAAGTGAAAAGAGTATCAGTATTATTGCTAGGTTCACAACATAACACAAAAAAGTGAAATCTTCAAATTCAAAAAGTTACTAAAGAATTCTGGGGGGTCGCATATTCATCACAGAAGCTCTTACCAGCTACAGATATGAAATAATCAAATCACTCATGTCCCTGAAAAGAGACCACAAAATCCACACATTTTGAACACTGGATGGGAGAATGGTGCAAAGAAATCCTTCTCAGGACCCAAAATTCTTATAAAAAATAAAGATGATTTAACATTTAACATATTTCAGAATGAATTTATTGAACATGACATATCGCGAAAAACTTACAGTAAGCAGGTGCTTCTAGTCAAGTGTCGTCTGCCTATTAAGGCAGACGACACTTGACTAGAAGAACCTGCTCAGTGTTTAATTCTCCCCCAGCCCAAAGATAGCCGAACCGTCACAGTTAGATTACCTGCCGTATTACACCATAGGCAAGAAACCTCGACTCCCGGCTTCTAAGAGTTAATGGCCATCTAAATGATAAATCCTCCTCCCTACTTCATGTAATGCACATGAAGCCAACCATTTTATTTGAATATTTGGTGGTTTGATTGAACAAAAATGTGTATTGCAAAAGCTACAGGGGGCCCTGTTTTGCACAATCGTGGCCCGCGTTGCCGTGAAATGCTCCTGCACCCAGTCGACAATTCTACATCCTACTCAGCGTGATCCTAGATTGAGGTACTGTTTATTTTAAACCTCGAGAAGTAACCCTAGTAGTTAAAAAGCCCAGAGGCACATGTCTGAGAAAGCTGCACATTCATAAATAGAAATGACCCCATGTTTGACTCTACAGAGGGTTTTTTTTTTCCGGGAGGGTCACAAGCTACCTCATAAAGTCATTAAGTGGAATGGTTACAAGCTAAATGTGTGGTGTGGACCAATCAATATTTTCAACGTGCAGCCCTAAGGCTGCACGTTGAAAACATTAATTGGTCTTACCCCAAATAATGAATATGGACTCTTCCAATTGCTTCCATTGAACTTACATGGGCGATACCATCAGTGTTCAAAGGTTTAAACATAGTCCTCACTATATTCTTAGAAATTAGCCTAGAACACTCTCTACCCATTCTAAACCATAATGAAAACGCCTTGCGTATTTGATGTAAATATATACGCTGTAGCAAATGTTAACAGATTGATCTATGGTATTTATAACCTGGGATACCCTGTTCTCAGATTTAACCCCAATCTTCAACTTGTACCCCCTCCCCTATGATGAGATGAGCAAAATATATTACAAGTTACCAAGGTAACTATAGTGGTGGTTAGACTGGTCATACCTATCAGGTCAATATATTAACAGATTATATTATTAGTTCTATCCCCACCTCCCTTTAGATGGGCTGATCTAAATGATCAACACATGATTCTATTGACCAAATTGGAGAATTGGAGAACATAAAACAGCCAAACCTATATACATTAAGATACACACAACTACAGCACTGTGAAATCACAGAACATTTTTTCTATGTGTTTTGTACGATCATGCTCAGAAAATACTAGGACTCATAATTGGCAAAGCACCATTTCAAACTGTGAAACTTCCCCACTGACTCTGTTAACCATCAAATAACTTGCTAGCAAACAGGCTAATAGTTTGTCCTCCATTGATACCACCCACCCTATCCCGAATCTCTGATTGACCAAAATGCCCCCCCCCCCTCCCCTTTCCACAACTACCATCACCAGCACACACATACACGCACGTTTATGGTAGGCTGACCCAATTATCTTTCCGGTCACTAATATAACTAAAATGATATCTTGCTTGGCCATAAATGCACTTGGCATAGGGCGTACCTATCTCCCAATCTAGACTATACATCCCGACCATCCCGTCTGAATTTCAGACCCCTCACAATGATATCACCACGCCCACCCACAGATAGGCCGGCAGAATTATACTGTGGAATACTATTATAATTTGTCTATTATTCGATTTAAACTTGTTTGTCCCTATATCCCGATAAATTCTCTCTCTTGATTGGTCAAAATGCCTCGGACAAATAGCCATGGCGAAGGGTGCACCCAGCAACCAAGGTATATGAGAGCGTGCAACATCCAGGGTATAAACACACGCGAAGCATCGGGGGTATACGGTTTAAATGAAACATTTTTGCTTTTGCTCAATTCGATATAAAAATACAACCCAAAAACATGAAAATAGTCACAAATGTAATCAGATTTCCGAAAATTCGGTCATATTTTGCTGTTATAAATTAAATAGTCGAATAATTAAATTAAACAATTTGAGAAAAATAAAATAAGAGCAAATATCGTCCCCTCAGTTCCAATGTGTTCTATGTGCCAGTAGGCCACCAGTAGGCCACCAGTAGGCCACCAGTAGGCCAGTAGTAGGCCACCAGTAGGCCACCAGTAGGCCACCAGTAGGCCAGTAGTAGGCCACCAGTAGGCCACCAGTAGGCCACCAGTAGACTGCCAGTAGGCCAGTAGTAGGCTGCCAGTAGGCCACCAGTAGGCCACTAGTAGGCCACCAGTAGGCCACCAGTAGGCCAGTAGTAGGCCACCAGTAGGCCACCAGTAGGCCACCAGTCTACTGGTGGCCACCAGTAGGCCACCAGTAGGCTGCCAGTAGGCCAGTAGTAGGCTGCCAGTAGGCCACCAGTAGGCTGCCAGTAGGCCACCAGTAGGCCACCAGTAGGCCACCAGTAGGCTGCCAGTAGGCCAGTAGTAGGCTGCCAGTAGGCCACCAGTAGGCCGCCAGAAGGCCACCCGTAGGCTACCAGTATGCCACCAGTAGGCTGCCAGTAGGCCACAGTAGGCCACAGTAGGCCACCAGTAGGCTGCCAGTAGGCCAGTAGTAGGCTGCCAGTAGGCCACCAGTAGGCCACAGTAGGCCACCAGTAGGCTACCAGTAGGCCAGTAGTAGGCCACCAGTAGGCCACCAGTAGGCCACCAGTAGACTGCCAGTAGGCCAGTAGTAGGCCACCAGTAGGCCACCAGTAGGCCACCAGTAGGCCACCAGTAGGCCAGTAGTAGGCCACCAGTAGGCCACCAGTAGGCCACCAGTAGGCCAGTAGTAGGCTGTCAGTAGGCCACCAGTAGGCCACCAGTAGGCTGCCAGTAGGCCAGTAGTAGGCTGCCAGTAGGCCACCAGTAGGCTGCCAGTAGGCCACAGTAGGCCACCAGTAGGCCACCAGTAGGCCACCCGTAGGCCACCAGTATGCCACCAGTAGGCTGCCAGTAGGCCACCAGTAGGCCACCAGTAGGCCACCAGTAGGCTGCCAGTAGGCCAGTAGTAGGCTGCCAGTAGGCCACCAGTAGGCCACCAGTAGGCCACCAGTAGGCCACCCGTAGGCTACCAGTATGCCACCAGTAGGCTGCCAGTAGGCCAGAGTAGGCCACAGTAGGCCACCAGTAGGCTGCCAGTAGGCCAGTAGTAGGCTGCCAGTAGGCCACCAGTAGGCCACAGTAGGCCACCAGTAGGCTACCAGTAGGCCAGTAGTAGGCCACCAGTAGGCCACCAGTAGGCTACCAGTAGACTGCCAGTAGGCCAGTAGTAGGCCACCAGTAGGCCACCAGTAGGCCACCAGTAGGCCACCAGTAGGCCAGTAGTAGGCCACCAGTAGGCCACCAGTAGGCCACCAGTAGGCCAGTAGTAGGCTGTCAGTAGGCCACCAGTAGGCCACCAGTAGGCTGCCAGTAGGCCAGTAGTAGGCTGCCAGTAGGCCACCAGTAGGCCGCCAGTAGGCCACAGTAGGCCACCAGTAGGCCACCAGTAGGCCACCCGTAGGCCACCAGTATGCCACCAGTAGGCTGCCAGTAGGCCACCAGTAGGCCACCAGTAGGCCACCAGTAGGCTGCTAGTAGGCCAGTAGTAGGCTGCCAGTAGGCCACCAGTAGGCCACCAGTAGGACACCAGTAGGCCACCAGTAGGCCAGTAGTAGGCCACCAGTAGGCCACCAGTAGGCCACCAGTAGGCCACCAGTAGACTGCCAGTAGGCCAGTAGTAGGCTGCCAGTAGGCCACAGTAGGCCGCCAGTAGGCCGCCAGTAGGCCACCAGTAGGCCACCAGTAGGCCACCAGTAGGCCACCAGTAGGCTGCCAGTAGGCCAGTAGTAGGCTGCCAGTAGGCCACCAGTAGGCCGCCAGTAGGCCACAGTAGGCCACCAGTAGGCCACCAGTAGGCCACCCGTAGGCCACCAGTATGCCACCAGTAGGCTGCCAGTAGGCCACCAGTAGGCCACCAGTAGGCCACCAGTAGGCTGCTAGTAGGCCAGTAGTAGGCTGCCAGTAGGCCACCAGTAGGCCACCAGTAGGACACCAGTAGGCCACCAGTAGGCCAGTAGTAGGCCACCAGTAGGCCACCAGTAGGCCACCAGTAGGCCACCAGTAGACTGCCAGTAGGCCAGTAGTAGGCTGCCAGTAGGCCACAGTAGGCCGCCAGTAGGCCGCCAGTAGGCCACCAGTAGGCCACCAGTAGGCCACCAGTAGGCCACCAGTAGGCCAGTAGTAGGCCACCAGTAGGCCACCAGTAGGCCACCAGTAGGCCACCAGTAGGCCAGTAGTAGGCTGCCAGTAGGCCACCAGTAGGCTGCCAGTAGGCCACCAGTAGGCCACCAGTAGGCTGCCAGTAGGCCAGTAGTAGGCTGCCAGTAGGCCACCAGTAGGCCACCAGTAGGCCACCAGTAGGTCACCAGTAGGCCAGTAGTAGGCCACCAGTAGGCCATCAGTAGGCCACCAGTAGGCCAGTAGTAGGCCACCAGTAGGCCACCAGTGGGTCACCAGTAGGCTGCCAGTAGGCCAGTAGTAGGGTGCCAGTAGGCCACCAGTAGGCCGCCAGTAGGCCACAGTAGGCCACCAGTAGGCCACCAGTAGGCCACCCGTAGGCCACCAGTATGCCACCAGTAGGTTGCCAGTAGGCCACCAGTAGGCCACCAGTAGGCTGCCAGTAGGCCAGTAGTAGGCTGCCAGTAGGCCACCAGTAGGCCACCAGTAGGCCACCAGTAGGCCAGTAGTAGGCCACCAGTAGGCCAGTAGTAGGCTGCCAGTAGGCCACCAGTAGGCCAGTAGTAGGCTGCCAGTAGGCCACCAGTAGGCTGCCAGTAGGCCACCAGTAGGCCACCAGTAGGCCACCAGTAGGCTGCCAGTAGGCCAGTAGTAGGCTGCCAGTAGGCCACCAGAAGGCCACCAGTAGGCCACCAGTAGGCCACCAGTAGGCCAGTAGTAGGCCACCAGTAGGCCACCAGTAGGCCACCAGTAGGCTGCCAGTAGGCCAGTAGTAGGCTGCCAGTAGGCCACCAGTAGGCCACCAGTAGGCCACCAGTAGGCCACCAGTAGGCCACCAGTAGACTGCCAGTAGGCCAGTAGTAGGCTGCCAGTAGGCCAATAGTAGGCCATCAGTAGGCCGCCAGTAGGCCACCAGTAGGCCACCAGTAGGCCACCAGTAGGCCACCAGTAGGCCACCAGTAGGCCAGTAGTAGGCTGCCAGTAGGCCACCAGTAGGCCACCAGTAGGCCACCAGTAGGCCACCAGTAGGCCAGTAGTAGGCCACCAGTAGGACACAGTAGGCCACCAGTAGGCTGCCAGTAGGCCAGTAGTAGGCTGCCAGTAGGCCACCATAAGGCTGCCAGTAGGCCACCAGTAGGCCACCAGTAGGCCACCAGTAGGCTGCCAGAAGGCCACCAGTAGGCCACCAGTAGGCCACCAGTAGGCCACCAGTAGGCTGCCAGTAGGCCACCAGTAGGCCACCAATAGGCCACCAGTAGGCCACCAGTAGGCCACCAGTAGGTTGCCAGTAGGCCAGTAGTAGGCTGCCAGTAGGCCACCAGTAGGCCACCAGTAGGCCACCAGTAGGCCACCAGTAGGCTGCCAGTAGGCCAGTAGTAGGCTGCCAGTAGGCCACCAGTAGGCTGCCAGTAGGCCACCAGTAGGCCACCAGTAGGCCACCAGTAGGCTGCCAGTAGGCCAGTAGAAGGCTGCCAGTAGGCCACCAGTAGGCTGCCAGTAGGCCACCAGTAGGCCACCAGTAGGCCACCAGTAGGCACCAGTAGGCTGCCAGTAGGCCACCAGTAGGCCACCAGTAGGCCACCAGTAGGCCACCAGTAGGCCACCAGTAGGCTGCCAGTAGGCCACCAGTAGGCTGCCAGTAGGCCACCAGTAGGCCACAGTAGGCTGCCAGTAGGCCACCAGTAGGCCACCAGTAGGCCACCAGTAGGCCACCAGTAGGCCACCAGTAGGCCACCAGTAGGCTGCCTGGAGGCACCTAGAACACATTGGAACTCGGAGGACGATATGTGAACAAAATACTGTTTACTCGTTTCTTTAACGACCCAAGGAATGTAACTCTATCTGTTGTCTTCTGCGTTTGTAAAAGTAAACAGTTATTCACGAATTTGGTTCTACTTTTTATGGAGCGTGAGAAACGCGTCTACAAATTGTTCTCCGCTATGTTTCTATTGTGTTTCAAACGGGACAAACACGGTATTTCCGTCAACATGTATGGTATATGGAGATTTAATACCTGCGGTTAAAAACCGACATCCAAGTATTAAATCTCCATATACCATACATGTTGGCGGAGACTTATAATATGTTTGCACTCTACATGAGAAACTGGGAGCATCTGCCCATGCGTGCTGTAGCGTGATTTTCTTTCACACATGTTTTCCAGAGTTACGGCCCTTTGTCACTCTTTCGACTTAGGAAATATGTTATAGGTCGGGGACATTGGCTCACGCTTTTCGTTGTCGTCTTGTTATTATTATTAGTCAATTTAGTGTAACTTGTGATCATACAGTAGCAAACCTTACTAGTAGGTCAAGGATAAAGACCTAAGCAAATATCCTAAACCAATAGATTGGTGTAGGTCATAATGTCCCAAGGTGACTGCCATGAATGTTGCTAATTGACTGTTTTCGCAGACTTTTTATGCGAGAATAACTCAAAAAATTGTTCATGTCCCAAAGTGACTGCCATGAATGTTGGTAATTGACTGCTTTCTCAGACTTTTTATGCGAGAATAACTCAAAAAAACTGTTCATGACCTAATGCATCCACACAATGTCTTGAACCAAAACATATGTACTGTTCATGATGACAGACGCACTGCAAAATTATTTGCAGGTATGCTTCTTACATGTGTAGAAATAACACTCTACGGGTGTTTTACTGATCATCCACACTGCACATATTGTATCAGCCCTGACAAATAGCTTGTGTTGATATGCGAGCAAAGAGACTGACGGTAGTTTGTTTAGCCCGCCAGTCTCAAACCTGGGTAATGGATGAGGGCAGTCGTAATGCGTAATACAGTAGAATGGAAAATGTGGTTGCATACTTGTACCTTATAACTTGGGGAAGTGACATAACATTGTGCTGACACTTATGCACATCTTTCGCTCACCCCCTCTAGCTGTAGCTTCAGTGTTTGTCCATTGATAAGCATAAAGTGTATCTGTACAGTTCTATCATATTAACTGAATAACTTTATGAATTTAATAGAAGTATTCCATCAACAGGAGTTTTGTCATTTTCCTGTATTCTTGTGATAAATTGTGCATTCAGTCTGTTATAACTCGTTTTACTTAGCCACTTGAGCTTTGTCACACAAGATATAATTGTCAAAAAGCTTTTAATCGACACACCATGACCCACTAGGTCTATAACCATGGGGACAGGGCTTATGTCAGTAAAATTCTTTCATGCATCACCAGAATTCTTTTAATCAATTAACACGAGATTATTATAGCATCTATATGTGATTAACAGGTCAGTTTGTAGTGACTGTATAAAAAAAGTGTTGGTTGTTTGGAAGATATATCTAGTTAAAAAATTCCAACAAAACCATATCATGTGACCCCTTTTGGAATAAGCTCATTGGGTCACATGATATGGTCTTGTTGGAAATATTTTGAATTTTTAAACAAAAATAAAAATTTTTGATATTGTGTGCATAACTGCAATGGGTAAGGAGTTAAGTGGTAGAGTTATAAATTATAAACCCCCCTCCCCCCCCCCCCCCCAACTTCGGTAAAAATTTTAAATTTGTTATCAAATGGAACGCTCTCGTGGCCTTTTGTGGATTTCATTGCATGCTGCATTCTTGAAAAAAAACGTCCCCCCCCCCCTCGACAACACCTCTGAATGGGAGACCTACTGGGTGTGCCCTCAATATGCCAATAAGCCTCTTTTGGAAAAGTACAGGTAATAATGGTTATGTAGGGTTAATTTGATGTTTTTCGAATAAAAATGTACTTTTATGTAATTTGATGGTTTATTGCAGTGAAAAGTTACCGTTACTCTTATTTCTTCTCCAACAGAAAGCATGAGTAAATTGATGTCCAAGAGTAATATGTTATTTATTGATAAACCAGACAAATTTAACATTTAACATTTTAATCACTATCAAATTGATACATGGGATAAAAGGGCTTACAGTGCAAGGGGTTTGTAAATATATCTGTTCAACTAAAATGTGTGACTTTGCAGTGCATTCTACATAAGAGAATATCATAGTTTCTTCCCAAACCAACAGAGTGACATATATATCTTTATATTGGGAGACACTCTTTTGTCCTTCCATACTTCTTCTAGTGGTTTCCTTCAAGTTGACCTTTGCTGAACCATCCCAAAACAAAACATAAACAGAAGAAAATGTATGCCTTTAATCAGTGAACACTCTACTCATAACATTTGGTCTTGCTCTTTATTACTTTCAAGAATTAGGAAAAGGTTTCTTCGAATACGTTCTTGAATGTTTCTAGAATACAGCTGTTATTTTATTTTAAGGTATTTTATTGTTAAAAATCTGTTCTCTTACTTCTGCCATAGCAGACTTTCAGGCGATACTATCTACCACATGGCAGCAGTTCCAAGGCAAATTTCATTTTCCACATGTTCTATGTTTCATTCCAAGCATTTTGGTATATAATTTATTGGCGTAATTCATTTTGAGCCTTTTTAGACTTTGAAGAAAATTACCTGAAATTTGACCAAAGTTAGATTGGATGTGCCCTTAACGTAGGCTGCCTATTATGTAATCACATCCCAAACCTAAGGTGCGTGGAATATCAAACACTCCATTCCCAAAGATATGCTAAATGAACAACATGTCCAGTCCATGCAAACCACGCTCACCTTTTTGACCATTCACCAACTTGTACCCCATGAATGTGTGACCCAATTCGTCGACTGAGTGCTAGAATGTTCTATATCATAGAACATTCCAGCACTCAGGCGACGAATTATCATTTATTTACAATGTTCTATGTCATAGAACATTCCAGCACTCAGGCGACGAATTATCATTTATTTACAATGTTCTATATCATAGAACATTCCAGCACTCAGGCGACGAATTATCATTTATTCACAATGTTCTACATCATAGAACATTCCAGCACTCAGGCGACGAATTATCATTTATTTACAATGTTCTATATCATAGAACATTCCAGCACTCAGGCGACGAATTATCATTTATTTACAATGTTCTATGTCATAGAACATTCCAGCACTCAGGCGACGAATTATCATTTATTTACAATGTTCTATGTCATAGAACATTCCAGCACTCAGGCGACGAATTATCATTTATTTACAATGTTCTATATCATAGAACATTCCAGCACTCAGGCGACGAATTATCATTTATTTACTTTTATAATTCTGCCCGTCCTTTAAGTAATCGACAAGTCTGTGTTTTTCAAGAATTCCAAATCAGCAGAGCGTTTTATCTAACACCTCGAACACCTGTATAATATACAATATTCTATACGATATTTATCTACTACGCATGCGTTATGGTATGCTTGTATTGGTCTATATCTACTGACTCGTTTCCCTTCTATCACGACGTTTAGCTCTCTATGGGATAAATACCAAATCTTCCAAACCGTTTAGGAGGGATGTTTAAAGACAACTCTGAACTTCTTTGTAAATTTCAGGAGTTGGTACTATTGCTTAACTATATAGAAAAACAAATTCGAAACGTACCCAGCATGTGAAAGTCCACCTGCCATGTCAGTTCTTATGGAATGCATTTACAGTACGTGGAGAGTGGATTGTAACTAAATCACCCGCGGAGTGGGGTTATCACTCAAGCTAGAACTTTCAAATTTTGTACATATCGACAAAACACACAAGCAATGTTTCAGCCAATGGACCTCCGGGTTTAACCCGGAGGTCCATTGGCTGAAACTTTACTGGTGCTGGTTATGCTTTGCAACAAATTTGCAATTATTCCTCGGGTGGAATCTCCACTCTGCGGGTGATTTAGTGATAATACACTCTCCACGTACTGTGCTTGGAGTTTGAAAGGGCTTTTAGATATATAATGGAATACAAAATAATGTACACCATTTACAGAAACTCAATTTTCATCATACATGAAGACCTTCTTCTCGTTATTCTAACGTGATGATGGACTGTATTTATCTTTGATACTTGCTCACTCATATCATTTCAATCGACTACTGCGGATTGATCTGCTGATTAACTGCTGACCTCCAAGTTAAATCTTCTTAAACTGGGGATGGTTTTCATGTGAGACGGGCGAGCTATGGGTAACATATAGGTATGTGGGTGTGTGTATTTCTGTCATATGTGTGTGTGTACATGTATGGCTAGTTTTATATATATATATATATGTACATATATATATGCGTGACGGATGTGTATATATGTTTGTATTTGCGTGTCGTATGTAGTCTGTGCATCTTACATGGAGACCCTAGAACTATGACTCTGGTAATTCTGATAAAGTCCAGTTCAACTGCATCCATAACACCTTCAATAAGCCCTTGGGCCTCATTCACTCAACCTCCTACAACTCAATACCAACCATGCCAAAAAAACTATTCTTTGTATTAATGTTTGTTTCTATTTTCAGTTATGCAGGTTTTGTTTCTCAGTTTTGTCACGTGTGTCCATTCACCACGCACTTCCAAAGATTGCCGTTATCTAGCTTCATTCAATCTCTTCCTTTGAAAATGAATTCTACAGTAAACATCTCCTCATTCTGTAACAACTACACCTCTAGTATGACCAACTACAACTACACCCTCCGCAAGCATTACTTTTCTCATTCTGTAACAGCTACACCTCTAGTATAACCAACCTTCGCAATGACCACTGCTGGAAAAATTCTTAACGCCTAATATTCATCAGGAATTTTACAAAAAGTATAGGTTGTTAGACTAAAGCGTTATTATTTTAAAAGATGTTCTAATGATCTCATTGAAAGTTTTTCAAATGATTTCCTGTATATATTTAAATGGCACATTTATACTTTCAAGGGACGATATCGTTGTTTATGGATAGGACATAAATGGACATAAATGGACATAAATGGTGCATAAAACATAGGAATACGTATGTTTGTCCAACCCTTTACTCAACGAATTGGCCGTAATATGCAACTTCAGCAGTTGAAAAAATATTATTTTTTAAAAAATTTAACAAAACCATATCAAGTGACCCCTCGTTGGAACGAGCTCGTTCCAACGAGGGATCACATGATATGGTTTTGTTGGAATTTTTTTTAAAATTTGAAAAAATGATATTTAAAATATTAAATTTTGATATCGTCTGCGTTGGATAAAGGGTTAAAAGCACTTGGAAATGGACACACACATTTGGCTAAAATGACTACTGCAGTACCTTTCCGCGGTCTGCCGTCTGTCGACTTTAGTCGCCTGTCGCACCAAAAGAGTTAATATTGTTTTTGTATCTGCTTCAAACGTCCATGGGAGTAAACTTACAACAGTTTAGAATATGTATAGGAGTGTTCAATGGAGGCACCAGGCGCCCTTGTAGCATAATTCCCAAATTCCAGCAAAATCTAACTTTCGCCGTCCATTTTGTACCTCTAAGCCTATTATATGTATGCATGCTTTGCATTGTCTGTTGTGGAGATATAGAACCAAACCCTGGCCCATCTAACAAAACCGATGCAGAAACGCAGTAGTATCCGATCAAAATTGAACTTAATCGAAGATATAGTACAAGAGAATGGCGTAGTTTGTTTCACCGATAGCTACAGCTCTACTAACATACTCATCTCCAATTTTTCACACCCGTTACGCAACGATATAGAAATCAGTTTGGGGGAGATATTGCCGTTTATTTCCAAATGACACAAAAAGCTGCATTTTGATTGGCTGAGAGGTACGGTGTAACTTGCAATCCACGGTGGCTGTTTTTAACACTGTGTTTAACCACGGTGTAAAAACAAGAATATACAAGAGCAAGCTATATGGCTAAAAAAGTACCCATTTTTAATTATTAATTCATACCTTCTGCTCGGTTATGTTAGAACAAAAATAAAAATACAGGAAATTTAATATTTTTGTGCAATAAAATATTACAGATATGGATGTCATTGGAACTGGCTCATTGAGCCAGTTCCAATGACACCCATATTCGTCTGGTTTTATTTAAGAAACTTGCAAGGTACAAATTTTCTGTCAGTTTTTGCCCACAATGTAGGTTAAAGTATTAAATACACCAAAGTTCTTGGAAATAAATCCGTTATTTGCCTCAGGGTGTATGAGTTCCCAAACGGTGTAAATTCTCATACACCCTGAAAAACACAAGGATAATTAATACTATTTCTCAAAGAAACTTGTCTTCAATCGTAAGACAGAGTTAGAATTCGATAATTCAATAAGAAAAGTCCAATAAGTTAATAAAAACACTGACCTACCGATCCCAAAAGTTTGCTGATCCCGACTATTGGAATCCATTGAAAACGCTCTAGATGTAAACCAATCTAGCATAATAGTTGGGCACCTCAACTCCAATGTTAATAATCCACTTACTGTTCGATTGAGTTTTGGGTTTGAGAAACATATAGGCCTTCGTTGTACACAAGGGCGATAACTCTGTATGGTTTGGGACCGATTATGAGAAATGAAGCAATCTGATTGGTTAGTTAGTTGCAGTAAAGTGAACTGATTGGTTGATCTGGATAAATGAAACAAGAACAAGAGTACTCACAATAGCGTTAGAACTAGCCTGATCACACCAGAAAAGCTAAAAATAGTAATCAAACTGTTTCAACTGATAGGCTTTTCTACTCTGCAGAGTACACTCTAGAACAAACGAACAGGGTTGAATAGACAGACACTACGGCATTGCTTACAGCTAAAGGCAGAGGATTCTGAAGGAACTAGTACAAATTATCGGGTCTATTTCGGTAATTAGATATACTCTAGTTCAATCGATCTTTCCTCCAAGAGCCTCTCTGTCCTATAGCTCTACGTGCAATTTTATATGCCCAAAAGGGGGTTCGCCAAGTCCGTTTCGATTATTTTAGACAGTTTTGGGTGGTTTGGAGGGATTGTCGAGTTTATTTGGGTAATTATGTTCACTCTTGTACAAAGGAACATACCTTCCGAACATACTTCTGTTCTATTGTTGGTATACAAAATGGACGACGGAAACACGTATCACCCTAACAACACGAGCTGGACATGCGCACTGACACCACGTATCACTCTATTGTAATGACGTCACAACATGGCCGCTCACGTGGGCTACCATGACAACCCAACATGGCGCCACTGAGTCACGTGACTAAACTGATTATGACGTCACATATGAGATCCACCATGAGAACCATTCAATAAGGCACGATCCGTCCCTGACACATTACTGCTACCGACAAACCATCTACCTATATACTATTTGTAAACACTATCTTCTTCCTGCCTAGAATTTTAAAACTGTTAATTCAAGCTGGGTTTGGAAAGCAGACCCCGTCTTTCAGCCGAATTGGTGCTTCCATTTTCTTGTAAGCCAGCATAGTGGATATTAAGTGTTCGCCATCATTTGCAAAGCGGTGTAAATTTACTGTTCGGGTTTGTTAATGGAAGCAAATTATAGAAATTGAGAACTATTTGACAAAATGGCGACGTCCGTCATACAGACGAACAACGAAATCATCCGACTCGTAATTCTTACGGGCGAACGCAGCTGGAGTTCCCCGAGAGAAACACCGAGCAGCGACGAGTATCTGTCAAACTCTTCAATTTATTTCTGAAACTGTAAATGGATAAAGGTTTATGTTGTGACGATACCTTGAAAGCCGTGGACGAAGAGTCCAGGGAGCCTCGAAAAGAACAGCTTTAAAACGCTATCAGCCGTTGATAGAATTAAATACATCAGTGAAGCAGATGATAATGCTAACGCCATGGCAGCTCCACCACCAAAACGATCCCCAATCCTTCCAATCACGGGTCCACCAGCAAGATGAATTATATAGAATGTCGTCTGTAAGTAACCATACATGGTGGAATCAATGCCAAGTTGTCTGGTCAAGTACTAGAAATAGAAAATTAACATTCAGAATGAAATTAGATGAACATTAAATGGTTCATGTTTCCTGGCCGATCCTAATTATCACATCCAATCCCAATCCTTATTAGCAATTGACAGAAAATTCTCTTTATATCCATTTAAAACGAAATCTGAAAATGCTTACAGACAGGCTTTAGATATACACCTGGAACTTAATTAAGCACCCCCTGTTTTTTTCGCAGCGGTGTTAATAGAAACTGTCATTACTTTCATGCTACTTTAAGATGGCCAAAAGTGATCGTTTGCCGAAAGAATGGTCTATTGACAAATGAAAGACACAATGATGGAAATATGTAGTATTTTAATGGCACTAATTACACATATTACACATGATGGACAAATGTTCTCTTGACAAGTATGGTGCTGAAACGGTCCATGATGAAACAATGCCGCTAATTACAGACAAAAAAAATGTAACTTGTGATCTCCTGAACACAATAGTAGTGCCTGACGTCAGTAGCGAATGTGTCCACAGCGTGCCCAGATGACAGCCTGAACCCTCCTCCTAATGCTATAAGTGAGGCTTCTGATACGGCCCAGAGGCAACTGCTGCCACTCATGCAATGCAGCTTCCAAAATGGCCAAATTCAGTAAGGCAGATCCCTTGCATGCACACGACGTCCAAGAAAGTCCCAGATGTGTTCTAAGGGCTCATTGCTGGCCAAGGTAGTGTTGTAATAGTATTGTTCTGAAGGAATGCTCTCACAACATGGGAACGATGTGGCCTTGCATTGTCGTTCATGAATACAGGGCGAGTAGCCAACGGGTGGTTGTCAAAATGAGGCACGACAACCGAATTGAAAATGTCCCGGATGTACTGATGACCATTGAGATTCCGATCTACAGTCACCATATCAAGTTTACAATCATGAGAGAGGCATCCCCAGATCATTACTGATCCTCCACCATAAGGAACAGTAGGTCTGATGTCCCTGGGCACGTAGGCAGTATTTCTGTGCCTCCACTGACAGAAACCTACTCTCGTCTGACCAATGGACTCTCCTCCATGTCCTAAGATTCCAATGTTGTGCATACGCCACTCCAAACGACGTATTTGATGCTGATCGGACAGAGCTGGACGCTTGATGTCCTTTCTGAACCTCATACAAAGGCGTTTCAAAACCCCATCTGAAGCAAAGGGTTCACGCCTAAGGAGGCGTGCCAGACTCCGATCTTCCCGAGAAAATGTCTTTCGGGATTCTCCAGGCTTTGATCGGTCCTTAATATCGTTGGTTTGTTGATTTTTTTCGGACAAGTCGGCAGATGACAGAATGACTATAGCCAAGTTGCCTTCCGATAGCTTTGAATGACATGCCTGGGGGCCCGGTGGCTCAGAAAGTAGAGGTGCAAGCCGAGAGGTCCCCGGTTCGAATCCCACCTGCTGCAACCGCATTGTGTCCTTGAGTAAGACACTTCGCCACCATTGCCTTCGTGGGGGCACGGTGGTGTTGTGTACTAAGGCGTACTGCACGTCGATGGTGCACTTTTCTTCAACCTGTGCTAATCCTGCTTGTGTGGAGTTAGTATGTTGGGGAGGTGACAGTTGCTCGCTGTTGCTCGGTGGTTCTCTCCGGGTACTCTGGCTTCTTCTACCCGTAAAACCGTCGTGGTCATGGTTAGCCATTGTGCAGAATTATGTGACCTTAAACACAAATAAATAAATAAATAAATAAATAAATAAATAAATAAATAAATAAATAAATAAATAAATGAAAAGCCTGTTGCATGTGTGCCAGCGATCTGTAATCTTAGTGCCTCTGACAGTCTCTTTCTTGCTATGTCAATATTTACTGATAAAAGAAGTGACGAATTTTCTTGTTTTATACCCACATATTGCATGTGGATGATAGTGTTTTTTTGTGGCATTCGTCGGTTGCATATTTCACGTGGATGATGGGATGTCTTTGGGGTATGCTATCAACCAGAAACGTCATGTTTCATGAGATAAAATGTACTGCAAGATATCGTAATCATTAAAACATAATAATCATTAACAGTAACTTCACTGTCATGAAACATTTTATGGGGTGCTTAATTAAGTTCCAGGTGTTTATATTACACAACATTTTGAACCACCCCTGTTTTCCCAACGTTTGCGAAAGTATATTTGGCCGAATGTTTTGTGAAATATAAGTCATGGATACCAATAGATTCACAAGAAATAATTACAAGAAATAATTTTCAAGTTGGTATATGTGCAACCTTGATCACCGTAGCGACCAATAAGTAGGCTGGGGGCCGGGCATGGCTGGACTGTGAAAATTCTGGCGCCATGGTTAATCCTGTAACGAGCCCAATTTCGAAAGTATCGGATACTGAGCAATGAGGGGTGGGTGGGGTGGGGGGGGGGGGGGCTTCTCTCCCAAGAACATTTTGAAATCACTTATTGAAAGGAGACATCTGGCTGCGTTGGGGATGAAAAATCACGTTATTTTTGGGCCGTCCAAATGGCGGTTTTAGCAGCATGGTTCAAATTTGCAAGTTCATTAGTGAGTATCCAGTGACCTAGAGTAATAGCTTGTGACTGCACAATTCTTGAAGTGATAACTTTATTAAGACAAGTTCATTAATACAGTTATCATATGACTCGTCCGTTTTGTTCACTTTAAAACATTTGATATTTTGTTTTCTTATTAATCAGTGATAAATAAAGCCTTCCGTCAATTTCATTGTTAATTTCAAGACTAGACAATTTGATTGGCTGAACAAAATACAACTGGGCCACATTTTCATAATTTGCATAATTAGAGTTGGAAGCTTTCATTGGTCAATTTCAAAACTGGACAATTTGATTGGCTAAACAAAATACAACTGGGTCACATTTGCATAATTTCAGTAGGAAGAATTTACGTTATCTGTCCTATTTAGGGTGGGTTATATTGTATTAATCTTTTACCTACAAGAAAAACGCCATTCATTTTTTTTTATATTTTCACTTTTTTTGCAAAAAATGAAAATGTTTAATTATACGAGGATGTTTTTTCCAAGTGCTGTCTGCAACTCAAGTTTGGTGATGGGTTAAAAAGTCATACTAAGTGGCTAATTTGTGCGTGTGTGTGTCATATGATAAATAGAATATGAAATGAGTGTTTTTCTCATATAATATTTATGAAACTCGTCCGAATTTTCCGTTTGGGCTCGCTAGACGGAAAATTCTTAAGACTCGTTTCATAAATATTATATGAGAAAAACACTCATTTCATATCCTCTATTTATAACTTCAAATATCATGCAGTCCAAAATTACAACCATTGGTCAAGTCCAGAACTCCATTCGTCACACAAGCCCCTCCTTAACATTTAGTTCTATTCAACTACAGAACTAGTGGTATTTAGTTGAAATGCGTTAATAGTAAGACCCACTAGTTCTGGTGTGTAGAATTGAAATGTTGATAAGGTTACAATGGTACTACATGTCACTTTGGAAAGGGCACTTGAGAGGCAACTAGTATTCTAGTACGACGAGAAACTTATCTTGCTGGTTCTCGCTCGGGGATCGGGTGCCAAGGATTGGCAGAGGACTTGGGTGGGTCCAGGCCTGACCCAAGAATCCTGGACTCCTGGAACAAACCTGGGTCTCCCTAAGTTTCAGGCCCCGGGGTTATAACCCCAGGATCCACCCTCTCCTCGGTCCTGGCTGGGGACCCACCCTCTCCTCGGTCCTGACTGGGGACCCACCCTCTCCTCGGTCCTGACTGGGAACATTATTTTGAAAATCACAAAATCCGGTATTGTTTCTTACTCCACAAACTAGACGAAGTTCCGAAATGGGCGAAATCGTCGTATCTGTCAAACTAGACGAAGTTCCGAAATGGGCGAAATCGTCGTATCTGTCGACTTATTTTTTCGAGCCCAGATACCGAAGCGCTTTTGAAGTTTATTTTTTTTCCATTTTCTTTTAAGCCGGTAGAGTAGATATTAGGTGTTCACCATCAATTGCAAAGAAACATAAATTTACTGTTCGTGTTTGTTAACCCTCTACCGAACACCCAAAGGTAGACGACAGTCTTCAGTTATTTTTTTCATTTTTTTTTTACTTCTTCCTTTTAGTCGCTCATACTGTACATATATAGTTTAGGTCTCAGGCCCACGAACACCCCGACCTGTCTATCGCACGAACACCCCGACCTGTCTATCACACGAACACCTCGACCTGCCTATCGCACGAACACCCCGACCTGTCTATCGCACGAACACCTCCACCTGTCTATCGCACGAACATCCCGACCTGTCTATCGCACGAACACCCCGACCTGTCTATTGCACGAACACCTCGACCTGTCTATTGCACGAACACCTCGACCTGTCTATCGCACGAACACCCCGACCTGTCTATCGCACTAACACCTCGACCTGTCTATCGCACGAACACCCCGCCCTGGCTATCGCACGAACACCTCGACCTGTCTGTCGCAAGAACACCTCGACCTGTCTATCACACGAACACCTCGACCTGTCTATCGCACGAACACCCCGACCTGTCTATCGCACGAACACCTCGACCTGTCTGACGATATTTGTTCGGTTTTTCGGTATCCCTATGATTTCGATATCGGTTCTGTTTTACGTTTATTGCCCATTTCTATTATCGGTAAACAATATCTTCACTGTGTCGCAGTATTTTGGCTTGAAGCAGTACATCCATATTTTACTGAGATCTAAATAAGACATCCGGGTATTAAATCTCCATATACCATACATGTTGACTGTGATAAATTATAACGTACGAACTTCCAGCATTAGGGGACAAAAATTCTGATTTCCATCAATTCTGAAAAATGCATTCAATGACCCCTGGGTGACGTCAGTGACCTTGAAGCACATTTTGAACCTCATTGAGTTTAGACACCTTTGCTGTTGGTCCCAGTTCCATAGGTCATACCCTGCTTGAGATATGAGCGTGCCCCACTTTCAAACATTTTGTCCCCAATCAGATATTTGAGTATAAAATACATGTTCAGCAATACCTCAAAGGTGCTAACCTGCGATTTTCATCAATTCTGAGAAATGCTCTCAATGACTCCTGGGTGACCTCCATTGAATTTCGACTCACTTGGTGTTGGTGCGCTATGATTGTGACCCACTTTCAATATGTTTGGCCACACCCATTTTGGGAATGTTTTAAGTGCGGTCAAAGGATGTGATTTTCAGCAGTTCTGAAAATGATCTCAATGATCACCCCCCCCCCCCCCCCCGGATGACTTCCGTGACCTTGACCCATATTTGAGTGTCGATTCATTTTGTCCCTTGTCCATAAACCATACGAACCTTGAGATATGGGCATGACATATCTTCAAAAACCCCTGATGGACACGTCCAATGCTCCGGGAATCTGAGAAACATAAGGGTTCTGGTACTTTTGACTGTGTATCGGTATTCCAAAAATCAGCGAGAAAGGTCTATGCGTTTTCGAGTTATCGTGTGGAAAAGGAAGTGCAAAGACGACAGAAACCATATAAAAACAATAGTCTGTATGTTTCACGCAGGCTAATTACCAAACGACGTGCAAAGAACATAACATAAATTATCAAATTGAAGTGATTGTATTTATAACAATTAATGTATGAAATATATTTAAATAAGCATATTTATTACACCCCTAACGTCTAATTATAATAGGAATCGGTAAAAAATATATTGCGTTCTCCCCTCATTGGTGAGTTCAAACACCTCGGTGATTAACGTTTCGTGTGAACTTGAAATTTAAAAATGAATTTACACAAGCGCAAAACAAAAGTTGTTCTCGCTCTACTGGTGAGTATAACAAGACGCGGCAGATCACGATGGAATGATAAAATGTATTAATGCGCGATCGAAATTTTTCTGTTTCAGAATTAAATTGTTGAATTATTTCAATTCAATGTTGAAGAATTATTATTGAAGCGAAAATGAAGTAGAAATTTCATTTTACTGAATTTGTTTGTGGCTAAAAATTACGTCATTTCGCCAACAATCCCAAAAACTATTTTGTGTGGATGTACACAACATCCAATGTGATCTGGGTCAGCGGAAAGGACGATCAGCTGATTGTGTGAACAGATTTCTTGCGTAGTATGGGCGTCGGTTTGAATCATTTCAGTTGAAGTTTCAAATGAAAGGGGCATAATAAAAAGAAAAAGCATCAGATACCCTCTATGTACTTATATAATTATGGGAACATCCCTGACTTATATCGCCATGAAAATTGACTTTTGATAAAGTTATCTCCTTCAAATTATAAGACGAGCGAGGAAAGTTCAATTAACCCTTTACCCAACGAATCGCCCGCCTCTGCCCACGTAATATGCAAATTCAGCAGCTGAAAAAGTATTATTTTTCGAAAAATTTCAACAAAACTATATCATGTGACCCCTCTTTGGAACGAGCTCGTCGAGCTCGTTCCAAAGAGGGGTCACATGATATGGTTTTGTTGACATTTTTTGAAAAAATTTTAAAAAATCATATTTAAAATAATAAATTTTGAAATCGTCTGCGTTGGGTAAAGGGTTAAGAAGGAAGGAAATTTGTTGAGGAAACACCCATGATATCAGTAGAAATAAAGCCAAGTTTGCCTTTGTTAATTTTAATAAGCGAAAACAACAGACAGCTCTTGAAGCCGTCTGTTGTTTTCGTTTATTAAAAGTAACACACGAAAATATGTCTTTTAATGGCAAGCAAGTTAGTAGCAACTAGTGTCACAGATACTCAATCATTGAGGATAGCTATCAGTATCACGGGCGCGGTGGCGTTGCGGTAACCGATTCTCATCCAATCATCGAAGTTAAGTAACATCGAGCCCGGTTAGTGGATGGGTGACCGTCTGAGCGATCGATTCGGACTCCCGCGTTGTGTCCTTGGACAAAGCACTTAACCCCGACTGTCCACATGGGGGCACGATGACCCCGTGTACTAAGGCTACTGCACGTCGATTGTGCGCATGTCTTTAACCAATCTAACCCTGTGTGTGCTGCAGTGCGGAGTTACGATGTTGGGGAGCTGACAGCTGCTCGTCGTTGCTCGGTGGTTCTCTCCGGGTACTCCGACTTCCTCCACCTGTAAAACTGTCACCGACACGATACAACCTTGGCTGGTAATGTGTCGTTAAAGCAAAATAAATAAATAAATAAATAAATAAATAAATAAATAAATAAATAAATAAATAAATAAATAAATAAATAAATAGCAGTATCACACCTACCAACGCTAACGATCCCCCACTTTGGCTCTTCGTTTAACTAATGTCTCTTTGCAATAAGTGGCAAGTTTTTATTCTTCCCAAGAAAAGAATTAGCAAATCTCACCTTCTAGAGTTTTATATTAATGGAAAAGATGTCACGATGCGTTGTACACTGTTGAAAAAAGAAGAAGGGGAAAAAGTTACATTACACCAAAAAGATGATGAAAACGGCAGATTTCTTATTTTAAAATTGGTTACAACAGAGGTTTTTGCCAACAGTTTAAACTGATTGCGATAAATTGCAAAAACGACAGATTCTGTATTTTTATCCTACTCTACAAGAAAATGTCTGAAGTTTGTGAAAGGATGCGCACATCGATAATTCAGCAACATTTCGAAATTTCAATTTTTAACCTCTTACCCAACGAATCGCCCACATCCGCCCGGTTATATGCAAATTTAGCATCTGAAAAAATATTATTTTTCAAAATATTTCAACAAAACCATATCATGTGACCCCTCTTTGGAACGAGCTCGTTCCAACGAGGGGTCACATGATATGGTTTTGTTGAAATTTTTGGAAAAATGTTAAAAAATGATTTTTCAAATAATAAATTTTGATATTGTCTGCGTTGAGTAAAGGGTTAAATGAAATTCTCAAACCCTTAGTGTTACATTTACTGACAGCTTTGGGAAATTTAGAGGAGCTAACTGTCCTGTAAATCTCCGCAAATGAAGAAACTTTACAGTCATGATTAAAGTAGTCTTCCATCCGCCTGTCCGTCCGTCCGTCCATCCGGAAGCCCACCGCCTGCCCGCCATACTGACCATCCATCGTTAGGTCGGTCGGTCGGTTGGTCGGTCGGTCGGTCGGTCATCGGTCGGTCGGTCGGTCGGTCTCTTGCTTACCGAAACTATCAAATTTGGTCACAAAAAGCTGATTTGTCAAAAACTGCAACCGTTACCCATTATTGATGAAAGGAAATCACAATATGATGTTTGTATGAAGCACCACTGTCGGAATTTCAAATGTACTTTTCAGTCCGAAACTAATTTTTTTATGAGGGTCAGTGTGCCCCATATCCGGTTACAATTTGTGCCTCCCTGTTTCTGTCCCATATCTTCGTCCGTCACTGATCTATGGATCTAGCTCTTGGGTGGGCGTTTTGGGAGACTGGGAAGAAAGTAAAACTTCAATTTAATTTTAATATTGGACTCACCGGAAGTGTGGCAGTCTGCATGAAGTAAGCTGTTGACCACAAGAGTGTTGTTATGTGGGCAGCAAAAATAACTTTCTTTACTCGATAGTTGATCAAGAATGATCCAGGTGATGTATCTTTGGGTGGAAATCTGGGAACTGTATTCGCTGCGGGAAGCGAACTTTCTTGATTTTGTGTTGGTTGAAAAGTATCCATCCTTATTCGCTCTACAAAGGAAAACAAAATAAAGCGGAAAAGTGGAGGCAGTGACTCGTAGGTCTCATGTTCTCATATGCATGAGTATAGAAAGAACTTTATTTAACCCTTTACCCAACGTAACGGCCAAAACCGGCCAGCGCTATTCTCAAAAATCGCCAATTAATTTTCACTATTTTTTTCATTTTTTGTCTCAAAAACATAGGTTATGACCCCTCGTTGGAACGAGCTCGTCGAGCTCGTTCCAACGAGGGGTCATAACCTATGTTTTTGAGACAAAAAATGAAAAAAATTAGTTTTTCAAGAATTTTTTTTGCAAGTGTCGTCTGCTTTTCACGTTAGGTAAAGGGTTAAACACTATTTATTGGAAAAATTACCTTGTATATATGTTACGGTAAGACTGTGAAATCAGGGATTTCACGAAATGCCTGGAACTTTCAGTAAATTCGTGAAATCTCTGTTTCACGTAATGATTTCATGAAATGACTGAAAGTTCTAGGGATTTCGTGAAATCCCTGGTATTGAGGGTTAGTAATTTCATGAAATCCCTGAATGGGTAAAAATAAAGGAGTCAGTATTATTTTATCAACTATATTATGTCATCACACAATAAAAATCTATCAAGACGTTAAAACACTATAAAGTGGAAATGAGATACACACAATGCTTAGTTTTTATTTTGACATGTTAGGCTGCTGTGGCACCTACTGTTGCATAGTCTCTTTGCCATGAAGCAGTTGCACCTGTTCGTTTGGCACTGTGTCTTTCCCTTATTGCAGTCACACCGTAAAAATCCCTCACCACCTGAAGCTGTCTGTCTTAAGGCTCGTCGGAGTGATATGGTTGTATCCTGGTTCACATCACTGTCACTCAACAGCCTCTGGGGACACAAGTCGATTTGATTTCTGGAATATTTAGAATTGAGAGTTCCATACTTCAGTGCAATAGTGTACATATCTTGCTCATCTCTATTAACAACCACTCCAAGAATGTTGCGTGGATCACCCCTGCCCCTGTCAACAACAGGAATGGGAATGGCGACGTTATCACCAACACTGGCTGTCTTGAGATCGACACGGGACCGTTTGACCATGCGTTCTGCTTGTTTCAGCTGTGAATCACGAGCACTCTTTCGTTGGTTATTGTTGTCATGGTGACGTTGATCTAGAGAATCTTGTAAATCAAGGACATCATGTTGTTCATCTGTTGTTGATGGAGTTTCAAGCGGAGTTGATTCTTGGTTGGTTACTGGTTGTGGGTCAGTTGTTACTGGTTGTTCGTCGTCTGTTTGTCTGGTCATTGCCTGTAGTACTGACAAAATGTCGTCTTCACTTTGTAAAATGGACAACTTACACAACAGCATCGGATGTTATAAATATACAGAATAACAGTCAGTAATACTTGTTAAGAGGGGATGCGACTGACGAATTGGAGCTTATTTTGGTAATATCCATACAGTTAAAACTAGAAGTCCTGTCATGAAATGCGCACGAATAGCACGTCGATCTGCGCGTTAATCAAATTCTGTACATATGGCCTATGCACAAGCAATGTTTCAGCCAATGGACCTCCGGGTAACCCTGAGGCCCATTGTCAGAAACATTGCCTGTGTTTTCTATGAGTAACCAGGAGAACCTGCCATGCTTTGGATGCAATTCGATATGGCAATTGCGCACAATTCCTACGCGCAATTGAGCCTAGATACGCGCACAGTTCGTGACAGGACTTCTAGTTTTAACTGTCGCCCCCAAAGATGTTTACACAAGACGATCGATCGATAGGATAGATAATCAAGCCCACCTACCGAGATGGCTCATCAGTTGCCCTCCATCACTCACCGAGATAAAATGTCACATTCTACATACACACACAACCTAGCGAAGACGTGGAGATGACTCATCAGTTGCCCTCCATCACTCACCGAGACAAAATGTCACATTCTACATACACACACAACCTAGCGAAGGCGTGGAGATGACTCATCAGTTGCCCTCCATCACTCATCGAGACAAAACGTCACATTCAACATACACACACAGCCTAGCGAAGACGTGGAGATGGCTCATCAGTTGCCCTCCATCACTCATCGAGACAAAACGTCACATTCTACATACACACACAGCCTAGCGAAGACGTGGAGATGGCTCATCAGTTGCCCTCCATCACTCACCGAGACAAAACGTCACATTCTACATACACACACAGCCTGGCGAAGACGTGGAGATGGTTCATCAGTTGCCCTCCATCACTCACCGAGACAAAACGTCACATTCTACATACACACACAGCCTGGCGAAGACTTGGAGATGGCTCATCAGTTGCCCTCCATCCCTCATCGAGACAAAACGTCACATTCTACATACACACACAACCTAGCGAAGACTTGTAGATGGCTCATCAGTTGCCCTCCATCACTCATCGAGACAAAACTTCACATTCTACATACACACACAACCTAGCGAAGACTTGTAGATGGCTCATCAGTTGCCCTCCATCACTCATCGAGACAAAATGTCACATTCTATATAACCACACAGCCTGGCGAAGACGTGGAGATGTGAACTCTACAAAGGTTACAAAAATGAACGCAAATCGATGGCATTTACATGTGGCTTTCATGTCCTCGTCTGGTATTAAAATAATCTGATAGGCCATGTTCTGAGGCCACTATACTTTCAGCACCCGTTTCTTAGATGTAAAGATGCCATCGCCTATTGCACCACTTCCTCGTTGATTGGGGCTTGTAACTGTAATGTGAATGTCAGGTTGTAAATGTTTATTTGATGAGAATGTTTCAATTTACAAAAAAATTACATAATACTCAAACCCTTAGCACAAACGATTGACACTTCGATATAAGATGGAGGACAAAGAGACAGGTGAAGAGGCATACAAACAACATAAAATCAGGAAAAGGGGGACGCACTGACGGACGGAGGGACGGATGGATGGACGGAGGGGCGGACGGACGGACGGACGGACGGACGAAGGACCGACCGACCGACCGACCGACCGACCGACCGACCGACCGACCGACCGACCGACCGACTGACCGACCGATCAACCGACCGAACGACCGACCGACCGACCGACCGACCAATAGTTCTGAAGAGGTCTGCTTCTTATACTCTCCTATAATCTCTACAAATCCGACTCCAATGTCTTTACTTGTTTGATACATCACACATTCAAAATTTTAAAAGGTCACTTGGGGTGACCGGCGCTTTCAGGATCAGTTCGTTTGTAACTTCCACTTGGATTCGTTGCGATTTTTGCGCAGATTCTCTCCGATTTTAATAAAAAGATGTGTGTTTATCAACAAACAAATGAGATAAATACGGCGAGTATTTAACCAGAAAAGAATACAGGGGAATTATTACAGTTGCTATGGGTCCGACTGAGTCTTCGGGCATCCCCAGTTACTAAATGAGAAGGTATTTTGTTTCATTTATGTGGAAACTGGCACTGATCAATCCAGTTCTCGAAGATTTTCTATAAAACCTGATTTACGAACCTGAATTCTCTCAAAATGGTTAATATCACGTATAACTATGTGCGGTCGATAACAAGAAATAATTCTTCCTAGCAATCCTATGCCTACAGAATAATTATAAAGTATATCATTTTGACCAATTTATGACGTTTATCAGTTTGAATCATCAGTATATTGGTTGAGTGGCATACAAATATATTCTATCACATATTATCGTATTAAACATAAATATGAAATGTACACCCATAAATCTTCCTGTCCTAAGAACTTTAGGTGTTTCGAAGACAAGGATTTACCCAGCCCTGCAAATCCAATACGAACACACACAGCGAAGTTTTTTCGAATATGCATGAATATTTTCGAATATTTTCCTATTCCACCATGTTATGTTTCTGACACCCCTCCAACTAACTGCAACCTATGGGTATTAGAAGAAATGCACGGCAGATCCATCGGGGGGGGGGGGGGGGGTCTGGAAAACATATTGCAGACACTAAGGCCACACAAAGTAGATCTTCTGTTTCTCACGCCATTATTTGTAAAATTGCATGCGGGCGAGCGGTTTTTTATTTTATATTTTATTTCAGTAATTTTTTCTTTGCCATCAAAAGTTCATGTTCTTGGTTATGTTTTCAAACCTCATAATATGCGAAATAGCATGGGTGGTGTATTTCGTCCCTTGAGAGCAAGAAGGCTTTGCAATGCAAAAGCATTGCAAAGCCTTCTTGCACTCAAGGGACAAATTTATCAATTTTTTTAACTTGGGTAAAAATTCAGACATAAACAATGCTACGGTGGCTGATTTAAGTTTTTTTTATCTCATTATATCGAGAAACGGTTCTCGATATAACGAGAAAACATCTCGTTTAAACGCGATAACATTCTGTTTTAACGACTTACGTTCCACTCCACAGTTTTCCAGGCATTTCCAAAACTGACATGTCATACACTCTCTTCAAATGTAAATATTCTGTAACTTAGTTATCTAACCCATAACATGTATTACATTTCCCAAATCCACTAAAATCATATAACACTATCTGACTAAGTAGAAATAATCTGAAAGTGGGTGAAATAATTTATTGTCAAAGGAAAGACTTCAACCTGCAAAATTGCATTAAAAAATGCCGATCGACCGACCGGACTTTTACGCAGCAGACCTGTGTGAATGCATAGGGTGTCTAAATAAGAATTGAATCTCGCGTTTTTGGACTTCTAAATGTAGCTTTTTGGCAAGTGCAAATAAGAAAATGAACATTCGTGTTTTCATGGCCAAAAGCTTCATTTAAAAGTCTAAAAGGCGACATTCTATACATACAACCCCACTCTAAATGTGGAACTTTATGGGGGTGGGGGTTATATATAAAACACTTTTTCAAAAGCTGCATGTAATATGTACATGTAAGACAACATATGTTCATTATTTTCCCGTCGGTAAATAAAAGAAAGTAACTGAAGAAAATGTGTGTATTATGTTATATGTCAAGCATATTTATTATCGACCATATCTGAAAACTACAAGGAGTTGAGCGAAACAATATTAATAGGCGAGATAATTATCCATGTACAGTACGTGGAGGGTGGTTGTCGCTAAATCGCGGTGGGTTAGATTTCATCCAATGGACCACAGGGTGCAACTCGGTGGTCCAGGAGATGAAATTTTGCTGGTGGTTCTTGTATTTTGACGCAAAATTATAGAAATCTTAGGAGTGGAAAATCTACATCGCCGCGATTTAGCTACAATCCATCCCCACGTACTGTTCTGCAGTGTACTGTTGAAATTTAGCACCAATAAGTAAACCGGCATCAACACAGCCTTTCCATATATCATGTATTGATAACAGCAAAACGTATATCAAGGTCGGGATTGTGGATTTTTATGCACAGCCTTCTATTGTATATAGATTTCCAAATGAAATCAATGTTGGGTCGCCAATAAATCAGCTCTTGGAAAGAGAGGAACGAACGTAATCGGAACCATAAAATCGCAAAACGAATTCGCGCGTACATCATTGAAATTGCAAACGCTTTCTACTCATAAAATACTACTGATTCGGTCCTAATTCTTTAAATGTTTACAGATCCTCCTGGACGAGAGAGAATACAGTTATGTGAACAGTGCATGAGCTGGAAATTTCCAGCAATTACCTTGACAATTTCCCTATGGAAAATGTACACTTTGTGCACGTGGCTGTATTTTATACCACAAAACTATACTGGGACGCTAATATAATATTATATACCACAAAACTATACTGGGACGCTAATATAATATTACAACGTTGCTTTTCATGTTCTATCGGTCGATAGTACCTGAGTTTGTGTTATTTCTGAAATAAAACCTTTCAGGTTTTATTTCAGAAATCACACAAACTCAGGTACTATCGACCGATAGAACATGAAAAGAAACGTTCTAATTATTTTATTCTGCAGAACAAAAAATAGCTTTCATTGTTAAGCGTTAACTGCAACATGCCATCAATCCTGTAATAGCAATATAGTCGAATCCAAAAACATGACGTCATTTCGAACGAATGACGTCTCTTTAGAAGTTTCTGGATCACCAAATTCGAAAATGACTTGTCACAAGTGCCGTCGCTTTGGGAGTTTCTATATCACCAAATGCCAGTGTTTACAACTGTATCATGCTGTTCATGTTATAATTCATTATTAATGCTTGTGTGATAAGTGGTATAATGGAATATAAATTCATGTTTCTTGGACGATGACAGTTGTTAGAATTAAGCGGAGTGAAACAATTTATATTGAACTTGAGGCGGAGGCTCAGTGAGGTCGAGGAGTACTAAACTTGTGGAAATATAATTGACTGAAGTCATAACTCATATTCAGGATTCACTGAAGTGGTGAACAACACATGACGTGAGTTTTTAATATTTCTGATTCTTTTGAATTCATTGTTTGCAGTTAAAATTGAAAACACACCCACTGAAGGCGACATATTTGTTGGTAAGTTTGTGTCTATCGGTGACGAAAAAGTTAAACGGACACGGCCCCAGCGTTTGGTGTTGAGAAATTCTAATCAGAGCGTGAGTAATCGACGCTGATCAATGGAAGTGGAGCTTACATTTTCTTTGTTCTCTTGTCTCCAGGGAAGAACGTTCCGATAGTACCCGTGTTTTGCCCCAAACCTTCAGTACTATGACTTTTAGAAGGTGTCAAATTAACCAATCACGGCTGATGTTACAAACGTGAGGCATAATAAAATAAAGTTATTACCGTAATTTTATTCAGGTGAATGGCGTCCGTAACCAATATTTTACAAAATACCCATCTTATACTTACATTTCTGTCATCTTCTTAAAAACACAGAACTTCCGACACTTTTGAAAATCGGGAACGAATCTGCACGTGGTCGGAGCGCAAAAACACTAAACGAACTGATTCTATAAGCGCAGGTCATCCCAGTGAAGGAATGCATCTCAAAAAGTAAGTGTGTACACACTCACGCATTAACGGATCGAAATAAAACTGTATTTCCAATATCGCAGTCAGTAACTTTCCATCACCCTTTCACGGTTCAGTCAACTGAGTACAATTCTCGTTAGAGATGCGTGAAGTGGAAAGAATAGCAGTCAAAACCAGCTACAGAAACAGAACAAATAAATGCAAAACCAGAATTGTAGGTAATGCTGAGTACTGGAATATTTGTATTGTTTTGGGGATTTGGCTGATGTTCTAAAATTAAATTTATCATTAAACGATACAGTGGCAATATGGCTTACTGAACATTTTATTTTAATTTTTCATATCAAAGGTGTAATTACCACTTCTCTTCCTCTCTTGACCTTACGTTTTTGACGCTTCCATTCTCTAAACATGTTTCATTCCTGAACATGTTTAGCATTTTTTACCTTGGTTTTTGTTTTTAAAATATAAGCGCCAAAATAATATGTTACGTGTTTAGAATGCAAATACATTATTAACAGATTAAACATTACTGACGAACAAAAGCACCAAATGAGGGTATGCAGACTATTTACATGGTTTTATTTAATATTAGCCTAGGAGCCATCTTGAGTCTTTTCATTTTCTCAATATGAAATGGAAAAGCACAACTATTTTAATTAAAAACAAAATAAAATAAAAATAACTTTCCTTCCGTATTTTAAAATATTTTGGGAGTTGGTTAAAATTTATGCTCCAGTGATAACAAAAAGATCTGAAAGATAAACTCGACACAATGCTTCTGTTATCATGCTATACATATATATTTTGGTATTAACGTTTAGTACTTTTACAAAGGGTTTCATGAACTTAACAGAAAAAATCATATGGGACGGACATTAGGGAAAAAGGCTTCACCGAAATGCCTCTGGTATGGGAATCTTGAGGTATTGGTATCAACATTATAAATTATGGTGATGAGTTGGCGGTAATATGGTCTGAGGATTGCGACTCGGAGCTTATGTTCAACCGAGACGCAAACCTCAGACCATGTTACCATCAACTCATCACAATAATGTATATGTTCCAATAAGACACTACCCATGACCTACAACGTACATCGTGAAACACGAGAGGCTTATTTACTAAACTTGTGATCGTTAAAAGTTGCCTTGTTCAGGGCAACTTTTGACGATCACAGGTTTAGTAAATAAACCTTTCGTGTATCCACGACGGCACTGGATAAATAATCAATAAACCAGATAAACTCATTCCATCTTAGTTCAAATCGTAAATCGTTTGTAATTTAAACAACACTTCATCCGGAACGCCGTCTGCTGCACACGTGAAACATCAAAAAAAAATGAAGCGACTTCCTAGTCACTCGTCACTCCGTTGATGAAGCAGTTACTACGAAATGGGCGACGTCATTGCAAATATTTCGCATTGTGACATCAGACGGTAACATAAACTACCACTTGAGACGTAAACATAGAATATACTAAGTGAGCTCTCGTCCAATCAGAGGAGGAGGATTTTAGTCTTATTGGAACATAATATTAAGTAATAATTTATTAAGGCTGTAGGCTAGTTATAAACTAACTAGATTGCGTAATATAAGGCTGCAGTGCAGAGGCAAACTAACTGGTGAGGCTGGACCTGTATGGAAATAAGGAATGCACTGCGTCGGAAGATGGAGCATCTTCGTGACAATCCCAACTGGAGTGATATGCGATTGTTTAAGGGAGTGTGCTGTCTTCGTGACAACCCTAATTGGAGTGAAATGCGATGGTTAAACGGAAGTGTGTTATCTTCGTGACAATCCTAACTGAAGTGAGATGCGATGGCTTTATGAAGTGTGTTATCTTCGTGACAATCCTAACTGAAGTGAGATGCGATGGCTTTATGAAGTGTGTTATCTTCGTGACAATCCTAACTGAAGTGAGATGCGATGGCTTTATGAAGTGTGTTATCGTCGTGACAATCCTAACTGAAGTGAGATGCGATGGCTTTATGAAGTGTGTTATCGTCGTGACAATCCTAACTGAAGTGAGATGCGATGGCTTTATGAAGTGTGTTATCGTCGTGACAATCCTAACTGAAGTGAGATGCGATGGCTTTATGAAGTGTGTTATCTTCGTGACAATCCTAACTGAAGTGAGATGCGATGGCTTTATGAAGTGTGTTATCGTCGTGACAATCCTAACTGAAGTGAGATGCGATGGCTTTATGAAGTGTGTTATCTTCGTGACAATCCTAACTGAAGTGAGATGCGATGGCTTTATGAAGTGTGTTATCGTCGTGACAATCCTAACTGAAGTGAGATGCGATGGCTTTATGAAGTGTGTTATCTTCGTGACAATCCTAACTGAAGTGAGATGCGATGGCTTTATGAAGTGTGTTATCGTCGTGACAATCCTAACTGAAGTGAGATGCGATGGCTTTATGAAGTGTGTTATCGTCGTGACAATCCTAACTGAAGTGAGATGCGATGGCTTTATGAAGTGTGTTATCTTCGTGACAATCCTAACTGAAGTGAGATGCGATGGCTTTATGAAGTGTGTTATCGTCGTGACAATCCTAACTGAAGTGAGATGCGATGGCTTTATGAAGTGTGTTATCGTCGTGACAATCCTAACTGAAGTGAGATGCGATGGCTTTATGAAGTGTGTTATCTTCGTGACAATCCTAACTGAAGTGAGATGCGATGGCTTTATGAAGTGTGTTATCTTCGTGACAATCCTAACTGAAGTGAGATGCGATGGCTTTATGAAGTGTGTTATCTTCGTGACAATCCTAACTGAAGTGAGATGCGATGGCTTTATGAAGTATGTTATCTTCGTGACAATCCTAACTGAAGTGAGATGCGATGGCTTTATGAAGTGTGTTATCTTCGTGACAATCCTAACTGGAGAAAGATGCAATGGTTAAAAGGAGTGTGCATGCCATCGGAAGATGGTGCAATCTTCGTGACAATCATATCTGGAGTGAGATGCGATGGTTAAAGGGGTTTTGGCTATCTTCGTGACAATCCTAACTGAAGTGAGATGCGATGGTTAAAGGGGTTTTGGCTATCTTCGTGACAATCCTAACTGAAGTGAGATGCGATGGTTAAAAGGGAGTGTGCAAGCTTTCTGAAAATCCTAACTGGAGTGAGATGCGATGCCAAAAGGGAGTGAGTTTGCTATCTTCATTTTCGAAGTTTTGGAAGGCCAACAGGTGGGCAAATTACTTTGATATCCCAAATATTCCACAGAAATGGCATCCCTGGTATTCACTGGTCAAAGTTGCACGTCCATGTCCATGCCGTTAAACGGCTTCACTTACACAAATGTGAGTTAAACATCAGAAAATCGATGTTCCCAATTTCAAGAACTCATGCACACAAATCCAACAAGAGCTCACTCAAGCTGATATTCACAACGTCCAAACTCCATGTATAATAGATCCTGTGAATATAACACTTCTAGTCGTGCACCTGTTACTTGTTGAAGAAATATTCTGTAACGCACTATATAATACAGAGTTAATAATGATAGAAATGAATTCCAACATTACGTATAGGACGGAGTGTTTTATTGATATTGATTATGTACATAATCCTATATATAAAACTTCTATATTCTGATAAAACAAATATGTTTCAAGTGTGCTGTATCTGAGATATGTGAGAGCCTGAAGCAAAAGAAATTCGTCTGAATAAAACTCAAACAGCACAGGATAAAAACAATTTTCACCCAGCTTTCGGTCTGATGAAACCGTGGTAAAAGAAGATATTTATTAATTTATTTATATTTATTTATTGGTGTTTAAGGTCACATATTTCTGCACAATGGCTAATCATGACCACGACAGTTTTACGGGTGGAGGAAGCCGGAGTACTCGGAGAGAACCACCGAGCACCGGCGAGCAACTGTCAGCTCCCCAACATACTAACTCCACGCAAGCAGGGTTAGCATTGGTTGAAGACAGGTGCACCATCGACGTGCAGTACGCCTTAGTCACCGTGCCCCCACGTGGGCAATGCGAGTGAAGTGTCTTGCCCAAGGACACAACGCGGTTGCCGCAGGTGCAATTCGAACCTAGGACCTCTCGGCTTGCAGCCTGCATCTCTGTCTACTGAGCCACCGCGCCCCCGGTAAAAGAAGAAAGCAAAAGGTAGAAAAATACTGTTAATACATATATATCTCACACTTAACAGTCATTAGATGAATCATGTACGTGAAATTGAATAAATTGTGAGTAATCTGATGGCAGGGAGGGGAGGTCGACATACCAGCCATTATAATATATGTATTATTATTTTTATTTATTTATTTCCTGAGTATGATTCATCTAATGACTTTTAACCCTTTACCCAACGTAACGACCAAAACCGGCCAGCGCTATTCTCAAAAATCGCCAATTAATTTTCATTATATTTTCATTTTTTGTCTCAAAAACATAGGTTATGGCCCCTCTTTGGAACGAGCTTTGTGACATTAAAAGGGTAAAAAATTCTTGGGGCCCGAGAGCACCACCTGTTCAGACGTTCCACCTGTTCTATGACGTTTGGGGATAAAGACTCAATTAACACTTTCTCTAGCATGCTTCACAGAAACCGATAATAGATTATATAGCAATAAAGTGTAAGTACCCTTTTGGGAAGCTTTGTGGAACGGACGGAGGGGGGGGGGGAGGGTGGCGCAATGCACCGCCATGTTCTGCAAGGAATGTTCTATAAATTCTGGGAATACTGAGCCGATTGACTATTCCTCCTACAAGAGGTTCGAGAAAGCAATAATAGCCTTTCTAGCAAAAGTGTGAGAACCCTTTTTGGAAGCCTTGAGGCACAGAAAGGGAGCATATTTCGGGGGGGGGGGCGCATAGTACCACCTTACTTCCCGGGGCACCATCTATAAATTTTGAGAGTACTGGGTAGATTGCCCCTTTCTCTAGCAAACAGTCAGAGAAAATGATAATAGCCCATATATCAAGAAAATGTAGCTACCCTTTTTGGGACCTTTGTGGCAAAATCCCTGGGGCCAGCAGAGCACCATCCTGTTCAACAAGGCACCCTCTATTAAGTTGGGGACACAAAGTCAATTCTCCCTTTCTCTAACAAGCAGTCACAGAAACCGATAATGGCCCATATAGCAGTAAAATATAAGTATCCTATTTTGGGAGTTTTATGGCACCAAAAGGGTGCATATTTTTGTGGATCCGCATTGCATAACCATATACAACAAAGCGCGGTCTATAGATTTCGAAAGGTTGAGTCGATTGGCCCTTCCTCCAAAAAGAAATTCGAGAATTCAATAATACCCCTTGTAACAAAACGTATGAAACCCCCTTTTGAGAGCCTCATGGTACAAAAGTGGTGCGACTTTTGAGAGACCCGCAAAGCACCAACATACTTCGCAAGGCATCATCTATAAATTTTGAGAATACCAAGCAGATTGCCCCTTTCTCTCACACACAGGCAGACAAACTGATAATAAATAGCCCAAATAGTAAGAAAATGTAGGAACCATTTTGGGGATCTTTGTAGCACCAAAAGGGTTCGAAATTCGTGAGGCCCACAGAGCACTACACTGGTCAGCAAGACTTCCTATATATAGTTTGGGAACACCGAGTCAATTGACCCTTTCTCCTTCAAGCAGTCAAAAACCGATAATAGCCCGTATCGTAATAAAGTGTAAATACCATTTTGGGAGCTTTGTGGCACCAAAAGAGTGCATATTTTGGGGAACCCGCAGTGAATCAATATGTTACGCAAGGCTTGACTATAAAATTTGGGAATATTTAAATGACTTACCCATCCTGCACCACTAATTCGAGAAAGCAATAACAGCCCTTATAGCGAAAAAGAGTGACAACCCTTTCCAGTAGCCTTGTGGCACAAAACTGGTGCATTTTGTGGGGCAGGGCGTAGAGCTCCACCATGTTTCTCGAGGTACCATCCATAGGTTTTCAGAATACCGAGCAGATTGCTCCTTTCTCTAACAAACAGCCAGAAAAAACTAATAATAGCCCATATAGCAAGAAAATTGCGGAAACAATTTTGGAAGCTTTGTGGCACCAGAAAGGTGCAAAAATTCTGGAGGCCCGCAGAGCGTCACCTGGTCAGAATACATTTTCTATTTCCCTTGGAAACACCGAGTTAATTGACCCTTTCTCTAACAAGTACCATTTTTGTGAGCTATGTGGCACCACAAAAGTACATATTGTGTGGGACCCGCAATGCATTGCCATTTTTCAGAAAATTACGGTCTATAAAATTTGGGAATATTGAGTCGATTGACCTTTCCTCCAAAAAGTAGTCCGAGAAAACAATAATAGCCCTTATAGCAAAAAAGTGAGAATCTTTTTGGGAGCCCTCTGGCACAAAAGGGATGCAATTTTTGGGGGACTAGCAGAGCACCACATTGCTTCCCAAGGCACCTTCTATATATTTTGAAAATATCGAGCAGATTACCCCTTTGTCCAACAAACAATCAGAAGAACGGATAACAGCCCAAATGGCAAGAAACTTTCTGCACCATTTTTGGGGAGCTTTGTGGTACCAGAAGACTGTAAAATTCGAAGGACCCACAGAATACCAATCTGTTCGGCAGTCACAGAAACCGATAACAGCTCTTACAGGAAGAAAGTGTAAGTACCCTTGATGGAAGCTTTGTGGCACAAAAAGTGTATATTTGGGGGTCCCGCACAGCACTAATCTGTTTAGAATTTAGAAAGGTAAGCTCAAAAAATGTTGGGAATACAAATACAATATGAATGTGTTAAGTACACTTTTTCGGAACTTTTTTCCACACAAATGGTGCATATTTGGGGCAATGCAGGGCTGAGGGCTCCACCTTTTTAGTAAAGTATATAGTTTGAAAATCACGAGATGATAGCATTTGTCACCCACACAGAGGACGAGAACCCGCTCATAGCATTTTAGGAATAAACGTATAATGAATGTGATTTAGTGTTATGAAGCACAAGAGGATGTATATATATTGGGAGTTGCAGAGTACCCATCCTCTTTACTGGGAGTCACGGAATACCCATCCTCTTTATTGGGAGTCGCAGAATACCCATGCTCTTTATTGGGAGTCGCGGAATACCCATGCTCTTTTTTGGGAATAGCTGAGTACCCATCCTCTTTATTGGGAGTAGTAGAGTACCCATCCTCTCTATTGGGAGTAGTAGAGTACCCATCCTCTTTATTGGGAGTAGTGGAGAACCCATTCTCTTTATTGGGAGTAGTAGAGTACCCATCCTCTGTATTGGGAGTAGTAGAGTACCCATCCTCTTTATTGGGAGTAGTAGAGTACCCATTCTCTTTATTGGGAGTAGTAGAGTACCCATCCTCTTTATTGGGAGTAGTAGAATACCCATCCTCTTTATTGGGAGTAGTAGAGTACCTATCCTCTTTATTGGGAGTAGTAGAGAACCCATCCTCTTTATTGGGGGTAGTTGAGAACCCATCCTCTTTATTGGAAGTAGGAGAGTATCCATCCTCTTTATTGGGAGTAGTAGAGTACCCATCCTCTTTATTGGGAGTAGTAGAGTACCCATCCTCTTTATTGGGAGTAGTAGAGTACCCATCCTCTTTATTGGGAGTAGTAGAGTACCCATCCTCTTTATTGGGAGTAGTAGAGTACCCATCCTCTTTATTGGGAGTAGTAGAGTACCCATCCTTTTTATTGGGAGTAGTAGAGTACCCCTCCTCTTTATTGGGAGTAGTAGAGAACCCATCCTCTTTATTGGGAGTAGTAGAGAACCCATCCTCTTTATTGGAAGTAGGAGCGTATCCATCCTCTTTATTGGGAGTAGTAGAGTACTCATCCTCTTTATTGGGAGTAGTAGAGTACCCATCCTCTTTATTGGAAGTAGGAGAGTACCCATCCTCTTTATTGGGAGTAGTAGAGTACCCATCCTCTTTATTGGGAGTAGTAGAGTACCCATCCTCTTTATTGGAAGTAGGAGAGTACCCATCCTCTTTATTGGGAGTAGTAGAGTACTCACCATCTTTCTGGTGAGTAGTGGAGTACCCATCATCTTTATTGGAAGTAGGAGAGTACCCATCCTCTTTATTGGAAGTAGGAGAGTACCCATCCTCTTTATTGGGAGTAGTAGAGTACCCATCCTCTTTATTGGAAGTAGGAGAGTACCCATCCTCTTTATTGGGAGTAGTAGAGTATCCATCCTCTTTATTGGGAGTAGTAGAGTACCCATCCTCTTTATTGGAAGTAGGAGAGTACCCATCCTCTTTATTGGGAGTAGTAGAGTACCCATCCTCTTTATTGGGAGTAGTAGAGTACCCATCCTCTTTATTGGAAGTAGGAGAGTACCCATCCTCTTTATTGGGAGTAGTAGAGTACTCACCATCTTTCTGGTGAGTAGTGGAGTACCCATCATCTTTATTGGGAGTAGTAGAGTACTCATCCTCTTTATTGGGAGTTGTAGAGTACCCATCCTCTTTATTGGAAGTAGGAGAGTATCCATCCTCTTTACTGAGAGTAGTAGAGTATCCATCCTTCCTCTTTATTGGGAGTAGTAGAGTACCCATCCTCTTTATTAGAAGTAGGAGAGCATCCATCCTCCTTATTAGAAGTAGGAGAGTATCCATCCTCTTTATTGGGAGTAGTAGAGTACCCATCCTCTTTATTGGAAGTAGGGGAGTATCCATCCTCTTTATTGGGAGTAGTAAAGTACCCATCCTCTTTATTGGGAGTAGTAGAGTACCCATCCACTTTATTGGAAGTAGGAGAGTATCCATCCTCTATATTGGGAGTAGAAGACAAGCCATCCTCTTTATTGGGAGTAGCAGAGTTCCCATCCTCTTTAGCAAAGTTTTTATTATGAATTAAAGAAACAGTAAATAGCGAACAAAGTCAAAAGGTGTGAAAACGTTTTGTGGGGTGCTTAATAGCATCTAAATTGTGCAAACGTTTTGCTTTTCTGTCTCTTTGTCCGATCGGTTGGGTTGGGGACGCGGTCCACAACACTGTTTAGCAAGTTATGCTGTATATATTTTGAGAAGCTCCAGTCGATAGTCCTGTCTCCCGGAAACTTTTATGGAAACCGTTAGGGTTGAATAATGCGGAAAAGTATCATTACTTTTGTTGCCCTGTAACACAAAATAGCTTATATTCTGGTGGTATCACAGGGCACAGAGCACCACACTGTTTAACTACATATATTTTGAGAATCTTGAGGCGATAGCTTTTGTCTGAAGAAAGTAGTCCGAGAAACTTGTAATAGCATATAAAGCAGGGTATATTAATTGTTTGTGGAGTTTCGCCCGAAAATAAAGAATATGAACACTCTGGTGGATAGAAAACACCATCATCTTCTTTAAGCTCTCCGTTATATACCATGGTTATCTATTCTACTATATATGTAAAGCTTATGACATAAATTTTAGCTTTACACACCAACCGTGATGAACACGCCAGCAATGGGATTTTAATAGTAAAAATTTACACCTACAGAAGAACTACATCCTTGACCTTTTGGTGACGTTGACCTGAATACGAATTTGTGTAAATTTATCGCACGTCGCCTCGTGAAGGGTGAAATGAAAGTGGAAATTATTTATTATGTTTTTAAATGAGTTTACCCCATAAAACACCAAACATTAACAGACATGCATTGACTCATGTTAATAAAGCATCCATAACTCGAAATAGCATGTTATTATGTTATTAAAATGAAGAAGGCCCTGTTTCTTTTTCTATTTCGTTTCGGTGATATACTGATAAAATTGACAGCGGAAGTACCGCCCACTGATGCTCATGTAAACAAAAACAAATCCGCACGTACGTACGGCTACTGCCCAGTATAATCGAGAAAACACCACTTCACCACGAGTGCTGAACATTTGGTACACCAAGCCACTATGGGTATGTTCTATATATACATCTTGAGAATCTTGAGCGATAGCTCTTGTCTCTGGGAAGCAGTAAAGGAAATGGTAAATAGCCCAAAAAGTGCGAAAACCGTTTTTCAATAGTTCTCTTATTCGTTTTTCGCATTGGGGTTGAAAGACACTTTCGAAAGCCTAGGTAACGTCATGTCGGACGACGGCCTGGGTCATGTCATGTCAGACGACAGTCTGGGTCACGTAATGTCGGACGACAGCCTGGGTTACGTCATGTCGGACGTCAGCCTAGGCCACTTCATGTCGGACAGTTTTACGGGGGAGGGAGCTGGAGTATCCGAATAGAACAATCGAGCAGCGGCGAGCAACTATCAGAGTCCCCAATGTACCGTACTAACTCCACACAAGCAGAGTTAGCATTGGCTGAAGACAAGCGCACAGTCGACGTGCTGTATGCCTTAGTACACAGGGCCACCGTGCCCCCACGTGGGCAGTCGGGATTAAGTGCCCTACCCGTGGTCACAACGCAGTGGGGATAAGTCCGAGCGTACTTTTGGGAGTTCCAAGCCTTGTGATCGGTTATAAGTCCAATGCGCTAACCATTGAGCCACAGCGCTCCCATTTCTAGCGTTTAACCCTTTACTCAACGTAATTGCCAAAACCGGCAAGCGCTATTCTCAAAAATTGCCAGTTAATTTTCATTATTTTTTTCATTTTTTGTCTCAAAAACATAGGTTATGACCCCTCATTGGAACGAGCTCGTCGAGCTCGTTCCTATGAGGGGTCATAACCTATTTTTGTTGCAAGTGTCGTCTGCTTTTCATGTTAGGTAAAGGGTTAAAGAACAATGAAATTGTGAATTGTTTTGTGCATAGAAAATACAAATGTATAATAATCACATGTGATGGTCGTATTTTGGGGGTTCCATAGCACCACAATTCCCTCTAGAATTTATCACTGGACCCTCCATTAGCTCATAAGATACAAAACATTCATTTAGCTCATTTAGGATTTATCCAGGTGACTAGCGATTACGTATTTTTGATTGCTAAATCGAAGTCAACATAATTTCAGTAAATGTCAAAAATGGAATCATCTCTTTGTGAGCACAGTATCCTTGAACTGAGATAAAATAACTCATTGAAAGACAACATGTTTACTCCTGAATTGTCGATTATCTTTATTGCAATAATATAACAATAACATGATTTTGGTGGGCATTATGGTTCATTAGCTGCTCTGCAGCAATGATGAACAGCCCGAGGGTTTATTAAAGGCCCGAGACGAAGTCAAGGGCCGTTAATAAGCCCAAGGGCTGTTCATCATTGCTGCAGGGCCGGTAATGAATCATGATGCCCGACAACAATCATGTTATTACTATTATTACCACTCCCTGTTACAGCTAACCGCACCAGGGAATTGCTGGAAGAAATAATCACTAAAGTCGGTTCGATATTTCTGTTTCGATCGTGCATTCGACTTCAGTTCAGAAATACAAAGGGACGTCATCCGAATGGGAGTAATTCATTAGACCATAGAATCTAAAAATAGCCGGGCCGCGGGCCGCTAATGTCTATTTACACCATTATCGCCCGCGGCCCGGCCCCGTCGAATGACGTCACTGAAATTATGGAGTTTTAACGGCCCTCCAAAGTCATGTTAATCGACTAGTAACTTATAGATTGAGTGGTAATAATTGGAAATATATACACCTGGAACTTAAGCGCCCCCTGATATGTTTCATGACAGGGAAGTTGCTGTTACTGATTATTGTGTTTTAATGATTGTTATGTCTTGCAGTACATGTCATCTAAATAAACATGATGTTTCTGGTTGACAGCATACCCCAACCACATCCCTTCGTCCACGTGAGTCATGCTTACCACGAATGTCACAACAAACATTATCATTCACATATCTGGGTATAAAAAAAGAAAATTTGTCACTTCTTTTATCAATAAATGTTGAATGGCAAGGAGGAAACTGTCAGAGGCACTAAGATGGCAAATCGTTGGCATACATGCAACAGGCATGTCAATCAAAGCTATTGGAAGGCAACATGGCTATAGTCATTCTGTCATCAGCAGACTTGTCCGAAAACATCAACAAACCAACGATGTTAAGGACTGACCAAGGCCTGGACAAGCAAAAAATACCCCTCCTCGGGAAGACCGGAGTCTGGCACGCCTCGTTAAGCGTAAACGCTTTGCTTCAAGTGGGCTTTTGAAACGCCTTTGGCTCCACAACAGGTTTGTACAATAGAACAGTCCAAAACCCTCTCAAAGCACTGATTATGAAGTCCAGGTCATCAAGCGTCCAGCTCTGTCCGATCAGCATCAAAGACGACGTTTGGAGTAGTGTATGGCACGACAACATTGGAATCTCAGGGCGTGGATGGGAGTCCATTGGTCAGACGAGAGTAGGTTCCTGTTTCATGTCACAGATAGTCGCATGAGAGTGTGGAGGCATAGAGATACTGCCTACGTGCCCAGGAACATCAGACCTACTGTTCCTTATGGTGGAGGATCTGTAATGATCTGGGGATGCCTCTATCATGATTGTAAACTTTATGTGGTGACAGAACGTGTGAATCGCAATGGTCATCAGTACATCGGGGACATTCACAATTCGGTTGTCGTGCCTCATTTTGACAACCACCCGTTGGCCACTTGCTCTGTATTCATGGACGACAATGCAAGGTCTCATCGTTCTCATGCTGTGAGAGCATTCCTTCATACCAACGCTATTACAACACTACCTTTTCCTGCAATGAGCCCCGGTTTGAATCTCTTAGAACACATATGGGATCTTCCTGGACGTCGTGTGAATGCAAGGGATCCGCCTGTTCAGAATTTGGCCGATTTTTGAAACTGCATTGCATGAGGAGTGACAGCAGTTGCCTCTTGACCGTATCAGAAGCCTCACTTATAGCATTAGGAGGAGGGTTCAGGCTGTCATCCGGGCACGTGGTGGATACACTCGCCACTGAGTCAGACACTGTTATTGTGTTCAGGAAATCACAAGTTACATTGTTTGTCAGAAATTACCGGCATTGTTTCATCATGGACCGTTCCAGCACCATACCTGTCGAGAGAACATTTTCCATCAAAAACATTAGTGACAGATATGTGTAATTAGCGCCAATAAAATACTGCATATTTTCATCATTGTGTTGTCTTTCATTTGTCAACAGACCATTCTTTCCGCAAATAATCCCTATTGGCCATCTGAAAGATAGCATGGAAGTAATGATAGTTTCTATTAACACGACTGCGAAAAAAACAGGGGGTGCTTAATTGAGTTCCAGGTGTATATTTTGTGATGACAAGCTGAAACATATTAATATTGATACTTATTAATTTGAGTTGCAGCCTAAATGAGTGAGGATAGCAATGCGAACCATGCGAAATAATTCGCAATAGAATTCCTTCATTCTCAACTTCAAACAAGGACAATCTGTGAAATAAGTCCAGTTGAGAAATAGTGACTATCACAAGACGCAGATTCAAATTTCCTAGAGGTACACACATAAAGGTTTCAATGTTCACATCGTGATTCGAACAAAAAATGTTTCAAGAAATGGTTTCATATTGAAGGTTGTGAACTGATCTCAAAACATTCATTGTACATCTCTATTTCAAAGGCCGCGGAGTGAAAGGCCCGTTACACACGTCGCACTACCGTCGCGTCGAATTTAACTCTTAGAAACCGGGAGTCGAGGTTTCTTGCCTGTGATGGAATACGGTAGGTATTCTGGCTGTGACGGTTCGGCTACCTTTGGGCTGGGGGAGAATTAAACACTGAGCAGGTGCTTCTAGTCAAGTGTCGTCTGCCTGAATAGGCAGACGACACTTGACTAGAAGCACCTGCTTTATTGTATGTTTTTCGCGGTATGTCATGTTCAATAAATTCATTCTGATTCCCCGGCTTCCAAGAGTTAATTTTAGGTCAATAATTGAATTAAATACGTCTAAAGTGCGACGTCTGTATCAAATAAATGCAAGTAGACTATGTTAAAATGAACTATTCGAGACAGACGAATTTAATTTATAATGCGTCTGAATTGCATCTTGGTTACAGACATCGCACCTCAGATGCGTCGAATTCAATGTAAATAAGCTGTATAACGGCATGGTAAGGAGGAAACACCCATTAACTCTTTTAGCTGTAGTGGTATAGTCCGTCACAGTTCAATGGCAGCAATTAGAAGAGTCCATATTCATTATTTGGGGTAGACCAATCAATATTTTCAACGTGCAGCCTCGAGGCTGCACGTTGAAAATATTGATTGGTCTACCCTACACATTTACTGAACAGCCATCCTTTTTAATGACGTAATGACGTATCATGTTTCCGAACGGAAAAAAGGGCCGCTAGGGTTCAATGGGTTAAATAGAGGAAAACACGTTGTTCAAGACGTAATTTGCTCTTTACCAGTAAATAGCAGATTCTTGAACAACTCAGGAGAAAATCCAGCACCGTCAATCTTAATTATTATTATAATAAATAAACACGAAGAGGAGTTGGTGAAGAATGGCCTAGATACAGAGGTGGGCAAGTGCGTCGGAAGCAGGCTATCAGAGGAAGCAGTTGCCCTGAGTCTATAGGTAAAGGGGGCAGCAATTGCCACTTTTCACCGGAAGTGCACTAATGAAAAAGATTATACTTACTATAAGTGAGGAACTCTTCGTATTCGTTTCTAACGTATTTTACTTGGCGAGAACTGTAAGTGAGAAAGTATTCGTATTCGTTTCTAACGTATTTTACTTGGCGAGAACTGTAAGAGAGAAAGTAATCGTAATCGTTTCTAACGTATTTTACTTGGCGAGAACTGTAAGTGAGAAACTATACGTATTCGTTTCTAACGTATTTTACTTGGCGAGAACTGTAAGTGAGAAACTATACGTATTCGTTTCTAACCCATTCTACTTGGCGAGAACTGTAAGTAAGAAAGTATTCGTATTCGTTTCTAACGTATTTTAAGTGTCCCAGTGCCAATGGAGTGAAGTCAAGTATAATTGCGAGGTGTGGTCGATAAGCTCCAAACAAAGAACCTATACAATCGGCGAGATGATTTATAAAGCTTGAAATCGTCTTTTGATAAGAACAATGTTCCATCTGCAGTGCTGTAGAATTACAGATGACACCTTGTTCCTCTAAGTCTCAAGGGATGGCCATCTGCAGTGCTGTAGAATTACAGATGGCACCTTGTTCCTCTAAGTCTCAAGGGGTGGCCATCTGTAGTGCTGTGGAATTACAGATGACACCTTGTTCCTCTAAGTCTCGAGGGATGGCCATCTGTAGTGCTGTAGAATTACAGATGACACCTTGTTCCTCTAAGTCTCAAAGGATGGCCATCTGTAGTGCTGTAGAATTACAGATGACACCTTGTTCCTCTAAGTCTCAAGGGGTGGCCATCTGTAGTGCTGTGGAATTACAGATGACACCTTGTTCCTTTAAGTCTCAAGGGATGGCCATCTGTAGTGCTGTAGAATTACAGATGACACCTTGTTCCTCTAAGTCTCAAGGGGTGGCCATCTGTAGTGCTGTGGAATTACAGATGACACCTTGTTCCTTTAAGTCTCAAGGGATGGCCATCTGTAGTGCTGTAGAATTACAGATGACACCTTGTTCCTCTAAGTCTCAAGGGGTGATATAGATGTATAATATTAGTACCATTGAGTGTCACATTACAATTTACGATACATTTTAAACTCTCGGTTCTAACTCGCATCCAGAGTCGGAATGCCCTTTTTGATATTCCTGCTCCCCTTGACGTCGTTCGCTGCTTCCGATGCTGTTGTGAGAGAGCAAGCGAGGACGCCAATGAACGCCAGACCACGAAAAAAATGTCTGAAAATTTTCGGCTTGTCGGGAAATGCTGAAACGTTTTGATAGGTTTTTTGGGTAAAACTTCTATGAAATGGAAGGAACATTACTTATATTTCGGCAAAAACATGTGTTTTATAGTGAATTTCGAGGACAACCCAATTTTTGGTGCCAAAGGGTATCAAGACTTTCTGTTGCCCAATTTGAAACCTATCGACCCATTGGAGACCCTGTCGGAGATTTGGACGCCCCACCCCGCCACCATATCCACTGGCAAACAAACTTATCTACGTTCCTGTAGCTGACCTATCGAATCATTTCACTGTGATTTTTATATTAAAATGCAGGGCTTATGAATGTCATCTTCGAGTTTGCGCCTATAGTAAGTACATGTCTTCAGTTTTCGTGTAGGTTCTGGATACTAAAGAATATAGAACAGTCAACCACCGTCGTACCACAGACGCACCACATCTCTCAAACTATTGGATAAATAGGACAAAAATTTTATCAGACAATACACGAATTCTTAAATGTCCATCATACTAGTTTTAACAAATAGTACATATGTGTGTGTGGGATGGAGGGTGGTAAGAAGATACCCTGTCCTGGTCTTAACCCACGTATTATAAGGATGTACATGTATACACAATCATGTATTGAGCATAGATCTCGGTTGCGTGTGGGGGTGGGGGGGGGGGGGGGTAATTTAAATCATGGGTTGCAGCGTCGCGGCAAACTGTTGCGGGGATCATAGACCCTATCGTAATCAGAATCAGTTTATAAAGACTTATACAACAGGAGACACCGTATAGAAGCTATGGCTGTATACTTATATGGAGTATCATATTGTCTGCGATAACACAATGGACATCTACTATCTCGTAGTGCATGTCTATGTTTTATCGCGGTTAATACCGTATCCCTGGTCTCGGTGCTTTTGAGAAAAAAATGGGTGACCTAAAAAATAGGGTTCGCACAACAGTCTGGCGCTGTTTCAGTACAATGAGTAGAACCGGGATTTCGTAGTCAATTCGTAAGAAGGTTTTGCACCAAAATCCATCGTTCAGTAAGTGTCATGCTGCCTCTGTCTCTCACCACCCACTCCACCCCAAACATACAGCAGCACTTCTTGTAACTTGTAATGATATAGGTATACATATCTGGCGGATTTTTGTTTTATACTTTCATTCAAATATAAAATGCTGTACAGTGTTTTAAAAATGCATTTTTGCATCAGATAGGAATCCCTTGGGTCAAATTATAAATAAAAGTCTAATTCAAAGTTAAAGTCTTCCATTGTGTGGAGAGTCTGCATCGGGTGTTCTCCATACTCTTCAGTTAAACTAGTTACAGAAAGTTTATTTCTTCCGCCAGTCTACGATTTGAAGAAAAGTTAAAAAATAAATACGATCCATGGAAAAGTGTTAAGAGAGTAGCAAATAGCTGTCTAATCTATTATGGTGCCTATGAGAATTGTCAAAAATCCCCATCCCTCATCCTGCTGAGCCCCTGGCAGAGCAGAACAGAAGATTTGGGACGAATCCAAACAGGAGCAAACGGAGTCCTCCAACGGAGAAAACAAAAACAGTATCTCGGAGAAAATAGAAGTGAAAATTAGCAATATGGTTCATTATACCTGAACATTGGAAATGGTTTATTGTCAGAATTTTATCTTTCTTTAAAAACTTTTTAAAAAACTCTACAAAGGCGGAATATTCAAGCGGTCAATTTCTCAATTTGCAGGAATAAATATATTCTTTGTAGTTTAGCAGTAGTATATCATGTACCCGCGCGGGCCTTATTTGGATTATCTCGGATGTGACATCATGTCACACGATTTAGTGGTGCCATGTTGTGTTGTCAAGGTAGCCCGCGTGCTCGGCCATTTTGTGACGCCATTACCATAGTGATACGTAGCGCGTGTTGTTAGGCTGATACGTGTTTCCGTCGTTCATTTTGTATAGTGAGCCGCCATCGTAGTTACTATGGTATCACGTGATTGCTATGGGCTTGAAAGGCCTACAATAGGAAAGGAATATGTTCGGAGGGTGCGTTCGATTCAAAGGGATAGTTTCCTGGCTCGTTTACTTCCTAGAATTACCACAAACAACCCGGCAATCCCCCCCCAAACCACCAAAATCAATCCAAAACTACCGAAACGGACTTTATTTGGAACGGATTTCCCCATTTTTTGGCTTATAATAGAAGCACGTAGTGCTATAGGACCGATTGTGCGCTTGGGGTAAGTTCGATTTCATGAGATTATATCTAAGCACAACAAACAACCCGACAATTGTTTTACTAGATCGGAGAATCCTCGGTTTCTACCTATTCATCTTTTTCAGATTCTTTCGGAATCCTTTGCTTCTACCTATGTATCTACAAGCACTTGCACATAGGCACATACGGGTATTTGAGGATACCTATGGCTGGGCTCCTACACAGTTCCTAGCATGTATACAGGTAGTCTTACCGACGGCTTCCATCTTGTCTCCATTTACCTATCCTATGATTTGCTTCTATTGTAGTCATGTAGTAATACTAGATAGTCTTCTACCATCCTTGCATTCTTGTGTCATTACTACTTTGTTCTATTACTATTGACTTAAAGCACTACTACAAGCTTAGTAGCTACCCTTCGATTTTATCTGGACATCTACCGTTTGGTGAAATCTTGGCTCAATCAGATCACCCCATTTATCTAAACCTCAATCTATACAATACCTAGATCTAGTGACTAGACCTAGTGAAAGTAATCGTACTGAGATGTGCCTATGTGTTATTATACAATGTGTACATATTACAGGTAATACATAGGATCCCCCGATAATGCGACACATTGCGCGCTAGCACACAGGCACATGCGATGAAAAGGGAATTCTTGAGGTATAGTCGGAAAGGGATTCCATGGAACGTGGGTCCGGTGATTGATGGAATGTGCATGTGTTCTAGTACACATTGTGTCACAATGTATACATATTACAGGTAGCACATAGGACGTGCCGATATGAGCTTATGTGACAAGGCATAATGTGCGCGCATACGGGTATTTGAGGCTACCTATGGTATTGTACCCCTGGACTATTGGTGGATTCTTGTCATAAATGTTTTTCATCTGGGTACTTTTGTTGGGTAGTTGATAAAAAAACAACAAGATATAACATTTCATTCATTTTTATTCTGATACATTGATCATAGTATACAGTTTACAAATAAATTGCTCCAGGCATGTTTATCTATGTCTCTCTTCTATCTTCTGGCATGGGATAACCATCTCATCAGATACTTCTTGTTGGTCTCTAACGGACTCTGTCTTTATACTTGATAAAACACGTTCTCTCATTGGACGTTGGTAGTTTGGCTTTGTTGGTTGCTTTGATTGCTGGTGTTCGGTTAGCATCTTTCTTCTTTTCATTCTTATGTGTCTCTTTCTTGTCTTCTAGCTGTTTCAATGAGGTAATTTTGTTCTCAATGGAATCTGACATCGTTCTCTTGACTTCATGCAGTTTCGTAACATCATTCATGTTTTGGTCAATCTTTGAATCATCATTATTCTACTTAGTTTGAGTGGAAAGTTTGTTCTTTATGGGTGCGGGCATCGCTCTCTTGTCGTCAGACAGTTTCGTAACTTCATTCTTAGTTTGAGTGGAAAGTTTGTTCTTTATGGGTGCGGGCATCGCTCTCTTGTCTTCAGACAGTTTCGTAACTTCATTCTTAGTTTGCGTGGAAACATCACTCAGTTCGTTCGGAGCTGTCTTCGTTCTCTTCTTTGACTCTTCGTTGGCTAATAATCGGCCAGTATCCACACATCTGTTTCTTTCCACCAGCACCTATATCTAGATTTCTTTTCTTTGCTCCATCTACCACGCGATTCACTTGGGCCGGTTCTTGGGAAGTCAGTTTTAATCCGGCATCATTCTTGAAGATCTGTATGTGTAAGTCATCTTTGAATCTGAGCACTGTTGTTGACACAGGCATCTTTACTCTTCAACGTTCAGCACAGAAATGAGCATATTTTCATACCTACATTCCTTTTATGCTTTTTTCTCTAGTCTTCTTCTTCGTTCTTCCACTTTGAATGAGTAGTTTGACATAAGGCTGTCGAACAGAAATCTTTGCTTTTCCAAGGAATATTTCTGGGATTCTTCAAAGTCAAAGTCATCATCTTCACGAATACGTTTGACAGTTTCTTGAATTTTCTTGTGTATTGGGGCCTTGCAAAAAATCCTAATATCCATCAACGTATCGATGTATTTCGCGCCAATGGTTTCTCTGACACTCTTTTAACCCCTGCACACTGATATCGAAATATCTAAAGTTCAGGGTGCAAATATTTCCCATAATGCAACTAGAAATTTAACCAATTCAATCTTGTTTGACAGAGCTCAACGAGCTCTGTCAAACTAGATTGAATTGGTTAAATTCCTAGTTGCATTATGGGGAAAATGGCTACTTCAAATCTGGATATTTTGACATCAGTGTGCAGGGGTTAAAGTGTGCTATATGCTGTTTCAACCGCCTCTTCTTTATCCATTTCATCCTCGATATACTTATTCATGAGGTTGTCAAACTCTTCTTGGTATTCGTCATAGGCACTTTGGACGATACTTCCCATCACAGAATCGTCGTCTTCTTCTTCTTCTTCTTCTTCTTCTTCTTCTTCTTCTTCCATATCTTCAGATAGTTCCCACTCATCACAATCCGAATCTGGTGACCCGTTTCTTGGTGCAGATTGCACTGCGTCCGCTTTCTTCGAAAGTCAGTTGACAAATGACAAGTTTCTTTCGCCCTTTCTATGGGATATCGGACAATTTATTGACGATGGGTTTGAGCAACTTCCCTAAAAATCCTCCTTTCTGTATGATCCGTCCTTTTCCGATCAGATAGTTTATTGTTTGCTATCTTCCTAATCTGGTGTTTGTATGGAATCAGATGAGCTCTCTCAGATTTGGTCATGAGTACTGCCCCCTTCAAGATATTCTAGGCACAATTACAAATACATTTTATCAAATCATCAGTAGTTGTCCCGGTCATGTTCTTGGCTTCGTGTCGGTCAGCATGAGATAGGATTCGCAGTGTATGTGAATTTTGGTTTAATCTCGTAGTTTTTTTCGTTTGTTCCCATTTCCTCATGGTACAGTAATCATCTTCGTGTTTTTATGTGTGAAGCTCCTGCAGAATTTTTTATCACAATATCTGCAACGATGAATTACCATTTATTTAATGCTCAGGCATCAATTCACGCTGAAAAATTAAGTCATATATTCCCCTGTCGGTCGGCAAAACGAAATATCAAAATGATATTTAGAAATCGATATTTCATCGTAGGTTCGGATGACGAATCACATGTACTTTAAACGAGTCAGCACATCAGTAATGAATTCCAGAGTCCCAAATACAAACGAATTCGAATAATTGATAGTGACAGTGACTAAATCAATTCATTAAATCAGCGGTTTCAAAGTTTGACTTTCTCATTCACCTTCCAGCGAAAAGCCGAAATCACTTTCAAATTTCTTCAGTTCAACTTCACACGTCTTCAGTGCATTGAGTTCAAAAAAAATAAAATGACGTGTCTTGTTATTGAAAATAAGAAAGTGGTGTTTTTTGTTATTGTTCTATTTCTTCGAAACACATTGCGATTATTTCAATTCGCCAGCCTTGGTAAATCGTAAAGTTAGGGGAGAAATAAGACGGGACTACTTTTTGTGCGGATATTCACACATTCCAATGGTTGGAGTTTGGTTGTTGTAATTTTTGTATGGACGCCGGTTCGGCACATAAATGTTGCGCCTTAATGGCAAATAAAGGCCACAAATTGGAGAGTTTGTAGTCGTAGAGCATTAAATAAAAAGAAACTTCACGAAAATTTGATGAATACCGAAAATATCTCGTTCGTGGCTACAAGAAATATGAGGATCTTCACTCGCGACTGCGTCGCTCGTGAAGATCCTCATATTTCTTTGTAGCCACTCACGAGATATTTTCGGTATTCATCAAATTTTCGTGAATATCCTCTATGTCCTTACTCTTTCTATGGCCGTAGAACAAATCAGTATTTGGTATCGGTACATCCCTTTTATACCTTTTTCAGGGCTAGGACTGGCGCGACGAGGGCTAGGACTGGCGCGACGAGGGCTAGGACTGGCGCGACGAGTGACGAGAGAAAGCTACCCTTTCGTAATAATAATATAATAATAATAACACTTTGGCCGGCCGCTGATTTGTCGTGGTTCTCGGATGAGAAGGCCTTGGTTACCCCTGTATTCCCAACTGCCTCCCTATTCCCACTCTTCTTCTCTCCTCCCAACACTCGGAGACGAACTGCTTGATGGCATCCCTTGCCCCAATTCTTTCCAATCTCTCCGATTAGCATATTAACCCTCTTCTTTGAGTCTCCCACTAACCACATGTCCTTCATTCTTCCATCCCACTCCCCCGTTATACTCCCAGTGAATCTTATTCTGTAAGACTGGTATTTTTGGCATTCGAGAAGAAAGTGTTCCAGGGTCTCCACCACGCCCAAATTACACATCTGGCACTCCTTTTCACTGTTTTTCCCAATTTTTCCCTCAGCTCCAGGGACCTCGACCTCAGCTTGAACAACAGTGACCCCCCCCCCCCCCCCCAAAGGTGCCATCACGGTACTCTTCAAAACTAGGCTTTTCTTTATCACACAGGCCACCCAAAGAGCTTTTTGATTTGACCCCTCTCGCCAATTACGGTTATAATCCTCCATGACCCTTTCTCTGACGATTTGTTTACCCTAGTTTGCACCACCGTCCAGGTCCGAGATCTCCAATGAGTAGTTCTCTACTAGCTCCTTCATTTTGACCATCCACCCCGTCTTCATATTTGAGTTGAAAATTCTCAGGAACATCACTTTACACCATCGGCTGTCGGGGAGATTTACCAAATAGTTAAGATAACCGAGTTTCAATAAGTCTATCCTGTCCTTGATCCTCATCCACCCAAGCTCACCCCTGATTGCTTCTAGCGCTGCGGCGTTACTCGACCCCGTCATCCATCGGCCTGCTTCGTTCTGCAGGATTTCCATGCTCTTTACGGCCGTCTGGTTTAGGGGTACCACTTCCCTACCGTATGTTATACTTGGCAGACCCACCATTTCCCAAATAGTTTTCCCCACGAAAACCTTATTGAAACTGTTTCTCCCTATAAGTTTCATAAGTAACATACTTCTTTTTATATCTAGTGATACATCTTTGTAAATAAGAAGCTTCAATACGTATTCTTATTTTCGCAGATCGTCAGATTCAGTGGTACCTTATCTTCGGGGATGTTGGTAGCAGATTTACACAAACGGGTGATCAAATCTTCAACAGCGCGAAGAACGGCATCAATTTCCTCCTTGTCAGCAGCGCGTAAAAAATCCAGAAGTACTTTATTTCGTTCAATAATGTCGGCTTCCATCTTGTCTCCAACTATCTGTCCTATGATTTGCCTCCATTGTAGTCATTCCATACTAGATATTGAACGGGAAGTCCGTACCAAATAAAGTCCGTTTCGGTAGTTTGTGGTGGATTTTGGTGGTTTGGTGGATTGCCGGGTTGTTTGTGGTAATTCTATGGAAGTAAACGAACGGGGAAACTACTCCCATTGCATCGAACGCACTCTCCTTTCCTGTTGTAGGCCTTTCAGGCACATAGCAATAACGTGATGGCGGCCCCAGTAAATAAATTGGACGACGGAAATACGTATCACTCTAACAATACGCGCCGCGCATGTGCATTAACACCCCGTCTCATTATGGTAATGACATCACAAGATGGTCGCTCACGCGGGCTACCATGACAACATACCCACTAGGTCACATGCCATGATGTCACTTCCGAGGTAATCAACCGAGGTCATCCAAAAGCCCGTCCGGGTACATGATATACTCCCATTAGCACCCAAAAGTCGTCTATTTAGTCTGCTTGCACTCTGTGGTCATGGTACCCTAACAAAACATATTTCGTCTTCAATGGGATACGGATGTTATACTTTTCATCCATGTTGAATAGAAGATCAATAAAGCGGATTTAGAGAAAGAGTGGTTAAAAAGGATATGTTTGTTGGACTCTTTTGTGTTAGTACAGAATGTGCAAAGTTCGGTTTCACTCAATTTACATTTATAAAGCCTGGAATTAGTGTTTAGTATCCTATGAATGATTTTAACCCTTTACCCAACGCAGACGATATGAAAATTTATTATTTTAAATATCATTTTTTTTTAATTTTTCAAAAAATTTCAACAAAACCTTATCATGTGAGACCCCTCGTTGGAACGACCTCGGCGAGCTCGTTCCACCGAGGGGTCACATGATATGGTTTTGTTCAAATTTTTTGAAAAATATTTTTTCAACTGCTGAATTTGCATATTACGCGGGCGGGTGCGGGCAATTCGTTAGGTAAAGGGTTAAATTGTTGGCTTTGCAAAATATGTGTTCCCGGCAAGACAAATGTTTTTTTGTATATAAAGCATAATCGTCTGACTGTATATTTGTTCAAAATACAGAATTCCACTTTTCCTGTGATGTCACTTCTGGGTTGGCTACTAAACGTAGTAACTCTGAGTTTTGACACACTTTTTTGGCATATCTCAATTCTTCTAAATTTCCGTTTTTCGGCTTGTCGTTTCTTAAGCCCTGTTTCAACTTTTCGGTCCATCTTTTTGGTATATCACTCAATACTCACAAGTATAGAGTTGAAGGAGTATTAATGCCAAACTTAGTCGAGAATTCCGTTTTTGTCAAAAATCGCCTATTATGGTACAAGTCGTTTATAGAAATAGATTTGTTGCCGATCTTTATATTCTTATTATAAAAAATCAGTTCTAAAAGTGGGTTTACGGAGAAGGGTTTTGTGACTCCTCCCAGTTATGACCAGGCTTTCAACACGCTTGCCCAGATATGGTTGGTGTGTTTTGAAATTTCTAACAATTCTTCGCGATGCAAGTACCACATCTTGCAACTGTCAAATTTTTCAAAACCGTCAAGGACGAGGGTTTTCCATGGGGCACTTGCAAGTTGCACCTGCAAGTTTTTTTTTGTCCTCAAACATTTTAATGCATTACTTAGTGTTCTGGTGTTGGGAAATTTTAGGCCTCTCTTCTCTATCAAACAGATACTCGTAGTGCGTGTGATTTTATCATTTTTTGCGGACAATAAAAAGTTAAATAGTGTATTTTGGAGCTTATCCTAGACATGTTTTAGGGGGTCGGGTAATACAGTCAAGCACTGTATTAATATTGGGACTGCTGGAGTTTTAACAACTACAGTCTTTCCCATCAGATTTCTGAAAGACCAATCATTTAATAATTTACTGATGACATCTATTTTTTCTTCGAAATTTTGGAGCACACAATCTCGAGCGGAGTGGTTACATTTAATACCAAGGATTGTGAAGGTACTGACAAAGTTACAGAGAACGGGCAGTGTTGTCTGGCATTCTGCATTGCACCCTTTCTTCAAGCCAATCCTGGGGCGCGGTGGCTCAGTGGTAGACTGTTGGGCTTCTATGCTGGAGGTCCCGAGTTCGATACCCGACCGGAGCGACCCGCGTTGTGTCCTTGGGCAAGGCATTTTATCCCGGTTGCCTACATGGGAGCGCGGTGATGTCGTGTACTAAGGCGTACTGCACGTCGATTGTGCACATGTCTTCATCCGCTGTAACCCTGCTTGAGCGGAGAGGAGCTGACAGTTGCTCGTCGATGCTCGGTGGTTCTCTCTGGGTACTCCGGCTTCCTCCGCTCGTAAAAACTGTCACTGTCACGATCAGCCAGTATGTAACCTTAAACACCAATAAATAAATAAATATTTGAGCCAATCCAAATAAGCTGTATTTTCTCAAAGTTTGCACGGAGACCCGATACTTACGAGAATGCCGGTACTGCATCCAGAGCAGAATTCAGCGAACGACTGTCGCAATTTTGAAAGAAAGTTGAGTCATCGGCGTACTGACTAATTAGATATTCGGAGTCACTGATGATTCCTTTGATGTTTGGGTCGTTTTTCAATTTTGCGATCAGAATTTCTGCAAGAGTCTTGCAGTATAGTGTCTCTTTGCTAAGTTGCAAAAGTATTTAGTGGCTTTCTCACATTCCACTTTCCACTTGGTTGGGGATTTTTTTCACTCGGCTTTCCGCATTGACATTTCATCGCGTGGGAACCATAAGGTTCTATTTTCCAGTAGAAGGGTTAGGGTCGGGATTCCAGTGGAAGGGTTAGGGTCGGGGTTCCAGTGGAAGATAGGGCCTTATGGTTCTCACACGACGATTTATTGCTGTCTGTATTTTGTAATGGCACTTAAGGATAACCTTCATATTGAAGGTTTAAATGGGTTCTAAAAAAGTGGAAATGCCCAATTTCCACTTTACAAAAGAAATTATCCCTATATATATGTGAGAAATGAGAACAATACAAGGGGTCCGTGTCTCTGTAAGCTTCCGTGCCGATCTCGGATGTAGGCATGTGGTGGCGTGAAGTCGTACATAAACTGTACATTCTCTGAAAATCCTCCAAACAACAGGGTACATATTAATCAGTCAATAGAAGCGTTTGTCTAAGAGTTGGAAGATGTTTTTCTCGACGCTTTGCCCTCGGCAAAATGATAGTTCAGTAAGCAAAACAATAGTTCCCCCCCTCCTCCCCCCCCCCCCAAAAAAAAATAAATATGAATAATAATAAAATAAAATGAAAAATCTAATAAATAGATAATTAAATAAATTTTACTCCACTGATCGGGCATCCACTGAGTTCCCGTCCGCAGGTATACAATACATCTTGGTGCAATACGGGATTTATACAAAAAGAGAATTGTATTTGATGCGACAGAAATGCGACGTCCGTATCAAAACAGGAAATAGGAATTAAACTCGACTGTAAGGTTCCGCTCCATAGATTTCCAGGAATTTCAAAAAATGACATGCTATACATTATCTTCAAACGCAAATATTTTTTAAGTTAGTTATCTTATCCATAACATGTATTTCATTTTCCAAATCCATTAAAAACATACAACACTATCCCCCCCCCCCCCCCAACCCCCTCCATCATTGCCGTTTACATTGATTTTGCAAATCTTTATTCTTCTGCTACTAGAAGAATAAAGTTGCTGAAAAGACACCGAGGTTCTTGCACAATTGGCGGATTATTCTCGTTATTGCGAAAGCACACGTTGACCATATTCAGGGGCGGCGGAACGATTTTCAAAGTGTGTGTGTTGGGGGGGGGGGGGGGCTTGATTGATCGGGCGATGGATGGTCGTCGGTACGAAAATTTTATAAATTTCAACAAAACCCTCCACATACTCCAGGATAGTGAATCAGTGGTGAAGCTGAACGAACACCGAACCCTTAACAGAAAAACAAAATAATCCACAGTAAATTAAAATTACTCAATAGCATTAAACTGCGTGGAGTCAGTGAGGATTGCCTCGCTACTCATTGAGATCTTTAGGATTGAGCCTGTGAAGATTGCCTCGCAACTCTGCGTGTGGGAGTGGGCTCCGAAGAAACCCACCCCTCACCCCATCCATGGCAACAATCACACAACAGTCACAATATACAATAGCGGATACCTATCTTTCTATCTACCTATAACTAATTGAACATTCTCAAATTTTCTTGCAACACTCTTATCAAGAAGACGCATGGAAATGGTAGACAAAGCGTGGGAGGAATTGGTGCAACCTAACTTTCTATTAACATACACAAGAAACCACCAAACACCAGGCAAGGATTGAAACAAGCTCGTCTGGCTGGGGACGAGTGTACATTTTATATAAATAAACATTTGACTCAAGATTTAACAGCCCTTTTAAGGGCTTTCGGGTGTGTGTCCATGAGAGGGTGTATCTGTTTTGGGGTTTTTTGGGTTTTTTTTTTTTTTTTGGGGGGGGGGGGGGGGGGGGGGTTTGTTTTGTTTTTTTTGTTTTGTTTTTTTTTTGTTTTGTTTTGTTTTGTTTTTTGTTTTTTGTTTTTGTTCTTTTTTCCCTCCAATCAACCCGTCATCTGTTCCCTCTGAAGGCAGACCAGATGGCCAATACCCAGCTTTCAAAAACACATATTGGTGGATTTTTTTCCTTTTTGTAACCGTTAAGGGTAATATGCTGGGGCTGCTCCCAAACCAGCGACTGTTTGGGTTTCTTTTTCTTTTTTTCCAAAATAACCACCAAACTGCGGTTTCAGTATTACCATAAATTTGCCCACTTCTCTTAGCAAACACGGAGCAGAACTCTTGTAATTATGCAAATTCCTAGCCATTTTCCAGTTCGAGGTTCTCGGGGATCTCAATCCACTATCCTACTGGCAGTCGCACACTCAAACTCAATAAGATTATTGGCTCTCGCTCCCGACTCTCGTGGATTTATAAGCAAATAAAGCTAAAAAGCAAGTAAAGTTATTAGGGGCAATCCCACCTCGTCCCTGTGCGCCTTCGGCCCGCGGAAACTTTTCATTCATTCAATTTGGTAATTCGGATAACCAACTGAAAGAGTTTGGTTACCGCTCCCGTCAACACTTTGTATTACATGTACGCTGAAGTCCAGTTAATAAATTTTGTTGCATAGTGTAAAGACTTTTAGTCTCAGTAGACAAAGAAAACACAAAGTAAATCAATCGAAACCAAGCGTTGAAAAGCATACAAATTCGATTGTGAAAGGCGGGGGCATGATGAGTGACGTTTCGACGACGAGAAAAAACAACAACAATAAACAACGAAAATAGGACAAATAAACATTGTTCATTTAAGAAAGTATTTCTGCAACTTTTGTAACTTTAGCTCAAGTTTGTAGGGGAATTATTTCTAGACAGGAATGTATCACTGCGCCTTGTTTATGTTTGGCAGTTTTGCTTGTCTATCGAATTGGACCAGTATGCTCTTCACTTCTCACAGTGTTTTGTAGCGATTTTGCCGCCACTGCCCTGTAAAGGATTTATGGGATAAACAAAATAAACCTCTAGTGTTTTCAAGTAAAAAATTTATTCTACTCGTAGGATTAAGAATGAAACCGACTTGCCAGAGGCTCGTCGTTTCATTCTTAATGCTACTCGTAGAATATTTTTTTTACTTGAAAACACGATAGGTTTATTCTATATTTACCAAAACGTCAGAAACTCAATTCTAAGGCGTGCAAACATGAACTCGAATAAAAGGTTTCGAAATCCAAATGAAATAGTGAACATTTTATGTGGACACATTTCACCACAGGGTTAAAAATCTTCTGTGTGGAGTATTGTGATGGCGACATACAAAAAGTGTCTTTCGAATCGGTACCTGTTTTTATAAGGGACCGAATAGATCCAAACTGGTCAACTTGGTTTAGTGGATAAAAATATATGCACGGATATGTTCATCTATGTTACTTATAGAATGCAGTCAGTTCATTTATTTCCTATATTACGTTTACTAGTGCTAAATGAGAACTACTCCTGACCATTAAAATATTCAGGAACAATGTACCCAAATGCCAGGAGGCATATTTTTGGGAGGCAGAGAGGTATTATGACCAGGCTAAAATCTTGAGTCTAGAAACATTTCGGTAATTGAGATACCTTGAGAATAACGCATTTATAAATTAATGAATAGATGGATTAACACATTAAGATGTTTTTTCACTCAAACAATCCATTACAATGTCCATATGATTAATACAAGAGTCTACATGTTATTGTAACAGCTACCAATGTTGATTGTTTTATTTTAACCCTCTTCACACTGATGTCAAACTGACATAGTTTTCAGCAGCAAATATTTCCTATAATGCAGTTTGATAGTTAACCAAATATATCTTATCTGACAGAGCTCAGTGAGCTCTGTCAAACAAGATATAATTGGTTAAATTCATAGTTACACAGAAGGAAAACAGAATGATTGGAGAAAATTCAGTTTTACGTCCAGTGTGCTAGGGGTTAATTATGTTACTTGGTAATTGTTCATATAAAAATATGTTAACTGTGTAAATTTGGTAATTCGGATAATCGATTGCAAGAACGCTTGGCGGAGAGTTTGGTCACAGCTCGCGTCAACAATTTGAATTACATGTTCGCTGAAGTCCAGATAATCAATTTTGTTACATAGTGTAAAGACTTTTAGAGTCAGTAGTTTGTGAAGTGAGGTCCCCGGTGCGAAATATCTTCGCGACCAGTTCCTCCGGCCATAGTACCTTGATGGCACCTTTGGGGAACTCTTCTATTCAAGCTGAAGTCGCGGTTGCTGGAGCTGAGTGGGAAAATTGGGAAAAACAGTGAAAATGAGTGCCAGATGTGTAATTTGGGCGTGGTGGAGACCATGGAACACTTTCTACTGGAATGCCCAAAATACCAGTCTAAAAGAATAAGATTCGCTAGGAGTATAATGGGGATATAGAATGGGAGAATGAAGGGCATGTGTTTAGTGAGTGATACAAAGGAGAGGGTAAATATGCTTATCGGGGAGATTTGGGAAGAATGGGACACGGGATGTCATTAAGTAGTTCGTCTTCGAGTGTTAGGAGGAGAGAAGAAGTGTGGGAATAGGGAGGCAGCTGGGAGTACATGGGGTAACCAAGGCTTTCTCACATCAGAAACCGCGACAAATCAGCGGCCGTTCGAAGTGTTATTATTAGCATAGGACTGTACTGCAAGGTGGACTAGTCTGTACATACTTTGTTGATGCGATATTCAATGGGGTCCACAAGACCATATAAAATGCAAGGAAAAAGCACTTGACACGTGTAAGAAAATTCTCACAAAAGACACCCACTGACAGCATTTGGATACAATTTTCTATTAATAATTGTATGATAAGATGAATTAGTTTGATTGCTTTGCTTGGAAACATTTTATTACATTTTGCAATGTTTTTCCAGTCCATGTAGTCCTATTTTGTAATAAAACTTCAAACATCTACGAAACTCGCTCAGATACGCGTAGACGTGTACATAATATACTCTAAGACAGTGGTAGAATCATATAGCTACAAATTTAGTTTAATATTTGTATAATAACATGAATTAGTTTCTGATTGCCGGTTTGAAAAAACGTTTATTACCTTTTTACGTTTTTCCCGTCCATAAAGTTGCATTTTTTAATAATTACTACATTTTTTACGTTTTTCCCGTCCATATAGTTGCATTTTGTAATAATTATTACATTTTTCTACGTTTTCCCATCCATATAGTTGCATTTTGTAATAAATATTACATTTGCAACTTTTATGACAAAGTGCATTGCAGCAGACGTTGCGTCGAATTTAATTGTTGTTGGCATTTGAGAGGATCAAGGTATATCTACAATGCTATAGCATAGGAGTTGGAACCTTGTTCCACTCAAGACACGATATAAAGCTTTAGAATCATCCCGTCGACTGTATAGCTTCTTTGTTTCGTGATTATTGACCAAACTCTGCGACTATACCTAATCCCTGGCCCACCATATTGGAACTGTATGACACAACTGAAAAACGTTAGATACTAATAGGAATAGTTACTCACTTATAGTTCTCGGAAAGTAAAATAGGTTCGAAACGAATACGAATAGTTTCTCACTTATAGTTCTCGGAAAGTAAAATAGGTTCGAAACGAATACGAATAGTTTCTCACTTATAGTTCTCGGAAAGTAAAATAGGCTCGAAACGAATACGAATCATTTCTCACTTATAGTTCTCGGAAAGTAAAATAGGTTCGAAACGAATACGAATAGTTTCTCACTTATAGTTCTCGGAAAGTTGATACGTTAGAAACAAATACGAATAGTTCCTCATTGAGAGTTCTCGGAAAGTAAAATACGTTAGAAACAAATACGCATAGTTTCTCACTTATAGTTCTCGGAAAGTAAAATATTTTCCACACGTGCTGCCCCCTTGACCTCTAGACTCAGGGCAAGAGGACAACTGCTGCCTCTGCTCCTTTAGCGTCTGTAGGGCGACGTCTGTAACCAACACGTATTACAGACGCATATGAATTAAGTTCGTCTGGATCAGACGAAAAGTTCATCTGAAAACCCTCTGGTCGCATTTATTTAATACAGATGCTGAGAGAATCCAACGGCTGTACATGGTCGCATCACACTGATAAACGTCGAATAAGTGGGGGTTTTTTCTCCCTATGGCTTGCACGGATTTATGATATGATGTATCTTTAATATTCGGAATAGTGTGGAGGAAGGATAAGATGGAAGGATATTAAAAGTTATAGAAATATGTAGCATTTTTTTGTAAATTTTCATCCACATTTTCGTGTACACGGGTTATTAGATAAATTTCACCTTGCTTCCAATGTGAGAATACTACCCACGGCCTTTGTGTGTTATCGATCGGTCATATCAAAGACAATTCTCGGCAGATATCAACTGAAAGAAACAAGTAAAGCGCAGCAAGTGTACAGCCAGCAAAACGAGGTCGCAAGTTATCCTCGACTCAAAACTTGAATGAAAGCGCTGTTGAATTTCTGTTGACTTCTCAGCTGTCAGAACTGAACGACAAAGTTTGCGCTGTTATTGATAAACTATCATCTCTTTAAATTTAATCAATTTTGGAAGGATGTGTTGTTGGCTTGATCTCTTTTAGATGACAAAGATACCTCAAATCCGTCTGAAATTTACGGACAAACTATCTTCTACAACGACCAGATAAAAATTCTCAATGAACTTTTCTCTAACAAAGAATGGTGTAGAAAGGGAATTTATTTTATTAACGATATATTGACTGAGAACAAAGGCTTCCTAAGCTTTACTGACTTCACAAATAATTACAGAGTTAAAACCCCATTTACACTTTATCAGGGCCTAATTAACGCAATTCCCAAATCTTGGAAAGCTGTGATAAATGAACACGCGAAGATTTCCGAAGTAACAAACAAAAACATTGACATGTTGAAATCTACAAAAAAAGGTTTGTCGAACATATTACCCTATATTACTCGAACAGTTTTCTGTATCCCCTCTCAATACCCAAAGAAATGGAATGAGATTCTGAATATAAACCTACAGCTTACTGACTGGCAGTTTCTATACAGAAAACCCATTCACATTAACAGATGACACATATTTACAGAGTTTACAATTTAAAATATTACATAAAATCTTATATACATATTCAAAACTCTATCAGTGTAAATTCTCCAAAACTTAATTATGTACCTTTTGTAACAATACAAAGAAAACAATACCACATTTATTTTTGACCTATTGGCAGTGAGTCGTCAGACAAGGTCACACTACGTTTTAGCGTCCCTCAAGGATCGGTGTTGGGTCCCCTACTGTATACACTGTCTATGTCTTACCTCTCGGTGACATTATCCGAAGCCATGGCCTTGACTTTCATTTTTACGCAGATGACACACAGCTGTATATTAGTTTCACTCACGCTTTTGAGCCTGAAGCATGCAGTAAGATTGAACTTTGTATTTCAGACATCAAGGAATGGATTACTAAAAACTTCCTTAAATTGAACGATGACAAGACAGAAGTAAAATATATAGGTCTACCTCATCAACTTTCAAAAATATCCCAACTGTCCCTCAATATTGGAGGTTCTGTGATAAAACCCAGTTCGAAAGTTGGGTTATTTCATGGATGAACATTTGGCCGCTGATGAACATATCAAACATATTTCTCGCAGTGCATTTTTTCATCTTAGAAATATTAGCAAAATTCGATCCTTCATTGATGCGCAGACGTCACAAAAGCTTGTCCACGCCTTTGTTACCAGTCGCCTCGACTACTGCAACTCTCTTCTGATTGACTCTAAAACAACTATTCTTGAAAAGCTACAACACATCCAAAATTGTGCTGCACGGGTCATAACCAGAACTCAAAAGTACTGTCATATAACACCGGTACTCTCTGAGTTACACTGGCTACCCGTTAAGCAAAGAATTCAGTTTAAAATTGTACTTTTGGTGTTTAAGTTTATCTCGGGATCTGCACCACATCCTACCTGTCCGATCTGCTTACCATCCACAAACCACCGAGGTCTCTTTGGTCATCAGGTCAACTCAATCTGGTCCCGCCCCTATCTAGTGCTGGTGATAGGGCTAGGGCCTTTGCAGTTGCTGGCCCAAGGCTTTGGAATTCTCTTCCAATCGACATAAAAAATAGTAAATCACTTGAATCATTCAAGTCTGGTACTAAAACCTACCTTTTTCGAAAGGCATTTCCTTCAGTGGTCTTTTAATTTTGGTCATAAACTGACATTACCAGGTGCGTGGGTGTGACTGAGTCAGTGAGGATTGCCTCGTTACTCGTCAAGTTACACTCACATACTTATTTTGGTAAAGTGTAGTTTGTTTTGTTTTTGAGTTTTTTTTTTTTTGTTTTTTGTTTTTTTATTTTGTTTTAATTCAATACACTTTTTCTTTTAGGCTCTGTCGCTTATCGCCACGATATATCCACGGTTGTTGATGTGGCGTTGGGTACCAATAAATGATAATAGTGATCCATGTATCAATGTATCTGTGAGAGAATGTACGTGTATGTGTGTATATGTATGTATGCATTTATTGTACAGCCATTGAGCACCGTGTGTGGATTCTAGGCTTTAAAATTATTATTATTATTATCTTCACAGCTGTCACCCATCTGCATAATTAATTTACTTTATTCTGCCATCGGTTGCAGCATGCTGGGTGTTAGAGAATTCAACCCGCGTCAATAGTATATAGATTTCTGCGAATACGGGCGGGTCATTGGGGTGGGATAATCAGTCAAAAGAGGATAACAATAAATACACATCAGGAATACAGTGCTTGGCAAGACAGCTGATATACGGACAGGTGAATAAAATGAAGAGGCGTGAAATACGTGTCTTCGGGATTACTCCACCCAGTAGACGACAAGTTAATATGCGCCAAGTAAATTCGCGATGTGGCACCGGTAGTGCAGTGCTTGATCTAAGCAGACACAGGGTTGCCTCAAGTAGAGCACAGCAATTCGAACCATACGAGGCTTTACCACTCATAAGCATCTACATGGCTACGGTAGTTAACGCTATCGGGCGAAAGTGTTAGGATTAGACAAAGTTGCCCAAACGGAGACGGCGATGTAAAAACACGCAGTGACCGAAGCTATATTAGTTTTAATAGTACGCGAACTGCAATATAATGGAGTGGCGATGTAAAAACACGCAGTGACCGAAGCTATATAAGTTTTAATAGTACGCGAACTGCAATATAATGGAGTGGCGATGTAAAAACACGCAGTGACCGAAGCTATATAAGTTTTAATAGTACGCGAACTGCAATATAATGGAGTAATACACCATACAAATGTCATATCCTTCTGGATAGGGAATATCTGTCAAACCCCTCCTCCCCCCCCCCCCCAGCCAGGGCTGTAGCTAGATGAACTTCAATGGGGGAGGGAGTGATCAGTTAGATTTCTTGGAGGTTGGGGTTTCATCAAGATATTCTGTAGGCATGTCTCAAGGGCCCCCAGTCCTATATTTAGAGGAGAGTTCGAGAGAGGGTATCCACCCTTCGATGGTGCGGTTCAGGGGATTATGGCCCGGGAAAAAACTTTTAATTGAACCCCTGAGATTGATTCTGTGGCCTCCCTCTGGCTTAGATCCACAAGAAAAATGCATTACCCCCAGGTAGATCCATGAGTTCTCCCTTACGCTGATCAGGCTGCACAAGGACTAAAGACTGACAGCTATCCGGCCAGCATCTACTCTTTCCAACTGACTACCCAGAGTCGGAAAATCGGAACGATGAATTCGGAAAACAGGATTTGGGGTTGGAATTTCGGAAAGTTTTGTCAGCCAACTGAGTCGAATGGGAATTTCAGAAAACATTGTCAGCTGATTGGAAATGTCGGATAATTTGATCGAAAATTGGATAAGCACTTTCGGATACGGCCTAGAAAAAATATGTCAAGACACTGAATTTCCAACTTTTTGAATTTTCATCACTGAATTTCCAACCTTTGAAATTTTAGGGGATAATTGGGGGGGGGGTGGTGTAAGGCATCCATTCACATCCCTCCTCTAGTTACGTCCCTGCCCCTACTCCCCCACACACACTCAAGTTATGGAGGCACTATCAGATTTGATCACATTGCGAATAATAGAAATCACTGCTTGAGAGTTCTGGTGTAAACCACACTTGTAAGAGGTATCAAAATAACATGTGAAGCTTTCACGACAGTTTTTCTAACAGAATAAGCCTAAAATAAATCTATAATGAGTGGACTTTAATTTTCACTCTGATGAAGTGAGGGTAGTTTCCCTAAAAAAATATAAAATTCAATTCTAAGCAAAATGCGCGATTTCGTACATTATTCTTGTGGAAAAACATTATATAACTGGTTGAGTGCTAGATTATTTTTGGTCATCCAAATTTGTTCACGTCTCTTTACCTTGTTACAATTTATGGGAGAGTGCCTAGTGGCCTAGTGGCCTAGTGGCCTAGTGGCACTCTCCCATAAATTGTAACAGGTCAAATACTCACAGACTAAATAATTTTAATTCCAAAATAATATGAAGTACACACACAGCCTTTGAGTTGCGGCACCTGCACTTCAGAATATAGCCCAAATATGGGCTTCCAGCACTCTACCAGTTAAGAACCAAACCGACGAACATCCCCAAAACAGTAACACGACGTATGCATACAAACTCTCGAAATATATGCATTACAATTTCTGATCAATCAATTCTGACTATTTAACCTCGCCCACGGGCGTTCTGTAGAAGGAGCCCAACAAGTTTTTCAATTACAAGACCTCTGTGCAATATTTAACTCTTATGAATTACTCCTAGAGGAACCATTGTGAATTTCTGTTTCGTGGGGACGTTGGACGACTTTCAATGGGATGGAGATGGATGTAATCGGGGGGGGGGGGGGGGGGGGTAGGGGGGGGGGGGGTTCTTAGAGACCCTCTACCAGTAAATTATGGGATAACGTGTGACCTGAAATGTGATCTTGGCGATTTCAGGGTGTTAGAAGACGCACTGTCTCCGGCCTTTGGGTCGACAGTCCTCTTTCACTCGTTACCACGACAACCTACGTGACACCCGTGCTAGCCTGAACAACGCCATTTCCGATGTTACAGGAAAGAGAGGCTGGCTTTGCTCAGTGCAATACACGCTAAAAATTAAAGTGTTAAAAACTACACTTGAAGTGCTGTATTTAACACTTACTAAGTGCTGAACTAGCACTTTGTACAAGTGTAGATATCCCAGAACTTGACAGGTGTTGACAATAATACCACTTGACAAGTGTAATGTCGCGACACTTAGAAGGAAACAACGCAGATGACGCGGATCAGGCTCGAACTCTCGAGCCTGATCCGCGTCATCTGCGTTGTGTCCTTTTAATTATGTACCCACCAAGCGCAAATCAAATTATGGACGATTCTGGAAGAACCACCAATGCTTGACACATGAGAAGTGCCATCCATTCAAGTTTCAGATGTCTGACGATTGTAATGTCCAAGTGCTTAAAGCATTGCACTCTGAGTGTTAAAATCAAACCCTAAGAGTTAGAATGGGTTTAACACCTTGAAAGTGTCAGTTTTAACACTTTAGTTTTTAGTGTGTAGTCCATCCCTTAAACAGTCGATCGTTTATTTTTAGATTCAGTCAGTTGGAATATTTCAGGTGGTCGGAAAAGAAGTCAGGACAGCTCGCTTATCCGACCAACTGAATTATTCCATCCGAATTGAATCGAAAAATACCATAAACATTCATTTTCTTCAAATCAACACAAGAAATGTTTCTCAGGCGAGACCCAATTTGTGAGAATCTTTGATGCGATGTTTAACTTACCTCACAATATATTATTTGTTTGACCAGAGCAACGGGAGGGGTGGGGTGGGGGTGGGGGTGGGGGCGATGTCGTTTCGGTAACCAGTTCTCGTCAGATCACCGAAGTTAAGCAACGTCGAGTGCGGTTAGTAGTTCGATGGGTGACCATATCAGCGACTGATTCGCGCTCCCGCGCTGTGTCCTAAGGTAAAGCACTTAACCCCGATTGCCTACATGGGGGCACGATGAAGCGGTGTACTAAGGCGTTCTGCATGTCGACAGTGCGCATGTCTTCAACCAATCTAACCCTGCCTGTGCCGCTGTGCAGAGCTCAGAGTTACGATGTTGGAGAGCTGACAGCTGCTCGTCGTTGCTCAGTGGTTCTCTCTGGGTACCCCGGCTTCCTCCACCCGTAAAACTGTCACCGACATGATATAACCCTGGCTGTTCATGTGTCGTTAAACCCTAATGCCAAAAACACCCAGAGCAACGAGACAAAAGTTCTTCGACAGATTTCCTTTGAATAACAGTTCAGGTGCATTTAGTCACGTGCCTTTTCCAGACCAAGTTCACAATTACCGCGACAGATCAGCGGCCGACCAAAGTGTTATTATTATGTGAAATAATATTGTAGTTGTTCAGGCTCTGTTCACGTATAGCTTCACTGGATGTGATACAAATATATGCCTAAATATGAATACAATAACAGTATCTTTTAAGGGATCTAAATATTTACTTGAACAAAGTCTAACATTATTTTTTTTTATAACCCAGACATGAATTCAAGATGAGAAAGGGGGCCCATTCACTGTTATTAATGAATCTGCATGTGTGTTATTAATGAGTCTTTAATGGGAGCACGGTGGCTCAGTGGTAGATTGTTGGACTTCTATGCTAGAGGTCCCAAGTTTGATCCCCGTCCAGGACGACCCGCGTTGTGTCCTTGGCAAGGCACTTTATCCCGGTTGCGTACATGGGAGCACGATGACGCCGTGCACTAAGACGTACTGCATGTCTATCGTGCACATGACTTCAACCGCTGTAACCCTGCTTGAGCGGTGCTAACACAGAGTTAGAATGTTCACGAGCTGACAGTTGCTCGTCGATGCTCGGTGGTTCTCTCCGAGTACTCCACCTCCCTCCACCCATTAAACTGTCACGGTCACGATTAGTCATTGTGCATAAGTATGTGACCTTAAACGCCAATAAATAAATAAATATATAATGAGTCTGTATGTGTTATTAATGAGTCTGTATGTGAGTTATTAATGAGACTGTATGTGTGTTGTTAATGAGTATGTATGTGTGTTATTAATGAGTCTGTACGTGCGTTATTAAGGGGCCAGCATGTGTATTATTAATGAGACTGTATGTGTGTTATTAATGAGTCTGTATGTGTGTGTTATTAAGGGGTCAGTATGTGTGTTATTACTGAGTATGTATGTGTGTTATTAATGAGTCTGTATGTGTGTTATTAATGAGTCTGTATGTGTGTTATTAATGAGTCTGTATGTGTTTTATTGATGGGTATATATGTGTGTTATTAATGGGTCTGTATGTGTGATATTAATAGGTCAGTATGTGTATTATTAATGAGTTTGTATGTGTGTTATTGATGAGTCTGTATGTGTGTTATTAAGGGGCCAGTATGTGTGTGTTATTGATGAGTCTGTATGTGTGTTATTAATGAGTCTGTATGTGTGTTATTAATGGGTGAGTATGTGTGTTATTAATGAGTTTGTATGTGTGTTATTAATGGGTTAGTATGTGTGCTATTAATGAGTCTGAATGTGTGTAATTAATGAGTCTGCATGTGTGTTATTAATGGGTCAGTATTTGTGTTATTAATGAGTCTGTATGTGTGTTATTGATTAATCTGTATGTGTGTTATTAATGAGTTTGTATGTGTGTTATTGATGGGTCTATATGTGTGTTATTAATGGGTCTGCATGTGTGTTATTAATGGGTCAGTATGTGTATTATTAATGGGTCTGTATTTGTGTTATTAATTAGTCTGTATGTGTGTTATTAATGAGTCTGTATGTTATTGATGGGTCTGTATGTGTGTTATTACTGAGTCTGTATGTGTATTATTAATGAGTCACAATGTGTGTTATTAATGAGTCTGTATGTGTGTTATTAATGAGTCTGTATTTGTGTTGTTAAGGGGCCAGTATGTGTGTGTTATTAATGAGTCTGTATGTGTGTTATTAATGAGTCTGTATGTGTGTTATTAACGGATGAGTATGTGTGTTATTAATGAGTCTGTATGTGTGTTATTAATGGGTCAGTATGTGTGTTATTAATGAGTCTGTATGTGTGTAATTAATGAGTCTGCATGTGTATTATTACTGGGTCAGTATTTGTGTTATGTATGTGTGTTGTTAATTAGTCTGTATGTGTGTTATTAATGAGTCTGTATGTGTGTTATTGATGAGTCTGTATGTGTGTTATTAGTGGGTCTGTATGTGTGTTATTAATGGGTCAGTATGTGTGTGTTATTTATGAGCCTGTATGTGTGTTATTGATGAGTCTGTATGTGTGTTATTAATGAGGCTGCATGTGTATTATTAAGGAGTCTGTGCGTGTGTTATTAATGGGCCCGTATGTGCGTAATTAATGAGTCTGTTTGTGTGTGTTATTAATGGGTCAGTACGAATATTATTAATTAGTATGTATGTATGTTATTAATGGGTCAGTATATGTGTGTTATTAATGCGTATGTATATGTGTTATTAATTAGTCTGCATGTGTGTTATTAATGGGTCAGTATGTGTGCTATTAATGAGTCTGTGTGTGTTATTAATGAGTCTCTATTTGTGTCGGAAATAAATGTTAGATTGAAGTGACTGGAGATTTGTCAAGGATCTGAATGGAAAAAGAACGACCCTTTACCCTAACGACAGAGGATTGCTGTGTGAGGTGTGGGGGCGGGGGATTAAACGAAAGTAAAGTCACCACGCTCAACATGTACCACCAAACCTCCTGCTTTAGCAGCCGATTATACTGTTGTCGTAAGATGGAAAATTGGTCCACCACATAAAGTTGTCGGAGTAACTATATCGGTTACTGGTTTCCGAATCAAACAATTCCACAACACACACTAGCGTCGTCCTGACAACTATTTGACTCTAAGATGTTTAATTGTTTGCAATATATCATAAAAACAGTGCAATAAAAAATCCACCCCAACCACTTCCGAGCCACCAATATTAACCTACAATGCACGGAGAATATAAGTTACATGGCGTGTAGCTGGCTGATACATTTCCATACAAGGCGATGAGTGTTCATATCAGGTGAGGCGAAGCCGAACCTGATATGAACACTCAGAGCCTTGTATGGAAATGTATCAGCCAGCTACACGCCATGTAACATATTTATTATGTCGAAAGTCCATGTAAATCAAGCGATTAATAATTTTCTCCATAAACAAACAACGGCCCGGAATTTATTTTTCAGGAACCACTATTGATAGCACCGCGCAGAATCATGAACAGTAACAGGCACCGGTACGTGTAACCATGGTAATTGTAAACAAATCATCACTTTGCGAAGGGCGATTGCCGTACTTGTTTACAAATGAAACGAATCGCTGCTTGCCACTGAGATCAGTGCTGCTTGCCAACTCGGCATAATCTGGAGGCCCCTTGCGTACATTTACTGTTGTTACTACCTAAAAAGGACTAATAAAGCAGTTTTGAACATTAAAAATCACTTTTTTACTGTAGAGCAAACAATAACAATAACGCAACTTGATTGAACTTTGAAGTTGAATCTGAAACGCACACCGACTTTCTGTTATATTATCTTCTGCCCATCTTTTTACATATTTAATGTTTTAAATCACAAAATACGGTATCTTGAAAATATTTTCGGAACCTAAATTCTCTTATTTTGTTTTAATTCAGATTTTGAAAATTCGAAGTGAGGGGAATTGCATCAAAATAGTAATGGCGGCTACTCACCTGATATTATAACAATAACATGACTTCAGGAGGGCGTTATGGTTCATTAACGGCCCACCATAAATGATTAACAGCCCCAGGGCGTTATAACGGCCCGAGACGAAGTCGAGGGGCGTTATAAGGCCAGTGGGCTGTTAATCATTTATGGTGGGCCGTTAATGAACCATAACGCCCGACTATGGAAGTCATGTTATTACTATTATTACCACTTATTACCACATTGTTAACGGTACCTAGTATATTTTAAAGATAAAGTAAATTATTCAATTTCAATTAACAGTTTAATGAACATATATACAAACATATTTTGTGACATAAAATTTAACGGTCTCAACATTCAGCATAACATTTCTCAAGGAAAGTTAAGTTGTTCAACAACTTCACTTTCCTTGATAAATGTTTATGCTGCAGTTATTAAATGTTGCACCCGACATCAGCTGATGCAAAAGTTGGGTTTGTGGCTGGAAGTTCTGAAGCGTAGTTTGACTAGTGTTGGTTGGAATGTCAATGTTATAGACTGTCCCTGGTTCAGAGTTTCCAGGAATAGTAAGAATTCCATCAGCAGAGTAGAGATTGACAGTCTTGGGTTCAGAATGGTCAGGACATGTTTCAACAGAACTGGCATCGGGTTCGGAGCGACTATTAATAGAATTGGTAGCAGTGGGTTCAGTACTGCCATTGTCAACATTACTGACAGTGTTGTAATTTATAACACTTGCTGAGTCTCCAATAACACTAGTGTCTATGTTAAATGTTCCTACAGTGAACTCTTCGTTGTCAGAAAATTCATCATGTTCTGGGTTTACACTTAATGATGCACTCAACACATTTGAACAATGCCGTTTCTGAGTTGTTGAAATGTCAGACAAGTAATGTTTTAAACTCTGGGTATTTTTATGGTTGGTGACAGTAATAATGCTACTTGGGTCTACTCCTGCCTGGTAAAGCGTTGTAATTGTACTTGCGCGAACACAGTGGCAAGTGTAAATTTGTGATAATGATGCTTTTTTAGAAATTCTCTGCATCATTTGTGATAAAGTGTTCTTTCCCATTGCTTCATTTTTAAACCATACCTGGTCATCTAGGCTGTAAATTTGTTTTGGTGTCTGGAATAACCTATCACACTTCTCACTAAGTTTTGCAATATAAAATTTGAATATACCAACACCATTACCGTACATTTTTTGTGTGTTATAGTTAATATCGCACTGTTTGTATCCACCCTGGTGGTTTTTTGTAACCTCAGTTTTAGACAACTCAACAAACTCTGTCCCGTCACTGTCCATCCCTACACTAAAGGTATCTTTACATATTGAGGCCCATCCTTCTCGACCACGGCGACCAAAATAAAAGCATAGCATAAACCACATTGATTCCACCAGAACAATAGCATTTGAATTAAAATTTTGAAAATAAACCCCCAACTTCCGCATATCCTCTTCTCCAATGCTCGATTTGTGTTTTCTTTTTGAATTATTGCATTTCATGAAAAGTTTGCAGCGTGCAACAAACATATGGTTGGCACTGGTGAATTCTCGATCTTTAATTATATTGAGTGGCCTACTTAATGGCGCAGATGTTACATGTCTATGGATTCCAGCTCTAATAGATGTTAAAGTGCTTGGTGTAAGACTCGTTCCTTCCTTCGATTTCACCTCTGCATAAAATTTCCTTAATAGTTCGTTTAACATTTCAGGAGAAATTGTCTCAAAATCACAAAATTTTCCACGTCGAGCAAGCCACTCTTTAAACTTTTTGATGCCATATTGGGTTGATCTGGCTGTGCTTGCTGGAGTAGCACTGTTTTCGAGAAACATTAGATCTGTTTCGCTCAAGTCGCTATTTTGACTCATTTTTGCGATGTCGGTCAATTACAGAAAGCACATGTATCGTCTGCTTTGTTGACAAACAAAATCATGTGATTATCACGTCATTTATTTACTTCGAAATTAGGACACATTGTATTTCAAAGAACCGAACATTTCAGAGGAGAAAATACGTTTAAAAATATATATTATTTAAAAAATTGTTCGATTACTCACCTATAATACGTATAATATCCAACAAGTTTGAAATCCAGTGATCCAGATCATTTTATAAACTTTATACATTTCAGCAGAATGTTGGAACGAAAATGCGCGTTCGATCATGGGAGGTAATTTGTGTCTCTATTTCAAACATTTTTGGGAGGCAATTGCAAATGAGAAACCGGAAGTAAGTGGCGGGCCGAAAAATCACAACAAAATTGCATAACGGCCCGATGCAATTCACTACCGTGCGTTATGATATTCCACCGTATCAATAAACTCGCGATAACCTACAGGGAACGCCCTCTGAAGTGGTAATAATAATTAATATCAGGTGAGTAACCCGATACGGTGGAATCTTTAGAAGGTATTCCAGCATTTTGATTGGACAAACTAACTTTGAGACATAATAATGGATAACACAAGGTCGGTAATGAATATCATCACATGCATTTATACACAGTCGAAATGGCGGGGAATTTGATCGACTTTCACAAGCTTCTGTCATTTTCTCCAGGAACGCAGGAACCCGGGTAGTAGGCCTATAAAAGAGAGAAGTAGAGAGAGAACGAGAGGTAGAAGAGAGCGATAGAGAGACAAGAGAGAGAGAGTCTATCTAGCGCAAGGTGAAATCCCGCTGGCAGCAGAAAAAAGTGTGCCCCTCCCCTCCTCCCTCTGCATTAGACACACTTCAAAATGGCCAATAAAGAAATTCCATATTTTTCTTTAGACTTTACCTCAAGAAGTTTCACCAAAACGATCTTGTTGAACACTTTCTAACTGGCGGACATGGGGTATGATTTGGAAAAATATTTAAACAAGAAAGTTGCTATGGAGCTGGGCAGATCGATATATGTGCGGAAGGGAAATCATTGACGGACTCTTTTCAATTAGAAGCGGAATTTCACTGGAATTTTCTACAAATCGTGCAACGCAATTACAATTTGAATCGCTAGTCATAGCTAAAAATCGTCCCATGTGTTCAAATGTGTTCTGTGTGCCAGTAGGCACATAGAACACATTGGAACGCAGGGGACGAAACAGTAACACGGGTTCCCCTCGCAAATTTGTTTGGCGATAAAATGTCGTTTTTGTTGATAGTTGTCAAATGAATTGCTGAGTGTCCTTCTAATAATTGTTTTTATCATATGACTCGTCCGTTTTGTTCACTTTAAAAAATTTGATATTTTGTTTTCATATCAATCAGTGATAAATAAAGCCTTCCGTCAATTTCATTGGTCAATTTCAAAACAAGACAATTTGATTGGATGAACAAAATACAACTGGGCTACATTTTCATAACTTCCATAATTAGAGTTGGGAGCTTTCATTGGTCAATCTAAAAACTGGACAATTTGATTGGCTAAACAAAATACAACTGGGTCACATTTGCATAATTCCAGTAGGGAGAATTTACGTTATCTGTCCAATTTAGGGTGGGTTATATTGTATTAATATTTTACCTACAAGAAAAACGCCATTCATTTTTTTTATATTTTCACTTTTTGCTTTCAAAGCATAGGTTATGACCCCTAATTGGAACTAGCGTGTCGCGCTCGTTCCAATGAAGGGTCATAACCTATGTTTTGGAAGCAAAAGATGAAAATTTTTAGTTATACGAGGATGTTTTTTCAAAGTGCCGTCTGCAACTCAAGTTAGGTGATGGGTTAAAAAGTCATACTAAGTGGCTAATTTGTGCGTGTGTGTGTCATTTGATAAATAGAATATGAAATGAGTGTTTTTCTCATATAATATTTATGAAACTCGTCAGAGGCTCGCCAAAACGGAAAATTCTTAGACTCTTTTCATAAATATTATATGAGAAAAACACTCATTCCATATCCTCTATTTATAGACGTGAAGACGTGTAATAAACACAGAACGACACACGCGTGTCGTTCTGTGTATGTATTACCACTCTTGTCACCAGATACTGGGAATAACGCATGGTGTTAAGCCCCTTCAGGCACATATATCAGTCCTATCATCAATAACAAAAGGTGTAACCTGGTGAAGAATAACAGGATTTCCGTACAGTATTGTCACCGCAGACTGGTTACTTTCCATGGGTGGGCAAATATTTAATTACAGATTCAAAGCTCTAATTATAGAAATAATCATCAAAATATAATTTAATTAATGAAGCAGTGGATACAACCCGGTGCTTCATGAATTAAAATTTTGCCGACGATCATTTTTATTACCTGGTAAACACATGCCTGGACGTCACTGACCATGTGTGGATTGCGACCACTCCATAGCGACTGTACTGTCCAGCCCGATTGAATTTGGTGTGACCTGGGTGAAAAATGTTGGTGGACATGGAAAGCATGTCTGCTTAATGTCTTTCAAATTTCAGAAGGTAACATTTATTTCCAGGTTGAAAGCCAAAACACTTTCCCAAAATATTGTTGACATGTGAATTCTGGAGTGAGGCTTGTTTTGCATCAATATCGAATTGGCAGCACACAACGTGTTTTAAAATAACTTTTTCATTTATAAGAATCGTATTATACCATATATTAATGACACAGATTAAATTTGGATAAGGTGCAAACTATTTTTATAATATATGCTGTAAAATAAAATTAGTGTTTGTTCAACGATTAGAGGGACACACTATTTAGATAAAAATTAAAAAGAAGAAAAATTGGCATGCAACAGAACACGCTAAACACCAATTACCAAATCTCCATCTGGGGCGGCCGATTGAACTGTTTTTCCAAGATGAAGAACTGGTCCACCACGTAATTATGGAGAGCAAATTCACACGACCTTTCCGTGTTTATTACCTCCTTGCTTGTGTCACGTGTAATGGCGAGCCCAGTTAGAAGGTTCAAAGTCTGAAGTGTGAGATCGGTCCTCGGTGTTTACTAGCAGCAACCACCCCCAACAGTGTCTGAATGACCTTGTAAACTATAACGTACTTAAAATATATACAAGGTCAGATCTATAACCTCGATATGACTCACAAATTTACGTCCAATGTACGCTGGTGCTATTTTCACCCCAGATTATAACAACATGGGACATGCTGTTTGGTCCAGTTTGTTTCTTGGCAGGAAGTGGTTGTGTTTTTTTTTTATCAAATCGGCGTTCCTTAGAGTGAATTTGCAACCACTGATCGTCTGCTTGCAGTGACAAACAAGTTTTAACCCTTTATCTAACATGAAAAGCAGACGACACTTGCAAAAAAAATTCTTGAATAACTCATTTTTTCATTTTTTGGCTCAAAAACATACGTTATGACCCCTCGCTCGACGAGATCGTTCCAACGAGGTGCAATAACCTATGTTTTTGAGACAAAAAAAAATGAAAAAACATTGTAAATTAATTGGCGATTTTTGATAATAGCGTTGGCCGGTTTTGTCCGTTACGTTGGGTAAAGGGTTAAAACCACAAAAAAGTATTGTATGGATTTCAGGTCAGTATGATAATCAGTAATCAGATAATCAGTATGATAATCAGTAATCAGATAATCAGTATGATAATCAGTAATCAGATAATCGGTATGATAATCAGTAATCAGATAATCAGTATGATAATCAGTAATCAGATAATCAGTATGATAATCAGTAATCAGATAATCAGTATGATAATCAGTAATCAGATAATCAGTATGATAATCAGTAATCAGATAATCAGTATGATAATCAGTAATCAGATAATCAGTAATCAGATAATCAGTATGATAATCAGTAATCAGATAATCAGTAATCAGATAATCAGTATGATAATCAGTAATCAGATAATCAGTATGATAATCAGTATGATAATCAGTAATCAGATAATCAGTATGATAATCAGTAATCAGATAATCAATATGATAATCAGTAATCAGATAATCAGTATGATAATCAGTAATCAGATTATCAGTATGATAATCAGTAATCAGATAATCAGTATGATAATCAGTAATCAGATAATCAGTATGATAATCAAAGTTCTATCAAAATCTAATTGGCGATTTTTGATAATAGCGCTGGCCGTTTTTGAACGTTACGTTGGGTAAAGGTTTAAACCCACAAAAAGCGCCGTATAGACCAATACAGTGAATGGATTGCAGGTCAGTATGATAATCAAAGATCAAAGTTCTATCAAAATTGTTCTATTGGAACCTATATACAAGACACAATATATATATATTATTTATAATTTTAATGAATATAAAATTGGTACACCGAATTAAGGGGAAATGAGCGAAACAACTCAGAGGATACAACTCCACGTTATTTTTCGTCGCAGAAAATCTATGGTAAGACACCTAGACAAAAATTCGAGTTTTCGTGTCAATAGCCGTACATTACTTTCACATCACCAGTCTTACTAATATATCAAAAAGATAAGATAAATTGTACTTCAAAGTCGGATGGATAGAAACATAGAACAGCATATGCTCTATATAGAGGATTTTTTTTACCGATTTATACACAACCCATGCACACAAGTTGAACTGAAACAGCCTTATTTGGTAAATAAGTGTCGTTCATTTGTTTACGGTTCCATTTAATACCATTTCCCTATCATTCCAGCTACAAGCAAAAATCCCTAATCAGTTTTTTTGTCGTCCTATCTTTGTAATTTGGATGGAATCAGACATGTCCCAGAAGAGAAATCACGAGCAAGGAGCGAAATGTATATGAGTGTGGTTTATCGTCCCCTGAGTTCCAATATGTTTGGAACTCGGGACGTCATGTCAAGCAGCCTCGCGCTGATTCGTGATGTGACCTCATGTGTAAAGTTTAAAAGTTTGTGGTTGAAAGTGAAGCCTGCCGATAAACTTAGTGATGGGTCTCACCAAACAGCCTTGTGATTGTCTAGCATGCTTCATCTACTACATTTTGACACGATTAAGTGCTGGTGGTGGTAGAGGTGGTGGGTGGGAGTAGCAGCTGCAGCAGTTGTTGTTGTAGTAGTAGAAGTAGTGGTATTAGTAGCAGTAGTAATAGTATCCAGTTGGCGATAAGTGCGGACGATTCCAACCCTACAAAACAACGACCCTATTCAGAGATATGTATATCATCCCTATCCGCACCTTGATGGAGTGTCAAGAAGTGATGAAGCCGAGACGCGCTCGCGTTAATGCTCGAGACTGTCGGCTGTATCATTCATGTCGCACTGGCTAATTATTCTCTTATGAGTCATTATCTTCCTACCTCCTTTAGTAGTGGGCTTAGTGTGAAAGTCCATTACAGACTCTAATAACTCGTGCTTTAGATGCTCTCATTTACTTAAACAGCTTATAATCCTTTAACCCTTTACCCAACGCAGACGATATCAAAATTTATTATTTTAAATATAATTTTTTTAAATTTTTCAAAAAATTTCAACAAAACCATATCATGTGACCCCTCGTTGGAACGAGCTCGACGAGCTCGTTCCAACGAGGGGTCACATGATATGGTTGTGCTGAAATTTTTTGAAAACTAATATTTTTTCAACTGCTGAATTTGCATATTACGCGGGCGGATGGGGGCGATTCGTTGGGTAAAGGGTTAAACGCATGGATAACTGATATTCAAACTGATGGTTACAATTTACTGTTTATTAGGCTTGCTCGATAAAATACGTCAGCCGAGGCTCCATCTGCTACGACCCCCACCCCCACCCCACCCCCCCACCCCCCACCCCCAGTCTTAACACTGCATAAACTATCAGCTGCTTCTGTGCTAATATGATTTGGTTAAAACGAAACACCTTTTACGTTACTGGGAGACCCCTAACGGGAGCAGGGAGCAGTACATGGGTCTGTTCAGACAGGAACTGTTTTATTCGTGTCAAATTACTCGTGTGTACATTTAAATACAGTATTGCTTTGAACGACAGCTCTCTCACATCAAGTAGAAATGAGTGAAATGTAGATAGATAGATATTTATTCGTTCAGTAGCATACATGAAGTACAATGGTTACAATCTCATAGTTCAGTTAATATATAACATTTTGTATGCTACTGGGAGATTATTTCAAACAGAATTTTAGAAAACTATGCCTTTTTATTCAGTTATCATTAGAAAACGTGAGGCGACCTGGTGTTTTATATTAACTCCGCAAAGTAGAGAGTGTTTAAATTAATTGCCCCTCAATGTTAATTATAAGGAATGATCGTTTGTTTCTGTTTATTTCTTGAGTTATGAAGAAAAACAATCACAAATATTAAAAACATTCTAATGATGTTCAATTTTACACCGGTATATGATGAAAACGACACAAATACAGCTTTCAGTGCTCGGTGGTTCTCATGGGGTACTCAGGCTTTCTCCTCCATAAAACCGTCCGACACGAGGAAACCCTGGCTGTCAAAGGTGTCGTTAAAATCCCAATAAATATATAAATAACTACTTGCGTGACATAATATTATTGTGTAAAAATTTCGCTAATCAAAAAACAAAGGCCAAATAGTGTAAATGGGTTTGGACCTTGTTTGGGGGGTTCACAACTCAAGAAATAGACGGAAACAAACATTCATTCCTTATATACTGAGTCAAAAAAGAACGAATAATAGAAACAAATGTGAAAAAAATAGCATAAAGGATGTAGTTCTAATGTTGCATGTTTGTGGACAAGAAGTCGTGCAAAGAGTTTAATGACATGTTGTTGTTGTCCACCCAACCGTATACAATTTTGTTACGGATTTCAAAATAGCACGTGCTACCCGAGAATGTCAGATTGAATGGGTGACCGACGATGTTCTTTGTGTTATGTTGTGCTAAAGAGCCTGGCATATTGAGAAAACACGCTAGTTTTTGTGTTCCGACATTTTAAAATATGCAAAGGTTAACCGAAAATCAGAGGTTGCGTGTCATTGGTATGCATGAGGCTGGAATACCTCCAGATGAGCTCGCTGCTGAGTTCGGAGTCACAATGGCCACCATTTGCCGTCTCATTGGAAGGTATAGAACCACTGAATCTACTGCCGACCGACCGCGTTCAGGTCGACCAAGAGTTACGACCCCTGCACAAGATCGACACATCAGGACGTCTCACTTGCGGGATCGCCTTCTTCCGGCGACGAGGACAGCAGCAATTACTCCTGGGAGAACTAACAATAGAGTCAGTGCACTAACTGTCCGCAACAGATTCGCTGAACACGGCATCCGAAGCAGGCGCCCATACCACGGATCAATCCTTACCCAAAGTCATCGTACCATCAGAATGGAATGGGTACGTCAGCATGTTCGCTTGACTCAGAAGCATTGGAGCACAGTTCTTTTTTGTGATGTATCACGATTTTGTCTACGGTGCGCTGATGGTAGGGCAAGAGTATATTGCCGACGAAGGGAACGGTTTTCTGATGCTTGCGTGTGGGAATGCGACCGTTTCGGCGGGGGTAGTGTAATGGTTTGGGCAGGCATTTCCTTGCACCATCGAATGCAGTTGATCTTCATCGATGGTAATCTGAATGGACAGCGATATAGGGACGAAATTCTTAATGTTGTTGTTGTCCCGTTGTTCAACGCTAACGTCGGGCTGCAGTTATTCCAGCAAGACAATGCCCGATGCCACGTGGCACGTATCTGTCATGACTTTCTTGAGGAGCAGAGAATCGAACTTCTTCCCTGGCCCCCACTTTCGCCAGTCGAGCATCTTTCGGATCAAGTGGACTGTCGGGTACGACTTCATGATCTTCAGACGTTGGGCGATTTACGTAATTTTCTAAGGCAGGAGTGGAAAGCAATACCACAGGGTGACATCCAGAGACTTTTATCAGGTCCATGCGCTGTCGATGTCTTGCCATCCAAGAGGCAAACGGTGGACATACACGTTATTGCCTGCATGTGTGAACTTTTCATTTCACCCCATGTCTGAACTGCGACGTCCTGACGAGACGCTGGCAACAGTAAGAAGATGAAATTATGCAAATTCATACAGCTTGACTCGAAATATGAATTTAGAATAATCTGTTTGGGATTAAAGTCGATAATACTAAAAACAAAGTGCTCCTCAAAGTTTATTATACTTTCTTTCTTTTTTTTGACTCAGTATATTTATTTTGGAGATCAGTGAGAAGAGATGGGAGCGCGGTGGATCAGTTGGTAGAGGTGCAGGCTGCAAGCCCAGAGATCCTCGGTTCGAATCCCACCTGCGGTAACCGCGTTGTGTCCTTGGGCAAGACACTTCATCTCCATTGCCCGCATGGGGGCACGATGACGCCGTGTACTAAGGCGTACTGCACGTCGATGGTACGCATGTCTTCAACCAATCTAACCCTGCCTGTGCTGCAGTGCGGAGTTACGATGTTGGGGTGCTGGCAGCTGCTCGTCGTTGCTCGGTGGTTCTCTCCGGGTACTCCGGCTTCCTCCATCCGTAAAACTGTCACGGTCATGATTAGCCATTGTGCATAAATATATGACCTTAAACACCAATAAATAAATAAATAAATTGTGAGAAGACATCCAATCTGTCTACGCTGTATCCTAACAATATACATGTGAGAATGTTAAATATTAACTGTTATGAAATTATTGTATATTCATATATTTGTATATTGTTAAATAAATTCAGTTCAGTTCAATTCAATTCAAACTCCTCTCAGAAAGACAGAGAAATGTCATATTTTTGTTTGTATATTTGACACACAGTGGACCGATTGGGGGTGTCTGTAGGCGCTCTCTGGAAATTTGCAAGAAAGTGAATTGTGATGAAGAATAAATTCGATAGCAAAAACATAATCTATCACTGTTAAAGCCCTTATCCTGGAGTTACAAGAAAACGAACAGAAAACGAAGTACCGGTGTGACAGGAATGATAGTCCGTAGGAACGTTAGTCCCTCTGGACTATTATTCCGCGGAATTATAGTCCGAGATCTAACATTTCTAGGAATAGTAGTCCGGCGGACTACTATTCCTAGAAATGTTAGACCTAGGACTATAAATTCCGCGGAATAATAGTCCAGAGGGACTAATTTTCCTACGGACTATCATTCCTGTCACACCGGGTCATGGTACGGCATTGTATTCAATCGTTTCTACTTAGCCATGATTTAGAAATTAGTTTTCTTTCCTTCAAGTTGTTGAGGCACAAGGGGCTGCTGGTTCTTCTCAGCAAGCACCATGAAAGACATCCCATATTCTCCACTCGTGATTCGTGTTCAGTCACAATTGGGTTTGTACAAACGATCAATCAGAAAAGATAAAAGATGTTCCTTACCAAGGTAAGAGGGCACAGATATGAGGATTGTTGACCACCATAAATGAGCTTCACAACATAATATGTTCTTCTATTTAATCAGGATAGGAACAAGGAATGCAATAGTCTTTCTTCCAGATGAAAAACTCTCTGGGGGACGACAGGTAGACAACCAATCTGGCTATGTCGTCTCCAACAGTATAATTAAATCCCTGTAATAACAACATTGCAATATCTTTGTAAATTCAAATAGGGATAAACATTTGTAGATATAATTCTATTTACATTGTATTATACTGTATGTAGATATAATTCTGTTTGTATTGTATTATACTGTATGTAGATATAATTCTGTTTACATTGTATTATACTGTATGTAGATATAATTCTGTTTACATTGTATTATACTGTATGTAGATATAATTCTGTTTACATTGTATTATACTGTATGTAGATATAATTCTGTTTACATTGTATTATACTGTATGTAGATATAATTCTGTTTGTATTGTGTTATACTGCATGTAGATATAATTCTGTTTGTATTGTATTATACTGTATGTAGATATAATTCTGTTTGTATTGTATTATACTGTATGTGAAATAAAATATGTATCTTTCTAACATTGATGAGTTTCTGTCGTCCCACATTTACATTAAAATAGATAGCGATAAACACGATTATTTCCAGATGGAATGAAATACTGCTTTTTGATTGGCTGAGGGTACTATGTAACTTTTAGTCCACAGTATCCATTTAATTTTTTAAAACGTGATTAACTACGATGTAAAAACAGGAATATACAAGAACTGGTAAAAGGCTGAAAAAAAAGTCTTCTTTATTTATGTTATTATAAATATTTATTTACTAGCTCATTTATATGTTTGAAAAAAATAAACATATGGTTAAGTCTAAAAAAAATAAAAAATCTGTTTCTCAGGCCCTCCCGCATGGTCCTATTGACTGCCGCATGCCTTCTTTTTATAACCAATGTAAACTTTAAAAAAAATAAAAATTGAATGGTTTATGTCTAATATTTTACCCAAGTTAAAAAAATTGGTAAATTTGTACCGTGAGTGCAAGAGGTGCCTTAGCGTTGTAAATCCTTCTTGCTCTCATGGGATGAAATACACCACCACCCATGCTATTCCGTAGATTATGAGGCCAAGAACATGAAATTTTGATGGCAAAGAAATAATTACAGAAAGAAAAAATAAAGTAAAAAACCGCTCGCCCGCATGTAATTTTACAAATAATTGCCTGAGAAACAGAAGATCTACTTTGTGGGACCTTAACTGAATATTTTAAAGTAAAATCATTACACAAATACTTTAATGAAAATAAAAATACATGTGTATCATGTAGAGATCATTTATTTATGGTGCCATTTTTGGAAGGGGTGTGATGCGTTTTGTTTTGCTATCTGCTCCATTAAAATTGGCTCAAATTAATTTTAGGAAACGCTTTGCAGTTTATACTGAAACTGAAATCTTAGAAAAGAGAAAAGTAAAACCAATAAATACAGCCAAGTATAACAAAAAGTGTGCCAATTTACCGAGAACATATTTATTGGAAAAGGTAGAAAATGTTGATTTTGAAAGCTATATTAGCTGTAGCGTTAACAGAACGAAAGGATTTGGCAATAAATCTGTTACCCTTGTGTCTTCCGGGGTGTATGAGAATTTACGCCGGTCAAGGGACTCATACACCCTTTGGTTGCACCCCATGGTTTTATGAGTCCCCAGACCAGTGCGCCCCATGGTGTATGAGTCCCCAGGCCAGTGCGCCCCATGGTGTATGAGTCCCCAGACCAGTGCGCCCCATGGTGTATGAGTCCCCAGACCAGAGCACCCCATGGTCTATGAGTCTCCAGACCGGTGTAACTTCTCATACACACCGGAAGACACAAGGATAACTAATATTCTGACTAAAAAATCACCCCAACAACCACCACGCAGGGCTCCCCCTATTCGTTATTATTCAAATTAAAACTGTAGGTTTATCCTAATGGAAGTTATTCGGGGGTCACTGTCGTCACTCCCCAACAAACGGCAGTAAAACAAGTCCAGTTGGAAAAAGTATCATAAAAAGATAAAAGGATTTTTTTCATTCCCCGTTACCATTTTATTTTAAAAGTAGTTTAACAAACGATTTCTCGTACAATGTAGTTGAGGAATGCTGGAGTGCTGCAGAAGGATGAATTTCGGATATACTTATACTTCAACACTTTGCAGCTAAAGGAATTGTGAGGAAAGAAATTATGATTACAGAGCAATTTCCTGTCATAGTTACCCTTTTATATAGATCACCCCATGTAAGAGTTTTCATCTTTTCTACTCGAAGTTTATGTTTAATCACAGTTAAAACTTAAAGTCCGGTCACGAACTGAGCGCTTATCTAGGCTTACTTGCGCGTAGGAATTGCGAGCAATTGCCATATCGAATGGCATCGAAAGCAGGGCAGGTTCTCCTGATTACTCAAAGCAAACATAGCCAATGTTTCTGCCAATGGACCTCCGGGTTACCCGGAGGTCCATTGGCTGAAACATTGCTTGTGCACAGGTCATATGTACAGGATTGGATAGCCTTACTATGGTCATAACGCGTAGATTAACGCGCAGATCGACGTGCTATTTGTGCGTAATTCGTGACAGGACTTCTAGTTTTAAGTGTAAATTATTGAAGCGCCATTGTCGACACTCAACATGGGTCTATAATAAACCAAAGTTCTCGCTAAAAAATCAAAGTTTCTTGTCTTGCTGCACTATTTTATTTTGAAAGAAATATAACAGAATATCTTGGCATTCAAGACAAAACAATACACTATTCAAGATTGCAAATTGTGTTAAGATGGTAGATATTCAGCTTAACAAAAAGAGAAAGAAGAAAAGAGGGGGGGGGGACTGATACCATGTACTCATGAAACAAATATCAAACTGTCTCCATCCAACTCACCATGCCGCAACGCTCCAGAAGGGCCCCATCACTGCAAGATGCATGCAGTGTTTTATCTTCACATATAAAGTACGTAAGATACGTCTAACGATATATCGTCATCTGACACCCACAATGCTCTCTCTTCACTGGAAGATAGAACCCTGTGGTTCCCACGTGACAATAGTATATAGTGACACTAATATAAATGATCAGTTTCAACATGTGTAGCTATTCCAGTAGCTATTCCATAAACACGGTACGGGATAGTCAAGTTCCTCTAATCGTAGTTAACACCTTACCAAACAAGAAAGGCAGTAGGGCGGGTTAAGGTAGACGGAGGCGGTTTTGGTAGATGAAGAGCGAACTCCGAACGTTTTTCTTCAATTTACAACAGAAATGAGGTGTAATTATTGAAGAGTCACCAATGTTACTCTATCACAATATACAACTAGAGGGGTGTCATTTGTGTGAAAAGCACACTATAGTATATCCCCGCATTTGCATTTGTGATTATTGTCGGGACGGTTTAAAAAATCCAAAACCTGTATGCACATCTACAGGCGCTATTGATTAACATGAACACACTTTTAGTGTTTCGAATTGAAACCCCTAGGAGTTTTTCTCCGGTAACCATTCCTCTAACGACAAAAATGGTGCCCCTTGCACCCCTTGGGGGCCAAATCAAAAATCCAAAACCTTTATGCACATCTACAGATCCTATTGATTAACATGAACACACTTTTAGTGTTTTTCGAATTGAAACCCCTAGGAGTTTTTCACTGGAAACCATTCCTCTAACGACAAAAGTGGTGGCCCGTGCGCCCCCGAGGGCCGAATCAAAAATCCAAAACCTTTATACACATCTACAGACCCTATGAATGAACATGAACACACTTTCAATGTTTCGAATTGAAACCCCTAGGAGTTTTTCTCCGGAAACCATTCTTCTAACGACAAAAATGGTGCCCCTTGCACCCCTCGAAGCCGAATCAAAAATCCAAAACCTTTATGTACATCTACAGACCCAATGAACACACTTTTAGTGTTTCGAATTGAAACCCCTAGGAGTTTTTCTCCAGTAATATGAACACACTTCCAGTGTTTCGAATTGAAACCCTGGGAGTTTTTTTTTCTGTAAACCATTCCTCTTAACGACAAAAATGGTGCCCCTTGCGCCCTCTGAAGCTGAATCAAAAATACAAAACCTTTATGCACATCTACAGGCCCTATTGATTAACATGAACACACTTTCAGTGTTTCGAATTGAAACCCCTAGGAGTTTTTCGCCGGAAACCATTCCTCTAACGACAAAAGTGGTGCCCCTTGCACCCCTCGGGGCCGAATCAAAAATCCAAAACCTTTATGCACATCTACAGACCCTATTGATTAACATGAACACACTTTTAGTGTTTCGAATTGAAACCCCTAGGAGATTTTCTCCGGAAACCATTCCTCTAACGACAAAATGGTGCCCCTTGCGCCCCTCGGGGACGAATCAAAAATCCAAAACCTTTATGCACATCTACAGACCCTATGAATGAACATGAACACACTTTCAATGTTTCGAATTGAAACCCCTAGAAGTTTTTCACCGAAAACCATTCCTCTAACGACAAAAGTGGTGCCCCTTACGCCCCCGAGGGCCGAATCAAAAATCCAAAACCTTTATGCACATCCACAGACCCTATGAATGAACATGAACACACTTTCAATGTTTTGAGTTGAAACCCCTAGGAGTTTTTCGCCGGAAACCATTCCCGGACGTACGGGCGGACGGACGGACGGACGGGCGGACGGAGACAACCAATATATCCCCGCATTTTTTCAAATGCGGTGATAATAAGACAATTTTTGATGAGAAATATTGACAGGGAGGGGAAAACACCTTAGTGATAACTTAAGAGACAGTTGAAGAAGAAAAAGAGCTACTGCAATGGGTTAGCGACTGACCCACATTCTTAGCTCATGTCTCATATTCAGTCGACGTTAAGAACATTTTTCTTCGTTTAAGGTACTTGAGTGAGGTGGAGGGAGAAAGGTGACCGTCTTCCACAATTTTCAACAATTTTCAAAAAGTGGTATGAGGGTTTCTGATTACAAGATATATATATATTTTTTTTTTAAAAAGGTCACTCAAATCTGCGCCACACGATACTTTCCATATTGACTCCACGTAATTCATGTTCAGTCAAAATTGTACATTGAACGCCGTGGGTTTGTTTCAATGTAAATATTGAAAAGTCTCTGTCGTAACACTACAATAATTTACAATAAAACTTAAAGGAAATAAATATTTTTTCTATCCTTGCAGACAATTTTAATTCGAAAATAATTAAGCAAGATTTCTTTTCGTTTAAAGTATTGAAGAGAAAGAGTTCAGGGTGGGTTTTAGGTAGAGGGTGAGTCTCAATTGTTTATCACAGATAACATTTTTAAAAAGGTTTTCTCATTTAATACACATAATTCAAATTCAGTTTCAAGTGAATAGTCAGAGATCGTTTTAATGCAAACCGTTACTCTGTGACAACTTGTAACAAAACACATCCCAATGAAAAGCTTCTTTCTGGGAGGAAACAAATATTATTGTTGCTACAAACTATTTTATTTTTAATATAATTTAACAGAATGTCCTTTCGCCTAATATATTGAGAGGGCTGGGTGGATGGGTAGAAGGTAAAGGGTGAACTTCTGATGTTCTTTAGGGTGAGGTGGAGGGAGAAAGGTTAACAGAACTAAGAGCATCGTTCCATTATTTTTCAACAAACCAAAAAGTGATGAGAGAAAACCTGATTACAAGGCAATTTTCTATCACAGAAAACATTTTTGAAAATGTCATTCTTGCCAGCGCCATGGAAAGGTTCCTCACATTCCATACTTGTGATTCATGTCAACGTCATTTAACCAGCACCATGGAAGAGTTTCGTATATTCCCTAATTGTGATTCATATAACTGAACCTTTATAGTTTCGTATAATACAAACTACTGCCAAATCTCTGTCATCATTCTCCAACAATTTGCAACAAAACAAATTCTTGATGAAAACCTTTTGAAAGAAAAAAAAATCCACAAATTTTATTATGAAGTAATTTCACAATTTTTTTATCGCTTAAAGTATTTTGGTGTGTGGCGGGGAGGGGGTTAAAAAGTTCCTTCCCACACACACCGGTACCATGTATGGATCTCATATTTCCTCTCTTTTATTATGTTAGGTCGCTGTGGAACTTATGGATTCGTTTGTGTTTATGCAAACTGTTGAGATGCCTGAATCGTTACTATAATAGCCTTAAATCCACTTATGATGCTCTATGGCTGTACAAAAACAAAAATAAAAAACAGATGATAACAAAACTAAGTTGCTTCATTGTTTGTCTGCAGACTGGTTTACATTTATACTGTCGTTCTGTGTTTATTACGCGCCTTCACGTCTATAAAAAAATGTTAGAAGGCCTCTCAGCAATTCATTTGACAACTATCAACAAAAGGAACACATTTTATCGCCAACTAAATTTGCGAGGGAACCCGTGTTACTATTTCGTCCCCTGGGTTCTAATGTGTTCTATGTGCCTACTGGCAGCCTACTGGCAGCCTACTGGCACATAGAACACATTGGAACTCGGGGGACGATTTTCAGCTATCGCTAGCAATTCAAATTGTAATTGAGTTACACCATTTATAGACAATTCGCTTCTATTTAAAAATAGTCCGTCAACGATTTCCGTTCCGCACATATGTGCGGAACAGATTTTCATTTTTCGCACGGTTTAGTGTTGCTGTAGATGGGGATTACATAGAACAGGCGTGTAATAAAGCTTTATACCGGAGCTCATTCATGTTTGGTTTTGTTGCTTGGTGGCTGGAGACTTCTTCGGGGATGGTGAGAAATCCTCAAGGCCGATCACGAAAGTCATAAACCCGACTTGCAGCATCCCGCTTTGATGAAAGCTAACTTTCGGAATCCACCTGCAGCATCCCACGTCTAATACCGCTATGTATGATCGAATTTCGGTAATATCACGCCATTTTGTATAATAAGACTCAGACTCATGCAGCAGTTACTCACAGAAGCACTTTTTACAATTAGCGTGTCATAAACTACTTTCCGTGTCCTTCAATTTTGGCAGCCCTATCTCGAAACTTATTGGTCGCCGGTAATCCTATTCTAAAATAGTAAGCCCGCGTGGAATTTTCTTATTCTCATTAAGACATCGTAAGGCCAGATTTTTTACATTAATTTCCATTATAATGACACATACCAATAGAAGTAACAGAAAAACGAGTACTGGACAGAAGGCAGTACAGGTTACAATACACTGGGTTTTTTTTCCATTAACGACAGTGCTTATCTTTCCTCCTCTCCCAACTCATTAAGTTGATTTGGGCAAAAACAACCATATATCCATTTAGTTCATTATCTCATGAAAAAAAATATACCGAAAAAAAGTATAAGTCGCCATGTGGCTTTTGCCTTTAAATTTGGTGATACCGAAATTCCCGTCCAGTTTCGCACTGAATGAAATACACATTTTTACCTACCCCCACCCAATTTTTATCTTCTCTCACACTTTTCAGAAGACGATTGTCACCAATATTTTATAATGTTTTTTTTAAAACATTTTTCATTCATTTTCTACCAATCGGATAAATCTGGGAACTTTTATCCTCCATTAACCCCTCTGCCCACTGATGTCAAAATATCTAAATTTCAGGCAGAAAAAAATTCCCATAATGCAACTAGAAATTCAACCAATTCAATCTTGTTTGACAGAGCTCATTGAGCTCTGTCAAACGAGATTGAATTGGTTAAATTTCTAGATGCATTATGGGAAAAAACAGCTTCCTGAAATGTTGGTATTTTGACATCAGAGTGAAGGAGGTTAAAGGTTGTTTGCACGGAAACAGTGTATTGTAGCCTTTACTTTTCAAAAAGTCGATAAACACGTCTGTAATTATAGGTTTAAATTGAAGAAAAAATACTGTCTAATGTATTAAATATCTTTTTTCAAATGTCAATGCTCTTTGCCAGATCTATCAAACATAACAATTAACCCACTCCGGTTGTTTGAGTAAAAAAATCATGTGTCACTTTTTACGTTTTTCCCCCTTTATTCCAAACAACATGTTTAATGGATTTGTTGTTCTTAAACTGTCATCATTTTCAATTATTATACCAACAGAGTAACTAAATAAACTACCAGAGTCAAAAAGTTATTCTCAGAGAAATGAAAGTCAAAAGCATTAACCCTTCCATTATTCTCAAAATAAAAATCTACTTTTATTTCATAAAGACGTTTGGATAATGTACAATTTACAGTAGAAGTACACCATATGACAGAAGCACACTCTAACATGAGATAATCATATGACTTTAATGAAGAAAGAAACAAACGAACAAGCAGTGCTGGCTATATGACCCCCCCCCCCCCCCCAAACCCGTGTCACCAGAATCCCCAACTGTTTCCCACACATACAGTGCACAGAATTAATAAGATACTTAAAAAGTTAATAAATCATACATTTGGGTGATACAGACACTGCCAATATGAGATGAAAGTGGAAATTTCCCCTGGTTTTGTACTGAGACCAGATTAAGAACTGGTGTGCACTCTGTTCATTGTGCTGAGCCTGTATGTTATAAAAATGTGTAAGTACTAATCACGTGGGGCATCCAGTGGTACTCATGGGTGCCAAATTTTCAAATTAAATTGATCAGGATAGATGAAACTTGGGGAGAGGGGGGGGGGGTAAAAAAAGAATTTTCCCAAATAAAACCACAATTCAGTTTGGAGTGTCTCAGTTCTGTACAATATCACATCTTTTCATTTGACCCACAATCTCAAGAATCAAGCCAGGATAGTACATTAGTAACATGACCAATCCACTCTATCTCCACTTGTTTGACATTCTTCAAAAAAAAGTTGCTGAACCTGGATGGGATCAGCATAGTAGCTCCTTCCAGCCAGGCCAAACAACTTATTTTAACTGAAATATTCCTAATGCAACTGTCTCACAAACTGTCTGCTGTGTATTTCTCTTTATTGGTTTATAACAAAGGATGACATATTACCTTCTACATGAACAGGATGCAAGTTTTTATGGTAGTTGCAGTAATACTAGGTAAGAAAAATGACAAACGAAAGACCAAGGACAGAGGAAGCTCACAAAATGCCATTTATAAGTTAGATTTCTGCATTTTTGGGAAAGCCTCTCTTTGTGAACAACACAGTGCATATAGTGGATCAAACTTGGAGCTACAAGTTGGATTGTGAAAACAGAAATAAATGGTAAACCTCGTGAATGTTGTTAATATAACAGGAGCAGTTACTTACAGTGTAATGCGTTGTTTACACGAAAACAGTATATTGTAACTTAGAAGTTAAAACTGATCACAGGACAGATATGATGAGTCATCCAACAAGTCAATAATAGATGAAGTTGGAATGCAGTAGAAGTTGGAAGCAAAAGTGATTTCAAAGTGTCGAGGGGTTCCATGACAGTTCAGATGAAGTAGACGTTGGAAGCAGTATTGATTTCAAATGTTCGAGGGGTTCCTTGGCTCTTATTGTCTCGTTCGGGAATGTTCGAGGGGTTCCTTGGCTCTTATTGTCTCGTTCGGGAATGTTCGAGGGGTTCCTTGGCTCTTATTGTCTCGTTCGGGAATGTTCGAGGGGTTCCTTGGCTCTTATTGTCTCGTTCGGGAATGTTCGAGGGGTTCCTTGGCTCTTATTGTCTCGTTCGGAAATGTTCGAGGGGTTCCTTGGCTCTTATTGTCTCGTTCGGAAATGTTCGAGGGGTTCCTTGGCTCTTATTGTCTCGTTCGGTAAAACAATCTGACTAGTCTTGGTTGTAGTTGATTATTATGATCCCCGATAAGTCTGGAGGTGGGATGGGGAAATCTCACCCGAGGGGCAAGATATTTGAACCAGACCCGAGGCTTGCCGAGGGTCTGGGTCAAATATCTTGCCCCGAGGGTGAGAGTTCCCCATTCCCACCTTCAGACTCATCGAGGATGATTTTTCTACCCCCCCCCCCCCCCACCCACCCACACAAGGATTACGTAATTATACATAATTGGCAGTTACGTACTGACATACCCAATTTATCAAGTCGTAGTCCTTTCGAAAAATGAACAATTTCATCGGAAAGATCGTACAAAAGTTAGGTATATACCATAGGTATATACTCAAACATTGATTTGTAACACTGTCCGTCAAGGGGTTAATGAATTTGCGCGTGTCAGACTCTTATGTAAAGGGCATTGTGAGATTATTGGTCGATCGATAAATTCGCGCAGTGATATTATTAAATCTGCAGAGAAACATGGGGTTGAAACAAATCAACAGTCTTGATTTTGAATGGCACGTGGATTACATGCGGGAAATCGTGAAGCCATTTTGTTTATTTACAATTGTGCAGACGATGATGAAATAGTTCCGGTGACCTAATAAAATATGCAAATGAGTATGTCACCACCCTGCTGTCTCACCCGGGACACGCGTATGTTTCACGTATAGTGGGTGGGGGGGGGGGGGGGTTGGAGAGAAAATATCTATGGAGTGATATTGAGTGGGACTAGTGTTAAAGATTACGGCAGTTAATCATAATCGGGTGATCTGCTTGGTTGGTTTATTAAGTGGCAAAAGAGTTTGGGGCAACGCCCGAAATTGCCTTAAATAACCAGTGGACAAATGAGGCACGTAGTGGGCAGAATTATGAGGCCCAGTTAGCCACAGTGACATAAAATAGTCGGAATTGTATCAGAAATGGTTGTAGTTATATTTGTTGATTAGGGGTGTCAGGGGTAGTTGAAAACGCGGATCTTGAACCCGTCAGTAAATTAAAGTGCATTAAATACAGAAAATAGAAATCCGAGAAACACCCGGACAAATAAATCAATTAAATATATCCCCAGAATACGTGGCAGCACTATTGAAGGCCATTTGACATTATATTGATCACGTGATCGAATATTTCAATAGAAACTGGCGACCTTTTGAGGAGTATCTAAACGAATCTTATGGGGGTCATTTTTGTTCTAAGGGAGATTGATGTCACTCGAGCTGAGAGGGAGAAACGGGAAAGGTGAGGAATGAGTGTGCAAAATGAATTAACCCTTTACCCAACCTAACGGCCAAAACCGGCCAGCGCTATTCTCAAAAATCGCCAATTAATTTTCATTATATTTTCAATTTTTGTCTCAAAAACATAGGTTATAACCCCTCTATGGAACGAGCTCGTCGAGCTCGTTCCAACGAGGGGTCATAACCTATGTTTTTGAGACCAAAAATGAAAAAAATCAGTTATTCAAAAAAACGTTTTGCAAGAGTCGTCTGCTTTTCAGGTGAGGTAAATGGTTAAAGGAGACCTTGAAAAGATTCATTTCAGAATGCCCCAAATATTTTCCAAGTAGAACAAGACTTTTTAGACAACTAATGGAAAAATGGGAAGAAAACATGAAGGATAAGTGGTTGGGGAATGACATGAGGGAAAGGGTCAATTTTATAGTAAGGGAAATCGAGAAAGCGTCGATGGGAGGAATTATATATATAAAAAAAACTTTTAACTGAATGCTGGAAGTTTAAGTGGAAGAATGGGCGAGGGATAACCCGGCGAGAAACTGGGTTAATGTAGGTCTCCTCGATAGAGGACCACGACAAATCAGCGGAACGAACTGGGTTAATGTAAGTCTCCTCGATAGAGGACCACGACAAATCAGCGTAAGGAACTGGGTTAATGTAGGTCTCCTCGATAGAGGACCACGACAAATCAGCGGAAGGAGCTGGGTTAATGTAGGTCTCCTCGATAGAGGACCACGACAAATCAGCGGAAGGAACTGGGTTAATGTAAGTCTCCTCGATAGAGGCCCACGACAAATCAGCGTAAGGAACTGGGTTAATGTAGGTCCCCTCGATAGAGGACCACGACAAATCAGCGGAAGGAGCTGGGTTAATGTAGGTCTCCTCGATAGAGGACCACGACAAATCAGCGTAAGGAACTGGATTAATGTAGGTCTCCTCGATAGAGGACCACGACAAATCAGCGGAAGGAACTGGTTTAATGTAGGTCTCCTCGATAGAGGACCACGACAAATCAGCGTAAGGAACTGGGTTAATGCAGGTCTCCTCGATAGAGGACCACGACAAATCAGCGGAAGGAGCTGGGTTAATGTAGGTCTCCTCGATAGAGGACCACGACAAATCAGCGTAAGGTACTGGGTTAATGTAAGTCTCCTCGATAGAGGACCACGACAAATCAGCGAATTGAACTGGGTTAATGTAGGTCTCCTCGATAGAGGACCACGACAAATCAGCGGAAGGTACTGGGTTAATGTAGGTCTCCTCGATAGAGGACCACAACAAATCAACGAAATGAACTGGGTTAATGTAGGTCTCCTCGATAGAGGACCACGACAAATCAACGAAATGAACTGGGTTAATGTAGGTCTCCTTGATAGAGGACCACGACAAATCAGCGGAAGGTACTGGGTTAATGTAGGTCTCCTCGATAGAGGCCCACGACAAATCAGCGAAATGAACTGGGTTAATGTAGGTCTCCTCGATAGAGGACCACGACAAATCAGCGAAATGAACTGGGTTAATGTAGGTCTCCTCGATAGAGAACCACGACAAATCAACGGACGGTACTGGGTTAATGTAGGTCTCCTCGATAGAGGACCACGACAATTCAGCGACATGAACTGGGTTAATGTAGGTCTCCTCGATAGAGGACCACGAGAAATCAGCGTAAGGAACTGGGTTAATGTAGGTCTCCTCGATAGATTAACTCGAGAAATCAGCGTAAGCAACTGGGTTAATGTGGGTCTCCTCGATAGAGGACCACGACAAATCAGCGCGATAACCCCACGAGGAACTGGGTTAATGTAGGTCTCCTCGATAGAGGACCACGACAAATCAGCGTAAGGAACTGGGTTAATGTAGGTCTCCTCGATTAGATTACCACGACAAATCAGCGTAAGCAACTGGGTTAATGTAGGTCTCCTCAGTAGAGGACCACGACAAATCAGCGGAAGGAACTGGGTTAATGTAGGTCTCCTCGATAGAGGACCACGACAAATCAGTGTAAGGAACTAGGTTAATGTAGGTCTCCTCGATACAGGACCACGACAAATCAGCGTAAGGAACTGGGTTAATGTAGCCTCGATGGAGGACCACGACAAATCAGCGGAAGGTCAAATAATTGGTATTATCTCCAAAGCAAGTTAACAGCCTCTAAATGATCTGGGAGCATAGAATACGAACCGGTGTATGTAGAAACGAGGATTCTAACTGAATCATAGCCCCCAAAGTACTCTCAGTGATTCGACTAGACCCAGTGTCACTGGGTTTTCACCAACAGGTGCCACTTTTCCAGTATCCGCACATGTTGGCTTAAAAACTTTCACAGAAGTTAAAACGTGGGTGGATTTGCCCCCCCCCCCCCCCCCCCCCCAATTGTTCCTATTCATCGTCTATTGTGCGTATCAGCACGCGGCTATTGAATCGTACACACGCCAAACACATATCCACACATTATACCAACCCATTGGTTACCGTGGCTAAAACATATTTCGAAAAGTACCCTTAGAAACATTGTCGGACAACAAAACAGACGACGGGGACACGCCACCTTAACGATCTGCACTGTGCATCCGCACTAATGCCATCCAATATCTTGTCTCCTACAAGTATCTGAGAATTTCATTGGTTCAAAGACGTCACACGCATACTGCAGATAAAACCATATACTGCCTGTCAACATCAATATACGCTGACAGCTATGGGTAATCTCCCCTTTGTTCATTGATTATTCAAAATGGCGGCAGCCGATAAACGCATCAAGTTGAAAGATTGTGTGTTGAAAGCCCATATTTGGTCTGAAGTGCAGGTTAGGCAATTTAAAAGGCTTCATATTCTGTGGATGTGTGTCATGTTACCTTCGAAATGAAAGTGTTTGGTATGTATGAATTTGCCTTGTTACAATTTATGGGAGAGTGCCTGTACTCTCCCATAAATTGTAACAAGGCAAAGACACGTGAACACATTGTGAGAATCTCTCATTTAATTTTGATCGCTGTTGTTATTCGTTCTGTGCATCGATGCAGCAGTCGGTAAGATATATTCGTTACACAGTTTGTTGGTGGCCTAATATTCGCTCGAGTCCAATGTGGAATTAACTGACACCATATATACCATTTTAGGCCACCAACAAACTGTGTAACTAATATTATCATGGCAGTTATGTTACTAAACCATGTAAGGTCCACCACGCACAAAGAGATGACGTCACTTCTGAGTTCCACTTGATATATTTGAATAGCACCGACACATGCTTCGAAAACATGACTTTCTGCACTTTAAGAATGTTGTTCTGAATTATATTTGAATGACTTGGCAATAAATTCAATTACAATTGGTTCTTGATGAGTTACGAGTGATTCTAATTTTTAAATTATCTGCACCAAAACAATTTCGTTTAAGCAAATTAGTACATTTCTTTTTCAAGTATGTGACTGTGTTCGTAATATGGTGAAGTATCACCATATTACAAACACAGTCACATTCTTGAATTGGAAAAGAAATGTGCAAAGGGATATGTTTCAACAGTGCTCTGAGACATTTACAGGTATTTAATTAAAATGCGGCTAGCAACTTACAACATTTTGTTCGTTTCTTCTCTAACATGCACAGAGTGGAGTGCAAAAGGTATTTTAAAATTCAGATCGATAAGTCGCCATATCATCGACACTTGACGTCTTGAGACCAACAAGAAAAGTGGATCGAATCACCGGGTTTCCCTGTATTTTTAATAATTTGTCACAACATTTACGCATCAGCAATAACGGTTCTAGTACATAAAGGCCTCTGCACTTTAAGAATGTTAATGTTTAATTACTTCTTATTGCCCATACCACGGATATCAATAGAGCGAGTTGTCAATTAATATGGGTTACTCACAACCTCAGAGGGGACAACGGGGAAAGAACGCGTTCGTCAAGTAGTTTCAAAGCTGGAAACCCCACCATCTCTCAGAATATGGGTTCTTTGGTAAATTGCATGTCTGCTGTGTCCGCAGTGGAGACCTGGTAGACCCTGTATAGAACGTCGGAGGGTGTTACCAATGAGGATGGGAGTAGAGCTACTGCCATTGCCCTTCGAAGGACGAGGCCCTTGTAAGAACACCACACGTCTGATCAGTTAGGTGTAGACAGTTTCTTCTTCACCTCCTCCTTTTTCGTTTTGCGTGGGCGTTTCCTTGGACCTGGGAACTTTCTGGACCCATACAGTAGTGAGCGGCAGAGTTGGGGAAGCTGTAGTGCACGTGTTGAAAGCCTGAAATTGACGCCTTTTAGCATCAGAACATACAATTGTTCGCATCCATGCTTTAATCTAAATCCCCAATAACAATTACAAGAGTTATACATACTTGCGGATGGAAAATTAGGTTATAGCCCAAATTTCTTGTTTCACCAAGTCTAGAGGTAGTTTTACACCTATGACCATCACAATATCTACCATAAATGAAAGGTTGTCACTTATGTCCGTATTAATAAGCTACGTGTCCAATGTCATTGTATCATGTGTTCTAATCTACACAAATGTTTCCAATTAATTGACGAGATCGCATTCGTTTGTAATTTTCTACCTTCTGCTTCTATTCACTGTCACTGTCAGAATTATCTCCAGCTTGATTCATATTGATTTTTGAAATGGTTTTAACACTATTAGCACTGTTCACAGTTTTTACTGCTACAGCGTCTGAATGAGGACCGGGTAGCATTCCTTCGCCTGATTGCCAGAATGGCCTATGTCCCCTACGGGACATAGGCCATTCTAGCACTCAGGCGACGATTTCTTGTGTTTCAACCCTTATTTTCGCAGATTAAATTTACCGAATATACATGTACACGGCTGCTGATGGCTTAACAGATAAACGCAGCCTGCTGTTTGAGTTCTCGATGGAGAATACAGATAAGGACAACATTTTCGAAACAATATAAAAATGGCAGTTTGTGGCTGTATGGGAACTTAAGAGTACGGACGTGACAACTATTACTTATTCCTGGTTCCTTATTTGTCATTCGCTATCAACCGATTTTCGCCAAATTAACTGCGTTGTGACAAGAGTATTCGTTATTTTTTAAGACAGCGTGCAAATTTCAAAAAAAATCCTTAGCTCTTTTACGTTGTACTGGATACAACAATCTCTGATGTGTTGTGATAACCTTTTTGGCCTACCGTGTTGGATACTGCAAACTACATAGTTTTCTGTTAATTCGGCAAATTTAATCGTTTAAGTTCCTTTGAGTAAAACTTTTCGCCCACGCCCATATTCCTGTGAGGGGCTGCATCTGTCACTAAACGGAACGGCCGATACGATTCTTCTAAGGGAATTTTTGTATTGTTTAAGTGCATGTCTGTTTCGTTTCCGATTCGAGGTGATCCTGGCTGTCGAAATTGTCGTTAAACCCTAAAAAATAAATGAATAATCTATTTTGTGACTTTCTTTTGATCTGTTTTATGAGCTTTTTTTCTTTTTTTCGAAATTACCCAAATTGCGCCATACACACAGAAATACAGGTAATAAATTACCCAAAATGTAAGGAAATAAGTGAGTAGATAATGCCAAGCAAATGCAGAGGAATACTTCTCCAAGCACTAATTTAAAACAATTTTGGTGGGAAGCGGTTCTCCCACTCCCCACCCCCCCCCCCCCCCACCACCACCCCCACCCCCGCTTATTGCTTCGAGCCTCCTGCGCTTGCATGCCCTTTACATGATCTGCATTGTGTGTGTGTAACGCTGTATGCTTAAAGTATTATTTTTAATCCTTTACCTAACATGAAAAGCTGACGTCACATGCAAAAAAAAAGTCTTGAATAACTTATTTTTTTCAGTTTTGGCCTCAAAAACATAGGTTTTGACCCTTCTTTTGAACGAGCTCGATAAGCTCGTTCAAACGAGGGGTCAAACCTATGTTTTGTGAGACGTAAAAATGGGAAAATCTTGAAATTAATTGGCGATTTTTGAGAATAGCGCTGGCCGTTACGTTGGGTAAAGGGTTAAACATATGTGTCAGGGTAATTGGGTTCACCCAGTGGTCATCAAATGCATTTTTAAAAAATGCTCAGAAAATCGCCTTTAAAGGCTTATAAGAAAGCGGGTGGATCCAATTTTTTTAGTAGAATGGTCTACGTTTATATCTCAAGCACTGAGTGACAATTGGACTTGAAACCAACACCAAATGAGTCTAACCTTCCAGCAGTTTCAAACTATGGGTCCGTGTTATGATGTAAGTGTGACTAACTCCATGTAAGGCAGCTCAATGACACTGATCACAATACATGAGAAAATTTAATGATTTAATGAACACAGAAACCCCAAATTAATAAACACAGGAAAAATAATGAATGTACATGTCTCGTGTCGGTGATGGCATCACTGTTTGTGATTACAAGATATATCACAGTTACTGCTGGGTGAGTTGTCAATACTGTCTCTATCAATGATAAGTTATTGGACATGTCCACAGTTCATAGCACATTATACTGTTACATAACCCTTTACCCAACGTGGACGATATCAAAATTTATTATTTTAAATATCATTTTTTTTTAAATTTGTCGAAATATTTCAACAAAACCATATCATGTGACCCCTCATTGGAACGAACTCGACGAGCTCGTTCCAAAGAGGGCTCACATGATATGGTTTTGTTAAAAAAAATTTTAAAATAGTATTTTTTTTCTGCTGCAGAATTTGCATATTACGCGGGCGGATGTGGCCGATCCGTTGGGTAAAGGGTTAAAAGTACACCTCATAAATATGTTTATCACAAAGTTCAACTAAATGTTGGATTATATTGTATGTGAAAGAGATCATATTGCAAATGGTCGTATCACAAAGTTCAACTAAATGTTGTTTACACAAGGTGCTTATATTTGCGAAGCTCTGGAATCCAAACGCTTCAACGACATTTTAACAGCCAGGGTCATATCATGTCGGTGACAGTTTTACGGGTGGAGGAAGCCGGAGTTAACCATCAACTAACGACGAGCAGCTGTTAGCTCTCCAACATCGTAACTCTGAACTCTGCACCGCGACACAGGCAGGATTAGGGCCTGTTTACACGGAGACGCGTATCGGGTATAGCGTATAGCGTAAAAATACATGTAGCTTGAGTCAATAAGATCTTCACACGACAGGCGTCCAGGCGCGTCACCGTATAGCGCATAGCGTATAGTAACGCGCCCCGACGCCTCTGCAGTATTTTTACTCGACTCGATGCCTGACGCTTCGGGAAATTTTATGGAAAATTTGTTCTGAGGTCATGACCTTGACCGCAATACTCGAGGGACAGGCCATATCCAAGTACGCAAGACTGTCCAGTGGACGTGCATATTCCCCATACATTTGTATACACGTTGATAAAATAACGGTCAATGTGGATCCTTAATTCCGGTACCAGCGAATAGAATGCTCCGGATATTTGACGCCGTTCATTGATGGGATGTCCCCACCATCATCTCATTCCCTTTATCTCCATCATTCCCACTATGGACATCAACATTTCGTGATCCTCCTCCTCTTCATGCAGTAGACGGAGAAGGTAACTGGCCTGTAGTTGAGCCACTGAAATTCTGTGTAGTGTTTGCCGCTTTTATACACACCACGTGACACTGTACGCGTCGGCGCCTCGTGTGCACAGGTCATCGCTAGCGTTAACGCATCTCGTTAACGCTATACGCTATACGCCATACGCGATACGCGTCTCCGTGTAAACAGGCCCTTAGATTGGTTGAAGACATGTGCACCATCGACGTGCAGTACGCCTTAGTAGACAGCGTCATCGTGAACCCTTGTAGGCAATCGGGGTTAAGTGCTTTGCCCAAAGACACAATGTGGGAATCAGTCGCTGAAATGGTCACCCATCCAACTACAAACCGCGCTCGACGTTGCGTAACTAAGGTGATCTGACGAGAACCGGTTATTGCGACGCCACCGCGCCCCCGCATATCTATTACGGTGTGAATAATCACAACGCCATTTAAGTACTTCCGGTTCCCACTACCACCAAGTCTGGCATACCATTATGGCCACCAACAAACACCAACCACTGGACCTGAATATTAGGAACTCAAAGATACCAAACTGTTCATACCTACTTATTAAAATTAGTTGAGAAATGATTACGCCTCCAGAAAATACAGTTTGCAAACATGAAATTACAAACACGTACTTTTGCGTACTTAATAAAAATTATACTAATCATGAACTTAACCCCGATTGTCCACATGGGGGCACGATTACGCCATGTACTAAGGCGTACTGCACGTCGATGGGCGTATGTCTTCAACAAATCTAACCCTACCTGTGCTGCAATGCGGAGTTACGATGTTGGGGAGCTGGCAGCTGCTCGTCGTTGCACAGTGGTTCTGTCCGGGTGCTCGGGCTTCCTCCACCCGTCAAACTGTCACAGACATGATGTGGCCTTGGCTGTTAAAGTGTCGTTAAGCCCTAATAAATAAATTAATAAATAGATTGATTGATTGATTGATTGATTGATTGATTGATTGATTGATTGATTGATTGATTGATTGATTGATTGATTTGATTGATTGACGAGCAGCACGTACCATATAATGGCACAAAATAACACGTAACCGCGAAGGCTCACTTTAACACGTGCTATTCGAAGCACAACACCAACCAATGAATGGAACAATAAACACGTATCTAAAAACAAATATATCAACATAACCAGTTATAATAACTTGCCACTCATTATAATGACTTAACAAATCATCACTGCGACTTGTCGACTCATTAAAATGGCACCACATGTCGGAGATTATTTTAGGTTAAACTTATTTTTTACGGTTGGTAGTCACCGTTGGCCCCACTTTGAAGTGGACTTTCGTTTTGTTCACGGAAACACGTGGCCAGCGTTTCAAATTTATTTATTTATTAGTGTTTAGAGTCACTAACAGCATCTATGGCTATATCATGAGCACCATCGTTTGAACTAATATTTCTTTCGGATAGACATCATGTGAATTACACTTTGTGTGGTGAACTGCAATTGTTTTGTGATCATTGTTTAAACAATCATTCGAGCAATTAGTTTAAATATATAGTGAAATATATAGTGAAATATATAGTGAAATATATAGTGAAAAGGAGTGCCAGATGCGTAACTTGGGCGTGGGTGGTGGAGACCCTGGAACACTTTCTTCTAGAATGCCCAAAATACCAAACTAAAAGAACGAGATTCACGGGGAGTATAATGGGGAAGTGGGGTGGGAGAATGAAGGACATGTGGTTAGGGGGGCGACTCAAAGGAGAGGGTTAATATGCTAATCGGAATTGGGAATAATGGGGCAAGGGATGTCATCAAGCAGTTCGTCTCCGAGTGTTGGGAGGAGAGAAGAAGCGTGGGAATAGAGGCAGTTGGTAGAACAGGGGTAACCAAGGCCTTCTCATACGAGAACCGCGACAAATCAGCGGCCGGCCGAAGTGTTATTATTATTATTATATCTTATTTGCATATACAGCAATGTGGATTGGTGGACATGTGCTTAACACTTAACAGTCCATTCTCTCCAGCAACAATAAATATACGGAGCGAGGTGGCTCAGTGGTAGACTGTTGGACTTCTATGCTAGATGTCCCGAGTTCGATCCTCGTCCGGAACGACCCGCGTTGTTTCCTTGGGCAAGGCACTTTATCCCGGTTGCCTAGGGTATGATGACGCCGTGTACTAAGGCGTACTGTTCATCGATGGTGCACATGTCTTCAGCCGCTGTAAATATATAGCTGTATATATTCTAAAAGTAAAAATACTTTTAGAATTCTCGAAAAGTATACCACGAGCCGACACATGACATTTTCCGAGTCTGAAATCGGATCGACAACAGAGAGACTACGCGGATCTATCCCGTCTTGTCGGTCGAATCTCGGAGATCGACCAAAAACAAAATTTGCGAAAATTCCGAGCTCGACTAGTTCGAGCCCAGTCCGAGAATTCATTGCATTTTTTCCCCCAAGATGACACGTGATGACGGTAACGATACCTCAAATCCTAAGTTCCAAACCATGTATTTTCCACTCGGCTTTTGAAGTGTTCCCACGCCCGAACTCATCGATTTTGCTGAGATATCTCTGTTGCGAAATTACACATCGCAACACGAAGTGTCAAAACATGCAATTTTTTGTCTGTTATTAAAGTGTCTCATCGACGGAGTTGGTAGATTCCGAAAGTGACCACTCGTATGTGAAACACTAGAAGTAATCACAAAATGCAAAAACGTGTAATTTTTCTTCCTGCGTTCTGTAGTGTCTCTTCCGACAGATGTGCCCGAGGAGAGATTTTCCCTCCAGTTCGATCGATCGCGTCTGTCTGTCTGTCTGTCTGTCTGTCTGTCTGTCTGTCTGTCTGTCTGTCTGTCTGTCTGTCTGTCTGTCTGTCTGTCTGTCTGTCTGTCTGTCTGTCTGTCTGTCTGTCTGTCTGTCTGTCTGTCTGCCAGTGTGATGGATGAATACATATATTACATATGGAGGATCTCAAACGAGTGATGTTTGGATATAAGATTTTTTGAAACGAGTTTGATGAATTTGATTCACAACGAGCCTTTCGGCGAGTTGTGAGTCGAATTCATCAAACGAGTTATATCTTACATCCAAACATCACGAGTTAAAAGATTTTGTATATCACATGAGTTTTCGAATGTTTTTTACACTTTTTATTTAATTCATTCTCGCTAAATTCTCACCCCATGACGTCATGAATGCGCTTTACTTGAACCTGCTGTCGTAAGTGACGTCATGTGAACGTCATGTCAAGAATACAATGCTGCTGCTGCTGCTGCTGCTGCTGCTGCTGCTATGGGACCACGCGCCGATTAGACACTAGTCGATAATCAAGAAATAAGACATGGGTTGTTATGTCGAAATTAACGACGTCTCATGTGATATATGTTTTTTTTTCTCTCAATATATTTTATTAAATAATAGAAGGAAAATAAAACTTTAAAAATAAAAGTTCAAAATAAAAAATTTAAATATTAAAAAAAAACATGTTATTTTAAAAGATCAAAGATCCTACGGAGAAATCGAAAAATATGAAGAGAGATCTTGTATGTGAGAGGTTTCTAAGAGATGTCTTCTATGGAGCGTGTTCCCATCTCGCGGAGTTAAACATCTCTAGAGTGATAAGCGAGGGATGTCCAGGTTACATGTCGGAGGGATCGATTGATGCGCACACCTGTTACTCCACGGAACACAAAGACGTCATAATCCCGTGTTTTGCATCGGTGTTGGAAAAGTTCGATGAGGACGACGAGGTGATAGAATGGTGGAATGCAATGATCAAGTGTCGAGGGCAATTGCAGCCTTTGGATTTCGAAATTGGGCAGTTTTGGAAAATGTCGAGAAATCTCACGAATTATGATCGAGAGAATATCCGACTGAGATCTTGTGAAGGGAAAAAAAAGAAAATAAAAATAATTATTAAATGGAAACAAACAAAACATTTTTTTTAAATAAAAACAAGAAAGAATACTGATATATTATAACATTTATTTACAAAACAAAAAGAAAAGAAGAAATTTAACATATTTGATTTTTTTTCTCTTTTATAATTTATTTTTTTCTGTTTTTTCACAATTTTTATTTACAAAGTCATATATTTTATTAGCATGTGAGCTGCCACTCTCTCCTCTTTATTTTTATGTAACTGTTCGATGATCATGCCTATTTTCGTTAGTTTTTTCCACATTTTCCGGAGCTTCTTTTCCGAGGCGACCTACACCTTTATCGATTTTCGGAAATATCCTGTCTTTGCCATTGATCAGAATAATCTGTACGTCCTCGAAATCTTCTTTCTTTTCTTCTTTCAGGATGTCTCGTTTTTTTAAGTGTTTCAAGTTTTTTTCGAGCTGTTAAAAGTTTTTTGAAATATTTAAAGGTTTTCTAGAGTTTTTTAAAGTTTTTTTTTAGTTTTTCTTCAAGTTTTTTCTGAGTTTTTTTTAGGGTTTTTTCAGTTATTGAATAACATACATTTCAAAACGTACCTCACATACATTAACGTGGCGCTCGTGAGAAAAACCTACACGAAGTTTTCGTGGGCCGGTGACATTCATGATCCACACTAAACTTGGTAACATGTTGATGTGTCCAATCACGCCCATCCATTATCATTTTCCGAAAATATCAACATCAGTTTGGATATCCCCTACTTTTTGTTTAATAGTATATTTAAAGTACTTTTAATAAAGTAGTTTTATGTTGAAATATAGTCTTAAAAATGCGGTTTAAAACAGAATCTTTATTTCATGTAGAGGTTATTTTATTTTATTTTTTGTCGGAATCCAAGGGGGGTGGGGGAGGGTTAGAATTCTTCTTTTATTTTGGTATTTTGTGATGATTTCTAGTGTCTCGCATACGAGGGTCAATGTCAGTATCCACCAACTCCGTCGATGAGACACTTAAATAACAAACAAAACATTATACGTGTTGACACTTTGTGTCGCGATGTGTAATCGAGGGAAGAAAGAAAGTAAGTTACTTTTGAATTATTATCAATTCTTTGTGCATTACCAACACATTAACAGTAATTTACATAGACGGGAAGAAAGCCCAACAGACTTATATTTAGACGTGCATATTTTCCAGCTGGTCGATAATGGCTATTTATAGCCATTATCTATCGGGGACCGGAGTCAAATATGACGTCATGACCTACTTCCGGAAGCGTTGTTTATGTTTACAGTTTGCAGACGACAAACGTCAGTATAAGTAATAATAAGTAATAAGTGTGTAACAATTCCCACTGGTTCTTCTAATGATGGTACTGTATTCAATGTTGAAATTCCTACCTCAAATATTCCATCATATAATCCATCACAGAAGGCAAAATTATTGGAGTATCATGCAGACAGCTACGTTAAATAACTGCACGATAAACTATAACATAAACAAGAATAACTGAATAGCCGACGACAGTGCGTCCACTGAGTTCCAATGTGTTCTATGTGCCTCCTGGCACACAGAACACATTGGAACTCAATGGACGAGTGGTCAAGGAGATTTTGTAAATTTATCTTTAATTAATGTTGTTACTGTTAATTTTCTTGTGAATATTTAACGAGTAACCCCAGCAATCCTACTGATAATACTGTGTCTGAATGCAAAGTACCGCTGAGCGGTATTGATAATAATAATAATAACAAGATTTTCTTGGGCGTTTGGCTCCATTGTCGGACCGCTATCAGTGATTAGCAGGCCAGCGGTCATTAGCGGCCCGAGGTTATTGGGCCGCTAATGACCGCTGGGCTGCTAATCACTGATAGCGGTCCGATAATGGAGCCCCACGCCCTCGAAATTCTTGTTATTGTATAATTGATGACGTTAGATTTTTAGAAACGGACAGATTGGGTAATGGGTTAATGAACTGCCTAAAGTTATTAGTTACTGTACAGTTGAAGCAAGTGGAAGTAAATCATCACATTAAAGACATTGGAGACTCTGAAACTGTGACTGAATTGAGGCAAAATATATCTTTTCATGTTTTTTGTTGTTGTTGTGTTTCCTTTCACTTTTATTTTGTTAAACGTTTGCAGCAACTCCTTTGGACGATAACCTTTCCCAAATGCAACAGTCAAGATCGCCCGGCGTTAGACAGAATTGTCTTCTGTTTGCGCTGAAGTTTCTGAATTTTTTTCCATTCAAACAATGGCTGCTGACTCAACATTGGAACGGTCTCTACGAGCTCGTTCGCATGTGGGGCCATGATCTATCAGTTAACGAACTGGATTGAGGTTAGCGAACTGGATTGAGGTAAAAAAAAAAAAATTATGTTTGATTTTTCTCCTCATTGTTTTACTCTTATTTCATAAAAGGTTTACTCCAGTTCCTTAGGTCGTTCCCAACGTAAAATCCCAAATTGTCCAGAACTGTCATCTATTCGCACTGAAGATATGGATTTTTTGTTTCGACCCAGACAATAACTTATGACATTGTCTAACACAAGCTCGTTCGGATGGGGGATTTTAAGCAATGATTCAGAAGAAAAGATTAAAGTAAATCATTTTAGAGTTGATGTCACTAGTTAGAATTGTCTTCTATTTGAACTGAAGTTTTCGAATTTTTCCATCCGGGTAGTGGCTTGTGAACCCTCGTTCATTTTTTTTTTTTTTTTTTGTTCTCCCTACCATTTTCGATTTTTCTTAAAAGTTGGCTGCAGCTCCTTTGATCGTTGACCCTTTCCCATACTTAACAGCCAAAATCGTCAAGCGTTAAAGACAGAATTGTCTTCGATTTGCACTGAAGTTTTTTATTTTTGTTCCATTCAAACAATAGCTTATATTGGAATGGGCTCTACGAGCTTTTTCGAATGAGGGGCCATAAACTATGGTTAACGAACTGCCTAATCTGATCAGTTACCGAACTTAGGTATTTTCGCTCATCCAACTATTTATCTGTTTTTATCTTACAATCGGGACGTTTTTGCACTGTTACGCAACTAAAGTTTAATGTATCTGGGCCCTTGTTCCGAATCCCTATCAAGGGCCCCTGACACAAGCGCGTGATTCTGCTGTTGCCAAAACATCAGCATTAATATCATTTTTCGATCGCTTCGCGTTTTTCCCTTCAGAGAAAACAATATTAGGTGAGGTGAAGCCGAACCTAATATTGTTTTCTCTGAGCCGTTTTATGACACTGTATCTGCCAACTAAACGCCCCGTAACGTATTTATTATGCACGGCACTGCACGGCATGCTAAAATGTCACCTGGGAAGTTAACTCAACGAATTGTTACATTATGCGCACTTTTCGGCATCTTGGGCTGGTTTGCAGCCTATTGTTGGGGTTTTCCTGAACGCTCGAGTCGAGGCTTCTCTCTTGAAGTTAAAGGATTAGCTTTCGCTAAGAAATGTGGAAAACTCCACCTCAATAAACGATGAACGGCATATTTTAAAATATAATAAGCCTTTACACCAAGAGGGATATTTAATTCACCAGTAATTATTGCAAAAGTAACAACCTAATTCACGTTGACGAAACATACAGTTGCTCCACTTCGCAAGACAGTATTCAGTAAAGTGAATCCCAGTGACGTAATTTTCTCTGAAGTGTAACGTCATCACTGACCTCAATATGGAGATCAATGAATGCTATTCTATTTTTCGATTTGCGTCTTTCCATCGATAATGCAAATGAAAAAGTTCCTCTTAAAATAGTTTTATAACACATTTTGTGGTTAATATTGTGAGATAAATTTATCATCACCACGGTGTGTGTCTCCGGAAATTCTGATCAAGTCTCGTTGTAGGCACCGAATCGCATTGCGACTCGCCCTAACGGGCTCGTCGAAATACTGTTCTATTCCTACAACTCGACTTGATCTGAATTCCCGAAGACACACTCTGTGGCGATAATCTGTATTTATCACACGAAAAGCCGTTAATTTCGACGTAACAACCCATGTCTTATTTCCTGATTATCAACTAGTGTCCAATCGGCGCGTGGTTCCATAGCAGCAGCATTGTATTCTTGACATGACGTGACGTTAATTACGACAACAGGTGCAAGTAAAGCCCATTCATGACGTCATGGTGTGAAGCGTTTGAGCCAACGAACTAATTGTCTGTTGTTTTGGGAGAATTTAGCGACAATGAATTAAATAAAAGGTGTAAAAAACATTCGAAAATTCATGTGATATACAGAATCTTTAACTCGTGATGTTTGGATATTAGATTTTTTGAAACTCGTTTGATGAATTCGATTCACAACTCGCCTAAAGGCTCTTTGTGAATCAAATTCATCAAACTCGTTTCAAAAAGTCTTATATCCAAACAGCACTCGTTTGAGATCCTCTGTATCCAGATGTTAATTCTTTGACTCGTTCATTTGTTATTTTACTCGGTTGTTATTTCCCCGTTGAATGTTCACTGAATATTTTGGTTTAACTATTTCAGTGATATTTCCCATGTATTCAGCTGTAGCTGTTTTTTCAAATTTGATAACTAAAAGTTATTTTTTTCATTTCAAAATCCATTTTTGGATGGTTGGATGGGGCTTGATTTAGTGAGTGGATGTGATCAGTTGTAGGTTATTTTTACGTTGACGAGCAGACTGTCCGCTACAAGATAGTAACATCCATTTATAACTGGACAATTTCAGAGAGAGAGAGAGAGAGAGAGAGAAGACAAGCGGAATAGCGTCGTCGCCCTAAAAAGTGGAACTATTTAACAGGCGCCCGTTTACTGATTCATGCTCTTGTTATCTTTTCTCTGCCTTATCTCCCAGCTTATTAATTCATTCGGTGATTGACGAACCGGGGAATGGATGAATGAGATGTCAGACCCATCCAGGCACTGGATACTGCTAACCACTACGGCCACATTCATTGAAGAATAAATCTCTCCTCCTTAGACACAAATACAGAAAGTCATTTACGAAAGTAATTATGAAATATGTATATATGTTATTGTTTTCATGTTCGTTGTTATACTGTATCACTCAATTAACCCTTTGAACCCTGGTGATATCTTCCATGTCAGTTCCATGGTAGCAATAGGAAGAGTCCATATTTAGTATTTGTGGGTAGACCAATCAATATTTTCAACGTGCAGCCTTATTGATTGGTCTACACCACACATTTACCTTGCAGTCCTCCCCCTTAATGACATTATGACGTAGCTTGTGATCCGCCCGGAAAAACGGCCTCTGGAGTTTAAAAATAATGCCAACACTGCAATCAATTCAGAACGGCCACTCAGTCAGTAAGGTTAACTTTGGTGTTAAAGAATGTCAAATATTAACCCGTACAATTATAGGATACAAATTGTTTTAATTACAGAGACCTGGTGACGACAATCATAATGGCGCATAACAGCTCATTGGACGAAGTCCAGAATAATTCGGAATATGATTTTGAAAGGATTTTTAATGAGAAACTAAACGAAACAACCTTTGGTGATGAGTTTCCTTCCAATTTTATAAAAAGTGATTGCAAATATTAACTAGCTGAAGAAATTCCCACATTATTAGACATTATTATTAGTTCTGAGGAATAATTCTCGGTCTTTCATTTAAACTGTCAAAGCCTTAAGGCTCATTGGGATTCTCTTAGCGAGATGCTCTTTAAAACAGTTTTGATGTCATTGGTCTAACAGAAATATTCCAAATCCCGCTTGGATGTTCCTATGCACTTCACGGCTACCATCCCCCTATCAGCTCCAAAACACCAGAAGGAGACGACGGTCGAGGTGGTGTTGGCATATATACTCTCCCCCAAAAGAAAGTGTGCATGCTAATAAATAACACTAAAAACAGATATATATCATTTTCATTCATGGAAATTTTATTCAATCACAGATGAATCAATTTGTGATCAACACGAGAAATTTCATTACGCTACGACGAATACTCTTGGTGCCATGGAGAGTCAAAGACACTAAGGGTCAAACACAAAAGTCACACACTCAATATCTGGTATGACCTCCGTCTGCATCGACTACTGCTGTGCATCTACGCCTCATGGAAGCGAACAAGTTAGCATGGAAGTGTTGTGGGATGTTGTTCAATATTCTGATAAGCTGTCTTAGGAGTTCCACGAGCGTTGACGGTGCATGGGGAAGCCGGCGTAGCTGACGTTTCATTTAGTCCCATACGTGCTCAATTTGTGAGATATCGGGCGAATTTGCGGGCCAGGGAAGAACATCCACTTGTTGTTGCTGCAGATACTGTTGAACAACACGAGCTGCGTGGGGTCGGGCGTTGTCCTGCTGTAGAATGACGCCGGGGCCTTGACGTAACGTCAAAATCGGACGAATTGCAGGTCTTCGCGGACGTAAGCCGTATTCTCTCAGCCGGTTGATTACTGTTTGAGGATGTATCTGTCTCAGGTTAGGGATGTTCCTGGTTGTCGTCGTTGCCGTTTGTTGCCGGTTCCGGAGATGGACGACACGGATATACCGATCTTGTACAGGGGTGGTAACTCGGGTCTCCCGGAGCGGGGTCGGTCTCGAACGTAATCATGTTGTGCATGTCGATGGACTAGCCTGTCTACAGTGTTACGGTGGCAGTTCAAATGCTGGGCAACCTCTCTGTGTGTTCTTCCAGCTCTAATCATACCCAGGGCAAGGAGACGTCGATTCATTGTCAATCTTGGCATGCTAATCTCGAGTCGTTTTAACAGCAGCGCAAGTTTGAATGTGAACGATAGGAAGGCCTTACTTTAGTGTTTAAATACCCAAGGATTCACACTGCTGCATGAATTTTCAGACTCTCCACGTGCAAAACATGCCTTTTCACAAACGTGCAGAACGTTATTTAACGTTGATGCAATTTTAACGGGGAAAGCTGTTTTTGTGTTCAATATAACTTATTCATGAACAGGTTAACACTCTTTACACCTAGGAAATTATTTTTTTGGAGTTTGATCAATTTCTGCAATGCACACTTTCTTTTTTGGGCGAGTATACATCAAAGACAATATACCCTTCAAGATTCGTAGAGATCTCTCGGTATTTATTCCGCATGTCTTTGAATCTCTTTTTATTGAAATTAAATTCAATAAATGTACGAAGCTGATCGGGATAATTTATAGGCCCAATACACAACCTAAGGTAGACATTGATTTGTTCTTAGACAAACTAAATGTAATAACCGAAAAAATCAATCAGGAACACAAAGAGACATATTTAACGGGAGATTTTAACATTGATCTCTTGAAATCAGATATACATGCCAAGACGAACTCGTATATAGATATAATGATTAGTCATGGTTTCTTACCGTATATCACCAAACCAACCAGAGTAATGAACCATTCGGCTACACTGATAGACCACTTCTTTAAAAATAATTTTGGCCCGTCACATCGATCAGGTGTCATTATTACAGATGTTTCGGACCACTTTGGCATCTTCCACTTGATAACGCATAATAAAAGTGACAAACCTCCAGCAGTAAGTTTGACGCAGAAAATAAACTCAGATAGCACAGTCCAGTTTGAAACGCTTCTGTTCAAATGGACAAAAAATCAAAAATAATGGGGGACTTTAACATTGACCTCTTGAAATCGGATGTCCATACCATGACCGACATTTATTTACATACAATGATTAGTCAAGGCTTCTTACCACATATCAATAAGCGACTAGAGTAACGCAGCACTCCGTTACATTAAATCGATCACATATTTACAAACAACATTCTATCAATACCCTTGTCGGGCCAGGGATGTAGCGACAGGGTGTGTGTGTGGGGGGGAGGGGGGTGCCCCCCCCCCAGCTAGGAGTATTTTTTTTCAATAGCTGGAAATTCCGAGGTCAAAAATCAAATAGTTGGAAATTCAATAAATTAACATTGTTCATGAAAAATATTAAAATTCCAACTTAATGATGAGAAATTTTGATCTTTTATTTCCAACTGGAAACTTGAGTTTCAAATTTCCTACTCTAAAATTGACATTGGCCTCAAAGTTTCGACTCTGACATCAATCCGGTAAATTTTCTCACCCAGACACATTATAAATGATGCCTTTTCCGTTTCAGGACTTGTAAACATTTTCAGAAGGGTTCATAAGCATGTGTATATATATATATAATCACTTTAACCCTTTACCCAACGCAGACGATTTCAAAATTCATTATTTTAAATATCATTTTTAAAAATTTTTAAAAAAAATTTCAACAAAACCATATCATGTGACCCCTCTTTGGAACGAGCTCGACGAGCTCGTTCCAAAGAGGGGTCACATGATATGGTTTTATTGAAATTTTTCGAAAATAATATTTTTTTCAGCAGCTGTATTTGCATATTACGCGGGCGGATGCGGGCGATTCGTTGGTTAAACGGTTAAAAGATATCACCCAGCGCTGCAGTGCAACCACCTATCGAAATCACTCACAGTTGGAATTTACACCGGTGGCACCCCCCCCCCCCCCCCCAGCTGAAACCCTCTAGCCACATCCCTGTGTCAGGCATAATCCTAACAGACATTTCAGATCACTTCGCCACCTTCGACATTGAAAGAGGCCAGAAAACTTATGACACTCTACCAACAACCGCAAAGCGTAAATTTAATCCGGACGGTATAGCTAACTTTAAAACAATTATGACTCAAAGTTACTTTTCTCCCGTGTTCGAATCTAACTGTCCGAATGCATGCAAACAACCTTTTATGGACATATACCAATCCCTTCTCGAGAAAGCCTTTCCTCTGAAAAATATTCGGTAAAGAAAAAGGTTTGTAAAACGAAATCCCTGGATGATGAAGGGTCTCTTCCAACCTCATCAAATAATAAATCTAAATTTTATGACAAAAAAATTGAGACACCCAAATGAGTAGAATATTAACAAAATTAAAAAACAAAGTAAAGCAATGTACTACTCTAACACACTATCAGAAAATACAGGTAATTTACACAGAACGTGGCAAATTATTAATGATGCCCAACTTAGAACAAACCATGCAGTCACCTTGCCGCAATCTTTCGTAATTGAAAATAATAAAGAAATAGATGATCCAGCGGAAATAGCACAGGAATTCAACGACTTTTTCGCGAGTATAGGGAAACGTACTAACGAACAAATAAATGTATCCCAGAAAAACTTTCTAAACTTCATGGACAGTAATGAACCAAACAGTTTCTTCATAACACCAACAACTGAATACGAGCTATATTCTGTTATATTCTCTCATGTCGAAAAATAAAGAGGATTAAAACGGCATCACCACTAATCTCCTCAAACACTCAATTAATGTAATAGCTCCTCCTCTGGCCCACATCATTAATATGTCCTTTATCCGCGGTATTGTCCGTGATAGGATGAAGATAGCAAGTGTTATTCCAATTTTTAAAAGTGGAGACGAGCATGTATTTAATAATTATAGACCGATAAGTATTTTACCAGGCTTTTCTAAAGTATTAGAAAAGCTCATGTGCAACAGAATCATGAAATACTTCGAAACGTCACATATCTTATATCACAATCAATATGGATTTCGGTATTCTACCATACATTTAGTAATGCAACTACTGAAAATTATAGGTTCTGAAAATAACAAGGAAAGTAAAAACAACATACTAGAAGCATTTCTGGACATCTCCAAGGCATTCGACACAATAAACCACAACATAATGATGACAAAAATGGAAAAGTATGGATTCAGAGGCATCAGTAACAATTGGTTTAAAAACTATCTGTCGAATAGATCGCAGTATGTTCAATATGGCGAACAAATGTCTGAACTCACCGAACTAACATGTGGGGGCCCACGGGGGCTCTGTTCTTGGTCCAGCCTTATTCCTATTATATATAAATGACATCAGTCGTTCTGCAAATTTTAATCTCTTGTCATTTGCGGATGACACAACTGCTCATCCCCAATACCAATCCCATAGATACCCATTTTAATCATGAACTCAATAATTTTTATGAGTGGTGCCCAGCAAATCAACTTAACATAAACGCTAACAAAACAAAATACATTATTATTAATCCAAGCATAAAGCTAATAGCTGCTTTCACCCTGACATTTTCATAAAGAGTAAAAAATTAAAAAGGGTGGATTCAAATGAAGAAGATAAACCTCTAATTTTTTTAGGTATTCATATTGATGACAGGGATGTGGCGACAGGAGGGGTGTGGGGGTGTCTCACCCCCCCCCCCCCCCCCCAGCTAGGAGTATTTTTTTTCAATAGTTGGAAGTTCCGAGGTCAAAAATCCAATAGTTGGAAATTCAGTAAATTAACATTGTTCATGAAAAATATTAAAATTCCAACTGATGATGAGAAATTTTGATCTTTTATTTCCAACTGGAAACTTGAGTTTCAAATGTCCTACTCTAAAATTGACATGGCTCCAAAATTTCGACTCTGACATCAATCCGGTAAATTTTCTGACCCAGACACATTATAAATGATGCTTTTTCCGTTTCAGGACTAGTGAAACTTTTCAGAGGGGTTCATAACCCTTTACCCAACGCAGACGATTTCAAAATTTATTATTTTAAATATAATTTTTTTTAAATTTTTTAAAAAAAAATTCAACAAAACCATATCATGTGACCCCTCTTTGTAACGAGCTCGACGAGCTCGTTCCAACGAGGGGTCACATGATATGGTTTTGTTGGAAATTTGTCGAAAAATAATATTGTTTCAGCAGCTGTATTTGCATATTACGTGGGTGGTTGCGGGCGATTCGTTGCGTAAAGGGTTAAAAGATATCACCCAGCGCTGCAGTGCAACTACCTATTGAAACCACCCACAGTTGGAATTTACACCGGTGGCACCCCCCTCCCCCCCCCCCCCCCTGAAACCCTCTAGTCACATCCCTGATTGATGAACATTTATCTTATCAAACTCATATATCGAAAAGTTGTTCTAAGATGGGATGGGCAAATTATACTTTGAACAGAGCAAAAAAAACCCTACTTACTACCTCTTGGTTCTACATGTCATGAAGATGCTATATTACTCTTTGGTCCACTGTCACTTATACTGTAATCAAATATGAGGGAATTCAAGATAAGTCAGTTAATTACGGAAAATAAAGCAACGTTCACTTCGAATATTAAACAACAAAAAGTATAATTCCCATTAGGACCCATTATTCCTAAAAGATAAAATAGTGAAGGCCACCGACTTGTACAAACTACATGCCTGTCTATTTATCTTTGATTGGAAAAATGGAAAACTTCCAAAATCTTTCGAACATTATTTTACTTCCCCAATCTCTCAATCACACCTGAGGATAAGGCAATCAGGACTGGTATTTATCAACAAAACCCGATCAAAGGCATTAGACTGGCTGCCCTCATATGCCCTTCCGAAAATCGGGAACGAACTTGACCCTGAATTGCGAGACATAGAAAATAGAAAAGAATTTAAAGAGAAACTCAGAAGAACAAAACTTCTGTCCTCATATCAAGAAAGCTCTCAGTGCGACAACCATGCTGAACTGACTGTTACATCCCACAGTAGGTGGCGCCACACTTATAACCTAAATAACCCAAGAGTCACAAACTGTCGCCACATCGAGGACTTATTATGTATTATGTTATGTCCATTATATTCTTCTTGGCTGACGAGCAGTACTTGAACCGTGCCATATTTGTTTTCAAAATCTAACTTCGGCCCAGGGTTGTAACCATAATAATATTATCAGATTAGTACGGAGGGGTCGGGATACCCTCTATCACATTCACCATTAGCCACCTTTATGAACCTTGAAACTCGTCCATCTAAAGAGATAGATTAATGGGGTAGGTCGCCAAGTCAAAGTTACAGATCTATTCACAACTACCCATACTGGTAGATCTTTCTATCACAGCTTAATATGCAGAGCATGTAGTCATTGTTGGAGTTGAATGTATTACGGGCCTATACTGGTAGATCTTTCGATCACAGCTTAACATACAGAGCATGTAGTCATTGTTGGAGTTAAATGTATTACGGGCCTATACTGGTAGATCTTTCTATCACAGCTTAACATACAGAGCATGTAGTCATTGTTGGAGTTAAATGTATTACGAGAGTGACAGGTAAACAGTCAATCTGGTTATGTCATCTCCAAACGGTATAGATTAAATAGAATTTTCTAATTATCTCTTTGTATTTTATACGCAACAGTTAAATATGTAATTGCCTGTAGACTATACCGTTAAATAAAATATTAACCTATTTATCTATAACTCTGTTGGAAGGCTTTAGAAAGGTCGCAGAATACACCACAGGTAGATAACCTATTATCCGCTGCACCATATAGATTAGATTTTTATAAGCTGATAGACTGTACTGTTTTGTAGAACGAAGCCAGACTGAAATTTGTAAAATAGCGAGTTACCTTGAAAGTACGTATGTACGAACTTAAAAATCCTTTTCATTACTTTTCCAATACACGGCCAAAGAGATATAGAGGTCGGCAAACACTGCGCCTAGTTTCTTTCAATAATCTGTGACCAATGCCATCATGTCCACTTGCCTTCTTGGTTGGTGATGAGTTATAATGTCGGATATATCCTGCTCGGTAAAATATATGTTGGATGAAAATTGGAGCAATTCAATCGTTCAAACCAATGAGAATGTAGAACTGAACTGTACCAGACCCCCCCCCCCCCCCCACCCCCACCCCTATTAATTTATTCAACGACACCCACAGTTACATTCAATCGTTTTAGAACAAATTTATTTTTTTATACAGTGTGAAGGATTAGTAACAGCAGACTGATAGGTGAAGCTGGTGAAAGACCCTCTCAAACCACATGCGACGCGAGTTCCTTCCGCGAATCAATGAAGTAATAGTCCTTCCAATGCCCTTTGCACCTGCGCAGTGTGCTGACGCAATACCGCAAACCAGCAGCAAAAAAAGAGGAAATATCGAGTAAATTATATGGCCAAAGATCACAGTGAGACATGCAACCAATTCCTGGCTTGAAGCCACATGTCACCCCACATAGATTAAGTCCAGTTATCAGATGTTGCATCTCAGGTTTAATGTTCATTGTGGCATTCAGAGCAGAAGTCCAAACCAGGCGTATCACCACATTAACATGCCAGTCGGAGTCAAAGACTGCTTAAGAGGAGAAAAAAAGAAAGAAAAAAAACTTGGTTCTTCCCCGCATCGCCCACATCGCGTCCGAAGCGAACAAATCAAAAATCACAAAACTTTATATACATCTAGAGACCATACCTGAACATACACACGTTCAACGTTTCGAATTAAAAGCCTTGGGATCCTTTCGAGGAAACCGATAGTCAAAACGTCAAAAATCACACCACAGGAGACACATGGATCTGGATCAATAAACCGAAACCATTATACACATCTGGAGACCATACCTGAACATATGAGCACACATTCAACATTTCGCATTAAAATCCATAACAGGCTTTCTCTGGAAACCAGTCCTCTAACGACAAAAGTCACATGAGGTTGGGTCAAACATCCAAAACCATTTATGTACATCTAGAGACCCTACATGAACATATCAACACACATTCAACGTTTCGAATTAAAAACCCTAGGAGCCTTTCTCCGGAAATCGACTCTCTAAGGACCCTAGAGACCCTACCGCATGGAGACACAATTAAAAATACCAAGCATGTATGCACATCTAGAGACCTTAGCTGAACATACGAACACACTTTCAATGTTTCGAAATAAACCCCACACGAGCCTTTCACCGGAAACCGATTATCTAAAAACAAAAAGTGGCACCACGGGCACCACATGGGGTCGAATAAAAAATCCCGAACTTTTAGGCACATCTGGAGTCCCAAACTGAACATATGAACACACTTTCAACGTCTCGAATTAAAACACCCAGAAGCCTTTCGCCGGAAACCGACTCTCTACCGACAAAAGTGGCGCTACGGGCACCACATGGGACAGAATCCAAAATCCGAAACCTTTATGCACGTATAAACCCTAGGTGTTTATATGTCACTGGTCATATAAACACGTTTGTAACGTTTCGAATCCTTTGGACCCTTTCGCTGGAAACCGATTGCCTAATGACAAAAGTGTCACCACGGGTGCCACATGGGCCGCATCAAACATCCGAACCCTTTATGCACATCTGGAGACCATAACTGAACATATGAACACACTTTCAATGTATCAAATTAAAATCCCTAGATAACTTTCGCCGGAAACCGACTCTCTAACGACAAAAATGGCGATACGGGCATCACATGGGTCCGAATCAAAAATCTCAAACCGCTATGCACATGTACAAACCCTACATGAACATATGAACACACTTTCAACGTTTCGATTTTAAACACCGAGAAGCCTTTCACCGGAAAATGATTCTCTTATTACAAAAGTGGCGCTACGGGGGTCACATGGGGCCGAATAAAAAATCCGAAACCTTTATTCACATCTGGAGATCATACCTGAACATACAATGTAAAAAATTACCGTAATTTTTTACGGTCAGTTGACCGGCAGCTAGTTTCCAGGCATATGACCGCAAGCATTACGGCAAACCGTAAAAGATTTTGACTGTCATTTGCCGTAATTTTTTTACGGTTTGCCGTTATTTGTCCGGTAATATGCCTGGAAACTAGCTGCCGGTCATATGACCGTAAAAAATTTCAACCATCATTTGCCTTATTTTCCAGTTAAAATTACCATCAAAATAATTACGGTCAAAATGACCGGAGGCAGAGTTTCAGCCATATGGCCCGTGATCAACTGAAAACCATAATTGAATTCCAGCCATCATTAATCGTATTTTACCTTGAACCAATAAAAGCATATGGGTATGCCGGCCTTAGCGGAGATCCGCGACCACAAGCGATAAGATGCATCGAATATCGGTGACGGAGTACGAACAGTCTGCTATTCTGCATGATTACCGAAACAATTATACGCATAAAAAAATTGACGTTTTTTGATTTTCATGTCCAGGACTGCAATGAACATGATTCACTTGGCCACAAACTTACAAATTGATAGTAATACTTTGTTGTTGTTCGTCTTCAAATGCATCGTGCGTCCTTCTTGGAAATAGCGACTTCCAGAGTGGCATTATTGCAAGGCCGATTCCACAATTCACCATTTTACTGCCGTGCGACGTAATTGGACAGCGTGACAGGAGAAATACGTTCATTGGGTCAACTTTGCGGGTTTTTCTACAACAACGCCGTTAAAATTAATTTACGGCCTCGAGACCTGCCAGTAGTTAACTGTAGAATTACGGTAATTTTTTACAGTGTATATGAACACACTTTTACCGTTTCAAAATAAAAACCCTATGAGCCTTTCGCCGGCAACCGATTCTCTAACGACAAAAGTGGTGCTACGGGTATCACATTGGACCGAATCAAAAATCCCAAACTACTATGCACACGAACAGATCCAACATGAACATATGAACACACTTTCAACGTTTCGAATTGAAACCCCTAGGAGCCTTTCGCCGGATACCCATTCTCTAATGACAAAAATGACACCACTGGTGCTATGTGGGGCCAAATCAAAAATCCCAAACCATTATGCACATCTACCTGAACATATCTACACACATTCAACGTTTCGAATTTAAACCCCGAGAAGACTCCAAACGCAAATCGAGTCTCTTACAACAAAAGTTGCGCAAAAGGTGGCACATGGAGCAAAATTAAAAATCCCAAGCATTTATGCACAACTAGAGACCCTACCTGAACACACGAACACACTTTCAATGTTTCGAATCCCCCCCCCCCCCCTCGGAGCCATTTACCAGAAACCGATTCACTAAAGACAAAGTGGCACCACGGGAGCCACATGGGACTTGATCAAAAAACCAAATCCTTAATGCACATCTAGATACTCTATCTGAATATATGAACACACTATCAATGTTTCGGATTATAATCCCAAGGAGCCTTTCGGTGGAAACACATTCTCTAACGACAAAAGTAGCGCTAAGAGCGCCACATGGGGCCAACTAAAAAATCTCAAACCTTTATTCACATCAAGAAACCCTACCTGAACATATTCCGTGTTTGATGTATGCCAATGACATCATCCTGATGTCGGAGACTGCTACAGGTTTACAAAGCATGAAAGACAGACTGCATTCGTTCTGCTATAATTGGCAAATTACCGTAAATACGGAGAAAAAGAAACAAAACAGTAATATTTAATAAAGCAGGTAGGAAATTAAACCAGGTCTTTAAATTTGGCAACACAATTTTAAGTTCATGTCAGGTCAGGTCAATAAATATCTTGGACTAAATCTGCCAATTTACAATTCACTTGGTGGCAACGATGTGCCCGTCCCCATCATCACGAAATTATTTGACACATGCATTAAGCCGGTGTTAAACTATGGCTGTGAGGTTTCGGTGCATTAAGCCGGTGTTAAACTATGGATGTGAGGTTTGCGGTGATCGATGTTTTCTGATGAAAACAGATGAAGTGGGAAACTTCCATGTCCGATTTTGTAAATGCGTCTTGAGCGTACATCGCAATGCATCAAATGTCGCATGCCTTGCTGAACTCGGCAGATTTCCTATCAAATTCGAAATTCTGAAACTCATAATAAAATATTGGCTCAGAGTAGAATCACTGCCTCCGGGCAGGTTATTATATAAAAGCTACATGGACATGAAACAGTGGGGTGGCTCGCAGTGGCTCAATCTTATCAGAGATAGTCTTAGGTTCTGTATGGGAAACACCGTTCATTGTAATAAAAGAAACGTTCTCATATGTCTTTCTCACTAGGCTGCATGATAACTATTTGCAAACGTGGAAAAATGTCGACATTGTTGGAAAGTCGCAAAGCAGCGGCAAATCGTCGCCTGAGTGCTAGAATGTCCTATGTCCCCTAGGGGACATAGGACATTCTGGCACTCATGCGACGAAATTGAGGTTCTACTTTGATGTGAAAACTAACTACATGAGGGCCGCCTACCTTCGTTCTCTACAACTGCAGAAAAGAAAAATAATAAGTAACTTTATACTTAGCTGTCATAATCTAGAAATAGAAAAATTAAGGAAGGCATCATAGACCCTGGCCAACACCCGCTGAAGCAAGGCTATGTGAGTTGTGTGATCAGAACGAAGTTGAAGATGAGAAACACTTTCTTCTCAAATGTCCTCGATATTTTGGCCAGCGTGCTACTCTGTGGACACTGTTAGAGTCCATATGGCCAGGTTTCGGATCACTACACTCTGCACATCAACTGAAAATCCCACCTGTCGGAAATCTTCTCTGTACATATATCGAGGAATGCATGAGAATAAGATCTACTGCTCGAGAAAATAAATAAATTAATAAATACCGGTTGGGCCATAGAAGGGCGTAATCTGAAATCCGAGTCAGGCGGCCAGCCGAGACATGGTTTATTTTGTGGGGCATTGCCCACCACTTTTCCTTATCTTTGTCTGCTGTTGAGTTGGAGGTGATTTAATAGCAATTACCCTCAAAATATGGCAAAATCAAGTTGTTAACCAAAATAGGCACTCGAACTGGCGCTCGATAAATGTAATGTATATGTATACAATAGCAGGTGGTAGTCAGTTGTTCATTTGTTCTGAGCCCACTATATATACGAACGTGTGATGGTTTATTAGGTTGTATGCGAGGATGCGTGCGTGCGTGCGTGCGTGCGTGCGTGCGTGCGTGCGTGCGTGTGTGGGTTTGTGTGTGTGTGTGTGTGTGTGTGTGTGTGTGTGTGTGTGTGTGTGTGTGTGTGTGTGTGTGTGTGTGTGTGTGTGTGTGTGTGTGTGTGTGTGTGTGTGTGTGTGTGTGTGTGTGTGTGTGTGTGTGTGTTGTGTGTGTGGGTTTGTCTTACCAACTTGACGAGGTAACTAGACAAAAGAGTTTGCGTGTTTCGCCTTACCGAGGTACAAAAGACAAACCCTTTACCTCGGTTGTTTTCCCAGAACTGTACCTGCAAAACGAGGTAGAAACCGTTAGTGCACACAAAGGACAAACAATGGGGTACCTCGGTATGTAGGGTAGACAAGACTCTGTGTGTGTGTGTGTGTGTGTGTGTGTGTGTGTGTGTGTGTGTGTGTGTGTGTGTGTGTGTGTGTGTGTGTGTGTGTGTGTGTGTGTGTGTGTGTGTGTGTGTGTGTGTGTGTGTGTGTGTGTGTGTGTGTGTGTGGGTTTGTCTTACCAACTTGACGAGGTAACTAGACAAAAGAGTTTGCGTGTTTCGCCTTACCGAGGTACAAAAGACAAAAGAAACCCTTTACCTCGGTTGTTTTCCCAGAACTGTACCGGCAAAACGAGGTTGAAACCGTTAGTCCACACAAAGACAAACAATGGGGTACCTCGGTATGTAGGGAAGACAAGACGGTGTGTGTGTGTGTGTTTTGTGTGTGTGTGTGTGTGTTTGAGGTTAAAAAATCGCACTGGCACAGACATTTCATACTGAAACGTTTTTTTCTTTTAATATGCCGCCGAAAAATTGTTTTCATTTACTGAACCCTGATTGGTTTCAAACATGACAAAAAATTACATAAAATTGATTTAAACTAAGTGATGAGCTTAGGAACTGGTTAAACTGACTGGCAAAAATTGATGTTATTCATTGATGGGCTCTAATTTAGTCCTTACAAGGATGTTACGCAAGCTTTTGTTTTTCTTATAGGCGATGACAGGTCGAAGATTCAAAGGTTCATTTAATTTAGCATTGGTAAAATTGAATTCATCTTTTAACATTTTTGCTATTTCGATATTCATTCTGTTGTACGTTAAAGTGAAAGGAATGATGGACCTCCTTTCGCATTCGCCCTCTGATATGTTCATACCAAATGGCCAGAGAGTTTGAAGCGTATTGATCCAAAAAGCTTCACGTTTTTTTCTAAATTCATCCGTTTCTTCTAATGTGTCTTTAATTGGTGGTTGTTCAATAGGATGGATTTCGAAATCGTCCAAAGAATGGCCAGGAAGGTTAAAATGTTGTGCTACTGGGGCATCAGCATTATGTTTTATATCCTGTTTGTGTCTAGTAGCACGTTCTCGAAAAGGATTTTGACTTTGACCAACATACTGTTTCCGACATCGCTTGCAAGTGATAAGGTAAATGATGTTTGCTGAATCACAATGGAGGGGGTTACGGATCTGATAATGATTTTTCGTTTGTTCGGAGGAAAATTCCTCTTTCTGATCAGGCATAAAAGTATGCAGTCTACAACGAGGCTTTTTGCAATTAAATACCGCGCCACTACCATTCTGCAACGGTCTGTTGTGTTCAATCTTCAGTGGTTCGAAATCGGTAGTTTCAGCTGGACTTTCGAGCTTTTTCAGGGTTTGGGATTTCAGGCTACGCAAAAGGCGCAGCGAGTACCCTCTCGATCTGAGGGCGCCAAATAGAGTAGAACAAGCCTCATTGAAATTTACCTTATCACTTGAATTGCGGTGGAAACGAATGAGTTGTGATTTGATGATACCTTTAAATGTATGTTGAGGATGAAATGATTTTGTGTGCAACAATTGATGTGAATCAGTTGGTTTAAAATACACTTTATAATCTAAATGACCGGACGCCTGAAATTGCTTGCCTTTATACACCGTCAGATCGAGAAAATCAACAGAATTTTCACTGATAGTAGCTTTCAATTTAATATTTGGATCGTGATTGTTCAAAATTTCTAAAAATTCATCAAAATCTTCTTTTGAATGTTCCCAAATAATAAAAATGTCATCTAAATATCTGAGATATACGAGAGGATGCTTTGCACATTTGCTTAAGGCTTTTTCCTCCCATTCCGCTACATAAATGCTTGCAAAATTAGGACTGAATCTTTTACCCGTAGGACAACCCATTATTTGTAGAAAATATTCTCCATTGAATTGAAAGTCATTACCTTTTAAGCTCAGCTCTAAAAGATCCAAAATTTGTTCATCCGGGCGTTTCGAATCCGGATATTTTTCAAATGCATTTTTAACTGATTTAACACCTTTATCAATATCAATGTTCGTATACATACTGTCGATATCCAAAGTAGCCAGAATTGCATTTTTTGATATTTTCAATTTCGAAATTTCTGACAGGAAATCCTGTGTGTTTTTTAGATAACTCGGATGTCTATTTGCTATAGGTTTAAGATGATAATCAATTAATTCCGAGATCGCATAAGATTCCGAATTACAATCTGATACAATTGGCCTCCCGGGTGGAGTTAAGTCATCCGTCCATGAAGAACGGTCCTTGTGGATCTTTGGTAGGATATAAAATTGTCTTGTTTGAGCACTGAGCTTAGCTGTTAAATATTTCAATTGTTTTTTGGTAATGTGACCTTCGTCGAGGAGAAATTTTAAGATCTTATTGAATTTTTCGATATTACTAGGCCAAATAAGTGAATCTATTTTCTTATAATGTTTAGTATTGCTGAGTTGTCTCATGGCTTCCTTTATATAATTATCCCGAGATAGAACAACTACCGACCCACCTTTGTCGGCTGGTTTAATTACTAATTTCTTATTTTTTCGAAGTTTCGTGAGGGCTCTCCGTTCACCAGCTGTTAAATTGTCTTTATCGGAGAGTATGTTCATGCTGAACACCTTTTTGATGATTCGTTTGCTAGCCTCAGTAATTTCGGGATCTACTTCACTATCTGGAGGTGACCAACCAGATGATTCTGTAAAAGGAAGTTTCCGACCGCTGGAGTTTCTAAAGCGGTCGGCTAATTTCATTTGCCTAAGAAAATTACAGTTGTATGATGGTAAATTTGTTTGGTTATCAGTTTTAGGCTTTGGTGTTGGTACAAAAGTTAAACCGCGATCTAAAAGAGATTTCTCTTGGGTTGTTAGGTCATTGGTGCCAGACAGGTTAACCACATTAGTTCCTAATCCCACATCTGTTAGGCGGCTGTTACCTTTGCCTTTACTTAGTTTAAATTTAGGTGGTTCAACCAGTGATCGTACATAATATTGGCGGTTCTCGTGGTCCAATGGATTAAATCCTGAGCAACATCAAACTTCGCGTCATCAATTTTTGGTATCACGTTAACGTCCTTCACTTTCCGAATGGTTTCGTTGATGATGCTCAGGGTTCTCCTCTCAGTCTGAGGGAGTTTTTGCGAAAAGTTTAGTTCAGCGAAATAAATTTTTGCTGATCTAAACTTGACCCTGATATCGCTAAGCATATTCCGCAACTGCTTAACTACGAGATCAGAATTATCGTTTCGAGAATTCACGCCAATATTTAATAATATTTTTTGGGGACTGGACTGGCCCCTGTGCCCTTTAAACATAGAGCGCAGATGATTGAATTTGGCGCCGGGGTAACACTCCACCTGGATGTCCGGATGGGGATTTCGATCAATGCGTCCTAAATTTGAACTTCCAATCATAAGGATGTTTTTACAAACATCGGGGAGGCGCCAATTCCTTTTGTCAAAATTAACTCCGCTTTTATGCCGAAACTGGGAGAATTTAGAATCAAATGAGCGGCCCGAGTTGCGGCTCGGTGATTTGACTTTCTCTGAGTACGATATACCTGGTTGAACCACACTAGAGGCAGGAGAAGGGGGGGAAGAAACAGAAGCAGGAGAGGAAACAGAAGCAGGAGAAGAAACAGAAGGAGGAGGAGGAGGAGTTCTAGTGAGAGCACTAGGAGAACCAGAGAAGAAAGGCTGAGGAGGAGTAGGAGGTAGCGGAGCAAGACGAGGCGAGACAGCGTTACTCAATTTGCGAGCATCTTCAGTCACAGTATGGACCGGAGATGTTTGCAAATTCAGCCGCTTACTCTGAGAGAAAGAAGAAGTTGAAGGAAAAGAAGAGGGAGAAGTGCTTTGCCTTGATCTTTTCTTATTTTGCTTTTCGCGTTGGGGTAGAGGGACAACACGGGCTGGAGTTTGCTTGCTCCCTCCCGTATTGTTCCTTACTCCAGACGCTGGGCGAAGTTCCGAAATGTAAGACTCATAGGCCGAAATCGTCTTATCTGTCAACTTATTTTTAAAGTTCTTTTTAGCCCAGATCAAGGCACGCGCCGAAGCGCTGTTGAAGTCTATTTTTTCGAGTCCAGGAGGTGGTCGCATAGCCAAAGTTATCTTAGACTTCAACTGGTTTAAATTTACCTTATAATGCTCAACTAAAGCATTTAACGTTTGATTGGCCCATCCCACACTAATCTGTCGAAAAACAGAAAAAATGTGCGGGGTGGGAAGAGCTGGCTTTAGAAAGCCACCTAACTCATCCACTTTCTTCTCCAGCTGTTTCGGGAAATCCCGATTTGCCAAATGGTGCTCTAATAGCCCAATGTGGTGCAAACATTGAAGCACCTGAAACAAAGCCTTAACCAGCCTAGAATAAGCCTGGAACGATTGTTCCTGGCCAGTTCCGGACTGGGCAACTCTCTGCCTTTGATACCTCTGCCCTTTTCTTGCCATTGTTAAAGAAAGTAGTTGAATTAAGTATAAATAAAATATGAAAGTGATGAAATAAATAAAATTGGAAAATTAGATATTACCTATTAAAGAAGATACCTGGATTGGTTGCAGTCTTCAGCAAAGGTAGAAAATAATCCGTCTGTCTCGACGCGTTTCGCTTGGTTTGGCTTTTTCAAAGAGACTTTGAGGAAAATGATTCCAACTTTGGGAGGGCATGCATGGTATATATCCATATGTGGGCTGGGGGTGTTTTTCACAGCTCAGTACATAATTAAACTCGGTAACAAGCTGACAAATGTGTGTGTGTTTGTGTGTGTGTGTGTGTGTGTGTGTGTGTGTGTGTGTTTGAGGTTAAAAAATCGCACTGGCACAGACATTTCATACTGAAACGTTTTTTTCTTTTAATATGCCGCCGAAAAATTGTTTTCATTTACTGAACCCTGATTGGTTTCAAACATGACAAAAAAGTACACAAAATTGATTTAAACTAAGTGATGAGCTTAGGAACTGGTTAAACTGACTGGCAGAAATTGGTGTTATTCATTGATGGGCTCTAATTTAGTCCTTACAAGGATGTTACGCAAGCTTTTGTTTTTCTTATAGGCGATGACAGGTCGAAGATTCAAAGGTTCATTTAATTTAGCATTGGTAAAATTGAATTCATCTTTTAACATTTTTGCTATTTCGATATTCATTCTGTTGTACGTTAAAGTGAAAGGAATGATGGACCTCCTTTCGCATTCGCCCTCTGATATGTTCATACCAAATGGCCAGAGAGTTTGAAGCGTATTGATCCAAAAAGCTTCACGTTTTTTTCTAAATTCATCCGTTTCTTCTAATGTGTCTTTAATTGGTGGTTGTTCAATAGGATGGATTTCGAAATCGTCCAAAGAATGGCCAGGAAGGTTAAAATGTTGTGCTACTGGGGCATCAGCATTATGTTTTATATCCTGTTTGTGTCTAGTAGCACGTTCTCGAAAAGGATTTTGACTTTGACCAACATACTGTTTCCGACATCGCTTACAAGTGATAAGGTAAATAATGTTTGGTGAATCACAATGGAGGGGGTTACGGATCTGATAATGATTTTTCGTTTGTTCGGAGGAAAATTCCTCTTTCTGATCAGGCATAAAAGTATGCAGTCTACAACGAGGCTTTTTGCAATTAAATACCGCGCCACTACCATTCTGCAACGGTCTGTTGTGTTCAATCTTCAGTGGTTCGAAATCGGTAGTTTCAGCTGGACTTTCGAGCTTTTTCAGGGTTTGGGATTTCAGGCTACGCAAGAGACGCAGCGAGTACCCTCTCGATCTGAGGGCGCCAAATAGAGTAGAACAAGCCTCATTGAAATTTACCTTATCACTTGAATTGCGGTGGAAACGAATGAGTTGTGATTTGATGATACCTTTAAATGTATGTTGAGGATGAAATGATTTTGTGTGCAACAATTGATGTGAATCAGTTGGTTTAAAATACACTTTATAATCTAAATGACCGGACGCCTGAAATTGCTTGCCTTTATACACGGTCACATCGAGAAAATCAACAGAATTTTCACTGATAGTAGCTTTCAATTTAATATTTGGATCGTGATTGTTCAAAATTTCTAAAAATTCATCAAAATCTTCTTTTGAATGTTCCCAAATAATAAAAATGTCATCTAAATACCTGAGATATACGAGAGGATGCTTTGCACATTTGCTTAAGGCATTTTCCTCCCATTCCGCTACATAAATGCTTGCAAAATTAGGACTGAATCTTTTGCCCATAGGACAACCCATTATTTGTAGAAAATATTCTCCATTGAATTGAAAGTCATTACCTTTTAAGCTCAGCTCTAAAAGATCCAAAATTTGTTCATCCGGGCGTTTTGCATCCGGATATTTTTCAAATGCATTTTTAACTGATTTAACACCTTTATCAATATCAATGTTCGTATACATACTGTCGATATCCAAAGTAGCCAGAATTGCATTTTTCGATATTTTCAATTTCGAAATTTTTGACAGGAAATCCTGTGTATTTTTTAGATAGCTCGGATGTCTATTTGCTATAGGTTTCAGATGATAATCAATTAATTCCGAGATCGCATAAGATTCCGAATTACAATCTGATACAATTGGCCTCCCGGGTGGAGTTAAGTCATCCGTCCATGAAGAACGGTCCTTGTGGATCTTTGGTAGGATATAAAATTGTCTTTGAGGAAAATGATTCCAACTTTGGGAGGGCATGCATGGTATATATCCATATGTGGGCTGGGGGTGTTTTTCACAGCTCAGTACATAATTAAACTCGGTAACAATCTGACAAATGTGTGTGTGTTTGTGTGTGTGTGTGTGTGTGTGTGTGTGTGTGTGTGTGTGTGTGTGTGTGTGTGTGTGTGTGTGTGTGTGTGTGTGTGTGTGTGTGTGTGTGTGTGTGTGTGTGTGTGTGTGTGTGTGTGTGTGTGTGTGTGTGTGTGTGTGTGTGTGTGTGTGTGTGTGTGTGTGTGTGTGTGTGCATCTAGCAACTACAGTACGTGGATAGTGCATTATCACTAAATCACCCGCAGAGTGAAGACTCCATCCAAGCAATAATTGCAAATTTGTTGCAAAGCATAACAAGCACAAGCAAAGTTCCAGCCTATGGACCTCCGGGTTATACCCGGAGGTCCATTGGCTGAAACATTGCTTGTGTGTTTTGCCCACATGTACAGAACTTGAAAGGGATACTTTGGGTGATAACTCCACTCTCCGGGTGATTTAGTTACAATCCACTCTCCACGTACTGTACATAAACCTGATTTGCATATCATTTATATGATGGTTATTCTTGTACTTTACTGTTTTCGAAATGGAATACCCATTCCTTGTAATGTGGTTGTGCAATAAATTATATTCTTTTCCATTCTATTCTATGAACACGCATTCAACGTTTCGAAATAAAAACCCTAGGAGCCTTTCACCGGCAACCGATTCCCTAACGATAAATGTGGAGCAACGGGCATCACATGTAGGGATGCGGACCTGACCGGACCGGACCGTCAGTGGTTGTCCGGTCCAGGGGAGAGGTGATCCAGTGTGGTCCGGTCAGGTCCAACCCTAAGTGGTCCGACATTCTTTCCTGGACCGGTTCCTGACCTGTCCAATCATTATAAAATAACTTAATGAAGTGAAATGTGTTAAAATCTTACTTTTGTTAATACCAAATTAAGATTTTAACACATTTGTTTTATTTAAGATATTTTATAATGATTGAATTGGTATACGTGTTTGTGTTAAAGAAAGCATCAATTTACTTTAATTTAATCTTATTTGTTTTACAAGGATTGGCGAACAAGTTATGCAACTTGTATTAACGCCTCTCCTTGGCACAATGGCGTAGGTGTGTGGGATGACCTTAATAGCGGCAACTTCGTGACCTTGCTCTTCGCGAATACTACGAGGGGATCTTTAGACTGCACGGAGTGTGTCTCTCTCCGCACAGAGGACAGCCATTTTACGTCCCCACCCGATAGGACGGTACGCTGTGACAGCATCAACCCCAAAATTGATGCTGACGGAGAGTGTTCGGACCCCTCGAGAACTTTCCCCGACCAGTGATCGACCCCGGGACCTCTGGCATGAGAGACCAGCGCACTTATCTACTCGGCCACCACTCTCAATTTACTGCCACCTGACGGGCAAGCTTGGTAATTCTGGGCATGTTATATAATACACTGTACGCACATTGTGGAAATGTGTAGTGTATTTTGAAATATTTTCTCATATCCACCATATGAGCGAATAAACGTGCTTACAACCTGTGACTGTGACTCACTGTGGAGTCTGAAGTTCACGTTTCCCGTTATCCTGCACAAGTTATATGTCCTATAGCATGTGGATGATAGCGAGAGCGTGAACTACAGACTAAATGTTATTAGTGCTGAAAGACTTGGATCATTTGCACTATCTATCTTTAAGTTCTTAACCCAATAGATAGTGCAAATGCTTCAAGTATTTCAGCACAAAACGTTTTGTTCTTAGCACTGGCACCTAACATATTCCAGATAAATTGGTCAGTTTTCGACATGCAGGTATGCGTACCGGTATTCGGTATTGGGTGTAGTGATTTGGAATTAGATATTGTCAACTACAGGCTCATTGAAATGTATATGAGACTATTGGGTTAGTTGACAACTTGACATGGTAATTCCTAATTCTCTATCTTGTCTGACATCAGTCATTGTCACTAGCAATATGAATAAAATGACCCATTGGAATTACGAAACCACTTATACAGCTACCATGTTCTCGACATTTTGTCCTATATCTGACACATTGGGTATTACCAAAATTACCCAATGTGTCAGATATATGCCCAAATGTCCAAAACATGGTAATTGTATAAGCGGTTTCGAAATTTCAGACATTGTCATTTTAGAGATCAAAAGTTAAAGAGGGTATTTCTGTAAAACGCTTATTCTTTTCATCAAGAATCGTTGTTTTTGTCCTGGATGTAAGCTGTCAAGTTATAGAAGATGACTGTATGAAACGCGTTTTAGAAAGTGTCCCGCTAAACATCTAACCTCTAAAACGACAATGTCTGACTTTATAAAACGGCTTATTATAATCGATAATATATATTGTAGACTACATCGTCGCTTGTCCATTTGTCGCAACCAGAATAAAACTTTCACTATCGTCTCATATTTGTGTAATCTACAATGCATAATTATTGTAAACTTGTCACTTACTAATGTGCAATTATAAACAGACAAATAGTTCCAAAACACTTGCAATTGTTAACTTGTTGCATCATGTGGATTGTTGATTGTCACACGGGAGTCACATAAAGAGTAAACACAATGGACCTACCCATGTGTTCCTTGTCAGTTTGGCATTTCACAGGTTTTCAAATCCTTCTTCTTGGACGAGACGCTTGTAATTTCCGCAGTTGCACAAACTACGCATCCGTAGGTATTGGGGAAGGTGGCGCTTCCCAACCATTGTCATGCAAAAATGATAACTTAGCTACTGTATCGGGTAATAGACAATTTTGTATTGAAGTAATAATGTCTCCTGTAACACTGAACAAGCACTCACTTGGCACACTAGTGGCAACTACACACATCAACTTTTTCACCAATTCAGACATGTATGGAAGCGTATCTTTATGTAACTTCCACCAGTTAAGTGGGTAAGTATTTATCCCAGCGTACGGCGGGGCATTATACCTTCTTATTTCTGTCATCGCGATGTCTGAATTGCTCGAATTATGAGATACGTGTGCTCCAAGTATGGCGCCAAGAAGACGGCCAAGTCCTTTCTCTTCACATGGTGTCGGTGCTGTCGGATCCCCAACACCTGGCACCACAGAATCACTTCGACAAGTATCTGATGCCTGGGCTTTTATACCCCCGATTAGCCCAGTAAGTTCTGATGTCATCTTTGTCTCAGTGGTCGATTTCGCCTCCAACTTGTGACCGAAAGCACGGAAACGAGGGTCGACATATAGTCGCCTGAGTGTTAGCATAAGGGACATAGAACATTCTAGCACTCAGGCAACGATATGACGTCATGTCCACGTGATTTTCTTCATCTTTCATATCGTAGTGTGTGTTCATCTTCAGTTTTGCTTGCTCCTTGAATTTCGTGATTCCGGGCGGGTCATTTACTTTCGTTTCGAAGTGTTGCCCTAACATTGCTATATTTTATCAGTGGGGAAGTAAGTGGGTTTTGGAGTATTCCTGTGTGGTAGGGTATCATCTACAATGATGGTTATAATGTTTCTAAGTTCCAAAAGTCTTGACAACATTAAATACGTTGAGTTTCATCGGGTAAATTCATCTTGAGTGAGTCTCGATGTCTTGAGTTTCTTTTCTCGTTGTACAGCCTCCATTTCATCAAGCAGGTCCTTGCTCTTGCGGAAATGCATTACCAGTTTCTTACACCGGTCTAAGTTACTCCCTGCACATTAAGTCCATCTTGTACAGCTAAGTTCAAAACATAGCCGAGGTGTAGAAATCGTTGAACATGTAAGAAGTATCTGCAGCATTTGATGTTCGAATTGACATTGTCGCATGCTGCCGCTATACTAACTTGTTTCTCGGCAGCTCCCATGTGTCGAACATTTTGAGAACTTTGTCAGCTATACTTTCCCTTGAGTGTTCTCCGGGAAAAGATACAGCTCCAAGTCTAACACTCTCTAATTCCCATGAATTTGAAATAAAATGTACAGTCAAACTGATATATGAATGCATTGCCTAAGATGTCCATATATCAAAAGTGGCACAGAAGTATGTGATGTTTTTTTCAAATAGTTTCTGCACTATAGCTTTCCTATCATCGTATAGTTTTGTGATCTCATTGTACATTGTGTCTCTTGAAGGAACTATGAATCTTGGATTTAATGTGTAAGAGTACTGTAGACATCCAGGGTCATCCACTATAGATACAGGCTACTGTAGAAATCCAGGGTCATCCACTATAGATACAGGCTATTGTAGAAATCCAGGGTCATCCACTATAGATACAGGCTACTGTAGAAATCCAGAGTCATCCACTATAGATACAGGCTATTGTAGAAATCCAGGGTCATCCACTATAGATACAGGCTACTGTAGAAATCCAGAGTCATCCACTATAGATACAGGCTATTGTAGAAATCCAGGGTCATCCACTATAGATACAGGCTACTGTAGAAATCCAGAGTCATCCACTATAGATACAGGCTATTGTAGAAATCCAGGGTCATCCACTATAGATACAGGCTACTGTAGAAATCCAGGGTCATCCACTATAGATACAGGCTATTGTAGAAATCCAGGGTCATCCACTATAGATACAGGCTACTGTAGAAATCCAGAGTCATCCACTATAGATACAGGCTATTGTAGAAATCCAGGGTCATCCACTATAGATACAGGCTACTGTAGAAATCCAGGGTCATCCACTATAGATACAGGCTATTGTAGAAATCCAGGGTCATCCACTATAGATACAGGCTACTGTAGAAATCCAGAGTCATCCACTATAGATACAGGCTATTGTAGAAATCCAGGGTCATCCACTATAGATACAGGCTACTGTAGAAATCCAGAGTCATCCACTATAGATACAGGCTATTGTAGAAATCTAGGGTCATCCACTATAGATACAGGCTATTGTAGAAATCCAGGGTCATCCACTATAGATACAGGCTACTGTAGAAATCCAGGGTCATCCACTATAGATACAGGCTACTGTAGAAATCCAGGGTCATCCACTATAGATACAGGCTATTGTAGAAATCCAGGGTCATCCACTATAGATACAGGCTATTGTAGAAATCCAGGGTCATCCACTATAGATACAGGCTACTGTAGAAATCCAGAGTCATCCACTATAGATACAGGCTATTGTAGAAATCCAGGGTCATCCACTATAGATACAGGCTACTGTAGAAATCCAGAGTCATCCACTATAGATACAGGCTATTGTAGAAATCCAGGGTCATCCACTATAGATACAGGCTATTGTAGAAATCCAGGGTCATCCACTATAGATACAGGCTACTGTAGAAATCCAGGGTCATCCACTATAGATACAGGCTACTGTAGAAATCCAGGGTCATCCACTATAGATACAGGCTATTGTAGAAATCCAGGGTCATCCACTATAGATACAGGCTATTGTAGAAATCCAGGGTCATCCACTATAGATACAGGCTATTGTAGAAATCCAGGGTCATCCACTATAGATACAGGCTACTGTAGAAATCCGGAGTCATTCACTATAGATACAGGCTGAATATCTGAATATATCATCTCAGCGAGATTCCAGTTACATTGCGTGTAGTAGGTGATAATTGAGAGTTCAACCATCAACGTACATGTACGTGTACGTGTACATGTACACCTCCATAGGATTTAGTGTTACAATCGTGTACGTGTACACGATTTTAACGTTTTTTAGGGTGATGTTAGAATCCCCTTGAGAATTCAAACATCACTGATTGTATCCAAGAATGACAAAAAACGCATGGAATTTTACGTACAGTACATGTACCGTTTCGATTGAAATCGGCAAGTGAGTTTCCCCCATAGGGTTCAGTGTTAAATTGCGAGCAGAAAAACGTTTTGTCGTTTCTAAATCATCCTCTCGCCGATTCTAACAATCCGCGTCCGTACACGATTTTAACACTGAAACCCAATGGAGGCGTACACGGAGATCCGCTTGCGGATTTCAGGTCTGAAATCGACTCGCGTGAAGAGGTGATGTTTGAATTCTCAAAACCCACTGTCGCGTTTCTCGAAGTAAGACTGGCGCACGTTATTGCGAGGTGATCTCGATGAGCACTTGATGGAAATGTTTTGAATGAAGAGTGTTGTCGGTGTGTTAGAAAATCCGCAAACCCGCTTTCACGTTTTCCTGAAGTAAAAACTAACACATGTTATCGTTATTACTGAATGAGGTTTTCGTTCAAAAAGAGTCGATTATGAATATGGTCTGTATTATAGAGATTCATGTCTTGTCTTGATGTGAAGAAGAGAAATTGAGTTTAGGGATATTGTTCAAAAAGAGTCAAACACTTAGCGGAATGTTTAAACGCATTTTCCGCTCAATTAGGTTTTGAGTGGTAAAATTTTTAATATATTCATGATAGCAATCAGAGAGAGATTTGAAAATGAATAAGTTCTCAGCGTTAAAAATTAGTTTTCTTTTGTGTGTTGAAACTGTTTTAACAGTCATCAAAGGGATTCTCTCTTAATTCGACACTGCGTTAAATCAGAAACCGGTTTGTTATGTACTGCTTAAACGTATTTTTAAACTTCTCCAATTCGATCAACAGTCAGTTGAGATGTGAATATTTTCTGTTTATTATATTAAAGACGGAAAGATTTTTATTACTTAAAAACATAAAAAATATAATTAAACATTTAATTTTGAAAATAATAAAACAATTAAAACGAAAGATGTTTTTACAGATGGATTCGAGACACCGAGATCGAATTTTAGAAGAGTTTGAGCGTGCTAAGAAGGGCATTCAGTCAGCTGATAGAAGCAGACGTCTTGGTGAGATGGAACTCAAACGCGAAGCCACAAAAATATTTAAACCCGTGACGGAGGGTCAAGAGCGAAGCAGGAAGGAGATAGTCGAAGAATTGAGACCCATAAAGGAGAGTTCTTTGAGAATGGGTTCGTTGCCTCTTAGTTTTGGAAATCGGTATTCCGTTCAATCTACACCGGATTACGTTCCCACGGGAATTCAAACAGAGAGCGAGTCTGATGATACAGCTTCGACTATCACCACTAGTAGCGTCGCATCGTCTGATGATGATGGCGGTAAGAGAGATCAGTTGTATGGATTTTATAAGGATTCGGAGGGAAGGATTTTGTAGGAGACACAGAAGTAGATATTGGCGATGATGAATTGATCGTGAGTTCGAACAGATACGAATTGATTGATGGACTGCGCAGATTGCTCCTTTACGACAAGCCTAGCGATTACACAGATCAAGATTTCGACAATTACGGCGACATTCTGGTTCAGACCCACGCCATGAATAGAAATAACGATGCCAGAGAGACGAGACCCAAAGCCAACAGAGGTTACAAGTGGACGAAAGTGGTGAAACCCATATGGGATATGAACAAGAAGTTCATCGAATCGGTGACTGGCAAAGGGGTGAAAACCACTTTTCTTCCGAGCGATTCTGACGCTCTGTCTCAGAGATTGAGTTTGTAGATGGCGAGCAGACGGGCTGGTAACACAGGATTAGATAATCAGATAGTTACTATATCTGACGAATTGTTAAGACAGAAGGTTTTGAATAAAAACCACTATAAAAGGCTGATGAACGAATTGAAGGATTGATGTGTATATAATAAGTAGAGAGAAACAAACAAACAAACAAAAATAAAACAGTAAATTTTTACACTAGAATAATAAAAGTATTTAAAAACAACAAAACGATTTACCAGTGAAAAAAACAAAAATATATTATAAAATATGTTGGTGATAAAGAACAGGGGATACGTCAGAACTTACGTTCAAGGCGGTTCTGGCATCGTCGATTCTATAATGCGAGCATTCACGAGCGATGCGGGTAGAAAACTCGCATCGACTGCATTTGAGGTCGGTAAGAAGACGGCTTTGGATGCTGGTAAGAAAGCCGCTTCCGAAGCCAGTGGTAGGATAGCTTCTGTGGCTGGCAAGAGGGCAGCCAACGCATTGATCGACAAGTTGATCAGTCCGCCGGCGAAAAGTTGGAAAGATTTTAAGGATGCTGTGGTACCCATACAAGATTTAGCCAAAATGACGAGTGGATCTGGATTGAAGAGAACTCGCGACGGTGTGATATAAATAAATAATAACATTAAAAACTGAGTTTGAAAAACATAAAAAATTTGCGTTTGAAAAGAATCTAAAATAACAACAACAAAAAATAAAACAAAGATGAACATTAAAGATACATGTATGTCTTGGAACGATGCCGCAACCAAGAGGTCAAATAACGAGTTCTTTCCCAAAAGCATAAGAGGCTTGATAGTGGGAAAATCGAATTGTGGGAAGACCAATCTGTTGATGAATCTGTTGTCTCGACCCGACTGGTTGGATTACGACAGATTGTTCGTGTTTGCAAGAGCTTGTTTCAACCCGAATACAGATTGCATCGAGAGTGCATGGATCGTAGATTGCCCAAGGACTTCAAAGCCAGAATCTTTGACAGTAGGGAGGAATTCGACAAGAGTGAAGCTCCACTTTCGACCATTTTGGACGGTGCGGCGATGGAACTGATGAAGAGAAATGCATCTTCGAACGTCGAGTGTTGATTTTATGACAATGCTAGCGACGTTCCGGATCCTAGAGAACTGAAATCGGAAGATAAGAATCTCATGATTTTCAACGATGCGAATCGTATTACGTTAGGGGTCGACACAGCAACGTGGACTGTTTCTACCTGTCGCAGAATTATTTTCGATTGCCCAGGCAGACGATAAGGGAGAACGCTAATTTTCTATGTCTCTTTCGCCAAGATCTCAAGAATCTCAATCACATCTATGGCGATCACGTCGCAAACGACATGAGCGCGGCGGAATTCAGGAGATTCTGCAAGAGGGTTTGGGATGGTGGACTTTACAATTTCGTCGTGATCGATTTGACAAGCGAATTTAATCGCGGAAAATATTGGTGCGGATTTGACAAGTTTTATGTTTCTGATGATAATAAGATAGAGTGTGAAAAGAAAATTCAGAAAATAATAAATCTTCAAATAATTAGTTTTGAATAAAAAAAATAAAATTAAATATAATGTTCGAACATGGAGAATTGTTAGGACAGATAGCCGAGAATACGGCTGCAAAACAATCCATTCAAATCGTGGTGAGTGGCGATTCGACTCAATTTGCTATGAAATTCGAACCTTCCATCGAATTGAATAGAGAGAAAAGATACGAGATGGCGTTGGTGAATCTGGAGACTTATTATTCCTTTCCCAACGTCACCGAAAAGAATAACTCGTTCAAGTATTCCGACGGAGTGGATTGGTTGGAGATTCGAATTCCCAAAGGGAGTTACGACATAGACGATTTGAACAATTACATTCAGAAGCGAATGAAGACGGATGGAAAGGGAAGCAACAAGATCAGACTCGCTCCCAATCCTAATACCTTACAGACGATGTTGGATTTGGAAGATAATTTTCGAGTGGATTTCAACACGGCAAGATGTTGGGATTCGATCGAAAGATGTATCGAGGCCACGCGGCATCTGAAAATATGGTCGACATTCTCGCAGTCAATAGCATTCTGGTGAACGTGGACGTGATTGCTGGAAGCTACGTGAATGGTAGCGCTCAACCGACGATCTATTCCTTCTTTCCAAACGTGTCGCCGGGTTATAAGATCGTGGAGCGACCTCGAAATTTAGTTTATCTACCAGTGATTTTAGACACGTTGTATAGTCTCAAAACCACGTTGACAGATCAAAATGGTGAACTGTTAGATCTTCGCGGAGAGAGGGTGACGATACAATTTCACATAAGAGAAATATAAAAGCAAAAAAAAAAATATTGTGTATATATATATAGATAATAAAAATATAATAAACGCAATATTAATTTTACAAAATTATTTTTAATATAATTATTAAACAAGAAACAATTGAAGTAAATATATTTTAAAAAACAGAATTATGACAGAATACGTGATTAAAAACGTGAACATATCTGCAGGACAGAGGAAGAAACTTAAGAGAGCGTTAACAACTCAAGGCGAGGCGGTGAGATTCAAATTCACTCACGAAGATCTGATGAGAGGCGGTCAGGATTCGATCGCCTGGACCAGAAGTCAAATCAAAAGGATGGAGAAAGCGATTCGCGATGGAAGAGGGTTGACGGTGAGATTGAGTCCCACTCAATTGAGATACAATTTGAGAATGAAAGGTGGTTTCCTATCGCTATTGGCAGGAATTGCCGCAAAAGCATTACCCTTCGCCGCAAAGGCACTACCCTTTCTCAGAAAGACTCTCGGCATGGGAGCTCTTACGGGACTCGCTAGTTCGGCAGTTGAGAAATTAATGGGTGGCAGCGGACTGTTTTTGAAGAAGGGAGGAGCCGTGTGTCGCGTCCACGTAGACGACAGCGGTAAAGGATTGTATCTAGAACCCGTTACAGGTGGCAACTCTCTGAGAGGAAACGGTCTCTATCTGAAGAGTGGACAGAACATTGAGCGACTCGGCAAGGGTTTGTTGCTCGGTGAGAATTCGCCATTTAAGAATATACCGATTTTGAATATGTTATTATAATATAAAATTATATAAAATATAAATCATAGAAAGTATAAAATAATATATTTAAAATGGGTAAAAAGGTGGAGAAACAAATTTATCACCTGGATGAAAAGGTGGAGAAACAATTTGACGATAATGACGAATATCGCAAGACAGAGAGTGAAAAAACAAAAAAATGGTTAGATGCTAATGATGGATATCTAAGGAAAGAACTGATGAAAGAGATAGATAAAGTGCGGGATAGACGGTTGGGAATGAGACGCTTTCCACCATCACCACTACCTTCTGAAGAGAATGGTGATGATGCGAGTGTTACCAAGAGATGCACAACATACGTTCATAATTATGATTCGGATAAACAAAAATGTTGTTATAAATGTATCATATCACAAATAAAAGAAAAAAAGAAGAATCAACGCTGAAAATTGAGAAAAAAGGAAACATTATTATAATATTTGGTAATAGTGAAGAAGAAGGAAAAAAAAAAAGAGATCTAAAGATGATCTCATTACTTTTTTTTCATTTCTCTTTGCTAAAAATCAATCTCTCTATTGTTTATATTTCCAAGCTGGTTATTAGCATGTTGACACTCATGTTTTCAAGATGATCTCATCATGTTTTTTCTTTCTTCTTCGCAAAAAATCAATCACTCTGTTGTTTATATTTCCAAGTCCGTTATTAGCATGTTGACACTCATGTCTTCTCCTTTTTCGAAAACGTGTTGAATGTTTATCTTTACTCTTTTGAGTTTTTTTACATCGGTCAACTCGCTCTCACCACCCAATTTCTTCACGAGTTCGAATGAGATGTTTGGAAATATGTAATTTCCATAGGGCAACGACAAATCGTCCTTGTCGAATTCTCTATCTTCGTCGATGACGATGTTCTGCAGATCGCTTTGGTACTCGTAAATCAAATCGAGCACGGCTTCATCCAATTTCAAAGGCATCTTATATCTGTCGTATTTATACTCTAAGCCCTTCATCTCGACCTCGTTCAATTCGATGGGATCATGTCGTTGTAATCTATAGATTTTATGACCGAATTTCTTATACGTTTCGACTCGTTTCAGTTTCAATTCGCATCTTTTAGGTGTTGTTGTCCTCATGATCGATTATTTGTTTTTTTTTGTTTTTACGAATTCTTGCAAATAATGTATATTTTAAATTTTGTATTTTAATAATTTGTTTAAAAAAAAGTTTTGTTTTTTTTTTGCTTCTTATATATATATAAAAAAAAAAGTTGTTTTTTTAATTTTAATTTCTTTAATGTGAAAAAATTTTTTGTAAAAGTTTTTTTCTCTTTATATATATATATAAAAAGTTGTTTTTTCGTGTCTGCTTCACGGAAGTTTGTTTTGAACCTCGTGCGAGACTTCGCGTAAAAGTCGTGAGAGTTCTATTTGTCTTGAACCTTCTTCTTCTTTTTTAATAGTTTGAATGACATTGTCGATTAATTTTTGTTTGCTAATAGTATTACGATTCGATTTTCTATCGCAAATCATATCGTTTTCTTTCGAAACGCGTAAATATAAATTATGATTTTTTTCTTCTTGGTTTTTGGGCGAATAATGACTTATTAAACAACATCGACGTTTATGTCGAGATTCCATCGTGGATGTTGTCGTCATGATCGATTATTCAGTTTTTTTTGTTTTACGAATTCTTGCAAATAATGTATATTTTAAATTTTGTATTTTAATAATTTGTTTAAAAAGTTGTTTTTTTTTTGCTCTTTATATATATATATATAAAAAAGTTGTTTTTTTAATTTTAATTTCTTTAATGTGAAACAAATTATCATTAAATACAAAAATTCGACAAAAAAATATTCTTACAAACTCAATTTTGAGGTAAAAACAATGATCAAGTCTGAACATCCGAATTATAGTTTAGAACGTGCAAGACTGAATCCTATGGGGAAAACTCATTTACCGATTTCAATCAAAACGGTACATGTACGTGTAAGTAAAACTATAAGCGTCTAGGATACAATTCAGTGTTAAAAAAATTCGAGCTCACCCTAAAAAACCATTAAAATCTTGTACACGTACACGATTTTAACACTAAATCCTATGGAGGTGTACATGTACACGTACACGTTCGTTCTGCAAACGAGAAATAAAAGCGATCGTAAATTGTTTTGAATAAAAAACATATTAAAGAAAAAAATTGAATTTAAAAAAAAATCTTCTTTTTTTTATATAAAGAGCAAAAAAACAAAACTTTTTAAACAAATTATTTAAATACAAAATTCGGAAAAAAATATATTCTTACAAAATGAAACAAACAGATAAAAAATTGGAAAATTTAAATGAGAAAACCATACCTCAGTTAAACGAGATTTGTAAACTATTAGAAATTTCACATTTCAGAAATCATAGAACTAAATCAAAAAAGATTGAAGTCATACAGAAACATTTGCGAAACGATGGAAAGGCAAACGAAATGCCGATAGAAACGACGTCAAAAAATGCATCGGTTGTGAAAAATGAGAAGAAGAAGAAAAAGATAGTAAAAGGAATCGAAATGCCGATAGCAACGACGTCAAAAAATGCATTGGTTGTGAAAAATGAGAAGAAGAAGAAAAAGATAGTAAAAGGAATCGAAATGCCGACGTCGAAAAAAAACAAAAACGTTTCGATTGTGAAAAATAAGAAGACGATTAAACGAAAAGCCGTTGAAAAGAAAAGAAAAACTAAAATGAAAACGAGTGATGCACATCAGATTCTAGGCAAACGAGATATATTGAGCGAACTTCGACGAGCAATAGACGAAGGGAAAGGAGAAGAATATCTAGCGCGACTCGCTGCGGAACTATTTCAATCGAAGTCTGTGGAACAGGAGAGTGCGATCAATGGTATTTTTAAAACCTTCGACATGGTTCCCTTGTTGAAGAAAATCGATCCGAAATTGTTCATGGAACGGGTGAAGAAAAAAGTATTGAATTTGTTTCGCAAATACATGAATGTGGGACTAAAAATTAAGATGATACTCCATTGCGCGATGAATAAAATCGACGTGAAGTCCAGCGAGAGCATCGTGAAAAATGCATATTTCAGATCTAACGTCGAACCCATATTTCGAGGTTCAGATTTATCAGACATTTTCGAAAAGATGAAAGACAAGATGTTGACGTCTCTCGCGAATTATCAACATGAAGGTAGTAATTGGACGTTCGATGAGGTGTTGAAACTCGAAATTCACATAACTAAAAACGATTTGTTGAAAGGGTCTTCCTACGTGAAATTACCGTATTTCCTAGCAAAAAAACACGCCGTGGTCAACGTGAAAAATAAAGATGATCAGTGTTTTAAATGGGCAGTCACTTCCGCTTTATACCCTGTCAAAATGAACTTCGAAAGAGTTTCCTCTTACAAGGTAACTTCTAAAAATCTCGATTGGACTGGAGTGACTTTTCCAACAGAGTTAAAACACATCGAACATTTCGAGGCTCAAAATCCCACCATAGCGGTGAACGTCTTTGGATACGATGACGAAAAACGAAAGATCTATCCTCTCAGACTGACTTCGTATCTCGAAAGAGAAAAGACGATTATTTTATTATTGATTTCGAATGGTGACAATCGTCATTATTGTTGGGTTAAACATCTGAGCCAATTACTGTCGAAACAAAATAATAATCATAACGGAAAGATATTTTTATGTTACAATTGCATGAACGTGTTTCACAGCGAAGACTCGTTGGCGAAACATCAGGAATATTGCAACGAAAATCAAGGTGTCGCCGTCGAAATGTCCAAACCCAACACCATCATGAAGTTTGAAAATCACAATAGAAGGTTAAAAGTACCATTCGTCGTGTACGCCGATTTCGAATGTTTCACCGTGAAAATGAGTTCCTGTCAACCCAACGCTCTTCAAAGTTACGTCGAAAGATATCAAAAACACATACATGGGCTATTGCATTTACGTGAAATGCGCTTTCGACTCGCAACACAACATGGGTCCCTTCACCTACACGAAACAGTATGAAGACGATGATGTGGCTCAAAGGTTCGTGGAAGAGTTAGAATGGAAACTTCAAATGTTATACAAAAAATTCAAAACTCCGGCAGAAATGATCATCACGCGAGAGCAGCAGGACGAAAATAACAGAGCCACCGAATGTCACATATGCAAACAATCGTTCGACGAGAATTCGAAGGAAAATAAGAAGGTCAGAGACCACAATCATTACACGGGTCTGTATCGTGGTCCGGCTCACAGCAAGTGTAATTTAAAATATCAAGACGCCGTTTTTTATCCGGTGATGTTTCACAATCTCTCAGGTTACGACAGTCAGCTGTTCGTGAAAAATCTCGGCACCTCACATGAAGAATTAAATTGCATCGCGAACAGCGAAGAAAGATACATTTCCTTCACGAAATGGAAGCTCATGGAGGAGAAAAGAGTAATCGACAGAGAGACGTTGGAAGAAAAAACGAAATTCATTCGTAAAGCCATACGTTTCATCGACAGTTTTAAATTCATGTCGACCGCTCTGGAAAAATTAGTCGATAACATGAGCAAGGATAAATTTAAAATCATGAGCGAACATTTCGGAGAACGAGTAGACGTGATGTTCAGGAAAGGAGTCTATCCTTACGATTACATGAATGATCTAAAGAGATTCGAAGACACCGCACTACCTTCAAAAGAAGATTTTTATTCGAAATTATATGAATCCGACATTTCCGACGAGAATTACAAACACGCTAAAAACGTGTGGAAATCATTCGATATGAAAACCATGAGAGATTATCACGATCTCTATCTGAAGACCGACATTCTACTCTTGGCAGACGTGTTCAAAAATTTTCGAGACGTCTGTTGTCGAAATTACGATCTGGATCCCGCTTGGTATTTCACCACACCCGGTCTGGCGTGGGACGCTCTGTTGAAGACCACCGAAGTCCAATTGGAATTATTATCCGACGTGGACATGTTGCTCATGTTCGAAAGGGCTGCGAGAGGTGGCATCTCGATGATCTCCCACAGACATTCAATCCCTACATGAGAGAAGGTTTCGATTCGAAATGGTCGACTAAATACATACAGTACTGGGACGCTAATAATCTGTACGGTTGGGCTATGAGTCATCCTTTACCGATTGGAAATTTCGAATGGGTGAAGGAACCAGAAGAGATGCAAAAATGAAGAGACTATCCTTGCATTTTAGAAGTCGATTTGAACTATCTGGAAGAATTACATGATCTACACAACGATTATCCACTGGCTCCCGAACGAATGGAACCGAACGAGGGAGATGAGGAAAAACTCATTCCCAATTTATTTAACAAACGTAACTACGTCGTCTACAGCGAGAATTTGAAACAATATGTCGATTACGGGATGAAATTAGTCAACATACATCGCATCATTCGATTCAACGAAGAGCCTTGGATGAAAAAATACATCGATCTCAACACGAATCTCAGAATTCGAGCTGAGAATGATTTTGCAAAAGATTTTTTCAAACTCATGAACAACTGCGTGTACAGTAAATCGATGGAAAACATCAGGAAGAGAACCAACGTTCGACTCGTCACGTCTGAAAAAAAAGCTAAAACATTAGTGGCGAAACCCAATTACAAACACCGAACCATATTTGACAAAAATCTAGTGGCCGTTCACATGCAAAAGACGCACCTAAAGTTCGACAAACCATATTATCTCGGACCGATCATCTTAGATGTCAGCAAGCGATTGATGTACGAGTTTCACTACGATTACGTCAAATGAAAATTTAGTGATAAAGCCAAACTACTGTTCACCGACACAGACAGTTTAGTTTACGATATAGAGACGAAAGACATCTACCGAGATATATCTCAGGACGTGGCTGAGTGGTTCGACATGAGCAATTATCCCGTCGATCACCCATCCAACATTCAATCGAATGACAACAAGAAGGTGTTGGGTAAATTTAAGGACGAGAGCGGTGGTAAACAAATCGTCGAATTCGTGGGCTTGAGACCCAAACTATATGCTTATCGTCTAGAAGATGATGAAGAGATCAAGAAGTGCAAAGGAGTTAAAGCATGCGTGGTGAAGAAAAACATCTCTTTCCAAGAGTATAAAGATTGTCTGTTAGGAAGTGGTCCGGTGTATAAGATTATGAAATTGATTCGAAGCAAAAATCACGACTTGTATACCGAAATAGTCAACAAGATTTCGCTGATGGCCGACGATGATAAGAGATTCATGTTAGACGATAAAATAAGCACTTTAGCACTCGGACGTTGGAGTTTAGATCTAATTAGAGACGCTATGAATGTGGATGATTGGATTCCAGATACGATTGTGGATGATAGGATTCCAGAAAATCAAGAGGAATTAGATGGATTCAAAATTATAGAAATCGATAGTAACATCAAGTGTCCAGAAAATCAAGAGGAATTAGATGTATTCAAAATTATAGAAATTGATAGTAACATCGAGTGTCCAGAAAATCAAGAGGAATTAGACAGATTCAATATTATGGAAATCGATAGTGACATCGAGAGTCCAGAAAATCAAGAGGAATTTGATGGAATCAAAATTATAGAAAACGATAGAGACATCGAGAATGTTGGTTTAAAAAAAAAAGAGAAAAAAATAACATCATTTTTTAGTGAATTATAATAAAATAAATAAAAAAAAATATATACACATTATGAATAAGAAAATAAAGATATCCGTAGAAGGTGCCGTCTTACCTAACGAACCCCTATCCAACATCGATCTGTTGAATGCGGCAAAGGATTTGAAAATCAAAGATTTTCTAGGCGTGTTTTCCAGAGATGCCTTGCCGAAGAGAAGGCCTCGACAATCGGAATGCGGAATTTTAAATCTAGATGATTCATCGGGTGAAGGCACTCACTATGTGGTGTGGATCAAGAACGGGAAGAAGAAAAATTATTATTTCGACAGCTACGGAATCTCGCCGCCAAAAGAAATAAAGAACTATTTCAACAAATCGATGGTTCGTTACAACACGGAACAAGTGCAATCACCAGATCAAGTGTTTTGCGGTCACCTGTGTCTCTATGTTCTCAAGAGATGGTCTGAAGGAGATCGATTTCTAGACATTCTCAATGATTTACATTAGAGAGAGATTTTTTTTTATAGTATATATAAAGATAAAAAATTATTTTAAAAAAATTTTAATCGAATAAAAACGAAAAATAAAATAACATAGTTCATTTTTAATAAACTGCGTTTTGAATATATTTTTTCTAAAAACAAAAAATCCCATAACAACATGCCAGTCGATAAATTTGGTAGAAGTGACGACGAAAAAGTCAACCCAAGAAAGAAGAGGAAGACGTTCGAAGTCGACGATGGTTACGCCGTTGCAAACTTGGACGAACATTACGTTCGGAGATACAAACCTCAAGAAGAACCTTTGAACATGAACGATAAGAAGCTCTACAATCTTCCCGAGCTGATAGATCTCGCAGATGCTGCGACTAAAAAATACGTCGACAGGGGGAACGCCGATTTCGAATGAATCCTGCTAGATAATTACGCGGATAAAACCATGACCGACAATCTTGATCTGAAATCCAAATGTTTGGTGAACGTCGCGAATCCCATAGATCCCACCGATGCCGCGACCAAGAAATACGCGGACGACTCTCACGCGAGATTCAGCGAACACCTGAGAAATAGATACGTTCAGAAAACGATGCACTCGGAATTGAACGCCAATTATAACAAGATAATGAACGTGGACACTCCCACGAATCCCAAGGATGTGGCGACCAAACACTACGTAGATCTGGAACAGAGAAAGTCTGACGGACGAGAAATGAAATCGGATCTGAATGCGGGATTCAACAAGATATTGAATCTGACAGAGATCAACGACACTGATGCAGACTCAACTGCGGTCAACAAGGGCTATGTAGATTCTGCCGTGATACAATCACAAGAATACCTAGAATCGCAAGTGGACGATCTCTACCTGAACAAACAATCTGGCGGAACCATGGAGAGTGGCATCAACATGAACGGTCACAATTTATTCGGTCTCGATCACGATCCCGAATTCGATTCCAGCGCAGTCAGCAGAAAGTACATGGACGACAACTCGGTCTGGAGAAAGGGTGACATCATGGAAGGTAAACTAGACATGGGTGGACACGCGCTCACGAATCTACTGGATCCCGTGAACATGACGGATGCCTGCACCCTGATTTCGGTGGTGGAGAAAGTCAAATATGCTAGACAATTGATCACTGTGTGGGCCAAAGAGGCCGGCACCTTAGATGAGGGAAAAGCTGAGTGGTCTTTCGGAAATGGAGGTAGCGGATCGAAACATGGTCAGGTGGGATATCCCATGCCACTGGGAGGTGAAATCCTTCGAATGAGTCTGGCTTCCTCGGATTTGAATAACAGAGCGGTCGTCAATCTCATGGTGAATGGTGTAGAGAGCGATAAGAGATACAGCGTCAAAAAGACTGAGAATCAACATGCGAATGTTAGCACTTTTGGCACGCCTCTCAAAGTGAACGCCGGAGATAGGATTAATTTTGTTACGAAAACCAATAATCCTGAAGCCGTCACTTCTGTGGTGAGTCTACTGATTGAACTAGTTCCTTTGAACAAACAGTACACGCGTGGAAAATAATGAATTAAAAAAAATAATGAGTGATTATTAAAAAACAAAAAAAAAAGTAATGAGATCATCTTTAGATCTCATTTTTTTTTGGTTTTTTTGGTTTTTAATTAATCTTACATCCACATTTTTAACGTTTATTAATTTTTTTCACACACTCGTCTCTCATCGAATGATCGACATCTTATTTCCATCCGATTCGAATTGTAATTCTCTGTCCGACAGGACCAGGGCGAAGGCTTCGGTTTTTCTCGGAACGTTCCTATCGAATTGCATCTTGATCTGAATGTCTAACACGCTACTCTTGAGTCGTTCACTCTGTTTACTGACGTCGAATACGAACATGGGATACATCGACTTGTATTCGCCGGGAGACATGTTAGGGTTGCTCATCAATTCTTTCTAAAATCAATGGCGTCGCTGTACAGTCTGAAGAAATCGTTCTTGTTGAACGACGCATTGTAATCAATTGCTGATATCTCGTGGCATTCAGAAACACTTGCATGTTTCTCAAATGGCAGTGATCGAACAGCGACGCATTCTTTTCCTGAGACCGGTCCTATCGGTCTGAAACGCAACCATGATGAAACGCGGTCTCTCGGAAGCGGATTTCACCATCAATCTCCAATCGAAGTGATTCGTGGAGAGAGGAATGCTAGCCGTGTTTCACTGTCTCATTCTAAATCCCACGGGTAATTTACTCTTGGATTCTATGATCTTGTAGAGACGCGCTTTCTCCACGATCGAAGGCTCCACGTGGAGAACGAACCACGATATCTTGTGTAGAGTTATCTTACCCGCATCGGTCGCAGTGAGTCTCACTATTGCATCATTGTTTCCTTTTCGAATCAACGTCAGATTGTGTTTGAATCCGTACATGATCTTGTTGTAATCGTCCGCAAATCTGAAGATGTGTTTCAAAGGTATCCTGGACGAAAACGTTCATTTAGGTCTGGACGTCTTGACGACGTAGTCGAATATCAAGGCGGCGCCAGTGCTAGCAGGGCCGACGGTGTCTTTCACCCATAATTGATTAAGTCCTCTAGATTTCGAAAAATCATCAGGATATGTCAAGAGTCCGAACATCGTGGTGGCTTGACCGGGATGAAACACAGTTTCTATCTCTTGTCCGGATAGCATGTATTTTATGTTACTGAATAGATGCATGATGCCATTATTGGCTAGAGTAACCGTGTCGTCGTCGGCATAGTCGCTCCCATCTTCCTTGGTGAGACGTCCCTGCACCACTATGTAACTCTCGCTAGGATGTACGAATAAATCTTGAGTTTCGACGTTGATTCTTATCTCTCCCGCATTGTTCAAACTCGTTCCGGTTACCGGTTCGTATTCGTGAACCTCGTATTCTTGAATATTTTCATCTTTCACTATGCTTTGTGCTATATCTAGTATATTTGTCATTTTAAAGGATTTTTAGTTTTTTGTTTATTAATTAACTTGCTTTCTTTATCTAAAAATAGTTTTTTAATTATTTTTTATTATTTTTTTCTCTCTTATATATATGTGTGTAAACAAGAAAATGTTAAAGAGAGTAAATAAAAAAATTTTTGTTTTCTTTATCAAAACTTTGTCTTCTGTAATTGTTGTTCGTAAAACTTTCTGATGATCTCTTCTCCATCCAAAGCTTCGATTTCGTAAGTCACCGGATCGGTGTGAAATATTTTGATTATCACGAAGATTTCCGAGGTCCATCGAGGAGTATAACCCTTTTCGAAGTGCTTCTTATAAGCGTAGATTCTCACTCGATCACCGACCGCAAATTTCGGCGTTCTAGACTTCTTCCTGATCTTAGATCTCTCAGGATATAGATTCGCGTAGACCCGTTTTTCGTTTCGAGGATCGCTAGCTTCCGCGGGAGTCATCTTGATCGATCTGTGTCGCGTGTTGTTGTAATCTTTGACCAGACCATTCAGAGCGTATATGTATTTCTTGGTCGAATTCGCCGTGAAGTATCTGTGCATCTTTTCCTTCATCGTTCGATTCCAACGTTCCACCACGCTGGCTTTCTCTTCGTTTTCGATCGAGTAGAGGTCTACCAATCGATGAACGTTCTTGTTGTAGAATTCCTTTCCCTTATCCACCCACAATTTACTCGGTTTTCGAGAAGACGAGTCGAACATGCTCTTCAGAGCCTCGGTGACGCAAGGTCCTGATTTATTCTTCAAAGCTCTGATCCATCCGTATTTGGAAAACACGTCGATGACCATCAATAGATATTTGACGCCCTCGTTCCACCTCGAAAACGATCTCATGTCGACCAAGTCGGCAGACCAAATATCATCCAGACCCTTCACGAACACCCTTCTCTTTCGAAATTTACGCACTATGCGTTTGTGTAACTCCTCGGCCAATTCACTCATCAATAATCGTTTCTTCTTCTTTTCAGATGCGCTTTTTTTTTTTGAACGCCCCATCCGAATCGACGTTTCGCACCGATCAGATTGCCGACCAGCGAACGTTCCATCTTCTCTCTCCTGGTCGGATTCGATATGCCTCTCAATTTCCCCAACATGTTTTTATCACAGACGTCGTTGCGAGTCTTGGTGTCGGGATGTCCGGCGTAGCACAGATCGTGATCATACGCGGCCGCGTCCACCCTATTCACGGGTTTGCTCCAAGATTTGGGTGTCAGATCGGCGTTCAGTCTCTTGTTCAATTTCGTTCCGGGTCCCGTGAAACTGTGACCGGGCAGATGCATTTCGAAAGGTAGATTATTGATCATTTTATTCACGATGCCTTTACCTTTGCTCGCGTTCTTTTTTTGGATGAATCTAGTCTTGACAGAACCACACACGTCGCAAATTCCGCGAAGCATCTGTCTGTCGTTTTTAGTTCGCACTTCTCTAGAATTACTCGTCTCGGTAACTCTCTTTCACTTTACGCAATACATTTTAAGAGTTATTTAAATTAATTTCGTTTTTATTTTATATATAAATTTAATAATTAATTCTGTTCTTATACCCTTCCTGAACATATGAACAAACTTTCGACGTTTCGAATTAAAAGCCCAAAGTGCCCTTCGTTAGACACCGAATCTCTTATGACAAAAGTGGCATCTCGGGTGTCACATGGGGCTGGATAAAAAATCCCAAACTTATATTCACATCTAGAGACCCTATCTGAACAAATGAATACACTTTCAACATTTCAAAGTAAAAACCCCTGAAGCCTTTCACCGAAAATTCATTCTCTGACAACAAAAGTGGCAGCACGGGAGCCACATTGGGTGGATAAAAAATCCGAAACCTCTGTGCATATCTACAGACCCTACCTGAACATATGAACACAATTTCAAAGTTTCGAATTCAAAACCCGAGGAGCCATTCGCCGGAAACCGATTATCTATCCACAAAAGTGGCGCCGCGGGAGTCATATGGGGCCGAATCAAAAATCCTAAACCTTAGTCCACATCTACAGACACTACCTGAACATATGAACGCACTTTGAACGTTCGAGTTTAAACCCCGAGAAGCCTTTCACCGGAAACCGATTTTGTAACGACAAAAGTAGTGCTACGGGTGTCACATGGGGGCCGAATAAAAAATCCAAAACCTTTATGCACGTCTAGAGACCCTACCTGAACATGTGAACACACTTTGAACAATCAAAATTTCATATCTCAAGAGCCTTTTGTCCGAAAGCAATATTTTAGTTTTAAAGTGGCGCCACTGGAATCACCTTGTGGCAAAAATTCAAACTAAACCTCTTTTGTCATCTCTATACCATACTGTTATAGCTGAAAACGGACGAACGGATGGACGGAGATCATCACTATATCCCCGTATTTTTAGAAAAAGCGTGGATAACAAATAAAGCACTATATCCTGGATTTGTATTGTCATGAAGCTTTGAGAATGTATTTTTCCTTTGCCTTCGATCACAGCTATTTTAGGTTTTGTGATTTAAAATCGTGTGAAAAAAAAAACAATATTAGATTTTTAATAAAATTCACTTCTAGAATTTCAAATGTTTTACTTGCGTGATTTGAAATAATCATATGTAGTATTTTACAAATGATATTGTTTTAACCGTTTACCTAACATTAAAGGCAGACGACACTTGCAAAAAAAAATTCTTCAACAGCTAATTTTTTTCATTTTTGTCTCAAAAACATAGGTTATGACCCCTCATTGGAACGAGCTCGACGAGCTCGTTCCAACGAGGGGTCATAACCTATGTTTTTGAGAAAAAAAATGAAAACTAATTGGCAATTTTTGAGAATAGCGCAGGCCGGTTTTGTCCGTTACGTTGGGTAAAGGGTTAACACTGATGAAAACTGTCGGTTTAAGGGGCCTTGCTCAGATACTCCACTTGCATCTCTCTGTTACCTGTTCACACAGAGTTCATCTGAAAATCATAAAGCATCGTGTGTTTGCTATGAAAAATTTCTTTTGTTCACGGCTCACTTTGAACTGGAAGAAAGACATTCCCAGAGCTGCAACAACCGTGACGCTAGTTTAAATATGGACTTAAAATTCCGATAAACATCTGGGAAGAAGAATGGGGCAAGGGATGTCATCAAGCAGTTCGTCTACGAGTGTTGGGAGGAGAGGAGAAGCATGGGAATAGGGAGGCAGTTGGGAGTACAGGGGTAACCAAGGCCTTCTCGTCCGAGAACCGCGACAAATCAGCGGCCGGCCAAAGTGTTATTATTATTATCTGAGAAGGTTTTTTTTATCATTGATAAAAAGAACGCCGGACATTTATCCCGCAGATATTTTCCAGGTGGATATTACACCAGGCGGATATTTCCCCTTCCAGAGGATAATGGAATTGTTTTTAAAACAAAACAACAAAAAATTAACCCAAAACTTATTAAAATTTAGTGCCAGCTTTTCTAACAAAAAAGCAGGCTGAGGAAATAGTTCGGCAGCCAGAAAGAGTAAGCAAGCAACGTCGGGGCGTAAAAGCTTTTTGGTTTTTATGGTAATATTTTGCGCTGAAACTGAATCCGAATGATTCCACTCTGTAAATATTAGGCAACTCGATATATCCAAGATGGCGTCTAAATTGGCTGCCAAAAATTCATAAATTCGTTTATTTATAACTCTACAAATTACACAATGTATCTGAGAACCACCGAGCATCGACGAGCAACTGTCAGCTCCTCAACATTCTAACTCTGTTCAAGCTCCGCTCAAGTAGGGTTATAGCGGTTGAAGACGTGTGCACCATCGACGTGCAGTACGTCTTAGTACACGGCGTCATCGAGTCCCCCACCGTGTGTCATAACCAATCCATCTAGATCAAGGTCACAGACAGAAGTCAACACATAGAATGAATATGGACGCAACTTTTGGTGCCCGGTCCATACCATTTTCATAAGAGGAAATATCATAATGAAACTTACACAACATTACACAAAACTGACAACGATCCACCAAGATCAAGGTCACAGATAGAAATCAACACATGGAATGGGCATTCACTCATTTTCAAGTCCAACCCAAAACTTGTTGGTAGAAGTTGATATGACAATGAATGTTACACCATATATGGATCACAACTAGATTATGTGCTGCAAACAAAATTCAAAATCGCCACCACATAATTGATGGTGTGTTGCATACAAAATCAAATCATGAAATTCGGTATCTATACGGTGAGGCCCTTTTGAGCAAAGGGTTAAAAGAGGAAGAATGCAACTCTTGAAAATGCATCTGTCCATGCCTTATGCCTCATGGTGCTGGCTCCCGATATTACCTACTGATATAACCTTGATCTGAAATCTATTGTACAATATAAATGTCAAGAATTGAATCTTTTCTGGATACCTCGTCTCGTATAACCTGTTGTCAGAAACCACTCCATACAGTCTTCCAATTAATATCTGTAAGTTGTGTGTCAGGACTTTCAGAAGCTCCAATGTTATTCGCAACGACGACGGGTACTTAGAATATGGAGTGAGCTGGCATTTAGGTTTATCTACCTTGAAAAACCGCTGGATTTCTCACTGGACATACTGTAAAACGTGGAGCCTGAATAAATAAATAATTTCCTCCCGCCTTGAATACACTTTCTTGAAAGAAAGAGCTACTATTACTTCCATTTGCTCTCATAGTTAGAGTGCAAATAAACTGTTATTTTCTTAAGGGAATGTCGGGTAGACAGACAATTTTCAAAAACAACTTTACGGAATTAAACACAAAACTGCCAGAAGCCATTAACAAACGATGCATCATAGCTTATAAGAAAAATCCCAGTCTTCGAAACATTCTTGTGAAAGCACTTCTGAGATGAGTTCATTTTGTCATAAAGTCATATAACTTCAAAAATATTAAAACAACATTGAATTCCATAGAAATAATTTACAACAGAAATCGATTTACCGACCTGCGCCCGTGCTTCTTTGTTTTGAAAAATATCTATCTATCTATCTATCTATCTATCTATCTATCTATCTATCTATCTATCTATCTATCTATCTATCTATCTATCTATCTATCTATCTATCTATCTATCTATCTATCTATCTATCTATCTATCTATCTATCTATCTATCTATCTATCTATCTATCTATCTATCTATCTATCTATCTATCTATCTATCTATCTATCTATCTATCTATCTATCTATCTATCTATCTATCTATCTATCTATCTATCTATCTATCTATCTATCTATCTATCTATCTATCTATCTATCTATCTATCTATCTATCTATCTATCTATCTATCTATCTATCTATCTATCTATCTATCTATCTATCTATCTATCTATCTATCTATCTATCTATCTATCTATCTATCTATCTATCTATCTATCTATCTATCTATCTATCTATCTATCTATCTATCTATCTATCTATCTATCTATCTATCTATCTATCTATCTATCTATCTATCTATCTATCTATCTATCTATCTATCTATCTATCTATCTATCTATCTATCTATCTATCTATCTATCTATCTATCTATCTATCTATCTATCTATCTATCTATCTATCTATCTATCTATCCCAAATTCACGATTGGTCCATTAAAGTCAAGGTGAGAGATAGAAGTTAACACATGGAATCAGCATGCACATCAACCTTTAGTGTCTATGTCATAACTACTTAACTGGTAGAGTCCTAAATTATTTTTGGTCCTTAAAATTTGTTTGTGTATCTTTGCCTTGTAACAATTTATGGGAGAGTGCCAGTGGACACGCTCCCATAAATTGTAACAAGGCAAATCCCAACAGATAAAATAATATCATTTCAAAGACAATATGAAGCACATCCACAGAATATGAAGCCTTTATATTACGGTATCGGCACTTCAGAATAAAACCCAAATTTGGGCTTCCAGCACTCTACCAGTTAATGGAAGGAGACGTCCGGGGCAATTTACACAATAGGTGGAACACTACTAACCAGTGTGTCACATTCAAAATTCACGACTGACCCACCGGTCAAAGTCACAGGTCGAAGTCAACACATGGTATTTATTTATTTATTTATTTATTTATTTATTTATTTATTTATTTATTTATTTATTTATTTATTTATTTATTAGTGTTTAAGGTCACATCAGCCATGGAGAGAAAGTAGGACTAGGAACCGAAATAGTAAACTTGGTTCCTGATCTAAAATTAACTGAAGGTGAGAAAGATCTACTCAGGTATGGTTTAACTTTCGTTCCCGCCCCAGCCCCATTAAAACCTAAGCCCAAAACCGTAGATTTTGGGACAGGTGCATTTGTCATGGATGATTACAGTTACATTAACGAAATGAACGGTGGTCCAGCAAGCCAACAATTTTTTAGGGCAACAGCATTGGCAGATAAATTTCGAAATTCAACAGGCTCAAAAGACCTCTTTGCCAATCCAACCGGGTGGTGCCCATCACCTCGGAAAGTTAAACCTGAAATTAATGAGATTTCTCAAAAAGTTAAAGAACAAGTAAGCCAAATCCCGGAATCATTTTTGAAAGACAAACAAAATTTGAACCAAATCGAAAGAAACGCCCTGAAGACGCTGAAAAACAACAAACAAATTGTCATCAAGCCTTGTGACAAAGGATCTGCTACAGTTCTGATGTCAAAAGATAATTATATTAAAGAAGCTGAACGCCAGTTAAATAACCCAAAATATTACAAACCTTTAGAAGCACCAATTTGGCAAGAAAATTGTTCAAAATTTAATGGAATTCTAAAAAGCTTGCTGGACCACGACTTCATTGAGAAAAAACATGTCGAGTATTTAATTGCAGAGAGGGATTCAAACAATCGTAAGTTTTACCTCTTGCCTAAAATACATAAACCACTCAGCAGTTGGAGTGACGAATTTACCCCTCCTGGTCGGCCTATTGTCAGCGATTGTGGCTCGGAATCTTACCACATTTCACAGTATATTGATTTTTACTTAAAACCAATTGCTTGCCGCCATCCGAGCTTCCTCAAAGACACTGAGGACTTTTTAATGAAAATTAACAAATTGCAGGTTCCTTCCGATAGTCTCCTCATTACCCTAGACATTGAAAGTATGTATACTAACATTGGTATTGACGCTGGTCTAGAGGCAATAAAAAAATCATTCAAAAGGTACGATGACCCAAACAGGCCATCGGAAGAAATCCTGCAATTGTTAGAATTATCATTGAAAGGTAACGACTTTGAATTTAACAATAAATTTTACCTCCAAGTAAGTGGATGTAGTATGGGTAAAAAATTCAGTCCAAATTTTGCTAATATTTTTGTTGCAGAATGGGAAAGAGGTGCTCTTGCTAAAGCAAGAAAACAGCCATTATGTTATCATAGGTTCCAAGACGACATTTTTATCATATGGCCCCATGGCCGTGATGACTTCAACGAATTCTTGGAGATCCTGAACAACCACGATGAATCCATTAAATTACAGCCCTGCATTTCAGAAAATACCATTGATTTTCTGGATGTGACTGTATTCAAGGGCCCTCAGTTCCGGCATAGCAACGTACTAGACACAAAAGTCTTTTTTAAACCGACCGATTCTCACCAACTTCTCCATAGAGCTTCTTACCACCCACCCAAACTATTCAATGGGTTGGTAAAATCTCAAATCATTCGATTCCATAGAAATTGTACGAACAGAAGCGACCTCAATCACGCATGTTCAATTCTTTTCAAAACACTTGTTAAACGCGGTTACTCAAAACGACTTTTGCGAAAAATTAAATCTGATACAATCCGTGAGATAGAGACACCCATTCGGGACTCTGAGCCAACGCACCCCACGAAAATTCGGCATAACCGCCCTGTTCTGGGAAATGGATCAGTAAATCTATGTCAACGCAAAATTTGTTACATACATCGTATGAACTACATGAATACCGGTAAAACATTCTTTAGCGAACAAACCCGTATGTTTTACCAAGTTAGAAACAGCTTCAACTGTGATTCTGAAAACATCATTTATTTAATCACATGTAAATTATGCCATATCCAATATGTCGGCCAGACGAAAAACCCTCTGCGCGTCAGAATGCAAAACCATTTATCAAATATCCGTTTAGATTCAGGAAAGGCAGTCTCAGACCACTTTAACCTCCCGGGTCATGACATTAAGTCACATTTTAGTTTCCAACCCATTGAGCAAATTCCGTTTTTGGACGATGATGAAACCACAACAGACAAACGACTTGAGCGTGAAAACTATTGGATTGGTAAGCTCAGGACCTATCTCCCATACGGACTCAATAGAGAGTACTCTGGGTTGCCAAATAAAATTATTTGTTTTCCTTTGGTTTATAATCGACGCAATGTCGAAATTGCAAAAATTTTCAAAAACAACTTTACGGAATTAAACACAAAACTGCCAGAAGCCATTAACAAACGATGCATCATAGCTTATAAGAAAAATCCCAGTCTTCGAAACATTCTTGTGAAAGCACTTCTGAGATGAGTTCATTTTGTCATAAAGTCATATAACTTCAAAAATATTAAAACAACATTGAATTCCATAGAAATAATTTACAACAGAAATCGATTTACCGACCTGCGCCCGTGCTTCTTTGTTTTGAAAAATATCTATCCGCCAGTGCCAGACCTTTGAATTATTTCTATTATAAAAACATTAATTATCTGTCGATTAGTTTTGCGCATTGTCATGAGTTTGATTTCCAACAGTCTTCAGCCAGTGAACACAAGTCATTCAAATGCCATCAAACATTAACAGTAGAAATACCGCTAAAGTTTGATGACATTTGAATGGTTGTTTTCCACTAATCACTGAGTGAATCCATCTCAGTCACAGTGATTGGCCAGTTTGGCCTCATCAACAGATGAAGTAAAGGTATTTAAACGCTTTGGGATAATTGGAAAAAAGACCTACAAACCAAAACCCTCAACAGACTCCAAGATAGTGAATTAATGGTTGAGTTGAACGAACACCGATCCCTTAACAGAAAAACAAAATAAGTTTCCAGAAAATAAAAAAAAAAAAAAAAAAAAAAAAAAAAAAAATAATAAAATAAAATAAAATAAAAATTATACAATATAACTAAATCGCGTGGAGTCAGTGAGGATTGCCTCGCTACTCATTGGGAACTTTAGGATAGAGTCTGTGAGGACTGCCTCGCAACTCTGCTGAAGCGCGATTGAAACGCGTTTAATAAGATCTATATAACAAAACCCTCCACATACTCCAGAATAGTGAATCAATGGTGAAGCTGAACGAACACCGAACCCTAAACAGAAAAACAAAATAATCCACAGTAAATTAAAATTACTCAATAGAATTAAACTGCGTGGAGTCAGTGAGGATTGCCTCGCTACTCATTGAGGTCTTTAGGATTGAGTCTGTGAGGATTGCCTCGCAACTCTGCGTGTTGGGAGTGGACTCCGAAGAAACACACCCCTTACCCCATCCATAGCAACAATCACACAGCAGGCACAATATACAATAGCGGATACCTATCTTTCTCTCTACCTTTTACTTTTCTAACTGAACATTCTCAAATTTTCTTGCAACACTCTTATCAAGAAGACGCATGGAAATGGTAGACAAAGCGTAGGAGGAATTGGTGCAACCTACCTTTCTGCAACATATACAAGAAACCACCAAACGCTAGGCAAGGATTGAAACAAGCTTGTCTGGCTGGGAACGAGTGTACATTTGATATAAATAAACATTTGAATAAAGATTTAACAGCCCTTTTAAGGGCTTGAGGGTGTGTGTCAGTGATTTTTTTTTTTTTTTTTTTTTTGGGGGGGGGGGGGTTGGGGTGGGGTGGAGGAGGTCATTTGGGATTCCCGAAGGATAACCAGATACCTCAAAATCACATACGGCATCCTATCTCCCAGAAGGCTTGATGGATGACTCCCGGTTTCTTAAAACTAAACTGTTGGAGCTTTCTCCACTTCTTTTTTGTAACCGCTATGGTCATATACCGGGGCCGCTACCAAACCGGCGTTGCTGTTTGGTTTTCTTTTCTCTTCTTCCCTTAAACTTGCCATCGCACAACATTACATTCTGGCTCGCCACCATGGTGGGACTCAAACCTCTACCATCGCCGAACTGGAACCGAACAGAGCTCGCTCTCTAATAGTTTTAAAGGCGTTGGGGGATTGAGTATTGACCATCTAACACTCCAGCTTAAACTGCCGGGTATCCTAACCGCGTGCATAACCCCCTCAGACTCCATTTTGGGCAATAGGAAAGCTAGGCCTGTGTGATCCAAGGAAAAAAAAATAAGGTTAACCGGGTCGCAAGGGATTTGTAAATCCCACATCGTCCCTGCGCGCCTTCGGCGCGCTAAAACCTTTCATTCATTCATTCATTCGGAAAATCGAATTCACCTGCTTCCTGAAGAAGGGCATTTAACCCGAAACGTCGAGGCAACGACAGTGCGCTTTATTTATTTCATCAACATTTTCATTAGGTATTCACATTTCATTTATTCTTTCATTTTCATTTTTGCTTCATTTTTTCATCACTTTTTCATCATTTTGACTTGTTCTAATAACTATTTATTTCAGCCTAAATTTAGTCCGGGAAAATGGCTAAAAATTCCACAAATGTTAAATCTGTTAACCGCCAAGAGCGGCAAAAAAACCCGGCATATTCGGCACATGCACAATTGGTAAAATCCCTTTACCAAATTCTTCAACTCTTTCATCATTTGGCATTTCTCGAGGACTGTTTGGCACAGAAAGTCCTCCCAAAATCATTCCAAAAAACAGTGGACGAGCGCAACAAAACTTTTCGGCCGGCTCTGCCAACCATTTATATTTCGGACGCGCTCAACAATTTAACCAAAAAATGGGCTTTTGAAGTTATACAAACTTTGGTGGACTATTACAAAAAAACTCTAAAAGAAAAACAAGACCTGGTTCTTTCGGCTCCTTTTCTAAAACCCCAGGACTTTCCACGAGCACAGAATACGGCAGTTAAATGGGGACAGAAGAATTTTGGTAATCGACTACAAGAAAGTACTATTGACAAATTTTATTCTCTTTCGGATCAACTTCTGTCCCAGTTCAAAAAACCAGCGGTCATTAGCCAGACCTCTTTCAATCAACGTGCTCGTTCTAAATCGCCGGTGGCCCGCCAGCACATTTCATTTTCTACTTCCAGAGAAACTCCATCGAAAAGGAAAAGACGAGAAACCATCTCTCCTACAGCACCAGCGACCAAAAAACCATCATTTGCAGCACGCTGCTCCACAACACCGGAATCGCCATCGTACGCCAGCATAGTCAAAACACCACCTCAAAAGAAACCATCTACAAACGGCAAGTCGTCATTTTACCGATTCTGGAAATCTGGTGAAAACAAGAACAGCTGGACCCTGCCAGTCAAACCAAACAAACCTGTTTGGATCATCGGATCATCGAACATCTCGAGGATTGATGCCAACCCTCCACCCAACACGTTCATCGCATCATACTCTGGTGGAACCTTAAATCACATTCGTCAGATGGCCAAGAACATGGAAAAAGAGAAAGATCGACAGCACCCCAAAGCAATTTTATTCAACGTTGGGGTCAACAATAGAGAAGACTGGCGCACAGACGTGCAGAACAGAAAAAAGATTGGTCACACATCAACAGGTAGACTAGGTAATATGATAAGCAATTTCCGCAAATGTTACCCTAATACAAAACTTCTTTTTCAGGAACATAATTTTTCTTCTAGTTTATGTTCTAGGGACCAACAAAATTTGACTGTTATCAACGAGGCTGCGAAGTCTACAAAGAATTTGGAGATAATCCCGGCAATTCCAGCAAGCCAGTTTAAATGTTGCCCAGGTGATCCCATCCACTGGTCGACGGAAACAGCGAACAGAATCTACCAAGGATGGCTGCCACGCATAGAACCATACATCAAAGAGCAGCCTTTAAACTAATTACAGAAGAAGGCATCAGCCATGGAGAGAAAGTAGGACTAGGAACCGAAATAGTAAACTTGGTTCCTGATCTAAAATTAACTGAAGGTGAGAAAGATCTACTCAGGTATGGTTTAACTTTCGTTCCCGCCCCAGCCCCATTAAAACCTAAGCCCAAAACCGTAGATTTTGGGACAGGTGCATTTGTCATGGATGATTACAGTTACATTAACGAAATGAACGGTGGTCCAGCAAGCCAACAATTTTTTAGGGCAACAGCATTGGCAGATAAATTTCGAAATTCAACAGGCTCAAAAGACCTCTTTGCCAATCCAACCGGGTGGTGCCCATCACCTCGGAAAGTTAAACCTGAAATTAATGAGATTTCTCAAAAAGTTAAAGAACAAGTAAGCCAAATCCCGGAATCATTTTTGAAAGACAAACAAAATTTGAACCAAATCGAAAGAAACGCCCTGAAGACGCTGAAAAACAACAAACAAATTGTCATCAAGCCTTGTGACAAAGGATCTGCTACAGTTCTGATGTCAAAAGATAATTATATTAAAGAAGCTGAACGCCAGTTAAATAACCCAAAATATTACAAACCTTTAGAAGCACCAATTTGGCAAGAAAATTGTTCAAAATTTAATGGAATTCTAAAAAGCTTGCTGGACCACGACTTCATTGAGAAAAAACATGTCGAGTATTTAATTGCAGAGAGGGATTCAAACAATCGTAAGTTTTACCTCTTGCCTAAAATACATAAACCACTCAGCAGTTGGAGTGACGAATTTACCCCTCCTGGTCGGCCTATTGTCAGCGATTGTGGCTCGGAATCTTACCACATTTCACAGTATATTGATTTTTACTTAAAACCAATTGCTTGCCGCCATCCGAGCTTCCTCAAAGACACTGAGGACTTTTTAATGAAAATTAACAAATTGCAGGTTCCTTCCGATAGTCTCCTCATTACCCTAGACATTGAAAGTATGTATACTAACATTGGTATTGACGCTGGTCTAGAGGCAATAAAAAAATCATTCAAAAGGTACGATGACCCAAACAGGCCATCGGAAGAAATCCTGCAATTGTTAGAATTATCATTGAAAGGTAACGACTTTGAATTTAACAATAAATTTTACCTCCAAGTAAGTGGATGTAGTATGGGTAAAAAATTCAGTCCAAATTTTGCTAATATTTTTGTTGCAGAATGGGAAAGAGGTGCTCTTGCTAAAGCAAGAAAACAGCCATTATGTTATCATAGGTTCCAAGACGACATTTTTATCATATGGCCCCATGGCCGTGATGACTTCAACGAATTCTTGGAGATCCTGAACAACCACGATGAATCCATTAAATTACAGCCCTGCATTTCAGAAAATACCATTGATTTTCTGGATGTGACTGTATTCAAGGGCCCTCAGTTCCGGCATAGCAACGTACTAGACACAAAAGTCTTTTTTAAACCGACCGATTCTCACCAACTTCTCCATAGAGCTTCTTACCACCCACCCAAACTATTCAATGGGTTGGTAAAATCTCAAATCATTCGATTCCATAGAAATTGTACGAACAGAAGCGACCTCAATCACGCATGTTCAATTCTTTTCAAAACACTTGTTAAACGCGGTTACTCAAAACGACTTTTGCGAAAAATTAAATCTGATACAATCCGTGAGATAGAGACACCCATTCGGGACTCTGAGCCAACGCACCCCACGAAAATTCGGCATAACCGCCCTGTTCTGGGAAATGGATCAGTAAATCTATGTCAACGCAAAATTTGTTACATACATCGTATGAACTACATGAATACCGGTAAAACATTCTTTAGCGAACAAACCCGTATGTTTTACCAAGTTAGAAACAGCTTCAACTGTGATTCTGAAAACATCATTTATTTAATCACATGTAAATTATGCCATATCCAATATGTCGGCCAGACGAAAAACCCTCTGCGCGTCAGAATGCAAAACCATTTATCAAATATCCGTTTAGATTCAGGAAAGGCAGTCTCAGACCACTTTAACCTCCCGGGTCATGACATTAAGTCACATTTTAGTTTCCAACCCATTGAGCAAATTCCGTTTTTGGACGATGATGAAACCACAACAGACAAACGACTTGAGCGTGAAAACTATTGGATTGGTAAGCTCAGGACCTATCTCCCATACGGACTCAATAGAGAGTACTCTGGGTTGCCAAATAAAATTATTTGTTTTCCTTTGGTTTATAATCGACGCAATGTCGAAATTGCAAAAATTTTCAAAAACAACTTTACGGAATTAAACACAAAACTGCCAGAAGCCATTAACAAACGATGCATCATAGCTTATAAGAAAAATCCCAGTCTTCGAAACATTCTTGTGAAAGCACTTCTGAGATGAGTTCATTTTGTCATAAAGTCATATAACTTCAAAAATATTAAAACAACATTGAATTCCATAGAAATAATTTACAACAGAAATCGATTTACCGACCTGCGCCCGTGCTTCTTTGTTTTGAAAAATATCTATCCGCCAGTGCCAGACCTTTGAATTATTTCTATTATAAAAACATTAATTATCTGTCGATTAGTTTTGCGCATTGTCATGAGTTTGATTTCCAACAGTCTTCAGCCAGTGAACACAAGTCATTCAAATGCCATCAAACATTAACAGTAGAAATACCGCTAAAGTTTGATGACATTTGAATGGTTGTTTTCCACTAATCACTGAGTGAATCCATCTCAGTCACAGTGATTGGCCAGTTTGGCCTCATCAACAGATGAAGTAAAGGTATTTAAACGCTTTGGGATAATTGGAAAATCGAATTCACCTGCTTCCTGAAGAAGGGCATTTAACCCGAAACGTCGAGGCAACGACAGTGCGCTTTATTTATTTCATCAACATTTTCATTAGGTATTCACATTTCATTTATTCTTTCATTTTCATTTTTGCTTCATTTTTTCATCACTTTTTCATCATTTTGACTTGTTCTAATAACTATTTATTTCAGCCTAAATTAAGTCCGGGAAAATGGCTAAAAATTCCACAAATGTTAAATCTGTTAACCGCCAAGAGCGGCAAAAAAACCCGGCATATTCGGCACATGCACAATTGGTAAAATCCCTTTACCAAATTCTTCAACTCTTTCATCATTTGGCATTTCTCGAGGACTGTTTGGCACAGAAAGTCCTCCCAAAATCATTCCAAAAAACAGTGGACGAGCGCAACAAAACTTTTCGGCCGGCTCTGCCAACCATTTATATTTCGGACGCGCTCAACAATTTAACCAAAAAATGGGCTTTTGAAGTTATACAAACTTTGGTGGACTATTACAAAAAAACTCTAAAAGAAAAACAAGACCTGGTTCTTTCGGCTCCTTTTCTAAAACCCCAGGACTTTCCACGAGCACAGAATACGGCAGTTAAATGGGGACAGAAGAATTTTGGTAATCGACTACAAGAAAGTACTATTGACAAATTTTATTCTCTTTCGGATCAACTTCTGTCCCAGTTCAAAAAACCAGCGGTCATTAGCCAGACCTCTTTCAATCAACGTGCTCGTTCTAAATCGCCGGTGGCCCGCCAGCACATTTCATTTTCTACTTCCAGAGAAACTCCATCGAAAAGGAAAAGACGAGAAACCATCTCTCCTACAGCACCAGCGACCAAAAAACCATCATTTGCAGCACGCTGCTCCACAACACCGGAATCGCCATCGTACGCCAGCATAGTCAAAACACCACCTCAAAAGAAACCATCTACAAACGGCAAGTCGTCATTTTACCGATTCTGGAAATCTGGTGAAAACAAGAACAGCTGGACCCTGCCAGTCAAACCAAACAAACCTGTTTGGATCATCGGATCATCGAACATCTCGAGGATTGATGCCAACCCTCCACCCAACACGTTCATCGCATCATACTCTGGTGGAACCTTAAATCACATTCGTCAGATGGCCAAGAACATGGAAAAAGAGAAAGATCGACAGCACCCCAAAGCAATTTTATTCAACGTTGGGGTCAACAATAGAGAAGACTGGCGCACAGACGTGCAGAACAGAAAAAAGATTGGTCACACATCAACAGGTAGACTAGGTAATATGATAAGCAATTTCCGCAAATGTTACCCTAATACAAAACTTCTTTTTCAGGAACATAATTTTTCTTCTAGTTTATGTTCTAGGGACCAACAAAATTTGACTGTTATCAACGAGGCTGCGAAGTCTACAAAGAATTTGGAGATAATCCCGGCAATTCCAGCAAGCCAGTTTAAATGTTGCCCAGGTGATCCCATCCACTGGTCGACGGAAACAGCGAACAGAATCTACCAAGGATGGCTGCCACGCATAGAACCATACATCAAAGAGCAGCCTTTAAACTAATTACAGAAGAAGGCATCAGCCATGGAGAGAAAGTAGGACTAGGAACCGAAATAGTAAACTTGGTTCCTGATCTAAAATTAACTGAAGGTGAGAAAGATCTACTCAGGTATGGTTTAACTTTCGTTCCCGCCCCAGCCCCATTAAAACCTAAGCCCAAAACCGTAGATTTTGGGACAGGTGCATTTGTCATGGATGATTACAGTTACATTAACGAAATGAACGGTGGTCCAGCAAGCCAACAATTTTTTAGGGCAACAGCATTGGCAGATAAATTTCGAAATTCAACAGGCTCAAAAGACCTCTTTGCCAATCCAACCGGGTGGTGCCCATCACCTCGGAAAGTTAAACCTGAAATTAATGAGATTTCTCAAAAAGTTAAAGAACAAGTAAGCCAAATCCCGGAATCATTTTTGAAAGACAAACAAAATTTGAACCAAATCGAAAGAAACGCCCTGAAGACGCTGAAAAACAACAAACAAATTGTCATCAAGCCTTGTGACAAAGGATCTGCTACAGTTCTGATGTCAAAAGATAATTATATTAAAGAAGCTGAACGCCAGTTAAATAACCCAAAATATTACAAACCTTTAGAAGCACCAATTTGGCAAGAAAATTGTTCAAAATTTAATGGAATTCTAAAAAGCTTGCTGGACCACGACTTCATTGAGAAAAAACATGTCGAGTATTTAATTGCAGAGAGGGATTCAAACAATCGTAAGTTTTACCTCTTGCCTAAAATACATAAACCACTCAGCAGTTGGAGTGACGAATTTACCCCTCCTGGTCGGCCTATTGTCAGCGATTGTGGCTCGGAATCTTACCACATTTCACAGTATATTGATTTTTACTTAAAACCAATTGCTTGCCGCCATCCGAGCTTCCTCAAAGACACTGAGGACTTTTTAATGAAAATTAACAAATTGCAGGTTCCTTCCGATAGTCTCCTCATTACCCTAGACATTGAAAGTATGTATACTAACATTGGTATTGACGCTGGTCTAGAGGCAATAAAAAAATCATTCAAAAGGTACGATGACCCAAACAGGCCATCGGAAGAAATCCTGCAATTGTTAGAATTATCATTGAAAGGTAACGACTTTGAATTTAACAATAAATTTTACCTCCAAGTAAGTGGATGTAGTATGGGTAAAAAATTCAGTCCAAATTTTGCTAATATTTTTGTTGCAGAATGGGAAAGAGGTGCTCTTGCTAAAGCAAGAAAACAGCCATTATGTTATCATAGGTTCCAAGACGACATTTTTATCATATGGCCCCATGGCCGTGATGACTTCAACGAATTCTTGGAGATCCTGAACAACCACGATGAATCCATTAAATTACAGCCCTGCATTTCAGAAAATACCATTGATTTTCTGGATGTGACTGTATTCAAGGGCCCTCAGTTCCGGCATAGCAACGTACTAGACACAAAAGTCTTTTTTAAACCGACCGATTCTCACCAACTTCTCCATAGAGCTTCTTACCACCCACCCAAACTATTCAATGGGTTGGTAAAATCTCAAATCATTCGATTCCATAGAAATTGTACGAACAGAAGCGACCTCAATCACGCATGTTCAATTCTTTTCAAAACACTTGTTAAACGCGGTTACTCAAAACGACTTTTGCGAAAAATTAAATCTGATACAATCCGTGAGATAGAGACACCCATTCGGGACTCTGAGCCAACGCACCCCACGAAAATTCGGCATAACCGCCCTGTTCTGGGAAATGGATCAGTAAATCTATGTCAACGCAAAATTTGTTACATACATCGTATGAACTACATGAATACCGGTAAAACATTCTTTAGCGAACAAACCCGTATGTTTTACCAAGTTAGAAACAGCTTCAACTGTGATTCTGAAAACATCATTTATTTAATCACATGTAAATTATGCCATATCCAATATGTCGGCCAGACGAAAAACCCTCTGCGCGTCAGAATGCAAAACCATTTATCAAATATCCGTTTAGATTCAGGAAAGGCAGTCTCAGACCACTTTAACCTCCCGGGTCATGACATTAAGTCACATTTTAGTTTCCAACCCATTGAGCAAATTCCGTTTTTGGACGATGATGAAACCACAACAGACAAACGACTTGAGCGTGAAAACTATTGGATTGGTAAGCTCAGGACCTATCTCCCATACGGACTCAATAGAGAGTACTCTGGGTTGCCAAATAAAATTATTTGTTTTCCTTTGGTTTATAATCGACGCAATGTCGAAATTGCAAAAATTTTCAAAAACAACTTTACGGAATTAAACACAAAACTGCCAGAAGCCATTAACAAACGATGCATCATAGCTTATAAGAAAAATCCCAGTCTTCGAAACATTCTTGTGAAAGCACTTCTGAGATGAGTTCATTTTGTCATAAAGTCATATAACTTCAAAAATATTAAAACAACATTGAATTCCATAGAAATAATTTACAACAGAAATCGATTTACCGACCTGCGCCCGTGCTTCTTTGTTTTGAAAAATATCTATCCGCCAGTGCCAGACCTTTGAATTATTTCTATTATAAAAACATTAATTATCTGTCGATTAGTTTTGCGCATTGTCATGAGTTTGATTTCCAACAGTCTTCAGCCAGTGAACACAAGTCATTCAAATGCCATCAAACATTAACAGTAGAAATACCGCTAAAGTTTGATGACATTTGAATGGTTGTTTTCCACTAATCACTGAGTGAATCCATCTCAGTCACAGTGATTGGCCAGTTTGGCCTCATCAACAGATGAAGTAAAGGTATTTAAACGCTTTGGGATAATTGGAAAATCGAATTCACCTGCTTCCTGAAGAAGGGCATTTAACCCGAAACGTCGAGGCAACGACAGTGCGCTTTATTTATTTCATCAACATTTTCATTAGGTATTCACATTTCATTTATTCTTTCATTTTCATTTTTGCTTCATTTTTTCATCACTTTTTCATCATTTTGACTTGTTCTAATAACTATTTATTTCAGCCTAAATTAAGTCCGGGAAAATGGCTAAAAATTCCACAAATGTTAAATCTGTTAACCGCCAAGAGCGGCAAAAAAACCCGGCATATTCGGCACATGCACAATTGGTAAAATCCCTTTACCAAATTCTTCAACTCTTTCATCATTTGGCATTTCTCGAGGACTGTTTGGCACAGAAAGTCCTCCCAAAATCATTCCAAAAAACAGTGGACGAGCGCAACAAAACTTTTCGGCCGGCTCTGCCAACCATTTATATTTCGGACGCGCTCAACAATTTAACCAAAAAATGGGCTTTTGAAGTTATACAAACTTTGGTGGACTATTACAAAAAAACTCTAAAAGAAAAACAAGACCTGGTTCTTTCGGCTCCTTTTCTAAAACCCCAGGACTTTCCACGAGCACAGAATACGGCAGTTAAATGGGGACAGAAGAATTTTGGTAATCGACTACAAGAAAGTACTATTGACAAATTTTATTCTCTTTCGGATCAACTTCTGTCCCAGTTCAAAAAACCAGCGGTCATTAGCCAGACCTCTTTCAATCAACGTGCTCGTTCTAAATCGCCGGTGGCCCGCCAGCACATTTCATTTTCTACTTCCAGAGAAACTCCATCGAAAAGGAAAAGACGAGAAACCATCTCTCCTACAGCACCAGCGACCAAAAAACCATCATTTGCAGCACGCTGCTCCACAACACCGGAATCGCCATCGTACGCCAGCATAGTCAAAACACCACCTCAAAAGAAACCATCTACAAACGGCAAGTCGTCATTTTACCGATTCTGGAAATCTGGTGAAAACAAGAACAGCTGGACCCTGCCAGTCAAACCAAACAAACCTGTTTGGATCATCGGATCATCGAACATCTCGAGGATTGATGCCAACCCTCCACCCAACACGTTCATCGCATCATACTCTGGTGGAACCTTAAATCACATTCGTCAGATGGCCAAGAACATGGAAAAAGAGAAAGATCGACAGCACCCCAAAGCAATTTTATTCAACGTTGGGGTCAACAATAGAGAAGACTGGCGCACAGACGTGCAGAACAGAAAAAAGATTGGTCACACATCAACAGGTAGACTAGGTAATATGATAAGCAATTTCCGCAAATGTTACCCTAATACAAAACTTCTTTTTCAGGAACATAATTTTTCTTCTAGTTTATGTTCTAGGGACCAACAAAATTTGACTGTTATCAACGAGGCTGCGAAGTCTACAAAGAATTTGGAGATAATCCCGGCAATTCCAGCAAGCCAGTTTAAATGTTGCCCAGGTGATCCCATCCACTGGTCGACGGAAACAGCGAACAGAATCTACCAAGGATGGCTGCCACGCATAGAACCATACATCAAAGAGCAGCCTTTAAACTAATTACAGAAGAAGGCATCAGCCATGGAGAGAAAGTAGGACTAGGAACCGAAATAGTAAACTTGGTTCCTGATCTAAAATTAACTGAAGGTGAGAAAGATCTACTCAGGTATGGTTTAACTTTCGTTCCCGCCCCAGCCCCATTAAAACCTAAGCCCAAAACCGTAGATTTTGGGACAGGTGCATTTGTCATGGATGATTACAGTTACATTAACGAAATGAACGGTGGTCCAGCAAGCCAACAATTTTTTAGGGCAACAGCATTGGCAGATAAATTTCGAAATTCAACAGGCTCAAAAGACCTCTTTGCCAATCCAACCGGGTGGTGCCCATCACCTCGGAAAGTTAAACCTGAAATTAATGAGATTTCTCAAAAAGTTAAAGAACAAGTAAGCCAAATCCCGGAATCATTTTTGAAAGACAAACAAAATTTGAACCAAATCGAAAGAAACGCCCTGAAGACGCTGAAAAACAACAAACAAATTGTCATCAAGCCTTGTGACAAAGGATCTGCTACAGTTCTGATGTCAAAAGATAATTATATTAAAGAAGCTGAACGCCAGTTAAATAACCCAAAATATTACAAACCTTTAGAAGCACCAATTTGGCAAGAAAATTGTTCAAAATTTAATGGAATTCTAAAAAGCTTGCTGGACCACGACTTCATTGAGAAAAAACATGTCGAGTATTTAATTGCAGAGAGGGATTCAAACAATCGTAAGTTTTACCTCTTGCCTAAAATACATAAACCACTCAGCAGTTGGAGTGACGAATTTACCCCTCCTGGTCGGCCTATTGTCAGCGATTGTGGCTCGGAATCTTACCACATTTCACAGTATATTGATTTTTACTTAAAACCAATTGCTTGCCGCCATCCGAGCTTCCTCAAAGACACTGAGGACTTTTTAATGAAAATTAACAAATTGCAGGTTCCTTCCGATAGTCTCCTCATTACCCTAGACATTGAAAGTATGTATACTAACATTGGTATTGACGCTGGTCTAGAGGCAATAAAAAAATCATTCAAAAGGTACGATGACCCAAACAGGCCATCGGAAGAAATCCTGCAATTGTTAGAATTATCATTGAAAGGTAACGACTTTGAATTTAACAATAAATTTTACCTCCAAGTAAGTGGATGTAGTATGGGTAAAAAATTCAGTCCAAATTTTGCTAATATTTTTGTTGCAGAATGGGAAAGAGGTGCTCTTGCTAAAGCAAGAAAACAGCCATTATGTTATCATAGGTTCCAAGACGACATTTTTATCATATGGCCCCATGGCCGTGATGACTTCAACGAATTCTTGGAGATCCTGAACAACCACGATGAATCCATTAAATTACAGCCCTGCATTTCAGAAAATACCATTGATTTTCTGGATGTGACTGTATTCAAGGGCCCTCAGTTCCGGCATAGCAACGTACTAGACACAAAAGTCTTTTTTAAACCGACCGATTCTCACCAACTTCTCCATAGAGCTTCTTACCACCCACCCAAACTATTCAATGGGTTGGTAAAATCTCAAATCATTCGATTCCATAGAAATTGTACGAACAGAAGCGACCTCAATCACGCATGTTCAATTCTTTTCAAAACACTTGTTAAACGCGGTTACTCAAAACGACTTTTGCGAAAAATTAAATCTGATACAATCCGTGAGATAGAGACACCCATTCGGGACTCTGAGCCAACGCACCCCACGAAAATTCGGCATAACCGCCCTGTTCTGGGAAATGGATCAGTAAATCTATGTCAACGCAAAATTTGTTACATACATCGTATGAACTACATGAATACCGGTAAAACATTCTTTAGCGAACAAACCCGTATGTTTTACCAAGTTAGAAACAGCTTCAACTGTGATTCTGAAAACATCATTTATTTAATCACATGTAAATTATGCCATATCCAATATGTCGGCCAGACGAAAAACCCTCTGCGCGTCAGAATGCAAAACCATTTACCAATTATCCGTTTAGATTCAGGAAAGGCAGTCTCAGACCACTTTAACCTCCCGGGTCATGACATTAAGTCACATTTTAGTTTCCAACCCATTGAGCAAATTCCGTTTTTGGACGATGATGAAACCACAACAGACAAACGACTTGAGCGTGAAAACTATTGGATTGGTAAGCTCAGGACCTATCTCCCATACGGACTCAATAGAGAGTACTCTGGGTTGCCAAATAAAATTATTTGTTTTCCTTTGGTTTATAATCGACGCAATGTCGAAATTGCAAAAATTTTCAAAAACAACTTTACGGAATTAAACACAAAACTGCCAGAAGCCATTAACAAACGATGCATCATAGCTTATAAGAAAAATCCCAGTCTTCGAAACATTCTTGTGAAAGCACTTCTGAGATGAGTTCATTTTGTCATAAAGTCATATAACTTCAAAAATATTAAAACAACATTGAATTCCATAGAAATAATTTACAACAGAAATCGATTTACCGACCTGCGCCCGTGCTTCTTTGTTTTGAAAAATATCTATCCGCCAGTGCCAGACCTTTGAATTATTTCTATTATAAAAACATTAATTATCTGTCGATTAGTTTTGCGCATTGTCATGAGTTTGATTTCCAACAGTCTTCAGCCAGTGAACACAAGTCATTCAAATGCCATCAAACATTAACAGTAGAAATACCGCTAAAGTTTGATGACATTTGAATGGTTGTTTTCCACTAATCACTGAGTGAATCCATCTCAGTCACAGTGATTGGCCAGTTTGGCCTCATCAACAGATGAAGTAAAGGTATTTAAACGCTTTGGGATAATTGGAAAATCGAATTCACCTGCTTCCTGAAGAAGGGCATTTAACCCGAAACGTCGAGGCAACGACAGTGCGCTTTATTTATTTCATCAACATTTTCATTAGGTATTCACATTTCATTTATTCTTTCATTTTCATTTTTGCTTCATTTTTTCATCACTTTTTCATCATTTTGACTTGTTCTAATAACTATTTATTTCAGCCTAAATTAAGTCCGGGAAAATGGCTAAAAATTCCACAAATGTTAAATCTGTTAACCGCCAAGAGCGGCAAAAAAACCCGGCATATTCGGCACATGCACAATTGGTAAAATCCCTTTACCAAATTCTTCAACTCTTTCATCATTTGGCATTTCTCGAGGACTGTTTGGCACAGAAAGTCCTCCCAAAATCATTCCAAAAAACAGTGGACGAGCGCAACAAAACTTTTCGGCCGGCTCTGCCAACCATTTATATTTCGGACGCGCTCAACAATTTAACCAAAAAATGGGCTTTTGAAGTTATACAAACTTTGGTGGACTATTACAAAAAAACTCTAAAAGAAAAACAAGACCTGGTTCTTTCGGCTCCTTTTCTAAAACCCCAGGACTTTCCACGAGCACAGAATACGGCAGTTAAATGGGGACAGAAGAATTTTGGTAATCGACTACAAGAAAGTACTATTGACAAATTTTATTCTCTTTCGGATCAACTTCTGTCCCAGTTCAAAAAACCAGCGGTCATTAGCCAGACCTCTTTCAATCAACGTGCTCGTTCTAAATCGCCGGTGGCCCGCCAGCACATTTCATTTTCTACTTCCAGAGAAACTCCATCGAAAAGGAAAAGACGAGAAACCATCTCTCCTACAGCACCAGCGACCAAAAAACCATCATTTGCAGCACGCTGCTCCACAACACCGGAATCGCCATCGTACGCCAGCATAGTCAAAACACCACCTCAAAAGAAACCATCTACAAACGGCAAGTCGTCATTTTACCGATTCTGGAAATCTGGTGAAAACAAGAACAGCTGGACCCTGCCAGTCAAACCAAACAAACCTGTTTGGATCATCGGATCATCGAACATCTCGAGGATTGATGCCAACCCTCCACCCAACACGTTCATCGCATCATACTCTGGTGGAACCTTAAATCACATTCGTCAGATGGCCAAGAACATGGAAAAAGAGAAAGATCGACAGCACCCCAAAGCAATTTTATTCAACGTTGGGGTCAACAATAGAGAAGACTGGCGCACAGACGTGCAGAACAGAAAAAAGATTGGTCACACATCAACAGGTAGACTAGGTAATATGATAAGCAATTTCCGCAAATGTTACCCTAATACAAAACTTCTTTTTCAGGAACATAATTTTTCTTCTAGTTTATGTTCTAGGGACCAACAAAATTTGACTGTTATCAACGAGGCTGCGAAGTCTACAAAGAATTTGGAGATAATCCCGGCAATTCCAGCAAGCCAGTTTAAATGTTGCCCAGGTGATCCCATCCACTGGTCGACGGAAACAGCGAACAGAATCTACCAAGGATGGCTGCCACGCATAGAACCATACATCAAAGAGCAGCCTTTAAACTAATTACAGAAGAAGGCATCAGCCATGGAGAGAAAGTAGGACTAGGAACCGAAATAGTAAACTTGGTTCCTGATCTAAAATTAACTGAAGGTGAGAAAGATCTACTCAGGTATGGTTTAACTTTCGTTCCCGCCCCAGCCCCATTAAAACCTAAGCCCAAAACCGTAGATTTTGGGACAGGTGCATTTGTCATGGATGATTACAGTTACATTAACGAAATGAACGGTGGTCCAGCAAGCCAACAATTTTTTAGGGCAACAGCATTGGCAGATAAATTTCGAAATTCAACAGGCTCAAAAGACCTCTTTGCCAATCCAACCGGGTGGTGCCCATCACCTCGGAAAGTTAAACCTGAAATTAATGAGATTTCTCAAAAAGTTAAAGAACAAGTAAGCCAAATCCCGGAATCATTTTTGAAAGACAAACAAAATTTGAACCAAATCGAAAGAAACGCCCTGAAGACGCTGAAAAACAACAAACAAATTGTCATCAAGCCTTGTGACAAAGGATCTGCTACAGTTCTGATGTCAAAAGATAATTATATTAAAGAAGCTGAACGCCAGTTAAATAACCCAAAATATTACAAACCTTTAGAAGCACCAATTTGGCAAGAAAATTGTTCAAAATTTAATGGAATTCTAAAAAGCTTGCTGGACCACGACTTCATTGAGAAAAAACATGTCGAGTATTTAATTGCAGAGAGGGATTCAAACAATCGTAAGTTTTACCTCTTGCCTAAAATACATAAACCACTCAGCAGTTGGAGTGACGAATTTACCCCTCCTGGTCGGCCTATTGTCAGCGATTGTGGCTCGGAATCTTACCACATTTCACAGTATATTGATTTTTACTTAAAACCAATTGCTTGCCGCCATCCGAGCTTCCTCAAAGACACTGAGGACTTTTTAATGAAAATTAACAAATTGCAGGTTCCTTCCGATAGTCTCCTCATTACCCTAGACATTGAAAGTATGTATACTAACATTGGTATTGACGCTGGTCTAGAGGCAATAAAAAAATCATTCAAAAGGTACGATGACCCAAACAGGCCATCGGAAGAAATCCTGCAATTGTTAGAATTATCATTGAAAGGTAACGACTTTGAATTTAACAATAAATTTTACCTCCAAGTAAGTGGATGTAGTATGGGTAAAAAATTCAGTCCAAATTTTGCTAATATTTTTGTTGCAGAATGGGAAAGAGGTGCTCTTGCTAAAGCAAGAAAACAGCCATTATGTTATCATAGGTTCCAAGACGACATTTTTATCATATGGCCCCATGGCCGTGATGACTTCAACGAATTCTTGGAGATCCTGAACAACCACGATGAATCCATTAAATTACAGCCCTGCATTTCAGAAAATACCATTGATTTTCTGGATGTGACTGTATTCAAGGGCCCTCAGTTCCGGCATAGCAACGTACTAGACACAAAAGTCTTTTTTAAACCGACCGATTC